>CM028130.1:270820000-272070000 GCA_016271365.2 Neoceratodus forsteri | reverse complement strand
GCTGTTTTAGACAAGACTGAACAGAAATCATTAACTCAAACACAAAGTATTTTTAAAAAGCTTTTGTAGAGAGGTGAATCCTAGAATTTCATTGCCGATGTTTATTGTTCTATGCTAAAAGGGGTATGGAATGCCTAGATCTGAAATGTTCAATTCGCCATTAAAGTGTCAATTGCCTGGAGATGGGTTTAGTTGAAAATGATCTAGAAAACCTGACGATAACACTAATGGGTCACAGGGATACATTGCCTACATCATATAAATTATTTTTCCACCCAACTAGTATTTCAAATAAACAACACATTGATTTTACATACATTGTTAAAGCAGTTAAAACCACGTATATAGAAAAGGATCCCTTGCTCCCATATCGCTATATGGAGATCAGAACTGAAATGGAAGAGACTTTAGTTAATAACATAAAGAAACTTATTACAAAACTAAGGACTAATAAAATTAGATGTTGGTATCATCTTATAGGACTACATGGACTTTAGACTGTACATGAATTACAAAAAAAGTATGAGGGCCTTGCCTAAAATTGATGGGAATACTGAACCCTAATTTCTTCATATTCCAATTACATAAAATGTATACAAAATAACCCAAATTTAGATTGGAGCAATATGATATGAAATTATATAGGGGACCTAAATAAGTATATAGAGCAAATAAATAATCCTACCAAGCAATTATAAATATTTATACAATGCATAAAAAAATGGACACCCCTCATTGGCCAGCTGGCACTATCACCCCGTTGTAAAATATAGCATTACCAACAGGAAAAAGTGCCAGCTGTGCCAACCTCGCACTGCAACCCATTAAGAAACACTCCGACCCCTGTTTACAAATCGCAAAACCACCATTGTACATCGTGCTACGAAAAAAAACCAAAAACCCGGCCGTTCACCAAAAAAAATGAACATCCAAACAACTTTCGACTTGATCGCTAATGATTAGCGGGAAGCAATATTCAAATCAATCCCAGATGGCGATAATAGTGAAATTGAAACGGAAACAGCACAGCCAGAAACGCCCTTGCTCTGCGCCTCACATGCCCAGCCTGAACTTCACAACCAGCCCGCTCGCAGCATCGTCAATGCCGCCAAAGCAGGCGATAACAACGAAATGACCCTGTATTACTCGGACGCCGTACTACAGCGCTGAAGACACCCCGCTCTCTCCTGTTTCAGCTTGCCACCTGATCGCAACACGCCAGAAGCTGACAGACGCAAACTTTTTAAAAACCCTGAAGCCTGAAACCTTACCTTCTGTGTTAAAGTAACAGCAATAACATTTAATTTCTACACTGCCTCTCCTTCATTCAGGGAAAAGAAACAAAGCTTCACCCACTGACCTCTGATTTGAGCTCCACCCACTGATCTCTCATTTCCTGTCCAAACCTTCGTAGTCTCTGGGACTATTTTTTTCAGCGTAACAACAAATTAAATAAAAAGTGGAAAAAATGAAAAAATATGATTTTTCTCTTCATTTTTTGTGAAAAAAAAATTAATAGGGACATTGTATAATAGCAATAAACCACTCCAGTGTGTTGGTGATGCTGGTTTTACCCACGCCTGGTGAGGTTTACTCACTCGGCCTGCGGTCTCGTGACCGAACCACACCAGGCGTGGGTAAAACCAGCATCACCAACACCCTGTCGTGGTTTATTGCTTAAATATATATATATATATATATATATATATATATATATATATAAAGATCTATACAAACAGGGATAAAATAATGAGAAAATGGAGTCAAGAATTAAGCAATACTAATTAATTATATCAATACACTAAAAAGAAAACTATATAACTCAAAATGTTACCACTGACATATATCACACCTATACGATTATTTAAAATGGGCTATAATGTACGATGGATGTACTTTGCTGGCATAACTGTCATCAAACTGGAAATCTTGCCCATTTCCTATAGCATTGTCTGATTATATACATCTAGTGGTACATATTAGCAATGGAAATACAAAAGAAAATAATAAATATTATAATTCTGATGAACTTTCATATGTTTATCATGAATGATTTTTCAGACTTACAAACAAATTTTAACTCACAGAGAGTCTTTGCAATTGCAAATATGACCACCAAAAGGATCATCCTTAGAAACTGTAATAGTCCTACCGTCCCTATTTTTAATATTAAAGAAAGACAAACAAAGCTTTTGAGCACATTGCCTACTAAAAAATTGTTAATAAATTTCTCAGAAACTGCAGCTAAATTGGTTTCTACATGGAAGGAAAGCATAACAATTTTCCAACACCAATGAGAATATAAGTTAATCTTCTGTTCTCTGTTA
The DNA here is from genome assembly GCA_016271365.2 of Neoceratodus forsteri. NCBI lineage: Eukaryota > Metazoa > Chordata > Ceratodontiformes > Ceratodontidae > Neoceratodus > Neoceratodus forsteri. Next base: position 272,067,673 of record CM028130.1, on the reverse strand, counting down.
AAACTAATAGCTTACAGATATTTCATTATATTGTCTCTATATAACTGCAATATTAAACATTTAGAGTAAGCTAGCCAATAAAATACTAGCACAAATCTAGTATAAGAACTGTTTTAGAAAGAAATAGGACCTTACTTTTTAGGCTTATAATAATAATAAGATATTAGGAAAATGTATTTTATATTATTAAATGAAAAGATGCAATTATGCTTCCATTGCATCAATTATTTTTCCTTTTCTTTTCAAAAACTCAATGAAAGTTATTACTGGAAAAAATACTAGGGATTTGAGATCACAATTTCTAACGGTACAGAAAAACACTGGTTATACAGTATGTTTGCAACCATGCTAGACCCCAGGTTTAAACTGAGGGGTGCTGTAGATGACTGAATTGTTGATCCATGTCTTATAGCAGGCACTACAGCAAGGTTTTGGTTGCCACTGGACTGAGTGTTTGGAAGTTGTGAAGGTGGTTGCTTCAGGGCCTCAGCAGCCAAAAAGGGGAGGACAGAAAACTAGAGACCAGTTCTACAGTGAGCCAACAAACCAGCCCATAGAATGGTGGAGTAAGAATGAGGAAGGAGCTCCAACCATACCAGAAGAACCACCGGAGACTGGAGTGCCAGCAGTCTGCAAAGACAGAAAGAGCTGTCCAGTTAGGAAACTGTGAGTAAAATTAGGGCCTGCACTGGTGCCCAAAAATACTGTTTGGTTGGAATTGGTTTGCAAGTTTATCATCAGGACAGATTACAAACATCTTGCTTTTAGCCACTTTATAACTTGCATGGCCTATAGGGGAATTGAGAAGGAGCCCATGGTCTGTGGGGTGTATTGTGAAGGAGCCCATTGCACTGTGTTCAGTCCTTTAAGTGAATCAACACAGGCCAACCTTCAGCATTATCATCTGGCTTGCAGCATTTCAATCTAGTGGGAGGACGGTAGGGACCTTTAGTGCAGGAGGACCATCCAGTAGCTGTATTGTGCTTGCTGTGTGGGGTTTGTTAGGTGGAAGGCTGCCACTTGGCTGAGCTTGACTAAATGTAGCCAGCCAAACTATCCGGTCAAAGCCACGTGGGTGTATGGTGTTTTGAAAAGGCCTAGCAAGGCAATTGACAGGGCAACACTGAAGGCACACCTAGAAGAGTGCCTAACAAGAGGCACAGCCCTCGAGACACAGGGACCGAAGGGGCTCTGAGCCGCCAGTGGGCCGGCGGTGACCACCATCCGACCGAGGGAACCAGGAGGCTGGGAGAAGCAGGCAGAAAGCCGGCACAGCCCTCGAGACACAGGGACTGAAGGGGCTCCGAGCCGCCCGCGGGCCGGCGGCGACCACCAGCCGACCGAGGGAACCAGGAGGCCAGGAGAAGCAGGCAGAAAGCCAGCACAGCCCTCGAGACACAGGGACCGAGGAGGCTCCAGGCCAGCGGGACGGCGGCGACCACCAGCCGACCGAGGGAACCATGGGGCTGGGAGAAGCAGGCAGAAAGCCGGCACAGCCCTCGAGACACAGGGACCAAAGGGGCTCCGAGCCACCAGCGGGCCGGCGGTGACCACGAGCCGACCAAGGGAACCAGGAGGCCGGGAGAAGTAGGCAGAAAGCTAGCACAGCCCTCGAGACACAGGGACCGAAGGGACTCCGAGCCGCCAGCGGGCCGGTGGTGACCACCAGCCGACCGAGGGAACCAGGAGGCCGGGAGAAGCAGGCAGAAAGCCGGCACAGCCCTCGAGACACAGGGACCGAAGGGGCTCCGAGCCGCCAGTGGGCCGGCGGCGACCACCAGCCGACCGAGAGAACCAGGAGGCCGGGAGAAGCAGGCATAAAGGTACGGGCAAAGCCGCAAACCATTCGGAAAGCGACCGCTGACTCTGCCTTGCTTCCGATTGGTGCGCTTTTCCCATAGACTTTAGCTGGACTCTGCAACACTATTCTGGCCGGGATTTTCTGTTATTTTATTTTATTGTTAATTCCACGTAAAAAGAGCTGTTTTACCTTTGATTTGTGCCCGATTTAAGGGTTGTATTGCTGTATTGTCTGATAGTGATTCATCCTTTTTGGAAATCTGTGTGGGCTAGACGCTTAGGCGCCTAACCCCCCCCATACCCTCCCAGTCTTTTGTTGTGCAGATTGCTGATTTTTAGCACCCTATTGCAGATTGCCTGCAATAAAGTACCTTGCTCACTGCCTTCTCGTCTGTTCCCAACCTTGCAGCCTGCACAACCCTCGAGACACAGGGACAGAAGGCTGGCCAGCAGGCATGGTGGCGTGGCGACCACCAGCCGACCGAGGGAACCAGGAGGCCGGGAGAAGCAGGCAGAAAGGTACGGGCAAAGCCGCAAACCAATCGGAAAGTGACCGCTGACTCTGCCTTGCTTCCGATTGGTGCGCCTTTCCCATAGACTTTAGCTGGACTCTGCAACACTATTCTGGCCGGGATTTTCTGTTATTTTATTTTATTGTTAATTCCACCTAAAAAGAGCTGTTTTACCTTTGATTTGTGCCCGATTTAAGGGTTGTATTGCTGTATTGTCTGATAGTGATTCAGCCTTTTTGGAAATCTGTGTGGGCTAGACGCTTAGGCGCCTAACCCCCCCATACCCTCCCAGTCTTTTGTTGTGCAGATTGCTGATTTTTAGCACCTTATTGCAGATTGCCTGCAATAAAGTACCTTGCTCACTGCCTTCTCCTCTGTCCCATACCTTGCAGCCAGCACAGCCCTCGAGACACAGGGACCGAAGGGGCTTCGAGCCGGCAGCATGCCGGCGGTGACCAATAGCTGACCGAGGGAACCAGGAGTCCGGGAGAAGCAGGCAGAAAGCCGGCACTGCCCGCGAGACACAGGGACCGAAGGGGCTCCGAGTCACCAGCAGGCCGGCGGTGACCACCAGCCGACCGAGGGAACCAGGAGGCCGGGAGAAGCAGGCAGAAAGCCGGCACAGCCCTCGAGACACAGGGACCAGGGCTCCGAGCCGCCAGCGGGCCGGCGGCGACCACCAGCCGACCGAGGGAACCAGGAGGCTGGGAGAAGCAGGCAGAAAGCCGGGCACAGCCCTCGAGACACAGGGACCAAGGGCTCCGGAAGCCGCCAGTAGGCTGGTGCGACCACCAGCCGAGCGAGGGAACCAGGAGGCCGGGAGAAGCAGGCAGAAAGCCTGCACAGCCCTTGAGACACAGGGACCGAAGGGACTCCGAACCGCCAGCGGGCCGGCGGCGACCACCAGCCGACCGAGGGAACCAGGAGGCCGGGAGAAGCAGGCAGAAAGGTACGGGCAAAGCCGTAAACCAATCGGAAAGCGACCGCTGACTCTGCCTTGCTTCCGATTGGTGCGCCTTTCCCATAGACTTTAGCTGGACTCTGCAACACTATTCTGGCCGGGATTTTTTATTATTTTATTTTATTGTTAATTCCACCTAAAAAGAGCTGTTTTACCTTTGATTTTTTCCCAATTTAAGGGTTGTATTGCTGTATTGTCTGATAGTGATTCAGCCTTTTTGGAAATCTGTGTGGGCTAGACGCTAAGGCGCCTAACCCCACCTAACCCTCCCAGGCTTTTGTTGTGCAGATTGCTGATTTTTAGCACCTTATTGCAGATTGCCTGCAATAAAGTACCTTGCTCACTGCCTTCTCCTCTGTCCCCTACCTTGCAGCTGGCACAGCCCTCGAGACACAGGGACTGAAGGGGCACCGAGCCGCCAGCGGGCCGGTGGAGACCACCAGCCAACCGAGGGAACCAGGTGGCCGGGATAAGCAGTCAGAAAGCCGGCACAGCCCTCGAGACACAGGGACCGAAGGGGCTCCGAGCTGCCAGCGGGCCAGCGGCGACCACCAGCCGACTGAGGGAACCAGGAGGCCGGGAGAAGCAGGCAGAAAGCCGGCACAGCCATCGAGACACAGGGACCGAAGGGCTCCGAAGCCACCAGGCCGGCGTGACCACCAGCCGACCGAGGGAACCAGGAGGCCGGGAGAAGCAGGCAGAAAGCCGGCACAGCTCTCGAGACACAGGGACCGAAGGGCTCGAGCCGCCAGCGGCCGCGGCGACCACCAACCGACGAGGAACAGGAGGCGGGAGAAGCAGGCAGAAGAGTACGGGCAAAGCCGCAAACCAATCGGAAAGTGACCGCTGACTCTGCCTTGCTTCCATTGTGCGCCTTTCCATAGACTTTAGCTGGACTCTGCAACACTATTCTGGCCGGGATTTTCTGTTATTTTATTTTATTGTTAATTCCACCTAAAAAGAGCTGTTTTAGCTTTGATTTGTGCCCAATTTAAGGGTTGTATTGCTGTATTGTCTGATAGTGATTCAGCCTTTTTGGAAATCTGTGCTGGCTAGACGCTTAGGCGCGTAACCCCCATACCCTCCCAGTCTTTTGTGCAGATTGCTGATTTTAGCACCTTATTGCAGATTGCCTGCAATAAGTAGCTGCTCACTGCCTTCTCCTCTGTCCCTACCTTGGCCAGCACAGCCCTCGAGACACAGGGACCGAAGGGCTCAGGCATGTCGACTGGCGGCGACCACCAGCCCACCGAGGGAACCAGGAGGCCAGGAGAAGCAGGCAGAAAGGTACGGGCAAAGCTGCAAACCAATCGGAAAGCGACCGCTGACTCTGCCTTGCTTCCGATTGGTGCGCCTTTCCCATAGACTTTAGCTGGACTCTGCAACACTATTCTGGCAGGGATTTTCTGTTATTTTATTTAATTGTTAATTCCACCTAAAAAGAGCTGTTTTACCTTTGATTTGTGCCCGATTTAAGGGTTGTATTGCTGTATTGTCTGATAGTGATTCAGCCTTTTTGGAAATGTGTGTGGGCTAGACGCTTAGGCGCCTAACCCCCCCCATACTCTCCCAGTCTTTTGATGTGCAGATTGATGATTTTAGCACCTTATTGCAGATTGCCTGCAATAAAGTACCTGCTCACTGCCTTCTCCTCTGTCCCCACCTTGCAGCGGCAGCCCTCGAGACACAGGGACCGAGAGGGCTCGAGGCATAGCTGGCGTGGCGACCACCAGCCGACCGAGGGAACCTGGAGGCTGGAAGAAGCAGGCAGAAAGCAAAATGGAAAAGTCAAAAACCAATCGGAAAGCGACCGCTGACTCTGCCTTGCTTCCGATTGCGCCTTTCCCATAGACTTTAGCTGGACTCTGCAACACTATTCTGGTAGGGATTTTCTGTTATTTTATTTTATTGTTAATTCCACCAAAAAAGAGTTGTTTTACCTTTGATTTGTGCTCGATTTAAGGGTTGTATTGCTGTATTGTCTCATAGTGATTCAGCCTTTTTGGAAATCTGTGTGGGCGAGACGCTTAGGCTCCTAACCCCCCCCCCATACCCTCCTAGTATTTTGTTGTGCAGATTGCTGATTTTTAGCACCTTATTGCAGATTGCCTGCAATAAAGTACCTTGCTCACTGCCTTCTCCTCTGACCCCTACAATGCAGCCTGCACAGCCCTCGAGACCCAGGGACCGAAGGGGCACTGAGCCGCCAGAGGGCCGGCGGCGACCACCAGCCGACCGAGGGAACCAAGAGGCCGGGAGAAGCAGGCAGAAAGCCGTCACAGCCCTCGAGACACAGGGACCGAAGGCTCGAGTCACCAGCTGGCTGAGCACCACCAGCCGACCGAGGGAACCAGGCTGGGAGAAGCAGGCAGAAAGCGGCACAGCCCTCAAGACACAGGGACCGAATAGGCTCCGAGAGCCATGGCGGGCAGTGACCACTAGCCGACGAGGAACCAGGAGGCGGGAGAAGCAGGCAGAAAGTCGGCACAGCCCACGGCATCACAGGGACCGAAGGGGTCTTATGAGCCACCAGCTGGCCGGCGGTGACCACCAGCCGACCGAGGGAAACCAGGGAGGCTGGGAGAGCAACAGAAAGCCGCACAGCCCTCGAGACACAGGGGACCGAAGGGGCTCGAACCGCCAGCGTGGGTCGCGGCAACCACCAGCCAGACCGAGGGAACCAGGAGGTTGGGAGAAGCAGGCAGAAAGCCGGCACAGCCCTCGAGACACATGGACCGAAGGGGCTCCGGGCCACCAGCGGGCTGGCCGTGACCACCATCCGACCGAGGGAACCAGGAGGCCGGGAGAAGCAGGCATAAAGGTACGGGCAAAGCCGCAAACCAATCGGAAAGCGACCGCTGACTCTGCCTTGCTTCCGATTGGTGCACCTTTCCCATAGACTTTAGCTGGACTCTGCAACACTATTCTGGCCGGGATTTTCTGTTATTTTATTTTATTGTGAATTTCACCTAAAAAGAGCTGTTTTACCTTTGATTTGTGCCCGATTTAAGGGTTGTATTGCTGTATTGTCTGATAGTGATTTAGCCTTTTGGAAATCTGTGTGGGCTAGATGCTTAGCGCCAACCCCCAATACCCTCCCAGTCTTTTGTTATGCAGATTGCTGATTTTAGCACCTTATTGCAGATTGCCTGCTATAAAGTACCTAGCTCACTGCCTTCTCCTCTGTCCCTACCTTCGGCCAGCTGGCACTTCGAGACACAGGGACCGAAGGGCTCAGGCATGCGACGGGCGGCGGCACCACCAGCCGACCAAGGGAACCAGGAGGCTAGGAGAAGCATGCAGAAGTAATGGCAAAGCCGCTAAACCAATCGTGAAGCGACAGCTGACTCTGCCTTGCTTCCGATTGCGCGCCTTTCCCATAGACTTTAGCTGGACTCTGCAACACTATTCTGGCCGGGATTTTTGTTATTTTATTTTATTGTTAATTCCACCTGAAAAGAGCTGTTTTACCTTTGATTTGTGCCTGATTTAAGGGTTGTATTGCTGTATTGTCTGATAGTGATTCAGCCTATTTGGAAATCTGTGTGGCTACACGCTTAGGCCTAACCCCCATACCCTCCCAGTCTTTTGTTGTGCAGATTGCTAATTTTTAGCACCTTATTTCAGATTGCCTGCAATAAAGTACCTTGCTCACTGCCTTTCCTCTGTTCCCCTACCTTGCAGACGACACAGATCTACGAGACACAGTGACCGAAGGGGCTCGAGAGCCATGTGGCGTGGCGACCACCAGCCGACCGAGGGAACCAGGCTGGGAGAAGCAGGCTGAAGGATGGGCAGCTCGAAACCAATCGGAAAGCGGACGCTGACTCTGCCTTGCTTCCATTGTGCGCCTTTTCCATAGATTTGGCTGGACTCTGCAACACTATTCTGGCCGGGATTTTCTGTTATTTTATTTTACTGTTAATTCCACCTAAAAAGAGCTGTTTTACCTTTGATTTGTGCCCGATTTAAGGTTTGTATTGCTGTATTGTCTGATAGTGATTTAGCCTTTTTGGAAATCTGTGTGGGCTAGATGCTTAGGCGCCTAACCCCCCCCAATACCCTCCCAGTCTTTTGTTATGCAGATTGCTGATTTTTAGCACCTTATTGCAGATTGCCTGCAATAAAGTACCTAGCTCACTGCCTTCTCCTCTGTCCCCTACCTTGCATCCGGCACGGCCCTTGAGACACAGGGACCGAAGGGGCTCCGAGCCGCCAGTGGGCCGGCGGCGACCCCAGCAGACCGAGGGAACCAGGAGGCTGGTGAGAAGCAGGCAGAAAGCCGGCACAGCCCTCGAGACACATGGACCCAAGGGGCTCCGAGCCACCAGCGGGCGGCGACCACCAGCCAGCCGACACAGGGAACCAGGGGCCGGAGAAGCAGGCAGAAAGCCGCACAGCCTTCGAGATGCAGGGATCAAGGTGTCCGAGCACCCGGGCCAGCGGCGACGACCAGCCGACCCAGGGAACCAGGAGGCCGGGAGAAGCAGGCAGAAAGCCTGCACAGCCCTTGAGAAACAGGGACCGAAGGGGCTCTGAGCCGCCAGCGGGCCGGCGGCGACCACCAGCTGACCGAGGGAACCAGGAGGCCGGGAGAAGCAAGCAGAAAGCCGGCACAGCCCTCGAGACACATGGGACCCAAGGGGCTCTGAGCCACCAGCGGGCGGCGGCGACCACCAGCCGACCGAGGGAACCAGGAGGCAGGAGAAGCAGGCAGAAACCGCACAGCCTTCGAGACACAGGGACCGAAGGCTTTCCGAGCCGACAGCGGGCCAGCGGGCGACGACCAGCCGACGAGGGAACCAGGAGGCCGGGAGAAGCAGGCAGAAAGCCGGCACAGCCCTCGAGACACAGGGACCGAAGGGGCTCCGAGCCGCCAGCGGGCCGGCGGCGACCACCAGCCGACCGAGGGAACCAGGAGGCCGGGAGAAGCAGGCAGAAAGCCGGCACAGCCCTCGAGACACATGGACCGGGGATCCGAGCCAGTCAGCGGCCGGGCGGCACCACCAGCCGACGGAGGGAACCAGGATTCAGGGAGAAGCAGGCAGAAAGCCGGCACAGCCTTCGAGACACAGGGACCGAAGGTGATCCGAGCCGACAGCGGGCCAGCGGCGACGACCAGCCGACCGAGGGAACCAGGAGGCCGGGAGAAGCAGGCAGAAAGCCGGCACAGCCCTCGAGACACAGGGACCGAAGGGGCTCCGAGCCGCCAGCGGGCCGGCGGTGATCACCAGCCGACCGAGGGAACCAGGAGGCCGGGAGAAGCAGGCAGAAAGCCGGCACAGCCCTCGAGACACAGGGACCGAAGGGGCTCCGAGCCGCCAGCGGGCCGGCGGCGACCACCAGCAGACCGAGGGAACCAGGAGGCTGGGAGAAGCAGGCAGAAAGCCGGCACAGCCCTCGAGACACATGGACCGAAGGGGCTCCGGGCCACCAGCGGGCTAGCGGTGACCACCATCCGACCGAGGGAACCAGGAGGCCGGGATAAGCAGGCATAAGAGTACGGCAAGCCAGCAACCAATCGGAAAGCGACCGCTGACTCTGCCTTGCTTCCATTGGTGCACCTTTCCCATAGACTTTAGCTGGACTCTGCAACACTATTCTGGCCGGGATTTTCTGTTATTTTATTTTATTGTGAATTTCACCTAAAAAGAGCTGTTTTACCTTTGATTTGTGCCCGATTTAAGGGTTGTATTGCTGTATTGTCTGATAGTGATTTAGCCTTTTTGGAAATCTGTGTGGGCTAGATGCTTAGGCGCCTAACCCCCCCCAATACCCTCCCAGTCTTTTGTTATGCAGATTGCTGATTTTTAGCACCTTATTGCAGATTGCCTGCTATAAAGTACCTAGCTCACTGCCTTCTCCTCTGTCCCCTACCTTGCATCCGGCACAGCACTTGAGACACAGGGACCGAAGGGGCTCCGAGCCGCCAGCGGGCCGGCGGCGACCACCAGCCGACCAAGGGAACCAGGAGGCTGGGAAAAGTATCTGAAATGTACGGGCAAAGCCGCAAACCAATCGTAAAGCGACCGTTGACTCTGCCTTGCTTCCGATTGGTGCGCCTTTCCCATAGACTTTAGCTGGACTCTGCAACACTATTCTGGCCGGGATTTTTTGTTATTTTATTTTATTGTTAATTCCACCTGAAAAGAGCTGTTTTACCTTTGATTTGTGCCTGATTTAAGGGTTGTATTGCTGTATTGTCTGATAGTGATTCAGCCTATTTGGAAATCTGTGTGGGCTACACGCTTAGGCGCCTAACCCCCCCATACCCTCCCAGTCTTTTGTTGTGCAGATTGCTAATTTTTAGCACCTTATTTCAGATTGCCTGCAATAAAGTACCTTGCTCACTGCCTTCTCCTCTGTTCCCTACCTTGCAGCCGACACAGATCTCGAGACACAGTGACCGTAGGGGCTCCGAGCCGCCAGCGGGTCGGTGGCGACCACCAGCCGACCGAGGGAACCAGAAGGCTGGGAGAAGCAGGCTGAAAGGTACTGGCAAAGCCGCAAACCAATCGGAAAGCGACCGCTGACTCTGCCTTGCTTCCGATTGGTGCGCCTTTCCCATAGACTTTCGCTGGACTCTGCAACACTATTCTGGCCGGGATTTTCTGTTATTTTATTTTACTGTTAATTCCACCTAAAAAGAGCTGTTTTACCTTTGATTTGTGCCCGATTTAAGGTTTGTATTGCTGTATTGTCTGATAGTGATTTAGCCTTTTTGGAAATCTGTGTGGGCTAGATGCTTAGGCGCCTAACCCCCCATACCCTCCAGTCTTTTGTTGTGCAGATTGCTGATTTTAGCACCTTATTGCAGATTTCCTGCAAAAGTACCTAGCTCACTGCCTTCTCCTCTGTCCCCACCTTGCATCCGGCACAGCCCTTGAGACACAGGGACCGAAGGGCTCCAGCCGCCAGTGGGCGGGTGACCACCAGCCGACCGAGGAACCAGGAGGCCAGGAGATGCAGGCAGAAAGCCGGCACAGCCCTGGAGACACAGGGACCGAGGGCTCCGAGCCAGCAGGCCGGGCGGCGACCACCAGCCGACCGAGGGAACCAGGAGGCCGGAGAAGAAGGCTGAAAGCCACAAGCCCCTCGAGACACAGGGACTAAGGGGCTCCGAGCCTGCGGGCCGGCGGGCGACCACCAGCCGAACCAGGGAACCAGGAGGTCGGGAGAAGCAGGCAGAAAGCCTGCACAGCCCTTGAGAAAACAGGGACCGAAGGGGCTCTGAGCCGCCAGCGGGCCGGCGGCGACCACCAGCTGACCGAGGGAACCAGGAGGCCGGGAGAAGCAAGCAGAAAGCCGGCACAGCCCTCGAGACACATGGACCCAAGGGGCTCTGAGCCACCAGCGGGCCGGCGGCGAGCACCAGCCGACCGAGGGAACCAGGAGGCAGGGAGAAGCAGGCAGAAATCCGGCACAGCCTTGAGACACAGGGACCGAAGGCTTTCCGAGGCGACAAGCGGGCCAGCGGCGGCGACCAGCCGACCGAGGGAACCAGGAGGCCGATAGGCAGGCAGAATGCCGCACAGCCCTCGAGACACAGGGGACCGAAGGGGCCCTCGAGCCGCCAGCGGGCCGAGCGGCATCACCAGCCGACCGAGAGGAACCAGGGCCGGGAGAAGCAAGCAGAAAGCCGGCACAGCCCTCGAGACACATGGACCCAAGGGGCTCCGAGCCACTAAGCGGGCGGCGGCGAACTCAGCCAGCCGGAGGAACCAGGATTCAGGGAGAAGCAGGCAGAAATCCGGCACTGCCTTGAGACACAGGGACGAAGGTGATCCGAGCCGACAGTGGGCCAGCGGCGACGACCAGCCGACCGAGGGAACCTTAGGGAGGCCGAGAAGCAGGCAGAAAGCCGGCACAGCCCTAGACACAGGGACCGAAGGCCCGAAAGCCGCCAGCGGGCCGGGTGGTGATCACCAGCCGACCGAGGGAACCAGGAGGCCGGGAGAAGTAGGCAGAAAGCCGCACAGCCCTTGGAGACAGGGACCGGGAGGCTCCGAGCCGCCAGTGGCCGCGGCGGCACCACTCAGCAGACCGAGGGAACCAGGAGGCCGGGATAAGCAGGCAGAAAGACGACACAGCCCTCGAGACACACGGACCAAGGGCTTGAGCTCTGCCAGCGGGCGGGCGGCGACCATGAGCCGACCGAGGGAACCAGGAGGCCGGGATTAGCAGACAGAAAGGTACGGGCAAAGCCGCAAACCAATCGGAAAGTGACCGCTGACTCTGCCTTGTTTCCGATTGGTGCGCCTTTCCCATAAACTTTAGCTGGACTCTGCAACACTGTTCTGGCCGGGATTTTCTGTTATTTTATTTTATTGTTAATTCCACCTAAAAAGAGTTGTTTTACCTTTGATTTGTGCCCGATTTAAGGGTTGTATTGCTGTATTGTCTGATAGTGATTCAGCCTTTTTGGAAATCTGTGTGGGCTAGACACTTAGGCGCCTAACCCCCCCATACCCTCCCAGTCTTTTGTTGTGCAGATTGCTGATTTTTAGCACCTTATTGCAGATTGCCTGCAATAAAGTACCTTGCTCACTGCCTTCTCCTCTGTCCCGTACCTTGCAGATGGCACAGCCCTCGAGACACAGGGACAGAAGGAGCTCCGAGCCGCCAGCGGGCCGGCGGCGACCACCAGCCGACCGAGGGAACCAGAGGCTGGGAGAAGCAGGCAGAAAGCCGGCACAGCCCTCAAGACACAGGGACCAAAGGGGCTTCGAGCCGCCAAAGGGTCAAGGTGCTGCACTACCAGCCGACCGAGGGAACCAGGAGGCTGGGAGAAGCAGGTAGAAAGCGGGCACAGCCCTCGAGACACAGGGATCGAAGGGGCCCCGAGCCCCCAGCAGGCCTGCGGCGACCACCAGCCATCCGAGGGAACCAGGAGGCCGGGAGAAGCAGGCAGAAACCCGGCACAGCCCTCGAGATACAAGGACCGAAAGGGCTCCGAGCCGCCAGCGGGCCGGAGGCGACCACCAGCCGACCGAGGGAACCAGGAGGCCGGGAGAAGCTATCAGAAAGGTTCGGGCAAAGCCGCAAACCAGTCGGAAAGTGACAGCTGACTCTGCCTTTGCTTCCTCGAGCGTGAGCCTTTCCCATAGACTCTCGCTGGACTCTGCAACACTATTCTGGCCGGGATTTTCTGTTATTTTTTTATTATTAATTCCACCTAAAAAGAGCTGTTTTACCTTTGATTTGTGCCCGATTTAAGGGTTGTATTGCTGTGTTGTCTGATAGTGATTCAGCCTTTTGAAATCTGTGTGGGCTAGATGCTTAGGCTTCTAACCCCCATACCGTCCCAGTATTTTGTTATGCAGATTGCTGATTTTAGCACCTTATTGCAGGTTGCCTGCAATAAAGTATCTAGCTCACTGCCTTCTCCTCTGTCCCCTACCTTGCATCCGGCACAGCCCTCGAGACACAGGGACCGAAGGGGCTCCGAGCCGCCAGCGGGCCGGCGGCGACCACCAGCCGACCGAGGGAACCAGGAGGCCGGGAGAAGCAGGCAGAAAGCCGGCACAGCCCTCGAGATGCAGAGACCGAAGGTGCTCCGAGCCACCAGCGGGCCAGCGGCAACAACCAGCCGAGCGAGGGAACCAGGAGGCCGGGAGAAGCAGGCAGAAAGCCGGCACAGCCCTCGAGACGCAAAGACCGAAGGGCCTCCGAGCCGCCAGCGGGCCGGCAGCGATCACCAGCCTCGGGTTGTATTGCTGTGTTGTCTGATAGTGATTCAGCCTTTTTGGAAATCTGTGTGGGCTAGATGCTTAGGCGCCTAACCCCCCCCCATACCGTCCCAGTATTTTGTTATGCAGATTGCTGATTTTTAGCACCTTATTGCAGGTTGCCTGCAATAAAGTATCTAGCTCACTGCCTTCTCCTCTGTCCCCTACCTTGCATCCGGCACAGCCCTCGAGACACAGGGACCGAAGGAAGGCTCCGGGCCGTAGCGGGCGGCGACCACCAGCCGACGAGGGAACCAGGAGCGGGAGAAGCAGGTAGAAAGCGGCACAGCCCTCGAGACAGGGATCGGAAGGGCTCGAGCCGCCAGCAGGCCAGCGGCGACCACCAGCCATCGGAGGGAACCAGGAGGCCGGGAGAAGCAGGCAGAAAGCCGACACAGCCCTCGAGATACAGGGACCGAAGGGCTCTGAGCTGCCAGCGGGCGGAGGCGACCACCAGCCGACCGAGGGAACCAGGAGGCCCGGAGAAGCAGGCGGAATGTTCGGCAAGTCAAGAAATCAATCGGAAAGCGACAGCTGACTTTGCCTTGCTTCCGATTGGTGCCTTTCCTATAGACTTTAGCTGGACTCTGCAACACTATTCTGGCCGGATTTTCTGTTATTTTATTTTATTGTTAATTCCACCTAAAAAGAGCTGTTTTAACTTTGATTTCTGCCCAGTTTAAGGGTTGTATTGCTGTATTGTCTGATAGTGATTCAGCCTTTTTGGAAATCTGTGCGCGCCAGATGCTTAGGCGCCTAACCCCCCCGTACCTTCCCAGTCTTTTGTTGTGCAGATTGCTGATTTTTAGCACCTTATTGCAGGTTGCCTGCAATAAAGTACGTTGCTCACTGCCTACTTCACTGTCCCCTACCTTGCAGCCGGCACAGCCCTAGAGACACAGGGACCGAAGGTGCTCCGAGCCGCCAGCGGGCCGGCGGCGACCACCAGCCGACTGAGGGAACCGGAAGGCCAGGAGAAGCAGGCAGAATGGTACGGGCAAAGCCGCAAACCAATCGGAAAGCGACCACTGACTCTGCCTTGCTTCCGATTGGTCGTCTTCCCATAGACTTAGCTGGACTCTGCAACACTATTCTGGCCGGGATTTTCTGTTATTTTATTTTATTGTTAATTCCACCTAAAAGAGCTGTTTTCCTTTGATTTGTGCCCGATTTAAGGGTTGTATTGCTGTATTGTCTGATAGTGATTCAACCTTTTTGGAAATCTGTGTGGGCGAGACGCTTAGGCGCCTAACCCCCCGCCATTCCCTCCCAGTCTTTTGTTGTGCAGATTACTGATTTTTAGCACCTTATTGCAGATTGTCTGCAATAATGTACCTTGCTCACTGCCTACTCCTCTGTCCCCTACCTTGCAGCCGGCACAGCCCTCGAGACACAGGGACCGAAGGGGCTCCGAGCCACCAGCGGGCCAGCGGCGACCAATAGCCGACCGAGGGAACCAGGAGGACGGGAGAAGCAGGCAGAAAGCCGGTACAGCCCTCAAGACACAGGGACCGAAGGGGCTCTGAGCCTCCAGTGGGCCGGCGGCGACCACCACCCGACCGAGGGAACCAGGAGGCCATGAGAAGCAGGCAGAAAACCGGCACAGCCCTCGAGACACAGGGACCGAAGGGGCTCCGAGCCGGCAGCGGGCCGCCGGCGACCACCAGCTGACCTAGGGAACCAGGAGGCCTGGAGATCAGGCAGAAAGCCGGCACAGCCCTCGAGACACAGGGACCGAAGGGGCCCGAGCCGCCAGCGGGCGGGCGGCGACCCAGCCGACCGAGGGAACCAGGGAGGCCGGGAGAGGCAGGCAGAATGCCGGCACAGCCCTCGAGAAACAGGGACCGAAGGGGCTCTGAGCCACCAGCGGGCTGGCGGCAACCACCAGCCGACAGAGGGAACCAGGAGGCCGGGAGCAGCAGGCAGAAAGCTGGCACAGCCCTCGAGACACAGGGAAAGAAGGGGCTCTGAGGTGCTAGCAGGCCGGCGGTGACCAGCAGCCAACTGAGGGAACCAGGAGGCCAGGAGAAGCAGGCAGAAAGCCGGCACAGCCCTCGAGACACAGGGACCGAAGGGGCTCCGATCCGCCAGCGGGCCGGCGGCGACCACCAGCCGACCGAGGGAACCAGGAGGCTGGGAGAAGCAGGCAGAAAGGTACTGGCAAAGCCGCAAACCAATCGGAAAGCGACCGCTGACTCTGCCTAGCTTCCGATTAGAGCGCCTTTCCCATAGATTTTAGCTGGTCTCTGCAACACTATTCTGGCCGGGATTTTCTGTTATTTAATTTTAGTGTTAATTCCACCTAAAAAGAGCTGTTTTACCTTCGATTTGTGCCCAATTTAAGGGTTGTATTGCTGTATTGTCTGATAGTGATTCAGCCTTTTCGGAAATCTGTGTGGGCTAGACGCTTTGGCGCCTAACCCCCCATACCCTCCCAGTCTTTTGTTGTGCAGATTGCTGTTTGTAGCACCTTATTGCAGATTTCCTGCAATAAAGTACATGCTCACTGCCTTCTCCTCTGTCCCAACCTTGCAGCTGGCACAGCCCTCGAGACACAGGGACCGAGGGCTCCGAGCCGCCAACGGGCGGCAGTGACCACCAGCCGACCGAGGAACCAGGAGGCCAGGAGATGCAGGCAGAAAGCCGGCACAGCCCTGGAGACACAGGGACCGAAGGGCTCCGAGCCTCCAGCGGGCGGGAGCGACCACCAGCCGACCGAGGGAACCAGGAGGCCGGAGAAGAAGGCTGGAAAGCCAGAAGCCCCTCGAGACACAGGGATAAAGGGCTCCGAGCCTCCAGGCACGGCGGCGACCACCAGCCGACCGAGGGAACCTGAAGGTTGGGAGAAGCAGGCAGAAAGCCGGCACAGCCCTTGAGAAACAGGGACCGAAGGGGCTCTGAGCCGCCAGCGGGCCGGCGGCGACCACCAGCTGACCGAGGGAACCAGGAGGCCGGGAGAAGCAAGCAGAAAGCCGGCACAGCCCTCGAGACACATGGACCCAAGGGGCTCTGAGCCACCAGCGGGCCGGCGGCGAGCACCAGCCGACCGAGGGAACCAGGAGGCAGGGAGAGCAGGCAGAAATCCGGCACAGCCTTCGAGACACAGGGACGAAGGCTTTCCGAGGCCGACAAGCGGGCCAGCGGCGGCGACCAGCCGACCGAGGGAACCAGGAGGCCGAGAAGCAGGCAGAATGCCGCACAGCCCTCGAGACACAGGGGACCGAAGGGGCCCTCGAGCCGCCAGCGGGCAAGGGCGATCACCAGCCGACCGAGGGAACCAGGAGGCCGGGAGAAGCAAGCAGAAAGCCGCACAGCCCTCCGAGACACATGGACCCAAGGGGCTCCGAGCCACTAGCGGGCGGCGGCGACCACCAGCCGGCGGAGGAACCAGGATTCAGGGAGAAGCAGGCAGAAATCCGGCACTGCCTTGAGACACAGGGACGAAGGTGATCCGAGCCGACAGTGGGCCAGCGGCGGCGACCAGCCGACCGAGGGAACCAGGAGGCTGGGAGAAGCAGGCAGAAAGCCGGCACAGCCCTCGAGACACAGGGACCGAAGGGGCCGAAAGCACAGCGGGCCGGGCGGTGATCACCAGCCGACCGAGGGAACCAGGAGGCCGGGAGAAGTAGGCAGAAAGCCGGCACAGCCCTTGAGACACAGGGACCGAGGGGGCTCCGAGCCGCCAGTGGGCCGGCGGCGACCACCAGCAGACCGAGGGAACCAGGAGGCCGGGATAAGCAGGCAGAAAGACGACACAGCCCTCGAGACACACGGACCGAAGGGGCTCTGAGCTGCCAGCGGGCCGGCGGCGACCATGAGCCGACCGAGGGAACCAGGAGGCCGGGATTAGCAGACAGAAAGGTACGGGCAAAGCCGCAAACCAATCGGAAAGTGACCGCTGACTCTGCCTTGTTTCCGATTGGTGCGCCTTTCCCATAAACTTTAGCTGGACTCTGCAACACTGTTCTGGCCGGGATTTTCTGTTATTTTATTTTATTGTTAATTCCACCTAAAAAGAGTTGTTTTACCTTTGATTTGTGCCCGATTTAAGGGTTGTATTGCTGTATTGTCTGATAGTGATTCAGCCTTTTTGGAAATCTGTGTGGGCTAGACACTGGGCGCCTCCCCATACCCTCCAGTCTTTTGTTGTGCAGATTGCTGATTTTAGCACCTTATTGCAGATTGCCTGCAATAAAGTACCTTGCTCACTGCCTTCTCCTCTGTCCCCTACCTTGCAGATGGCACAGCCCTCGAGACACAGGGACAGAAGGAGCTCCGAGCCGCCAGCGGGCCGGCGGCGACCACCAGCCGACCGAGGGAACCAGGAGGCTGGGAGAAGCAGGCAGAAAGCCGGCACAGCCCTCAAGACACAGGGACCAAAGGGGCTCCGAGCCGCCAGCGGGCCGGCGGCGACCACCAGCCGACCGAGGGAACCAGGAGGCTGGGAGAAGCAGGTAGAAAGCGGGCACAGCCCTCGAGACACAGGGATCGAAGGGGCCCCGAGCCCCCAGCAGGCCTGCGGCGACCACCAGCCATCCGAGGGAACCAGGAGGCCGGGAGAAGCAGGCAGAAACCCGGCACAGCCCTCGAGATACAAGGACCGAAAGGGCTCCGAGCCGCCAGCGGGCCGGGGGCGACCACCAGCCGACCGAGGGAACCAGGAGGCCGGGAGAAGCTATCAGAAAGGTTCGGGCAAAGCCGCAAACCAGTCGGAAAGCGACAGCTGACTCTGCCTTGCTTCCGATTGGTGAGCCTTTCCCATAGACTTTCGCTGGACTCTGCAACACTATTCTGGCCGGGATTTTCTGTTATTTTTTTTTATTATTAATTCCACCTAAAAAGAGCTGTTTTACCTTTGATTTGTGCCCGATTTAAGGGTTGTATTGCTGTGTTGTCTGATAGTGATTCAGCCTTTTTGGAAATCTGTGTGGGCTAGATGCTTAGGCGCCTAACCCCCATACCGTCCCAGTATTTTGTTATGCAGATTGCTGATTTTTAGCACCTTATTGCAGGTTGCCTGCAATAAAGTATCTAGCTCACTGCCTTCTCCTCTGTCCCCTACCTTGCATCCGGCACAGCCCTCAGAGACTAGGGACCGGAAGGGGCTCCCGAGCCGCCAGCGGGCAGCGGCGACCTCACAGCCGACCAGGGAACCAGGAGGCCGGGAGAAGCAGGCAGAAAGCCGCACAGCCCCAGATGCAGAGACCAAGGTGCTCCGAGCCACCAGCGGGCCAGCCGCAACAACCAGCCGAGCGAGGGAACCAGGAGGCCGGGAGAAGCAGGCAGAAAGCCGGCACAGCCCTCGAGGCACTAAAGACCGAAGGGCCTCGAGCCGCCAGCGGGCGGCAGCGATCACCAGCCTCGGGTTGTATTGCTGTGTTGTCTGATAGTGATTCAGCCTTTTGGAAATCTGTGTGGGCTAGATGCTTAGGCCTAACCCCCCATACCGTCCCAGTATTTTGTTTATGCAGATTGCTGATTTTTAGCACCTTATTGCAGGTTGCCTGCAATAAAGTATCTAGCTCACTGCCTTCTCCTCTGTCCCCTACCTTGCATCCGGCACAGCCCTCGAGACACAGGGACCGAAGGAAGGCTCCGGGCCGTAGCGGGTCGGCGACCACCAGCCGACCGAGGGAACCAGGAGGCGGGAGAAAGCAGGTAGAAAGCAGGCACAGCCCTCGAGACACAGGGATCGGAAGGGCTCCGAGCCGCCAGCGGCCAGCAGCGACCACCAGCCATCGGAGGGAACCAGGAGGCCGGGAGAAGCAGGCAGAAAGCCGACACAGCCCTCGAGATACAGGGACCGGAAGGGCTCTGAGCTGCCAGCGGGCCGGAGGCGACCACCAGCCGACCGAGGGAACCAGGAGGCCCGGAGAAGCAGGCGGAAAGGTTCGGGCAAAGCCGCAAACCAATCGGAAAGCGACAGCTGACTCTGCCTTGCTTCCGATTGGTGCGCCTTTCCTATAGACTTTAGCTGGACTCTGCAACACTATTCTGGCCGGGATTTTCTGTTATTTTATTTTATTGTTAATTCCACCTAAAAAGAGCTGTTTTAACTTTGATTTCTGCCCAGTTTAAGGGTTGTATTGCTGTATTGTCTGATAGTGATTCAGCCTTTTTGGAAATCTGTGCGCGCCAGATGCTTAGGCGCCTAACCCCCCCGTACCCTCCCAGTCTTTTGTTGTGCAGATTGCTGATTTTTAGCACCTTATTGCAGGTTGCCTGCAATAAAAAGTACGTGCTCACTGCCTACTTCACTGTCCCCTACCTTGCAGCCGGCACAGCCCTAGAGACACAGGGACCGAAGGTGCTCCGAGCCAGCGCGGGCCGGGCGACCACCAGCCGACTGAGGGAACCCAGAAGCCAGGAGAAGCAGGCAGAATGGTACGGGCAAAGCCGCAAACCAATCGGAAAGCGACCACTGACTTCTGCCTTGCTTCCGATTGGTGCGTCTTCCCATAGACTTTAGCTGGACTCTGCAACACTATTCTGGCGGGATTTTCTGTTATTTTATTTTATTGTTAATTGCACCTAAAAAGAGCTGTTTTTCCTTTGATTTTTGCCCGATTTAAGGGTTGTATTGCTGTATTGTCTGATAGTGATTCAACCTTTTTGGAAATCTGTGTGGGCGAGACGCTTAGGCGCCTAACCCCCCGCCATTCCCTCCCAGTCTTTTGTTGTGCAGATTACTGATTTTTAGCACCTTATTGCAGATTGTCTGCAATAATGTACCTTGCTCACTGCCTACTCCTCTGTCCCCTACCTTGCAGCCGGCACAGCCCTCGAGACACAGGGACCGAAGGGCTCGAGCCAGCAGCAGCCGGCACAACAGCCGACCGAGGGAACCAGGAGGACCGGAGAAGCAGGCAGAAAGCGGTACAGCCTCAAGACACAGGGACCGGAAGGGCTCTGAGCCACCAGTGGCGGCGGCGACCACCACCCGACCGAGGGAACCAGGAGGCCATGAGAAGCAGGCAGAAAACCGGCACAGCCCTCGAGACACAGGGACCGAAGGGGCTCCGAGCCGCAGCGGGCCGGCGGCGACCACCAGCTGACCTAGGGAACCAGGAGGCCTGGAGATCAGGCAGAAAGCCGGCACAGCCCTCGAGACACAGGGACCGAAGGGGCTCCGAGCCGCCAGCGGGCCGGCGGCGACCACCAGCCGACCGAGGGAACCAGGAGGCCGGGAGAGGCAGGCAGAATGCCGGCACAGCCCTCGAGAAACAGGGACCGAAGGGGCTCTGAGCCGCCAGCGGGCTGGCGGCAACCACCAGCCGACAGAGGGAACCAGGAGGCCGGGAGCAGCAGGCAGAAAGCTGGCACAGCCCTCGAGACACAGGGAAAGAGGGGCTCTGAGGTGCTAGCGGCAGCGGTGACCAGCAGCCAACTGAGGGAACCAGGAGGCCAGGAGAAGCAGGCAGAAAGCCGGCACAGCCCTCGAGACACAGGGACGAGAAGGGCTCCGATCCGCCAGCGGGCGGCGACCACCAGCCGACCGGGGAACCAGGAGGCTGGGAGAAGCAGGCAGAAGATGCTGCAAAGCTGCGAAACCAATCGGAAAGCGACCGCTGACTCTGCCTAGCTTCCGATTAGAGCGCCTTTCCCATAGATTTTAGCTGGTCTCTGCAACACTATTCTGGCGGGATTTTCTGTTATTTAATTTTAGTGTTAATTCCACCTAAAAGAGCTGTTTTACCTTCGATTTGTGCCCAATTTAAGGGTTGTATTGCTGTATTGTCTGATAGATTCAGCCTTTTTGAAATCTGTGTGGGCTAGGCACTTGGCGCCTAACCCCCCATACCCTCCAGTCTTTTTTGTGCAGATTGCTGTTTTGTAGCACCTTATTGCAGATTTCCTGCAATAAAGTACCTGCTCACTGCCTTCTCCTCTGTCCCAACCTTGCAGCTGGCACAGCCCTCGAGACACAGGGACCGAAGGGCTCCGAGCCAGCGGGCGGCGGTGACCACCAGCCACCGAGGAACCAGGAGGCCAGGAGATGCAGGCAGAAAGCCGGCACAGCCCTGGAGACACAGGGACCGAAGGGCTCCGAGCCTCAGCGGGCGGGCGACCACCAGCCGACCGAGGGAACCAGGAGGCCGGAGAAGAAGGCTGAAAGCAGGCAAAGCCCTCGAGACACAGGGGTAAAGGGGCCCGAGCCTCCAGCGGCCGGCGGCGACCACCAGCCGACCGAGGGAACCTGAAGGTTGGGAGAAGCAGGCAGAAAGCCTGCACTGAGAAAACAGGGACCGAAGGCTCTGAGCCGCCAGCGGGCCGGCGGCGACCACCAGCTGACCGAGGGAACCAGGAGGCCGGGAGAAGCAAGCAGAAAGCCGGCACAGCCCTCGAGACACATGGACCCAAGGGGCTCTGAGCCACCAGCGGGCCGGCGGCGAGCACCAGCCGACCGAGGGAACCAGGAGGCAGGGAGAAGCAGGCAGAAATCCGGCACAGCCTTCGAGACACAGGGACCGAAGGCTTTCCGAGCCGACAGCGGGCCAGCGGCGACGACCAGCCGACCGAGGGAACCAGGAGGCCGGGAGAAGCAGGCAGAATGCCGGCACAGCCCTCGAGACACAGGGACCGAAGGGGCTCCGAGCCGCCAGCGGGCCGGCGGCGATCACCAGCCGACCGAGGGAACCAGGAGGCCGGGAGAAGCAAGCAGAAAGCCGGCACAGCCCTCGAGACACATGGACCCAAGGGGCTCCGAGCCACTAGCGGGCCGGCGGCGACCACCAGCCGACGGAGGGAACCAGGATTCAGGGAGAAGCAGGCAGAAATCCGGCACAGCCTTCGAGACACAGGGACCGAAGGTGATCCGAGCCGACAGTGGGCCAGCGGCGACGACCAGCCGACCGAGGGAACCAGGAGGCTGGGAGAAGCAGGCAGAAAGCCGGCACAGCCCTCGAGACACAGGGACCGAAGGGGCTCCGAGACGCCAGCGGGCCGGCGGTGATCACCAGCCGACCGAGGGAACCAGGAGGCCGGGAGAAGTAGGCAGAAAGCCGCACAGCCCTTGGAGACAGGGACCGGGAGGCTCCGAGCCGCCAGTGGCCGCGGCCACCACCAGCAGACCGAGGGAACCAGAGGCCGGGATAAGCAGGCAGAAAGACGACACAGCCCTCGAGACACACGGACCAAGGGGCTCTGAGCTGCAGCGGGCCGCGGCGACCATGAGCCGACCGAGGGAACCAGGAGGCCGGGATTAGCAGACAGAAAGAGTGCAGGCAAAGCCGCAAACCAATCGGAAAGTGACCGCTGACTCTGCCTTGTTTCCGATTGGTCGCCTTTCCCATAAACTTTAGCTGGACTCTGCAACACTGTTCTGGCGGGATTTTCTGTTATTTTATTTTATTGTTAATTCCACCTAAAAGAGTTGTTTTACCTTTGATTTGTGCCCGATTTAAGGGTTGTATTGCTGTATTGTCTGATAGTGATTCAGCCTTTTGAAATCTGTGTGGCTAGACACTTAGGCGCCTAACCCCCATACCTCCCCAGTCTTTTGTTGTGCAGATTGCTGATTTTTAGCACCTTATTGCAGATTGCCTGCAATAAAGTACCTTACTCACTGCCTTCTCCTCTGTCCATGCCTTGCAGATGGCACAGCCCTCGAGACACAGGGACAGAAGGAGCTCCGAGCCGCCAATGAACGGCGGCGACCACCAACCGACGAGGGAACCAGAGGCTGGGAGAAGCAGGCAGAAAGCCGGCACAGCCCTCAAGACACAGGGACCAAAGAGGGCTCCGAGGCATGGCCAGACGGCGGCAGCCACCAACTCCTTCCAGGGAACCAGGAGGCTGGGAGAAGCAGGTAGAGGCGGGCACAGCCCTCGAGACACAGGGATCGAGAGGGCTCCGAGCCCCAGCAGGCCTCGGGCGACCACCAGCCATCCGAGGGAACCAGGAGGCCGGGAGAAGCAGGCAGAAACCGGCACAGCCCTCGAGATACAAGGACCGAAAAGGGCTCGAGCCGCCAGCAGGCGGGCGACCACCAGCCGACCGAGGGAACCAGGAGGCCGGGAGAAGCTATCAGAAAGGTTCGGGCAAAGCCGCAAACCAGTCGGAAAGCGACAGCTGACTCTGCCTTGCTTCCGATTGGTGAGCCTTTCCCATAGACTTTCGCTGGACTCTGCAACACTATTCTGGCCGGGATTTTCTGTTATTTTTTTTTATTATTAATTCCACCTAAAAAGAGCTGTTTTACCTTTGATTTGTGCCCGATTTAAGGGTTGTATTGCTGTGTTGTCTGATAGTGATTCAGCCTTTTGGAAATCTGTGTGGGCTAGATGCTTAGGCGCCTAACCCCCATACCGTCCCAGTATTTTGTTATGCAGATTGCTGATTTTAGCACCTTATTGCAGGTTGCCTGCAATAAAGTATCTAACTCACTGCCTTCTCCTCTGTCCCCTACTTGCATCCGGCACAGCCCTCAGAGACAGGGACCGAAGGGGCTCCGAGCCAGCGGCGGGCGGCACCACCAGCCGACCGAGGGAACCAGGAGACCGGGAGAAGCAGGCAGAAAGCCGCACAGCCCTCGAGATGCAGAGACCAAGGTGCTCCGAGCCACCAGCGGGCCAGCCGCAACAACCAGCCGAGCGAGGGAACCAGGAGGCCGGAGAAGCAGGCAGAAAGCCGGCACAGCCTCGAGACGCAAAGACCGAAGGGCCTCCGAGCCGCCAGCGGGCGGCAGCGATCACCAGCCTCGGGTTGTATTGCTGTGTTGTCTGATAGTGATTCAGCCTTTTGGAAATCTGTGTGGGCTAGATGCTTAGGCGCCCTAACCCCCCTATACCGTCCCAGTATTTGTTATTATGCAGATTGCTGATTTTAGCACCTTATTGCAGGTTGCCTGCAATAGTATCTAGCTCACTGCCTTCTCCTCTGTCCCCTACCTTGCATCCGGCACAGCCCTCGAGACACAGGGACCCGAAGAAGGCTCCGGGCCGTGCAGGCTGGCGGCGACCACCAGCCGACGAGGGAGACCAGGAGCCGGGAGAAGCAGGCACAGCCCCTCGAGACACAGGGATCGGAAGGGGCTCCGAGCCGCAGCCGGCCAGCAGCGGCGACCACCAGCCATCGGAGGGAACCAGGAGGCCGGGAGAAGCAGGCAGAAAGCCGACACAGCCCTCGAGATACAGGGATCGAGGGCTCTGGGCGCCAGCGGGCGGGCGACCACCAGCCGACCGAGGGAACAGGAGGCCCGGAGAAGCAGGTGGAAAGGTTCGGGCAAGCCGACAAACTAATCGAAAGCGACAGCTGACTCTGCCTTGCTTCCGATTAGTGCGCCTTTCCTATAGACTTTAGCTGGACTCTGCAACACTATTCTGGCCGGATTTTCTGTTATTTTATTTTATTGTTAATTCCACCTAAAAGAGCTGTTTTAACTTTGATTTCTGCCCAGTTTAAGGGTTGTATTGCTGTATTGTCTGATAGTGATTCAGCCTTTTGGAAATCTGTCTAGCGCCAGATGCTGGCGCCTAACCCCGTACCCTCCAGTCTTTGTTGTGCAGATTGCTGATTTTAGCACCTTATTGCAGGTTGCCTGCAATAAAAGTACGTTGCTCACTGCCTACTTCACTGTCTCCTACCTTGCAGCCGGCACAGCCCTAGAGACACAGGGACCGAAGGTGCTCCGAGCCGCCAGCCGGCCGGCGGCGACCACCAGCCGACTGAGGGAACCGGAAGGCCAGGAGAAGCAGGCAGAATGGTACGGGCAAAGCCGCAAACCAATCGGAAAGCGACCACTGACTCTGCCTTGCTTCCGATTGGTGCGTCTTTCCCATAGACTTTAGCTGGACTCTGCAACACTATTCTGGCCGGGATTTTCTGTTATTTTATTTTATTGTTAATTCCACCTAAAAAGAGCTGTTTTTCCTTTGATTTGTGCCCGATTTAAGGGTTGTATTGCTGTATTGTCTGATAGTGATTCAACCTTTTTGGAAATCTGTGTGGGCGAGACGCTTAGGCGCCTAACCCCCCGCCATTCCCTCCCAGTCTTTTGTTGTGCAGATTACTGATTTTTAGCACCTTATTGCAGATTGTCTGCAATAATGTACCTCACTGCCTACTCCTCTGTCCCTACCTTGCAGCCCGGCACAGCCCTCGAGACACAGGGACCGAAGGGCTCGAGCCACCAGGCAGACCAGCGGGCAATCAGCCGACCCGAGGGAACCAGGAGGACGGAGAAGCAGGCAGAAAGCCGGTACAGCCCTCAAGACACAGGGACCGAAGGGGCTCTGAGCCACCAGTGGGCCGGCGGCGACCACCACCCGACCGAGGGAACCAGGAGGCCATGAGAAGCAGGCAGAAAACCGGCACAGCCCTCGAGACACAGGGACCGAAGGGGCTCCGAGCCGGCAGCGGGCCGCCGGCGACCACCAGCTGACCTAGGGAACCAGGAGGCCTGGAGATCAGGCAGAAAGCAGCACAGCCCTCGAGACACAGGGACCGAAGGGCTCCGAGCCATAGCGGGCGGGCGCGACCACCAGCCGACCGAGGAACCAGGAGGCCGGGAGAGGCAGGCAGAATGCCGGCACAGCCCTCGAGAAACAGGGACCGAAGGGCTCTGAGCCTGCCAGGGCTGGCGGCAACCACCAGCCGACAGAGGGAACCAGGAGGCCGGGGAGCAGGCAGGCAAAGCTGGCACAGCCCTCGAGACCAGGGAAAGAAGGGGCTCTGAGGTGCTAGCGGGCGGCGGTGACCAGCAGCCAACTGGGGAACCAGGAGGCCAGGAGAAGCAGGCAGAAAGCCGGCACAGCCCTCGAGACACAGGGACCGAAGGGGCTCCGATCCGCCAGCGGGCCGGCGGCGACCACCAGCCGACCGAGGGAACCAGGAGGCTGGGAGAAGCAGGCAGAAAGGTACTGGCAAAGCCGCAAACCAATCGGAAAGCGACCGCTGACTCTGCCTAGCTTCCGATTAGAGCGCCTTTCCCATAGATTTTAGCTGGTCTCTGCAACACTATTCTGGCCGGGATTTTCTGTTATTTAATTTTAGTGTTAATTCCACCTAAAAAGAGCTGTTTTACCTTTGATTTGTGCCCAATTTAAGGGTTGTATTGCTGTATTGTCTGATAGTGATTCAGCCTTTTTGGAAATCTGTGTGGGCTAGACGCTTTGGCGCCTAACCCCCCCCATACCCTCCCAGTCTTTTTTTGTGCAGATTGCTGTTTTGTAGCACCTTATTGCAGATTTCCTGCAATAAAGTACCTTGCTCACTGCCTTCTCCTCTGTCCCCAACCTTGCAGCTGGCACAGCCCTCGAGACACAGGGACCGAAGGGGCTCCGAGCCGCCAGCGGGGCGGCGGTGACCACCAGCCGACCAGAGGAACCAGGAGGCCAGGAGATGCAGGCAGAAAGCCGGCAAAGCCCTCGAGACACAGGGACCAAAGGGCTCCGAGCTCCAGCGGGCCGGCGGCGACCACCAGCCGACCGAGGGAACCAGGAGGCTGGGAGAAGCAGGCAGAAAGCCGGCACAGCCCTCGAGACACAGCGACCGAAGGGGCTCCGAGCCGCCAGCGGGCCGGCGGCGACCACCAGCCGACCGAGGGAACCAGGAGGCCGGGAGAAGCAGGCAGAAAGCCGGCACAGCCCTCGAGACACAGGGACAGAAGGGGCTCGAGCCACCAGCAGGCGGCGGCGACCACCAGCCGACCGTGGGAACCAGGAGCCGGGAGAAGCAGGCATAAAGCCGGCACAGCCCTCGAAACACAGGGAACAGAAGGGCTCCGAGCCACCAGCAGGCGGGGCGACCACCAGCCGACCAGGGAAACCAGGAGCCCGAGCAGCAGGCAGAAAGCTGGCACAGCCCCCCTCGGTGACACAGGTGGTAAAGAAGGGGCTCTGAGGTGCTAGCGGGCCGGGCGGCTACTCAGCAAGAACCGAGGGAACCAGGAGGCCAGGAGAAGCAGGCAGAAAGCCAGCACAGCCCTCAAGAACAGGGACCGGTTGGGCTCCAAGTCACCAAAGGCCGGGGCGGCGACCACCAGCTGACCGAGGGAACCAGGAGGCCTGGAGAAGCAGGCAGAGAAAGGTACGGGCAAGTCAGCAAACCAATCGGAAAGCGACCGCTGACTCTGCCTTGCTTCCGATTAGAGAGCCTTTCCCATAGATTTTAGCTGGTCTCTGCAACACTATTCTAGCCGGGATTTTCTGTTATTTAATTTTATTGTTAATTCCACATAAAAAGAGCTGTCTTACCTTCGATTTGTTCCCAATTTAAGGGTTGAATTGCTGTATTGTCTGATAGTGATTCAGCCTTTTTGGAAATCTGTGTGGGCTAGCTTGGGCGCCTAACCCCATACCCTCCCAGTCTTTTGTTGTGCAGATTGCTGTTTTTAGCACCTTATTGCAGATTTCCTGCAATAAAGTACCTGCTCACTGCCTTCTCCTCTGTCCCCAACCTTGCAGCTGGCACAGCCCTCGAGACACAGGGACCGAGAAGGCACCGAGGCAGCCAGCGTGCCCGGCGATCACCAGCTGACCGAGGAACCAGGAGGCGGGAGAAGCAGGCAGAAAGCGGCACAGCCCTCGAGACAGAGGGACGAAGGGGCTCCGATCCAAGCGGGCGGCGGTGACCACCAGCCGACCGAGGGAACCAGGAGGCCAGGAGATGCAGAAAGCCGGCACAGCCCTCGAGACACAGGGACCGAAGGGGCTCCGGGTAGCCAGCAGGTCGGCGGTGATCCTCAGCCGACCGAGGAACCAGGAGGCCAGGGAGAAGCAGGCAGAAGCCGGCTGGCCACGAGACACAGGGACCAAGGGGCTCCAGGCGCCCAGTGGGCAGTGGCGACCACCAGCAGACCGAGGGAACCAGGAGGCGGGATAAGCAGGCAGAAAGCGACACAGCCCTCGAGACACACCGGACCGAAGGGGCTCCGAGCTGCCAGCGGGCAGGCAGCGACCACCAGCCGACCGAGGGAACCAGGAGGCCGGGACTAGCAGACAGAAAGGTACAGGCAAAGCCGCAAACCAATCGGAAAGCGACCGCTGACTCTGCCTTGTTTCCGATTGGTGCGCCTTTCCCATAGACTTTAGCTGGACTCTGCAACACTATTCTGGCCGGGATTTTCTGTTATTTTATTTTATTGTTAATTCCACCTAAAAAGAGTTGTTTTACCTTTGATTTGTGCCCGATTTAAGGGTTATATTGCTGTATTGTCTGATAGTGATTCAGCCTTTTTGGAAATCTGTGTGGGCTAGACACTTAGGGGCCTAACCCCCCCATACCCTCCCAGTCTTTTGTTGTGCAGATTGCTGATTTTTAGCACCTTATTGCAGATTGCCTGCAATAAAGTACCTTGCTCACTGCCTTCTCCTCTGTCCCGTACCTTGCAGCCGGCACAGCCCTCGAGACACAGGGACAGAGAAGGGAGACTCGAGCATGTGGGCGGCAGCGTGCACCAGCCGAGCCAGAGAACCAGGAGGCGGGAGAAACAGGTAAGCTGGCACAGCCCTCGAGACACAGGGATCGAAGGGGCTCCGAGGCCGCCAGCAGGCGGCGGGCGACCACCAGCCATCCAAGGGAACCATGAGGCCGGGAGAAGTAGGCAGAAACCCGGCACAGCCCTCGAGATACAAGGACCGAAAGGGCTCCAGGCATCGCCGCGGCCGGAGGCGACCACCAGCCGACCGAGGGAACCAGGAGGCCGGGAGAAGCTATCAGAAAGGTTCGGGCAAAGCCGCAAACCAGTCGGAAAGCGACAGCTGACTCTGCCTTGATTCCGATTGGTGAGCCTTTCCCATAGACTTTCGCTGGACTCTGCAACACTATTCTGGCCGGGATTTTCTGTTATTTTATTTTATTGTTAATTCCACCTAAAAAGAGCTGTTTTACCTTTGATTTGTGCCCGATTTAAGGGTTGTATTGCTGTATTGTCTGATAGTGATTCAGCCTTTTTGGAAATCTGTGTGGGCTAGATGCTTAGGTGCCTAACCCCCATACCCTCCCAGTATTTTGTTATGCAGATTGCTGATTTTAGCACCTAATTGCAGATTGCCTGCAATAAAGTATCAGCTCACTGCCTTCTCCTCTGTCCCTACCTTGCATCGGCACAGCCCTCGGACACAAGGGCCGAAGGGCTCCGAGCCGCCAGCGGGGCAGGCGGCGACCACCAGCCGACCGAGGAACCAGGAGGCGGGAGAAGCAGGCAGAAAGCCGGCACAGCCCTCGAGGCATGAGACAGAGGTGCTCCGAGCCACCAGCAGCGGCCAGCGGGCGACAACCAGCCGACCGAGGGAACCAGGAGGCCGGGAGAAGCAGGCAGAAAGCCGGCACAGCCCTCGAGGCATAAAGACCGAAGGGCCTCCGAGCACAGCGAGCGGCAGGCGATCACCAGCCGATCGAGGGAACCAGAAGGCCGGGAGAAGCAGGCAGAAAGCCGGCACAGCCCTTGAGAAACTGGGACCGAAGGGGCTCCGAGCCGCCAGCGGGCCGGCGGCGACCACCAGCAGACAGAGGGAATGAGGAGGCCAGGAGAAGCAGGCAGAAAGCCGGCCCAGCCCTCGAGACACAGGGACCGAATGGGCTCCAAGCCGCCCGCAGGCCAGCGGCGACCACCAGCCGACCGAGGGAACCAGGAGGCTGGGAGTAGCAGGCAGAAAGCCGGTACAGCCTTCGAGACACAGGGACCGAAGGTGATCCGAGCCGACAGCAGGCCAGCGGCGACGACCAGCCGACCGAGGGAACCAGGAGGCCGGGAGGAGCAGGCAGAAAGCCGGCACAGCCCTCGAGACACAGGGACAGAAGGGGCTCCGAGCCGCCAGAGGGCCGGCGCCGATCACCAGCCGACCGAGAGGAACCAGGGGCAGGGAGAAGCAGGCAGAAAGCCGGCTGTCCTGAGAAACTGGGACCGAGAGGGGCTCCGAGCCCCACAGCCGGGCGGCGACCACCAGCAGACCGAGGGAACGGGAGGCCAGGAGAAGCAGGCAGAAAGCCAGCCCAGCCCTCGAGACACAGGGACCGAGATGGGCTCAAAGCCGCCTCGAGGCCAGCGGCGACCACCAGCCGACCGAGGAACCAGGAGGCTGGGAGTAGCAGGCAAAAGCCGGCACAGCCTTGAGACACAGGGACCGAAGGTGATCCGAGCCGACAGCAGGCCAGCGGCGACGACCAGCCGACCGAGGGAACCAGGAGGCCGGGAGGAGCAGGCAGAAAGCCGGCACAGCCCTCGAGACACAGGGACAGAAGGGGCTCCGAGCCGCCAGAGGGCCGGCGGCGATCACCAGCCGACCGAGGGAAGCAGGAGGCAGGGAGAAGCAGGCAGAAAGCCGGCACAGCCCTTGAGACACAGGGACCGAAGGGGCTCCGAGCCGCCAGCGGGCCGGCGGCGACCACCAGCAGACCGAGGTAACCAGGAGGCCGGGATAAGCAGGCAGAAAGCCGGCACAGCCCTCGAGACACACGGACCGAAGGGGCTCTGAGCTGCCAGCGTGCTGGCGGCGACCACCAGCCGACCGAGGGAACCAGGAGGCCGGGACTAGCAGACAGAAAGGTACGGGCAAAGCCGCAACCCAATCGGAAAGCGACCGCTGACTCTGCATTGTTTCCGATTGGTGCGCCTTTCCCATAGACTTTAGCTGGACTCTGCAACACTATTCTGGCCGGGATTTTCTGTTATTTTATTTTATTGTTAATTCCACCTAAAAAGAGTTGTTTTACCTTTGATTTTGTGCCGATTTAAGGGTTGTATTGCTGTATTGTCTGATAGTGATTCAGCCTTTTTGGAAATCTGTGTGGGCTAGACGCTTAGGCGCCTAACCCCCATACCCTCCCAGTCTTTTGTTGTGCATATTGCTGATTTTTAGCACCTTATTGCAGATTGCCTGCAATAAAGTACTGCTCACTGCCTTCTCCTCTGTCCCATACCTTGCAGCCGGCACAGCCCTCGAGACACAGGGACAGAAGGGGCTCCGAGCCGCCAGCAGGCCGGCGGCGACCACCAACCGACCGAGGGAACCAGGAGGCGGGTGGTCTGGGCAGAATGCGGAACAGCCCTCGAGACACAGGGACCGAAGGGGCTCCGAGCCAGTGAGCGGCGGCGACCAGCAACGGCGAGGGAACCAGGAGGCCGGAGAAGCAGGCAGAAAGCGGCACAGCCCTCGAGACACAGGGACCGAGAAGGGCTCCGAGCCGTAAGCGGGCGGTGGCGACCGCAGCCGACCGAGTTAACCAGGGCCGGGAGAAGCAGGTGAAAGCCAGCGCAGCCCTCGAGACACAGGGACCGAAGGGGCTCCGGGCATGGCCGGGCGGTGGCGACCACCAGCCGACCAGGGAACCAGGGGCTGGGAGAAGCAGGTAAAGCGGCACAGCCCTCGAGACACAGGGATCGAAGGGCTCGAGCCGCCAGCGAGACGGCTGGCGACCACCAGCCATCCGAGGGATCAGGAGGCCGGGAGAAGCAGGCAGAAAGCCGGCACAGCCCTCGAGATACAGGGACGAAAGGGCTCTGAGCAGCCAGGGCGGGCGACCACCAACCGACCGAGGAACCAGGAGGCCGGAGAAGCAGGCAGAAAGGTTTGGGCAAAGCCGCAAACCAATCAGAAAGTGACAGCTGACTCTGCCTTGCTTCCGATTGGTGCGCCTTTCCCATAGACTTTAGCTGGACTCTGCAACACTTTTCAGGCCGGGATTTTCTGTTATTTTATTTTATTGTTAATTCCACCTAAAAAGAGCTGTTTTACCTTTGATTTGTGCCCAATTTAAGGGTTGTATTGCTGTATTGTCTGATAGTGATTCAGCCATTTTGGTAATCTGTGTGGGCTAGACGCTTTGGCGCCTTACCCCCCCCAATACCCTCCCAGTCTTTTGTTGTGCAGATTGCATATTTTTAGCACCTTATTGCAGATTGCCTGCAATAAAGTACCTTGCTCTCTGCCTTCTCCTCTGTCCCCTACCTTGCAGCCGGCACAGCCCTCGAGACACAGGGTCCGAAGGGGCTCTGAGCCTCCAGCGGGCCGGCGGCGACCACCAGCCGACCGAGGGAACCAGGAGGCCGGGAGAAGCAGGCAGAAAGGTACAGGCAAAGCCGCAAACCATTCGGAAAGCGACCGCTGACTCTGCCTTGCTTCCGATTAGTGCGCCTTTCCCATAGACGTTAGCTGGACTCTGCTACACTATTCTGGCTGGGAATTTCTGTTATTTTATTTTATTGTTAATTCCACCTAAAAAGAGCTGTTTTACCTTTGATTTGTGCCTGATTTAAGGGTTGTATTGCTGTATTGTCTGATAGTGATTCAGCATTTTTGGAAATCTGTGTGGGCAAGACGCTTAGGCGCATAACCCCCCCATACCCTCCCAGTCTTTTGTTGTGCAGATTGCTGATTTTTAGCACCTCATTCCAGATTGTCTGCAATAAAGTACCTTGCTCACTGCCTTCTCCTCTGTTCCCTACCTTGCAGCCGGCACAGCCCTCGAGACACTGGGACCAAAGGGGCTCCGAGCCGCCTGTGGGCCGGTGGCGATCACCAGCCGACCGAGGGAACCAGGAGGCCGGGAGAAGCAGGCAGAAAGCCGGCACCGCCC
Organism: Neoceratodus forsteri; assembly: GCA_016271365.2. Lineage (NCBI taxonomy): Eukaryota > Metazoa > Chordata > Ceratodontiformes > Ceratodontidae > Neoceratodus > Neoceratodus forsteri. The sequence goes on along the minus strand of CM028130.1, from coordinate 272,035,154 downwards.
TTGAGACACAGGGACCAAAGGGGCTCCGAGTCACCAGCGGGCCTGCGGCGACCACCACCCGACCGAGGGAACCAGGAGGCCGTGAGAAGCAGGCAGAAAACCGGCACAGCCCTCGAGACACAGGGACCGAAGGGGCTCCGAGCCGGCAGCGGGCTGGCGGCGACCACCAGCTGACCGAGGGAACCAGGAGGCCTGGAGATCAGGCAGAAAGCCAGCACAGCCCTCGAGACACAGGGACCGAAGGGGCTCCGAGCCGCCAGCGGGCTGGCGGCGACCACCAGCCGACCGAGGGAACCAGGAGGCCGGGAGAAGCAGGCAGAATGCCGGCACAGCCCTCGAGAAACAGGGACCGAAGGGGCTCTGAGCCTACCGGGCCGGCGGCAACCACGCCGACAGAGGGAAGGAGGCCGGGAGCAGCAGGCAGAAAGCTGGCACAGCCCTCGAGACACAGGGAAGAAGGGGCTCTGAGGTGCTAGCGGGCGTGGCGACCACCAGCCGACCCGGGGAACCAGGAGGCCGGAGAAGCAGGCAGAAAGCCGGCACAGCCCTCGAGACACAGGGACGAAGGGCTCCGATCCGCCAGCGGGCAGCGGCGACCACCAGCCGACCGAGGAACCAGGAGGCTGGGAGAAGCAGGCAGAAAGGTACGGCAAAGCCAACCAATCGGAAAGCGACCGCTGACTCTGCCTAGCTTCCGATTAGAGAGCCTTTCCCATAGATTTTAGCTGGTCTCTGCAACACTATTCTGGCGGGATTTTCTGTTATTTAATTTATTTTAATTCCACCTAAAAGAGCTGTTTTACCTTGATTTGTGCCCAATTTAAGGGTTGTATTGCTGTATTGTCTGATAGTGATTCAGCCTTTTGGAAATCTGTGTGGGCTAGGCGCTTTGGCGCTAACCCCCCATACCCTCCAAGTCTTTTGTGCAGATTGCTGTTTTAGCACCTTGTGCAGATTTCCTGCAATAAAGTACCTTGCTCACTGCCTTCTCCTCTGTCCCCAACCTTGCAGCTGGCACAGCCCTCGAGACACAGGGACCGAAGGGGCTCCGAGCCGCCAGCGGGCCGGCGGTGACCACCAGCCGACCGAGGGAACCAGGAGGCCAGGAGATGCAGGCAGAAAGCCGGCACAGCCCTGGAGACACAGGGACCGAAGGGGCTCCGAGCCGCCAGCGGGCCGGCGGCGACCACCAGCCGACCGAGGGAACCAGGAGGCCGGAGAAAAGGCTGAAAGCCGGCAAAGCCCTCGAGACACAGGGACTAAAGGGGCTCCGAGCCTCCAGCGGGCCGGCGGCGACCACCAGCCGACCGAGGGAACCAGAAGGCTGGGAGAAGCAGGCAGAAAGCCGGCACAGCCCTCGAGACACAGCGACCGAAGGGGCTACGAGCCGCCAGCGGGTCGGTGGTGACCACCAGCCGACCGAGGGAACCAGGAGGCCGGGAGAAGCAGGCAGAAAGCCGGCACAGCCCTCGAGACACAGGGACAGAAGGGGCTCCGAGCCGCCAGCAGGCCGGCGGCGACCACCAGCCGACCGAGGGAACCAGGAGGCCGGGAGAAGCAGGCATAAAGCCGGCACAGCCCTCGAAAAACAGGAACCGAAGGGGCTCCGAGCCACCAGCGGGCCGGCGGCGACCACCAGCCGACCGAGGGAACCAGGAGGCCGGGAGCAGCAGGCAGAAAGCTGGCACAGCCCTCGAGACACAGGGAAAGAAGGGGCTCTGAGGTGCTAGCGGGCTGGTGGCGACCAGCAGCCGACCGAGGAACCAGGAGGCCGGGAGAAGCAGGCAGAAGCCAGCAAAGCCCTCGAGAACAGGGACCGAAGGGCTCCGAGCGCCAGCGGGCCGGGCGCGCACTCACCAGCTGACCGAGGGAACCAGGAGGCCGGGAGAAGCAGGCAGAAAGGTACGGGCAAAGCCGCAAACCAATCGGAAAGCGACCGCTGACTCTGCCTTGCTTCCGATTAGAGAGCCTTTCCCATAGATTTTAGCTGGTCTCTGCAACACTATTCTGGCCGGGATTTTCTGTTATTTAATTTTATTGTTAATTCCACATAAAAAGAGCTGTCTTACCTTCGATTTGTGCCCAATTTAAGGGTTGTATTGCTGTATTGTCTGATAGTGATTCAGCCTTTTTGGAAATCTGTGTGGGCTAGACGCTTAGGCGCCTAACCCCCCCATACCCTCCCAGTCTTTTGTTGTGCAGATTGCTGTTTTTTAGCACCTTATTGCAGATTTCCTGCAATAAAGTACCATGCTCACTGCCTTCTCCTCTGTCCCCAACCTTGCAGCTGGCACAGCCCTCGAGACACAGGGACCGAAGGGGCTCCGAGACGCCAGCGTGCCGGCGGCGATCACCAGCCGACCGAGGGAACCAGGAGGCCGGGAGAAGCAGGCAGAAAGCTGGCACAGCCCTCGAGACAGAGGGACCGAAGGGGCTCCGATCCGCCAGCGGGCCCGCGGTGACCACCAGCCGACCGAGGGAACCAGGAGGCCAGGAGATGCAGGCAGAAAGCCCGGCACAGCCCTCGAGACACAGGGACCGAAGGGGCTCCGAGCCGCCAGCGGGCCGGCGGCGACCACCAGCCGACCGAGGGAACCAGGAGGCCGGGAGAAGCAGGCAGAAAGGTACGGGCAAAGCCGCAAACCAATCGGAAAGCGACCGCTGACTCTGCCTTGCTTCCGATTGGTGCGCCTTTCCCATAGACTTTAGCTGGACTCTGCAACACTATTCTGGCCGGGATTTTCTGTTATTTTATTTTATTGTTAATTCCACCTAAAAAGAGCTGTTTTACCTTTGATTTGTGCCCGATTTAAGGGTTGTATTGCTGTATTGTCTGATAGTGATTCAGCCTTTTTGGAAATCTGTGTGGGCTAGACGCTTAGGCGCCTAACCCCCATACCCTCCCAGTCTTTTGTTGTGCAGATTGCTGATTTTTAGCACCTTATTGCAGATTGCCTGCAATAAAGTACCTTGCTCACTGCCTTCTCCTCTGTCCCCTACCTTGCAGCCGGCACAGCCCTCGAGACACAGGGACCGAAGGGGCTCCGAGCCGCCAGCGGGCCGGCGGCGACCACCAGCCGACCGAGGGAACCAGGAGGCCGGGAGAAGCAGGCAGAAAGGTACCGGCACAGCCCTCGAGACACAGGGACCGAAGGAGCTCGAGACGCCAGGGGCCGGGCGGGCGACCACCAGCCCACCGAGGGAACCAGGAGGCCGGGAGAAGCAGGCAGAAAGCCGGCACAGCCCTCGAGACACAGGGACCAAGGGCCCGCAAGCGCCGGGCGCTACCACCAGCCAAACGAGGGAACCAGGAGGCCGGGAGAAGCAGGCAGAAAGCCGGCACAGCCCTCGAGACACAGGGACCGAAGGGGCCCCGAGCCGCCAGCGTGCCGGCGGCGACCACCAGCCGACTGAGGGAACCAGGAGGCCAGGAGAAGCAGGCAGAAAGCCGGCACAGCCCTCGAGGCACAGGGACTGAATGGGCTCCGAGCTGCCAGCAGGCCGGCGGCGACCACCAGCCGACCGAGGGAACCAGGAGGCCGGGAGAAGCAGGCAGAAAGGTACGGGCAAAGCCGAAAACCAATCGGAAAGCGACCGCTGACTCTGCCTTGCTTCCGATTGGTGCGCCTTTCCTATAGACTTTAGCTGGACTCTGCAACACTATTCTGGCCGGGATTTTCTATTATTATTTTATTGTTAATTCCACCTAAAAGAGCTGTTTTACCTTTGATTTGTGCCGATTTAAGGGTTGTATTGCTGTATTGTCTGATAGTGATTCAGCCTTTTTGGAAATCTGTGGGCTGGACGCTTAGGCGCCTAACCCCCATACCCTCCCAGTCTTTTGTTGTGCAGATTGCTGATTTTTAGCACTTTATTGCAGATTGCCTGCAATAAAGTACCTTGCTCACTGCCTTCTCCTCTGTCCCCTTTGCAGCCTGCACAGCCTCGAGACACAGGGAGGCGAAGTGGCACCGAGCCGCCAGCTGGCCGGGGCGACCACCAGCAGACCGAGGGAACCAGGAGGCCAGGAGAAGCAGGCAGAAGGGATCGGCAAGCCGCAAAACCAATCGGAAAGCGACCACTGACTCTTCCTTGCTTCCGATTGTTGCGCCTTTCACATAGACTTTAGCTGGACTCTGCAACACTATTCTGGCAGGGATTTTCTGTTATTTTATTTTATTGTTAATTGCACCTAAAAGAGCTGTTTTACCTTTGATTTGCCCGATTTAAGGGTTGTATTGCTGTATTGTCTGATAGTGATTCAACCTTTTAGGAAATCTGTGTGGGCTAGGCGCAGGCGCCTAACCCCCCATACCCTCCCAGTCTTTTGTTGTGCAGATTGCTGATTTTTAGCACCTTATTGCAGATTGTCTGCAAAAATGTACCTTGCTCACTGCCTTCTCCTCTGTTCCCTACCTTGCAGCCGGCACAGCCCTCGAGACACTGGGACCAAAGGGCTCCAGAGCCGCCTGTGGCGGCGACCAACCAGCCGACCGAGGGAACCAGGAGGCCGGGAAAGCAGGCAGAAAGCCGGCACAGCCCCTCGAGACACAGGGACCGAAGGGGTCCGAGCCACCAGGGGGCCGCTGCGACCACCACCGACCGAGGGAACCAGGAGGCCGTGAGAAGCAGGCAGAAACCGACACAGCCCTCGAAACACAGGGACCGAAGGGCCCGAGCCGGCAGCGGGCCGGCGGCGACCACCAGCTGACCGAGGGAACCAGGAGGCCTGGAGATCAGGCAGAAAGCCGGCACAGCCCTCGAGACACAGGGACCGAAGGGGCTCCGAGCCGCCAGCGGGCCGGCGGCGACCACCAGCCGACCGAGGGAACCAGGAGGCCGGGAGAAGCAGGCAGAATGCCGGCACAGCCCTCGAGAAACAGGGACCGAAGGGGCTCTGAGCCACCAGCGGGCTGGCGGCAACCACCAGCCGACAGAGGGAACCAGGAGGCCGGGAGCAGCAGGCAGAAAGCTGGCACAGCCCTCGAGACACAGGGAAAGAAGGGGCTCTGAGGTGCTAGTGGGCCGGCGGCGACCATCAGCCAACCGAGGGAACCAGGAGGCCGGGAGAAGCAGGCAGAAAGCCGGCACAGCCCCTCGAGACACAGGGACCGAAGGGCTCCGATCCATGTCGCGGGCAGCGGCGACCACTAGCCGACCGGGGAACCAGGAGGCTGGGAGAAGCAAGCGAAAAGGGCAAAGCCGCAAACCAATCGGAAAGCGACCGCTGACTCTGCCTAGCTTCCGATTAGAGAGCCTTTCCCATAGACTTTAGCTGGTCTCTGCAACACTATTCTGGCCGGGATTTTCTGTTATTTAATTTTAGTGTTAATTCCACCTAAAAAGAGCTGTTTTACCTTCGATTTGTGCCCAATTTAAGGGTTGTATTGCTGTATTGTCTGATAGTGATTCAGCCTTTTCGGAAATCTGTGTGGGCTAGACGCTTTGGCGCCTAACCCCCCCCATACCCTCCCAGTCTTTTTTTGTGCAGATTGCTGTTTTGTAGCACCTTATTGCAGATTTCCTGCAATAAAGTACCTTGCTCACTGCCTTCTCCTCTGTCCCCAACCTTGCAGCTGGCACAGCCTCGGAGACACAAGGGACCGAAGGGGCTCCGAGCCGCCAGCGGGCCGGCGGTGACCACCAGCCGACCGAGGGAACCAGGAGGCCAGGAGATGCAGGCAGAAAGCCGGCACAGCCCTGGAGACACAGGGACCGAAGGGGCTCCGAGCCGCCAGCGGGCCGGCGGCGACCACCAGCCGACCGAGGGAACCAGGAGGCCGGAGAAGAAAGCTGAAAGCTGGCAAAGCCCTCGAGACACAGGGACTAAAGGGGCTCCGAGCCTCCAGCGGGCCGGCGGCGACCACCAGCCGACCGAGGGAACCTGAAGGTTGGGAGAAGCAGGCAGAAAGCCGGCACAACCCTCGAGACACAGCGACCCGAGAAGGGGCTACGAGCCCCAGCGGTCGGTGGTGACCACCAGCCGACCGAGGGAACCAGGAGGCCGGGAGAAGCAGGCTGAAAGCGGCACAGCCCTCGAGACACAGGGACAGAAGGGGCTCGAGCCACCAGCAGGCGGCGGCGACCACCAGCCGACGAGGAACCAGGAAGCCGGGAGAAGGCAGTAAAAGCCGGCACAGCCCTCGAGAAACAGGAACCGAAGGGGCTCCGAGCCACCAGCGGGCCGGCGGCGACCACCAGCCGACCGAGGGAACCAGGAGGCCGGGAGCAGCAGGCTGAAAGCTGGCACAGCCCTCGAGACACAGGGAAAGAAGGGGCTCTGAGGTGCTAGCGGGCCGGCGGCGACCAGCAGCCGACCGAGGGAACCAGGAGGCCGGGAGAAGCAGGCAGAAAGCCAGCACAGCCCTCAAGATACAGGGACCGAAGGGGCTCCAAGCCGCCAGCGGGCCGGCGGCGACCACCAGCTGACCGAGGGAACCAGGAGGCCTGGAGAAGCAGGCAGAAAGGTACGGGCAAAGCCGCAAACCAATCGGAAAGCGACCGCTGACTCTGCCTTGCTTCCGATTAGAGAGCCTTTCCCATAGATTTTAGCTGGTCTCTGCAACACTATTCTAGCCGGGATTTTCTGTTATTTAATTTTATTGTTAATTCCACATAAAAAAGAGCTGTCTTACCTTCGATTTGTTCCCAATTTAAGGGTTGAATTGCTGTATTGTCTGATAGTGATTCAGCCTTTTTGGAAATCTGTGTGGGCTAGACGCTTAGGCGCCTAACCCCCCCATACCCTCCCAGTCTTTTGTTGTGCAGATTGCTGTTTTTTAGCACCTTATTGCAGATTTCCTGCAATAAAGTACCTTGCTCACTGCCTTCTCCTCTGTCCCCAACCTTGCAGCTGGCACAGCCCTCGAGACACAGGGACCGAAGGGGCTCCGAGACGACGCCAGCGTGCCGGCGGCGATCACCAGCTGACCGAGGGAACCAGGAGGCCGGGAGAAGCAGGCAGAAAGCCGGCACAGCCCTCGAGACACAGGGACCGAAGGGGCTCCGATCGCCAGCGGGCCGGCGGCGACCACCAGCCGACCGAGGGAACCAGGAGGCCGGGAGAAGCAGGCAGAAAGCCGGCACAGCCCTCGAGACACAGGGACCGAAGGGGCTCCGAGCCGCCAGCGGGCCGGCGGTGACCACCAGCCGACCGGGGGAACCAGGAGGCCGGGAGAAGCAGGCAGAAAGCCGGCTGGCCACGAGACACAGGGACCAAAGGGGCTCCGAGCCGCCAGTGGGCAGCGGCGACCACCAGCAGACCGAGGGAACCAGGAGGCCGGGATAAGCAGGCAGGCAGAAAGCCGGCACAGCCCTCGAGACACAGCGACCGAGGGGCTACGAGCCTCCAGCGGTCGGTGGTGACCACCAGCCGACCGAGGGAACCAGGAGGCCGGGAGAAGCAGGCAGAAAGCCGGCACAGCCCTCGAGACACAGGGACAGAAGGGCTCCGAGCCGCCAGCAGGCCGGCGGCGACCACCAGCCGACCGAGGGAACCAGGAGGCCGGGAGATGCAGAAAGCCGGCACAGCCCTCGAGACACAGGGACCGAAGGGCCTCGAACGCCAGCGGGTCGGCGGTGATCACCAGCCGACCGAGGGAACCAGGAGGCCGGGAGCAGCAGGCAGAAAGCTGGCACAGCCCTCGAGACACAGGTAAAGAAGGGGCTCTGAGGTGCTAGCGGGCCGGCGGCGACCAGCAGCCGACCGAGGGAACCAGGAGGCCGGGAGAAGCAGGCAGAAAGCCAGCAAAGCCCTCGAGACACAGGGACCGAAGGGGCTCCGAGCCGCCAGCGGGCCGGCGCCGACCACCAGCTGACCGAGGGAACCAGGAGGCCGGAGAAGCAGGCAGAAAGGTACGGGCAAAGCCGCAAACCAATCGAAAGCGACCGCTGACTCTGCCTTGCTTCCGATTAGAGAGCCTTTCCCATAGATTTTAGCTGGTCTCTGCAACACTATTCTGGCCGGATTTTCTGTTATTTAATTTTATTGTTAATTCCACATAAAAGAGCTGTCTTACCTTCATTTGTGCCCGATTTAAGGGTTGTATTGCTGTATTGTCTGATAGTGATTCAGCCTTTTGGAAATCTGTGTGGGCTAGACGCTTAGGCGCCTAACCCCCATACCCTCCAGTCTTTTGTTGTGCAGATTGCTTGTTTTTAGCACCTTATTGCAGATTTCCTGCAATAAAGTACCTGCTCACTGCCTTCTCCTCTGTCCCCAACCTTGCAGCTGGCACAGCCCTCGAGACACAGGGACAGAAGGGCTCGAGCCGCCAGGCGGCGGCGACCACCAGCCGACCGAGGGAACCAGGAGGCCGGAGAAACAGGTGAAAGCTGGCACAGCCCTCGAGACACAGGGATCGAGGGGCTCCGAGGTCACCAGCAGGCCGGGCGGGCGACCACCAGCCATCCAAGGGAACCATGAGGCCGGGAGAAGTAGGCAGAAAGCCGGCACAGCCCTCGAGACAGGACCTGAAGGGGCCCGAAGCTCTGGCCGGGCCGGGCGGCGACCACCAGCCAACCGAGGGAACCAGGAGGCCGGGAGAAGCAGGCAGAAAGGTACGGGCAAAGCCGCAAACCAATCGGAAAGTGACCGCTGACTCTGCCTTGCTTCCGATTGGTGCGCCTTTCCCATAGACTTTAGCTGGACTCTGCAACACTATTCTGGCCGGGATTTTCTGTTATTTTATTTTATTGTTAATTCCACCTAAAAAGAGCTGTTTTACCTTTGATTTGTGCCCGATTTAAGGGTTGTATTGCTGTATTGTCTGATAGTGATTCAGCCTTTTTGGAAATCTGTGTGGGCTAGATGCTTAGGCGCCTAACCCCCATACCCTCCCAGTCTTTTGTTGTGCAGATTGTTGATTTTTAGCACCTTATTGCAGATTGCCTGCAATAAAGTACCTTGCTCACTGCCTTCTCCTCTGTCCCCTACCTTGCAGCCGGCACAGCCCTCGAGACACAGGGACGAAGGGCTCCGAGCCGCCAGCGGGGCAGGCGGCGACCACCAGCCGACCGAGGAACCAGGAGGCGGGAGAAGCAGGCAGAAAGCCGGCACAGCCCTCGAGGCACGAGACCGGTAGTTCCGAGCCACCAGCTGGGCCAGGGCGACAACCAGCCGACCGAGGGAACCAGGAGGCCGGGAGAAGCAGGCAGAAAGCCGGCACAGCCCTCGAGACACAGGGACCAAGGGCTCGAGCCGCCAGCTGGCCGGCGGCGACCACCAGCCAAACGAGGGAACCAGGAGGCCGGAGAAGCAGGCAGAAAGCCGCACAGCCCTCAGACACAGGGACCGGGGGGCCTGAGCCGCCAGCGGCCGGGCGGTGACCACCAGCCGACTGAGGGAACCAGGAGGCCAGGAGAAGCAGGCAGAAAGCCGGCACAGCCCTCGAGGCACAGGGACTTAATGGGCTCCGAGCTGCCAGCAGGCCGGCGGCGACCACCAGCCGACCGAGGGAACCAGGAGGGCGGGAGAAGCAGGCAGAAAGGTACGGGCAAAGCCGCAAACCAATCAGAAAGTGACCGCTGACTCTGCCTTGCTTCCTATTGTTGCGCCTTTCCCATAGACTTTAGCTGGAATCTGCAACACTATTCTGGCCGGATTTTCTGTTATTTTATTTTATTGTTAATTCCACCTAAAAAGAGCTGTTTTACCTTTGATTTGTGCCCGATTTAAGGGTTGTATTGCTGTATTGTCTGATAGTGATTCAGCCTTTTTGGAAATCTGTGTGGGCTGGACGCTTAGGCGCCTAACCCCCCCATACCCTCCCAGTCTTTTGTTGTGCAGATTGCTGATTTTTTGCACTTTATTGCAGATTGCCTGCAATAAAGTACCTTGCTCACTGCCTTCTCCTCTGTCCCCTACCTTGCAGCCTGCACAGCCCTCGAGACACAGGGAGCGAAGTGGCACCGAGCCGCCAGCTGGCCGGCGGCGACCACCAGCTGACCGAGGGAACCAGGAGGCCAGGAGAAGCAGGCAGAAAGGTACGGGCAAGCCGCAAACCAATCGGAAAGCGACCACTGACTCTTCCTTGCTTCCGATTGTTGCGCCTTTCACATAGAGTTTAGCTGGACTCTGCAACACTATTCTGGCAGGGATTTTCTGTTATTTTATTTTATTGTTAATTCCACCTAAAAAGAGCTGTTTTACCTTTGATTTGTGCCCGATTTAAGGGTTGTATTGCTGTATTGTCTGATAGTGATTCAGCCTTTTAGGAAATCTGTGTGGGCTAGACGCCTAGGCGCCTAACCCCCCCATACCCTCCCAGTCTTTTGTTGTGCAGATTGCTGATTTTTAGCACCTTATTGCAGATTGTCTGCAATAAAGTACCTTGCTCACTGCCTTCTCCTCTGTTCCCTACCTTGCAGCCGGCACAGCCCTCGAGACACTGGGACCAAAGGGGCTCCGAGCCGCCTGTGGGCTGGCGGCGATCACCAGCCGACCGAGGGAACCAGGAGGCCGGGAGAAGCAGGCAGAAAGCCGGCACAGCCCTTAAGACACAGGGACCGAAAGGGCTCCGAGCCACCAGCGGGCTCGCGGTGACCACCACCCGACCGAGGGAACCAGGAGGCCGTGAGAAGGAGGCAGAAAACCAGAACAGCCCTCGAAACACAGGGACCGAAGGGGCTCCGAGCCGGCAGCGGGCCGGCGGCGACCACCAGCTGACCGAGGGAACCAGGAGGCCTGGAGATCAGGCAGAAAGCCGGCACAGCCCTCGAGACACAGGGACCGAAGGGGCTCCGAGCCGCCAGCGGGCCGGCGGCGACCACCAGCCGACCGAGGGAACCAGGAGGCCGGGAGAAGCAGGCAGAATGCCAGCACAGCCCTCGAGAAACAGGGACCGAAGGGGCTCTGAGCCACCAGCGGGCCGGCGGCAACCACCAGCCGACAGAGGGAACCAGGAGGCCGGGAGCAGCAGGCAGAAAGCTGGCACAGCCCTCGAGACACAGGGAAAGAAGGGGCTCTGAGGTGCTAGCGGGCCGGCGGCGACCAGCAGCCGACCGAGGGAACCAGGAGGCCAGGAGAAGCAGGCAGAAAGCCGGCACAGCCCCTCGAGACACAGGGACCCGAAGGGCTCCGATCCAGTCGCGGGCAGCGGCGACCACAGCCGACCGGAGGAACCAGGAGGCTGGGAGAAGCAGGCAGAAAGGTACGGGCAAAGCCGCAAACCAATCGGAAAGCGACCGCTGACTCTGCCTAGCTTCCGATTAGAGAGCCTTTCCCATAGACTTTAGCTGGTCTCTGCAACACTATTCTGGTCGGGATTTTCTGTTATTTAATTTTATTGTTAATTCCACCTAAAAAGAGCTGTTTTACCTTCGATTTGTGCCCAATTTAAGGGTTGTATTGCTGTATTGTCTGATAGTGATTCAGCCTTTTTGGAAATCTGTGTGGGCTAGACGCTTTGGCGCCTAACCCCCATACCCTCCCAGTCTTTTGTTGTGCAGATTGCTGTTTTTTAGCACCTTATTGCAGATTTCCTGCAATAAAGTACCTTGCTCACTGCCTTCTCCTCTGTCCCCAACCTTGCAGCTGGCACAGCGCCTCGGGACACAGGGACCGAAGGGGCTCGATCCGCCTAGCGGGCGGCGGTGACCACCAGCCGACCGAGGGAAGCAGGAGGCCAGGAGATGCAGGCAGAAAGCGGCCACAGCCCTGGAGACACAGGGACCGGAGGCGGTCTCGAGCCGCCAGCGGGCCGGCGGCGACCACCAGCCGACCGAGGGAACCAGGAGGCCGGAGAAGAAGGCTGAAAGCTGGCAAAGCCCTCGAGACACAGGGACTAAAGGGGCTCCGAGCCTCCAGCGGGCCGGCGGCGACCACCAGCCGACCGAGGGAACCTGAAGGTTGGGAGAAGCAGGCAGAAAGCCGGCACAACCCTCGAGACACAGCGACCGAAGGGGCTACGAGCCTCCAGCGGGTCGGTGGTGACCACCAGCCGACCGAGGGAACCAGGAGGCCGGGAGAAGCAGGCTGAAAGCCGGCACAGCCCTCGAGACACAGGGACAGAAGGGGCTCCGAGCCACCAGCAGGCCGGCGGCGACCACCAGCCGGTGAGGAACCAGGAAGCCGCGAGCTTAGGCATAAAACCGGCACAGCCCTTGAGAAACAGGAACCGAAGGGGCTCCGAGCCACCAGCGGGCCGGCGGCGACCACCAGCCGACCGAGGAACCAGGAGGCCGGGAGCAGCAGGCTGAAAGCTGGCACAGCCCTCGAGACACAGGAAAGAAGGGGCTCTGAGGGTGCTAGCGGGCCGGCGACCAGCAGCCGACCGAGGGAACCAGGAGGCCGGGAGAAGCAGGCAGAAAGCCAGCACAGCCCTCAAGACACAGGGACCGAGGGCTCCGAAGCCGCCCAGCCAGGGCGCACCACCAGCTGACCGAGGGAACCAGGAGGCCTGGAGAAGCAGGCAGAAAGGTACGGGCAAAGCCACAAACCAATCGGAAAGCGACCGCTGACTCTGCCTTGCTTCCGATTAGAGAGCCTTTCCCATAGATTTTAGCTGGTCTCTGCAACACTATTCTGGCCGGGATTTTCTGTTATTTAATTTTATTGTTAATTCCACATAAAAAGAGCTGTCTTACCTTCGATTTGTGCCCAATTTAAGGGTTGTATTGCTGTATTGTCTGATAGTGATTCAGCCTTTTTGGAAATCTGTGTGGGCTAGATGCTTAGGCGCCTAACCCCCCCATACCCTCCCAGTCTTTTGTTGTGCAGATTGCTGTTTTTTAGCACCTTATTGCAGATTTCCTGCAATAAAGTACTTGCTCACTGCCTTCTCCTCTGTCCCCAACCTTGCAGCTGGCACAGCCCTCGAGACACAGGGACCGAGAGGCACCGAGGCAGCCAGGCGTGCGGCGATCACCAGCTGACCGAGGAACCAGGAGGCCGGGAGAAGCAGGCAGAAAGCCGGCACAGCCCTCGAGACAGAGGGACCGGCGGGTGCCTGACCAGCTGGCCGGGCGGCGACCACCAGCCGACCGAGGGAACCAGGAGGCCAGGAGAAGCAGGCAGAAAGCCGGCACAGCCCTCGAGACACAGGGACCGAAGGGGCTCCGAGCCGCCAGCGGGCCGGCGGCGACCACCAGCCGACCGAGGGAACCAGGAGGCCGGGAGAAGCAGGCAGAAAGCCGGCACAGCCCTCGAGACACAGGGACCGAAGGGGCTCCGAGCCGCCAGTGGGCCGGCGGCGACCACCAGCAGACCGAGGGAACCAGGAGGCCGGGATAAGCAGGCAGAAAGACGACACAGCCCTCGAGACACAGGACCGAAGGGGCTCCGAGCTGCCAGCGGGCCGGCGGCGACCACCAGCCGACCGAGGGAACCAGGAGGCCGGGAGAAGCAGGCAGAAAGGTACGGGCAAAGCCGCAAACCAATCGGAAAGTGACCGCTGACTCTGCCTTGCTTCCGATTGGTGCGCCTTTCCCATAGACTTTAGCTGGACTCTGCAACACTATTCTGGCCGGGATTTTCTGTTATTTTATTTTATTGTTAATTCCACCTAAAAAGAGCTGTTTTACCTTTGATTTGTGCCCGATTTAAGGGTTGTATTGCTGTATTGTCTGATAGTGATTCAGCCTTTTTGGAAATCTGTGTGGGCTGGACGCTTAGGCGCCTAACCCCACCCCATACCCTCCCAGTCTTTTGTTGTGCAGATTGCTGATTTTTAGCACCTTATTGCAGATTGCCTGCAATAAAGTACCTTGCTCACTGCCTTCTCCTCTGTCCCCTACCTTGCAGCCGGCACAGCCCTCAGACACAGGGACTGAAGGGCACTGGACGCCAGCGGGCGTGGAGCACCACCAGCCGACCGAGGGAACCAGGAGGCCGGGAGAAGCAGGCAGAAAGCCGGCACAGCCCTCGAGACACAGGGACCGAAGGGGCTCCGAGCCGCCAGCGGGCCGGCGGCGACCACCAGCCGACCGAGGGAACCAGGAGGCCGGGAGAAGCAGGCAGAAAGCCGGCACAGCCCTCGAGACACAGGGACCGAAGGGGCTCCGAGCCGCCAGCGGGCCGGCGGTGACCACCAGCCGACCGAGGGAACCAGGAGGCCAGGAGAAGCAGGCAGAAAGCCGGCACAGCCCTCGAGACACAGGGACCGAAGGGGCTCCGAGCCGCCAGCGGGCCGGCGGCGACCACCAGCCAACCGAGGGAACCAGGAGGCCGGAGAAGCAGGCAGAAAGGTACGGGCAAAGCCGCAAACCAATCGGAAAGTGACCGCTGACTCTGCCTTGCTTCCTATTGGTGCGCCTTTCCCATAGACTTTAGCTGGACTCTGCAACACTATTCTGGCCTGGATTTTCTGTTATTTTATTTTATTGTTAATTCCACCTAAAAAGAGCTGTTTTACCTTTGATTTGTGCCCGATTTAAGGGTTGTATTGCTGTATTGTCTGATAGTGATTCAGCCTTTTTGGAAATCTGTGTGGGCTGGACGCTTAGGCGCCTAACCCCCCATACCCTCCCAGTCTTTTGTTGTGCAGATTGCTGATTTTTTGCACTTTATTGCAGATTGCCTGCACAAGTACCTGCTCACTGCCTTCTCCTCTGTCCCTACCTTGCATGGCGCACAGCCCTCGAGACACAGGGACCGAAGGGCTCGAGGCCATCTGGCCAGCCAGCGACCACCAGCAACGAGGAACCAGGAGGCCTGTGAGAAGCAGGCAGAAAAGGTACGGTGTCACAAACCAATTGGAAAGCGACCGCTGACTCTTCCTTGCTTCCGATTGTTAGCTTTTCCATAGAGAGTTTCGCTGGACTCTGCAACACTATTCTGGCAGGGATTTTCTGTTATTTTATTTTATTGTTAATTCCACCTAAAAAGAGCTGTTTTACCTTTGATTTGTGCCCGATTTAAGGGTTGTATTGCTGTATTGTCTGATAGTGATTCAGCCTTTTAGGAAATCTGTGTGGGCTAGACGCTTAGGCGCCTAACCCCCCCATACCCTCCCAGTCTTTTGTTGTGCAGATTGCTGATTTTTAGCACCTTATTGCAGATTGTCTGCAATAAAGTACCTTGCTCACTGCCTTCTCCTCTGTCCCCTACCTTGCATCCGGTACAGCCCTCGAGACACAGGGACCGAAGGGGCTCCGAGCCGCCAGCGGGCCGGCGGCTACCACCAGCCGACCGAGGGAACCAGGAGTCTGGGAGTAGCAGGCAGAAAGCCGGCACAGCCCTCGAGACACAGGGACCGAAGGAGCTCCGAGCCGCCAGCGGGCCGGCGGCGACCACCAGCCGACCGAGGGAACCAGGAGGCCGGGAGAAGCAGGCAGAAAGCCGGCACAGCCCTCGAGACACAGGGACCGAAGGGGCTCCGAGCCGCCAGCTGGCTGGCGGCGACCACCAGCCGACCGAGGGAACCAGGAGCAGGGAGAAGCAGGCAGAAAGCCGGCACTGACCTCGAGACACAGGGACCGAAGGGGCTCCGAGCCGCCAGCGGGCCGGCGGCTATCACCAGCCGACTGAGGGAACCAGGAGGCCGGGAGAAGCAGGCAGAAAGCCGGCACAGCCCTCAAGACACAGGGACCGAAGGGGCTCCGATCCGCCAGCGGGCCGGCGGTGACCACCAGCCGACCGAGGGAACCAGGAGGCCAGGAGAAGCAGGCAGAAAGCCGGCACAGCCCTCGAGACACAGGGACCGAAGGGGCTCCGAGACGCCAGCGGGCCGGCTTTGACCACCAGC
The DNA here is from genome assembly GCA_016271365.2 of Neoceratodus forsteri. NCBI lineage: Eukaryota > Metazoa > Chordata > Ceratodontiformes > Ceratodontidae > Neoceratodus > Neoceratodus forsteri. Next base: position 272,019,471 of record CM028130.1, on the reverse strand, counting down.
CTACCGAGGGAACCAGGAGGCCGGGAGAAGAAGGCAGAAAGCCGGCAAAGCCCTCGAGACACAGGGACTGAAGGGGCTTCGAGGCTCCAGCGGGCCGGCGGCGACCACTAGCCGACCAAGGGAACCAGAAGGATGGGAGAAGCAGGCAGAAAGCCGGCACAGCCCTCGAGACTCAGCGAACGAAGGGGCTCAAATCCGCCAGCAGGTCGGTGGTGAGCACCAGCCGACCGAGGGAACCAGGAGGCTGGGAGAAGCAGGCAGAAAGCCGGCACAGCCCTCGAGACACAGGGACCTAAGGGGCTCCGAGCGGCCGGCGGGCTGTGGCGACCACCAGCCGACCGAGGGAACCAGGAGGCCGGGAGAAGCAGGCAGAAAGGTATGGGTAAAGCCGAAAACCAATCAGAAAGCGACCGTTGACTCTGCCTTGCTTCCGATTGGAGCGCCTTTCCCATAGAGTTTAGCTGGTCTCTGCAACACTATTCTGGCCGGGATTTTATTTTATTTTATTTTATTGTTAATTCCACCTAAAATGAGCTGTTTTTCCTTTGATTTGTGCCCGATTTAAGGGTTGTATTGCTGTATTGTCTGATAGTGATTCAGCCTTTTTGGAAATCTGTGTGGGCTAGACGCTTAGGCGCCTAACCCCCCATACCCTCCCAGTCTTTTGTTGTGCAGATTGCTGTTTTTTAGCACCTTATTGCAGATTGCCTGCAATAAAGTACCTTGCTCACTGCCTTCTCCTCTGTCTCCTACCTTGCAGCCGGCACAGCCCTCGAGACACAGGGACCGAAGGGGCTCCGAGCTGCCAGCCGGCAGGTGGTGACCACCAGCCAACCGAGGGAACCAGGAGGCCCAGAGAAGGAGGCAGAAAGGTACGGGCAAAGCCGCAAACCAATCGGAAAGCGACCGCTGACTCTTCCTTGCTTCCGATTGGTGCGCCTTTCCCATAGACTTTAGCTGGACTCTGCAACACTGTACTGGCCGGGATTTTCTGTTACTTTATTTTATTATTAATTCCACCTAAAAAGAGCTGCTTTACCTTTGATTTGTGCCTGATTTAAGGGTTGTATTGCAGTATTGTCTGATAGTGATTCAGCCTTTTTCGAAATCTGTGTGGACTAGACGCTTAGGCGCCTAACCCCCCCATACCCTCCCAGTCTTTTGTTAAGCAGATTGCTGATTTTTAGCACCTTATTGCAGATTGCCTGCAATAAAGTACCTTGCTCACTGCCTTCTCCTCTTTCCCCTACCTTGCAGCCGTCACAGCCCTCGAGACACAGGTACCGAAGGAGCTCCGAGCCGCCAGCGGGCCGGCGGCGACCACCAGCCGACCGAGGAAACCAGGAGGCCGGGAGAAGCAGGCAGAAAGCCGGCACAGCCCTCGAGACACAGGGACCTGAAGGGTCTCCGAGCCGCCAGCAGGCCGGCGGCGACCACCAGCCGACTGAGGGAACCAGAAGGCCGGGAGAAGCAGGCAGAAAGCTGGCACATGCTTCGAGACACAGGGACCGAAGGGGCTCCGAGCCGCCAGCGGGCCGGTGGCGCCCACCAGCCGACCGAGGGAATCAGAAGGCCGGGAGAAGCAGGCCGAAAGCCGGCACAGCCCTCGAGACACAGGGACCAAAGGGTGTCCGAGCCGCCCGTGGGCCGACGGCGACCACAAGCCGACCGTGGGAACCAGGAGGCCGGGAGAAGCAGACAGAATGCTGGCACAGCCCTCGAGACACAGGTACCGAAGGGGCTCCGATCTGCCAGCGGGCCGGCGGTGACCACCAGCCGACCGAGGGAACCAGGAGGCCAGGAGAAGCAGGCAGAAAGCCGGCACAGCCCTCGAGACACAGGGACCGAAGGGGCTCCGAGCCGCCAGCGGGCGGTCGGCGACCACCAGCCGACCGAGGGAACCAGGAGGCCGGAGAAGAAGGCAGAAAGCCAGCAAAGCCCTCGAGACACAGGGACTGAAGGCGCCCGAGCCTCCAGCGGGCCGGCAGCGACCACCAGCCAACCGAGTGAACCAGGAGGCTGGGAGAAGCAGGCAGAAAGCCGGCACAGCCCTCGAGACACAGGGACCGAAGGGGCTCCGAGCCGCCAGCGGGCCGTCGGTGACCACCAGCCGACCGAGGGAACCAGGAGGCCGGGAGAAGCAGGCAGAAAGCCGGCACAGCCCTCGAGACACAGGGACTGAAGGGGCTCCGAGCCGCCAGCGGGCCGGCGGCGACCACCAGCCGACCGAGGGAACCAGGAAGCCGGGAGAAGCAGGCAGATAGGTACGGGCAAAGCCGCAAACCAATCGGAAAGCGACCGCTGACTCTGCCTTGCTTCCGATTGGTGCGCCTATCCCATAGACTTTAGCTGGACACTGCAACACTATTCTGGCAGGGATTTTCTGTTATTTTATTTCATTGTTAATTCCACCTCAAAAGAGCTGTTTTACCTTTGATTTGTGCCCGATTTAAGGGTTGTATTGCTTTATTGTCTTATACTGATTCAGCCTTTTTGGAAATCTGTGTGGGCTAGACGCTTAGGCGCCTAACCCCCATACTCTCTCAGTCTTTTGTTCTGCAGATTGCTGATTTTTAGCAGCTTATTGCAGATTGCCTGCAATAAAGTACCTTGCTCACTGCCTTCTCCTCTGTCCCCTACCTTGCAGCCAGCACAGCCCTCGAGACACAGGGACCGAAGGGGCTCCGAGCCGCCAGCGGGCCGGCGGCGACCACTAGCCGACCGAGGGAACCAGGAGGCTGGGAGAAGCAGGCAGAAAGGTACGGACAAAGCCGCAAACCAATCGGAAAGCGACCGCTGACTCTTCCTTGCTTCCGATTGGTGCACCTTTCCCATAGACTTTAGCTGGACTCTGCAACAATATTCTGGCCGGGATTTTCTCTTACTTCATTTTATTGTTAATTCCACCTAAAACGAGCTGTTTTACCTTTGATTTGTGCCTGATTTAAGGGTTGTATTGCTGTATTGTCTGATAGTGATTCAGCCTTTTTGGAAATCTGTGTGGGCTAGACACTTAGGCGCCTAACCCCCCCCATACCCTCCGAGTCTTTTGTTGTGAAGATTGCTGATTTTTAGCACCTTATTGCAGATTGTCTGCAATAAAGTACCTTGCTCACTGCCTTCTCCTCCGTCCCGTACCTTGCAGCCGGCACAGCCCTCGAGACACAGGGACCGAAGGGGCTACGAGCCGCCAGCATGCCGGCGGCGACCACCAGCCAACCGAGGGAATCAGAAGGCCGGGAGAAGCAGGCAGAAAGCCGGCACAGCCCTCGAGACACAGGGACCGAAGGGGCTCCGATCCGCCAGCGGGCCGGCGGTGACCACCATCTGACCGAGGGAACCAGGAGGCCAGGAGAAGCAGGCAGAAAGCCGGCACAGCCTTCGAGACACAGGGACCGAAGGGGCTCCGAGCCGCCAGCAGGCCGGCGGCGACCACCAGCCGACCGAGGGAACCAGGAGGCCGGGAGAAGAAGACAGAAAGCCGGCAAAGCCCTCGAGACACAGGGACTGAAGGTGCTCCGAGCCTCCAGCGGGCCGGCGGCGACCACCAGCCAACCGAGGGAACCAGGAGGGCGGGAGAAGCAGGCAGAAAGGTACGGTCAAAGCAGCAAACCAATCGGAAAGTGACCGCTGACTCTGTCTTGCTTCCTATTGGTGCGCCTTTCCCATATACTTTAGCTGGACTCTGCAACACTATTCTGGCCTGGATTTTCTGTTATTTTATTTTATTGTTAATTCCACCTAAAAAGAGCTGTTTTACCTTTGATTTGTGCCTGATTTAAGGGTTGTATTGCTGTATTGTCTGATAGTGATTCAGCCTTTTTGGAAATCTGTGTGGGCTGGACGCTTAGGCGCCTAACCCCCATACCCTCCCAGTCTTTTGTTGTGCAGATTGCTGATTTTTAGCACCTTATTGCAGATTGTCTGCAATAAAGTACCTTGCTCACTGCCTTCTCCTCTGTCCCCTACCTTGCATCCGGCACAGCCCTCGAGACACAGGGACCGAAGGGGCTCCGAGCCGCCAGCGGGCCGGCGGCTACCACCAGCCGACCGAGGGAAGCAGGACTCCGGGAGAAGCAGGCAGAAAGCTGACACAGCCCTCGAGACACAGGGACCGAAGGAGCTCCGAGACGCCAGCGGGCCGGCGGCGACCACCAGCCCACCGAGGGAACCAGGAGACCGGGAGAAGCAGGCAGAAAGCCGGCACAGCCCTCGAGATACAGGGACCGAAGGGGCTCCGAGCCACCAGCTGGCCGGCGGCGACCACCAGCCGACCGAGGGAACCAGGAGGCCGGGAGAAGCAGGCAGAGAGCCGGCACAGCCCTCGAGACACAGGGACCGAAGGGGCTCCGAGCCGCCAGCGGGCCGGCGGCGATCACCAGCCGACTGAGGGAACCAGGAGGCCAGGAGAAGCAGGCAGAAAGCCGGCACAGCCCTCGAGACACTGGGACCGAAGGGGCTCCGAGCCGCCAGCGGGCCGGCGCTGACCACCAGCCGATCGAGGGAACCAGGAGGCCGGGAGAAGAAGGCAGAAAGCCGGAAAAGCCCTCGAGACACAGGGACTGAAGGGGCTTCGAGCCTCCAGTGGCCGGCGGCGACCACCAGCCGACCCAGGGAACCAGAAGGCTTGGAGAAGCAGGCAGAAAGCCGCACAGCCCTCGAGACACAGCGACCGGAGGGCCTGAAGGACAAGCGGGTCAAGGCGTACTACTAGCCGACCGAGGGAACCAGGATGCTGGCTTGAAGCAGGCAGAAAGGTACGGGCAAAGCCGCAAACCAATCGGAAAGCGACCGTTGACCCTGCCTTGCTTCCGATTGGAGCGCCTTTCCCATAGAGTTTAGCTGGTCTCTGCAACACTATTCTGGCCGGGATTTTCTTTTCTCTTATTTTATTGTTAATTCCACCTAAAATGAGCTGTTTTTCCTTTGATTTGTGCCCGATTTAAGGGTTGTATTGCTGTATTGTCTGATAGTGATTCAGCCTTTTTGGAAATCTGTGTGGGCTAGACGCTTAGGCGCCTAACCCCCCCATACCCTCCCAGTCTTTTGTTGTGCAGATTGCTGTTTTTTAGCACCTTATTTCAGATTGCCTGCAATAAAGTATCTTGCTCACTGCCTTCTCCTCTGTCTCCTACCTTGCAGTCGTCATAGCCCTCGAGACACAGGTACCGAAGGGGTTCCGAGCCGCCAGCGGCCAGCGTCGACCACCAGCCGACCGTGGGAACCAGGAGGCCGGTAGAAGCAGGCAGAAAGCCGGCACAGCCCTCAAGACACAGGGACCGAAGGGTCTCAGAGCCGCCAGCAGGCCGGCGGCGACCACCAGCCGACTGAGGGAACCAGAAGGCCGGGAGAAGCAGGCAGAAAGCTGGCACAGCCCTCAAGACACAGGGACCGAAGGGGCTCCGAGCCGCCAGTGGGCCGACGGCGACCACCAGCCGACCGAGAGAACCAGGAAGCCGGGAGAAGCTGACAGAATGCTGGCACATCCCTCGGGACACAGGTACTGAAGGGGCTCCGATCCGCCAGCGGGCCGGCAGTGACCACCAGCCGACCAAGGGAACCAGGAGGCCTGGAGAAGCAGGCAGAAAGCCGGCACAGCCCTCGAGACACAGGGACCGAAGGGGCTCCGAGCCGCCAGCGGGCCGGCGGCGACCACCAGCCGACCGAGGGAACCAGGAGGCCAGAGAAGAAGGCAGAAAGCCGCCAAAGCCCTCGAGACACAGGGACTGAAGGCACTCCGAGCCTCCAGCGGGCCGGCGGCGACCACCAGCCAAGCGAGGGAACCAGGAGGGTGGGAGAAGCAGGCAGAAAGGTACGGTCAAAGCCGCAAACCAATTGGAAAGTGACTGCTGACTCTGCCTTGCTTCCTATTGGTGCGCCTTTCCCATATACTTTAGCTGGACTCTGCAACACTATTCTAGCCTGGATTTTCTGTTATTTTATTTTATTGTTAATTCCACCTAAAAAGAGCTGTTTTACCTTTGATTTGTGCCCGATTTAAGGGTTGTATTGCTGTATTGTCTGATAGTGATTCAGCCTTTTTGGAAATCTGTGTGGGCTGGACGCTTAGGCGCCTAACCCCCCCCTTACCCTCCCAGTCTTTTGTTGTGCAGATTGCTGATTTTTAGCACTTTATTGCAGATTGCCTGCAATAAAGTACCTTGCTCACTGCCTTCTCCTCTGTCCCCTACCTTGCAGCTGGCAGAGCCCTCGAGACACAGGGAGCGAAGGGGCTCCGAGCCGCCAGCTGGCCGCCGGCGACCACCAGCCGACCGAGGGAACCAGGAGGCCGGGAGAAGAAGGCAGAAAGCCGGCAAAGCCCTCGAGACACAGGGACTGAAGGGGCTCCGAGCCTCCAGCGGGTCGGCAGCGACCACCTGCCGACCGAGGGAACCAGAAGGCTGGGAGAAGCAGGCAGAAAGCCGGCACAGCCCTCGAGACACAGCGACCGAAGGGGCTCCGAGCCGCCAGCGGGTCGGTGGTGACCACCAGCCGACCGAGGGAACCAGGAGTCCGGGAGAAGCAGGCAGAAAGCCGGCACAGCCCTCGAGACACAGGGACCGAAGCGGCTCCAAGCCGACCGAGGGAACCAAGAGGCCGGGAGAAGCAGGCAGAAAGGTACGGGCAGAGACGAAAACCAATCGGAAAGTGACCGTTGACTCTGCCTTGCTTCCGATTGGAGCGCCTTTCCCATAGACTTTAGCTGGTCTCTGCAACACTATTCTGGCCGGGATTTTCTGTTATTTTATTTTATTGTTAATTCCACCTAAAATGTGCTGTTTTACCTTTGATTTGTGCCCGATTTAAGGGTTGTATTGCTGTATTGTCTGATAGTGATTCAGCCTTTTTGGAAATCTGTGTGGGCTAGACGCTTAGGCGCCTATCCCCCCCATACCCTCCCAGTCTTTTGTTGTGCAGATTGCTGTTTTTTAGCACCTTATTGCAGATTGCCTGCAATAAAGTACCTTGTTCACTGCCTTCTCCTCTGTCTCCTACCTTGCAGCCGGCACAGCCCTCGAGACACAGGGACCGAAGGGGCTCCGAGCTGCCAGCGGGCCGGCGGCGACCACCAGCCGACCGAGGGAACCAGGAGGCCCGGAGAAGGAGGCAGAAAGGTACGGGCAAAGCCGCAAACCCATCGGAAAGCGACTGCTGACTCTTCCTTGCTTCCGATTCGTGCGCCTTTCCCATAGACTTTAGCTGGACTCTGCAACACTGTTCTGGCCGGGATTTTCTGTTACTTTATTTTATTGTTAATTCCACCTAAAAAGAGCTGCTTCACCTTTGATTTGTGCCTGATTTAAGGGTTGTATTGCAGTATTGTCTGATAGTGATTCAGCCTTTTTCTAAATCTGTGTGGACTAGACGGCTTAGGCTTCACTTCATACCCTCCCAGTCTTATATTGTGCAGATTGCTGATTTTTAGCACCTTATTGCAGATTGCCTGCAATAAGTACCTTGACTCACTGCCTTCTCCCTCTGTCCCCTACCTTGCAGCCGGCACAGCCCTCGAGACACAGGGACCGAAGGGGCTCTGAGCCGCCAGCAGGCCGGCGGCGACCCCCAGCCGACCGAGGGAACCAGGAGGCCGGGAGAAGCAGGCAGAAAGCCGGCACAGCCCTCGAGACACAGGGACCGAAGGGGCTCCGAGCCACCAGCGGGCCGTCGGCGCCCACCAGCCGACTGAGGGAACCAGGAGGCTGGGAGATGCAGGCAGAAAGGTACGGGCAATGCCGCAAACCAATCGGAAAGCGACCGCTGACTCTGCCTTGCTTCCGATTCTCCGCTCTTTCCCATAGACTTTAGCTGGACTCTGCAACACTATTCTGGCCGGGATTTTCTGTTATTTTTTTTATTGTTAATTCCACCTAAAAAGAGCTGTTTTACCTTTGGTTTGTGCCCGATTTAAGGGTTGTATTGCTGTATTGTCTGATAGTGATTCAGCCTTTTGTAATTCTAGCGGCTAGACGCTTAGGCGCCTAACCCCCCCATACACTCCCAGTCTTTTGTTGTGAAGATTGCTGATTTTTAGCACCTTATTGCAGATTGCCTGCAATAAAGTACCTTGCTCACTGCCTTCTCCTCTGTCCCCTACCTTGCAGCCGGCACAGGCCTCGAGACACAGGTACCGAAGGGGCTCCGAGCCGCCAGCGTGCCGGCGGTGACCACCAGCCGACTGAGGGAACCAGGAGGCCGGGAGAAGCAGGCAGAAAGCCGGCACAGCCCTCAAGACACATGGACCGAAGGGGCTCTGAGCCACCAGCAGGCCGGCGGCGACCCCCAGCCGACCGAGGGAACCAGGAGGCCAGGAGAAGCAGGCAGAAAGCCGGCACAGCCCTCGAGACACAGGGACCGAAGGGGCTCCGAGCCACCAGCGGGCCGGCGGCGCCCACCAGCCGACTGAGGGAACCGGGAAGCCGGGAGAAGCAGGCAGAAAGCTGGCACAGCCCTCGAGACACTGGGACCGAAGGGGCTCCGAGCCGCCAGAGGGCCGGCGGCAACCAGCAGCCGACCGAGGGGACCAGGAGGCTGGGAGATGCAGGCAGAAAGGTACGGGCAAAGCCGCAAACCAATCGGAAAGTGACCGCTGACTCTGCCTTGCTTCCGATATGCCACTTTTCCATAGACTTTAGCTGGACTCTGCAACACTATTCTGGCCGGATTTTCTGTTATTTTTTTTATTGTTAATTCCACCTAAAAAGAGCTGTTTTACCTTTGGTTTGTGCCCGATTTAAGGGTTGTATTGCTGTATTGTCTGATAGTGATTCAGCCTTTTTGTAAATCTGTGCGGGCTAGACGCTTAGGCGCCTAACACCCCATACCCTCCCAGTCTTTTGTTGTGCAGATTGCTGATTTTTAGCACCTTATTGCAGATTGCCTGCAATAAAGTACCTTGCTCACTGCCTTCTCCTCTGTCCCCTACCTTGCATCCGGCACAGCCCTCGAGACACAGGGACCGAAGGGGCTTCGAGCCACCAGCCCAACAGCGGTGACCACCAGCCGACCGAGGGAACCATGAGGCTGGGAGAAGCAGGCAGAAAGGTACGGGCAAAGCCATAAAATTTTGCCCGCCCCTCCCCTCTCGGTTGATTCTTTTTATACACTTTCTCCCGCCATTTCTCTAACCCACGCCCACAGCTATTTCCCTTCCTCTATTAACCCTTACCAAACCTCCACAATGCTACTCTGCTTCCTTTTGCTCCTGAGCCCTCTCTTCTTCCCCAATCCCATATGATAATCATGATATACCCCTTGCCATGGTGAATAAGGTAGTGAATATGGTCTGCCCACCCCTGTCATCCACAGTGGACACCCATCTATTCCTTATTTATATCCAGCCATTTTTGCACTGCAACCCCTGGGGTATCCCACATAAAGTCTCTCTTACCCTACCGCATCCCTCAAGTACCTTACATTCATCCTGGCTTCATATTAACCCACTATGCCTATCCATCAGATTATTATTTTGTGATAAACTTCATACCTATATAACAGGTCCCTCACCTATTATACAGTGGTTCCCCAAGAAGAGGAGGGAAATGCTCTGACCACTCTCTTTCCCTTTCATTTGGTGCCCTCCTCAAACTAATATTCTTCCTTCTGATCTGTATTGGTACTATTGAAATAAATCCTGGCCCCATTGAAAGTTTCTTATCCCCTGCTGATCTAACCTCTATAAATGGCCTAAGTTTCCTTCACTTCAATGTTGCAGCCTTCTAAAAAAGTTCTCCTTAATACAGGCCTGGGTTGCACATACTCTACCTGACTTCCTGGTTATCTCTGAAACTTGGCTCAGACCTACAACAAAAGACAGTGATATAAACCTCCCCAACTATCAGCTTTTCAGATCAGATCGCCCTTCCAGGGGTGGTGGGGTGGCCATCTACATTAAGGACACCATCTCTGCATCCTGCCTCATCAATACATCCGAACCAAAGGAATTTGAATGTTTGTCAATTAAAATATCCCTTCCAAACTTGTCTTCATTTAAATTGATTGGCTGCTATAGGCCCCCCTCTGCAGGCCTCAAACTCCTATCCCACCTAGGTTCAATACTCAATCTAGGCCCTGAAGATACCATCATCCTTGGTGATTTGAATTTAAACTGGCTATCTAATGCATCTGCACCACTAGTATCCTTCTGTGACACCTATGGATTCACACAGTTAATCAAAGATCCAGCCAGGATTAACCTAAAAAATTCTATCAACAGCTCACTCCTGGATATTATGTTGGTAAACAAGCCTCACTTATATTCACATTCAGGAGTACTACCCGGTGATGTAAGTGATCATTGTCCTATAGTTGGTATAAGAACTACATTCAAACCATCCAATTCTGCAAAGTTTGTCCTCAAAAGGTCAAAAAAGGAATTCAACATCTCAGGATATCTCCATGATTTGTGCAATACAACATATTGGCAAGACTTTTATCTTACATCCTCAGTTGAAACAGCTCTCCAGATATTAAAGGACATCATCACTAATGCTCTCAATATTCATGTACCTATCACCAGTATCAGAACTAAAGTAAGATCTTGTCCTTGGTTCACTGCTGATCTTAAATCAGCTTTGTTAGCCAGAGACAAACTCTGGAAAAAGGCAAGAAAACAAAGGATACCAGAGACTGGCTTCAATTCAGAAAAGCAAGAAATTCATGTACAAAGCAAATAAGAATTGCCAAAGCTGCCTATTATAGAGCTGAATTAGATGCTTCCTACAATAACCCATCAGACTTTGGGGTACTATAAAGGAATTCTGGGCCAAAACTCTACCCCTGCCTTAACCTCCAAACTGCTACTAGAATGACACAGAAATCACGGGCAAGCAAGAAATCTTGAATACCTTCAATGATCACTTCTCCACAGCTGGCCTTGCATTTGATTCCTCACCTGCAAGTCTCTTGAGATCATCTTTAAACCTTCAATCCATTGTGGGACAAAAGGCTACTTCAACCTTCTCCTTCAATCCAATATCCTTGAAAAAGTAGAAGACCTCCTATCTAATTTAGATACTTCTAAGAGTGCAGGTACAGACTTCCTGGATCCCTACTTTCTGAAAATAGCATCACACGCCTTATCTGCCCCCCTCACTCATCTCTTCAATCTTTCCCTAGCTACTGGATCCATTCCCTCCACTTGGAAAACAGCTCAAGTAGTTCCACTACTTAAATCAGGTGATCCTATGGACCTTAACAATTACAGGCCCATTTCCATCCTACCGGTACTATCCAAGATGCTTGAAAAATTAGTAAATTCACAATTAAGGGCCTATCTGGATAAAAACAACCTCCTAAATCCAGCACAATCGGGATTTAGATCAAGGCATAGCACCATTTCTGCCCTAGCCAAAGTAACTAATGATTGGCAGATTGCCTTGGATAAGAAGAATAGTACCTGTGCTGTGTTCCTGGATTTGAGTAAAGCATTTGATACAGTGGATCATGAATTATTAATCACCTCCCTTAGCTCTCTAGGCCTGGATTCTCTCTCACTCAGTTGGTTTAAGTGCTATCTAACTGATAGGTCACAATTGGTAAAAAATGAAAATTACCTATCCACCTCTAAACCACTGCTAAGAGGTGTACCGCAAGGCTCTATTCTTATTCCCATCCTCTTTGCCATTTATATTAATAATATTGATGCCAATCTCTCCCACTCTAGCATTCATCTATTTGCTGATGATACTGTATTATATGTCAGCAACCCTCATTATCAAAGCCTGTGAACTGTTGCAGTCAGAATTCTCCATCCTACACACAATCTATTGGAAAAAACTACTTCTAAATGCCAAAAAACAAAAGCTATGTTCTTTGCCACAAAGAGTTGCTCTGCATTACCCCATCACCCACCACCCCACAATTATCACCTTACTTGAGAGAAGCTGGAATTTGTGGACAAATTCAAATATCTTGGAGTCTGGATTGATAATAAGCTTGACTACTCTGTCCATATTGAAGAGCTACTAAAAAAGTTGAGACAAAGGCTTGGCCTATTTTACAGAATAAAACACTACCTTACCAGAGACTCCAAACAAAGATTAATCCAGGCATCATTTCTATCCCTCATTGATTATGCTGTCTTTCTCTATGGTCATTGCTCACTCTCACTCTTAAATAAGCTGGACACCCTGTATCATAGATCCATCAGATTTATTACTGACCTTCCCTCCAGCACCCATCATTGCTCTCTTTACATGGCAGTTAATTGGACATCCCTACAACACAGAAGAAATAGGAATGCTGCAATTTGGATCTTCAAAGCTTTATCAGGCAAACTCCCTCCTATATCACAGACTGTTTTACCGAATTACTTCTAGGCCATACACCTTAAGGATCAGTAAACTCATCATGTTAAAGGTTCCTAATGCCTGCACCCGGTTTGGGAGGGCTGCTATCAGCTACTCCTAGCAGTTACTTGAACTCACTCCAAAAATCTATGAATCTAAATACCCTCTTACCCTTATCATCCTTCAAAGATTATTCTCCACCCTTTTCCCAGAGTTCTGCAACTGCTTCCATAAGGCCTAATCTCCCATCCAACCTACATTCCTCCTTCCCTATTCCATTCTGTTTAGTTCTCCTTCTATTATCCAGTCAGCTGCTATATTCTTATAAAAGCCATAAAGGCCCTATTATTTGTATACTATCCCTGCTATATTACTTTTTACAGGTTAAGTGATTTTTACTGTGCCTTGTATATATGTCAATTTTTGTTTACTATCATTTTATGTCATTGTACTCTTGTTTATGTTATTTTCTTGTCCATGTAAAAAAAAAAAAAAAATACTTGTACTCTGATTTGTATGACCACTCAGGTCCATCTTGTAAATGAGCTACGCTCAATGATGTTCGCCTGACTAAATAAAGATTTTGATTGATTGATTGATTGATTGATTGAAGAGGCACTTGCACTTATGCATTTTCTATTTCAGTCTGTTTGGTTCCAGAAAATAAAGCTGTGTTTACTACTACACTATTTCTTATCATTGTCTGCAATAATACAATGCATGCCAATTGGGGGAAGCTGCTGCATTTGTGTGTGATATGTAGGAGGTATAATCACAGTGAAGAGTGGGGAAAGTGCAACATCCCATGGGGATGTGCTGATACATCATCTAGCCCACTTTAATCTGTTTCTGGGTGGTGGCACTGCACATGTCTTTTCTCTTATATATGCCCCCCCCCCACTGCTGAGTGAGAAAAGAAGTCAGGAGCCACCACAGATGTCTATAGGGCAGCCCTGTGGCAGTGTAAAATAGAGGAGCTTCAACCTCTATACTAACATACTAGTCTCCAAAAGATTAGGCCTTATGGTCTATCAAGTCTGCTCATGCCTCAGAACCCTGGGTGGGTACTGAAGCCATCCCCCCTCCCGTATCCCTGTTTCCCCTGACCTCCATCCCAGCCCCCTCGAGGCAAGCCAACCTCTACTTCATCCCCTTTCTGTACCTGTCCCACCCTCTCTTGAAACTCTCCACCATAGAAACCAGAACCAGCTCACCTGGCAGTGCATTCTATGGTTCCACCACTCTCTCAGCGAAATACCTCCTCCTCCTTGCCCCCCCTCATCCTTCTACCTTTGAGCTTCCAACTATGTCCTCTGGTGATACCACCCTCCTTTAGCCTAAACATCCCCTCCTGATTTACCCTATTGATTCCCTTGAAGTACTTGAAGACCTCAATCATGTTCCCCCGGTCCCTCCTCTCCTCCAGCGAGAACAGGCCAAGCTCCTCTAGTCTCTCCTCATATGTCAACTCCCCTAGACCCCTGATCATTTTTGGTAGCTCTCCTCTGAACCCTTTCGAGGAGCTGGATGTCCCTTCTCAAGTGCGGCCTCCAGTACTGCACACAGTGCTCAAGGTGTGGTCTAACCAGGCCATTGTACAACAGGAGAATCACTTCCCTGCTCCTTGAGGTAATCCCCTTATGATGCAGCCCAATATCCTATTTGCCTTTACAGCTGCCCTCCTGCACTGTTCAGAATTATTCATGTTGACATCCACCAGGACCCCCAGGTCTTTTTCCCCTGCCGTGGCCTTCAACTTATCTCCTCCCAGGATGTACTCATGTTTGGGGTTACTCCTCCCAAGGTGTAACACCTTGCACTTGGAGGAGTTAAAATTTAGTTTTCAGGTGCAGGCCCACCTGTCCATGGTCTCCAGGTCTCTTTGCAGGGCCAACCTCCCCTCCTCCCCCTCAACCACTGCACCCAGCTTGGAATCATCTACAAAGAGACTCATCTCATACCCAATACCCTCCCTGATATCGGAGATGTAGGCATTAAACAGTAGCGGTCCCAGGACTTAGCTCTGTGGTACCCCACTAATAACCCCCCTAGGAGACGAGATCTCCCCACTAACCACTACTCTCTGAGATTGCCCAGACAACCAGTTTCTGAACCATCTAACCAGCAATGGGCCTGCCCATATCCCCCTCAGTTTCTCCAGCAGGCCATTGTGGGGGACCAAGTCAAACACCTTGCTGAAGTCCAAGAACAGTACATCCACAGGCCTCCCCTTATCTAGTTCCGATGTTACCCATTCCTAGAACTCCACAAGGTTAGTATGATATGATCTACCTGGCACAAACCCATGCTGATGACTATCCAGGAATCCCATCTTCTCCAAGAACCCACCAAAATGTTCCTTAAGTACACTCTCCATCATCTTACCAACCACTGACGTCAAACTTATGGGTCTATAGTTCCCCAGCACCTCCCTTGAGCCCCCTTTATGGATGGGCACCACACGTGCCAACCTCCAATCCCTAGGTATCCCCCTGTCTCAAGCGACATGTTGAAAAGATCTGCCAGAGGTGCAGCCAGTACATCTGCCAGCTCCCATAGAACTCTGGGATGAATGCCATCCTCTCCCGGAGATTTTTCCTTTTTAAGGGTTTTAAGGGCTCCCCACACCCGGCTGATGGGGATAGCATTGTCAGTCCCTCCCCCCTTTTAGCGGATCCTTCCTGATGTGATTCCCCTGAGGTATCACTCTCCACTGCCTGTTCTTTGTCTGTTGCTCCAGCAATCCTAACCGCTGCCTCTTCTAACTCCATCAGCTCCCACTTAGTAAGTTTCCCTGCCTCCTCCCTAGTGTACATGGAGGCAAAGTACTCATTTAATACCTCCGCCTGCTCCCTAGCCTCCTCCACCCACCCCCAACTTGTTCTCAATCTGCCAATCTGGCCCTTGTTTTTTCTCCGCTCCCCAATATACCTAAAGAACTTCTTTTCCCAACCCCGTATCCCCTGTGCAAGCCTCTGCTCTTTTCTGGACTTTCCCCCCCTTCATCATCCGGGTGACTTGTCTGGATGCAAGATGGTAATTTTCCTTATCTCTCTTCCCTCTCATTTATTTGTATCTGCTGTAGGCAGCCCTCTTCTCCTTTACCACCTCCTGAACCTCCTTGGACCACCAGCATGGTTTATATGACCTCGTCCCTTTGCACTTCACCTTTGCACAGGTCATGATGGCCTCCTGAAGTGCCCGCTTTATGACCTCCCATCTCCCTTCTACATCTGTCCTTGGTGTAATTCCCTTCAAATGCTCCTTGAGAATCTCTCCCATGCCCCTAAAGTCCACCCCCTAAAGTCAACATCCATTATCCTGGAACTATCCCCTCACCCACCAAATTTATCCAAAACCAGACAGTGTCATGGTGACTCCCTGCCAGGGGATCCTCCACCGCCAGATCCCGCACCAGATCCCTGTCCACAAGAACCATGTCCAGGTCATGACCCTCCCTCATGAGCTCCAACACCTGCTGGGTGAGGAACATGTCCTGAAAGTCATTCAGTAGCTACTGCTCTTTGGCCACCATGGAAGTCATGATTCCCCAGTCAGTAGCTGGCATATTTAGATCCCCCATCAACACCACTCCCACCCCTTTTGGTCCACACTGGCCCTTAATGCTATCCAGCAGGCTGTCCTCCAGAACCTCCCCCATCCCTGGGGGCCTATATACCACTCCCATCTTGATCTTTTCTCCTACAGGGGTTCACAAGGTGACCCATAAGGCCTCCACATTTCCCTCTGCTTCTTCCACCCTAATAATCTCTATTTTGTCTCTAATGAACATAGCCACTTCTCTCCCCCTGCCCTCCTTCCTATAATTCCTCAACACTGTGTACCCACGCACATTAAGTTCCTAACCATGGCTAGGGTTGGCCCAGGTTTCCGTGACTGCTGCCACAACTACCTCTCCCTCAATTAGCATGGCCTGAAATTCTGGCATCATGTTACCCAGGCTCCTGGCATTTACCAACACCACCCCCTATCCCCTGTCTCTACCCCCCTTTACTGTGCCCACCCCAGATCTTATATACATCCGCCCTCCTTCCTCGCCTATGGTACCATCCTCCCCTAGGCTTTTGCCTGCCCCCCGGTTCCAAAAGGCAGGCCCTTCTGAAGGTAAGGTCTTTGGGCCTCCCCAACCCCCTTTCAAGTTTAAACCCCACCTAGCTTGAATGTAGTCTGCCATCCCCTGTTTTAGGACTTTCCTCCCTATTGGATTTAGGTGAAACCTCTCCCTGGCATACAGACCCTTATCTTATTTTTTATTTATTTATTTAGTTTTTGTTGACCGGGTAAGTGCACTAGACAAATCCTGCCTATTTTCAGGCACAACCCAGGGGTAGGGGGATACAGATGAATGCCAACTGACCTTGAACCAGATTAAGCTGTTGGTGGTATTTTTAGTGAATGAGGGAAATTTGGCCAGGACACCGGGGAAATTCCCCAACTCTTTTCTATAAGTGCCATGGGATCTTTAACATCCACCTGAACTACCACCAATCTAGGCAGATGGGACCTCGGTTTAACGTCTCATCCGAAAGACGGCACCTCAGAAGTGCAGCACCCCTTTCACGCTGCACTACAGTGTCAGTACTAGGATATTAACCCAAGTGCTTCCCAAACTCCCCCAGTCCCCCATAGCCTCTGATCCCCTTTCTTCCCCCCACTTCCTAAGCCAGTCATTTACCTCGGTGATCTTCATTTTGTTCTACATGGAGGCCCCTTGGTACTGGCAATATTTCTGAGAAGGTAACCATGCATCCATTATCCTGGCAAACTCTGGCCAATTCTTGGAACCTTGCCTGGATTTCCAGTACACTATTTCCTTCTATATCATTTGACCCCAGATGCACCAGAAAGTCCGGTGTCCCTCCGCATTCCTTTGCCAGCTCATACACCATGAATGTTGCCCTGTGTACCATCAAACCAGAGATACCCACTACCTTAACTTGGCTGGAATCTCCCCCCCACCCTCCCAGTGAATACCCCAAATCATTGAATCTCCCAGCAGGAGTACCTTAGTGACCTCTTCGGCCTTTTGCGTACCTCCATTTAGTGCTCCACCACCCCCCGTATCCATTTTCACCTTCCCCATGGTGTCTTCCTGCCTCCTTGTGAGAGAACCCCTTGTCACCCTTCTCTTCCTGCTGTCCTTTTTATGCCTCCATTCCACAGTTCCTCCCTGGTTTGGTATCTTATTTATCCCTTCCCCATCCGTGCCTATCTCCCTGACCATGATCATATCCCCATCTCTCTCACCATATTTCTCCGCAATCATATTTATATTTCTACCTCCCATGCCCCCATGCAGGTCCACCCTACCTAGAGGCCCTCCTCCAGTTCAGTCCTTCCTCTTCAAGGGGCTCCCTTCCCCTGCCTCTGCTTCTTCTTGCTTCTCCCCAATCGTCCCCTCAACCCCCACACCTACTATCCAATGTCCTTCCCTCTTCTGTTTGACATTTGATTTCCCTCTTCCCCCACTAGATCGATTGCTAGCAATTTCTATCCCAGTCCCTATCCCCCTCTGGCTTCCCAACACCCTCCCCAGTCACATTTTTATCCGTCTCATTTCCACATACCCCTTTCTCACCTTCCAAGTTGCGTAATGGCTCAAATTTATTGTAACACTCAATGCCAGCCTCCTCCTTTTGGCCTAATTTCTCCCTGTCTGCCCCTCTTTGCTGCCCTTTGCCAGCCCCTCCTACCCTGTCACCCTCCTCCCTCTTTTGGTTAGGACCATTTACCCTACTGCTTTCCTCCCTGGCCTCTGTTTCCCTGGCTAAAAGACTACCCTCCATAATCTCACTCCCCCTGTTGGATGTGATGTGCCCTGGTCTAGCCTCAACCATTCCCACCTGCCACCCATAGCCCCATCCCTTCTCTTTCATCACCTCAGCTCCTTCAGTTGCCTCCTTAGCCAGTCTACCTCCCTCCTGATCTGCAAAAACTGCCTGCAGAGTGGGCAACCTCCCTCCCTCCCTCCAGGCCCAATTTAGTATAATTGCCACCCCACAGCCTGTGCAACCTACAGCTCTTTCAAAGATGCCTGCCGTGGTGGCTAGAGGCCACCCAAATTGTCCTTCTCTGCTCATATTGGGACATTCCCCCCTTGCCCAGTCTGTTCCCCCTGGAATACTACCCCTCACCCTTCTCCAAGTGGTCACACTTGGGTGGTATAAGAACAGCCTCTTACAGTTCTAACAGATAAAAACACAGCCCTAGAAACCAGCTACTAATCTAGGTAGACAATATAGCAGCTAACAGTTCTAACAGTTTAAAATGGGCAATCAATTGAGCAGCTAACAATTCAAACAATTTAAGCATCTCACTATCTAGGTAAACCATGTAGCATCTAACAGTTCCAGCAGTTTAAAATAGGTAAACAATTTAGCAGCTAACAGTTCAAACAGTTTAAGCACCTCCTAGAACCAGCTCCTAATCTGGGTAGAAACAATTTAGCAGTCAGTTGTCTGAACAGTTTCAACACCTCACTAGAACCTGTTCCCTTACCAGCTAAATCAATGTAACAGGGCTAACAGAGTAACAATGTAACAGGGCTAGCAGAGTAATTCTATCTAAGGGAGGGAAAAGAGTCCCTGCCCCTCCTCATTTTTATGTTGCTTGCACGCATGTGCAAGAAACATAGTGCCATCATCGGAGATTTCAGAGGTGTGTCACCTCCTCCTCCAATTCAGTCAGTGTGCTGGCAGGCGCGGCCCTGTAAGCCAATGCATTTTGGGCCTACTGGCGCTCAAAATGCAGTAACATACCCAGATGAAAGAGCTACGCTTCAGTGAGCACCGATAAGAGGCTGTTCCGCAGCTCCCCCACCACTGGCGTCGTGCGCCCATGCACTGTATAGCTGACAGGTGGCCAATCCCCATCGGCTGAGCTCGTCCCCCCTCCAGTGTCGGTGCCGCTGTGAGCCCACCCCAGCGTGGCAAGCAATCTATGGCCGGCGAGGGTGCCCAATCCCCATCGGCTGAACGCCCCCCAACATCCTTGTGCCATGCTGGGAGTCCACCCAGCATGGCAAAGCGTCCACGATGTCTTTTTTTTTTAAACCTGAAAACGAAAGCGGTCCACGGGCCGTCTCCCAGCCCTCCTCCCACAACCCGCACCCACCCGCTGCACCCAGCCTCCCACACCCCCTCACCCCATGCCCACCTCCGGACTCTGGCGGCGATGATCTTCGGTGGACCGGGAACATGTCTGCACTCTTCAAAGCCGACCGCGAACTGAGGAAATGCCGGTAAGCTGTATAATGGGCTAGATGGGGGTTTCAACTTTGTTGCATATCTCAGGCATTTTTGGGAATTTTTGCACCAAATTTTCAACATGGGGTTTTTGGGACCCCTTCTCATGAATGATGTCACTGTCATGGCGTTATTCGGGCCCGAAGGGTGATTTCACGCAGTGACTGTGCAGTGACTGCAAAATCACCCTTCAGGCCTGAAAACCACCATGACAGTGACATCATTCGGAAAAGAAACCCTATGATAAAATTGGTCTCAGGATCAAACATCAGATATTTTCTGAGCGTCGTTCGCAGTTCCTACGCAGGCTCATAAGTTTGTGAAATTTCAATATTTTCACTCCAGATTTTCAACATTGCCATTTTACCACACCTTCTTATGAGTAGTACAGCTGTCATTTTTCACATCTCACCCAAAATGTGTTTTCGCCCATGTAGCAGAGAATGGCACAGTTGGTGTCTTGAAATCAATGTCGGGACAAATTAAGAAAATCACAGTGACACTGTTCATGAGCCAGAAGTCTTAAAATGGCTATGTTGAAAATTTGGTGAAAAAATTCCTAAAAATGACTGTTTTACGAGCGATAAGTTGCATGATTCCCTCGCCACGCTAAATGAGTTTATTAATTTTCAATATTTTCACTCCAGATTTTCAACATTGGCATTTATCACACCTCCTCATGAGCAGTACAGCTGTCATTTTTCACATTTTGCCCAAAACATGTTTCCACCCATGTAGCACACAATGGCGCAGTCGGTGTGCGAACTCAGTGTATGGGACACATTAAGAAAATCACAGTGTCACTGTTCATGAGCAGAGATCTTAAAATGGCAATGTTGAAAATTTTGTGAAAGAATTCCTAAAAATGACTGTTTTACGAGCGTGCATTGCGCAGTTCCTACGCACGCACGTAAGTTCGCAAATTTTCAATATTTGCACTCCAATGACTTCCAAATACCTAAACAGCACATAGAAGCAAGCAACATTCGGCATTGACAAATGCTTGTTTTGTAATGCTCAGGACAGTAAATTTCCTCCGAAGGCCACTGGCCAACCCTTTAGTTACCCCCAGCCAATTTGTGCCCTACCTACCACCATGACACACCTCCTCTGCCCATTTAATAGAAGTCGGGGCTGGGGAGGTTGGGTGGGACAAATTATCTCCTTGCTAACACTGTCTAACAGAGTACTAAGAGTCAGGAGTTTAAATTTTGGCACCTGGTCTCCCGATAGGCCCAGACACCCTGGCACTGCCCTTTCTTCTTAATGTGCCCCATAACTCCCACCACTGATGCGGCTGTTCGAAAGTCTCGGGAACCCCACTGCCAACCACTGATGCAGTCTCCAAGTCCCCATCTTGCTGCCAAAAATTTCAGTTTGGTGAACAAGCAGCTGGGCCTGCCCCTTATATGCCCAGCCACAAGAGCTTAAATTTTGGTGGCTGGCCTCCCAATGGGCCCAGGCACCCTGATGCTCCTCCTTCTATTTTGTCACCAATGTGACCATCTCCCCTTACCGCTGATGCTGGCGGAATTCCTCCTGGACCTCCTTCTCCCTCTTGGCCACCGATGCGACCATCCTCTTTCTCCTTAATGTGTCCCGTATCTCCCACCGCTGATGCAGCCATTCGAAAGTCTCAGGACCTGCCGCCGATGTGGCCATTTGAAAGTCTCAGGACCCCCACTGCTGACCACCAATGCGGTCTCCAAGTCCTCACCTCACTGCCAAAAATTTCAGTCTCTTGGGAGGGACATCTGCTACAGTGGCCTTACATTATGTTAGACCATTCACTTTCAGGCCAGACAGTAATCAAACGTAGTGTGGATACTTACTCTGTTGTGCAACTCTACCTTGCTTTACTGTCTCCAAAACAGACATTGTTTTTGCTTCATATCCTTTCTCCACTGTGGAAGTCTACTTAGGTGCTTTCCTCCTGGTCTCCAAAACAGCCAAAACAGATTTTCTCTTCATATTTTTTCTAAGCCTATCAGACTGGAAAGCAAAAAAAACAAATAAACAAAAAAACAAAAAACAAATGCCTGATAGTTCACAAATACTTCCTTGGCTCTGCAACTCTGTTTCAATGTACCCTGCTTCCAAACACTGGCAATGTTCTCTACCAGTGCTGAGCAGTAAACATTTCATCTGCCTGGGGATGTATTGTTTACAAGCTGTAGCATTTTTTTTTAAAATGTACTACATTATGGTTGAATACCCAAATACTTTATTTATTTGGTAATCGGGCAAGTACTTGAATACCCAATACAGATGGAACACCCAAATACCTGGACTGTATTCATCAAATGTTTAAGGACTACGTTATTTATTTATTTCAAACCAGTGTCCTTTTGAACTATTTGAAAGACAGAACTGTATCTAATATAATTCTAAATCTTTCTGACTGGTACTTCTGAATAATTTGTCTTCAAACCTCTGTTGAAAGCACAGATACCAATATTCACTTTCCTCATGAAATTTCACCAGGGGAGTTAAATGAGGTTACCTTGAGCTGTAGTGAGAGGAACAGTGCTTCCCCTTTTTCTTGACTGAGATGGAGCAGCAGGGTACCCCCACAAACTCAGTTACTCACTGACTGAGACACCTTGGGGCTGTCTGGTACTGTACTGGTCTGCTGTCTTTCTCTGTCTCTTCTCAGGTTAGCACCTCTATTCAGGTTTTCATAGTACGCTGGTTCTGTTGGACTGCACTTTCCATCCTAAATGTACTAAAGTGGGGTCCTGAGCAGTGCAGGCATTCAAGAGGAACCCCCCCTCACCACCACCAACCAGGCTGCTGGTAAACTTTACACCTCGTGGTGCTCTGCATCCTCCACCACCACCACCAATCAGGCTGCTGTTAAACTTCACACCAAGTGGTGCTTTGCAGGGTCAAATGATTAGCCTACATTCGCCAAGTATTTCATGCTGAGACTATTAGAACTGTACTTATATATGGACTCTTAGCTCAAGTGGCCTCTGGCATAACAGTCTGCAGCATAAACATAGAAACATAGACTTTGTTGGCAGAAATGGGCTGCCTGGTCCACTCAGTCTGCCCAGATGATCCCTGCCTAGTCTGTCTCCACAGACCCTAATTGGCAACCCTCTTTCCTCCCTACCTATTTTCTAATATTCCCCATGTCTATTCCACACATGCTTGAAGCCCCCTCTACTGTTTTTGCCTCCAGCATTCCTGTTGGCAGTCTATTCCAGGCATCCACCACTCTTTCAGTGAAGTAGTGTCTTCTCACATCCCCCCAACTTCATAGCATGCTCTCTGGTTCTGGTGATCTTCCTCATTTGAAAGAGATTCTCCCCTGAACATATTCACCCCTGTTAGGTACTTGTAGGTCTCCATCATGTCCCCTCTTGCTCTCCCATTGTCCAGGGTATTCAAGTTGAGATCCTGCAGTCTCTCCTCATAAAGCTCTTGGTGCAACCCATGTTTTCCCTGGTTGACTGGCATGTCTTGTGACCAGTTGTAAGACTGCTCCCCTATATTACCTATCTATAGTGTTGCCTCATAGATCAGGAGCACACAATGCATTAGGTTTCACACATAGACACTGCACTGTAGACAATATACCATTTTGTATTTAACATATGTCATTAGTTCCAGGATGCAACCAAATAACATTTATTTTCTAGATAACATTATAGTTTATCTCTTGGCTGACATAATCAGACAAGTCTGGCTGTGATGTATACCCACTGGATTGCATTTAAACAATAGACCGATTCCCCCAAAGCTATTGTCAACAACACCTTTTAAGCATAAGTAAATACTGAGATTTTGATGATACATGAAACATCTTTAACTGCAGTCTTGGATGGGAGGCAGAAGATATTTTGTTGGCAGATTTCTGAGCCACAGGTTCAATTCTGGTGTCATCTTCCATGAAGCATGATCTTTTTGATGACATCACTTATCATGAGCCACATTATGCTTTTCAGGATTTTTTAACAAACATCTAAAACCTGTAATTTAGCTGGTCTCTGGAATGGTTCTGTCTCTGTTGGCATTTTGTGGTAGTGACCAAAAAATCCTGTTTATTGTTTCATAGCATTCTCCTGCATGCTGCTCCCAAGGGAGAGATGCTCCAGTTTCACATGTCTTTCAGTCTTTCTGCCTTGCTTGTCCAGGAAAAAGACTGCAGAAAAACTATTTGCTCTGTGTTTCAAGTGGTATGTCCAGCCAACTATTTATTATCCAACAGATAGCTTCATGCTTTTTTTTTGTAACTCAAAATATTATTGAGGAAATATATCTGGAATAGAACATCATACAGTTGTACTAAACATAAATACAGGCATATAAGGTAATGGAGAGAAAATCTATGTAAAAGCAATGTAAGGGTTTGACAACTGGCTGTATTGTATAGTCCATGAAGTCTAGCTTTCTAGTCCTTCTTGTTAAGTTGGTTAGTGATAAAATATTCCAGTTCAGCTGCCCCCTAAAGAGAGGGGTATGTTACAAGACAATGGTATGTATATCAAGAAACATAAATTAATGGAGAAAAACATTCAACTTTATTAAAAACAGTAACAACTTTAAAAAAAACATGTCAGTCTTATTACTTATGTCATGATGGTATAACCTGTGGTCCCTGAGACAGGATTCACTCCTCACAGCAATTTAATATGTGATCCATACTGTAGATCCTTTTTAGTGCTCCAGTGTAGTGTCCCCTTCTCATTTTTTCCACTTATCAAGGAATTTTCCCCTAGCTAAATGGAGCTCAGCTGTAATCCACCCTCTATACACCTGCTGAGCTCTGGCTTTCTATTCAGTGAAAGTTGTTATGGTCCCTGAAAGCCAGTGGCAGGTAAGTGCCTTGGTTGCTGTAAGGCACATGGCATAGAATACATCCCTGTAGTTCTGACTCTTTAAGCTAGGGGGGCTAACACCAGTAATATGGACTCATTCTGCAAAATACCTGGGATGTCCCACATTATTTCCAATGCTGCATGAACATCCCTCTAATACCCTTGAATCTGGGGGCAACCTTCCAAAAAGTGGTAATGGGTACCCCTATCTGAGCACCCCTCCAACAAGTATCAGATGTGTGGTGATGGAAATGGGCCATAATCATGGGTCTATGGAAGAACTTTACTACAATCTTCCATTGGTATTCTCTCCACCCTGGTGAGGTGGTAAGCTTCCAATCCCTCCCTAGGATTTGCTGCCATTTGGCATCTGACATTTGCTGTCCAGAGATCCCATCCCATGCCTCTCATATTTTGTTTAGGGAGCTGCCATTATCTCTGGGGAGCAGTATGTATGTAATAGAAATGGATTTCCTAGAGTCTCACAGGTGAATGCCCAATGGAAATAATCTTCCAACCTGGACATCTCTCTGATTACCTTCTCTCTGTTTTCCCCTGTTGTGAGGTAATGCAGTACCTGCAAAAATCTTTAGTGGTCACTATTGGGTACATTACATTTAGCCTTCAGGTCCATGAAAGAGAAATACCCCCTAAGAAAGAACTGCAAGAATGTTGTCAGTTCCAATTGGTTCCAACGATGGAAACTGCAATCTGATTTCCCCTGTAGGAAATCTGAGTCTCTATTACTACACTGTAGTTACAGTCTAACAGTTATATGCAACAACCATGTTGCTGCATAGAGGATAATGCCTAAGTAAAGGTGGTTAACCATGATGATGTACTCACCTCAAACAGTTGTCATGACAATCATAAGAGGTGATTACGTCTGTGGTTAACCACCTCTAATTAGGCATTATGTTTTATAGTGTATGGTGCATCTTAGTATTAATCAAAATACAACACTTTCTGTTTAATCCAATTTGCAAAAAAACTTACCCAGGGGCCGGTCATCAAAATGCCATATATGGCTCATTTATTTTTTCAATACTTAGTGGGGAAGGGGATAACAAAGTTGGGTACATCAACAATTACTACTAAAATCAAAACAAAAAAAAAACAACAAAAAAAAAAAATGTTTAAGTAGAGAGAACGTTCAAATATTGAGATCAACGCTTTCCAGTTGGTTGGATCACATCAAATGACTCTGCATCTACATCAACATCAGCATCAACATCAGCTTGGTAGGTCGGACCTACAAGGAGATGGATGGGCATCACAGAGTGGAGCTGTGCTTCTCCATTTTTGAGTTTTCCAAAAGGTAACTTACAATTCAGGGTGAAAGAAACACATCTTTGAGCAAACTGCATTTAAAAAAAAATACATTCAGCACCACATTCAGAGAGAGAATTAAAAATTACTTACTAGTCTTCATCTGACGAGGAGTCTTGAATTACGGCGATGCATCTCTTCTTTTGCTGGCCGTAGTAGTCATTGTTTACAACTATGGGGATGACTTCTCTGAAAAGGTTGAAGTTTACCCCAAGCTCACTTAGTGAGTTTCTTTGTGATGCTGAGGCGGAGGTTGCAGGTTTTTCATGTTGTGAGATGGCAAGGCAAGGTACTGCAGTGCTTGTGGAGGGCTGCATGATCTCATTATGGCTCTGACCACCAAAGATGGCAGAATTTTATTTTTGCTTTGACTTACTCAGGAGGCTGTATTTGTTAATTGACTGGAGTGAACGGTAGCCCCAACACTTGTTGGACTTCTTTCGGGGGCACGTCACTGTTTACTAGGCATTGAATAGTGTTTTTTTCTGGTTGAGTGATTTGTTATCCACTTTTCACTCAGGAGGCTAGCAGCTGTTTAGATCACTTTTGAAATGTTTCTGATTTTATTTTCACCTAATGGCATATACCAAAACCATAGGGACATCATGGGCTTGTGGTTTATTTTTTGAATCAAATAGAAGGGAGCATCTGGTTTTAGCATTTTGGCTGGTCTTTGTGAGCTGTACAGCTTGTATGCTCTGATTGGGCATCTCTCAGGGAGTGAATTGTTGCTGTACATTCTTGGTTTTACTGCTCATATGTCCCTGGGGTTCTCGCCAGTATGAGTCTTCATCTGGCGCTCAGAGTACCCCAAATATTTCTGACCGTCGCTGACATGCAAGAGGGACGAGTCGGATGATCATCTCAGGCAATATTGCTCTGCTGTGTGAAGGGCAAACTATAGCCCATTGTAAAAAAATACCATGTGGATCAATGTTGTGGGGCTGTGCATCCTGAGAGTGCATGTCTCATACAGCCTATCGATGTCGCCGGGAGACAATGCATCAGCCCAATTTGGTTTACTCCCTTTGCCCTGCTTGTTTAAGTATTTCTGCTTCGCAGACAGTGTTTTCAGGGTTTCTTTAAAATCTCCAGTGTTCCCATGGAACACAGTATGTCCATAGTTCTTTTTTAAAAGATATACGTCGACATTGTATACGTTTGAGGAACGGAGGGAGAGGGGGGATAGTATACCATTGAGGAATGGAGAGAGAGGGGGGACAGTATACCCTTGAGGAATGGAGGGAGAGGGGGGAACATGATAGAAACATTTAAGTACCTCAGTGGAACCAACAAAGTCCAAGAGGGTAGCATCTTTCAGAAAAAGAGATGTGCAAGAACAAGGGAACACAATTTGAAGATAGAGGGGGGACGGCTCAGGGGCAATGTGAGGAAGTATTTTTTCACAGACAGAGTGGTGGACACATGGAACAGCCTTCCTGAGGAGGTTGTGGGGTCTAAAACTGTGGGAGAATTCAAGAATGCATGGGACAGACATAAGGCAATTTTTGTGGGGTTGTAGGAAGAAATAGGCTGTTGGTTAAATAGGATCTGCAGCTTATCATCTAGTTAGGGAAATGGGCAGACTAGGTGGGCCAAGCGATCCTTGTCTGCTGTCAAAGTCTATGTTTCTATGTTTCTATTGCCCAGTATGCCTCTCAATGTCCCAGGTTCATATTCTGAACCATTATTTCTTTTAATTTTGAACAAAAACCCAGCCAGATGAAAATCCAGCTCATTGACAGAAATTGCTGTAATACTGCGAATCTTCTGGACATCTGCCAGGTAAAACTGTAAAAGATGTATGTCGGATGCTGTTTTTTTAGCGTCCATTTATTTTCTTGCTCTGCTATGAATGCTTCACGGTTAGACAGGGAGTTGTAGCTAGCCATCGCGACATTTATTGCGATGTGGTAGCAATGATATGACTGGAATTCAAGGAGCTTTGAATTTAACAGAACAGACATTCCGTTTAAAGAATGCTGACAGGATGTGTCATTCTAAGCTGCAATCCCATCGATGTGATGTGCTTGAGGAGGGTTTACTGACTGCAGACATCACAGCGGTGGGATTATCAGTTTATTTACATGTTGAATTCAATGATTAATAGCACTTAACCATACATTATAGCCTAATTACCCCTATTGCATGTAATTAATGATTACCTACCCCGCAGTTACATTGAAACTGGCATGTAAAAAGTGTGACTCCCTCTGTCATATGTGTTAGTCTACATAGCTGTGTGCTGGATTCATGGGGGTGGCCTAATTCAGGAATGGTAATTTATACAAGGGATCCAGAAAATATGCTTTGTTTTCCAGGCTATACTAGCGTGAGGCTAAATTTTGTTTTAGAAAAGAAGTTAATTATACCAATTGGGATGCCAAATAGTACCACTCAAAATTGGGTAGACATAGACTCTACCCATTCCCGGGCAGGGAGAATGTCTTGAACCCCACCGTTATTCTATGACCCTGCCACAAAAACTTTAATGTGAGCCTCCTATGTTTTTTTTTCCCCAGAAAGACTTGGGATAGCTGTGGGCAAAGGCAGGAAGTAGAAAAGCAACCTGGGTAGCACATTCATTTTTAAAGTGGCTACCCTGCCCCACAGGGACAAAGGGGACAAAGTCCAAATATTCAGGTTCTCAACAATTTCCTGCAGGAGGTGAAGATGGTTAAGTTGGAAAAGGTTGGATAACTGTGGGGTCATCTTGACTCCAAGATATCTAATGATTTTGTGGGCGGACCATTTAAAAGGAAACGAGTAATTAAAATTAGCAGGGCAATGCCTAGAGGCCAACAATACTTCTGATTTACCAGAATTTAGTTTATACCCTGAGATTAAGCCAAACATCTCTTGCCTCTAACAAAGGGTTGGGGTAGAGATCACTGGGTCTCTGAGAAAGAAGATAAACATCTGTGTAGAGGCCTACCTTTTATTCTGATCTTTTTACTTCTATGCCTCTAATCTGTGGATTAGTTCACACTGCTACCACAAGGGGCTCAATGCAGAGGGTGAAATGGAGGGGAGAAGAGAGGGCATCCCTTCTGTGTGCTTTGTTGCAAAGGTAAGCGGGGGAAATCATCCCATTTACCCTCACTACTGCTTCTTGGGTGTCAAAAAGGGTAGCTATGCTTTGCTGGAAGGTAAGCCTAAAATTCATAGCAGAGAGTGTGTGTTGCAGGAAGGCCCAGTCCACCCAAATGTGTTCTTTGCATCCACTGAGATGGCAATCTGGAAATGTGGGCTATTTTGGTGGGAAGAAAGGATATTAAGGAGGTGCCAGATATTATCATGGAGGTTCTGTCCCTTAATGAATCCAGTCTGACCTAGGAGGATAAGGCATTCTACCACTTGTTGAAATCTATGGGCCAAGACTGATGTAAATAATTTTAGATCAACTGGCAGTAGAGAAATAGGTCAGCATTACTTACATCTCCTGGGGTCCTTGCTGGGTTTCAGCAATGCAGAAATCTGTGCTCTCCTACAGGTCTGGAGTGCTCTCTCTCTCAAACCAGTATTTCTTCAAACAACCTGAGCAGTTCTGGGGTCAAATCTTCTTTAAGAGCCGTATAAAATGCCATGGTGAAGCCATTCACCCCTGGAGATTTCCTGTTTTTATGGTCCCTGATTACTCTATCTCCTCAGTGGAACTTGGCTTCTCCAGTCCCAAGTAAATCTTGGCAAAATATGCCTGTATTAGTTTCTCAGTACAGAGGAATTGATAGTCCTCAGCAAAAACTGCCGCAATTTTCCCAGGTGGGTTACTAGTTGTTTCTGCCTTCCCCTTTCTTGGATTTTCAACACCACCCTGTTTACCTGTTGCTTCCTAATATTCCAGGCTAGCGATCTACCTGCTCTATTATCAGATCCATAAAATCATTGTCTGACAAATCTCAGTTGCCCTTCAATTTTTCTTTCCAAACACAGCTATAATTTTCTCTTGCATTCCTATATTTTGGGAAGCAGGTAATTTGCCAGAGTAATTTTATGGGTGTCCTCCACATCAAGCAACTCCTGTTCCAGGGTTCTCTGTTTGGCAATGTCCTCCTTCTTATTCTTAGAGGCATACTGTATTATGTTCACTGTCAGGGAGGGTTTAAGCCAGTCCCAATGGTCCCCAGAGAGGTATCCCCATCACTATGTGATGGAAATATTCTCTTTTTGTGTATATTAGGGTCACAAACTCTGGAGAGTTAAGGAGAGAATTATTAAGCCTCCAAGTCGAGTTTTTACAAAAGTGGCCAACAATCAAAACCCAGTTATGGTAGGAGTGTGGCTGGACAGTGTAATGCTAGCTATTGTGGCCTTCTGCAGAGCTTATAACCACTCACTGGGCAGAAAGGTCATGTCAGCTTCATGCTTTTTAAGTCTTTGAACACTCCTGACATGTGGGCTCCTTTTGAATTACTTTAAGTCTCGTGTCCTAGAAATGTAACGTTATCTGATCTAGGCACATCTTACTCATCATACACTGTAACTTATTGAATGCACTTTACACTGTAATCAAACAGTGGGTTCTTATTGTAATTTCACTGTTTTGCACAACACACACGGTATCACTTTGGCTTTGAATTGTAACTGTAATTAAGCACCTATGCAATTGTATACTTCCCTATGACCATCCTTCTCTCTCAGGTCACAAGTAGAAACAAACCTCCTGTGCTCTGTTTGTTTACCTGGTAAAATATGTTTTAAATAAATAATAAATATATTTCCATGGTGAGTAGCACTAAGGAAATACACAGATCTGTGGCCAGAGCATTTTTTTTGAATGTTCTCTTTGGAGGTTAATGTCTTTCTTCCTCACACAGACCTTTCTGTCCACTTAATAGGCTCTTTACAGAAATAGCTGGTTCAAGTCCTTTGGTACAGTATATTTGTACAGGAATTCTTTCGTCTTAATGTGCTTGCTAAGGCATGGTAAGTAACAATATTTGCATATTAGTATAATTTTCCTACAGCTGTTTACTGTGATGCAAAGATGGGTGCCCCGAAAAGGACAGTGGATCGTTTCCTCAAGAGGCACTTTATAGAATAGCAAATCAAATGCCATTTCTAGCCATGGACGATTACGTAGAAGTATACAGACATGTGTCGAAGAATATTTTAAACAAATCAGACAAACATTCAACATGATAGCTAGATTTGTATTACCATGTCCCAATGCAATGAGTTTCCAGACTTGACATATTTTTTTCACCCAGAAAGTGGAGACAGTTGTGGCGCAACGTAAATGTCTGTACATACCACTGTGGCGTTTGCTCTGCCATCCTGACTGCCTGTGCTCCTTGAGGGAAACTACTTAACTTCCTCCTTTTGGCAGCCTCCATGTTACATGGATGGTGGCCCATGTTTACCCCACTGCCTGAACTGTTAGCTTGGCATGGGCACCATGTGGTGTGTTTCTCTGGTCACTTGAAGTAAAAGACCATCTCTTCTTCATCACATTCCTTATCATTCTCTTGGTTACAGGAGTAAACAGAGCCATCTTTGTTTGTCAGAAAATAGGTTTTGCTTTCATTTTACAGTGTACACTTATAGGTCCAATATGGTAACTTGGGGCAGGCCTTAGTTTATTCAACTGTAAACCCATAACTTTATTCAGAATGTATCTGCTGGTGCATCTGCAGATTTAATAATGTGCCCTTTAGGAAATCATTCAGACACAGGGTATGACACTTTAGGCATAAGCTTCTTTTGCAGGACACTTACAGGCTATTGAACACACAGCATAAGGTAATGATCATGTGGATCCATGACGGGTGCTCGACAAAATGTTTGTCGAACGCCCCATCAGCGACATCAGCAGGTTGACTGCATTCTGCAGTCGGCTGCCGGTTCCCACAGGCTGACTGTGCACCCTCCACACCCCCCACTTAAGGATTATCAACTCCAAGTCAGAGCTGATTAGGGGGGTGCAGGACCCCCGACAGACAGCACCTGGTGCCAGCAGGTTTCCCATAGCAGCATGGAGCTGTAGTCACTGTGGGGGACCTCGCTGGCAAAATGTTGCTGTTGGGAGGTAACCGTGAGGATGTAGCTCCCAGATTGGGCCTAGTTGAAATCAGAAGGAAGCAGTCATAATTCGGGAATGATCATAACTGTCATGATCACTGTTTCTGTACACCATCCCTAAGTCAGCTGGTCGCGGGTTCGATATGGATTAGCATCATAATTACTTTTAACATATTTACAATTCTCATCACAGCTCTCTCCAGTGCATTACTTTATGTACACTGGCCTGGGCTGGCTCTCCCATGCTAGCCGGTGTTCCTTTGCTCTGGGTCCAATTTGGATGACTGAGTGAGTGAGTGGCTGCACCCTGTGCCATTGTGGAGAAACAGCAAAAGTAGGTGCTTGTTTGATATGCCCTTTTTTTAGCTGGGAACGGGTATGCTACCATTGCACGAACTGTAAAGCCATTGTTTCCAAGACCTTTCCAGTCTGACTAGTGCTGCTCTGTTTTTCTGTACTGAGGTTCACAGTTCTGCCATGCAACAAGACAAGCTAGGAGTCCTTTGGTGGAGGAGCCTGCTTCCATTGTCAGTTCGGCAGGATAACGGGCCTGCAGAGGGCAGTATACTGTGAATCCCCTGCAGAGCTGGAATAATTAAGGCAGTGAATAACACTGCCTCTATACTCACTCATACCCTGTGTTTGTTTTGTGTTTATTTTTTTTTTTTTTAGTAAAGTCTCCTATTGCTGCTCAGATTTTAAGAGTTTTACTAGGCTCTATAAACCTTAAGCTTAGCTGACTTTTTTTAGAGCCGTTTTTCTGTATTTCAGCAAAGGGATTGTAGCTTCACTACAGTGTTGTGGACCTTTTCTGATACCACTAATGCTTTGGAGTATTTAACATATCCCTTTTTACTCTGCCATTTGTTCTTGCCCTTCCTTTCTTTTAAAAATAATGATATAAATATTTGTTTTTAAGTTTGGAACTAATCTGAGTTTTAAATTTCATGCCATATGGTTCATGTGACGTCAGCACATAAAAGTGCTTGCAATGGTGTCTCAGAGCAGTTGCAGTTCTTACTCTGGTGGAGCTCAACTGGTGCTGAATCGAACTACTGCCTCACATTTTTGAGCAGTAATCTAGGCAGATATTTTGTTGCAGTGGAAAGCAACTAGCTCTGCCGTTATTTTAATTTGCATTGTAAGAGCTGCCTATGAAGATGGGAAGTCTGATTACATGCAGTACCTTCAGTTTAACTGACTCATCTTTGAATATGCAGCTTTTCATAAAGGTAATAAAGTGTAACCAAGGACTGTATTAATTTTATGACTTTGTAAAGGAATGTAAAATTTTTAAAGAGGTTGATATTTTATTCACTTACTTGTTCTAACGTATTCATAATAGGTTACTCTTTATGTTTTGAACATTTGTTTTGGTGGATTAAGATTGGATATATACTCCACTCTGTGCACTGAATAATTTTAATGTCTAAAATAGTTTAATCTAGGTCCAGCTAGTCAGATATTGGGAACCTGAACTTTTAAGGCAGACCATATGTGATATCCCTATCCGTTTTCATTTTCTGTTTGCCTAGATCAACACATCTGAGCCTAATAATCTATAGGGGCTGTCCTGGTGCAGGAGAAATTGTGGGCATTATATTCATGAACTAGGAAAGCAGAGTAGAGCTCAGACAATTCAAGTACTCCATCTGGGCAGTTTTGGTTTCGCAAGACACTACTTGATTCCACTCTTCATTGCCTGTGCTCCTTAGATTTTGTAACGGTCTGCCAAGCCTTGAAAACAAGCCTGAGAAGACTTGGAAGTAGGTATTGAAATGTTTTTGTGACTTTGTGATTCTGATTTTTGAAATCTGACTTACTTGCTTCAGCAAACTCGAGAGCACCCCACACCACCTTGTGCTGGGAGAAGATTGTGGGCCCGATTCTAGAAAGAGAAATATGCCAGGCGCAAGAAACAAAGTTGCGTAAGATAATGCAATAGCAACTGCAACATGCGAGATTACGTGCGATTCTAGAACCCGTGAGAATACGCCAAACGCAATTGCGTAAGTCGCGACATGCAAGATACACCATATAAAAGTGCACAACATGCAGTAGCGGCCCAACATATACACCAGCAGATACACCACAGCAATGGCACAAGCTGCAGCGGAACGGCAGAGAAGGAAGAGGAATTTTCGCCATGAGGAGGTTAACACCCTGGTGGAGCAGATAGAGTGCCACCATACACTCCTCATGGGCCATGGAGGGGATGCCAAGAAGAGGGAGAAACGGAAGAGGGCATGGGACAGGGTGGCACACAGGGTCAATGTCATCGCTGAACAGCACAGGACAGTCAGAGATGTGCAGAAAAAAATGGAACGACCTGGAGCGCCTGGTGGAGCGCAAGATGGTGCAGAATAGGTGCAGTGCCCAGGGCACAGGGGCCAGACTCACCCAGCAGGAGCCACTCAACACCATTGAGAGGAGGATAGCGGCACACCTCAACCAGCAACTCATTGCTGGTGTCACACAGCTGGATACATACAGACAGCGGATGGCCACAGGTAGGGACAAACAACCAGCAATGTACGGGACAGGCCAGACAGGACAACAGCACCCAAGCCAATGGCAAAGATGGGGGGAGTGGGGTGGCAATGTGTAGGTAGTTGCAATGGTGGGGAGGCATGCCACAGGACTGCCACATGGCCACAGCTGGCCACAGAGTGGGCCAAGGGAACCAGAAAATGGTGAGGGGCAGGCCAGGAACAGGCATGTGTGCAGCTGACATGTGCAGCAGTGCAAAGGAATGACCCACGGGCAGCTGTGGAGGTGCTGGCACAGGCCCAAGAACCTGGAAGGGGGTATGCTGAGGGTTGGGCTGGGCTGCACTGTGTGTTGCTGTGTCCTGCACTGTGAACTGTTGGGGGGGCATGCTGAGGGTTGGGCTGGGCTGCACTGTGTGTTGCTGTGTCCTGCACTGTGAACTGTTGGGGGCATGCTGAGGGTTGGGCTGGGCTGCATTGTGCGAGCTGTGTCCTGCACTGTGAACTGTTGGGGGGCATGCTGAGGTTGGGCTGGGCTGCACTGTGTGTTGCTGTGTTGTGCACTGTGAACTGTTGGGGGCATGCTGAGGTTGGGCTGGGCTGCACTGTGTTGCTGTGTCCTGCACTGTGAACTGTTGAGGGGGCATGCTGAGGGTTGGGCTGGGCTGCACTGTGTGTTGCTGTGTTGTGCACTGTGAACTGTTGGGGGCATGCTGAGGGTTGGGCTGGGCTGCACTGTGTGTTGCTGTGTCCTGCACTGTGAACTGTTGGGGGTGGCATGCTGAGGGTTGGGCTGGGCTGCACTGTGTGTTGCTGTGGCCTGCACTGTGAACTGTTGGGGGGCATGCTGAGGGTTGGGCTGGGCTGCACTGTGTGTTGCTGTGTCCTGCACTGTGAACTGTTGGGGGCATGCTGAGGGATGGGCTGGGCTGCACTGTGTGTTGCTGTGTCCTGCACTGTGAACTGTTGGGGGGCATGCTGAGGGTGGGCTGGGCTGCATTGTGCGTTGCTGTGTCCTGCACTGTGAACTGTTGGGGGGCATGCTGAGGGATGGGCTGGGCTGCACTGTGTGTTGCTGTGTCGTGCACTGTGAACTGTTGGGGCATGCTGAGGGATGGGCTGGGCTGCACTGTGTGTTGCTGTGTCCTGCACTGTGAACTGTTGGGGGGCATGCTGAGGGATGGGCTGGGCTGCACTGTGTGTTGCTGTGTCGTGCACTGTGAACTGTTGGGGGCATGCTGAGGGTTGGGCTGGGCTGCACTGTGTGTTGCTGTGTCGTGCACTGTGAACTGTTGGGGGCATGCTGAGGTTGGGCTGGGCTGCACTGTGTGTTGCTGTGGCCTGCACTGTGAACTGTTGGGGGCATGCTGAGGGTTGGGCTGGGCGCACTGTGTTGCTGTGTCCTGCACTGT
Source organism: Neoceratodus forsteri (assembly GCA_016271365.2). NCBI lineage: Eukaryota > Metazoa > Chordata > Ceratodontiformes > Ceratodontidae > Neoceratodus > Neoceratodus forsteri. The sequence continues at coordinate 271,983,842 of CM028130.1, read as the reverse complement.
GAACTGTTGGGGGCATGCTGAGGTTGGGCTGGGCTGCACTGTGTGTTGCTGTGTTGTGCACTGTGAACTGTTGGGGGCATGCTGAGGGTTGGGCTGGGCTGCACTGTGTGTTGCTGTGTCCTGCACTGTGAACTGTTGGGGGGGCATGCTGAGGGTTGGGCTGGGCTGCACTGTGTGTTGCTGTGTCTTGCACTGTGAACTGTTGGGGGGATGCTGAGGGTTGGGCTGGGCTGCACTGTGTGTTGCTGTGTCCTGCACTGTGAACTGTTGGGGGCATGCTGAGGGATGGGCTGGGCTGCACTGTGTGTTGCTGTGTCCTGCACTGTGAACTGTTGGGGGGCATGCTGAGGTTGGGCTGGGCTGCACTGTTTGTTGCTGTGTCCTGCACTGTGAACTGTTGGGGGGCATGCTGAGGGATGGGCTGGGCTGCACTGTGTGTTGCTGTGTCCTGCACTGTGAACTGTTGGGGGGGCATGCTGAGGGATGGGCTGGGCTGCACTGTGTGTTGCTGTGTCCTGCACTGTGAACTGTTGGGGGGATGCTGAGGTATGGGCTGGGCTGCACTGTGTGTTGCTGTGTCCTGCACTGTGAAGTGTTGGGGGGATGCTGAGGGTTGGGCTGGGCTGCACTGTTTGTTGCTGTGTTGTGCACTGTGAATTGTTGGGGGATGCTGAGGGTTGGGCTGGGCTGCACTGTGCGTAGCTGTGTCCTGCACTGTGAACTGTTGGGGGGCATGCTGAGGGTTGGGCTGGGCTGCACTGTGTGTTGCTGTGTTGTGCACTGTGAACTGTTGGGGGCATGCTGAGGTTGGGCTGGCTGCACTGTGTGATGCTGTGTCCTACACTGTGAACTGTTGAGGGGGCATGCTGAGGGTTGGGCTGGGCTGCACTGTGTGTTGCTGTGTCCTACACTGTGAACTGTTGAGGGGGGGGAGCATGCTGAGGGATGGCCTGGGCCACAGTGGATTCTGTGACCAGCACCGTGTGCTTGGGAAGGGGGGCCGTGCACAGGCATGTGCTGGGCAGTAGGGAGGGGGCATGGGTCACCATTCCAGTGCCTGCTGAGTGCTGGCGAGGACCACAGGGGCTGTGCATGGCTGGCATGGAAACCACAGGCACCCAGGGGTGAAGGCCCCTGCTATGCAGTGAGGCCCCATGGACGTGTCTGTGCACGGTGTCACTGTGCAGTGGGGAGCCGTACGGGGTGGCCGTGGGACAGCCAGAGTCACTGTACCAGGATGGACAGCACAGCAAGGGCAGCAATGGTGATGGTCCATGCCATCGGTGCAGGATGCATACACAGTGGAGGCATACACTAGGTGGGACAGCACAAAGGTGTGGTGGGTGCAGTACCGAGTGCCACGCTGAAGCAGACCTGTGAAGGAAACACTGATCAGGCAGGTGAGGGCACACTGTGATACAGGGACACACTAATACATTTCCCATCCAACAGGTGCAGTGGCAGCTGGCACAGGTGGCCCCAGTGGAGACAGAGGGTGGAAGCAGCAGTGGCAGTGCCGGGAAGGCACCAGCATGGCCCAGGCCACTGGCATGGTGTTGGCTGATAATGGCAGCCCAACAGATGCTGGAAGCAGCCCTGCTGCCAGCACACCTGTGGCAGGAACACCAGAACCAATGTCTGAGGGGAGTGGGGATGGTGACAGCCCCATGGCAGAAGAGGCGGTGGACAGTAGTGAGGAGGACTCAGCTGGACTGCCACGAGAACAGCAGGGGACCACCGAGGACACCAGCAGAAGTGCCGTCACATCTGTGGAGATGATGCAGACGCCCATGGTCGAGTGGGAGTCATCAGAATCAGACCTGCCAGTGGCTGAAGACACTGGCATAGGGCTGCTCAGCCCTCTGAGCACACGTGGACTTGAGGACAAGTCGGATGAGGCCGTCCAGGTGCTGCAGGACCAGCTGTCCCCACTGGCCTACACTGGGGACTACTGCCAATCGGTGCTGGCCAACCAGGGGGACTGCAGGCAGGAGCTGGCGAACATACGGCAGTGGTATGCAGAGACCACACCTGCATGGAGCTGCAGCTAACCAGCATCACAGCACCCGCAGACATTACGACAACACGGTGGCATGCATGGCTGGCCTGGGATGCCATACAGGGCATTGGCACTGTGTTGAACAGATGGTCACTGGACCACCTCAACACAGGCTGAGAACATGCTGGCACGCCAGCAGTGCCAGACTCTGGCTATGGCCATGGTCATGCAGCCATAGGTGCACTGCTGCTACTGCACCTGCAAGGCCTGGCCCAGCGGATGGCACCCCTGCCTCCGTCCAGCACCAGACACAGCCACTGGGCCAGTGGAAGCCCTTCCCAACCCAGGCTGGCGTCAGTACTACCACTCACCAGCCTGCTATTGGAGTCGCATGCCCAGCGGGCACCCCACGCTGACCGGGCTGGGATAGCACCGGGATGCGACAATGTTGCACAAGGACGTCCCAGCAACACAGGCACAGGCGGGCTGAGCACCACACACAGTCCCATAGGTATGGGCATGCACAGGGTGGTGGCACTGGAGAAGGGTGCCCGCAGGCTTGGCCAGGCCTGAGGTGCTCAGCAGGATGGGGACACACCATGCAGCCCCTGCATGGCTCTGCCACATGTGGCACAGAGGTAAGGCTTGCGTGGGCAGGGCCAGCTGCCCTGTGGGGGGCACACAGCCACACATGTGTGGTGTGGGGGAGGTCTGCGAGGGCACGCACAGCCTGCTGACTTGGGGGTCCCCAGCCCAACACCCGGTACTGTGGGTCGGTGAGGATGGTGTGCGTGGGATGGCCATGAGTTGCCCAGGTAACCTATGCAGTGGGGGAACTGTTGTGGGGTCACTGGTGTGGGGTATGCATGGCAGAGGGCACATGTCCGGGTATTGCAGTCAAGGGGTGTGTGTGTGTATGTGTATATATACATGACTGTGTGCATGGGGTGTATGGGCGCGCTGTTGGTGGAACTGGGGTGCACTATGCAATGGACACATGTAATGATCACCATGTAAATAAACATGTTTGCCTTAACCCTATAGTGTGCTGTCAATTGGTCATTGCATTGCTAGGCCTTACTGGGACCATGTTGGGTAGGTATGACCCCCGCATTTTTGCATGCTCTTGTGTGCCACAGCCAATGGGCAACTGCTCGCCAGCGTTCTCCCCTCTCTGCAGGTGTGCGACACACACACACACACACACACACACACGCACAGGGAGCCCTGCAGTCACAGGTACCACATAAGCAGTGTCCTGGCCACCCATTCCGCAACTGTGCTGTGGCTGCAGGGGGCACACACGCATATGTGTTGACAACAGGCAGGTTGCATCTCCAGACATCGAGATGCTATTCCAGACAGCTGCATTACACAACAGTTGCTGTCACGTATGTCGCATATGTGCATCCGTGATGTGCAACATGTGATAGCATGCGTAAAGCACGTATAGTATGTGCGGCTTTGCGTAGCGGGAAAGGCCGGTGCACTGTGTAGTGGTACAGGGATTGGGTGACCTGGGAGTTGAGAGAGCTGCATATGTACAGTGCCAGCAAGACTCAGGACAGGGACAGAACCTCAGCAGACTGGTGAGTACTGGGTCACAGCAGGCCCCCCCACATACCCCTACTACATCTGTTACTGGCATGAGGGACTGGGACAGGCATGCATACCTCTGTGCCAAATGTAGCCCATTTGTTGTACAGTGCCTGTCACACTGTGGAACCCATGGCCTGCATGTGGAGAACTGCAACAGACATCACCGTGGCAAGGTTTTAACTAATTGATTAGCAGTTGTTTCCTTGGGGACAATACTAACTGTACAGAAAGTATTAATATAGGTATCCTACAGGTGTTTTTTGTTGCTACACAGTGAGGCAAGTGCTATGCATTTTCACAGTGTATGAGAACCTTTATGAGCAATACGCTAATCACTTATTAGAGTTAACAAAACCTTGCCGTGGGGCAGGCCTCTGTTCGTACTGTTTCAGTCATGTATGGGGTGTAGGCAGGCATACGCACTGTACATGGTTGTTGTGAGACATGTGGAGTGCCTGTCGTGTTCAATGCTGTTCATGTTGCATTAGCACTGTGATCTGTAGTATATGTGTTCCTGTAGGCCACTGCCGGGTGTCACTGTAAATACATCTGTTGTGTGGGGGGGCACATGTATGGCCACTGTAGGCTGTAGAGGGGACATCTGACAGCAGTCATGCATGTTTGGAGGGGGGAGCATTTGGAGGAGATGGGTACTGTTATAGCTGGGGGGACATGGTGTTAGCATGTACAATACTGCACTGTCTGGCTGCACCCCTGTACATGTTCTGCATGCCTGTTTCTAGGTGACTGACATAGTGACAGGCAGCATGTCCAATGGAGTGATGCACCCGTAGGCCAACAATGTGTGCAGCACAGGTGTCCGCAGTGTGGCACAGGTTGCCCCTGTGTGGTGCAATGGTGTACAGTTCTTGTACTGTGGAAAGGGAGGGTGGTGTGCAGTCATGGCCCTCCCAAAGGTGGATGGTCAGGGGAACCGATACGTAATGTGCCATGGCTGTGGACAGTACCAGGGGCTGCATTGTGGGGGGTGGGCAGGGATATGGGGGCATATTACAGCCACATGTCACTGTGTGGCGGGCAGTGTACTGGACTTGCCACATGTGGGTGGTGACTTGTTGCCTGTGTGGTCCATCACTCATCCATGGGGTTAGGCCAGGCAGGCCCTCCACCATGCCTGCTGTGTGGCCAGGCATCCTATGGTTGTGTCCTCGACCGGATGGGTCACACAGCCCCCCTCCCACCCCTGAGGATGTTGTGGGACAGGTGACCCTCGAGGTGAGGGGCACCTCCCCACGCAGTGGGCCACATGGCCAGATCACTATGGCACTCATGGTGGTGGGATGCGTGCCATGAACATGGCAACTGGCCAGTGGCATGCAGGCACTGCACAGTGGCTGTGTGGGTGGCACCCTGCCCATGTGGGGTGGACATGAGCCAGGGCTGTGGGGCAGGGCATGGTGTGGGAAGGCCCCTGTGCTGAGGGGCATCTGGGGGTATGCTCCATTCTTCTGGGCCCCTCAGTGGTACTGCGCATGGCACTTTCCGGCATGCCTGCACTGCACAGGCCATGGCCACACCCCTCATTGGCCCCTGCGGTACAGGGCTGTGCTAGTTGCAGTCGGGGCCACACAGGCAGCCCACATGTGGTATGCACAGCTGCCATGGCTGGTGGGCTGGGTGACACACCGCCATGCATGCAATGGGTGGGCTGTGTAGGCCACTACAGGGTACTGCTGTGCACACCCGGTGGCATGGTGTACCACAGGGTCACATAGGTGTGTCACAGACTGTGCGGTATGCAAGGTTCTGTAATCCTGTGTTGTAGACATAGATGCATGGACAGTGTGCCAGCGGCCACACCATGGGTGCACAGTGAGTCTGGTACCGGTCATGGGTATCATGGCTGTATTGCCAACATGTCGCCCGCACCGGCCCACACAGGCGGTGCCATGGCCCAGGCACACTGTCACTGTGCTGGTGCATCACAGAGGCATATCTGTTTGGTGGTGGTGTGTCACTGCAGTGGTGGACTGGCCCACCCACAGGCCTGTGCACAGTATCCAGTCATGTTGCACCATCCAACATCGTGGTGCCATCCATGCCTGTGTGCAGCATGTGGCGGACCATGACCCAGCTGTCCCACATGGCAGGGGCCGAGTGCCACCAGCCGTGACCCAGGCTGTACGAGGCGGGGCCTACACAGGACATTGCCTGTGCCGTTCACACAGGTGCACTGCCGCCTGGCCGGATAGCTGTGTGGCACTGTCCCTGTACCATGCCCTCCATGTTACACCTGTCGGGTCTGCACCTGACCACCTCACCCTGTGCATGGGCAGTCACGGCAGGGTATTGTGGGGGCTTTCCTGGGCCTTGTGTGGGTGCATTCCTGTGGGATGGCAACAGTGGGGGGTGTAGGGAGTTGCAGCACCCAGAGGCTGCTGGCCACGGGGGCACATCTGGCTGTCTACTAACCCATGTTCATTCCCTCCCTAGCTCCACGGCGGACATATACAGGACTCTGGTGAGTATGCGGCATTGTTCAATGGTCACATTCCCAATGCCTGTCCAGCACTGTGTACCTGACATTGTTGCTCTCTATCCCCTGTGTAGGTTTCAGCACCACTGCACAGGTTCAGGTAGGTACACACTGCCACACCGCAGCTGCTCCAGGGTCCCCGACAGTGCCACAGGCTTATGTTGCCCTGGTCTTTCCCCATCCAGGTGTGCTCCAGGCCAGTCTGCGCCACCCACTCTGGACTCCACGGTGCACAACACAGGTAAGTAACTGTCTGTCCCCATGCCGGTGCCCATGGGTGTCATTGTGTCAGCTCCTTGTCCACCTGGTGTGTGTGGCCGCATGCACTTCCACATGGGGGTGTTGGTGTGGACATGTAGCAGGGCTGCATGTGGTGCTCCATGCCCACACTGTGCAGGGCCATACCGCGGCATGCCTCTGCAGGGGATGGGCATCGTGGTGGTGCACTGTGGTCACTGTGTGCAGCACTGTGTGTCTGGCCCCTGCATGGTGTGGCTCATCATATATACACATCGCGCTGTGCTTGGCATTGGCGTGAGGGTGCCACATGGGGGGGTGGGCCATGGTTGCAGGCCTGTGGCCTGGCACAGACCCATTTCCCATGGGCAGTGGTCGGTGTTGTGCATGGTAGGTGGGGTGGTCAGCATGTTTGAAATTTAAGTTTATTAGTTTCAAAGGTAATACAACCAAAAAACCATAATGATCAAAGAACAGACCAGTAAATCAAATCAGACCAAAAAAAAAAAAAAAACCCAACCCCTCCCCCTAACCAATATAATAAAAACAGGCACATTCAAAGAATAAAACAACATAAAATATCCCTGAATACATCAATCCATGTGTGCAAGAAAAGTATGTACCCTTACCCCCTCCCTCCCCCCAAAATTGCACCTGCATAAATCATAAATTAACAGTTTCTGAAATCTGGATATCACTCCTATTAAACAACTTGTCTAATTCAGACCACCGTCCATAGGTTATATTAGGAAATATATCTTAACACCACAATAAGGCGGTATACTAAGGTATAACTACTGCCTACGCTATATAGTATGAGGGTCCAGGATCAGGTCGTCAAACTTATCCTTAAGGTAAGCAAAGAGACTGGAGCTACCCCATCTTTTATAAAATAAGTCCATACGGTTCTTATAACTGGCAAACAAATTTTTCGGACTGGAGATAGACATCAATTCCTTTAACTAGTCCGCTGAAGGATAGGACCAACTGGTCCTTCCAATGCCTTAAGACTCAACTTTTAACTGCCATAGATATTAGCCATATATGGTACCTACGTTCCACACTATCAATCAGAAAGAAGTCACCCAGTATGCAAATTTCTGGAGAAAATCTGCTCAGACCAGAAGGGGATCCAGGGTCTCGAATCAAAGACCACAATGGGGGCAACCTTAATACACTCCCAAAAAACATGGATCAGGTGCCCTTGTCTTGCAGCACCTAGGCTAATACTGGAGCAGGAGTCAGCTTATGCTGAAAAGCTGACTGGAGTGAAGTATAGGTTATTAACAATGTTACATTGAACTAAACGAAACCTGTCCTTCGTGGTGATATCTGTGTAGATTAGCCAATAGGTTCTCCACAATGGTACATCCTTGGGAAGAAGATATGTCCAGACCGAGGGACTCACCAACCTCCTCCCCAAGTTAAAAGTCAAGAGGTAGGAGTATATCTGCGAAATGGAGTGGGTGGGCACGTAACATAATAACGTTGGAGAGGAAGGATGAACACATGATTGTTTAAACACCGTTCCAAACTTACTACTCACTAGATGCCGGAGCTGGAACACCTTAAAAGTCTCTCTGCTTGGGATATCAAATCTGGTTAGAATATCACTTGATGTGAAAAGCAAAGCTTGGCCGCAAATGCTCTAACCCTGGAATCTTTGGGTTGTGGGAGCCAGTTTGTTCCTAACCAAGAGCCCCTAAAGTAATATTTGGGTTGAGAAAATCGCTGCCCCTCAGTCCAGTATGGTTAGAGATCCAGAAAACCTGAGACACTGGGCCCACACTTTAAGAGAAACTGCCACCGTATCATCCAAGATCAATTGTGAGAGGATTTTCAGGGTAAAATAAGGAAGAGTGGATATGTCAAATCTAAGCTCGGAGAGAAAAGCAGATTCTAACTGAAGCCAAATTGGGGACAGGCTTTCAGGCTCCACAGAGAACCACCTTCCCAACTTGGACAGGTGGGCTGCTTATCATATAGTTGAAGTTCGGAAGTCTTAGGCCTACTCTTTCTTTGGGAAGTGATAGAGAGTCGTAAGAACACCGCACCTTTCCTCTCCAGATGAAAGTGGAAAACAAACTATGAAGCTGCTGAAAAAGGAAAGAGGAGCCAGAGGTTGGTAAGGTTCAGTGGGTAAAAATCCGGGAGAACATTCATCTTGATGATATTAATTCTGCCCTATAAGGAAATAGGAAGGGATGCCCAACGCTGCAAGTCTTGAGTAATCGAGTCTCTAATCTTAATTAAATTTAGTTTTTGAGCAATAAGCGGGTCAGTAGAGAAGTAGATCCTCGGGTACTTAATTGACTTGGAAGCCCACCCATACCAAAGGAAGAAAACATCTCTTAAAAGTATAGTTATTTAAGGGAAAGATCTCACATTTCGAAATGTTTAACTTATAGCCAGAAAAGGAGCTAAACCGTTTAATAATGTCCAAGGCTGCATCTAATGATGCTACTGGGTCTGACAGATGTAAGAGGACATCATCTGCATACGCAGAGAGAACTAGCTCACGATTATAGAATCTGATCCCTTTTACCCGAGGGGAAGACTTAAGACTAATCAATAGAGGCTCCAAGTATAAATTAAATAATAAAGGAGAAAGGGGGCAACCCTGCCTAGTGCCGGCAAGAAGACTGAAAGAGGGGGATAATACCCCATTGCAATAGATTTTTGCAGAGGGGCACCTATAGAACACCCGTATCAGATTCAGAAAGGGAGTCGGGAAGCCCATTTCCTCCATAACCATCCACAAAAAGGACCAATCGACCCAATCAAATGCTTTCTCAGCATCTAAGAGACTAATACAACCGGATCTGAAGCAGACCCATGTATTATGAAGATACAAAGGGTCCTCAGATGGTCAGCTGCTGATCTCCGGAGACAAAGCCTACCTGTTCAGGCTCAAAAGCTCCTACCAGATCTTTTAATCCTCTCAGCAGTATTTTGGCTAGTATCTTAACATCATAGTTCTGAAGAGAAATGGGACGGTAGCTAGCCGGATCAGAGGTTCCTTATCCACTTTAGGAATTAAAACTATGATGGCCTCGAACAAAGCCGGATCAAGTTCCACTGCAACTAGGAAGTAATTATAGCTTAAGCAAAGATAGGAACTAAATCTTTAGCAAAAACTTTGTAAAATTCGCTGGGAACCCATCTGGCCCAGTGCTTTGTCCGAGTCAGAGAGGCAATAGTGCTCTGGATCTCTTCGTTGAGATAGGAGCCAATAGTCGCTTGTTGGGACTCCAATATACTCGGACACCAATACCTCTAATATAATTGCTGACCTCTGCCCTCGTGTGAGATGTCGGAGGAGGACTGTAAAGATTGGAATAGTATTCCTAAAGACCTGAGCAATCTCTCTGGGCAGGAAACAGTACTTCAAGGTTGAAACCAAAGAGGGAATAAGCCTTGAGCCTTCAAAAGCGTCACATAGCGCCAGGGCAATAACTTACGGATTCTCACCGAGATCAATGTACTTAGCCTGAGTTTTAACTAGACAATACTTCTATCTTTCTTTCAGAAGGTCCGAGTATTCATTCTTAACTGAAAGAGAGTTCTTTAAGGTCTGAAACCAAAGAAGTTGATGAATACCTACCTTCTAACTCCCTTATCCTACCCACCAACTCTAACGACCTAGCCAACCGGGTTTTCTTCCTAAGGGAAGCCATCTTAATAAGGTCACCCCTAAGATAACACTTTAATGCTCCCCATATCATATCCACTCTAGGGGTGGAATCCATATTGTCGGCCAAGAAAAGCAATATTCTGGAGCTGATCTCCGAAACACAATGCCGATCCTTTAATAGTTGAGTATTTAGTCTCCACATGGAATCACGAGAATAATCAGGGCTTGAAGAGAGATGTAACCAAACCAAAGCATGATCTGACACAATAATCGGCTCTATACCAGATAAAGACACACTCGGGAGAGAGGATAAACTAACTAATATCATATCTAGTCTCTCGATTTAGTACCATGACTGGGATTGAAAAGAAAGGCCCGACAAGAAGGATTGGCAATCGCCATGGATCACCAAGGCCTAGCATTGAGACCATTTCAGAGAGCTTCTGGGCCAAGAAGGTGCCCGCCTGTCCAGGGCTCTCTATCCAACGACTGAGGGAAAGGCACATTCCAGTCCCCCTAACACATATTGAGTTGGCAAAAAACTAGCCAACTTATCTGTTAACTTTGTGAAGAATTCAGGATTACCTCCTACCGGTCCAATAGCTCGAACCTAGAACTCTATTCACTCCGGTTTAGATTACCCTTAACTAGAATGAATCTCCCCTCTGGGTCCGAGCAGACCAGATCCTTAGTAAATAAAACGTGTCTCTTAACAAGAATCGCCACCCCTTTACTGAAGTGAGAATTCCCAGCAAGGTAAACTTGGGAGAACCCAGACCGAGAAAGCAGCTTGGCCTCATCTCGGCCTAAATGTGTTTTCTGCAGGCACAGAATGTCCGCGTGGAGCAGGGAGCAATGACTGAAAACCTGCAAACGTTTAACCCGATCCCTGAGCCCTCTCACATTCCAGGATACTATTTTAACAGTACTCATAGCCACTTTAAAATTATCTCACTGCAATTGGATATCCAGAGAAAATGTCTCCAACATACTACAGCAGGGTGCACCTCCCTTATAAGAAGTTTGAAATCCATCGTACAAATCCCACCCACCTCCCCATACAAATACACCCCAGACCCGAACGAAAATTACTTGAAACATCAACCTGTAACCCCCCATGCCCCTCCAACCCCAGACTCTAAAATGAATTAACAAACAAACCATCCTAAAAGAGATCCCCAAACAAGACTGCTGAACCCAGTACTATAATCAATAACATGACCCCCCAGAACACCCCAGAAAACCAACCCCACAAAACTATGTACAGATGGGGTCCACTTGTAAAATCCAAGTACAACCCATTACCCGGTTGCTGTCCCCCCAGTCCCCCATGCTGAATCTCAAACCCCCAGAGCCAAAAGCCGATAGCCATATAATATCAAAAACCCAAACTCCCTCAACATAGATATGACTCCCATAACTACCAAACAGCACCTACTACCAATCAGCCCAGGGCAGAGATTAGCAACCCCCTCCACGCACGGCTCATGATCCCACATCCAACACGCAGATTCACCAAGCCCCCTCATGGCCGCCCCTCACCCATCCGCCCTCCCACATACCAATGCAGCAAAAGGATTGAGGAATCTAAAGAAAGGGGTAAGGGGGAGGAGAAAAGGCAGATAAACATAAGCATATACAAGCCCCCAATGTCAAACCATTCTTTAGACCTCTTCCCACCAGGCGACCCCATAATGGACCTCCCACACCTCAATAATCAGATGGCCACCTACCCGGATTGGCACCAGACAAAAGACAGAGGAAGCAGTCCCAACACTGCGCCCTTCCTCAGAAAGACAGAGAGGTAGCTCGCCGGAGGTCGGCATAGCAGTTTGCTGTTTCAAGGGACTTTAATACCGCCGGACCATAACTGGTCCGCCCCCTAGGAAGTTCCCTCCCGGAAACCACTCCCCCGAGAAAAACATTCCACCGCCGGCCTACACGCCTCGCAAAACGGGACCAACAACGCGAGCCCAGGCCCTAACCTAGCGACTCATCAAGCCTCTACTTCATGCTCCATCCCAGCTAGAAAAGCCTTAAAAAAAGCTCAAACAGCCAGACAAGACCAGGAAAAGGCCACCACAAGAAACAACATGAAGGTAGGTGACGAAAGGGATGGGCAAGGGCAACACAGAAGGCCGGGGGGGGGGACGCCACAACAACCAACAACGATAGACATAAAGACCATTAAATGACACAAAAACATTAAGAAACAGGCATTAACACAGCCTCCAAAAGTCTTTCAGGCAGTCTTCAACCGGATCCCTTAAACAGGTCAGGCAATCTATTGGTAAGCTCCTTGTGGGCCGCTTCAGGGGTGTTGAAACTTGTGGCTGAGCCTCCTACAGTCACTTTTAAGGTTGCGGGATATATCATCCTGAATGGAATAGCTGCTGCTATAAGCTTCTGGACTATTTGATGGTACGCTGCTCTCTTCTCCTGTATCTCCTTGGGAAGGTCCTGGGCAATCCGAATCTTCGAGGTACCCCACAAAATTTCTTTAAGCTCCCGGGCCTTCACATACATATGCTGCCTTTCCAGGTAACTTAAAAATTTAATGATAATCGGACGTGGGGGAGCTCCAGCTGTAGGTTGAGGGTGCAGCGAACGATGAGCCCTTTCAAGGTGGTAAGAGGCATTTATGGGAGATGGGCCCACTATCTTCACAAAAAACCTCTGCAGGAAAGCCATAAGGTCTGGGCCTTCTTCCAACTCCGGAAGACCAATTATAAGCAAGTTGTTTCGGCTATTTCGCCCCTCTAGGTCCTCAGTCTTAAGTTGGAGTTTCTTCACTTGTTGCCTTAGGTCAGATATCTCCATTTTAGCCCTGGATCTCCAGTTTTCAACAGAAGCAACCTTAACCTCCACATCAGAGACCTTTTTAGTAACATCAGAAAGGTTGCATCGTAAGGATTTAAGTTCCCCTGTAAGATCCACAAGCAGCTCTTTCAAGGGTGCAAGCTCCTGGAGAAATTTATCCTCCGATAACGGCATAGGCTGTGGTGATTTATCACTTCCACGGTCCGGCCTAGCTGGGGCCTGGTTCCTCTGCTTTTTTGCGGCCTTCTCAGAGGATGCTGGAGGGGTGTGCTTGGTGAGGGCCTGTTTTGAATCCACCTCCATCGCGATCCAACTAAGGCTTAAAAATCCAAAACAAGGATTTTTATTGATGGCAAAGTGTTATACCACCTACTATTTAACTGTATTTCCGAAGAAAAACGCGTACAAATGCACTTTAAATTGCAGATTAGCCGGCCAGAGGGGGGAGCTCAGGATCTCAGCTGCTGCTCAGATGGATGCCATCACGTGACCTCGGGAGTGGTCAGCATGGCCACGGTGGATGTCTGTAGTGATGCATGTGCCATTCCTTCCCCAGTTACAGGTGCCACACAGTAGACAGGCCATGATGTCCTCTGGCTCTTCCCTTAGCCTTGGCGGGCAGGCGTCCAACTTTACGCCACATGAGATGGCACTTCTCATGAATTATGTGCAGCTGTGGGGCTGGATGCTGCTGCTACCTGGGTGCCCCAGGAGCAGTGCTGCTAACTGTGAGCGGGCCTGGAAGGCCATCTCTGCCCACATGGTGGCAGCAACTGGGATTTGGCGCACCATCTGTCAGCTTCCCCACTGCTGGCAGGACATGATGCTCAGGGAGGCTGGTGTACTGCAGCATCTCATTAGCATGGCCCACTGCAGGGATGAGAAGATGCAGTCAGGGCAGGACCCCAGTGTTGGTATATATCCCTACAGCTGTTCATCTGTTGCTGCAGTGCTGGCATGGTGGCCATGGCACGTGGTGCCTCCAACACACTCACCTGTCCCTTCACCCCACAGGTTCTGCTGGTGCATCACACACCATGCAACAGGGATGCCTCACCAGCCTCATACAGGAGGCACATCAGTGGAGGTCAGGTAAATACATTCCATAGACCCCTTGAGCCAGGGCCATGGCCTTGGCCGGTGGACACTGTGTGGACTATGCTGTGCCCTCACATTGCTTGCCTATTTGTGTGTGCACCCCTGTCTGGTCCCAGCACTGACCGCATCCTTTACATTCCTATAGGTGTCCATAGCAGGCTGCCACAGCTGCAGAGGGCCCTGCTGTGGGTGATGGCAGCCGTCAAGGCCAGTGATGCAGAGGAGTACAGGATGCGCACCCAGTGCAGGCAGTGGAAGGCCAGAGTGCTGTCACCAACTTCATCTTCCTCCTCCTCCTTCTCCACCTCCTTTGCAGTAGCAGCTGATGACAGGGACCAGGCACTGTTGGAGGCACGGCCAGTCCAGGGGGACCCCACTGAAGGTGGACAACAGGAGCCAGTTGACCCACAGTCACTCAGCCCAGAGAGGGTATGCAGTGACACAGCAGATGGGGATGGGGCCTTGGCTGCACCACCGACTGGGGCCACAGATGAGGACGTCACAGCAGGGGTGACCATGGATGCCCCACCAATAGCCACCATGCCTTGTGCCACTGTCCCAGCAGCTGGGGACTCTGGACTGCAGTAGGAGGTGGCCATGCCAGTGTTGCAGCGGGAGGAGCCATTGCCCATGGTGGATTAAGGACCCACCACTGAACATGTGCAGGGTGGGGGCCCAGACCTGGCCCACCTAGTTGTACTTGTGACTGCCATACTCCAGGACATTGGGTGCCTTCATGGGTCTGTGGTCACCTTCCTTGGCAAACTCCAGTGCACCTAGTGGCCATGTACGCCACAGCTAGTCATGGGTTGGGTCAACTGTGTGGGTGGGCATGTATATAGGGGTGGCTGTTTTTGTTGGGTCTGTTTGTGTGGGTGTTGTGGGTGTACATTGGGTGGTTGGGCTTGATTATTGCTGTTTGTTTGTGGGTGGGACTGTTGTTTGGGCGGTGGGCCTGTGTTGGGGTGTGCGTGGGTGCAGGTTGGTGTTTGGGGGTGTTGTGGGTGGCTGTTTGGGTTTGGGTTTCCTGTGCTGCTTAACTGTGTTGTTGTTGCCTGTTGTTCATCCCCATCCCCCTCCCATTATTACCCTGTATCCTGTCCCTGTTTTGATCATTAAATCGTTTGCCATACACACTGTCTCTGTGTCTGTTACTGGTATGCTTGGCTCTGTGTGTGTGTGTGTGTGTGTGTGTGTGTGTGTGTGTGTGTGTATGCTGCTATGCGCAGGGGTGCACACTGGTGTTGGTGCCTGCTGTCCCCAGTGTTCCCTCCCTGTACATCAGGTTGGTGTGCCATTTGTGCTGCCCCCAGCTCAGGCCACTGTCCCCAGGCCACATCTGCACGCTGTCCTGTGTGCTGCAGGTCACCTTGCATGCTATGGTGTCCTTGCCACCTCACATTGTACTTCCCAGCTGTGTGGTGCCATGGTGCCTGTGCTGAGCCTTTCTGCCTCTGGGTGCCATTGTTCTCTGCAGGTGGCACCACTGGTACAGATGTTGGTGTGTCTCACCACTGACTGTCTGCTGGTCTGTGCCACCTGGTGCTGTGTCCCTGTTGTGGTTGCATTATTTCCATGTATCAGTGGCCATGACAGGGGCGTTGTGCCTGGTGGCGCCATCATCCCTGCATTGTGCCTATGGCCCCTGTACTCCCTTTGTACCCTGTGCCACACTGCCCCTGTGTGCCTGCCTTCCTTGGTCACTCCCTATCCTATCTCACATGTGTGTTGCTGTGTGTCTGGCCCTGCTCCTATCTTTGCTGTGTATGTTACACCTACTCCCACCTGGTTTATGTTGCGCTGTCTAGTCTTGGTGTATGTTGTGGCACTGCTGCTTCTATAATCCAGCACTGGCATTTCTCTGCCATTTCCTTGGTGTGTGTTCAGTTGCACATTTGCGTACCTGCGGGTTTGTCGCAACTGCGGCGTAAGTCAGACATTGGCGTATTACGTTGTGTCAATGTGCATCTTGCAATGAAGAATTGCATCGGCATATTGCTGGATCGTGACGGCGTTTACGCCATTCCTTTGGCTCATCTGCATTGCGCATTGGCGTATGCTTTCTAGAATTGGCCCCGTGTATGAAAGTTGAGTTAAAAACCTCCTGAACTTATTTGAAGTCCTATTGCACTACAGTACAGATCAGCAGTAGACTACTTTCAGCTGTAGTTTACCAGCCAAACTAAATCCATGGTTTTCACCTGTCAACTATGGGTATCTTAAACTGTGGTGGCAACATCTTTAGGATATTGTGAATCTGGCTTTGGACACATTGGGACACTTTGGGGGTGGGGGTGTAATAGTATTATCCTGTACTAACTGATGAGTTTAACTTACTGTGCTTTCTACTGGTACATCTGCTAAAATTGTGACACTTTGTATTTAAGGGACATGTAGTTAAATTACCTATGTGTGCTCTTTATATATTTAATAAAGCCCTTATAAGTCTGTTAGTGTTACAATTTTACAATTAAAAATCAGCAGAGCAAAAAAGCTAATGGGATCCCAGAGTTGTCTAACAGTAGCCAGAGTAAGGAGGCCACCAGTAACTGTGGCAGCAAGAAAGGGAAGAATAAGGGCAAGAAAGGAATGCCTAATAAAAATCAACTGAAAATGTCCTCCCTTCTGAATCAGCTGCCTTCTAAAAACATTAGTAAGAAGGGGTTATGTAATAACTGGAGGTTTAAGTGAGTCTAACTTTGACACACAATTTAAAATATCCACACCTAAACTTCGGGTGACTAGGCCATTTCAGAAGGGGAACCAAAGCCCTAAAGCTAAAAAAATCTCTCAGCCTCTTAGCAATTAAATAGGGATGTCACTACAAAATTTAAAGGGACAGGTTGCAATACATTATAAAAGAATGTGGCTGAAGCACAGGTAGAAACTCACCCCATTATTTGGATAATAGTGTGGGGGTTTCCCAACATAGTTTTATTTCTTTGCCATCAGTAAATTCCCCTGCTGATAGTCTTCATCCTCTGGCAGGGGCTAAGGAATCTGTTAGGAAAATTACCAGAAATTCTGAGATTCAGGAAGTATTGCCTGATCTCCATTATATTACAGTGGGTTTAAAGGAATTGGATAACTAAAATAAGAAAATGAAGCCAAATGCTAAAAAGTGCTCAGAGATACAGGATTATTGGGTTCACTTACCCTACTTTGACTCAATAAAAGGCAATGACATATCCCCTAATTTAAGCCAAAATGATGAGGGGGTGATTTTTAATAATTCCTCATCATATGTTCCCACATATTTAAGTGGAAATATCATAAAGAGTCACGAAGAACCAATATGTTGTTAATTTAGTGCTAATGGAGCAATTGGTAATAACAAGACATGAAATTGAAACAACGAGTGATGACACTGCTTTAAATGAGGCCAGAAAGGATGATGCTCTTAGAACTCTAAATATGATACATCCCCCCAAAGAATCCTCCTCTATAGTACTGTGAAATTTAGAAGATGGCTCTAACAAGGCCAAACCAGATTTTCCACTTTAGTTTTCTTGTTGAATAAGTCGACAGTTAAAAGGGGAAAAGAGAAGAAGAAGGTTAAAGGGAAAATAGGGGCGGAGCTCCCACAGATGGATGTTGTAAAATAATATAGAGTGATGAGCAAGAACCTGATTGCTAACACCACTAGCCAAGAGAAAGGGATAGTTTGTAATAAATTATAAATGGAGAAGATGGTAATTGCTGAACATAACATTAGTGTTGAGATAGATAAGGACAATATGTCAACAACCCTGGCCTCTATTAATAGTAGTAAGGAAAAGAACATGTCTGAGAGTAAGGGAGATAGATGTATAGACAATCAACCCTGTGTCAGAATCTTTGGTTTGAAAAGGGAAGACAATGAGATGTCATCATCCTTGAAAGAAAAGATTGTGAACCTCTGTAGGGCAGTGATGGGTTTAACAGTAGAGAAGGGTGACATTCAGAAGGCGGTGAGAAATGGAAACCTGGAGGGAAACACATATGCTGAAAGTGTGGATATGTTCTTCTTACAGCAAAGGATATGAAATTATTTATGGATAAATAGCCACTATCTTGATAGGCTAAACCTAAAGCCTGATTTGATAAATAGTGAAAAATTGTCTATGAGTTTGAAAAGGAAGAGTGAGAGTTTTAAATCAGTGACTCTTAGTTTGTTTGGTTTCCAAAAACTGTTTAGAGAGACAGACTTGAAACTAACACACACTTTATGCAATTTTTTAAGTTAAGTGCTACAGATATGCCTGGGGAAAAATGGGATCTTTAAGGTACAAAGATGGGACAGTCTATTTGGGGATGGGCAAATTGATTTTGTCTGTAAAAATATAGACATTGCAAATAGAATTTTGGAAAAAAACACCTATCTTAGATAACATAGGCCTTTACCTGGTGAATGATACTCTTTGGTGTTTTAACAAAAGTGTCAGTATAGCCTAGAAGCTACAGTAATGAGCTGTGAATGAGCTTGGCACATCCAGCAGACCAGCCCTGGGTTTGATTCTCACAACCTCCACTTGCATACTGTGTGACTCTGAGCAAGTCACTTAACTGCCCAGTGCACCCAGCTTGCCCATGAAAACAGGCACTTGTGCCTAGTGGGCCTTACCCAGTTACCAAAGACTAAAATAAAAAATAAAATAAAAACACAGATTGAAAATGTTATGCCCTCAGTGATCGGTAATGAAGAAGTAATTTCTGGAAAATCCATTATATATCAAATACCTATTGGAATAGGTTTCAAGCCTTGGCTTGGTGTAATGTCTGACTAGATTCGAGGGGTCTTACTGACTTTTCAAGTCTAAATACCTCAGAGACCAGTCAGCAAGGCCTCCAATGATAGTGATTATGCTATAGAAGGTTCTATTATTTCCTAGAATATAACTGGCCGTGGTCCTAAATTACAGGATACAGATTGGATTAAATGAATTACTAACTTTATTAAAATATGTTTACAAGAAACTTGGCATAACCCACAACAGCTATATGATTTAAATGGCTACCAACTTTTTTTATAAATCACTTAAAAAAAGATTCCCAGATGGGTAGAACAGTAAGAAGCTTAATGTTATTTATTAAGGTTGGTGTATTTGATTATTTAGAAAAAATAACTGATGCAGACTCTTATATTGTGTTAAGGCTGAATAAGAAGGAGATAACCATAATTCTGTTCAGTGTTTACATTCCCCCATGGATCTAAATTTTAATCAAATAACATGTGGGAGAATTTAAGAAGGGAGATCCTGGAAGCTCAGATAAATTACCCAGTTGCTTTTTTTACTGTTGCTGGGTGACCTAAACACCATAATTGGCTTTTATGATGGCCTTTTTAACAATACAGTATTAAACTGGATGTATCCATAAGCCTCCAAATTTCCTAGATCATTAGTGGATACTAGAACTAATTATAATGGTCATTGCTTGATAGAAATAATGAAATGTAATCAATTATTCCCCCAAAATGGGAACAATAAGGGTGACCAGACTGGGACCCTGACATTCTTTTCAAAATCAGAATCATTAGTCCTTGGTGTAGCACTTTGGAGTGGGCCACCGGAGTTCTGGAGTGAGTTGCGAATTTGGTCAAGATGAAAAAGTGGTCATTTTCTAGTTATCCTACAAAGTGTTTTCTTAAAATTAAAAACTGACCCTCACATGTTACTATCTCTCCCTCAGGGGCCTGAGTTAGAAATCAGATATCCCAAAAGACAAATATGGTCAGAAACATTGAAATTTAATATTAGAAGGATTACTGGTAATTTTCTGGTGAAGTGGTCATCAAAATTATGGATGAATGAGCCTCTTGCATTATTAGACACTGACTTACAATAATGTATTCAATAAACATACCAGCTTTTGTACTACGAAAAAAACTTTTAAAAAGAGAAAACCAGAAAGAAGGGCCTGGTTTGATCAAGATTGTAGGGCAAAAAAGAAAAGGCTAATAATGATCCTTTTAAGAGCTGTTAAGAAGCTAACAAGTAGGAAGTGTTGTCAAGAATTCCAACTTGAAAGAAAACATTACAAGGCCTTTTTGGAAAACAAAAATAAAGAGAGTATTTTACAGTACAATGGGACCATATGCTGACAGCCATTTCCGATAAGAACCAACAAGCCTTTTGGGCTATGGTGGCTAAATGTTACAATGAACATAGTGAAGAATTAGATGTTTTGATTTCCAATGAGGTTTGGATTATTTAATCCAAGGAGGTTTGGGTTAATTATTTTTCAGATATTTTTCATGACCTCTCCACAAACAGTGTCTAGAATTCTTTGAAACCAGGAGTTATAAGATTGACTTTCAATTTGATGAAAAAACAGGAAGTATTGACATCAATACAAGCACAAAAAATAAATAAAGCCCCAGGCCCAGATAAGATTCCATGCAAAGTGTATCTTTGTATGGCAGATCAGTAGGCAGATAATCTGGCTGTCTTTTTTAATAAATGTGTTCAAGAACATGTTATTCCAGAATCTTGGCAGGGCTCAGAAATAGTACTGATTCTTAAGAAAGGTAATAAACAGGATGCACAATTGTACAGACTGATTACTTTAATTGACATTTTAGCTAAAAATGTTTCTAGAATTCTTCTAGACATATTAAGATGGAACTCAAAAGCTTGGGTAATATCTCTCCTCTCCTGTCCAGGCAGAGTTCAGAGAAGGACAATAGACACTAGCTAACTTTTATTTTACAACATATACTGGAAAAATATGTAAAACTAAGAAGTCAGAAGGTATATGCAGCCTTTATAGATTTCAGTGCTGCTTTAGATTCTATTAATAGATATACCCTTTGGAACCTAATGAGGGATTAGGGTATATGTCCAATTCTGATTAACATTATACGAAATTTTTATTATCATACCTGGGCCCAAGTGAGGGTTGGGATAAGGGGTCAATTATCTAATCCCTTTCCCACAAATAAAGGAGTAAGGCAAAGTTGTATCCTTGCCCCTCTTCTTTTTTCAATTTATATAAATGGCTTACTTTCAGCCTTAAAGGATTCTGATTCTCCAAAAATTGGATCAGCCTTTTGTCCGGTTTTGGCCTTATGCCAATGATCTAGTACTCCTCTCATTCTCTTGTTGGGACCTCCAGAATAAACTTGATATTCTAACTGAGCAATCAAAAAGATTGGACTTAAAGATAAATATTAACAAATCAAAGATAATGACTTTTGGAGGACTGAGGACTAAATATCAATGGAAGATTGATTCTACCCCCCCCTAGAGGTAGTTAAGAATTATTGCTATTTGGGCATTATACTCACTTGGAATCTTTCCTGGAAATACCATTATGATAGTCAGGTGGCAAAAGCAAAGTCAGCAATTTGGGGCCTAAAAGGATTTAATTATTTATATGGGGGCGATACAATTAGACCTTTGGTAAAGGCAATACACACAAAATATAATACCCAAATACTGTATGGTACAGAGATAAGGGCTTTATCCTGTGTAAATAATTTGGAAAGACCAGCTATCCAGGCACTACAAGCAGCATTAGGCTTCAATAAGTCTACTCCAAATTATTTTGTTAGAGTCAAGTTGGGAAGTATTAGTTTTCAGGCACTCGCATGAATTATTAATTATTGGATCAGGCTTACTAGATTGTCACAAAGGAGGCTTGCAAAACAATGTATGCATGAACAAATTCTTGGGAAGAACCTGGGATGTAAATGCTTGAGCTATCTAGAATATGTGACAACGCTTTTTATTAAATATGGTTTGGAGGACTCGCCAAAATACTGTATGCCAGCAGAAATATTACTATAAGTTATAAATATAACTCTTATATCTTTAAGAAAATTGCTGATCATCATATAAGTAGAGATCTGAATGCAATTATTCAATTAAGATTTGAAATGGTACAGTAAGAATGACTGCAGATAAAGGTAAATTCAGATATTATCTGAACATCTTAAAAGATCCTCTTAATAGAAGAACATATGCCAGATATAAATTTGAGGATTCTAACGTGCTGGCAGCGTGGTTTGGAAAGTCCTCCTCTCCAAAAGATGTATTGTGAAACTGTAACAGTGGGGTCAAGGAGGACCTGAAGCATGTTATATTGTACTATCCATGGTGCAATAAAGTGATGAAATTCTAGATTGTACCTATTCTGGATTCGTTACAACATACTGATGAAAATACTGCATTGTGTATATTGTTCACTGCTAAAGGTGAACACACTAAAGTAGCACAGTTTTTAATAACTATCCAAAAAGTTAGAAAGAAGCTAGTAAAGAAATATATTTAATCTTGTCAAGTAATATCTATCATCCCTGACTATATTATATGAAATTTATTTACATCGTATTGAATGTATTAAATGTATATTTATGTAAAATTTTGTGGACTTTTAAATGTAATCTTTTACATTGTAATGATTGCTAAAACATGATCAAACAATAGAGTTTTACCTACCTACCTACATTATTTTATTTTATGCTGGTGACACATTTTTCTGTTTACTTAAAGGTCACATAAGGGATATTAGCAATTGCTTTCAGTGCCAACTTGCAGCCGCAAGGGGAACTAGGGGATTGGGTTGTACCCAGACCTCCATAGCACAGAAACAGTGGTTTGTGTCTCTGGCAGAGGGAAAGTGGAGGGATATACATTTCTAAATGCACATTCACACAGAAAAAATGAGGTATAGGTTACCTCAGAGGTCTTCCCTGAGCACCATGCCTTCAAGGGGGTCAGAGTCAGCACTTTAAAATAATCACAGCCAACAATGGCTTACCATACTGATTGGTTCCATCCCTTCCCCTGGAGTTCAGATCTTTGGAGCCAGCTGCCCAGGTATTCTACCTTCATGCAGACCCTTCATGGCCACAGCCTTTGCTGGGCACAGGGTTTTATCTGCTGCCTCTCCATCATTTACAGAATACCTGGGATGATGGTACAGATCCCATCAGGAGCCCCTCCTTTTTTATATTCTTTCTTTATTCCTCCTTCTCTTCTCTAGCACCTGACTCATTCAAGATCCCCCCCGGTACAACCGTGGGGCTCTTCTACCTCACCGGTGCACTGCCTCCTCCATGCTGCCATGTATTACCCACTGGGTGTGTTGGGATGGAAGATTTACCTCCAAGCACACTATGTCTGTCAGGAGGCATGCATCTAGTGAGTGGAGCACAGACTTGGATGCACCAAGGTCTTTCACCTATGGGACCAGAGTAATTTTAACTTTTTCTGTCCCACCCTCCTAGGGACTTTGACATGCACTGACATCAAGGGACATGTACTCTCTCACTGAGCATGGTGACATCGGATGCCTGCAGAGTCCTGCCCACCCTTGACCCTCCAACTGCACTGCCACCCGTGGTTACCAAGATGGTAGTATTGTGGTGGAGGATGGAAACCCACCCTCCCTGGAGAGAGAGAGAGCATCCTGTGGGATGCTCGATCCCTCTCACCCCAACTGGAGTCTGATGATATGGGCTCATTACTGAACCAGGATTGCCTGTGTTGTGAGCAGTAACAATACTGCTACACTGATAGGCCAGCCTCAGGAGGCCCTCCTTGTGGGTTGACCTCCAATAGGCCCCTGCCATCCCAAATCTTACAACCATGGAGACCTGCACCAGAGGAAACCAGTGCCACTCAGACCCAGGGACCATGCTACCACAGGCACATTATTGTAATCATTGCAGTCTATATTTCAGAGCTCTAGTATAACACTTTTTACTTAGCATTTTACATGGATCTTGATAACCCCTGTTATGACAGCAGGCTTACATTGCTAAATTTCAGTTGGTTTATACTTGGGTTAATATTTGGGTATCCAAGATGGAATAAGACATATTTGTACATTCAAGTCCAGCTCATAATTATGTTGCATTATATAACAGTTGATTTTCCCTCTCCGTCTATTTGTCTATACCCTTCTTAAATACATTACTGTTTTTTGTAGTTCACCAGCTCCTGCGGTAAATTGTGAGGTGAATTATTCTAAATGTTTACCACCCTTTGAGTATGAAACAATTTCCTTACGTTTGTCTTAAAGTGAGCACATTTAAATTGTTTGCTATGTCTCCTGAGTGAGCATTGTTGATGACCCCATTCTAAAATCATATTGTCTATCAGATATTGATCCTTATAAATATTATAAGGTTATAATAGGTCTCCTCTTGCTTGTCTTTGTTCTAATGTATATAATCCTAAGTGAGTTAATCTTTACACAGTATCTTCACCAATATTATCCCCCACCCCCGGCAGTATTGCTTATCTCTGTTTTGCCAGGCAAATAATTAAACAAACAAATAAATAAATATACAGTGTTTACTCTCAGATGGTGGCCAGCATACCTCAGCTGCCCTATACTGCCATCCCTATAATGGTTGGGGTCCTCACTGTGCAGGATGGTGGGAACAGGTGCCTCCCCAGCTGGGTATTGGAACTCATGTGGCAGCACTAGTGAATCCTGATGCCTCTGCAGAATTTCCGTTGCTGCTCTGCTGTGGTACTGCAATGATACTGTGCTACATGTTGTGTTTGAGATTATCTGTGATGCTACAATATTTAATATTTTTCCTTAATAGTGTTGAGACCATTAAATTTGTGATAGAATAAAATAAAGTCTTTTATAGTACAGAAAGAGCAGCAAACTGTGGCACTCAGTCAGAGCAAAAACACTGACACCAGGCTCAAGATATTCAGTGCTCAATAGTTTAATGTTTAAAATCAGCTGCCACCACCACAATTATTCTCACCAACCCAGGAAAATCTCAACGTTTTGCACAGACGCACTGCATTTCATCAAGAGAATATTACAATTATCCTAATGTTGCTTATATAGCAAGTTGATTAATTTAAAACAGTTGCCATTAATACAGCACTTAATTACATATGAGACATATTTTTTACTTTTTTTTACAAAAAACACACAAACAACATTTTGTTAAATAACTTACATAATTAAAATAATGAATTTCATTTGAAGCTTATGTGTCATGAATAACTCTGATATAAACAGAATCAAAGAATGAGCTGGGCTACAAATATGGTGGTAACTCCACCTTATCATTGAATCCTGCAAAACTAGTTGTCTGTAATTTAAAAATCCAAACGTTCTCTCTACGAACTAGGATCTCATTGATGTCCCCTCCTCTAGGGCTGATTTTTCCTTTTCTGATGCCTGTGAAAAGCCATGTATGACACTCATGATTCACCATACTATGTGTATGTTATGAGGACGTGTAATAAATGCTGCACTTACAAGTTTAAAGGGGAGCTCCAGCACTATAGATTCCTTTCTAAATGAGCCAGGTTTAGCAGCAAACAATAAAGAGACAGACAACATACAAAATAATTACTTCAGTACAGTTTTTAATATAAAGGACAATTACACCCCTAGGGTTATTGAGAGATCTCATCTAGGACAGTTATTTATAGGTCCCAAAGATGTGCATGACAGACTTCTGAAACTACGTACTACTAAATCACCAGGGCCTGATGAAGTGCACCCTAGAGTGTTAAAAGAACTAGCAGATATTTTGTATCTACCTCTGACTAAAATATTTCAGTCCTCACTTGATTTAGAAGAAATACTGCATGGATGGAAAGTGGCAATGGTGGTACCACTTTTAAAGAAAGGACCAAGAACAAAACCAAGAAATTTTAGACCTGTTAGTTTGACTTCCCTTATAGGGAAGATTCTTGAAACAATAATAAAAGAGCATATACTGGCTCATAGCAAGAGAGATGGGTTGACAGACCCAACGCAACATGGATTTACTAAATCCAGGTCTTGTCAGACTAACCTACTGACTTTTTATGAGAAAGTAAGCAGAAAATTAGATAAAGGTAATTCGGTGGATCTAATTTTCTTGGACTTTGCAAAAGCCTTGGACAAACCGCCTCATTATGAGTTGAATGAAACATTGGGGGAATTAAAATTGCAGGTCAGCATCTTAAATTGGATCTCAGAATGGCTTGAGGGAAGAAGACAAAGGGTAACGGTCAATGGGATTTATTCTGAATGGGCCCGGTTACCAGTGGGGTACCACAGGGTTCGGTAATGGGCTTCTGCCTGTTTAACATCTATATTTTCTCACTAAGACTGAATTTATTAAACATTTGGCTACTAAAATTTGCAGATGACTGCAGGATAGGGATGGTGGTTAATAATTTAAAGAATACAAACACACTACAACAAACCCTTGATAGTATACTCACTTGGACCAACCACAGTAAGCTAGCCTTGAACACCGGAAAGTGTAAGGTTATGCACCTAGGAACACTAAATAGGCAACAAGAGTACAAGTTAGGGAATGAAACCCCTTGTGGTAACCCCCTCAAAAAAGATCTAGGGATTAAAGTCAGCCCAGATTTGAAATTTAGTTCCCACTGTAATGATCAAATTAAAAAAGCAAACAAGAACTAAAATTACATTATCAGACATATATCTAGTTGGGACAAAGAGGTGCTACTGCCACTGTATGGGGCACTGGTTAGACCACATTTGGAATATTGTGTTCAGGTATGATCCCCATATAAAAAAAGAGGATATTCTAATAATTGAGGGTGTGCAACGTAGACTTATCAAGGCAATTTCTGGGTTAAAGGAATTACCCTATAACCAGAGACTTAGATCACTAAAACTCTTTTTGCTTCAGTATAGGAGACACAGAGGAGATATGTGTATGTTATATAAAGCAATGGGTGATGTTACACTTAGGGGCAATCAGGGTTTTCAGTTAAGGGATGGTAGATTTAGCAATATAATGCACTCCAAGCAACTTTTTCAGCCCAGATGGAACTTGTTATGCAGAAAAAACTGGTTTAGCCAAAGAGTGGTCACTCCATGGAATCAGCTGCCACCAGAGGTGGTGGAAAGTCCTAATATAGATTTATTTAAGTCAAGATTGGATGAGGTTTGTGGGGATGGGGTGAAAT
The DNA here is from genome assembly GCA_016271365.2 of Neoceratodus forsteri. Classification (NCBI taxonomy): domain Eukaryota; kingdom Metazoa; phylum Chordata; order Ceratodontiformes; family Ceratodontidae; genus Neoceratodus; species Neoceratodus forsteri. Next base: position 271,957,059 of record CM028130.1, on the reverse strand, counting down.
ATGGTTTAAAGTAAGTTCTAAAAGGCAAGGACTAAGGACGAAAGTCTATTCTAGCTTGAAACAACCTATGAAACCTATGAAGTAGCCAAGTATATAATATGGCATGAGTCACAACTGATAATGTCATTTATGTATAATACCTTACCATTCACTGGATTCAAAAAGTTTTTAGTCATATTCACATTCACACAGTATTTGCATCTTTGACATTTAAAGCACCCATTTGGTAATGGTTGTAACCAATTAAAGCATGTGGCATTTGGGGATACAGTTGATGGGGGGGGGGCAGCTGCTAACTGCGAGAGCCTATCACCCAAATTTGTGGAACACTTATAAACCATGCGTGGAAATTCACTAACATAAGGTTCCAATTTGGCCTCAGTCTGTAATATGGACCAATGTTGTCATAATTTGTTTGATATCTGTCTGGATTCAATACCATAAGCAGTTACAAAATTAAGCCTCTCTGAGTTCTATCTAAGAGAGACATTGTCCATAAGCAAGATCTCTCTTGACAGATTAGCAGCATGATTTCTAGCCTGCAACACACCAGAAAGACAATATCTACATTTATCAAATCTATATTTTAGATCATTAGCAATACTGCAACAATGGTCTATATTACAGATTGAAGCCAAATTGGAACCTTATGTTAGTGAATTTCCATGCATGGTTTTTAAGCATTCCTGAAATTTGGCTGATAGGCTCACACACAGTTACCAGCTGCCCCCTCTCCCCCCAATTGTATCCCTGCCACATGCTCCAATTGGTTACCACCATTACCAAATAGGTGCTTTAAATGTCAAAGATGTAAATACTGTGTGAATGTAAATGTGACTAAAAACTGTTTGAATCCAATGGATGGTATGATATTATACATAAATGACTTTATCAATTGTGACTCATGCTATATTAGCTACTTGTAAGAGCATCATTTATTATGTCAGCCATACCAAATAAAAGTTTAAGGAGTGTGTGGGTGAACACATTAGGGCCATTATTAATGGCAATTTGGAATATGCCACTGCACAACATACACATAGTATGGTGACTCATGAGAGCCATACATGGCTTTTCACAGGCATCAAAAAAGGAAAAATCAGCCCTAGAAGATGGGACATTAATGAGATCCTAGCTCGTAGAGAGAACTTTTGGATTTTTAAATTACAGGCAACTAGTTTTGCAAGATTCAATGATAAGGTGGAATTACCACCACATTTGTAGCTCAGCTCATTCTTTGATTCTGTTTATATCAGAGTTATTCATGACACATAATCTTCAAATGAAATTCATTATTTTAATTATGTAAGTTATTTAACAAATTGTTGTTTGTGTGTTTTTTGTAAAAAAAATGCAATGTCTTATATGTAATTAAGTGTTGTATTGATGGTACCTGTTTTAAATGAATAAACTTGCTATATAAGCATGTGCTGGGATAATTGCAATATTCTCTTTACAAAGCGCAGTGCATCTGTGCAAAATGTTGAGATTTTCCTGGGTTGGTGAGAATAATGGTGTTGATGGCAGCTGATTTTTAATATTAAGGTACTGAACACTGAAAATATGCTCCAGAACAAAGGGGGAAGGAGGCTTTCAGCATCCCTAACACCCTCTCTTATCCATCTGCTGAGCTCCAGACTGAGGAGTCGGATCCTCCACTTTCCCTGACATCCCCTCTTAGCTGTCTGCAGAGCTCTGGACTGAGGAGGTGGGTCCTCCACTTTCACAGAGATGCTGCAAAGCTCCACGGCTATTCATCTCCCCCAACAGCTTCCAGCCTACAGGCTGCGTAGGAGCGAAGCTAGCCTGAACAGTAGGCGCTCCACCACAGATGCACTGTAAAACTGGATGAGGCTTTCTCTTATCTAAAAGAGCTGCTAAAACACTTTTTTTTCCTCCTGCACAGATTTGTATAGGCACCTACCTGGGACAGAAGCAAGGAGTAGCCGTGGTTTGAAATACAGTCCCATATTCCTTTGGTCTGCAGAGAATAATCATGGGCTGACCTTTCAGCAGAAGAAACACACCACCAAAACTCTATTGATTGTTTTTCAGTGGCAGGGGCACCTTCAGATTTCCCAACCCTCCCTCCCCAACCCCCACCCTCCCTGGGTCATCCAACTTTATAGTTCCGCCGTCCTGTCATACCTGGACAGATGGATCATCAACTCAGCATTCACAACAGAGCCTAATATTCTAACACTACATACACATCCTCTCTCTTGACAGGGAACAAAACAGTGGATATTAGCTACCCACTGTCATCTACTGGCAGCAACTGGGAGGGCTTCTGAATATACCTAGAGGAAAAAATAAAATACTATTTATTTTTTGCTCTTTTCTATTTTTCATCCTGCACTTCCTTCACTACATTCTTCTTTGTCAACTACCTTAGGAAACCTATAGCTAGCATCTCCCTTGTGCTTGTCTTTCACACAGACCTACCATAACTTTTGTATTTTCATAAAGAAAAGACATAAAACCAACAGACATAGACATTGTGAACTGTAATCATTGTGGAGCACTCTTTTACAGGGCCAGAGTCCAAGGAGATAGGACATTGACCCACATGCTGGGCTATAAATGACCTACGGGCTCAACTCCAAGAGGCATGGACAACAATATCCCACCTAAATCAGAAGTTGCACCAAGTTATGAGGACTTGGAAACTACCCCAGCACCACCAATACCCTGGCACTGTCCTTCTATTGCAGAGGACAGTTCATCCAGGGGGTTGGCAGGTAGTGCAAAGGGGCAAAGCCCACCTCAGAAGGGCTCACCAAGTGGGCAATAGTCACAAAGCAGTTATGCAGCTGCAAAACATGTTTTCCCCACTGGCAAAGACATGTAAGGAATCAGGTAGCTGCTCAAGCTAAGGATTTAGGATGCAGCAGCACCAACCTGGCATCAACCTAAAAAAAGAGTAGGATATTACAGAACAGGAACCCACAAGAGTCTGAGTCAGGAAACGAAGTGGACATGAACTTGGGCCAAAGTAAAGGGGTACATTTGCACCAAACACATCGCCAGGATAAACCTGCTAGGACAAACACTCACACAAATGGAAAAAGAAATTAATCATTGTGGTGGACTCCATGATTCATGGAGCTGAATCACACTTAAATGGGACCTACCAAATGGTGTAATGGTCAGATGCCTCCCTGGGGCCACAGTAAAAAGGTTTGCAGGTCACATAGGGAACTACATCCATAGGGAGGGAGACATCAAGGTTATCATCATTAATCTAGGAACAAATTATGTCACCAACCATTCTGTCGAACAAGCCAAGGCACATATCTCACAGTTAGGTGATAGACTGACCTCTTTTTCGTCCACCCTGGCCTTCTCCGAGGTAGTCCCAGTATAGAAGAAGGGAAGAGGCCAAGGAAGAATTAGGGAAGCTGAAATCAATTAACTGAACTCATGGCTTCACAATTGGTGTTCAGAAAGGGGCCACACATTCATTGGCAACTGGAATGATTTCTGGAAAAGAGTTTATTTTAAACTGAATGGCCTTCACCTCACCAAGGCGGGGGGGGGGGTAAGGGCACTAGGACAAAACTCAACATATTCACCAGTTGGTTAAACTATTGGATGGGGAGGTGGTGGCCAAATGGGAACAAGAAAACAGAACCCCAGTCACCACCTCCCAGAGCCGAGCAAGAACACCTCCCATTGGTCGCAATGGCAAAAACAACAAGAGCACATTAAGGTCAAACAAGAGAAACAAAGTTCAAAGAAACAAAGGAAAAAGGATGTCAGTTTCTGGAAGGTAATGGTGACTAATGCCCGAAGTCTGGCTAACAAAATCCCAGAACTCTCAGCCACAATAGCAGAAGCAGGACTGGACTGGGTCGCAGTAACTGAAACATTGCTAAACAAGAACTATGTATGGGATCTTGCTATCCCAGGTTACAACTTATTTAGAAAAGACAGAAAGGGCCATCAGGGAGGGGGAGTTGCATTGTATACAAGAGAGGGTGGGGCACTAGCGGAAGCAACTGAAAAATGTTCCAGACTGGTCAGTAAGACAAGGAGAAAAAGGAATCCACTTTGGTTCACAAAAGAAGTAGCAGCTGGAGTAAGAGAAAGAAACTAGCATTCATAAGATAGAAGGGCTTGAATAGCAACAGATAGAAAGGCATACAAGTGCAGCATGAAGGAGGCAGGTAGAGTGGTCAGAGCAGCAAAGGCACAAACTGAGGAGGAGATAGCACAGGGGGTAAAAGGAGGCAAAAAGACCTTCTTCAGGTGCATAAGTTACAAAAGGAAAAACAAGAGAGGTATTGTCAGGCTCATAAGCAGGGATGGGAGGAGGGTAGAAGAAGACAGAGAAAATGCAGAAGTCTTGAATGAGTACTTTTGCTCTGTCTTTACAAAGGAAGAGCCTGAAAATGGACCCGCCCCAAAGGGGGATAGAAATCGTGAAAGGGGGGTAGTCACAAGCCCGTTCACGGAAGAGAGGGTAAGGACAGAATAAAAAAAAATTGAAGGTAGATAAAGCCATGGGCCGGATGGAGTCCATCCACGCATACTGAGGGAACTTAGTAACAAATTGGCAGCCCCTCTAGTGGATCTATTTAGCAGATCCCTGAGAGAAGGAACAGTTACCCAAGACTGGAAATGGGCAACAGTGATCTGCGTACATAACAGTGGTAGCAGCAAGGATGCAGGAAACTACCGCCCGGTCATTCTCACCTTGGTGGTGGGCAAGATGTTGGAATCACTGCTCATGGAAAGAATAATAGCATTTCTGGAGGAAACTGGTCAGTAGGATGTCAAGCAACATGGCTTCACAGTGGGAAGATCCTGCCAGACAAACCTGATCGAGTTTTCTGACTCAGTTACTAGGATTGTGGACCGGGGGAGCTGTGGATGTTATCTACCTTGACATTAGCAAAGCATTTGACTCAGTCCCACACAGAAGACTTCTAAATAAACTCAAGCATACAGGCGTGGGTCAGGAAGTGGTATCATGGGTGAGTAGCTGGCTTGAACAGAGAGCTCAGTCAGTGATGGTAAATGGGGCAACATCAGGGGATAGGGAGTTGACCAATGGGGTGCCACAAGGGTCAGTCCTGGGACCACCACTCTCAATGTTTTCATCAGAGACATCACATAGGAGCTGAGCAGGAAGGTGTGTCTGCAGATGACATAAAACTCTGCAACAGAGAGGACACTGTACAGGGGGTGGAGCAAATTAAATGTGACCAACTCAAGATGGAAAAATGGTCCAACATGTGGCAGTCAAAAGGCAACGTGAAAAGTGCAAAGTTATGCATCTGGGCTGGAACAACCCAGGGACAGACTACTATCTGGGAGGGGAGAAACTTGGCAAGAGTGGGATCTAGGGGTTATCATTTCAGACAATTTGAAAGGAGGCAGACAATGGGAAAAGGCAGCACAAAAGGCCAGCAGAATGCTTGGATGCATAGGAACGGGCATCACAAGTAGAAGGAGGGAGATGATCCTGCTGCTGTACAGATCTCTGGTAAGGCCCTACCTTAAGTACTGCATCCAGTTCTGGAGGCCTTGTCTCAGGAAGGACATAGATTGCAGACAGTGCAGAGGAGTGCAACTAAAATGGTACACTGTCTCCAAAAATTGCCATATGAAAGCAGGTTTTATTTTTTTATTTATTTTATTTATTTGTATTTTTGGAAACAACCTTTGAGTGTGAACTCTTTTACAGAGGTTCCACATTATAAACACAGAAACATAACAATACAGACAGGATTACATACAATGAAGATTATTTACAGGCAGGTGGTTTATACTGGTTGTCTGAGTCGTTTCAATACTTGTAGTCATAATATTTAATATTGACAGCATGTAGCTGCTGCTGGGGGTAAAATAAATAGCAGCCCCAGGGGAGCCTTGTCAGAGAAAGAAACATTGGACCAAGAGGACCTGACAGTGCTAGGAGAGAAGGGAAAGGGCAAGAGGGGGAGGATTAGAGATGAGAGGTACGGAAGGAATGAGTAGTAGGTAACTAGAGGGAGGGAGTAGGACAAGATGGAGTAGGACTAGAGGGAGGGAGGGAGTAGGACAAGAAGAGGAAGCAGACTTGAGGGAGGTTTGAGAGGGAAGGGAGGGAGACCCTGGATGGTCTAGGCAGAGTGGAATGTGTGAGGAGGGGAAGGGGAGAGACTAGAGTAGAGACCAGGAGGATATCAGGAGTCAAGAGGAAGATTTGTTAGAGGAACTTAACATGTACTCCCTGGAGCAGCGCAGAAATAGAGGGGACATGATTGAGACATTCAAGTTTATGAAGGGTATAAACAGAGTCCCCACCCTGGAATTCTTTCTGGTCAATAGTTCCATGAGGACAAGAGGTCATGATATGAAATTAAGAGGAGGAACATTCAGGGGCAACATGCGTAAGTTTTTCCTTCACAGAAAGAATAGTTTATCCATGGAATGACCTACCTGCTGAAGTCATTGACTCCAAAACCATAGGGGAATTCAAATCAGCTTGGGATAGACACGAGGGTACTGTCCCAAAGAAATTCTAAGGAGGGGATAGGGCTCAGGGCAGACTAGATGGATCTTTGGTCTCCATCTACTGTCACTTTCAATGTTTCTATGTTTTATGTTTCTATGTTTCTATATTGTGACTAGTGTCAATGTTTTTGGCGTGAGTAAGTGCCACAATTTGCTGCTCTTTCTGTTACTTTGAGCACCACGCACTGTGCAGTGGCTCTGATTTGTTTTTCCTGTCTTTTATATACAGAATAAAGGATGGGGAAGTGTGTGATATGAGAATTTAATGCTCACCTGAGGTGTGGAATGCTACATAAATGGTTTATTTAAAGCATCCCACACTGAAGGTATGCATTAAATTCTCATATGTACACTTCCCCATCTTTTATTTTATATAATTGCTGGTGAGCAATTTTTTCCAGCTTGACTTCTGTGTCAGAGAATCTCACACACACACACACACACACACACACACACACACACACACACACACACACACACACACACAATTTGTCTCTCCCTCTCACTGCCTTTCTCTAGTTCAGCTCTCTTTTTTTAAACTTACAGTTGGAGTACTGATCATGCTTCAGTAGCCATATAGAGTGTCAGACACGATCCTGTTCCTACTTGGCTGCTCGCTCTGTTTCTCCCATTTGAGGAACAGCAGGATCAACCAGATATAACCTTTTTTACTTGTAAAAAGAAAAATAAGATGGAGTAGGTAATAATAAAAAAAAGTGTTCTGAGACTGACCGAGGAGTGCCACAGTTCAGTGGCAGCTTCTCGATAAGAGAGAAACAGAGCCGCCAAGTTTCTGGATCTGTTCAACCCACCCTCACACAGGACAAGAGCCAATGATGGAGTGCTCCTTTTTGAGTGACAGAGTGTGCGTTCTCTGTAATAACCCGTGGGTTATTATGGCGAGTATCAACTCAGTGAGCCCAAAGAAAAAATTGCTCACCAATAATTATAGTACAGTAGCTCTTTCATATGTCACTGTATTAATGCTGTCCACCATGTTGCTTTGGGTGGCATCCAGCAGTTTATGACCATGATATTGATGGCCGTTAAAATGCATTTTGACACATACTCAAAAAGGTCACGAAGTTCTGGTGCATAATTCCATTGCACAGTTTGTAATTTGTAAATGACTTCAGTACTTATTGTTTCTTGTGTGCCACCAAGTTACATTATGCGTAAAATAATTCAAATTAATTGTTATCCACTAATGTACCATATATAGTAATTATGTCTGGCTGAGATCTTGTGGCACTTTATGGACACCATTTTGTGAAAAGTCACAGCAGACAATATCATCATGAGATATTCTTTATTTTATGGTTATAGTATAACCATTACTCACTGATGCTGGTGGTGTCCAGTGATAACAGTGAAGGATAAACAGCGATCTACAGTAACAGCAAAGGGAAAATAGCATATGCCATTTTGGCGAATTATGGATTTCCCCCTCCTTGAGTTGCATTCCCCTGAAGTTGGTTATCTATAGTAAGAGGGGTATGGGGGGCAAAGCCCCTCCACAAAGGGGAGTATTGGGGGCAAAGCCCTCAGAAAAAAATGCATTCGCTGTTTCACCAGTAGCTGTTTATCCTTTGCTGTAGTTTTTTTGCTATTATCACATGGAACCGTGCTGGCAGATATTCTATACCCTTCACTGAGGGTTAAAATAGTCTCTGCCATCCAGACAGGGGGCTGGGGCAACTGCCTGAAAATGGCCTCATAGCTTCGTTGGGGTGAGCAAGTTTGCTTGGTCGGACCCCTGTTTCCCAATAATTACATACCCACAATGGGATTAGACCTAGACCCCGGATGCCAGGTACTTGCTGTATATTATTAATTTTTTTATTATAATTTTTATTTTTGACCACTATCTATTATTTAAAATGGCATTGCCAAACTTTGTAATTTAAAGTCTTGCACAGCACAGAACAGATTAGAACAGAACAGAACAGTATGTTTAATATCTGGTTATAAAATAACTGTCTTGGAACAAGTAAAGATCACATTCAGTTGGTACACGACCACAATCGACATCAAAGATGCTCCTTCTGGCAATGTAGTACAGTATTCTCAATGTAAGGAATCTTTGAGATGTTCTGCTTCTTTACTGCATTTGTGCCATAACTCTTCAAGAATGCCTTCCCTAAGTTTACTGTACATCGTACTTGATTGACCTCTGACACTCAGCATGCATATTCACTTTAACTTTGCAGTATCCACATTGCACTTGTAGTACACCAGTACCTTACACTTGTACCTACCTGTGCAGTATCTGCAGTCCCAGTGTAGGAACAATGGCAGAGGTAGATGGTCTGAACCTACAACCACTTTCCAAAGAAGCCACTACACCTATGCTTCAGGTGCATGGGTGTACACCTCTATGTTGAGCTGGAGGAAGTGGGTGGCAATACCATACACTGTGAGTGGAGAAAACAAAAATGTACTGCCTTACTGCAATGCAATTACTGGTGACCTTCATTAACAACTTGATTTCAAGTTGTGTCAAATGTCATAATAACTGGGTATAATGTCACACCTGGTTGTTACGGCATTTCAGTCTGTCATTTTTTAACTGCAGGGCAGAAGCATGAACTTGCATGCAAATGTCCGCTGGCACTTGTCAGGTAGGCTCTGCAGCAGTTTAATGCTTTTAAAAGAAAACTTTTCCTCTCAAAAGAGCTTTTTGTAAATTTTGGTTGCTCCCCCACCCCCCGGTAGTGCTGACTCTCTTGGTCATGCTCATGCTCACTTTTGCTCTTTAAATAAGCAGTTTTCTTAAACAAATCCCTGCATCAGTTATTATAGAAAATAAAACATCTGTGTGTGTCTATGCAGTTGTTTCATACAGCCTCATTGTGTGATGACCATATAAACCACTTGAGCATCACTCTGCTGTCACACTGGTGTCAGTGTGGTTCATTTGGTAGCACATCTGCTGCTGGACCAACAGGTCATGGGTTCTAGTGCCACACTGGGATTTAGGGTCATTATTCCTTAAATGCTGGCGACTGAACGTAGTATTGGGGTGTGCTATCCTTTGGATGAGGTGTTAAACAGAAGTCCTTTTTACCCATCTCTAATGCTGTCCAGGTGGAAGTAAAATTAACCCAATGTACTTTTCTACAAAAGTAGGGACATTTTTATTGCCAATAACGTACGTGTGTTAGAAACAAAAACAGAATTGGTACATAATCCAAAACCATACAAAAGCAAATAATTCCATCTATATGACATTATAATGGACCAGTATTATCTAATAGACATAACTATTCAACTTCAAAATCTAAAACTTACAAACCAGAAATAATATTGGTACCATCGTTCTTTGTACTTATAACATGTGGTCCAAACATACAAAAATACATAAGCCTGTCGTCTTACTGCAATAATAAAGAAATATCATTATTCCCCCTCCTTCCTCTTTTGTTTTTTCCAAGCTTATTTACATCCTAACTTTATTCACACAGTTTATTTAAGAGGAAATGAAATTTTGACAGTTTTTCCATAATGTTCCTACTTTGGAGCTTGAATATTTTTTACTCTCTTGCATACATACAGACTGTAATGCTTTCCCTATATTCTGAATAATCTCCTGATGGAACACATATTTTTGTTGTAGGAGCCAGGCACATCTGGATTGCCACAAATAATGCATGATAATTATACCTATTATTTACAATGTACTTATATGAAAAGTAGCCCAGTGTGATGTAGATATCCCCCAAATCAGTTATTTTTAAGAAATTCCTAGAAACCTAGGGGTCTGCCAATATGTAGATATGCCAGTCCAAAACTCAGTGGCAAAAGGGCATTGTAGAAATAGATGCTCCTGCATTTCTAATGATGTCTCACAACCTGGGCGTGGGCAGTATCTATCTGAAAGAGGTTTATGCTTGTGTGCAAAAAATCTGTGTGCATAATTTTCTGGTAAAGTTATTTCCTTGTACAAGCTGACATACAGTAAATTCATGGTTAATTTTCCATTGTTTGATCTTAGTGAAAGCCTCAGCTACAGCTTAATTTTTTTAAGAGTGTTAGCTAGTCATTCAGGCCACAGATGTGAGCACCATTTCATTATTGCCTCACTCCATCCTGGTCTTTGTATCTTACAAATGGCTCCAGTATTAGTGAATAAGAAAATATTGATAAAATGCCACAGGGTTAATCATTCCCAAGCCTCCCTGTTTCTTCACTTTATACATTGTGTTCCTCTTCACTGGGTTTAGTCTACTCCCCCAATAAGCCTGAAAGAATATACTATAAATCCTCTGATGAGTCCTGGTAGGATGAAACACGTGTCTATGTCTTCTGTTAGCACCCTTTGCAAACTGTGTGAGAGGCCTTTCAGCACCATGCAATTCTGCTTAAAGTTGGACCAGCATAACATTCTGTGGTGATTTGCATATGCAGCCCATGATGCTTTACATTGTGTGGGCATGTGTGATTTTGTATTTTCTTGAAACTTGGCTTCCCAGCCAAATGCCCTTTTGGGGTAACCTCTTGCTCAGTGTTTGCGACAGGGTTCTTTGTCTTTAAATAGTTTTTTATTTTAATGGGTTCACCACAACATATCCAAGACACACTGTCTTAGGGTAGCTGGTCCATTCCACTGGGGTGTCAAACAGATGAGGCATACTGATGAGTCCTGGTAGAAGAAACACGGTCTATGTCTTCTGTTAGCACCCTTTGCAAACTGTGTGAGAGGCCTTTGAGCACCGTGCAATTCTGCTTAAAGTTGGACCAGCATAACATTCTGTGGTGATTTGTATATGCAGCCCATGATGCTTGCATTGTGTGGGCATGTGATTTTGTATTTTCTTGAAACTTGGTTTCCAGCCAAATGCCCTTTGGGTAACCCTTGCCTCAGTGTTTGCGACAGAGGTTCTTTTGTCTTTTAAATAGTTTTTTTATTTTAATGGGTTCACACAACATATCCAAGACACACTGTCTTAGGGTAGCTGGTCCATTCCACTGGGGTGTCAAACAGACGAGGCATACTGATGAGTCCTGGTAGGACGAAACACGTGGCTATGTCTTCTGTTAGCACCCTTTGCGAACTGTGTGAGAGGCCTTTCGGCACCATGCAATTCTGCTTAAAGTTGGACCAGCATAACATTCTGTGGTGATTTGCATATGCAGCCCATGATGCTTTGCATTGTGTGGGCATGTGTGATTTTGTATTTACTATAAATCCTAGTTTCTAACCCTTTGGGGGTGGGGATATATAACTAATATATATAAAAATGGGTAACAGCAAGGTTTTTATTAATACTATCCTTTTCAGTTTTGAGATCTTCTTCCCTTTCCATGTCTGTACTTTGTTTTCAGCTGTTACTATGCACTTTGTCCACTTATTAATAGCCATGTCCTTGGTCCCTAATGTGACTCCCAGTATTTTTTTGTTGGAGGTATCTATAGTTATGTCTGCAATAGATGAGGTTAGTTGCTGGCCCTGGTCTCCAAGTGGAAATCCCACACTTTTATTGTAGTTTATTCTAAGACAGACCAAAGATACACGTGACAGTCTATCAAAGGCCTTCTCTTGATCAATGGTCAGGATAAAGCCACTTAACATGTTGTTATCCTTCCTGTAGAGTAATTCTCTTAACAAAATTAAATTATCCTGGATACACCGGGATTTCAGGGCACATGTCTGCATTGGGCTGATGATATTGTCTGCTACTTTGGCCAAACGCTGTGTCAATATTTTCATCAATATTTTATAGTCAGTATTTAATAGACTAAGAGATCTCCAATTGTTTAAATCAGATTGTTGCCCTTCTTATGTATAAATATCATTAAGCCTCGTGACATGGAGTAGGATATAGTTCCTGTTATGCAACAGTAATTAAAAACATCAGTTAGTGGGACAGCCAGTCATCCCTTGAAGGTCTGATGTAATTCTGAACTTAGTACATCCTGGCCTGGGGCTATATTCTTTTTTAGAGCCATAATGCTGTCATCTTATTCCTGTGCTGTTACGGGATTCACCAAATAGCTTTTTACTTCTTCAGAATAGTTAGAGATACTTAAATGTGCATACAAAGATGCATCAGAGTCCAGTCCCCTCCACCCATACAAACATTTTTTGCACATAGTCATTCACTTCCTGCAAGATATCTTGTTTTGTGAACACTTCCTGTCCACCGTCTGTCCTCAGATGAGTCATTTTCCTACTACCCTTTCCTGGCAATCTGTGAAGGGGTCATAGGTCTGTTTCCTTTGTTGTGTGCCAAACTGCATTTCTTGATTCAGGGATATACCACGGTCATACTGTAGTTATCTCATTTCCTTTAAGTTAGTGATTAAGGATGCATTATTACAGCCATGTGTCTCAGATTGAGAGATTGTGTTATGCAATGAGGATCTCAACTGTAGGTATTTCAAATAATCAATGGTGGACTTTTTCTTCTTGGTATCCTCCCACCAGGCAAGAGTGTCATCATAGAAACAAAGGGCTGACTCCGTAGCATCCCATACAGTAAATGGTTCCATTTCTTCATTAAATCTGGTTCAGATAGAATCTGAGTATTCATTCTCCCTGGGCCTTTGCCAGAGGGAGGTATAGTGAAGCCTACCAGGATGAAGCGCAGCGCTGCAGAATTAAGCAGTAGAGTTACTGCAGGAAACAATGCAATTTCCATGAGAGTTAGTCCCTTTTGTCATGCAGTAAGCCTGTGACACTGCGCTTCATCCTGACGGGCATCACTCTATTTGTCCCAAGTGAACCGTTATCGCTAGCCTCTTATGATCAGAGATTTCAGTTGCTGTTTGATTTGTACTATTCATTGAAAAAGTGTGGGAAATACAAACAAAATTTATCCTTGTCTGCAAGGCACCTTTAGCAAACGTAAAACCTCCAATTTTTTGTTTTGCTTTGGTAGGCATCCGTCAGAGAGGACAGTTGTACTATTTTTAATAAGCAATTTGAGTCACAGAACATTTTTTCTGCCCGTCACTCCCTATCTGCCCTTTGAAATCCACAATTAAAATCACCACCCCACACAATAAGACAGATATGGTTGAGCGTCTTGAAGCAGATCTACTCTTGCCACTTTGGTATGGTTGGCATAGATAGCTATGAGCCTAAACTTCGTTGCCAAATACTTGACATCTAAAATCAAAGCTTTGACTGGAGCAATATCTACATGTTTAGTAACTTGGAAGCCTATCCCAGCAAGTAAATTCCTACTCCATTGCACCTACAGTATCTGTCTCAATTGACTAGAAAGCTGGTCCCTTTGTCCATTGTTTAGTAGCTTGTGCTATTTCAAATTGTGTTTTTAGCCAGGTGTCTTGTAAAAAAATTATCTGCGCTGTACTGTATAGTAGAGTTGTGAAAGTAATTAAACGTTTCCTGTAGTTTTTTTATACTATTCACATTTAATGTGTGAACTGTTAGTGTGCCCATGAGTAGGAATAGGGGAAGAAGCAAAAAACTCTAAGGCCCTATGTGTATCATGTTAACTTTCCTAACTTAGCTGCTGACCTGATGACTCTGGGTGTTTTTTTGGTCACATTCTCGGTCTCCATTTCCTCCAGATCTGATGATGGATCCAGCAAGGATGATGATATTGAAGAAGATTCTGAGTCTTCATCTTCCTCCTCAGACTCCTCTTATACCTTCCCTTTGTTCAACACCCAATATCTGTTTTGTAAAAGAATGTCCCTCTTTTTTTCCCTAGAAGTAGGGGTTGTACCTGGCCTTGCTCTTTGTTTCTTATCCTTAGAGCACACTATAGTAAAGGCATTTGGGGTTGGGGGGGCATCATGCTTGAGGTGCCAGAGGGGACTGAGCTGAGGCCTGGACTACTACATTGGGTTCAGGGTTCTCGTTATGTTCTTCAGTTTGTTGCACCATCTCTAAATCCTCTTTGTCTATTATATCAGGTATAACCCTGGGGGTGTACTGGGCCCTACTTCCTTTTGTGGGGGGGGGCCTACATACTAGACTGGGCCTGAGACTGTGCCCTAATATCTGCCATGTGTCTTTCTGATTCTCTGGCAGATCCCTGTTGTTGTGCCTTTGTGACAATATCCTCCTGGGACAAATGTGTACCCTAGTATGTGATGCCCAAGGACATTTCAAGAAAGAGTGTCCCTGTCTTTCACAAAGGTTGCACCTAAAGGTATTAGTGCAAGCCATAGTTACATGTCCGTATTCCATACAGTGAGCACATCTGGTGCTATCACATGCATTATTGAAGTGAGAGAGGGAACCATGCTTAAAGCAGGATTTGTGCTGACCAGCATAGACTAACATACCCTTATCCCTACCCAGCAGAATGCTGTTGGGCAAGTGCGCAATACCACAATTGGTTTGTTGTAACTTAACTCGTACCTTTCACCCCTCTGTCCAAATCTGCTCTGAATCGATAATCAGTTCAGGCTTATCCAGTACTTTGCAATGCTGCCGCAACCAACACAAATTGTCTGCTGTATTAACACTTTTTGTTCAGAACATGATGGTAATTGTTCTCAATGCTGGTCTAGTCAAAGGGATTGCTAGAAAGGGGAGCCAAAGAGTGGTGTCCTTTAGTCATTTGTACTGTTTGCCAAACCTATCTAGATTGTGGATTTGTTTAAAAGAAATGTAATAGTTTGAGTCCCTTGTATGTATCATGGCATATATTTCTGACGCATAAAACTTCATTGAATCTTTAATCAGAGTTTCTGCCATGTAAACCCTGTTTGGCGGCTGCTCCAATCCTCCTTTATAAATCAACCTAACTGAGTTTCTTTGTGGTGCTGGTTCTCCTGTTGGTCTAAAGAAATCTGAGCATTGTCTGTTTATTTTATTAGTATTCTCAGTACCCGTGTGTTCATTTTCATGATTGGAATGTTGTTGTCCCTGCACATTCCCTGTTTGTATAGCAGACTGTCCAGATGCTGTTTCAGTAGTTCACTCTGTACCTGTTTGTAGTCCTGTATCATTTATTCCCCCCACTGGGGCATTTGCATCTGCATTCTGTTGCAACCCCGTTCTGTGAAAACAAACGGCACTAGTCTGTATTTCAGTATCTTTAAAGGGCATAAACTGTTCACTGGGGTTTGTTTTAATGTTTCTTTTCTGGTAGATCCACCTTCAGCATTTGTGAGTTGCCCCACTTACTGTACTCTGTATCCATCTTTCTCTGCCCCTGTAAAATCCTGTATCACTGCAGTGCTAGATTGGTGTCATCCGGGATCCAGTCTCCGGATTTGGACTGCACCCATCCTGCCGCACTCGGTGCTCTTTCAGGGGACCAAGGCGCATCTCTACAGTTCTGCTGTGTGCGTCTTTTGGCAAAATGCCTCTTATTGGAAGTTTCAATCTTAGGAATCTGTCCCTCATTGCTGGTTTTGCTAGGCAGGCTTGCTGAATCATGTTGTACATTGGGTGCTGCTGCTATGGGAACCATAAGTGATTTTCCCATTATTATTGCAGTTTTTGCCACTGCCAGTTGACATTCTTCTTCTTGTAACTGTGCCAGCAATAGGCTCTTCATTATGCATGCTTTTCTGTATCTGGTGTGGAGTCTGGTGTTACTTCCAGACTTCTTAGCTATAAATTCTGGCTTTGCATTTCTGATTCTCAGGTGCTACACAGTGCCCCACTGCTATTGGCATTATGTCCATGCTCAATTTATTCTCCAAATTCTTTTCAGTGTCCAGGCTGCTGAGGTTGGAACCTCCAGCCCTTCTTCTCCAGTTTTCTGCTCCAAATGTTTCTCCTACTCCACCGTCTTGGACAGGTGGCACCCCTTACCAAGAGTAGGGGATTTTCCCCTGTGTTCTGGCCAACATTCCCCTTGTCTTAAAACTGGTTCATGTAATTGTTCAAGGTTGTGTGTGGGTGTTGATGCATGAAATGGCTGCCACTACACATTCAGTCACTTCACTACCAGTCTAGCATTGCCTGTAAAGTGCTTTGGGATACAATGTGTATAAAAAGCACTATATGAATGCTAGTTCTTCTTCTTCACACACCTCGGTTGTGTCAAAAAAAACTTATAACACACACCTGCCTATGCATTATTCTCTGTATATAATTCTATATTACAATAACTTAGGGTCATTATAGCACAGTAGTGTAACTTATTATGTTGCCTCAAGTAGTGTTTCATTGCAGGGGCAGAATCAAGGCCAGGAAATGGCTTTTGATCAAGCAGTTCTGCACAGGTACTATTATAAATGTTGCCACCACATCCACCAGTCACCATCCAGTCCTGACAGATGGTGCCACCTTATCTGAGGTCCTCACTATGGAACCTGATGGGGGTCCTATGCAGCTGCAGTAAACAGGACATGTCCCATTGATGGGTATTTTGTACATATTGTTTCACAGCATAATAGGCAAGGCAAGGCAAGGCAAGGCAAGTTTTATTTTTCAGGCGCCCAATCCTGGAGGCTCTTGTGCTGTACACAAAATACAACTATTCAATTAAATAAAACAGATACATAAGTAAACACTAATAAAAAGCAAACCATCTAAACACAATTAAAAAGAAATAGCAGCAATTGGTAAAAAGCTGTCCTACTGAAATATACCAACCAGTGTCAGAGAAGGCCTGACTAAACAGGAGGGTCTTGAGGCAGGCCTTGAATACTTCAACTGAAGGGGCCGCCCTTACAGATGGAGGCAACAAATTCCACAGGACAGGGCTGGTGACACTAAATGCTCTGTCACTGGTGATTTTGAGCCTCATCCTGGGAATCGCAAGGAGGCCCCTAAAGGAAGAGTGGAGGGAGTGGACTGAAGCAGCAGGCATCAGAAGGTCTGACAAGTATCCAGGGCCGAGCCCATGTGGGGCCTTAAAGGTGAGCATGCCTACCTTGAAGAGGATCCTCCACCTGACCAGCAGCCAGTGCAGTTCACGCAGCACCAGTGTGATATGGCAGTATTTAGACTGCTCTGTTAACAGTCTGGCAGCTGTGTTCTGCACTAGCTGCAGCCTATGGATTGTACCTCCCGAGACCCCGAAGTAGAGCGCATTGCAATAATCAAGCCTGGACGTTATGAAGACATGTACCAAGGTGGGGAGGTCCATGGGCGGAACGAAGGGCTTAATCCTGGTGACATTCCTAACATGATAAAACCGGGTCCAGACAATGGATGACACCTGAAATTCAAATGTCCATCTGCTGCCAAGGGTCACACCAAGATCGCGCACCCTGGAGGAGGTCTTTAATGGCACAGAACCCAGGAATAACCCTGTTGGTGCACCAGAGGCCATCCTATCATGCCTTCTGTTTGACTCCACCACCAGTACCTCCTTCTTATCAGGGTTAAGTCACAACCAGCTGGAGGCCATCCAGTCATTGATCTTGGTGAGGCAGCTGTTAAGCACTTCCACTGCTTTGGTTGTTCCAGGGGCAAAGGAAAGATACAGTTGGGTATCATCAGCATAGCGATGAAAACCCAAACTGTATTTCCTAATGAGCTCTCCCAGGGCCAGCATATACATGGCAAACAACACTGGCAACAAGACCAAACCCTGAGGTACTCCACATGATAGGAGGCTAAGGGAGGAGAAGAAATTCTCCAACACTACCTGTTCCCTCCTATTAGTGAGATAGGACTCAGACCAGTGGATGACAGTGCCGGTGAGTCCACAAAATTCTCTCAGGCAGTTGAGTAGCACCCAATGGTCTACCATGTCAAATACTGAAGAGAGATCGAGGAGAACGAGGATTGTCCCTTCTCCTCGATCTCGAGCCTTAAGGAGGTCATTGTGCACACAAACTAATGAGGTTTCCATGCTATGCCTCATCCGAAACCCTGACTGGAGGGGTTCGTACAGATCAAAGGTCACAAGATGCTCCTCAAGCTGCTGAGCCACAACCTTCTCAACAACCTTTCCTAAAAAAGGGAGGTTGGAGATTGGACAGTAATTCAACTTGACATCAGGGTATAAAGATAGTTTCTTTAGAGAGGCCTAACCAGTGCCTCCTTGAAGGCATCTGGGAAGACCCCCTCTGAGATAGAGCCCTGGACAATCATGGCAAACACCGGGTCAACAGTGTTGACACATCCCATCAAGAAACATGTCTGCAATAGGTACAGTTCACAATATGCGTGCTTCAGCCCGCAGGCAACCTTAATGACCTCAGCCACCCCCACTAGTTTAAACTCTCCCTAACCAGGTGGAGTGCTCTTCAAACATCCAAGGTGATCACTGTTAGCCACAGTGTGGCACACTGGTGGAATGCCCTGCCAGATGGTAGACATCCTGTCCAGGAAGAATTGAGCAAACTCTTTGCATAGCATGTCAGAAAAGGCCTTTTTCGGCTGTAGACAGGCTGGGTTTAACAGCCTGTACAAAGTCCGAAATAGCAGTGTTGGTCAGTTCTTCCTGATAGCAATCTCCCTGGACAGGAACTTTGCCTTCTTATGGGTGATTACCCCCGATACTCAACATAGTGATAGCAGAGGGCTAGTTTGTTCACCTCCAGCCCGGACTTCTGCCAGCACCGCTCTAACCTCTGACCCAAAATCTTCATCACCTTGAGCTTGCCATCGAACCATGGGGACCTAAAGTTAGAAGATTGGGGCCATACATGGACCTGTGCAAGACAGTTGAGTGCAGCCAACATTGCCCTATTATAGGTGGGGACGGCCTCACCCATGCCCCCTACCTACACATAATCCAGGGTTCGATCCTTGGCCCTCTACTTTTCAGCCTTTTCATCACTACTCTTCCTGCAGCTTGCAATAATAACTTAATAGTCTATGCTGATGATGCAGTCCTCTTTTCCTCCCATACTGACCTTGTCTCGCTCTCCAAGGTGCTACGGACGAACTTCAGCCTAGTTGAAACCTGGCTTCTCCAACATAAGCTGTTGACGAATTACAAAAAAACAAAGTCCATACCCTTGACTGCACAGTGTCTTACAGCTTGCATGTTCAACACATCTCAAAATCAGTCAACTCAAGAACTAGGGTCCTCTACTGCCACCATCGCTGTCTTACCAAAGAAGCTATGTGCGCAGCCATAACTGTCTCAGTCCTACCCATCACTGATTACAGGCTTGTCTTCTATGGGGCTGCCATTGATACCATCCTAAAACTGGTCAAGACAGCCCTTGACAAATGTCGTAGACTTCTCACTGCTGCAGGGAAGCATATGCATACCTGTGATTTCTACAAGCAATCCAACTGGCTCAGTCTAAATAGTAGACTTGCCTACTAGACCTACCTACTGGCTAAGAAAATTTGTCTTAACCTCACACCCCCTGCAACTCATGCCTTAATGTTGCCCGCAGTCACTGCACATTTCATGTGCAGTTTCTTGAAACTGACATTTATTGTTCCATTCTGCCATACCAACCAGGCTCAATGTGCTTTCCACACCAGGCCCCCCCCCCACTGCTAAACAACCTTCCCCCTGAAATTGTGGCTGAAAACAAGCTTGGCCCATTCAAACGTAAACTCCGCCAGCACCTCACTGACCTCAGCAGTTGTGACTGCTCTGTCTAGGCTTGCTGCTTTGTTTCGCCTCTCCCTCCTCTTCTTTCCTTCCTTGTTATCCTCCCCACTTCTCTCCACCCCTCCATCCCCTGCTACTCCCCGTCTCTCTCTCACCCACCACCTACCATTCTAACCCCTCACCTCCCACCTACCATTCCACTCCCTCTCCTGCTCCTCTCCTCCTGTCTCCCCCTCCCTATCACCCTATCTCTTGTTGCTCCACCCCCAGACTACCTAGCACTTATCTTTCTGTTCTTGCACTTACGACAATGTCAAATCCTTGACTGCCTACCCCCGTTTTCCTCCCCCCTCCCCCCTTATCCTCCACCCCTTACTCCACTTATGTTACGCCTAGTATGGTTTTCATTTGTATCTGTGTCTTGCTATATATACACCCGTATTGTTAATTGTGCATTATTTGCCACTGACTGTTTGCTACTGTGCTAGTCTATACACATGTACTGTCTTTTGCTACTAAGTTAACCTCCTGACCTGTATTGTATCTTACTTCTGCTTACTTCTATGTTAACCTCCTGACCTTGTACTGTATCTTACCACTGTTTTGCTTCCACCCATTGCTGATGCGGGACCTTTGTAAAAGAACCATTTGGTTCAAAGATATTTGTAATCCTAGTAATAAATAAATAATAACAAAAAAAAATAGATAGATCTGCCATTGCCAGAAGTCCCTCCAGGGTTAAACCCCTCAAAGGGCGGTAGCTTTCCATCTCTGCAGGGGAAGGGCTCACAGGGGGGGCCCGGAGCAAGAATTCCACTGTGCAATGGTCAGACCAAATGACCTGATCAGTCCTGAGATTATTAATCTCAAGCCCAAGACAGAAGACCAGGTCCAACATGTGGCCGCCCTGGTGGGTTGTGGAAGAAACTTCTTGCGACAGGCCTAGAGATGACTGGAGGAGACTGTACTCTAGCCTAGAGGATTCATTGTCAGCCCAGACATTGAAATCCCCCAGAACTAAACATCTGGTGAACTCCAGTGTCTCACTGACAATGAATGCACTACATCAATAGTGCAGTACATATACAGTATAAACACTTAAAGTATTGTTATTATTTTTCAGATGGACAACAGTCATGACAGGGTGTAGCCCCTTAATCTTGAGGGATGGCAGCCATAAACCCTGAACCTAATTTATCTCAACTCTACTTATTTGAATCTATTTATTTGATGTTATAGTCTTTTTATTTGCTTATGTTTGTACTATGGCCCAGATATTCAAAGGGGTTGCACCTGGCACAACCGAGTTGCACCAGTGCAACCCCAGACATGTGCCCTGGGGCAATATTCAAAGGAGGGACTTGCACAGCGCAAGTCCCGATACACCGGGGCGCATAGTTAATGTATGCAGTGCATCCCCTGGGGGTGTGCCCATGCATATGCGGCACATCCTGATATTCAGACTGGGATGTGCAGCGCACATGCTGGCACAACTCTGAGATTCATCATATACCGTGGCACATAGTTGATCCTGAAAAAAATGGCTCAAATGATAGCCACCCACAGGCGGGCCACTGTAGTGCAGGGTGCAACACAGTGGCCACCTGCTATGGGTGGTTCCCACCCCCCAGAACACCATCCACAAGCACCCACATATCACCCTGGTGGTCCAGTGGTGCCACCCTCCCCAACCTTAACCCCAATCGCCTGACAGAATGAAAATAAATGAATTCCTAGTAATCTAGTGGCACCCCCCCACTCCGCTCATAACCCGATCACCTGTCAGAATGGAAATAAATGAATCTCTGGTAGTCTAGTGGCACCCCCCACCCCACCTGTAACCCAATTGCAGTGAATCCTACCTAACGTATACCCAGGTGGTCAGTGGCACCCCAACCCCCACACACAGGACCCCCTGCCCACTAGCTCCTCCCGTCATTGGCAGGCATCAAAACCACCTGCATATCACCTGGCTGCCCACCCAATGACAGTTTACAGTATCAGCTGTAAGTCTATTGGTCCACACTGTGATCAATGGGCTTGCAGTTCATGCTGTAATAGTCATTCACAAAATGTGAATGAAGTGATTCATTCACATTTATGTGACTGACTATGACAGTATGAACTGCAAGCTCATTGGTCCACAGTGTGGACAAATAAGCTTACAGCTGATACTGTAAGCTGTCATTCGGCAGCCAGCCTGGTGGTATGTGAGAGGGTTTGATGCTGCCCACCGATGATAGGGGGCGCTGGGTGGACTGGGGGTCCTGTGTGGGTGGGGGGTAGGGGTGCCACTGGACTACCAGGGATTCATTTATTTTCATTCTGTCAGGCGATCGGGGTTACGGGCGGGAAGGGGGGTACCATTGGACTACCAGGGAGTCATTTCATTACATTAGTACCAGTGATCGTGGCTACAGAGAGGGAGGGAGGTATGACTGGACTACCAGGGAGTCATTTCATTACATTAGTACCGTCGATCATGGCTACAGAGAGGGAAGGGAGGGGTATCACTAGACTACCAGAGCGTCATTTAGTTTCATTTTGCCAGGTGATCGTGGTACGGGGAGGGTGTGGGGTGCCACTAACTCCCTCTGGCAGCATCATTCGCTATGCAGAGCACCATGCACATTTCGCTGGCCAGCCCTGCACAACTCATGCAAATGGGGCTATAATGACATGCAAATGGCCCCATTAGCGCTTTGCGTACATTTTGCTCCATTTGCATACTGCCGGCTGAATATCAGGAATTTGCACACAGTGAACTCTGTTGAGCTGGTACAGTTCCCATTCCTGGTATTCAGCCCTGTCTGGCGGGATGCACCAGTGCATGGTATTTGCGCAGTGCACATTACCTGCTACATTCAGAGGAGACGCGCCATTGCTCATCTCCTTTGAATATATCCCTGTGTTGCACCAGCCCAACACAGTTGTGCTGTGCCACCACATGTGCCATTGCCAGACGCATGTCTGAATATCGGGGCTAATATGTTTATCCTATACTCAGTTTGTCTGTATGCAGCTTACTGTAGTAAAATACCTATTTTGGACTTACATGTGTTTCCAGTCTGTTTCTCTCAGTGCCACTACACTGTGTAGCACCTCATGGTTTGGAGTGGGGGTGGGTCAAGGTGAGTTAGAAATACTGTATGTGTGCTATGGGAGCTGGCATGAGAGTCTGTTTAAATGGAAAACTGGGCCATGATAAAATAAACATGCAAAAATCACAGTTCTGTGGCAATTCTGAAGCATAAACAAAAGTAGTGAATAAACAATGAATGCATAGAAAATACATAGCAAATCACATAATTAGAACAGCAGAAAAATACTGACACTCTGAGCTGGTCAGAAAGCAGTGCCACAGTACAATCCAGTTATTCCACTATGTCAATACCCACTTTGGAATTGGCTGCAGACATGGTGCATGCACTATTTTGACAACTAAATGACTGTGAATGATAAGGGACAGCTACTGGTAGAGGCTGGGATATAAACTACCAATGGGCTGAAGAATGATAAATGACATGAACATCACCACTGGTTGATGCCAAATTCAAGAATTTACTGTGAGTCATTTCACCGCAAAATCCAGCATGACACTCATCATGACTGTATTCAGCCCTGACTGAGATAGCTACCTGTGAACTGTGACCATGGTCCTTCAATTGCTCAGAAAAGCAGGTACCATGGCCAGCATTGTGAAATGTGCCCTTGGGTGGTGGGCAAAAAATGACACATGGCTGGGAATGGCCACATAACCCAGTTATTAATAAAGCTAAGGCCCTAGCAGACTATCCTGTCATGACAATGAAGTGGGACTTGTGGTATATTATCATCAGTTTATCCCAGAATTCTAGACCCTTGCTACCCCTGCTGACTGACTTAATGAAGAAGGTAGCCCCCAAAAAAGATCTGTTGAGCCCCAGAGTGTCAAACTGCCTTTCAGACTATGATGTGTGAGTCAGCGCAGCAGCTCAGTGATAGAATAACTGCTCACAATGTTGGTGACCCAAGCTTGGGAGCAGGACAGCTGAGCATCCCTGCAGATGCTTCTTTTCTCTGGAGAGGGAGGGCATCATATCCTTAGTGCATTATCCTCCCAGGTGACTACAGAGGGAGCTGCAGGGAGGGCATGACATTGCTAATGTTGATGGGTATGCACTCAGGATGTGCATGTCACAGTGAGTGGTGTTCTCATGGGGAGAAACAGGAAGAAAAATTCCTTGATAGAGCAGCATTTTTTGTTTTATTTTTTTTATTTTAGTCTTTGGTAACCGGGTGAGGCCCACTAGGCACAAGTGCCTGTTTTCAGGGGTGACCTGGGAGCACTGGGCGGTTAAGTGACTTGCTCAGAGTCACACAGTATGTAAGTGGAGGTTGTGAGAATCAAACTTAGGTCTGGTCTGCTGGATGTATCAAGATCGTTCACACCTCGTTCCTCTAACCTCTAGGCTATACTGCCAGCCCAGCATGATGGCCCTTCTGTGCTCACTGACCCAGCACCTGCCTGCCTAGGCACTCATTCTGAATGACTGGTAGAGAATTTACTGAAAGATCTTTGCCGAACCCAAGGGTCCCTCAGTGTGGGACATGCCACAAGGTTAACATAGGAAAACAGGTAAGTAGTCAGAGATGGTGAGATTTTAGGGCTGAGGTGTGTTAGAGGGCTTGAGAGGGGGGCCAATGGCTGGCCTGGTGTCAGGAGTGCTATGAGTGGCCAGGCATATGTACTGCATATTTCACCTCCTCCTTTGTTTTGTACATGGTTGCCTCTAAACTGAAGTTGGGTTGTCATGTCACAAGGCTTTGAGGACAGGATTCACCCAGTCCTGTTTCTCTCCATAAAACTTTTATCCCGGCAGCAGCACTGTGCCACACTGGAGAAGATATGTCTAGTGATGAAGTGGGAGGTAGTGGCATTATGTTACTACTTGCTGGGGAGAAAGTTCATCCTGTTCTCAGATCATGCCCCTCTCAAATGGTTGCATGCAATATGGGATTCTAATTCAAGGGTCATCTGGTTGTACCTAGCTCTGCCACCATTATGGTTTGATTTGCACCACCAGATAGGCTCAATGCCTAGCATCACTGACTTCTCTTCCCAGTAGGATGGGTCTGTGCT
Organism: Neoceratodus forsteri; assembly: GCA_016271365.2. Classification (NCBI taxonomy): domain Eukaryota; kingdom Metazoa; phylum Chordata; order Ceratodontiformes; family Ceratodontidae; genus Neoceratodus; species Neoceratodus forsteri. The sequence continues at coordinate 271,932,027 of CM028130.1, read as the reverse complement.
GGCCATTGATGAGTGTGTCTTGGGCATGACTCTAAAGAGAAGGATATGTGATGTGGTGTATGTCCCATCTGCCCCAGACACTCTCCCCCCCTCACAATACAGGTGTTAGCAGGGGCCCAAAGGAGACTGGAAACAAATGCTGCCTGTTTTAGGGTTGGCTCTGTTTGACTCTAGGCTTGCACAGCACATGCTGTTGAATCTTCCTTAGAAGGAAGCAGGGTGCCGTGCATTGCAGAAGAAAGGAAGAAGCTGAACAGCAGGAGCTGGCTGCAGTAGAAAGAGTAACCAGGGAGAGAGCCTTTTGATGTTAAGCTGTCGTTAAGCCTCATTTCTTTTAGTTTTAGGCCAAAATTAAGCAGTTTTTTAATTTTATTTGAACTGATGTCAGTGTGTTTTCTGTCCCTGAGAGCTTCACTAAAAAACTGCCTATTATGCTGCCCTGTCCATGCAGACTTCTTTTTTTACCTACATTTTCTTTTGCTCATAACTTCAACATTTTTAATTTTCTTTCACCACAGCTTTCCAAACCTGCAAAGTTACCTCCCTCCCTAACTACCACGTAAGAGGCAACCTTTATATCTCTCCCACTTGTATGGAGGTAAACGTTAAACTGGGGTTGGCATATAAGGTGAGATGCTCTCTAAATGTTGATGCCAGATTGCCCATAGCACAGGGAATTCTACCACCTTGCCTTACTTATAGCTTAATGGCCTTACTTGATGCCAGCAATGGAGTACTTGCTGCAATAGCATTTGTCATTTTGTTCTTTCTGCTCCCAAACTTACTCATTGCTGTCAACTTTACTCTAGTCTTAACTGGCTCTCTCCATCCTCCTATAGCTCTACTTGGCTGGATGCATGGTCAACACTATTCTCAGAACTGGTACTCCTGTGTCTCTTGTAGCTATGTTACAACAACCTGCTCTGCACTACCCTCTAAGATCTTCTGAGCAATCCCTGCTAGATATCCCAAGATGCTCTACCAAGAAGGGTGAACTTGCCTTTGCTATATCTGCCCACAAAGTTTGCCACTCTCTGCCTCTTCCTGTCAGACAATGCAATTCTCACTATGCCTTTAAAAAGTGTCTTCAATCCCTCCTTAGTGACTCCAACCACTGCTCTTGTCCTACCTCTCAAATACCTCCTACTTAGCTATGGGAACAGCCAGTTAGCATAGCACTTATATACCCGACATATATCACTGCACTTGTTTAACTGTACCTGGTAATTGCATTTACCTACCAATATATTGTATCCAGTCATGTTGTTTGTTTCCATTCTTTGGCCAGTGGCATGTGGACAGCTGGTTCTGATTACACTATGATATTTTTTCTGCAATATAAAATTTGTAGGGGAGTGTCTGTTAGGAGAAACTACTGTCTTGTTGAAATGACACATCAATTCCACCTCCCCAGGTATAAGTTCAAAGGACAGGACGTAGGTTAAACTACAGAGATCTGGGATGCAATTAGCTTGTCAGTTTGCTTTGAAGCCATGAACTAAAATATCCATTTATGATGTCCTCAGGGAAATCCCTTGATTTGTACTAGTTGTCATGAAGAAAGGGGCATATGCACGTGTTTGGGGTGTCTTCCAAGGAAGCCAGTTAATTACATCAAAGAGACTTTGATGTCTTTGTGAAGCAGGTCCCAGACTAAATTGGGAAGTCCAATATGCATTTCTTTGGGGTATCGTCAGAGGAAGCCAGTTAATTACATCAAAGAGACTTTGATGTCTGTATGAAGTAGATCACAGACTGGTTTGAGGAAGTCAGATGAAGAAAGGAGATTCACTGATGTCACCTATTTTTTTTTAAATATCTTATTAGGACATCCTGTGTTATAAAATATACATTTTAATACACCAAGGTGGAGTTAGGTGACCTCAGAAAGAAGGCCGGCTCAAGACTGCTTTTAAGTATACTGAGCAGACCTTAGAGTCACAGAGAGATTCATTTTCTGACTGAGAAAGAGGATCAAAGCACTGAAAGATTAAGAAAGTAAGGAAACATTAGATAAGACCAGTCTGAGTGTATGGGTTGTAGGAATTTGCACTTTTAAACCTGTTTTGTTTTTAAGATTGTATGTGTTGAGATATCTTGTTCTGTATTTACTGTTTTCCTATTTTTACCTATTTTAAAGTAAAGATAAATATTTTAAAAACAGAAACTGCCTGATGTGCCTTGAAACTTCTTTTTTTTATAAGTAAAGCTTAGATGGTTACAGTTGACACTGTGCCTGAGCTTATTGTGATACCAAACCGGGAAACAGGTAAGAGTTCTCTAAGTCTTGCATGGAGTTCTAAGGGTTCATTTTGTAATACCTGGTTAGGTGCCCCTAGGCAAAGATATCTGGCCCCCTGAAGACAGAATTATCTGAGCCTGACAATTGGGTACACTAACAAGAGGTTATCAGTTTGAATCCCTCCAGAACTTGGGACAAAAGGGACTCAAACCCACAAAAACAGACAAGAAGATTACCTTGTTCTCTTAACTGTTCACAACACTATGCTCAGAGGTTGGCACTTTGGGAGCAGAGGGATGACCTGCTGAGTGGGGTTGTGACAGATTGGTTGGCAGCGGTGCGAAAAAGTTTGGTGGTATAAGCTTTATTGTTCAATGTGTCAGCTTGAGACTTTTCAGCTCACTTGTAAAAAAAAAAAAAGAAAGGCAGCATTTTGTTTCAAAAGGAAACAGAACTATATCCCTTGGCTTACAGTCAAGTTCCTACCCATTTTATTTTTTTTTCTAAAGTGCCAGTCAGAGTAGTAGTAGTTAGGAAAGATGACTTTCTACAACAGCAGGCACACTATAGACTCCTTAAAACAGTTGTGCAGGGACAGAGGAGTCCCATTTGCAGTAAAAGCCAGCAAGCAGAACCTCATAGATGCCCTGATGGTAGCAGATACCCAGAGCAGGAAGTCACGGACCGGGACTGAAAAGGACCAAACCTCGAGTGTGGCAGGGCTAGTGGCCAGTGCAGTGTCCAGATCTGATGAGGAGGACAACAGGGCCACTGTCAGTGAAGGGCCACAGCAGCAGGGGAAGGTCACCAGTATCCTGGACCCAGAGGTGCTTAGGCTGCAAATTGAGTTGCGCAGGATGGAGCTGGAGTTCCAGGAGAAGAAGGAGCAAGAGAAGCAAGAGGCAGACCGTGAGGCAGAGTGAGAGAAGCAAGAGGCGGACCATGAGGCAGAGTGAGAATGCCAAGAAACAGAGCAAGAACAGAGAGACGCTGACCATGCGGAGCAGAAGCGCCAGAGGCAACACGAACTGGAGAAGATATGACTCCGACCAGCGGCACCACAGCAGGTAAGTGGCTTGGGTTTAACTGGGACTGCAGGACTGGGTTACAAACTGAACTCCAAATTAATAGCTGAATTTAAAGAGGGGGAGGATATGGATGCCTTTTTAAATTCTTTTGAAAAGGTTTGCATTCAGGCTAAAATTCCTAGAGAGTCCTGGAGCTTCCAGCTATCCCCGGTACTTACCGGGAAACTCGGGATGCATTGGGTCAAATGGACAATGAGGACAGTGATGATTACAGCAAACTTAAAGCTGTACTTTAAAAAAAGTTTGAATTAACTGCTGAATCATACAGAGCTAAATTCCGTAAGCTCAGGAGAAGCCTTGAACTGAGATATGAGGAGCTAGCCATGAAACAATGTCAGTTTTTAAAACGTTGGTGGGAAGGAATTGAGGCAAACTCTGTTGATAAAATTGAAAATGTGATTCTGTTAGAACAGTTTTTCTGGGCATGCCTAGCAGAGCTAAAAACCTGGCTAGAGGACCGAGATCCCAAAACAGTGCAGGAGGCTGCTGAACTCTCGGTCCACTATGCCAAGAGCAGACCAGCTCTGAGAGCGAATGGGGCAAGTGGGGCAGCACAGAAAGGGAAAAGCACGCCTTCAGGGCAGCTAACACCTTCACTACCTCTACTGAAACCAGTTAGCCCCAGGTTTCAGAGAAAAGATTTCTCTGAGAGAAGAAATGAATGCTGGTTATGTAAAGAAACTAGGCATATTGCCAGACGGTGTCCCAAAAAGGTGAGCAATAATACACAACTGGGTGCTAGAAAAGAAGTAGGTTGTTTGTGTGTCCCTGGAAGCATGCCAGTGAACATGAGGGAACACATGCACCCAGTCATGGTGAATGGTGTACAGATGCAGGGGTTAAGGGACACAGGGGCATCCCTGACCTTGGTAAAGGGTGATCTGGTACAGCCTGGTCAGCTTATACCCAATTAATACATCACTGTACAGGACTTTGCAGGTGGGGAGAAAACATTGCCCCTTGCTAGTGTTCTCCTAGACTGGGGTGAAACAGAGGGAACTGTGCAACAGGTGGCTGTAGCCAAAACATTAGCAGTGGATGTGATCCTGCGTAACAATCTCCAGCAGGGGATGGTATGTGCAGTTACCCATAGCCAAGCGGCAAGGGAAAATTATAGTTCTCTGAACCCCACAGAAGCCATTGTGGAAATCACTGAGAGGCTGGTTCCCAAGTCTGTGTCTCCAGATGGGGAGACTGATAAAAAGGGGGTAGAAATTTCACCAGTAACAAGTAACCACACAGCTACAGAGGGTTACTCCAAAGAGGAAGGGTTGACCCCTTGTCAGAGGGTTGGGATTGACAGTGATCCTGAGTGCCCTGATGGTAGTGCTAGGGACCCTAGTTTAACAACTGAAGGGGACCTGTCCCATGCCTTGAGAATGTGTGAGGGTTCGCAGAGAAGTGACCCTAGTTTAAAGAAGCTGAGGGCTTGGGCATACTCGGACAGCAAACAAGGAGAAACATAGAATTAGGTTGTTAGTATTGAGATCTGCAGCTTATCCAGTAGAGGGCAGATTGGGTGGGGCCAACGTCCTTATCTCGCCGCCAAATTCTATGTTTCTATGTTTCTATAGAATTTGATGGCAGATAAGGACCGCTTGGCTCACCCAGTCTGCCCATTTTCTACCTAATGGATAAGCTGCAGATCCTAGTTAACCAACAGCCTACTTCTTCCTACCCCCACCCCTAGTATTGCCTTATGACTGTCCCATCATGCTTGAATTCCACCACTGTTTTTGACTCCACAACCTCCTTCGGAAGGCTGCTCCATGCATCCACAACCCTCTCTGTGAAAAATACTTCCTTAAATTACTCTGAGCCGTCCCCCATCTTCAAATTGTGCCCCTTGTTCTTGCATACCTCTTTTTGAAAGATGCTACCCTCTTGGACTTTGTTGATTCCCTTGAGGTACTGGAAAGTTTCTATCATGCCCCTCCTTTCCTCGAGGCTGTACATATTAAGCTCCTGCCTCTCTCTTCATATGTCTTCCGTGCAGACCCTGCACCATTTAGTTGCCTCCTCTGGACAGCTTCCATCCTGTCTATGTCTTTGCAGAGATTGGGTCTCCAGAACTGCACGCAGTACTCCAGATGGGGTCTCACCAGCTGTCTGTACAGAGGGATAATAACTTCCTGTTTTCTACTGGTGATGCCTCTCCCTATGCATCCCAGTATCCCCCCAGCCCTCCTTGCTGCCCTTTCACATTGCTTGCCCACCTTTAGGTCATCTGATATGACTACCCCCAGGTCCCTTTCCATTTTTGTTGTCGTTAGTATCTCACCCCCCATTGTGTACTCTTCCCCTGGGTTTTTGTTTCCCAGGTGCATTACCTTGCACTTCTTAGCATTGAATCTAAGCTGCCATACATTTGACCATTCCTCTAACCTTGCCAAGTCGCTTCTCATCCTTTCCATCCCACCTTGTGTATCAACTCTGTTGCAGATCTTTGTGTCATCTGCAAAGAGACATACTTTTCCTTCCAGTCCCTCTGCAATGTCGCTTTATAAAGACATTGAAGAGGATCGGTCCTAATACTGAACCCTGCGGTACCCCACTAGTAACCCACCTTTCTTCAGAGTGGACTCCATTTACTATTACTGTCTGTGTCCTATTCTCCAGCTAATTCTTTACCCAGGCTTTCATCTTTGGACCCACTCCCAGGCTGGCTAACTTGTATATTAATCTTTTGTGTGGAACTGTGTCAAATGCCTTGCTAAAGTCTAGGTAGGCCATGTCCACAGCCCCTCCCTGATCTACTACTTTGGTCACCCAGTCAAAGAAATCTATCAGATTCATCTGGCATGACCTTTCCACTGTGAATCCATGCTGCCTTGGGTCCTGTGCCCCCTCTGGCCTCTAGATACTCGACAATTCTTTCCTTCAGAAGTGATTCCACCCTGAGGTGACGGCAGACTTAACATTTATTGGGAAACATAGAAACATAGAAACATAGACTTTGATGGCAGATAAGGACCGCTTGGCCCATCTAGTCTGCCCATTTCCCTACCTACAGGATAGGCTGCAGATCCTAGTTAACCAACAGCCTATTTCTTCCTACCCCCCACAAGAATTGCCTTATGTCTGTCCCATGCATTCTTGAATTCTCCCACAGTTTTAGACCCCACAACCTCCTCAGGAAGGCTGTTCCATGCATCCACTACCCTCTCTGTGAAATATTACTTCCTCACATTGCCCCTGAACTGCCCTCCTTCTATCTTTAAATTGTGTCCCTTGTTCTTGCAAGTCTCTTTTCTGAAAGATGCTACCCTCTTGGACTTTGTTGATTCCACTGAGGTACTTAAAAGTTTCTATCATGTCCCCTCTCCTTCTTTCCTCAAGAGTATACATATAGCTCCTTTAGTCTCTCTTCATACGGCTTCTCTTGCAGACCCTGCACCATTTTAGTTGCCCTCCTCTGGACTACCTCTATCCTATGTCCTTGCAGAGATGGGGTCTCCAGAACTGGACACAGTACTCCAGACGGGGTCTCACCAACTGTCTGTACAGAGGGATAACAACTTATTGTTTTCTGCTGCTGATGCTTCTCCCTATACATCCTAGTATACCCCCAGCCCTCCCTACTGCCTTCTCACATTGCTTGCTAACCTTAAGGTCATCTGATATGATTACCCCCAGGTCCCTTTCCTTTTTTGTCGTTGTTACTACCTCCCCACCCATTGTGTATTCTTCCCCTGGGTTCTTGTTTCCCAGGTGCATTATTTGCACTTCTTTGCATTGAATCCTAGCTGCCATACTTCTGACCATTCCTCCAACCTTGCCAAGTCCCTTTTCATTCTTTCCACACCTCCTTGTGTATCAACCCTGTTGCAGATCTTTGTGTCATCTGCAAAAAGGCATACTTTTCCTTCCAGTCCCTCTGCAATGTCACTGATGAAGACATTAAAAAGGACTGGACCCAATACAGAACCCTGCGGTACCCCACTAGTAACCCCTCTTTCTTCAGAGTGGACTCCATTTACAATTACCTTCTGTGTCCTGTTGTCAGCCAATGTTTTACCCAGGCTACCACCCTGGGACCCACTCCCAGGCTGGTTAATTTGACTATTAATCTTTGTGTGGGACTGTGTCAAATGCCTTACTAAAGTCTAGGTAGGCCATGTCCACAGCCCCTCCCTGGTCTACTACTTTGGTCACCCAGTCAAAGAAATCTATTAGATTCGTCTGACATGACCTTCCGCTGTGAACCCATGCTGCACTTGGGTCCTGTGCTCACTGGCTTCCAGGTACTCAACTGTTCTTTCCTTCAGAAGTGACTCCATCACTTTCCCTACCACAGAGGTCAGACTGACAGGTCTGTAGTTTCCTGCCTCTGTCTTGGTCCCACTTTTGTGAAGGGGAATCACATCCGCCTTCCTCCTGCCCTCGGGTACCACGCCATCCTCCCATGATTTATTAAAAAGAGTAGCCAGTGGTTTCACTAGTTCCTCCCTTAATTCTTTTAGAAGTCTGGGGTGAATTCCATCAGGACCCATTGCTTTGTCCACCTTCAGTTTTAGGAGTTCTTGCAGAACCCTTTCTTCTGTGAAAGGACAGGGATCAACCCCCTATCAAGAGTGCTTCTGTTAATTAGATTAGGCACTTCCTCCTCCTCTTTTGTGAATACTGAGCAGAAATATTCGTTCAGTATCCCTGCTTTTTCACTGTCCCCCACTGCCCACCCACCGTTCATTCTATTCAGCCTCACTATCCCTCCCTTTGTCTTTCTATGCTCACTGATGTGCCTATAAAAGGTTTTATCCCCCTTCTTAACTGAGTTGGCTATCTTTTCCTCAGTTTGGGCCTTTGCTATTCTGACTTCCCTCCCTGCTTCCTTCTGCCTTAACTGGTTCAGTCTCTGTCCTGCTCCTTCTGTGTTTCCTTATACTTCGGAATGCTGTCTTTTCTTCCTGACTTTCACAGCCACCTCTTTTGAGAACCATAGTGGCTTTTTCTTTCATTTGATTTGTTTATTTGCTTCACACAAAGGCTTGTTGCCTCTGTGATGGCAGTTTGATGATTCTCATTGTTGCTCCACCTCCTTCTAGTCTGTTTGCTAGTGCTTTTCTGAGGCACTCTCCCATCTTGCCAAAGTCAGCCCTCCTAAAGTCCAGTACCCTCACTTTTGTATGGCTTGACTCTGTAGCTGAGTTAACGTGAACCACACTGTTTGATGGTCACTTGTCCCCAGATGGCAACCACTTCTAGATCTGAGATCCTCTCACTGCCCCGTTTGAGAGTACGAGGTCTAAGATTGCTCCCTCACGAAGTGGGTTCGAAACTACCTGTCTAATGCCTGCCACCTGTAGGGCATCAAGAATGGCCCTGCTCTTGGATGTGGCTGCAGCAAATATGCTCAGTTAACATCTGGCATATTCAGGTCTCCCATCAACAGTATCTCCCTTCTCTGCCATTCTAAGAATGCCTTCTATCATATCCTTGTCCATTCCCTCCCTGACATGGGGTCTGTGCCACAGCCCTGTGTGGATTGTGGTGCCTTTCCAGTCTCAAGGTGACCCACAGTGCCTCCTCTCCTCCCTGTTTACTCTTTTGTTCAGTTGCTTTTATCCCTTCCTTTACATAGAGAGCTACTCCTCCCCATCTTCTCCCCTGCCTGTCTCTCCTGTAGGTTATGTACCCTGGTATGTTAACATCCCAGTCATGGTTCTCTGTGTACCATGTTTCTGTGACTGCTATGATATCCAGGCATTCCTCTTCCATCAAGGCCACCAGCTCATGGAGCTTGTTGCCCAGACTATGGGCATTGGTACTCATTACCCTCCATTTCCTGATGGCCCTACTCCCTTTTGCCCCATCCCTGTCCTTCTTGCCTTTGTCACTTTCTCCATTTACCCCTGCCCTTCTCCCTATCGACACCTCTATGTTGGTGTTTGCCGCACTTACTACCGTGATTATTTGGGAGGCTAGGATTTCCCTGCTCCTTTCCAGTGCCTCCCCCCTTGGCTAGTTTAAAAGCTTGCCAATGAAGCATTTAAACCTATCACCTAGGATCCTGGTTCCCCTCCCAGACAGATGCAGTCCATCATGCCAGTATAGGCTTGCATCAGTCGAGGTGGACCCCCAGTCCCCAATGAAGCCAAATCCCTGAGCTCCACACCAGTTTTTCAACCACTGATTGAATCCCATGGTGCGTAACACCCTAGCCTCTCCTATGCCATAGATGGGCAGCACCTCCGAGAAGGTTACCGTGCGTGCTACTTGACTAAGGCCCCTCCCCAGTTCCATAAACTCTTCCTGCACTTCTCTAATCCCTTTCTTAGCCAGGTCATTTGTCCCTAGGTGGAAAATGACATCCAGCTCCCTCCCCTGTGCAGCTGCTCTGGCAATCCTGAGGATTTTCTCCCTGTCCCTCCAAGCCATGGTGCCAGGCAGGCACCTTACCTCCCTCTCCCCTTCCTCCCCCAGTTATACCTTCCTAACAATGGAGTCCCCTACCAGGAGTTGTTTCCTTCCTCTGCAGGGTCCCCTGCCACCCTCCTGTGGGTCTCCTTTGTGGAGGTTCCCAGCATCCTCCTTGGTCTCCACTGCGGGTGCCTCCATAGACGAACCACACTTTGCCAGAATGGCATAGGAATTGTGGAGAGGTACAACTGGAGGAATGTGCCTCTGTTCCACCACCCTCACCCTCTCTGAGCCCACTGTGGTCCAACTGCTCCTCTTTCTTGGCAACCTCTGAGGCAATGGCAGTGGTGGCACTGGTGGTCCCTGGATGGAAGAGGAGGTCCCACAAATCCTGGCCAACTCAGCCTGGAGATGAGCAACCTCCTCCCTCAGCCCAGAGAGGTGCCTGCAGATGGGACAACACCACATCCTCCAGAACATCTCCCGGAAGACTGCTGCTCCACAACCACTTCACTGCACCACTCCAATCATGTCTTATTTCTGGCCCCTTAACTGTTTGCAATCCTTACTCTTTCCTCTGTTTTTTTTTCCCTCTCTCTCCTTACTTTCTGCCTGTGTGCCCTTTAAGCTTCTGATTGTCCTGTTCTGAGAGAAGAATATCCTATATTTCTCAGTAGACCACTTACTTGCTCAGAGGCAGACCTCCAGCAGCTAGAGGGGGCCGGAGAGCTACTCTTGCCCTTCTAGGATGGTGGGTCTTTGGTGGTTCTGTGATCACTCACTTCCTGCTCCCAAACAGGAAGTTCCTGTTGTCAGTCAAATCCTGTGTTTATTAAAATAGAACTAGCTTTGGGTGGGGGGTGGAGGGGAGGGATGGAGGGCAATATATTCCCAGTAGAGAAGTTCAGTCACACAGCAGTCCTTTCTCCTGGTGTCTTCTGCCAAGCTATTAGCAGAATCCTTCTAAGGCAGTCTTTAAATGTAGCTTCCTTCTAGCTAAGCCACTTCCCCTACTTATTAGATCTTTCTAAAAGTAATTTAAACCTCACAGCAGTTAAGTCCTGTCAATCACCTGAGATTGACTTATGTATACTCAGGCAGTACAGGCAGAGGGAGGGATGCTAGGCAGGCAGCTTGTTGTTCCCCAGGGGTATCGTGAGCAGTTGCTCAAGCTTGCCCATGCTATTCCTTTGTCTGTTCATCTGGGAATCATGCATACTATGCAGTGGTTGGCCCAGAATTTCTATTGGCCTAACTTCACCTAGCAGGTGAAGGAGTATTGCAAGTCTTGTCACCAGTGCCAAGAAATAGGGAAGGTGGGCAAGAAAACCCAAACAGCCCTGATCCCATTGCCTAAAGTGGAGGAGCCATTCCAGAGGGTGGGAATGGATATCGTAGGGCCTTTAAATACCCCCAGTTCCTCAGGGAAGAGATCCATCTTGATTGTGGTGGACAGAGACAGTCGCACTATCCTCTCTGAGGACAGACAAAGTGGCAGATGCCTTACTTGGGATTTTCTCCTGTGCTGGGTTTCTGCAGGAGGTAATCACCGATCGAGAGGGTTTCTTCATGTTGGACCTGATGAAATGTTTATGGGAGAAGTGTGGGGTGGTGCAGAGATGCACAACGCCATATCACCCACAAGCTAATGGGCTTGTGGAACGATTCAATGGTGCCCTAAAGTCAATGCTCCAGGCATTTGCTGAACAGCATGGGAGGGACTGGGAGAAATACCTTCCCCACCTGTTGTTTGCATACAGGGAGGTGCCCCAAGAGTCGACAGGATTTTTCCCCTTCAAACTCTTATATGGATGCCGGGTACGTGGGCCCCTAGACTTGATCTGGGAGGACTGGGAAGGCAAGCACGCCACCCAGAGAACTCCCATTGTGGATTACGTCCTTAGGTTTAGGGAAAAGCTGAAGGAGCTTATGGGGACAGCCCAGAGCAACCTGGCAGCTGCCCAACAGAAACTGAAAGTGTGGTACAACCACAGAGCCAGCGCTCACTCATACATGGTGGGTCAGGAAGTCATGGTCATCATTCCAGTCCAGAAAGACAAGCTGCAGGCTGAGTGGGCAGGACCATACAAAATGGTTAGGAAGGTAAATGACGTGAACTACATTGTGGAGTTACCTGATCAAAGACAGACAGAAAGAATGTACCATGTCAACATCATGAAGCCATATGCAAATAGGGCTGACATGGTGTTTGCTGTGTGTAGTCATGGGGAGGGTACGGACGAAGGAGACCCCCTTCTGGACTTGCTGGAAGAGAGTAAATGGGAGTCCTCTGTGGAGGCAGTAAAATCTTCTCCCCAGCTGACCCTGGGCCAGATCCAGGATGTGAGGGAGGTTTTAGCAGACTTTGCCCCCTTGTTTAACACCAAGCCTGGACTAACCCCCTTAGCGACACACGATGTGGAGACAGAGACACAGAAGCCCATATGGCAGACAGTATATTGGGTGTCAGAGGGTATTCAAAAGCACATTAGAAAGGAAGTGGAGGAGATGCTGGATTTAGGGGGTAATCCAGAGATCCCACAGTCCCTGGGCCTCACCCATAGTCCTTGTACCCAAGCCAGATGGCTCAACTAATTTCTGTGTGGACTATCATGGACTGAATGCAGTCGCAAAGTTAGATGCCCACCTGATGCCCCAGACAGACAAACTCCTGGAAAGTTGGGAGGGGCAACCTACCTTACAACCATTGACCTGACAAAGGGGTATTGGCAGGTAGAATTTATGGACAGAGCTAGGGAGAGGTCAGACTTCATCACTCCAATAGGCTTATTGGAGTTTAAAGTAATGCCTTTTGGAATGAAAAATGCCCTGGCCACTTTCCAAAGGTTGATGAACCAGGTGTAAAATGGTGCTGAGGAGTATGCCACGGCGTACCTGGATGACATTGCCATCTTTAGTACCAGCTGGGAGGAACACCTATCCCACCTTAGGGAAGTGCTGGGCAGGATACAGAGGGCCAGGCTCACTGTCAAAGCTGAGAAGTGCCAGGTGGCCATGGGAGAGGTGGCATACCTCGGGCATTTGGTAGGCCAGGGACAGCTCCATCCTAACCAAATAAAAATAGAGGTAATCTGGGCATGGCTCAGACCAGAAACTCAGAAGCAGGTCAGGAGTTTTCTTGGGACAGCAGGGTGCCCAATTACAATGCCTGGCTGCTCCCCTATCTGACTTGACAAAGAAAAGGATGCTCAAGAGAATTACCTGGGGTCCAGCCTGTGAGGAAGCCTTTTCCAAACTAAAGGAGGCACTGTGCAGTGCTCCTGTTTTGACAAGTCCTGACTATAGCAAACCTTTTATAGTTCAGACTGATGCCTCAGACATGGGTATTGGGGCAGTACTGAGTCAGACATCCAGCCAAGGGAGGGATCACCCAATAGCCTACCTGAGAAAAAGTTACTTTCCAGGGAGCAGGTATACTCCACGGTGGAAAAGGAGTGTCTTACCATAGTGTGGGCTCTAAAGACATTGGAGCCATACTTGTATGGGCAGCATTTTGTGGTGCAGACTGACCACAACCCCCTGGTTTGGCTGACATAGATGAGGAAAAACAATGGTAGATTGCTAAGATGGAGTCTTGCTTTGCTTTGGTATGACATGACCATTCCACATAGGGCTGGAGTGACCAATCAGAACTCAGATGGGCTGTCTCATGTCTATGAGGAGTGAACTGATTTGGGAAGCTCATCCCATGCAGGGGATAGGGCCCCCAAATTCAGTCTAGGTGGGGGAGGATTGTGGCACGTGGACAGCTGGTTCTGATTACACTATGATATTTTTTCTGCAATATAAAATATGTAGAGGAGTGTCTGTCAGGAGAAACTACTGTCTTGCTGAAATTAAACATCAACCTCCCCCCCCCAGTATAAGTTCAAAGGACAGCACGTAGGTTAAACTACAGAGATCTGGGATGCAATTAGCTTGTCAGTTTGCTTTGAAGCCAGGAACTAAAATATCCATTTATGACGTACTCAGGGAAATCCTTTGATTTGCACTTGGTGTCATGAAGAAAGGGGCATATGCATGTGTTTGGGGTGTCTTCCAAGGAAGCCAGTTAATTACATCAAAGAGACTTTGATGTCTGTGTGAAGCAGATCACAGACTGGTTTGGGGAAGTTGGATGAAGAGAGGAGATTCACTGATGTCACCTATTTTTTTAAATATCTTATTAGGACATCCTGTGTTATAAAATATAAATTTTAATACACCAAGGTAGAGTTAGGTGACCTCAGAGAGAAGGCCGGCTCAAGACTGCTTTTAAGTATACTAAGCAGACCTTAGAGTCACAGAGAGACATTTATTTTCTGACTGAGAAAGAGGAACATCAAAGCACTGAAAGATTAAGAAAGTAAGGATACATTAGATAAGACCAGTCTGAGTGTATGGGTTGTAGGAATTTTCACTTTTAAACCTGTTTTGTTTTTAAGATTGCATGTGTTGGGATATCTTGTTCTGTATTTACTGTTTTCCTATTTTTACCTATTTTAAAATAAAGATATATATTTTCAAAACAGAAACTGCTTGGTGTGCCTTGAAACTTCTTTTTTTTATAAGTGAAGCTTAGATGGTTACAGTTGACACTGTGCATGAGCTTATTGTGGTACCAAACTGGGAAACAGGTAAGAGTTCTCTAAGTCTTGCATAGAGTTGCAAGGGTTCATTTTGTAATACCTGGTTAGGTGCCCATAGGCAAAGGTATCTGGCCCCCCTGAAGACAGAATTATCTGAGCCTGACAATTGGGTTCGCTAACAAGATGTTATCAGTTTGAATCCCTCCAGAACTTGGGACAAAAGGTGACTCGAATCCACAAAAACAGACAAGAGGGTTACCTTGTTCTCTTAACTGTTCACAACACTACGCTCGGAGGTTGGCACTTTGGGAGCAGAGGGCTGATCTACTGAGTGGGGTTGTGACATGGCCTACTGTTAATTCACCAAAACTGTATTCAAATATTTGCCTAAATTCTATACATTCTGTACTCTGTCTGTACATTGCCTTACCTCTTTCTGTAATACTGCCGGGTCATGCCTGAAAATAGGTAAATTTCTTGTCTAGAGCATTTTTTTGTGCCAGCTTCTCCCCCCCATGGGGTTCTGGTCCCCCTGTTCTGATTGCCACACCCTAATCCCCAGTCTTACCTCCCTGGGCAAAGCCACCGGGTGGGCACCCCCTCCAGGAAACATGGGTCTCTAGCCCTGGCTTGCCCCCCAGGGAGGAGTCGGGGGACCACCCCCAGTGGACCATGATCTGAGTGGAACCAGTGGTGGAAGTGGGGACCGCCATTAGTAGATGGCATTTTTTTACAGCTATTTTTCCCTGGGAATGGGAATGTGCAATGATGCCAGCATCCGCCCCACCCTCTGAGATGTGGTGCTGGCTGTGGCAGTACCCCCAGCCTCTGCTAGAGGTCCACATTGAGATGGACACTCATCCCCCCTCCCCCAGAGAAGGAGAGCAGTCCCTAGGATGCTCAGTCCTTCTTTTCCCAGCTGGCCCTCCCACTCCAGAGTCCATCCCCTAACCTGGGATGTCAGTGCTGCAGACAGACACCTTGTCATTGTGCCAGTGGGCCAACCTGTGTCTATAGCATTTTACCCAGTAAGCGAAAACTAAAATAAATAAAATGATTTTTTGGTGGGATATAAAAGTTACTACATATATGGTCATGTGGTATGATGGTAACTTGTTGATCAGTGAAATTTTGTTGAAAAATATTTAAAAATGTTACAATTCAGTTGGCGCTGTGGTGCTGAGAGTTGTGGCGCTGGATGTCACACCTTGTGGCATCCAGGGTGTAAGCATGGCTTAGTTGGTAGTACATCCGCCTCTGGACCAGAAGGTCATGGGTTCTCGTCCCACACCGGGATTGGACTTGCACCTAAAAATTGCTGGCATCCGAGTGCAGTATTGGGGGGTGCTGTATTGCTGGGGTGTGCCGTCCTTCAAATGAGATGTTAAACCGAGGTCCCGTCTGCCTATCTTGGTGTTGTCCTGGTGGGTGTCCAGGTGGAAGTAAAAGAACCCAGGGCACTCTTCGCAAAGAGTAGGAAACATTCCCGGTGTCCTGGCCAACATTCCCCTTCCCATAAACCGGTTCATGCAATTATCCAGGCTGTGCATGGGTGATGATGTGCAATATGGCCGCCACCACACATTCAGTCACTTCACTACCAGTCTAGCATTGCTTGTAAAGCACTTTGGATGTATGAACAGTGCTATATAAATGCTGATTCTTCTTCTTCTTCTTCTTGTGCCACACCAGCAACCCAGGTTCTGGAATACGCTCGGGCCACCTGGGGTCAGCAGGGGGTAGAGAGGATTGAGCATCCAGAGGGGTGCTCTCCTCTCTCGGGGGGAGGGTGGCATGTCGTCCTGCTAGCTAACTGCCCCTGGTGATGGCCAGAGGGCAGTATGGGTTGGGAGGCACTTTTCCAATGTGCTTGCATCCATGGGTAGGGGGGAGGGAGAAAAATGGAAAAGGAGAAAAGCACTGGCCATGCTCAATGATGGCCGCTGCACCTGAGGGTCAATCCCAGTTTCTGGATTGGGTATCCAGGGGGAGGTGTAGCGCACTGCCTCCTTCCTGGTCCTGCCATGGGGGACAAACCATGGGGGAAACTCGGGGGTCGGCAGGCGTGGGTGGGTGCTGGTCCTGAGAGAGCCGAAGCTGCTGGTTGGGGAGTCTCCCTTGAGGAGGAGGAGAAGGATAACCTACAAAATACAAAAAAAATAATAAATATTACAATTCTCAGCAAAAGAAAGTTGAGGTGGAGATAAAAAACAGAAAAAAGACACAAAACAAAAACTAGGTCAGAAAAAAGCAAACTGCGCAAGCATACAGACTTAGTTTTTTTCCCACCTCAATTTGAAGCAAGCTACATCCCAAAGCACTGCTGGGCAGGACAGTTGCTTCCCATATGGTCTATAAGGCCATTTACCAAAGCATGCTGCAGGTTCAGGACAATGCCCCACAGGTTATGCACTTTGCATATGGATATGCAAAACTAGCTGCAGGCACGGGGTATTGTTCATCTCAAAAAGACAGACAGTTTATTGCAAAAACTACATTAATGCATACATTAGGGTTGTAGTACAAAACATAAAAAGTCAAGAAATGCAACGCTAGGGTAAGAAGTCCTCTGAGCCTTGTCGGGTGTTGCATTTGTTGGGGTTTGAATGATCATGCAACACAGCATTGTTGTCTTCCTTACTTCAGCACTGTCTGTCCAAGCAGAGGGGCAACAGTCACACACCAATCCTTGGAGTCATGGAGCCAAAGTTAGGACACTGCAGACACTGGGTTGCATGACTGTTCAAAACCGGACGCATGCAACACCACAGTTTCAAAATGTCTCTGCAGACTTTTTTTTTGTTATTAACTATGCTGTATCATCTTTGCCATGAGCCACCATTGGTCCCTCCCTGATATTCCCACAACTTCGCCCCGACACCCATGACCCAGGGACACACCTCCACCCCCACAAGCACCCTGGCTTTCCCCTCAGGACGGGGTCACCAGTTCCTCAATGGTACTCCTTCTATGGTACCTGAAGGCACCCTGGCTTGCCCTCCAGGGTGGGGACACCGGTTCCCTGATGGATCGAGATATGGTAGCAGGAGGCAAGGGGTCATGATGTGTGGTCTGGGGCAGGGAGGTTGTCATCCTGCTAATGAGACCCAGAGGATTTTCTAATAGAAGACTCCTGTGAGGCAGGACATTCTATGACATCCAAGGCACTAATGCCAATGTCTGACCCGCCTCCCAGAGAATATCAGTGCTGGTTGCTGCAGGCTCCCAGCCTCCGCTAGGGGTCAGTGGTGCACTGGACACTTAATCTCCCCCTCCCCCTGGAGAAAGAGAGTCCTCTCCAGGATGCTCAATCCCCCCCAGCTGGCCCTCCGACTCCCAAGTCCAACTCTGAACCTGGGATGCTGGCATCACAAGTGGAAGCCGTACTGCTGCACTGGCAGGTCGGCCCCCTCTGCAGACTTTTTACTGAAACATTGCATCTCCCTATTTTTTCCCTTTTGTGCTTTATCTATTAGCTGTGTGTAACCCCTCACCAGCCACTTGTTTAACTAGTAAGCACACCTCCCAAACTATTTATGTCTAGGAGAAAAGAGAGGGGTGGGGTTACAAAGTATTACACAGTATTTACAAGACAGCAAAATGACCATTATTAAACCCAGGTCCTGAGGGGAGAAACTTTGCTAAGGGCTATGATAGGTCTGCAGTTCTGAAGGGGTAGCCAGTAAATCCACACAGGAAGCAGTAACTAGATTGTCTATACCAGGTTGGTATTCTAGAGCGTGGCTTTATTCCAAAGTTGGTACACAAAAACAAAGATGGACCCCCAAGGGTTTACACTTCGTGACACAAGGCAAATGCAGAACACATCTGTATGCTGATAGATGCTCTAACTTCCCATATATCATAGGATCTGAACTCTTTTCAGCTGCAAGCCTGAGCTGAAAAACACATCTTCTTGTGGCAATGGCCACCACGGAACACACAAACTCTTCTTCTAGTGGCAGTGGCCATGACTTAGAACATTTTCCTATATGACATAGGCTTTAACGTAGACAATGTGGCATCTTGCCATGACAGAGCACACTGGTGCTCAAGACTAGAACAACCCACACTAGTGGGTAAACTTTACTCTTCAGGCATTGGCCATATGTGCTGAAAGAACAGGTGCCCTTACAGAACCCAAAGTGCTGAACTGGTCACTCCAGATAGGGGACTACCCACCTTTTGCTTCCTCGTCCATACCCAGCCATTTTTTCAGAGTTACACCTCAACAGTTAACTAACAGTAGAACTATGCTTCTTCAGAATGTGTGGCACATTCAGCATTAGGAAACACTACATAGGAGTGTAAAATTAAAGTTCTGTACAAAGTATTAAGTCACACCTGGGACTCCACTATTGTCAACCAGCTTTAGGAAGCTTCTTGAGAACAGTCTCAACACAGAACTAGGTGAATAGGTCCCTTTGTCAGAGTAACACCGCCAAGAAAAACAAGCAGGTACATTTTTCCTGGGAACTCACAGACAGAATTACTCACAGATTGTTCACAAAGGCAGCTTCAAATGTCCTGGATCAAATCAGGGGATTGCCCTCAAATCCACTCTGCAGTCTCCCTCATCCCACTGGGGATGAGGACATCATAAAATCCTGCTAGATGGTTTCCACCACTTCTACAAGGCAGGCAGATGATTCTCAGACTAGGGTAAGAAAAAGTAGGCTCTCCTCAGAGCCCACACTGCAGCTCTTCACTCCTCCAACTGCTCAAATTCAAAGACTACTGCAGACTAACTGAAAATTCTAAAACTCCCCCACTCACAGCTAGTTATGTGGCTTATGATGCTGCGAGAGTTCTAAATGACATCTTCTCTCTGCTCTCAGCTGAGACCAAGTAAACAGAGAGGGAGCAGGTGAAAATCTATTTAACTAGATATTCACCAGCTGCCTTCCCTATCTAACACTGACACTGATGGGATTCTAGTAACCCCAGGGAATGGAGTGGGGGGTTACATGTGCATTACTTTGCAGTGAATATAAAAGATTATTCTAGTTATGTCTAAATGTTTCTTCTCAACATTTTCCTAAAAGAAATAAAATCTTTTTAAGTAGTGACTTCCAGTAACTTCATGCATTACGTGTGCATACTGCAACCTGGATGTTCCATACTTTAATTATTGTTATGCATTTGTAGATAGGCTTTAATGTATGTACAATATTTTTAGGTAATAACTTAGTATTTCAAGTTCTGGATGACACTGGTATTTGAGTGGTTTGAATTGACCTTTTCTCTAGTTTTGTTAACCTGCCAACATAACAGGTACTGTGGTGTATCAGCATACTCATCAGTAAAGCTTCGTAAAATGCTTTCAGTTCCTTTTTGAAATTCAATTAGTCAGCAAGTCCGTTAAAATAAAATGGGAAGAACATGCTGGCAGGGAACAGTTTTTTCTGTAAAAGTTCCCTTTCTTGCCATAAATCATTTGACAGTACTAAATGATTATGCATAGTTTAAGTTCTACCTCTCTGTGATGTTTATCTTTGTTTCTTTGGCGATGATCTTGATTATCTAACTCATTCTTGTAGAACAGACAGGTGAAGGAAATCATGCCAAACTTTTAACAGGTGTGCAAGATTGTTCTCAACAGAGGCAATGCATATTAAACTTGATGCTGAAGCAGATAATAAGTGAAAGGTCAGGTAAAGTGTCAATTCAGACCAAGCTTGAACCAACTTCATGTTAGCATAGTGCAGCTTTATAATTGAATGTAAGCCAGCAATGCATTCTGCTACTACCTTTGTCAAGTTCTTTCAATAAATGCTTGAAGGAGTTTACTTCTTCAGTTCTGTAACATGACAAAATGGACAGAAGTTAATTATTAACGTTGTCTGCATTTGATTTACTTACCATGCTACTCCATTGAGCTTCTATGAGAAATATATTTCAAATTGCTTCTTATGAATCAAATATACACTGATTGTTGAAATTAAGCATAAACTCACTAATCAGAACTATAATTAACCAAACACATTTTAATACTGTTTTTATTAGCATGAAGTACATTTCATAATACAAACTGAAATCTAAACTAGTATCTGAGTAGGTACTGCACATTTGAGCTGTAGTTTTTTTAAGCAGGTGAAGTGATATTTTCTGCATATTGTCATCATGTGTACTCTGTTGTGCAGATTTTAAATATTACTGTTGTGTTTAGAGTGCATGCGTCAGTCATGAAGTTTAAGTAGTGATTAGACAAACAATACGTAGTACCAATTTAAACATTTTTAGTCTGTTTACAGCCACCTCTCCCCCTACAAACACAGATTTGCATACTCATACAGTAATGTTTTCTGCTGAGCTTGAGGCTGCTGATTGTATGTGTGCTTACAGAGACCATAAATATTGGAAAGTATGTACCTTCTTAAAACAATTATGCATCCCACCTATTGTTCTTCTTTCTGATCAGTTTTTAAATGAATTTGCCTCTTTACACTCACTACAACAATAACATGACTTGAAATGTGTCTGATCCTAGGAAACTGAAGTACTAGTAGCTGCCCAGCCATATAGGATTCAACTTTTGCTGACCTGGGAATACCAGGTGTTTGGTTGTAGTTAGAGCCTGCTTTTACTATTGCCAGATTTCACTCCTTGCTTGGAGATGAAGGTCCTCTGTTATTTCAAATAAGTATATGGCACTTGTCCAGCTCAGACATTTGCCACTGGGTCACGAATCCTGCAACTTCTCTTCTCACTCTGACTTGTGAATATAAGTGAGGAAAGACAATAAAAAGACTTCAAATCTCCTCCCTGACTACAAGCAATTTATGTGCTGAAGATAGCCTAGCTGCAGTGCTGCAATTCATTTTCACTGGGGCCTGCTTTTTTCTAGGACAGTGTGACAACTGTCAGTACCAGTAGTGCTTTGATTTGTTTTTAAACTGATATGTATAAGTAAGTAATAAGCCACGACAGGGTGTGCATTATTGTATTTTAATGCACACCCCAGAGATGTAATAAGGCACAAGGCCAAAGGCCAAGTGTCCTTTTGCCCCTGTGAAGTGCATTAAAATCATATAATGCACACCTTGGAGGGGTTTATTACACATACAAAATGGCTCTGTGTAGGTATTTTTTTAGGGAGGAAAATGAGATTGAGCACCTGACTAAGCATTTACAGAGATTTGATGCATGGTCAGATGATATCTCTCAGCTAATGACATTTCTAAATTTTTTCTTGCCATTTCATAACTACTCATAAAATACATCACATTTGTGCAGCTTTTAAAGACTAAACTAGCTTGGTTTTCTGAGTCAGAATGTTTATGTCTTGTAGCCTCCATAACTTCACTGAAAAAAGTACAATATATTTACAGTGCCCTGAAAGCTAGTGTGACAGGGTCAGGGACTGTCACATAATAGGAAGGGGAGTAGTGATAAACAACACCACCACAGCAAGATTCCTCCATTTAGTATTGGTTAAAGGAATGTAAAAGTATGTTCTGAAATAAAAAATACCTACAGTAGGTGCAACCTTTAAAGCACACAACAGTGCTACCCAAGATGCAGCCCAGTGTCTTGCAGTATTACTGTAGCATGCTGCAGTATACTACAGAGAACAGTGCAGTTCAATTGCAATTAAGCCCTTTTGTCATGTGACATCATTTGCTAACTGAAAGGTAATACGCGCAACAGAAGAAGATAACTGGAAGGTATAATGGAGCCGTCTATTGAAACTGTGAACTGATGGTGGACACTTGGTGTGGTTAACTTGAGAAAAGTTGAGTAAAAGCCATGGAAGGGATACAGAAGGGCTAAGTAAATACAGGACTGATGTTACCAGTGGTGCTGTGACAGACTGTGTGGCAGGGTGTGCCCAGGCCATACATGTGATACTGCTATCACCTTTGGTAAACTAGTGTGATCTGGTAAGCTGCAATTCAGGGGCAAGTGCTGGAGACACTCCAGTCAACTGAGCCACAAGGGCTCTAGCTTTGGTAAGCTCAGTAAAGAAATCACTAATTTCTCTACCACAAGGGGAGTCAATAATAACCAGCCCAATTTTAAGGGAATAACACAGCTTTATTAACAACCAACCACCTGCAAGAAGGAGGGTTAGTGAAAATGTCAAGTTTAAACATGGCCCTCTTAGGTGCCCTCCTATGTAGGCCAGATCTACTCCTTCCTACCTGGTACTAGGATTAAACAGACCCTAATGGGAACTCCCTTAACTCAGTTCTGGGTGCCACAGGTGTAGAATCACCTCAGGTCTTTGGCTGTTGCTGTGGGTTGACCAGTATTAGTGCACTTTAAACAGAGCAACACGCTCAGTTCCAAACCTCACAGGCCATGCAGCTGATTAAATGGAAGAAAAACCCTCACCATGGGGTGTTTGTAATACAAATTGTGAAACACAGTGAAATAACAGATGCCGTCCCTTAAAACAATGGTGCACTGTTGCATACTCACCTTCCCAAGACCTGGATGGCTGCTCCTGATGCAGCAGGCAACTGGATCTCTGCTCTCCCATAACATCAACAATACAGGTAGGCTTCCTCCCTCTGCTCTGGGCTGAACTGGCTACCTAGGGCACTGACTGGAGGCTCTTCTGACCTCCTTCCACTCATTTTGGACTGCTGAGGCCTCAATCTGACCCTCACACATCTTGGCTCCCAAACTCCTAGGTCAAAGCAGCACAGCACCATACTGTAGTGCCTTCAACAAGACCTTGATCAGCAGCCATTGGTCATTTTCTCTATGCTATATCTTCAACGTTGCCCGCATGCTACTTGCACATGGTTGCTAGTCTCATCTTCTCTGGAACTTCGCAGCTCAGTTCACTGTTTGATCTCTGCTTTTGAGGCCTGGGATGGCACAACATGCCCCCACTTCTGGTACTGCAGACCTTTCCACCACAGGATCTCCCCCAAATCTGACCTCCTTTAGCACAGCCCTGCCTTTATAGGCCTTGCTCACAGTCTGTCTCGGTTTGCTCCTGGGTCTGTCACTCCAGAAACTCAACAATCCACAGGACACACAAAAGGTGCCATAATCTGATGCCTCTCCTTTCCCCAGAAGCTTCCCAGAGTCCCTTACCTGGTGAGGTTTCTGAGCACAAAGGCAGGTGGGTGGGCCTGTCCGAGTGGGTCCATTACTCAATGAGCATTCAGAAAACATTCAGTAACAGAGACAGCTAGTGGTTGCTTCTCCTGAAAATGTTTATTTATTTTTTCTTTTTTTACTGAAGAGGCTTTACGCTAGGAATACACACTTGCATTTTAGGTCTCAAACAGATTTCATACATTTTTATTTGATAGTGACTGAAAAACTGTGATTAATGTTCTCACTTATTTAGATATTGTTAGATAACATCTCCATAATGTTTACATGATGCAATACTGTTTTTTGATTTGATTGTATCACTGACAAACTTTATCCAGCATCTAGATCATGAGTTTCAGACTTGATATTTGCAGAACTATACTCTTTAATCTTGAATTTTATTTTTTACTTGGTAACGTAATATGTTTCAATTAAGTATGAATTTCAAACTGGCCTATTATCTTCCTCAGGCATTGGCATTAGTGATGCACTGACATCTTAGTCGTTGACTGAGAATATTCTACAGGTATTCACCAATGGGTGATTCAGTCGAGCATGAGGTGCAAGTAGGCATGCATATAGTTTAGAAGCCGGGGAGCCTTGTGGTTACCTCACTTTTTACTGAGGAAAAGTTTTACTTAAAAATAAAGAAAAAAAAACTACTAAGCTATGCTACAACTAACTGCAGTTGACTCAAGGAAATACCTTATCTAGCACTACAAATACTCTCATTATTCCGTACTCACCGGGTTCATTCAATGTGTTCTGCAACAGACAAGGCTAAGGTGTCAAAAAATTACAAAGGAATGGCAAATGAAAATGATGCATTAGGTTTGAATAATTTTATTTTTAGTATTTTCAGGTTCCAAGTTATATTAAGGTCTATTGTTATATGTTTAGCTGTTTAAGCTTAACTAAGATTAATTATACAGTATATAATGGGACAGCATTTTTCTGGACTCTGGTCTTTTAGCTGTGTGTTATATTGCTATAGTAATATTGTGGTAAGCCCTTTAGTATTTCTGCTTTGCTTGTCAGCATTAAGTGTCACTTTTTTACTGGTTTTTAGCAATTTACCCTAGCTCAGTTACTGTGCTTTAATACAGCCTAAGTTAGTTTACTATTTGGTAGCTGTTACTTTACATCTCAGTTTCTTTTGATAGCCCCTAGACAATAGCAGTTCATCACAGGCCACTGGAAAAGAATCTACAAAGCAAGATGTGGTCACCACAAAATAAATATATTTGAAATCTGAGAACTTTGGGATTGGGAAGGTGTTATCCAGCTGCTCACAGAATAAAGAGAAAACAAGGGCCTTGCGATTCTCCAAATAACAACTTCTATCCAAGGCGTGTTCTGTCATACATTTTATTCCTTGTTGTACTTTTGGACATTTTTAAAGATCAAGACAGTTGCCCACTGATAAGAAATTCAACTGACATTCTGATTCCTCAGTGCATCCTAATAATACAAAGAGACATTTAACATTTATTGTAGGAAAACTGTTTGTTGCATTTGTTTAAAGAGCAGCTAATGCCTTCAGGAAGACTTTACCAAAACCTAATATTTAGACACAGTCCAGCTTGTATTTCACTTTAGTTATATATTTCTCCTCCCCGTTATTTATTACTGAGGTCATCTACATGAAAACAGGATCTTTGCTCCCGAAGAGTTCACCTATTCCTGTTGCTGTCTCCCGACCTGAAGTCATAATGCACTGCTTGTGATATCACAGTTAGTCCCATGGCAACAGACTGTGATGTCACAGCAGAGGATTATGACTTGAAGTAGGGTATCAGTTATAGAGGCAGATGAACCCAGAGGGATAAGGTTCATGTATTCATGCAAATATTCTTAGTAATAAATATTGGGGATGAGGAAACTTTAGAATATATATGAAATGGAAGCTAAATTGTACATAATTATTGTGTTTTTCAAAGGTTTTTTTTAAGGTGTCAGCAGCTCTTTAACTTATTTGTTCTGTCCATTATTCACTACTCCGGTAGATGCTGTCTTGCTGGACTGCATGAATAACTGAGTCAGACACATAAAATAAAACTAGAAAGCTGTTTGTTCATCACAGGAGACTTCTGCACATCATGAAGTGATGCCTCAGACTGAGGGGTTCCAAGAGTCCCTGGAATAACATGGCACTGCAAAGCAGTGCAACATTTGTAACAACAAGAATTCTCTAAGTGTTCTTAAAGGGGCAGTGGCTAAACATTAAGCCCCCTGTGTAACTGTGTACTTCACATCTGTATGATACTTTTCTATTGTATATTGGTATTTTAGTGAGAGATAATAAGACTGAATGCACACAAGAAGTGGTCAGCAGCTAGCTAATTCTGAAAGTTAAAATAACTAGTTAAAAGTCTTGGAAACTAATCTTTTGGTTAATAAAAAAATGAACATAAAAAAACTCTACTCCTATTATGCAACCAATTGTAACAAAAATAATGCCATACAGAGAACTGTTGCTGCGCTTCCCCTGAACTTGTCAGCAAGGGATAACATTGGAGGTGGCCAGAATAATTTATCAGAAGAGTTAGCCTTTTTATAGGGGATTCACAGAAAATAACTGCAATTCAGATTGTGAATCTAGAGCCTATAGAGACTGTGGACATACAAATGGGAACCAATGTTGCAGCAGACAGCAAGAAAGCTGAGATTACTAGGAATAGGAAAAAAGTGTAAATATCAACCCACTACAAGAGCACATTAATACTTTTTTAAGAGGCTAATGGTAAAGATTCCCCAGTACAACCTCCTACTGGACCTAAACAGGTGGTGCAGGCTGACATCCACTGCATAAATAATCAAAACATGATTGGCCTATCGACTCCATCTCCTATAATAATTTCTGGTCAGGTGCAGGAATTACTAAGGATCATACTAAGGACATTTAAGGAGTGAGAAGGCAAAAAATGCCCATAGGAGCTCCTATCAATCAATAATTGTAATATTGCAGTAAACCCCCAATTAGTAAATAGTTATCTAGTCATTTTTTGAATTCAAGTTTTGGATTTACTAACAATTATTTCAACTGGTAGTTTATTCCAGGGATTAACCACTCTTAATGTAAAGAAATATTTATTATTTGTATGATTGAAATGTTGACCTATAAATTGTAATGGATACCCTCTAGTATTATGGGATGCATCCTTAAATTTAATTCCCAACTCAGTCATTAAATACGTGTCATGAATGATGTCAAAAAGTAATAGCAAATCCCCTCTAAGTCTATGTGTCTCAAGGGACATTAGTTTTAGAGAACAGAATCCATCATCATAAGTCAAATCATGAAAACCATGAATTTGTTTTGTAAATTTTCATTGTACCCTTTCACACTGAAGGCAATTGTTTTTTTAATAAGAGCACCAAAGTTGAGAGGCATATTCTAAATGAGCCTAGCATATGATCTAAACAGTGGCATTAGAGCCTTTTCATTCTTGGATTTAATAGTACAATGAATTAACTAGATCACTCAAGCAAACTCTTGGAATAACAGCAGGAAGTTCTGGAGTAACCTCAAAGAAATTACTGTGAAGGACCCCAAAGTAGCACCTTCCATGCTTAACATTGACAGCACCCCACCCTAGACCCATCGATCATCACCAATACCTTTAATACTGCATTCACGAACCTTAGTCATGTACTCCCCCCCGGATTTCCTAAATGCCCCCCAGTTATTGGTCCTAAGGCATCACCTGCACAAAAACATGCCCATCCACCATTCTACTTTAAAGCTGTCTTCAATTGGGAAACTAAAAAGTACATTCTTAAAGTGCTTGGGAAAACCTGACCCAGCGAGGATACTCTCAATCTGAAGCTCATTGCCATAATGCTTGATGAAGAGCTGTCTCCCTTGACCAAGATTATTAACTGTTCCTTCACTCTCTAGCAATTCCCTCATAGGTGGAAATCTGCACTGGTAACCTCAGTCCATAAAAGTGGACACAGGACACTCCATGGCAACTGTAGGCCAGTCTCCATCCTTCTCCCTTTCTCCAATGCCCTTGAAAGAATTGTGGCTGACCAACTGGCTAACTACCTGGAGAAATATCAGCTGCACTGTCCCCAACAACATGGTTTCCAAAAAGGCCACAGTACCAACACGGTGCTACTCGAATTCACGAGTTTTATCAGCATTGTTCTTGACCAAGGCCATCTAGTCATCACAGTTTATATTGACCTTACCAAAGCCTTTAATATGGTCAACCACATACTGCTGGTTGACCAATTAACCAACCTAGGGCTTTCAAAAGGCACCACAGGCTGGTTCTGTAGCTATCTCAGTAAGTAAGTAAAGTTTATTTTTGTTCGGTTGTTTAAACCATTACAACATAAAAAGCATTAAACATTCTATCATTCACATAGTCCAAACATTTAATAGTACACTGAAATTCATATATTCGATAATAAAAGACTAAGCCTCCTTCCTCATACATAAACTACTTTTAACAAGTAGCTTAATCATATGTTAATCATAAATAGTCATGAGTAATCCTAACAGGACAACTAATCCATTAATCACCTGTTCTAAATATCATATTTTTATTGAATATCTCTTGGTCTCATATCTATCATTTATTATTTCTATGCATAGTTTGACCCTATATCTAAAAGGCGGCTGTAGTTTCTCATAGGGGACAGCCCTCCCAGGTTCTCCTTAAGAGCTACTTGACTCTCCTGGTTGTTCCTTCCTCATTCAAAGGTTCCTCCTTACTTCAAACTGGGGTTAGATCCATGTCAGTCACTCCCTCCTGTTCCAGAAACTATTGTTGGCCATTGAGACTACTTTGATACCCATACGATTTAAAGGACACTCTCACAGGACTTGAATGAGACCCACCTGAGCTACTAGCTTCATGCCCATCATGGGTCCCAATGGGGATACTCTGTAGCTCATACTGCCCTGTATCCCTCTTATATGGAGCCCAAATCGAACATCCTGCCAGTCTGCACTATGTGCCATCTATCAGTCAAGAATCTGGACCCATAATTACACATTAAAGTCAATTTGTCTCATACACCAAACCAAGTATTCAGAACTAGGCCCGAGTATCTTGGCTTGAATATTAGCTTCCTGCTGAACTGCATGGTGACTTTTTACTATATGAATTTAGCAGCCATCTTTGCCAAGCCTCTATGGGTCTACCTGAATGGATTACTCCTTTTCCACTTATTAATATTCATCTACACAAACATCAACAAAAATATAACGAGACACAGTAACACTTTTCCCAGAGTGTAGTACATGACACATCATAGTAAAAAAATATTTTAAGTTAGTTTAAGTTATTTGAGTCAGTTGTCCACCTAAAATCTGAAATCCAAGCACCATACACTCAGGAGTCCTTTGTTTGGAATACAAGCCAGCGGCTTTGATAATATTAATATCCATTAACTACAGGACGTATGTTTAAATAAAAAAACTTATAACACATGAACAAAAATAGATAACTTAAGAGGGAATAATTCTCCACTGTAAACCTCAAATTTACATGAGTAACCAAGTCACTGAAAAAGCATTTTTGAGAGGTTCATGCCATAAGCACGACAAATGAGACAGATAAGGCAAATTTTCTCCTTCACCAGGAATCCCTGCAAAATAGCCTTGAATGAATAGTTTGACCAGTCTCATAATTTTTCTCACTACAGTTGAGACCAGACTACCTTTTAGTTCCAAATTCCCATATGTAATAAGCATTTTAACCATTAAAAGCAGGTATGAACAGCGTTATCAACTGGAGCTCTGATAGAGTCCGGTTAAATCAGGAGATAAATCTCAACAGTATCTCTGGGATGTAAATCTTCAGTCCTAAACTAAGAGGTAAACATTAGTTCCCATTCTCTCACCACACTTTTACCTCCTGGAAATTGGCAACCATGTGTGATTCACCATTGTTAGGGCTCCTGCCATCTTTACTGCAAGCTGTGCCAATTCTCCTCAGACTGAGGGTTTGTCTCATTTTTACTGAACTGGCCACGAATTCTCCTCTGTCCAAACCATCTTCATTCTTCTCAGTGGCAGCAAAACACTGTAGGAACAAAATAAAAAGTGCTCTTCCAAGCATACTAAAGTCGGACTTATCCATTTAATATATATTAAAGTCCTGGCCCCCAGGCGACAATAGTATACCTGTTGTAGGCTTTTAACAAGCCTATCTGCACATAAGTGCTTCCATCATTTCAGCCTCCTTTAGGGTACTCACGCTGTCTGTGGGAGGATAGTCAAACTCCTCAAAAATCCTTCAAACCCACACAACATTGCCACTCATTAAAAATCATGGCGTCTCTCTTGGGTGTAAAAAAAACATTTATCCCTTGCCATTTATCCACTCACCATATCTCTGAGCAGGGCATATAGAAAACACAGCTAAAGGTGACCTTATTCTGTAAACTTTTTAGCGATTCCTCAGTTGTCCCAGTTAAATAAAACAGACGCCATGCAAAATGCTGAATGACAAAACTACAGAGACAGGGAAAGACTTGAAGCCTCCTAGACGAGATAAAAACAGCCTATCTGAAACTGGTATATCAAATCAACCAGAGTTTCATTCATAAAAGCGGATAAAGATGCCTTCAACTACAATTTGCAGTGCTAAAAAGGCTAAAAATCATCAGAGCAGGAGCAGCCTGGAGTGGAGTGGCGCTTCGGCGATCTTGCTCTGCCCCTTTGGTATCCTTTTCAGCCACCTCAGTAACTGAACACAAAAAAGTATAAATTGGTGACGTCCTCCCCAACTCGCAACCCATATGCTGTGGTGTTCCCAAAGGATCCATCCTGGGCCCCCTCCATTTCAGCATCTTTTTAAAACACTCCCTAATTCCTGCCATAACCAGATTCTTCTCTATGTGAATGATGCTGTCATCTATACAAGTAGCCCTGACCCCCTACTTTTGGAAAACTGGCTACAAAGCAGTTTCTTGCAGGTTGAGGCTTGGTTCATAAAATACAAGCTCATCATGAACTACAAAAAAACAAAAAAATGATTTTCAACAGCACTCACAGTAACCACAATTCCCACCAACTGTCAGTAACCGCTCAGACTTCCCCCTTGAACAGGTACAACAGTTCAAATACTTCAGAGTGAACTTAAATAGCATGTTATCCTGTGCTCAACATATTGACTAGGTCGCCAAGACCGTGAACACTCGCATTGGATTACTGCACCGACTCAAATGTTGTCTAACTTTGGAAACACTTAACCTGGCCATTCAAATTATAATACTCTCTATCATAGACTACAGACTTGTGATATATGCATCTGCCACTGACACAGCACTACATTGTATCTCCTTAGCTCTTAATAAAGCCTGATGACTTATTACCAGTGCAGCGTATCTCTCTCATAGCTGTGACATTTACTCACAAGCAAACTGGCTACAGATAAAGGGCAGAATCACGTATCACACCTGCCTTCTAGCTAAGAAAATTTCCCTTGGCCTAGTTCTCCCAGGGGTTCAAAGACTCCTTAATCCACACTGTGCCTATCGGTGGACTAGAACCTCTGACAACCTCACCTTCCAAGTACCCAGATGTCGTACCTCCCTAGGCCAGCGATCGTTCGCTGTCAGAACAGCCAACTGGTATAACTCACTTCATTATGATGTCCCTGCTGCTCCTACCCTAGGTTCCTTCAAATGCAAGCTATGACTGCATCTGGTTGCTAGTTCCACTTGTGACTGTTTTACTTAACTTGCTTGCCTGTTCACTGCCCATCCCCCTCTTCCATCCCCTTCTACACCGTCCCCATCCCTCCTTTCCCCCATGCCAACCCTCTCGCTTCTAAACCTTTCTCCCTCCACCTTTCTAACATTAGCACTACTGCTTGGCCTCCCCATTCCTATCTCACTAGCTTGCTCCCTCCCTTTCCCATTCCTATCCACCAATACCCCCTCCTTCCCCATTTTGATACCCTACCATCACTCCCTCTTCCCTTGACAATGCCTCAGGGCAGCTCTCTCACCCTCCTACCTCTGAGGGACCACCCTATACTCCCTCCTTCACCAATTTCAATACCCTGCACTCTTTCCCTCTTCCCTAGAGACAAGACCACAGGGCTGCTACTCTCACCCTCCTGCCACCTCTGAAGGACCACCCTCCTACCCCAATCCCCAAACCAAATTTCAATTCTTCCATTGACAAGGCCCATGGCTACTTTGATCCCAAAATTTTGTTACTTTCTGACTTGTAGTCTCGTTATCGCTTGCCTTGCTCTACTGTTACTCAGGCATACAGTACATTGTACAATGCCTATCAGTTTTGTCATGTTACTTGTTTGACCTGTGCTTATGCTTATTTTGCCCACTTCTGTAATTTGTCTATGTAATAAGACATGGAATCTATGTAAATGAGCCTCCAGCTCATAGGTGTAACCCAAAAATTAATTAAATAAATACATTAATTAATAATAATGGCATCATTAATTTGCTTTGAATTATCAAAATCATTTGAAATAATGACTCCTAAGTCTTTGTCATTGGTAGTTGAAAGTAATGGTGAACTGACAAGCATATATGAAAAATGTGGGTTGTGTTTACCCAAATGCATAACTTTGCATTTGTCTGCATTTAATTTCATCCCCTATTTATTAACCCAGTCGGTGGTAATATTTAAATATTTTTGGAGAATATCAGCTTGGTCAGTGTAGGAGCAGGTATTGCCTAGTTTTACATCATCAATATATTTAACAGTAATGCCTTCAATATTTAGAGTAAGATCAGATATGAATACCTGAAACAAAATTTGGCCCAGAACTGAGCCCTGAGGCACACCACTTGTAATGTTACCTGAGCTAGATAATTGTCTATTAACCATAAAATTCTGCGTAGGGGAAGTTAACCAGTTAGCAATCCACTTGGTAATGGTAAAGTGTAAACCCAATCTGGACAGTTTTTCAATTAAGGCCCAATAAGGCATGATATCAAATGCCTTACTAAAGTCAATAAACACTATGTCACAAGGGATGTTAATATCAAGGTTTGCGCTCATATGTTCACAAAACTACATTAGGTTAGTAAGACAACTTCTTCCCTGTTTAAAGCCATGTTGCTCAGAGTCAGTGATGTTAAGCACAGGGGTGATGACATCTTTGATCAAGCTTTCAAAAATTTTGCAGACTGGAGAAGTGAGACTAATAGGTCTGTAGTGTTCCCAGTTACACCACAACCCTTTTTTATGCAGTGATATTACATGCACTGTTTTCCATTCAGGTGGTATGTAATTGTAGGATAAACAATTCTGAAAAATGTTTTTTAATGGGAGTTCAAGGCTATCAGCTACTAGATAAAGTAAATGCCCACTAATATTATCTGTGCCTGGGAAAGTTTTGCCCATTTGTGTTTTTAGTTTAGATAATATCATCTTGATGTCAAAATTAGTGGGGTTAGCATCATTTTGTATAGCTTTATCAGAGATATTTTGTTGTGTATTAAAAATGCCACAGAAGGTTTCACTGAAAATATTTGCCATTTGAGTATGGTCATGCACTAGTTCCCTATCAAGTAGTAAAGAACCAACTTGACTAACAGGTGTTTTAATGAATTCACATAAGAATAAAAATATTTGCTGTTATTTTTATTTGCATTATTAGCTAAGCGATGTTCCCACCTTTGTTTAGCTTTTTTTATTTTGGTCTTACATTTCTTTTGAATCTTCACAAACTTTTCCCAGTTATCAGGGGTTCTATTTTTTTTTTTAGTTGTTTAACCAGGAGTAGCACACTAAGCTGAAAGCTTGTTTACAGGTGCGACCTGGGAGCACAAGGAAGTTAAGTGACTTGTTCAGAGTCACACAGTATGCAAGTGGAAGCTGTGGAATTCAAACCCTGGTCTGGTCTGCTGGATGTCTCCAGATTTTCAGCTCAGAGCCTTAAACCACTGCACTATACTGCCTCCTTCCTTTAGACTTGAGCCAATTTCTATTAACACACTGTTAATCTTAGTAGTAACCATTACTAAGGATGTGACTTCTTTAGACTGATGACCTTCCAAGTAGATTTGTCTTGTGTATATAATACAGAAATGGTAACTGATGGGTTACAATATGGTTCTGAAGATAAGATGAGTAAAATATTTTCTGTTGGGAATGAAATGGTTGTCATAATCTTTGGCCTGTTTAAAATGGTGTATGAAGACCAGGACAGTTTAGAAACATTGTTTCTGCATCTTTTTGTTCCTGAACTGGACATCACTCCATATGATAATTTAATCACATGTGCATTTAGAGATACAAATATTTTGTATCCAGTAGAATCACCTGTGAAAAATACAAAAATAGCAAAACAGGCATGGTGCTCTGTAAAGGGATTGGATGATCTGAGGTCAATAATAGATCCACCAGTGTCATAGAAGTTGATTATGAGGAGTAAGACCGTTGAACCATGGTTACCCTCTCTTAGTGTTATGATGGACACTATGAACATGTTTTTTTCCTTCAAGTGCAACTTGTTAAACTACAAATAGAGCCACTGAGAAATGAGAGTAACTCTACCTTACTCCATTCTGTATGCTTTTTGGTTTCTGATGTACTGGCAGTGAAGTTAGGATACAAAGGGGTTGTTAGAGTAAGAAAAACATATAATAATTACATGAGTAGCCGAGTCAATATAGGGGTAAGAGATAAAGTATTGGCTGCACAAATTTTAGCAAAAGCAGTTAATTTGGATTATTAAAACATTCATATATTAGATCTCTTAAATCAGTGTATCCCCCCTCCAAGGCAAATGCAGGAGGGACAAAATGAATGGAATGATGAAGTGAACCATGGGGGTATTAAAGATAATTTCTCACAAAGGGAACACAAATCCATCACTTCTAGTAAGTCCAATAGCCTTTTTTTTTTGCAGTGGCTTCCTATTTCAGATATACTATAGAACCTTGAGGTGTTTTGACTAGTAATGATGTTTTCTAAACAATCACAAATAATCTCTTGGAATATTGCTGGGCTTGCATTAAAGGTAGCTGGCACAGATTGGATACAACTCATTAATAATTTCTAATTAATCTGTTTTCAAGAAACTTGGCTACTTCATGGCCTTAAACTGAATGGATTCCAAGGGTTCATTTCTCCAGCTAGGAAAATCTGTAAAACAGGCAGGTATACAGAGGGTTTGGCCATATTGGCAAACATTTGGCCAAGCATAAAGTCATTTAAATTATTGTTAGATGATGAGAATTTTCAACTGGTACATGTTATATTGGATGATTTACACTTCGTAATTTTAAATGTATATATTCCACTGAGCTTACTGAACAGTATAATGAAGACATATGGCATAGGCTAGAAAGAAAAATGACTGAATCAATAGAAATGAGTAATAGAACAACTATTGTGGAAGTAGGGATTTTAATTTATGACTTTCTCAGTTTAATAATTTAATGGACATGTCTATGTATGTTTCTTCTAATATTAGTACTGATAGAATATTTTCCACTGTGACTGACACATGTCTCAGGAGAGATATGTGTACATAAAATAATAATTATAACTAGGAAAATAATTAAAGATCTACAGCCACTACTGTCTGAAGATGAAACTCTAAAAAATATATTTCCCATTCCACCAGTGCTTGCCTTATGCCAGCCACCAAACCTGAAGCAGAAACTGGTGTGAAACAAACTTCCTTCTGAGCTCCAGCTAGGTGACAAAGATACAAAACTATGCAAAGCGCCTCGCTGCAAACTATCTACACATATCTCTCCTGAGACATGTGTCAGTCACAATGGAAACACATTTACAATCCAAAACTCATATACCTGTTCTTCTAGCAATGTAGTATACATGATACAATGCAGAAAATGTGAGGAAGGCTGCTATATTTCTATATATGGTGTACTTTGACATTATCTCCTCTCCTCCTACACATGCTCCTGTTTCAAACCACCCTAGCCCTTACTCTCTAATCCTGCCCTCCACTTGTCGTTATCTAGGAGCCTAGGGCCCACCCCTGTCAGTGAAACTCTCCCTCTCAACTTTCACTTCCTCATTTCTGTCATTTCCTTTCCCGCACTTCCTCCTCTGCCTTCCAAGTTATCCAATCATCCTTCCCCAACTTTTGCTCCCAAGCTCCTCCCTTTATTCTATCTTTGCCTTGTGGCCATTGCTCCCACAGCTCCTTATTTCCTTACTTACTTGCACAGTTTGCCTGGTTGCATAAATCAACCTTAAAGGAAAACTACACCCAAAACTTGAAAAAACATATGCTGTGCAGAGTGTTTTAATTTGTATGTGAAGTTCTAGTGTTTCCTTCCCTCTGACTGGTATTAGGATTTTCTCCTAAATTAGCCTGCTAGCCTTAGGGTAGTTTTACGACCCTTGGAGATCTCCATATCAAATAGCTTTATCGCATTTCTTTGTCCTACAATGCACCTTGTTTCATGTGATGGTAATGTAGCAGAGCCCATAAATCCAGCAGAAAGCATTGCATTACAATCAGTTCACAACAATAGAGATGGCTATATTTTAAAATCTGTAGAATTCAGCTTGGTGACCACCCTCATCCTAAAGGTTTTACTGTCCTGAAAAACTTTGCTGCTGGTAATTTTTGTGCAGCTTGTAAAGCTTCCAAGATATTTAGTTTGTTTGGTATGTGTGTGCTGAATGTTGGGTCTCTCTTACATCACAGTCACATGAGACAAGATGCACTGTGGGAACAAGAAATACAGTTATGCTATCAGGTATGAAGATCCCCAGGGGTCGTAAAACTAGCATAAAGCTAGCAGGCTAATTTGGGAAACACTCCTAATAAAAGTCAGAGGGAAGGAAATACTAGAACTTCACATACAAATTAAAACACTCTGCACAACATATATTTTTTCAAGTTTTGGGTGTAGTTTTCCTTTAATGTGTTTTGTCTTGTGTAAATATTAATGCTGTACTTTGGTCTTCCTACCTCAATCTCCTATTTTGTCCTGATTGTATTTTGTCTTACAATAACTTAAATGCTGAAATGCCTATTTCTGGCCTAACTGCCTCAATTCTTTGTCACATTGCTGCTGATATGTAACTTGTACTATGTATCATATTTGTTCCTGTGCTTTGCACTATGTCTCATTGTTCTTTGAAGTTTGTCTCTGTACTCTCCCTGGTCGTGCCTGAAAATAGTCTTTCTGGCTAGTGCACCTACCTGGTAAACAAAAACTAAATAAATAAAAACATTGGTGAAACTGGATAGGAACTCAAGACAAAAATTAATCACCACAGAGTCACAGTTACCCATAAAAATGAAAATACACCAGTAGGGGAGCATTTTTCTAGACCAGATCACTCCACCAGTGATTTTACTGTCAGAGTGTTAAAAGGGAACTTCAAAAACAGCCAGGATCAGCACACATATGAAATAAAAATGATACACTATTTTGACACTAAAGAAAAGGGACTTAATAAAGATGTTGTTTTTTTAATATGCTACCAGTACTTATGATTAAAGCAGTGCTTCTGCGTTTCTTTTTAAACCCTCACATAAGCACCCTCTGGCTGTTTTAACAGGTACCTTCTTAAGACAATGGTATGTATTTTCTTTATGCCTTGACTTTTTAGAAATGTTAATTAATGGTCCAGAGTCAGAGTAAAATTAGGCAGCCTTTTGATCTTACAAGTTGATCTCTCCAACAGTCACACTCCAGTGAAAATTAGTCCTTCTGCTTGTAAGAGGTGCAAATTGACTGCAATGCTTTGATCTGTAACCTGCTAGCCTAGGTTTTGAATCCACATCCAACTTTTATATTTGTCATACTGCTTAGCTGTTTTCACTTTTGACCTGAGGAAGAGAATTTCACCTCTCGAAAGCTAGTCTTAAAAATAATTTTGTCAGCTCAATAAAAGGTATCACCTGCAACATATTTGT
The DNA here is from genome assembly GCA_016271365.2 of Neoceratodus forsteri. Classification (NCBI taxonomy): domain Eukaryota; kingdom Metazoa; phylum Chordata; order Ceratodontiformes; family Ceratodontidae; genus Neoceratodus; species Neoceratodus forsteri. Next base: position 271,894,838 of record CM028130.1, on the reverse strand, counting down.
TGTATTTTTTCTCCACATTTAATGTACAAGTTAGTAATAGTTCACATAATATACTACATTTAGATAATGCCCATCTTGACATTTCTACAAACAAAAAAAAGTCTGAAATGTGATTTCTCTCTGCAGAATCAACTTGAGCAGTTAATTTTTGCCCTGATATAATTGCATTGCTGGAAAATTCTAAAAAATCCATGTCTCAAAAAGACTCTTATGAAGAATTAGCTAAACCTTTCGCCACACTTTCCTCGGTACTTTTATTCAAAATAGAATAAGTACTAATAACCAAAAATCATGGTTGAGCAGTGCATTTCTGCTAAAAAGAAAAAAACAAACAAATTAGTCTGAGTTGTTATATGTAATCCTAGTAGGAAAACTTAACAGAATGTAATAATGCTAGGAAAAAATATATATATATAACAATGTTCTAGCTAATGGAAAAAAAAAAACAGTTTCAAATGAAATCATGGGACATGATGCATAAGATCATTGGAGAAAATGACAATCCCTCATTTTTTTCGTTACTGGTCACAAAGGGATGAGCAAACCTCCCCCAAAAGATTCAGGATATTCAAGTCCTCCTGGACTCCTTAAGCAACCACTCCCCTCTCCTATTCCTCTGGTCTATCCCCACCCCCAAGCTTGTAGCCCAAGTCACCTACCACAGGCATCTCCGCCCAGGTGGGCTGAAAAAAATCAAACAGTTCTTCGCTGACATTGATTGATCTCCCATCCTCCATGCAACCAACATTGACTCTGCCCTCGATCTCTTCTCACAAGCCTTTAATATGGCCTGTGATCTGTTTACTCCCTTCATCATGACCCAGTCCAAAAGGCAAAATGCACCTTGGGTCACCCCTGCCCTACTCCAACTGCTCAAGGACAGAGATAACCTCTGGTGTATAGCCACTAACACAGCACATAATAGGTGCATGTGGGCCATCTGAAAAGCCAAGGCAGACCACTACCAGGCCACCCTCACCTACTCATGGGGGTGTGCCTGGAACTTCTGGGACAATATAAAAGAAATAAATGGGAAATCACGCTCCCCCCAGCCCAACTTATGGTCAATGGCTCCACCTTAACTGACCCCACTGACATTGCCAACTGCCTTAACTCCTCCTTTACAGATTTTAGCCCTGTCCTCCCGAGTAACTTTTTTGACCCAACCCCCAACCCACCACCCTCAGATCCACAACGCCCCTGGTTCTACCTACACAAAATATCCGTCTGGGAAGCCAGACCACCCCTGCTTAAAGCGTTAAAAAGCAACAGTCCTAGCAATGATTCCCTGGATCCAAAAATACTCCGGCTGGTCCTGGATGATGTCCTGGTCCCACTCACTGACCTACTAAACCAGTCCCTCTGCCGGGGGCAATTCCCCACAGCATGGAAAACAGCTATAGTCACACCTATTCACAAATGAAGTGACAGGTCCACCCCCAGCAACTATTGTCCAATCTCCATCCTCCCCCCCTCCAAATCCTTAGAAAAAGTGGTGGCCACACAACTCACCGAATATCTAGCAAAATACGACATTCTTTGCCAAGAACAGCATGGCTTCTGTGCTGGTCACAGCACAAGTACAGCATTAATGGAGTTCTCCAACTTTCTGCACTCCTCCCTGGACTCTGGTTCCCTAGCCGGAGCAGTGTTCATTGACCTTTCTAAGGCCTTTGACACTGTCTCCCACCCCCCCTCCTACTAAATGCCCTCAACCATACAGGGCTCTCTGCTGGCCCCCTTGCTTGGTGTGTGAGTTACCTATCAGCCCACTCCCAGCGTGTCAAAAATAATGGGGATACTTTCAGAAACCCATCCCATTCACTCAGGGGTTCCCCAGGGCTCTATCTTGGGCCCACTACTCTTTAGCCTCTACCTAAACACCCTGCCCAGTGCCTGCTCTGGCAATATTCTCCTGTACGCCGATGACGCTGTTATTTATGCCGCCAAGAGAAATCCAACCTCGCTCCAAGTCTCCCTCCAATGCTCCTTCAACGATGCTGAAAACTGGTTTAAGGACAGCAGACTAATCATTAACCTCAAATAGATGAAGGAAATGTTCTTTGCCCACCACCAGAACCATCAGAACAAAGCCAGCAACAACCCCCCTCCAAATCCTCCCCAGCACTCATCAACCACTTTAGGCCCATTTAAAAATGTGGGTACCTTTGCTGACTAACTTCTCTAATACGTGCCTTAAATATTGCTATACACTGGATAGTTGGAAAAGTTATACAATCATGCCACTCTATAAGGAAGGAGACATGAAAGAAGCAAAAAGCTTCAGACCAATCAGTTTATTAGATGCAATATCTAAGGTTTATTTAAAATTTTATTTAATAGAGTTCAATGCTGGCTTACTAATAGAAGGATCATTTCAGATTTACAGTCTGGCTTTAGACATAAGCATTCAACCATTGATCATACATTTGATCTAGTATACATCATTGAGAAGTATTTTCATCTAAAAAATACAAACCTTATGCTGCTTTCATAGATTTTAAAGCAGCTTTCTACCCCACGTAAAGAAATATATAATGGCAAAAACTGCTTAGTTGGGGCATAAACTTTAATTTACTCTTTTCAATAATGCTGTTATACTCAAATAATAGAATTTATATTAGATATGGTGCTCTAGGTAATCTCAATTCATAGAAACATAGAAACATAGAAACATAGAATTTGACCGCAGATAAGGACCGCTTGGCCCATCCAGTCTGCCCATTTCCCTACCTACTGGATAAGCTGCAGATCCTAGTTAACCAGCAGCCTACTTCTTCCTACCCCCACCCCCTAGAATGGCCTTATGACTGTCCCATGCATGCTTGAATTCCACCACTGATTTTGACTCCACAACCTCCTCCGGAAGGCCGTTCCATGCATCCACAACCCTCTCTGTGAAAAAATACTTCCTTAAATTACCTCTGAGCCCCCATCTTCAAATTGTGCCCTCTTGTTCTTGCACACCTCTTTTTTGAAAGATGCTACCCTCTTGGACTTTGTTGATTCCCTTCAGGTACTTGAACGTTTCTATCATGTCCCCCCTCTCCCTCCTTTCCTCGAGGCTATACATATTAAACTCCTTTCGTCTCTCTTCATATGTCTTCCGGTGCAGACCCTGCACCATTTTAGTTGCCCTCCTCTGGACAGCTTCCATCCTGTCTATGTCTTTGCGGAGATTGGGTCTCCAGAACTGCACACAGTACTCCGGATGGGGTCTCACCAGCTGTCTGTACAGAGGGATAATAACTTCCTGTTTTCTACTGGTGATGCCTCCCTATGCATCCCAGTATCCCCAGCCTCCTTGCTGCCTCTCACATTGCTTGCCCACCTTTAGGTCATCTGATATGACTACTCCCAGGTCCCCTTCCATTTTGTTGTTGTTAGTATCTCACCCCCATTGTGTACTCTTCCCTGGGTTTTTGTCTCCGGTGCATTACTTTGCACTTCTTAGCATTTAATCTAAGCTGCCATACATTTGACCATTCCTCTAACCTTGCCAATTCCCTTCTCATCCTTTCTACCCCACCTGTGCATCCACTCTGTTGCAGATCTTTGTGTCATCTGCAAAGAGACATACTTTCCTTCCAGTCCCTCTGCAATGTCGCTTATAAAGAGACATTGTAGAGGACTGTCCTAATACTGGAACCCTGCGTACCCCAGGAGTAACCCTACTTTCTTCTGAGTGGACTCCATTTACTATTACTCTCTGTGTCCTATTCTCCAGCCAATTCTTTATCCAGGCTGTCATCTTGGGACCCACTCCCAGGCTGGCTAACTTGTATATTAATCTTTTGTGTGGGACTGTGTCAAATGCCTTGCTAAAGTCTAGGTAGGCCATGTCCACAGCCCTTCCCTGATCTACTACTTTGGTCACCCAGTCAAATAAATCTATCAGATTCATCTGGCATGACCTTCCCACTGTGAATCCTTGCTGCCTTGGGTCCTGTGCCCCTCTGGCCTCTAGATACTCGACAATTCTTTCCTTCAGAAGTGATTCCATCATTTTCCTATCACTGAGGTTAAACTAACAGGTCTGTAGTTTCCTGCTTCTGCCTTGCTCCCACTTTTGTGAAGGGGAATCACATCTGCCTCCTCCAGTCCTCAGGTACCACCCCATCCTCCCATGATTTGTTAAAGAGGGTAGTCAGTGGTGTCACTAGTTCTACCCTTAGTTCTTTTAGAATTCTGGGATGAATCCCATCAGGCCCCATTGCTTTGTCCACCTTCAGTTTTAAGAGTTCTTTCGAACCCTTTCTTCTGTAAATGGGCTGGTATCAACTTCTGTATCCAGAGTGTTTCTACTGTTTGTTTTATGTACCTCCCTCTTCATTTGTAAATACTGAGCAAAATATTTGTTTAGTATCTCTGCCTTTTCACAGTCTCCTCTGCCCTCCCTCCCTCCCCTTTCTTAAGCCTCACTATCCCTCCCTTGGTCTTCCTTCGCTCCCTGATGTACCTATAAAAGGTTTTATCCTCATTCTTAAAGGAAAACTACACCCAAAACTTGAAAAAATTTATGTTGTACGGAGTGTTTTAATTTGTATGTGAAGTTCTAGTGTTTCCTTCCCTCTGACTGGTATTAGGAGTTTTTCTCAAATTAGCTTGCTAGCTTTATGCTAGTTTTACGACCTCTAGGGATCTTCATACCTGATAGTGTAATTGTAGTTCTTGTTCCCACAGTGCATCTTGTCTCACATGACTGTGATATAAGAGAGACCCAACATTCAGCACACACATGCCAAACAAACTAAATATCTTGGAAGCTTTACAAGCTGCACAAAAATTACCAGCAGCAAAGTTTTTCAGGACAGTAAAACCTTTAGGATGAGGGTGGTCACCATGCTGAATTCTACAGATTTTAAAATATAGCCATCTCTATTGTTGTGAACTGATTGTAATGCAATGCTTTCTGCTGGATTTATGGGCTCTGCTTCATCACCATTACATGAAACAAGGTACATTGTAGGACAAAGAAATGCAATAAACCTATTTGATATGGAGATCTCCAGGGGTCGTAAAACTACCCTAAAGCTAGCAGGCTAATTTAGGAAAAACTCCTAATACCAGTCAGAGGGAAGGAAACACTAGAACTTCACATACAAATTAAAACACTCTGCACAGCATATATTTTTTCAAGTTTTGGGTGAGATTTCTTTAACTGAGTTGGCTATCTTTTCCTCTGTTTGGGCCTTTGCTGTTCTGACTGCCTTCCCAGCCTCCTTTGCTTTAACTGATACAGTTCTCTGTCCTGCTCCTTCTGCTTCCTTGTACTTCCTAAATGCTTTCTTTTCTCTTGAACCTTCACTGCCACTTCCTTTGAGAATCATAGTGGTTTCTTACATTGTTTCATTTTGTTTATTTGCTTCACACAAAGGCTTGTTACCTCTGTGATGGCAGTTTTATTATTCCCATTGTTCTTCCACCCTCCTTCCTGCCCATTTGCTACTGCATTCCTTAGGCACTCACCCATTTTGCAAAGTCAGCCCTCCTAAAGTCCAGTACTTTGCCTTTGTATGGCTTGACTCTATTGCTGTGTTTATTGTGAACCATACTGTTCGATGGTCGCTAGTTCCCAGATGGCTACCCACTCTACATCTGTGATCCTCTCTCCATCTCCATTTGAGAGAATCAGGTCTAAGATTGCTCCCTCTTGAGTGGGCTCCAATACTAGTTGTCTAAAGCATGCCCCCTGTAGGGCATCTAGAATAACTCCACTCTTCGAAGTGGCAGCTGCAACTTCATTCCAGTTAACATCTGGCATATTCAGATCACCCATCAGCAATATCTCCCCTTTTTCTGCCATTCTAAGTATACTTTCTATCATTTCCTTGTCCATTTCCTCCCCCTGAGAAAGGGGTCTGTATACAACCCCTGTGCGGATTGTGGTGCCATTTCCGGTCTCCAAATTTACCCACAGTGCTTCTTCTCCTCCCTGTTTTCCCTTTTGTTCTGTTGCTTTGATTCCTTCCTTATGTAAAGAGCTACTCCTCCTCCTTTACCCTCCCTGTCCCTCCTGTAGATAGTGTATCCTGGTATGTTTATGTCCCAGTCATGGTTTTGTGTGTACCATGTTTCTGTGACTGCCACGATATCCAGATGTTCCTCCATCAAGGCCACTAATTCAGGAAGCTTGTTACCCAGACTACGGGCATTGGTACTCATTGCTCTCCATTTTGATGGCTTTACCTTCTGTTGCAGCATCCCCACTGACCTTTCTACCTTGGTCTTTTTCTCATTTAGTACCTTGTTTTGTAGGAGAGGCTGGGAATTTCCTGCTGCTTATCAGTGCCTCCCTCTTTGACTAGTTTAAGCTTGCCAATGAAGCATTTAAACCGATTGCTCAAAAGACTTGTTCCTTTCCTGGACAGATGCAGACCATCCTGCTAGTATAGGCTGGTGTCCCTCCAGGTGAACCCCAGTTCACAATGAAGCCAAACCCTGTGCTCCACACCATTTTTTCAACCATTCATTAAACTGCATGGTGCTAATTACCCTCACCTCCCCCATGCCATTGACAGGCAGCACCTCTGAGAATGATACTGTGTGTGCTACTTGTCTTAGGCCCCTCCCCAACTCTGCAATGTCCTCCTGCACTGCTCTAATCTCATGATGAGCCAAGTAATTTGTCCCTAGGTGGACAATTACATCCAGCTCTTACGTCCAATTCTTCATTTGTGTTAAACTGTGGGGTTAAGCAAGGATGTTTACTCACCCACCTTCTCTTTAATCTTTACATCAATGGAATACTCATTGAAACTGAAGCTGAAAATGTTCACTGTCCAAACATCATGAATAAAACTTGCCCAACATTAGTATACGTGGGCAATATGGTTTTGTTTTACCTTTCTCCTGTTGGACCTACAGAACAATTTATCTCATTTCTTTAGTTTGTCTACACTCCATAAATTATCCCTAAATTATGATTCTGGATGAAAGAAAACATATAACTGCAGAATTAGTTTTGTTTTGGAAGTTGTAAAAGAGTAAGTATATATCTCAGTGTTATATTTACCCTAAATGAACAATGGTCCAACCATGTCAAAAAACAAATTCAGAAAACTAGTCGGAACTTTAATGCAATTATGAGATCTAATTACTTATAAGGTGGAACTACAGTTATTTCTGCACTACAAGCTGGGGAGGCCAAACTAAACCCAATTATGTTATACAATTCAGATATATAGGGAATACATAATGGGTTGCAGTGGAATAACACATTTATTTATTTATAAAATCGGAATTACAACCCTTTGAGTCATAGACTTATTTCCAAAGGCTCCACGTCAGAATGAAACATAGACATTCATACAGTACATACATAGAATAAATGTGGGTGAGCAATCATACAGAGTATAAGTACAATAAGCACTGGTTAATATCTATACATTTGATAGCTAAAACAGGGCAGAGCTATCGACATATTTACCTAATGAGCGTTTAAGACCTATACAATTGGTAGCTAAAACAATGCATGATATGAGTTGGTCGTAAGTCACCTCAGGGAGGCCTTGTTTTATACATAATACAATGCATTCATAGTCCAGTGCAACTTAATGGTAACTGAGGGAGGTGAGGAGCCTGTAGGTTAGAAATAGTGAGGGCTCTCCACTGCCAGGCCAAGGGTGGGTGCGTGGCCTAGCAGCATGGTGCAGGATCCACAGGTTACCAGTTACACTGGCATTGATGTGAGGAGAGGATATGGGCCCTTAAGGCAGCTTTAAAAGGACCTAGATTGGTGATTGATGTGACGGCTGGTGGGAGGGCATTGTACCAGGATGGAGCTCTAAGGGGGAAGAATCGCTGGGTCAGGGTGGTCCTGACCCTAGGCACCTTCCAGATAGTTTTTGGGGTGGCCCATGCGGATGCTGAGATGGTGGCTGCCTGAAGAGACGCCATGACACCTATTGGGGTTAAACCCAGGTGGATTTTTTTGGTGAAGAGACAGGTCTGGTATAATAGTCTTTCCTCAAGGGAGAGGATATTGCTGAGTGCGTATAGGGTGCAGGTATGTGTATTTCTGTCAGCACCAGAGAGGAGCCGGCAGGCCTTATTGATGACTACTTGTATTTGATGAAGCGCCGAAGGGTCAGCAGCAGCATAGATTATGAGGCCGTAGTCCACCAGTGATAAGATTGAGGAGGTAATGGCTAGGTGAAGTGCTTCAGGTGGCAGTCAGTCTTTATGTCTGTACAGGAGACCAATGTGGGTGTTGGTGGCAGAGGTGAGGATTTTTATATGTTTGTGGAACGAGAGGGAAGAGTCAAATGTAACACGTAGAAACTTATACTTTTGGACCTGTTCCAGTGGGATGAGAGAGGCAGAGAGTATTTCAGGGGGAAATCCTTTGATCTGTTTTGGCAGTTGGCATAGAACACCATTAATGTTGACCACCAATCTGTGTTCAGCAAACCAGTGTTCAATGTGAGAGAAGGAGTTTTGTAAGGTACGCTGGAGAGAGAGAGAGAGAGAGAGAGAGGATCAGGATGTGTGGCATAAAGAGCAGCATCGTCCAGGTAGAGGAGAAGGTTGTCGGGGCAGGATTTAGGCAGGGCATTGAGGTAGATGCTGAATAGCAGGGGACCCAGGATAGATCCCTGGGGAACTCCTGAGCACACAGTCAGCATAGTAGATATGGTATTATTAATTTTAACACATTGGGTTCTAGGTGAAAGAGAGCTGGAGAACCATGAGAGTGGACAATGAGAGACCCCAATTTGCTGTAATGTGTTAAAAAGAGGGGGTGAGAAACTGTGTTGAAGGCCATTGAGAGGTCTATAAACATGGCCACTGCGAGGCACCCCATGTCAAGCATGGAGTGCAGGGAGTTAGCGAATTCTGTGAGGGCAGTCATAGTGCTATGACCAGCTCTGAAACCATGCTGCTTCCTACATAAGAGGTTGTGTGCGAGGAGGTAGTCAGTGAGCTGATTGGCCATGATCTTTTCAAGGGCTTTAGAGAGTGGGGAGAGAATTGAGATGGGCTGGTAGTTGTTTGGGAGGGAGCTGTCACCACATTTCACTATTGGTGTTATCACTGCCGTTTTCCATGAGGTTGGGAACTGGCCCAGGCACAAGGACAGATTTAGAAGGTCAGTGAGTGGGGAGATAACTGAGTCTAGTGCAAGGTATAGGATATGCATATCGAAGGTGTCTTTGCAGTAATTGGAGCTTTGGATGGCTTTGGACAGGTAGGCTTTCACTTCTGTAGGGGTAATGACTCTGAGTTTGAAGGAGGGGTGAAGGAGCTCAGGTGGTGGAGTAGGCTGAATTGGATCGAAAAAGTTGCTAGGGAGGACTGAGCTGAGGTCTGAAAAGGTGGAGTTGAGGCAGTTAGTTATGTGAAGTGTGTCTGTGGTGGTAGTACTGTTAACACTAAGTTGTGTGGGGGGGGAGCAGAATTTACCATTAAGCTCCTTGATGCTATCCCATAACTTTCTTGTGCTAGCCCAGGAGGTGGCTAGGGTGGTTCTGTAGTTCTCCTCCTTGGCCTTGTGGATTGTCCAGGTACACTTATTGCCGGCAGCATTATAGGCCTGCCTATCACTTAGCAAACCAGAGGCAGTGGCATGATGCCAGAGGTTGTCACGCATTTTGAACTGTTGTAGGAGTTCTGGGGTGATCCGGGGGCACTACGTTTCTTAGTGGTCACTTTGATGGTTGGTGCAAAAGCACCACAGGCAGTATTAAAGGTGGTGGTGAAGTAGTACAATGCATCATCTATGTGCTGGGCTTGGGAAAAAGGGGACCAGTACCAGTTAATTAGATATTGTTTGAGTTTGGCTATGCCTCCTGGGCATAGTCGACAATGAAAGGTGATATTTGGTGGTGGTTTAGGTAGCTGACAGAACCAGCTGAAGATGATTGGGAAGTGGTCGGTTAAAGCATTGGGTAGGATACCCAGGTCGGTAATATGGTGGAGACAATTAGTGAGCAGGATATCTAGTAGGGTGTGGTTCCATTAGTGGGGTTGGCCCTTGTAGACTGGGATACCAGTTGGGTCATATCTAATGCAGCAAAGGTATCTTTTGTGTATGTTGATGAGCTCACCAGTCAGTTTATGTTGAGATCCCCAACTGTGCTGTTTCCATGCACACTCATAACTTCAAGAATTTTTAATATTTTTGCTCCAGATTTTCAACATTGCCATTTTTTCTCACCTCCTTATGAACAGTATAGCTGTCTTTTTCCACATCCTGCCCAAAATGTGTTTTCGCACATCTGGCATACAATGGCGCAGTCGCTGTAGGAAAACAGTGTTCAGGACAGAGTAAGAAAATCACAGTAACACTGTTCATGAGCAGAGGTCTCAAAATGCCTATGTTGAAAATTTGGTGACAAAATTCCACAAAAAGACTATGTTATGAAGGTGCATTGCGCAGTGTCCACGCACAGTCATAACTTCAAGAATTTTTAACATTTTCACTCCAAATTTTTAACATTGCCATTTTGCACACCTCCTTATGAACAGTACAACTGTCATTTTTCACATCCTGCCTGAAATGTGGTTTCACACATCTGGCGCACAATGGCTCGGTTGCTGTAGGAAATCAACATTTGGGACAGATTAAGAAAATCATAGTGACACTGTTCATGAGCAGAAGTCCCAAAATGCCTATGTTAAACATTTGGTGAAAGAATTCAAAAAAATGACTGTGTTACGAGCATTCATTGTGCAGTTTTGACGCATGCTCATAGCTTGGAGAATTTTTAATATTTTCACTCCAGATTTTCAACATTGCCATCTCTCCATACCTCCTTATGAATGGTGTAGCTGTCATTTTTCACATCCTGCCCAAACTGTGTTTTTACACATGTGGTGCAGAGTGGCACGGTCACTGTGGGAAATCAATGTTCGGGACAGATTAACAAAATCACATCACCACTGTTCATGGGTAGAGGTCCCAAATGCTTTCATGAAGTGGGGGTCACAAAAAGCTCATGTTGAAAATTTGGAGTGCAAATACCAACAAACACTTGGGGCATTAGGGTTTCTAACCATAGCATCCCACCCTGTACAGACAGGCATCAGGGGTGTGCCTTTGGATAGTCGGCTGTAATGCTTACGCCATTGCACCCCCACCCCCCACCCTGCAGCCACTGACAGGTGTCAAGGTGTGCCTTGCACTCTTTAGCCCCAAAGTTCACCCCATTCTCCTATACTGCACCCATTTCAACGTACTTCCTTATGCAATGGGGATGAGCGTAAGGCCTGACAACCCCAAGGCAGAATACGACACTTGTCAGAGTCTGCAGGGTAGGGTGAGGTAAAATGGTATCAGCATTATGGCCGATGACCCAAAGGCACACCTCAATGCCTGTCAGTCTCAGCAGGGTGGAGTGGGGTGGGGTTGATGATGGTTCTATACTTCACTGCCATTCCTATTATGCATCTCTCTAACTCCTGCACTACCAATGCCCATGCCAGCAAGACAACATTCAGCACTGACAAATTCTTGTTTATTATGTTATTGCTCTTTGTTGAGGGGCAGAAGATCTTGGCCGGAGTATTACATAAGAGCAGATCTAGGGAGAATACCTATTGAAGCAATAGTAGCATTAAGAATTGTGTATTGCTAGTTACAAATATTAAATAACACTGAATAATATAGTCTAAATGATGCCTTAAAGGAGAACTGCGCTGAACCTGTAAGTCATTTTTCCCAGAAGAAGCATTTTTTCATATATTGCATCCCATTCCACTAGTGTTCTGTCTTTACTGGCCTTTTAGTTAACTCAGTGGGTGGTTTTGATTCATACACTGGTGGTAAGTGCCAGTTTAGAACTGTATGATGTAGTTTATGTCCCACATGGACCACAGAGTTCTGAAGAGGAACACAAATTCATTGTAAAAACAATGCAAGTTCTTTAACAAGGACATAACGTACATCATATAGTTCAAAAATGGTACTGCTCACCACAGTGTAAAACACAAACACTGACTGCGTTTACCAAAAGGCCACTATAGATGGAACAAAAACAGAATGTGAGCCAGTACTAGAAACATAGCTTCTTCAGAAAACACACTCACAGATTCAAGGCATTTCTATTTTAACATCCAGTCATGCTTCAAAATCACTGTGGCTAGATCATCTATAACATAGTATTAGGGAAAATAGGATACAATACTTGTATCTGGATTATCTGAAGGGCATAACTATTTTGCAATGTTATAAACCCTTTATTAAAAATGTAATATTATTAGCATCTCAAGAAAGGGACTTATAAATTATTCATTCATCAAGACATTCACTTTGGTATGCAAAACATAAAGTATGGCATGAGTGTGAACCCTATTTAAATCTCCCTTTGCTCTCCACTGAGAGAATAATAATAGCATATTGTCATTTTTAATGTATTAGAATGAAGGGAGTGGAACAAAGACATGCAAAATTAAAAGGTATAAAATCTTGCAAATGTTGCTGTAATAAGGGACATGAGGAGAGTTTGTTTCACGTTATCTTCTTATGTCTCATATGAGAAATTGAGAAATTTGTATTTAAAAGATTTTATTACTATATATACATATTCTGTGAATGACTGCTGTTAAATATTGTTAAATCCTATGTCTGAAAGTGAGGCAGGAATGCTTGTAAATTTTATTGAGGCCATGAAAAGACAAAGAAAAAAGGATAAAGGCCATACATGGCTGTGACTAATTAACTCTTGGTAAATGTGCAATAATATGTAAAATATTGTGTATACTGTCTATATTGCCTATATACTGTTTTTTTATTGGATTTATTCTTCATAATGACCAAAGTTCAAACAAATAAATAACTTGAATTTGAACTTGAGAGGGGGACTTCTTCATGCTCATGGCTTCAAGACCAGTGTGGGGAGTAGTGCAATGTAATGGCTGTGGGGCAGCAGTCTTCCGGGAGTCTTTCTGGAGGCTGAGATGCTGCCCTATTTGCAGACAACTCTCTGCCCTGAGGGAGGAAGTTGCCCGTCTTTAGGCCACACTGGACAGTAGTAAGGGGACCTTCCCCCAGGCCACACTGGACGGTAGGAAGGGAACCTCCCCCATCCAGGGAGCACCACAGCCACCACCGCTACCTCAGAGGTTGCAAAGAAAGCACAGCAGTTGGACCACAGTGGGCTCAGGGAGGGTGAGGATGGTGGAACAGAGGCACACCCAGTCAGTTGTTTCACACCACAATCCTACACTATTCTGGGGGAGCATAGTTCCCCTATGAATGCACCCTCAGAGGAGACTAAGGAGGCTGAGGACAACTGTCACAAGGGAGGCCCACAGGAAGGAGGCAGAGGACACCACAAGGAAAGGAAGCAGCTCCTGGTGGGGGACTCAATTATTAGGGGGATAGAACTGGGGGGAGCAGGGAAAACTGAAGTAAGGTGCCTGCCTGGTGCCATGGCTTGGAGAGACAGGAAGCGCATCCTCAGGATCACGAGAACAGCTGCACGGGAGCGTGAGCTGGACGTCATTGTCCACCTAGGAACAAATGACTTGGCTAATCATGAGATTAGAGCAGTGCAGGAGGACTTTGTAGAATTGGGAGGGGCCCAAGACAAGTAGCACACACAATATCCTTCTCTGAGGTGCTGCCTGTCAATGGCATGAGTGAGGTGAGGTACTTTGCACCATACAGTTTAATGAATGGTTGAAAAAATGGTGTGGAGCACAGGGTTTGGCTTCATTGGGGACTGGGGTTCCACCTGGAGGACACCAGCCTATACTGGCAGGATGGTCTGCATCTGTCCAGGAAGGAACAAGTCTTTTGAGCAATCGGTTTAAATGCTTCATTGGCAAACTTTAAACTAGTCAAGGGGAGGCACTGATAAGTAGCAGGAAAATCCCAGCCTCTCCATACAAAACAGGGTACTAAATGAGAAAAGACTGAGGTAGACAGGTCAGTGGGGATGCTACAAAAGAAGGTAAAGCCATCAAAAAATGGAGAGCAATGAGTACCAATGCCCGTAGTCTGAGTAACAAGCTTCCTGAATTAGTGGCCTTGATGGAGGAGGAACATCTGGATATCGTGGCAGTCACAGAAACATGGTACTCACAAACCATGACTGGGACATAAACATACCAGGATACACTATCTACAGGAGGGACAGGGAGGGTAAAAGAGGAGGAGGAGTAGCTCTTTACATAAAGGAAGGAATCAAAGCAACAGAACAAAAGGGAAAACAGGGAGGAGGAGAAGAAGCATTGTGGGTAAATTTGGAGACCGGCAATGGCACCACAATCTGCACAGGGGTTGTATACAGACCTCCTTCTCAGGGGGAGGAAATGGACAAGGAAATGATAGAAAGTATACTTAGAATGGCAGAAAAAGGGGAGATATTGCTGATGGGTGATCTGAATATGCCAGATGTTAACTGGAGTGCAGTTGCAGCAGCCACTTCAAAGAGTGAGGTTATTCTAGATGCCCTACAGGGGGCATGCCTTAGACAACTAGTATTGGAGCCCACCCAAAAGGGAGCAATCTTAGACCTGGTTCTCTCAAATGGAGATGAAGAGAGGATCACAGATGTAGAAGTGGGTAGCCATCTGGGAACTAGCGACCATCGAACAGTATGGTTCACAATAAACACAGCAATAGAGTCAAGCCATACAAAGGCAAAAGTATTGGACTTTAGGAGGGCTGACTTTGCCAAAATGGGTGAGTGCCTAAGGAATGCAGTAGCAAATGGGCAGGAAGGAGGGGTGGAAGAACAATGGGGAATAATAAAAACTGCCATCACAGAGGTAACAAGCCTTTGTGTGAAGCAAATAAACAAAACGAAACGATGTAAGAAACCCACTATGATTCTCAAAGGAAGTGGCAGTGAAGGTTCAAGAGAAAAAGAAAGCATTTAGGAAGTACAAGGAATCGCAGAAGGAGCAGGACAGAGAACTGTATCAGTTAAAGCAAAAGGAGGCTGGGAAGGCAGTCAGAACAGTAAAGGCCCAAACCGAGGAAAAGATAGCCAACTCAGTTAAGAAGGGGGATAAAACCTTTTATAGGTACTGTACATCAGGGAGCGAAGGAAGACCAAGGGAGGGTTAGTGAGGCTTAATAAAGAGGAGGGAGGGTGGGCAGAGGGAGACTGTAGAAAGGCAGAGATACTAAACAAATATTTTTGCTCAGTATTTACAAAGGAAGTGGGGAAGGTACCTAAAACAAACAGTAGAAACACTCTGGATACAGAAGTTGATACCAGCCCATTTACAGAAGAAAGGGTTCTGAAAGAACTCTTAAAACTGAAGGTGGACAAAGCAATGGGGCCTGATGGGATTCATCCCAGAATTCTAAAAGAACTAAGGGTAGAACTAGTGACACCACTGACTACCCTCTTTAACAAATCATGGGAGGATGGAGTGGTACCTGAGGACTGGAGAAGGGCAGATGTGATTCCCCTTCACAAAAGTGGGAGCAAGGCAGAAGCAGAAAACTACAGACCTGTTAGTTTAACCTCAGTGGTAGGGAAAATGATAGAATCACTTCTGAAGGAAAGAATTGTTGAGTATCTAGAGGCCAGAGGGGCTCAGGACCCAAGGCAGCATGGATTCACAGCGGGAAGGTCATGCCAGACAAATCTGATAGATTTCTTTGATTGGGTGACCAAAGTAGTAGATCAGGGAGGGGCATACCTCTCAACTGTCCCGATTTGCCCGGGACATCCCGTATTTCAGCTGCATTTTCTGT
This sequence comes from Neoceratodus forsteri, assembly GCA_016271365.2. NCBI lineage: Eukaryota > Metazoa > Chordata > Ceratodontiformes > Ceratodontidae > Neoceratodus > Neoceratodus forsteri. The sequence continues at coordinate 271,879,180 of CM028130.1, read as the reverse complement.
TTTGTCCCGCCATCCCGGATTTGCTGCTCATTGCCCCGAAAATGCCGTCTGGTTCACCCGAGGTCCCTGACACACTGTAGCGCCGCATGATCCAGCCGATTGTGTTTGTGTTCCTTTACTTTCTTAATCTGTGCTGCACACAGTGAGCGCGGTGATGTCACATGTGCTGATGTCAGCACCCAACTGAACCAATCGCCAGCCGCATTTACGGTCCATTCCTAAAATTGGCACCTCCTCCCACTAAGGAGTGCGGACCTGAAGTTTTGAGTCCCCCCTCAGGTCCGGAAGTCCTCGTTATAAGCATCCTCTCTGGTGCTCTTGGGACTCATTCAGCCGAGGAGACGAGTTCCAGAGCACTGGAGAGAAAATCTTATTGAACTGCCTGTGAATCTGCGAGCGTGAGTCGAGTGTCTGCTGACTGTGACTGCTTCTACTACAAGCTGGTGCGGTGCCGCTTCCTCCGGTCCTCCCGTCTTGAATCCAATTGGCGATCGCTGCGATGCTGCATTCTCCGAGACTCCGACCCTGCTGCCTCTCTGAGCAGTGAGCCGAGCAAATAAAAGTAGCTGTAATTCCCAATAAATTTTTTTTTTAAGACTTTCGGGTGGCACAGAGAATCAGCCAGACAGTGAGCAGCCTGCCAGATGATTATTCGAACCCTGCACAGTTAGAAGCAGCAGCCTGAGCCAACAGAAGTGAAGTATACTCGAGGAGGTATGTCAAATTAAAGCAAATGGGGACAGCAGGAGATTAATACTGAATGTGTTGTTTGTGTACATGAATGGTGCTTACCAAACAGAGGCATATAGCAGACAGAGTGGTTAGTGAACCTGAACCTGGCAAGGACCCCTGTAAGCATGGTCAGGAAACATTATCAAATCCTTTTCTGCATCTAAACTCCTCAAAATGCTGGTTGTCAATAATATGGACCATACTATGAATATTATCTTGTGCCTGATGGTGATGGCTAGGGACAGAGCTGGTTTGGTCAATTTGAATAAGCTGGGGAATAACCTGCTCCAGTCTTCTTGTCCGAATGGCCATTAATATCTTATAGTCAGCATTTAAAAGAGATTGACCTGTATAAGGAGCAACTCATGGGGTCCTTGCCAGGCTTTGGAACCACTAAGATGATTGCCTGGGACAAAGAAAAGGCCATTTGTCCCCGCTAACTCAGGTGCAGATGTATATGCTTTGTGTATCAGAGGGGATACCAGGTCCTTAATATGTTTATAAAATTCTCCTGTGAACCCATCTGTCCCTGGACATTTTACCATTTTAAGCCTACTAATCTCCCTGTGTATTTCATTGCACAGTGAGGGCTCTCATTATGTGCCTCTGAGACTTGGGGAGATGGAGTCACTTCAGGAAAGTAGCTATTGCTCCCTCCTCAGGTCAACCATGATTCTATCCATGGCAACAGAAAGATTAAAAATCCAACCACCTCCTTATGGCCAAACAATTGGCAAAGAAATAAAGAACAATACTTTCCAAATGCTTCATGTGAGGCGACTCTAAATAGCAGGCAACATGTGGAATGAAACCCACTTTGGGGCGTGACTATGCAAATTTTATGCTAATGAAGTGTCCCTGATTTTCGTTGGTTGTCCCTGATTTTCTTCGGCTCTGTCCCTGATTTGGTCATCTGAAGGTTGAGAGGTATGGGGAGGGGCTATGGACATGGCCTACCTAGACTTTAGCAAGGCATTTGACACAGTCCCACATAAAAGATTAATATACAAGTTAGCCAGCCTGGGAGTGGGTCCCAAGATGACAGCCTGGGTAAAGAATTGGCTGGAGAATAGGACACAGAGAGTAATAATAAATGGAGTCCACTCTGAAGAAAGGGGTTACTAGTGGGGTACCCTGGGTTCAGTATTAGGACAGTCCTCTTCAATGTCTTTATAAGCGACATTGCAGAGGGACTGGAAGAAAAGTATGTCTCTTTGCAGATGACACAAAGATCTGCAACAGAGTTGATGCACAAGGTGGGGTGGAAAGGATGAGAAGGGACTTGGCAAGGTTAGAGGAATGGTCAAATGTATGGCAGCTTAGATTCAATGCTAAGAAGTGCAAGGTAATGCACCTGGGAAACAAAAACCCAGGGGAAGAGTACACAATGGGGGGTGAGATACTAACAACAACAAAAATGGAAAGGGACCTGGGGATAGTCATATCAGATGACCTAAAGGTGGGCAAGCAATGTGAGAGGGCAGCAAGGAGGGCTGGGGGATACTGGGATGCATAGGGAGAGGCATCACCAGTAGAAAACAGGAAGTTATTATCCCTCTGTACAGACAGTTGGTGAGACCCCATCTGGAGTACTGCATGCAGTTCTGGAGACCCAATCTTCGCAAAGACATAGACAGGATGGAGGCTGTCCAGAGGAGGGCAACTAAAATGGTGCAGGGTCTGCACCGGAAGGCATATGAAGAGAGACTTAAGGAGCTGAATATGTATAGCCTCGAGGAAAGGAGGGAGAGGGGGACATGATAGAAACTTCAGGCACTCTCAAGGAATCAACAAAGTCCAAGAGGGTAGCATCTTTCAAAAAAAGAGGTGTAAGAACAAAGGGCACAATTTGAAGATAGAAGGGGGGGCAGCTCAGAGGTAATTTAAGGAAGCATTTTTCACAGAGAGGGTTGTGGATGGCTGGAACGGCCTTCCGAGGAGATTGTGGAGTCAAAACAGTGGTGGAATTCAAGCATGCATGGGACAGTCATAAGGCAATTCTAGGGGTAGGGGGTAGGAAGAAGTAGGCTGCTGGTTAACTAGAATCTGCAGCTTATCCATTAAGTAGGGAAATGGGCAGACTGGGTAGGCCAAGCAGTCCTTATCTGCTGTCAAAATCTATGTTTCTATGTTTCTATGATTAGACTGCCATACTACATGACAGGCCAAGCAGATGACATATTGCACAAGAATATTTGGTGTGCACGATGATATGAATTGTAATAAGGGAGAACTTTTGGTGGTATGACATCAGTTACCAGACCTACTGGCAGAAATTTCATGTGATGACATGCATGCCAAATGACCTACCCAGAGGGGTGTATACCCATCTGAGGGAGATGTTTGTGAACTATTTACAGAAGGAGGTGAAGCTGGTTATCCAGATAACAGAATTGTTGGTCAGTGAGCAGTTTGTGCATATCCTACCTCAGGATGCACATATGTATGTGAGGGAGCACTGCCTAGAAAGTGGAGAGATGGCCATCACAGTTGTTGAATCTTACAAATTGGCCTGGAAACATGCCACACTAAAGGATATAATGGACAGAACATAAGACCTCCCACCACATGTTGTTAAGTCTCATTCCCAGTTTTGATATTAAGTACAGTAGAGGTGGTCAAAGAAACCTGACTGACGTTATGTGTCACTTTTGTCAAGGGACAGGACATATAGCAAGATTTTTCCTAAATAAAAAAGGGTACCTGGTACAGATATCTCTTGCAAACATATGGGTGTAAACAACAGAGGTGTGTCTGGGGAACAAGAAGGTGCAAGGATGTATAGACTGTAGTAGCTGCAAGACTCCAGTCCAGGCAGATACAATACCAGGAACTTGTACAAGGACCTTGTGCAGATGTGATATGCATCTTTAGAATCACAAAACACTATGTCTCTACTAAATTGTCCCTGGAAGCAGGGGAAGCAGCATACTGTGAATGAAGATCTGGTTCCCATCCTACCAGTCCTAATAGCGCTGGGGCCAGATTATCCTGGTTTTGGGGACATTGTCATTGAACGGGTACAGGCTAATTGCCAGCTACAGTGGTAACCATGTCCCAGGCCAAAAAGATTTCCAATTTAGGGGACATTTTTTTTCCTCTGACCAAGACATTCTGCAACTTCCAGGAATAAATAAAAGATCCCAAAGAGACTGTCAAGAAAGAAAAAAAAAGACTTTAGGCTAAGACTCATATACGGACTGAAGGGAACTCTTTTTGTGGGGTAGCAAAGCCTTCCACTAAGAAAAAAGGATTATATGTCACTAACACCTTTTTATCAAAAGGTCAGAGAGAAGAAGACAGGAGAGCCAGGTGAAAGAGTTTTGTATTACAAAATGATGTACTCTATATAAGACCCTAAAGAAGGTAAAGCAATTGGTAGTACAAGAAAAATACTGAGCTGCCCTGATCCAGTTAGCTCATTACATACCTCTAACAGGCCATGAAGGGAGGGATCACATTCTTTTCTGTCTGCTACATTCCCTTTTCTGGCCTAACATTCATTTGCAGATAGCAGACTATTGTTGTGCTTCCCTGAGTGTCAAAACGTAGCCTGGGTTGCTTAGTTAGTTCAGGTGGATGTTAAAGATCCCATGGCACTTATCAAAAAAAGAGTAGGGGAATTTCCCCGGTGTCCTGGCCAAATTTTCCCTCATTCACTAAAAATACCACCAACAGCTTAATCTGGTTCAACGTCAGTTGATATTCATCTGTATCCCCCTCCCCCGGGTCGTGCCTGAAAATAGGCAGGATTTGTCTAGTGCACTTACCCAGTCAACAAAAACTAAAGAAAGAAAGAAAGATAGATAAAGTGGTCTTGGCTTCTTTATCCCTGGTTATCACTCCATTTGAGTGTATTGTGAGAAGAGATTCATGGGTAATCAGTTCAGACTGGTGCTGTGTGAATATGCTACTAAATATCAAGAGGAATTTTCATTAAGGAAAGTCACAGCCGCAAAGGTCACAAAAGAAATGGGCAAGGTTTTCAGTAATATGGGTATTCCTAAAGAGATCCTGAATGATCAGTGTAGCAGTTTAAATTCCCTATTGCTAAAGGAGTTACCTAGGCTGTTAGGGGTATCGGCTGTAAGGACTTCTTCATACCACCTCAGATGGATGGTGTGATTGAAAGCTTCAACCAGATTCTAAATTAAAAAGTACATAGATAAAACAGGAAGGGATTGGGATTCATGTATTCCTGTCTTTTATTTGGCTATTGGAAGGTGTCACAGGCTTTCACTGGTTACTCTCCATTCACACTGCTATATAAAAAGCATCCTAGAGGACCTCTGTATGTCATCAAAGAGCAATAGGATGTGCCACCTGAGAAAGTGGCATAAATAACTACTTGATTAATCTGAGACAATGGCAGTTTAAGCAGGTGGACCAGGCTTATAAAAACAGTGTCCAGGTAGAGCAGTCTCAGCAAAAACAGTATGACCAGAGTGTAGAACAGAGGGAAGAAGGTACTGTTACTATTCCCTCCACTGAGAACAAGCTTTTAATGAACTGGAAAAGGACCAACTAAAGTTCTCAGAATGACTGAGACTGCCAATTACAAACTTGCCCTTCCCCCGACAAATGTTCAGGAGTAGAGGTGTATCATGTAAACCTTTACAAAAGTAGGATGAGGGTGGCAAAACGGGATAAGCACTTTTGGTGTTACTTGAAAGAGAAAGTGAAAATAGGGAGCTGGAATTGGCTTATCAAATGTTGAAGTGGAAGGCTTAGCTGGGTGTGGTACTCGTAAACAAATAATTACAAGCTAACCACTTACAGGAAGTAAGACAGTTAGGGGGAGGATGCCAGACTACGTTTACTAATGTTCTATGGAAAGTAAAATACGTGGAAAATATCTTCAGTCTCCTCCAGGAGAAATCAATCTGTCAAAAACGTTAACATTTGCTTGAAAGGGTGACGGGAGATGTTGTAAAGGAAATAACAAATCTTGAAGTCCTAGGCATCATGGAATCCTCCTCCAGTGTGTGGTTGTATCCCATTGTTCCCATGAGAAAAACACAGAAACATAGAATCTGATGGCAGATAAGGACCACTTAGCCCACCTAGTGTGCCCATGTTTCCCTGCCTACAGTATCACCACAGACCTTACTTGATATCCAGATTTTTCTCCTTCCCCTTCCTTTCCACTAAGATTCCCTTATGTCTGTCCCATGCATTGTTGAACCTCACAACTGTTTTTGCCTCCACCACCTCTACTTCGTCCTCACATCTCTCCTGAATCTACCCACCTCCAGCTTCATAGCAGGGGTCTTTGTTCTTAAGCATCTGTGAAAAATACTTCACTCCTGTACCTTATTTACCCCGTGAGGTATTTAAAGGGCTCTATCATATCCCCCTATCCCTCTTCTCTTCTAGGGTGCACATATTAAGGTTCTCTAGTCTCTCCTCAAAGGGCTTTTGATGCAGACCCTGCACCATTTTAGTTGTCCTCTTCTGGACTGCCTCCACTCTATATCCTTCCAGAGATGTGGTCTCCCAGAACTGGACACAGTACTCTAGGTGGGGTCTTACCAGTGATCTATACAGAAGCAATACCATCTCCCTCTTTCCGCTCTTAATACCCCTCCCTATGCACCCCAGCATCCCACTAGCCCTCCCATCTGCTTTGTCACAGTGCCTGGCCACTTTTAGGTAATCAGATATGATTACCCCAGCTCTGTTTTCTGCTTCATGTTCTCAATACCACTCCCACATTGTGTATTCCACCCCTTGATTTCTGTGCTGTAAGTACATCATTTTGCACTTTCTCACATTGAGACCCAGCTGCCATACCCTTGACCACAACTCAAGTTTTCTCAGGTTTCTGCTTATCCTTTCCACCCCCTTTTGAGTGTCCACTCTATTGCAAATGTTGGTGTCATCCACAAAGAGGCAGACCTTCCCTTCCCGCTCCTTGCGATATAACTTGTAAAGATATTAAAGAGAACCGGCCCCAGAACTGATTCCTGAGGCCCCCCGCTGGTCACCCTACCTTCCTCAGAGTGAACTGTGTTTACCACCATCCTCTGTCCCCTATCCCCTAACCAATTCCTTATAAGAACATAAGAAAGTGCTGGCAGAAGGGTATGATCCATCTAGTCTGCCTGTGTGGGCTACTCCCCCCCCCCCAGTCTTTTTCCTTCCTAAGTTTCTGCAGTACCCATCCCATGCTAGCTTGAACTCTGTCACTGTCTTTTCTGCCTCAGCTTCTGGGGGCAGACTGTTCCAAGGCTTCATCACCCTTTCAGTGAAGAAAAACTTCCTGATGTTGGTTTTGAATCTATCTCCCTGTAGGTGCATGCTGTTCCCCCTTGTTGGTGTAGACAAGCTTTCTGTGAAAAGGTCCTGAGTTTGTACTGAGTTAATTCTTTTGAGGTATTTGAATGCCTCAGTCATATCCCCCCATCTCTCCTCCTTTCCAGTGAGTACATCTTGGGATGGTTAAGCCTTGACTCGTAGGGTTCTTGATGAAGTCCATGAATCATCTTCGCAGCTCTCCTCCGAACTGTCTCCAAATGATCTCTGTCTTTCTTGAGGTGTGGTCTCAAAAACTGGATGCAATACTCTAGGTGTGGCCTCACCAAGGACCTGTACAGTGGGATTATCACCTTGCTTTTTCTACTCGTGATACCCCTACCTATGCATCCAAGGATGCATTTAGCTTTCTGTGCCGCCTTTTCACATTGCCTGGTTGTCTCTAAATCATCAGATATGAACACTCCTAGATCCCTCTGAACCTTAGTTTCTGTCAGTTGTTCCCCTCCCAGGGTATATTTCCTGTTTGGGTTCTTTCTCCCCAGGTGCATAACTTTACACTTATTGATGCTGAATTGCAGCTGCCATTGTTTTGACTATTCTTCCAGCTTTTTTAGATCAGAGTCCATTCCTGTGGCCCCCTCTTGCATGTCTACTCTGTTGCAGAGCTTGGTGTCATCTGCAAACAGGTATACCTTTCCCTCCAATCCATCAGTGATGTCACTGATAAATATGTTAAATAGAATGGGCCCCAGTACTGATCCCATGGGGACTCTGCTGGTTACCACACCTTGCTCTGACGGAGTGCTGTTTATCATGACCCTCTGGGTTCTCCCCAGATCCAGTTCCTAACCCAGATGACTATTTTAGGCCCCATTCCAGTGTGTTCCAACTTGTTTATTAGTCTCCTATGTGGAACTGAGTCAAATGCCTTACTGAAGTCCAGATACACTATGTCTATTGCTTCACCCTGGTCTACCGTTCTGGTCACCCAATCAAAGAAATCAAAATCAATCATTTTTGTCTGGCATGACCTCTCTGCTGAGAAGCCATATTGCTTTGGATCTAGTTTTCCATTTGCTTCCATATATTGCACTATTCTTTCTTTCAGAACCCATTCCTTACTCAGTTTACCATCTTTGGACCCACTCCAAAACTACCCAGATTGCTTACTAGTCTCCTATGTTGAACGGTGTTGAAAGCCTTACTGAAATCTAGGTAGGCCATGTCCACCGCTCCACCTTGATTCAATTCCTTGGTCACCCAGTCAAAGAAAGGTATCAGATTCATTTGACATGACCTCCCCACCCCCATGAATCCATGCTGCCTTGGGTCTCATAACCCACTTGATTCAAGATATTCTGCAATCCTTTCCTTCAATAGTGGTTTCATTACTCTTCCCACCACTAACGTCAGGATGACTGGTCTATAATTATCAGCCTCCTCCCTGCTACTACTTTTGTAAAGTGGTTTTACATCTAACCTCCTCCAGTTCTCTTGAACCACTCAGTTTCCAGTAAGTTGTGATTCTTTCCACTCCTGACGCAGTTTTTGTTATGTACTTTAAGAGAAATTGTGAGAAAAGCATAACATACATACTTTACATTCTGTGCTCCCAGAATTTTCTGAACTACCACTATAAATATACTTGCCCCCCCCTCTCCCTTTCCTCCCCTGGGACATTTCCTGACTTCTATCCCTCCTCTCCCTCCCCTTTAGAGCTCTTACCCTCACCCTCTACCCTCCGACAATGGCCTTCCTGCCTGCATACCCCCTTCCCTCTCACCTGCAGTCCTTATTTCCAAGATTGCCCTTGGCTGGTTATGTCATGCTACCTAACATTTGGCACATTTTGAATTACTGGAATTTCCTAAGCCTCAGTCTCTTACTTCTTCTTTTTTTTCCATTTAAAGTTTATTGAGTTTTTTCATTTATAACACAGCAAAACAGAACCAAACCATACAGAAAATAAAGTACATACATAAAATTAAAATAAAATAATATGAAAAGGAGTCCACCAGAACATTGTTAATGTAATAGTAATACAGATTCTTTAAATATAAGCCCTTCTCATCTCCCTCCCCCCCATGACCCATCCCAAACACACACATAATCCCCCCCTCCCTTCTGCAACACAGCGCTATCCTATAAATACACATTGCATACATTAAAGTAAAACCAACATATGAAGTGATTCCCATCTTTCCTTATATCTCTCAGACTTATTATTGAGACTGGCAATTGTTTTCTCCATCCTCATATTAGCAAGAAATTCTTTGAGCCATTCAGAGTAAGATATACCCTTGGCATCTTTCCAATGCCGTAAAATAGTTTTCTTAACTGTCATGGAAATAAGGGCTATGTGGTACCTTCTGTTAGGTACAGTAATCTTACTATAGTCTCCTAATATGCAAATTTTAGGAGTAAATAAATCTTGCAGACCCAATAACGGATCCATCTTTTGTTTAATATTAGTCCACAAGTCTGCTGCTTTGGAGCAAGTCCAAAATATGTGATGTAGGGAACCTTCTTCTTTTCCACATCTGTTACAGGTAGAAGATTGTAAGAGGCCAAACTTAAATAGTTTTTGCAGTGTATAGTATAAATTATGTAATGTATGAAATTGAGTAAGCCATAATCTATCTTGTGAAATATACTTGTAAGAATACTTCCACAGCATTTCCCATTGTATCTCTTGCGTGGGAAAGAAGGAAGTCCAATAATCAGAAGGAGACAAACAGTCCGGGTAAACCCAATTGTATAGAGTTCTATAACATTTAGAAACCACCTGCTGGGAACCAACTAAATTGACCAGTTCGCTCTTAAACGCTATTGTATGTGTTTGAGGAGGTGGGCTTCCGAATATCTTTACCATAAGATGTCTTAGTTGATATATTTTAAAGATATCCTTTGTGGATAATTTCAGCATATATAACATCTCAGTGGAAGAGAGCCAAGTGTGTTCCTTTGAAATCAATAAAGCGGGGGATAATTTATTAATCAGAGCCAACCATTTAGTAGAAATTAAGTTATTATTCATTTTCAAACTAGGGTTGCCCACAATCGGTTGCGTTAGATCCAATATATGATTGTATTTAAGGAAATTGCATAGTTGTAAATGAACTTTAATAGATGCTGCAATGGGCGTTGATTTCAACTGGGCTGATAATGAACTACTCTTAATATGAAGAAGTGCTTCAGGCGTAATTCCTTGAGCTGCCATAAGGGATAATTCAATTTTAAGCCAAAGAGGAGCAGCTACAGATGAAAAGACCTCTTCACTAGGTGAAAGCCTACGGAGATACTTTGAAACATGTCCGGCCCAGTAATAGAAAAGAAGATGTGGAAGACACAGACCTCCCTTATCTTTAGGAACCATCAGTTTATAATAAGCCAGCCTGGGTTGCTTATTAGACCAGATAAATCTATTACTTCTTGTTATTGTGTAACTATGTATTATTATGTTGACCTTTGTATGTATGTATACCCCCATTCCTTTGAAGTGGAACCTTTGAAAATGAGCAGTTCCTGCTCAAACGTATTTGTAATCCTAGATTTCAACAAAATAAAAAAAAAAATAAAATAAAATATGTCAGCCTGCTGCATGATACAACATGGTGTCCTGCTGTGATTCAGTCCCACCAACACAGTTCTTGTAATGTGCTTTAGGTCTATGAACTACAGTGCCCCCAAATTTGCAGTCCAAAAAATTCTTCTGTCTGGAAATTTTCACATGAGGAAATGAAATAAGATAGGCTCCCAGAATTAATATGCTGCTTATGCGCTGTGCAAGTCTCACCCCACAGCACCTCTCTTTAGGAACTTAGGGCCCAGAATTTATGCATGTCTTTCCATTAAATGATAATGCCTCTTCATGGTGCTGATCCGAATGATGATCTTCTAGTCTCCCTTTTGTGTCCTAACAGCAAATGTAAGTATCTGTATTTAATTTTTGGCTGGGGGACAGTGTATTTCTAACCCTCTTTTGTTCATACTTACATACATAGATACATAGACAGTGTCGGCAGATAAGGGCCTATGGCCCACCCAGTCTGCCCATTTGAGCTTGTAACTTCAGTTTATGTTTTCCAAGAAGTCTGTTGCCCCTTACCCCTGACCTCCAGAATTCCTTTATGTCTATCCCATGCATTCTTAAATCCCGTGATTGTTTCAGCCCCCACCACTTCCTCTAGCAGGGTGTTCCACTTGTCCACCACCCGTTCTGTGAAGAAATTCTTTCTCACGTTTCCTCTGAATCGCCCTCCCTCCAACTTCATCCCATGCCCTCTAGTCCTGGAACATCTTTTTCGCTTAAAAATAGTGTATTCCTGCACCCTGTTCCTAGCTGTAAGATACTGGTATGTCTCTATCATATCCCCTCTCTCCCTCCTTTCCTCCAGGGAGTACATGTTCAGTTCCTTCAACCTGTCCTCATAGGACCTGTGATGCAATCCATGCACCATCTTAGTTGCCCTCCTCTGAACCTTCTCTATCCTGTCTATGTCCTTAAGTAGGTAAGGTCTCCAGAACTGTACAGTGTACTCCAGGTGGGGCCTCACTAGTGTCTTGTATAGTGGAATTATGACCTCCTTTTCCTGCTGGTGATGCCCCTGCCTATGCATCCCAGCATCCTATTTGCTTTACCTGCTGCCTTGTCACACTGTTTCCCTGCCTTGAGGTAATCAGAGATGATAACCCCAAGATCCCTTTCCTGCTTGGTACATGCCATATCCTCACCCCCCAACTGATATATTGTGCCAGGGTTTTTGTGCCCCATATGCATTATCTTGCAATTCCTTGCATTGAATTTCAACTGCCAAACCCCTGACCATTCTTCAAGTTTCTGCAGGTCCCTTCTCATTCTGTCCTCACCCTCTGGTGTGTCTACTCTGTTACAGAGCTTTGTGTCATCAGCGAACAGTGAAATTCTGCCTTCTAGGTCCCAAGTAATGTCACTGATGAAGATATTGAATAGGACCGGTCCCAGCATTGATCCCTGTGGTACCCCACTGGTCACTCTTCCTCTGTGGAGTGACAGCCATTACCACCACCCTCTGTGTCCTGCCACCCAGCCAGTTACCTACCCACCACACTACTGTCCTGCCCACACCCATATTCCCCAGTTTGTGTAGTAGTCTCTATGTGGCACAGTGTCAAAGGCCTTGCTGAAGTCCAGATAGGCCATGTCCACTGCCTCCCTGATCCACCTCCCTAATCACCCAGTCAAAAATTAAATGAGGTTGGTCTGACATGACCTCCCCTGGTGAAACCATGCAGCCTTGGGTCCTGTAGTCCATTGACAACCAGATGTTCCACCAATCTCTCCTTCAGTAGTGCTTCCATGATCTTCCCCACTACTGAGGGTGAGGCTGACTGGTCTGTAGTTCCTCGCCTCTTTGTTCCCACTTTGTATAAGGGACTACATCTGCTATCCTCCAGTCTTTGGGTACCTCCTGTTTCCAGTGATCGACTAAACAGGATAGACAGAGGTTCAGCCACCTCTCTAAGTTCTTTAAGGACCCTGGGGTGCACCCCATCTGGCCCCATTGCTTTATCAACTCTTATTACTTCCAGTTCCTTCAGGACTCTTTCGTGTAAAGGACTTGGGTCCATTTCTGCACCATTCTCACCCCTTGTAACTGTTCAGACCCATTACCCTCCTCTTCCTCAGTAAAGACTGAGCAGAAATACCTGTTCAATATGTCAGCTTTACTGTTGTCATCCTCCACACAGCCCCTATCCTCCCCCTTCAGTCTCACTATCCCTCCCTTTGCCTTTCTTTTTTCACTTATGTACCTGTAAAATGTTTTGTCCCCTCTACCCACTGATTTTGCAATGTGTTCTTCTGTCTGAGCTTTGGCTTCCCTTACTGACCTCCCTGCCTCCCTTTGCTTCTCCTGGTACTTCTCCCTATCCCCTTCTGCCTGTGTCTTTTTGTATTGCCTGAGTGGGCTTTCACTTTCTTTGCTACCTCTTTGGAAAACCATAATGGTCTCCTCTTCCTTTTCCTCTTGCTAACCTGCTTAATACATAATTCTGTTGCTCTTGTAATCCCCATTTTAAATACTGCCCACTGTTCCTCAACCCCTGATTCCTGCCCCATTCCCCTTAATGCCTCTTTCAAGTATCTCCCCATTTTCCCAAAGTCTGCCCCCCAAAATCCAGGATACATGTTTTTATGTTCTTGTTTCTCTCTTTGCAGTTATTTATCAGTAGAGTGATTGAATCCTGTTAGTGATTGGCTCTAGTTATATAATTTACAAGTGTTTCCTATCATTGTAGGTAAGTGTTCTTTGCTTTTTTCCATTTTGTTTTTAAGTTCTTAAATGTTATCCACATGTCACGTTCTTACTGTTTTCTGCTTCTGTTTCTTTCAGAGTCTTCTGTTTCTGACCAGCTAGAGGGGATTTTAGGGCAAGGAATGCCTGCATGTCCAGGATGGGAAGATGGGCAGCAGTTGTGCCAGGATGAAGGGAGTACTGGACAGGAGAATGGACAGGACGGTAGGGGTATTTAAAGCAAAGGACAGGTGAAGCAGCAAGTGCAGGGGATCCTCAGTAGCAGGAGTTAGATGCATGGGTTCTTCAAGTGAAGGACAGCAGAGCTGGGTAGCAGAAGAATAGTAGACTCACAGTTGAAGCAAGAATGCATAATGGGGTAATAATACTCATGTGAATGCAGGTATTACAAGGCTCCCACCAAACAAAATTGAGTAGCCTGAGAGCCTGATGCACATGGAAGACAAGGATTTATAGTAGAGGCACTCACAGAGACCAAGTGGAGGAAAACATGACTGGAATACCAAGAAGAAGGAATTTGGGACTATTTTGATGGTACACATCTAACAAGAAAAGATAAATGTATTACATTTTGACAAATATTTTTTTAACAAATCCAATAGGTTCACATTGATAATTTTGCTTTTATTTTGTGACCAGATTATAAACATTGTATATTTGAGAAGCAAGTGGCTATACTGATCCCAGGTAAATGTTACAGCCTTGTTTAAATTGACAATCATATGTGTGTGTATGCATATATGTAAGGAAGAAAGAAGACATGACGAGGTGTGGTTTATAGGCTGATAAGAACACATCCCAGGTGTGTAACAGGTCCACTGGGAAATTGCGGAATTTTTTAGCAGATTTTGCGGGGAATTTGTGGAACTTTTTTCTCCCAGATTTTAGAGGGATTTTGTGGGGACTTTACGTGTATTTTGCAGGGATTTTGCAGGCTGCTGGGCACATATTTTCCTCTGTGAGGTACAAGTATGGGTTTTCAATTTCAGTTGCTTTGTGATGCATATTAAAGCCAGCCTGCAAAAAGGTCTACGTTTTTGTAAAAAAAAACACACACAAAAGGTATAAGTTTTTATTAAAACACACACAGAACTGATCAAAAAAATATATACATTATAATAGTAGCCTCATTGTCAAAATTGGTACCACCACCACCACGGTCACCACCACCAGTTATAATAATCCAAACAATAAACATCAGTATTCTACACACACACGACTGATCAAAAAACAATATGCATTATAATAGTAGCATCATTGTCAAATCAGTACCACCACCACCAGTTCTAATAATCCAAGCAATAAAAATGAGTATTCTACAGTAAAAGTATAGTACCACCACCACCACCACCACAAAAGATCGTCAAGAAAGAATTTTTACATAATAGAATGAGCAGCAACTATTATCCAACTGAGATCTTTAGAATTTCTTATTGTACTTCAACATAAGAAGTAGTCTAGTGTTGTCATCTGTCAAACTTCACCTATTGTCTTTTAAAAGGTCTGTGTACAGCAGAAAGGTCTGTTCAATGTCTGCTGTGCTTACGGGAAGCCAGATATACCTTTTTGCCACAGCAGCAAGATGTGTTAATGTATCCCTTTGTGCTTCCCACCACTCAGCAATATTAAAATCATCACTGGGTACTGACTGGGTAACAGTTCTGTACCCATGTCATTCAAAGTTTGAAACACCAGCCCGAGATGGCAGCTCCTGGGTGTGTTTTGCTTTTTCCTTGTCCAGTATTGGCAGCTGCTTTGGATCTCAGATTTGGCCAGCTTTGAATGTGCCGACTGAGGGATGAGATTTTAAAATTTTTGTCCAGTTTCTGTTGTCCAACATAACCTTCTGAAAAAAGTTCATGCAGTTTTGATTTTCATGTAATTGACAGTGGGACAACATTTCTACTGTATTTGGTCTGTATTCAGTTTCCCCTGCAGTGGCACAGAAGTCCAAAAACATATGCAAAGTTTGCATCCTTCCAATTATGGAGTGTCCCTGTAGCTGGCTGCTTGACTGCAATTGTAGAATAAGGTTAACAAGTTCAGAAGAGTGTTCCACCACAAAAGTGACTTGTGTTACTAGCTCTGCTGCTTTGCCTTTCAATAAGCACTTCAGGTGCTTCAAGGTTGCTGCATTGGATTGTAGTGTTTCAACAAATTCTGTTAACACTGGCAAATAGTCTGCCAAATACTGAACAGCATTAACCCAGGAGCACCACTGAGTTACCACTGTGTATAACGGCATCTTGGGTACAATGCCCTGCTTGGATTCCATGAAGGCAAAGTACTGATGCCTACACATTGGGCTCTGGCAAAATATTTTTTTAACAAGGGAAACAGCAGTGTTTAAGTCTTCAAGTGTGTCCGCCCAAACTTGCAAGACTAAATTGAGGAGGTGGGCAATGCAAGTGACATGCACTGCATTTGGTAGGACATAGGACAGCAGAGTTTCAAAAGCCTTGTGCATATAACTTGCACTATCCATGACAATGGCAAAGACTTTATTGAAGTTCACCCCATTGGTGTTTAGCACGTTTAGTAGAGCTTGGGATACTGTGGTGTTGTTCACACGATTCAAATACTCCACACCAAATAGGAGTGGCTGCTCCCCAACATTAAGCAAAGGTTGGGCCAAAATAGACAACACCCTACATCCACAGGCATCTGTTGTCTCATCCAGAAAAATGAAGACATCTTGATTCTCCACAACCTCTTTCAGGGACTGTTTGTGATCAGGCCAAAGTTCTTGGAGGTACGTGCTCCGAAGCTGTGCTGGTCCAGGAAGACTACCGTCTTGTTTTGTGTGCTTCTTTAAGAACTCTTGAAAGCCAGAAGCCTTCTCCAGTGGTATGTCTGCACGGGTCAAACAGCGGACAAAGTCCAGAACAAATTCCTTTTGTTCAATGGACGATTCCGTTGCTTGACTGAAACAAGAAGTCAGCAACTGCTCTCGTAGAGGTGTGTCTAAAAAAAAAACAAAAAAAGCAAGATATAATATTTTACAGGGAAAAATAAACTGTGCCTGACAAACAAAAAAAAAAGCAAACAAGATTTTATATTTTACAGGGAAAACAAACTGTAGGCCAGTCCAGTGGCATGGAGGGCTGAGAAGCTATGAACCTTACCTCCTGCCACACGGCAATCTGTTTGGGAACAAGATCAGGTCACGGGTAAGGAGAGGATCGGGTGTCCAATTGACTGCTCTCCTCTGCCGAGTAGGGATGGGAATCTGCTGTCTTGCTCTTAGAGGCCAGGTGGTAGTGTTGAACTCTAGCAGCGGGGGGGGGTGCAGGAACAAAGCACATGTGCACATGGGGGAGTCCACAGTGTCAGAGAGAGATGAGATGGACTTGGGAGGCAGGGACAGAGCAGATACCAGTCACCCAAGTTGCACCCAGGAGGGGAAAAACAGAATATGTAAAAAATAAAATAATTGCAAACATCTGTGCGAGTAGTACTTATTTTGCATGTTTTTCTTTGCAGCTTCTTTTTTTCCAGCTGTTTCTTCGACTTTATGTGTATGTCAACTGTATGCTTCTGCATGAAGCCGACTGTGTGAGTGCAAGCACGACAAAACAGCAATCCTCCATCCTAGTAAAGATCCTCTGGATATAACTTAACCCAATAGTGGGCACGCACAAAATAAGAGACATGATGGTCCTTGGCTTCTTCGTGACAAAGACGGAAGTGTTTTGGTGGCGGTGTAGACATGGTGCAGTTTAACTAATCAAAATTAAACCCCAAAAAATTAAGATTTGAAAGACAGCATCAGTGCATAGAGGGAGGAGATCTTTCCTTGGGATGCTTGATCCTCCAATATCACATGACTAGTTTGCATCCCGCAGTGTTCTAAGCTGGGAAGATTTGTTTCAAAACCTCAGCTCCTGGAGTTGCCTTGTTGTGGCGCTGAGCTTGCCCATGGACTTAACTAGCATTCATGGAACCAAACACTCTAGAAATTCATTTTTTTTCTTGCTACATCAATTTCTTTTTTATCTGGGCACTATATAGAACACAGGAGCAAAGCATTGTGCCATGTCGTCTCAGCCCACTCATCCATTCTCCAGCCCACAAGGGCGATGCACGGATGAGCCACAGGATCGATGCATGGATGAATCACAGGTGTGAAGCATGGATGAACCACAGGAGCGATGCATGAACTAACTACAGGAGCAAAGCATGGACCCAGATGACTGCCATACATGATGGAAAAAAAATTGTTCTGTGCCAGTCTGCTTGCCCAATACACCCTGCTCCCTCACCAGAGGCCAGAACAATTTTTTACAATAAGTGTGCCAGTCCGCCAGGTCCACCCCTCCACTCCCATCTCTGAGGAATGACAGCAACGAGTCAAGGACACATCACGGGAGTGAGGGATGGACCCAGGCGACTGCCACACATGATGGAAAAAAATTGTTCTATGCCAGTCTGCTTGCCCAATACACCCTGCTCCCTCACCAGAAGCCAGAATAATTTTTTTCCAACAAGTGTGCCAGTCCAACAGAATCCCCCTCCACTCTCCGTCAATGAGAAATCACAGGAACAAAGCACAGATAAACCACGGGAGCAAGGGACAAATCCAGGCAACTGGTGTACAAGTTTAAAGAAAATTGTTCTACGCCAGTCAGTTTGGCCAACATTAAACAGAATAATTTTTGTAAACATGTTCCAGTTGGCTCGGTCTGCCCTGACTCCATATTCCTCCAGTACATGCCACAGGAGCAAGTGATGGACCAAGCTGACTTCTGTGCCTGTCAGCTCAGTTTATACATGCATATTTAAAACAAAACTTTTTTTCACTGAGCAGTACATTTCATGTCTCTTCCCTCCTTCCCATTTTTTCCATAATTGTACCATTTCTTCCATCCTCAGAGGTTCCCTCCCTTACTCCCTTTGAAAGCAAAAATTTTTTAAAGCAGCTGTGTCAACTAGCACGGACCATCCTGGGCTCCCACCCTCCCTCCAAGACTGATTTACATTTTTTTAAGGAACTTGCACCCCCCCCACCATTTAGTCCATCCTGGGCTCCCACCTTCCATTTAAGACCGATTAAAGTTTTTTTAAAGAACTTGTCCCCCTTATTTTGGCCCTCCTGGGTTCCATCACTCGAAGAGGGACAATTTTTTTAAAGCAGCTGTGTCCCCTAGCACGGGCCCTCCTGTGCTCCCACCCTCCCTCCGAGAACAATTTGAATTGCCCCCTTCATTTGGGCCCTCCTGTGCTCTCTTACCCTCTGAGAAGGACACAATTTTTTAAAATAGCTGCCCTCCCTAGCCTGTACCCTCCTGGGCTCCCACCCTCCATCCAAGACCAACATATTAGCTACTTGCCCTCCTGGTCAAGGCACACAAGGGCTCCTTCCCTCTGCCTAACATCATTTTCCTCTTACTGCTACTTGCCCTGAGTGCAACCCTGCTCAGTCTAACATCAAAAAAAATGCAGCACCTACAACCTAAAATTATCATCACAGCCCTTATACATAAAATAATATAATATAATTAATAACACATAGCTGGTAGTGTATTCTGCAGCAGCAGAAATAGAGGTTCTGGTGACAGGTTGGCAGCTCTGTTGACAGTGATTTAGCTCTTTTTTGTAGTTTGTTTGCCAGCCAACAGTCGGCAGCAGAAATGGATTCTTTAAGGATGGCTGCATTTTCTGCTCTTCTCTCTGATCTCTCGTCATTCTCTTGTTGCGCTCTGTTCTCTATCCTCTCTCGTCACTCTCAGGACTGTGGAAACTTGCCATTCTTGCACTCTCGTAGGTCCAGTAAACTGTAGCTCTTTAACCCCCTCACCTGCCTGTGTACCTTTATGTAGGTTCGGTGGACCTGAGGGGGCACAGAGCACATAGGAAAGGTGCCAAATTTGAACAACAAAAAATGGGCACGATTGGATTCAGCTGGTGTGATACGCTGTAGTGATGTCAGTAGCGCGTCACACACCAGCATGGTGGCTTGTATTCAGTCAGCTGGAAACAGTGAGAGGCACCAGTCAGGGCACAAACATCATTGGGAGGCACTGAGGACAACATGGGGTAGCATAGAGGACCTCTATGGCGGGCTATGCAGCCCATTGAAGGTACAAACTGGGGGGTTTTGTGAGGAGCTTGAGCGGGCAATGTGCAAGTGAGCTACGTGCAAACTGGGGATTTTGCAGGGAGTGCTGGTGGGCTATGCAGCCCTTTGAAAATGCAGTGGTGCTAACAAAAATGTGGATTTGTGCAGGAAGT
Organism: Neoceratodus forsteri; assembly: GCA_016271365.2. NCBI lineage: Eukaryota > Metazoa > Chordata > Ceratodontiformes > Ceratodontidae > Neoceratodus > Neoceratodus forsteri. The sequence continues at coordinate 271,859,663 of CM028130.1, read as the reverse complement.
ACAACTTTTTACCGGGGGGTCTGAAAATCACGCTTTCCGTGATAAAATCACGGCTGCGATTTTCCAGTGGCCCTGGTAATGAGGCATGAGGTGCCTGCGCTGAGTGCGTTTAGCACCTGAGATGTGCTCTTATCAGCCCATAAACCACACCATGGAGTGTCTTATTCTGCTTATAAAATGGGTACAAAATTTCAAAATACTTTTTTTTTTAGGTTTCAAGAAAATAGTCCCTTAAGCAACAGAACTGCATAATGTTTTTAGCATGTTAGGAGATGATGTTTGTTTGCCTCTGTCTCCCTCCCATCACACAAACTGTTGGCAGGTTTTATTTATTTTTTGTGTTATTTTCAGGGTATCTTTTACCCTGGAGTTTTGCTTTACACTGCCAGTTTCAGTGGGAGTTCCATGCCTCATGTTTCTTCAGACCCCCCTCCGTACATTGAGTACCACCCCCGCCACTCTCCACACATTCACTACGCTTTTTGTTGTGTGCTTACACATTCTTAAATTGTTTTCCCCTTTGTAGTGTTTAGGGATCTCATTTTGATTTAAATTAATGGCTGCCTTGACTGGAAGCGAGCGTTTCCCTCAGTGGCCACTGTAGTTCGTGGTTCTCTCCCTCCTGGACCGGTTTTCAAATCTTTGTGATACTGCCCTGTTTTGGTGTGCTTTACTGTTTACTGGCTAGTAGGAAGGGGAGATCAAAGGATGGAGTGCAGATCGGAGATGACTCAATCTTTGTTTTTTGATTTTTCTTTGTTTGTGGCCACAGTATCAACTGCGGGAGTGCGAGAGCTATGGAGGTGGTACCGAACAAATTGCCCTGGCAGCACGTACAGTATGTTGCTTGTTTTGTTGTGGTCTACTTTTACAGATCAGCACAGGTCAGAATTTATTTCTAAAGTGTTTCTGTGTAAAGTGATTTTGGAACTTGTCATTCAATAAGTGACAGATTGTGTGTGTGTGTGTGTGTGTGTGTGCGTGTGTGTGTGTGTGTGTGTGTGTGTGTGTGTGTGTGTGTCAGGGGGTAGTGTTCACCAGCTTAGGTAGTCAGCTTAACTTACAAAAGACAGAGGTTGGCACAGTGATCTCACTTGCAAACAGTCCTGACTGGCTTAAGAGGTTGCCACAATACGCGCTGATAAGAACAGGGCAAAATATACCTCTCAGCCAATCAGGAACCAAAAACTCCCGACCCATTTTATAAATCTATTTATATTATATATTCATTGCAAAAAAACTTAATTAATGCATCAGTTATGGTTGTTACTAAAGAGCCAAAACTAGGGAAATGTGGCATTAGGGTTTCCAACCCTAACACCCCACCCCCACGCTGCAGGGACTGACAGGCACTGGGGGTGTGCCTTGGGGTCATCAACCCTAATGCTCACCCCATTCCATAAGTAAATAAGCTGAGATGGACACAGTATAGGAGAATGAGGTAAGCGTTAGGGTTGATGACCCTCGACGCCTGTCACTAATGGAGTCACTGCTAATGGAAAGGATTGTGATATTTCTTGAATCCAGTGGAGCACAGGATCCAAGGCAGCATGGATTCACAGTGGGAAGGTCTTGTCAAACAAATCTGATAGATTTATTTGACTGGGTGACCAGGGAAGTAGATCAGGAAGGGGCGGTGAATGTGGCCTACCAAAATTTCAGCAAGGCCTTTGACACTGTCCCACATATGAGGTTGATAAATAAGTTGGGCAGCCAGGGAGTGGGCCTCAAGGTGGTAAACTGGGTCAGAAACTGGTTGAGTGACAGGACACAGAGGTTAGTGGTAAATGACATTCAATCCGAGGAGTGGGGTTGACCTGCAGGGTTCCACAGGGATCCATGCTGGGACTAGTCCTCTTTAATGTCTTCATAAGTAACCTTGCAGAGGGGCTGGAGGGGAAAGTATGTCTCTTTGCAGACAATACTAAAATCTGCAACAGGGCTGACAGTCCAGGTGGGGTGGAAAAAATGAGGAAGGACCTAAACATGTTTGAGGAGTGGTTGAGAGTGTGGCAGCTAATATTCAGTACAAAGATATACAAAATCATGCATTTGGGGCGCAGAAATCCAAGGGAAGAATACAAGATGGGGGTAGAGGTACTGATGGACACCAATCAAGAAAGGGACCTGGGAGTAATCATATCTGATGATCTAAAGGAAACCAAACAATGTGAGAATGCTGTGGGGTGAGCCAGTGGGATGTTAAGGAGAGGTATCACCAGCAGAAAAAAGGTGGTGGTTGTGCCACTGTACAAATCACTAGTGAGATATCATCTGGAGTACTGTGTCCAGTTTTGGAGGCCACATCTCCAGAAGGACGTAAACAAAATAGAGGCAGTCCAGAGAGGGGCAACAAAAATGGTGCAAGGACTGCACCAAAAGTCATATGAGGAAAGACTAGAGGACCTCAGTATGTATTCCCTGGAGGAGAGGAGAGACAGAGGGGGGATATGATAGAAACATTCCAGTACCTCAGGGGTATAAACAAGGTATGGGAGGGTAACATTTTTCAGAAAAGAAGGTGTACAAGAACAAGGGGGCATGATATTAGGCTAGAAGGGGGTAGTCTCAGGGCAACATGAGGAAGTACTTTTTCACAGAAAGAGTAGTGGGTGCTTGGAACAGCCTCCCTGTGGTGGTGGTGGGGGCAAAAACAGTAGGGGAATTCAAGAATGCATGGGATTGACCTTAGAGTACTCTGGCAGTAGATAAGGCAGAGTAAGATGCAGATCAAATAAGGTCTGCAGTATTGCATTAGGTAGTGAAAAGGGGAAGACTAGGAGGGCCTCAGGATCCTTATCTGCCGTCACCTTCTATGTTTCTATGTTTCTATGACCCCAAGGCATGCCCCTGATGCCTGTCAGTGTCTGCAGGGTGGGTGTGGGGTGCTAGGGTTGGAAACCCTAACACCACATTTCCCTAGTTTTGTCGCTTTAGTAACAACCCTAGTAACAACCCTAACTGATGTATTAACAAAGTTTTTTACAATGAATTTCCTTACTTTTTCAGATAGTATAATCATATCCTTATTTGCTCCCATCCCTCCATTGATGCATATATGTATGTAGCTGAGGAAGCACTGGACCATCCCAGCCCTGCGCTTCCATGTATATGATAACAGTGACCAAATTGTCAGCATAGCCATCTTATTACCCCATCTCATGTAGCTCCCCACAGCTCCCCAACCATCCATGGAGGTCGTGAGGGCCCTTTAAGCTGCCCTCCCTGAAGGAGCTCACCCCTGTCCCAAGGAGCTCTCCAAACAGCTCCCCAACTGTCCACGGAGGTCGTGAGGGCCCTGGAAGCTTCCCTTACTAAAGGAGCTCACCCCTGTCCCAAGGAGCTCCCCAAACAGGTACGCCAGTCACAGAGCAGCCATGGACATGCTTGCTCACTACCAGGATTATTCTCGGAGCAGCAGTGGACTTTTGGTGCCAATGTTCAAATTTCTTACTCAGGACTGTTCATGAATTTTCAGTCAGCATGTAGAAATGAAGATAGTTTTTGTGGCAGCATTGTTTAGGGACACCACTTTTCTGCATTTTTAATTTTTACCTTAAGCAATATAGTTTAGATCAGCCTGTTATGCATTTTTATGTTTGCTTGCGAGCATGCGCAAGGAACGTTTTGGGAGAGTAGCACACTTGGAGGTGTGCCTCACCCATCCAATGCACTCCCCCTTAAGCAGGCGTGGCATGTCCTGCACCAATGGATGCAGGAGCTCAGTATGACAGCGGTGTTCCTCTGCTTCAAAGGAAAGCACCACTGCCATACTGGCGCTGCCATCAACGTCCCCCCTCGCATTCTGCGCTGCCTCCCAGTCTGTCACCTACACCCCTCCCACAGCTTTGGTGCACGCAAACTATGTTTGCCATGATGCCCAATCCACTCGGCTCCACGCCCCCAAACCATCCTGCAAACGCTTGCTTGTTTTGCCGATAGTGCCCAATCCTCGTCGGCTTCTCACCCCCAGTCATCTTGTGCCATGCTGGAGCCCACCCAGCGTGGCAAACGATCCCTCATCGCCGCTTTTTTAACACCTGTAAAATAAAAACGGTCCCACGGGCTGCTCTCCAGGCCCCCCACAACCCGCACCCACCCACTGCGCACCCAGCCTCCCCACACCCCCCCACCCTTGCCTCTGGACTCGGTAGCGACAATCTTTGGCGGACCGGACATGTCTGCACTCTTCAAAGGCGACTCACTAACTGAGGAAATGCTGTTAAGCTGTATAATGGGCTAGATAGGGGGTTTCAACTTTATTGCATATCTCAGTCATTTTTGGAATTTTGCAAATTTTCAACATGGGGTTTTGGGACCCTTCTCATGAATGACATCACTGTCATGGCGTTATTCGGGCCGAAGGGTGATTTCGCAGGCACCGCGCAGTCACTGCACGAAATCACCCTTCGCCTCGAATAACACCATGACAGTGACATCATTCATGAGAAGGGGTCCTAAACTCCATGTTGAAAATTTGTGCAAAATTCCAAAAAATGACTGTTTTATGATCGCAGCATTATGCAGTTCCTACGCAGGCTCGTAAGTTCGCAAATTTTCAATATTTTCACCCAGATTTTCAAATTGCCATTTTATCACACCTTCTTATGAGTTATACAGCTGTTATTTTCACATCTCACCCAAAACGTGTTTCACCATGCCATGAGCGCCAATGGCACAGAAGTGAACTCAATGTATGGGACACATTAAGAAAATCACAGTGACACTGATCATGAGCAGAGGTCTTAAAATGGCTGTGCCAAAAATTTGGTGAAAAATTTAAAATGACTGTTTTATGAGTCTACGTTAGCAATTCCTACGCACTGTAAGTTTGCAATTTTCAATATTTTCACCCAGATTTTCAACATTGCCATTTTACCACACCTCCTTATAAGCACTGCAGCTGTCATTTTCACATCTTGCCCAAACGTTCCGCCTATGTAGTGCACAATGGCACAGTCGGTGTGCTAACTCAGTGTATGGGACACATTAAGAAAATCACAGTGTCAGTGTTCATGAGCAGAGTTTTAATGGCTATGTTGAAAATTTGCGAAAAATTCCTCACAAATAATTGTTTTACAGCTATGCTAGGTGCAGTTCCCACGCACGCTCGTAAGTTTGTGAATTTCCAATATTTTCACTCCAGATTTTCAACATTGCCATTTTAACACACCTCCTTATGAGCAGTACAGCTGTCATTTTTCACATCCTGCCCAAAACGTCTTTCCACCCATGTAGTGCACAATGGCACAGTCGATGTGCGAAATCAATGTATGGGACACAGTACACTGCACTGTATGGGACACAGTACACAGGGCACTGGAAAGGAGCAGGGAAATCCTAGCCCCCCCCAAATAATCACGGTAGTAAGTGCGCCAAACACCAACATAGAGGTGTCGATAGGGAGAAGGGCAGGGGTAAATGGAGAAAGTGACAAAGGCAAGAAGGACAGGTATGGGGCAAAAGGGAGTAAGGCCATCAGGAAATGGAGGGTAATGAGTACCAATGCCCGTAGTCTGGGCAACAAGCTCCCTGAGCTGGTGGCCTTGATGGAAGAGGAATGCCTGGATATCGTAGCAGTCACAGAAACATGGTACACAGAGAACCATGACTGGGATGTTAACATACCAGGGTACATAACCTACAGGAGAGACAGCAGGGGAGAAGAGGGGGAGGAGTAGCTCTCTATGTAAAGGAAGGGATAAAATCAACTGAACAAAAGAGTAAACAGGGAGGAGAGGAGGCACTGTGGGTCACCTTGGAGACTGGAAAGGGCACCACAATCCGCACAGGGGTTGTGTAGAGACCCCCATGTCAGGGGGAGGGAATGGACAAGGATATGATAGAAGGCATTCTTAGAATGGCAGAGAAAGGGGAGATACTGATGGGAGACCTGAATATGCCAGATGTTAACTGGAGCACATTTGCTGCAGCCACATCCAAGAGCAGGGCCATTCTTGATGCCCTACAGGTGGCAGGCATTAGACAGCTAGTTTCAGAACCCACTCATGAGGGAGCAATCTTAGACCTCGTACTCTCAAACGGGGACAGTGAGAGGATCTCAGATCTAGAAGTGGGTTGCCATCTGGGGACCAGTGACCATCAAACAGTGTGGTTCACGTTAAACTCAGCTCAGAGTCAAGCCATACAAAAGCGAGGGTACTGAACTTTAGGAGAACTGACTTTGGCAAGATGGGAGAGTGTCTCAGAAAAGCACTAGCAAACAGGCTAGAAGGAGGTGTGGAGCAACAATGGGGAATCATCAAAACTGCCATCACAGAGGCAACAAGCCTTTGTGTGAAGCAAATAAACAAATCAAAATGAAAGAAAAGCCACTATGGTTCTCAAAGAGGTGGCTGTGAAAGTCAGGAAGAAAAGATAGCATTCGGAAGTGTAAGGAAACACAGAAGGAGCAGGACAGACAGCTGTACCAGTTAAGGCAGAAGGAAGCAGGGAGGGAAGTCAGAATAGCAAAGGCCCAAACTGAGGAAAAGATAGCCAACTCAGTTAAGAAGGGGATAAAACCTTTTATAGGTACATCAGCGAGCGAGAAAGACAAAGGGAGGGATAGTGAGGCTGAATAGAATGAACGTGGGTGGGCAGGGGGACAGTGAAAAGCAGGGATACTGAACGAATATTTCTGCTCAGTATTCACAAAAGAGGAGGGGAGTGCCTAATCCAATTAACAGAAGCACTCTGATAGGGGGTCGATCCCAGTCCTTTCATAGAAGAAAGGTTCTGCAAGAACTCCTAAAACTGAAGGTGGACAAAGCAATGGGTCCTGATGGAATTCACCCCAGAATTCTAAAAGAATTAAGGGAGAAACTAGTGAAACCACTGGCTACTCTTTTAATAAATCATGGGAGGATGGTGTGGTACCGGAGGACTGGAGGAAGGTGGATGTGATTCCTTCACAAAAGTGGGACCAAGACAGAGGCAGGAAACTACAGACCTGTCAGTCTGACCTCTGTGGTAGGGAAAGTGATGGAGTCACTCTGAAGGAAAGAATAGTTGAGTGCCTAGAGGCCAGTGGAGCACAGGACCCAAGGCAGCATGGATTCACAGCGGGAAGGTCATGTCAGACGAATCTAAAGATTTCTTTGACTGGGAGACCAAAGAGTAGACCAGGGAGGGGCTGTGGACATGGCATACCTAGACTTTAGCAAGGCATTTGACACAGTCCCACACAAAAGATTAATAGTCAAATTAACCAGCCTGGGAGTGGGTCCCAGGTGGTAGCCTGTAAAGCATTGGCTGCACAACAGGACACAGAAGGTAATTGTAAATGGAGTCCACTCTGAAGAAAGAGAGGTTACTAGTGGGGCACCGTAGGTTCAGTATTGGGTCCAGTCCTTTTAATGTCTTCATCAGTGACATTACAGAGGGACTGGAAGGAAAGTATGCCTTTTGCAGATGACACAAAGATCTGCAACAGGGTTGATACACAAGGAGGCATGGAAAGGATGAAAAGGGACTTGGCAAGGTTGGAGGAATGGTCAGAAGTATGGCAGCTAGGATTCAATGCAAAGAAGTGCAAAATAATGCACCTGGGAAACAAGAACCCAGGGGAAGAATACACAATGGGTGGGGAGGTAGTAACAACAACAAAAAAGGAAAGGGACCTGGGGTAATCATATCAGATGACCTTAAGGTTAGCAAGCAATGTGAGAAGGCAGTAGGGAGGGCTGGGGTATACTGGGATGTATAGGGAGAGGCATCAGCAGCAGAAAACAGGAAGTTGTTATCCCTCTGTACAGACAGTTGGTGAGACCTCATCTGGAGTACTGTGTCCAGCTCTGGAGACCCCATCTCCGCAAGGACATAGACAGGATAGAGGTAGTCCAGAGGAAGGCAACTAAAATGGTGCAGGGTCTGCAGGAGAAGCTGTATGAGGAGAGACTAAGGGAGCTTAATATGTATACCCTTGAGGAAAGAAGGGAGAGGGGGGACATGATAGAAACTTTTAAGTACCTCAGTGGAATCAGCAAAGTCCAAGGGGGTAGCATCTTTCAGAAAAAGAGACTTGCAAGAACAAGGGACACAATTTAAAGACAGAGGAGGGTGGTTCAGGGCAATGAGGAAGTATTATTTCACAGAGAGGGTAGTGGATGCATGGAACAGCCTTCCTGAGGAGGTTGTGGGGTCTAAAACTGTGAGAGAATTCAAGAATGCATGGGACAGACATAAGGCAATTCTTGTGGGGTAGGAAGAAATAGGCTGTTGGTTAACTAGGATCTACGGCCTATCCTGTAGGTAGGGAAATGGGCAGACTAGATGGGCCAAGCGGTCCTTATCTGCCGTCAAAGTCTATGTTTCTATAGTAAGAAAATCACAGTGACACTGTTCATTAGCAGAGGTTTTAAAATGGCAATGTTGAAAATTTGGTGAAAAAATTCCTAAAAATGACTGTTTTACGAGCGTGCGTTGCACAGTTCCCACGCACGCTTGTAGGTTTGCGAATTTTAAATATTTCCACTCCAGATTTTCAACATTGCCATTTTACCACACTTCCTTATGAGCAGTACAGCTGTCAATTTTCACATCCTGCCCAAAACGTGTTTCCGCCTATGTAGCGCACAATGGGGGTAACAAAAAGGTCATGCTGACAATTTATTGTGCAAATACCAGCAATCGCACAGGGCATTAGGGTAAAGCACCATACATGCCAAACACCACTGCAAATACCTGCAATCGAACGTTCGGCATTGACAAATGCTTGTTAATTGTTACTTTAAGTAATTATAGTCATAGCTCAGCACTTAGCATTTGTTCAGGGAAGCTACTTTTATGCATTCTATTTCAGTTAATTCATTTGTCTAGGATAGCATTTTAGATATTACACTATTACTAAGCATAAATTCATAGTGCTCAGCATTAATTCAGGACAGCTGCTTGTTTCTTTTTCTGTTTTGTATAAGTATATCTAATTCATGGTACACTTCTACTGCCACGTCTGCAGCTCAGCATTCTCCTAGTCTTGAGTCTTAGTTCCTGAGTTCCTCTGTCCCTCCCCCTGCTCGGCCAGCACCCCCCCCCTTACCTGCTTTTAACCATCCCCATTCTGCTCTTTCTTCACAGCTCTCCAACCATCCATGGAGGTCATGAGGGCACCTGAAGCTGCCCTCCCCGAAGGAGCTTGCCCCTGTTCCAAGGAGCTCCCCAAACAGGTACACCAGTCATGGAGCAGTCACAGACATGCTTGCTCGCTACCAGGATTGCCTTGCCGACGCTTCGCATTGGTAACCTCACCACCCACACCACCACCTCTGGTGATCTAGTGACTATATAGTGCGGGTCAGGTGATGCTGACAAACCTATCAGCTGGTTTTTCCCCTTGCAGATTATTTTCTCCCACCACTAGCAGTCGCTAATTACAGGTACAATGGTAAATAACCTAATCACAGCATCACAATGCTACCTCTCTACATAGCTCTAATCACCTCTCTCCTACCTTCTGTCACTCCCTCCCACCACCCACCCCAAAGAGCAGTATGATAATTTGACTCTTAGCATCCAGTCTACCCTGACACCAACCCTTGTAATCTCCTCCGCTGAGCACCCCTCCCACAGCCCAACTACTTAGATGGATAGTTGGCCCCTCAGTTCTATCACCCAACTTTCACACTGTACTATCAGCGCTAAATTACGTAGTCCAGCACCCCCCCCCGAGGTGTCCTCTCAGCCTCCTTCAACTGTCCACAAACCTCGGTGGCCCAAGCTATTCACCAAGCTCTTGGTAACACCATTACTCCTGTTATCTGGAGACACTGAGCCTAACCGGGGGCCTACTGCCCTCTCCCCCACCCCCAACTCCCTCGGGCCCTAAAAGTCATGCACCTTAATATCTGCAGCCTGCTACCTAAAAGAGCCATACTGCAGCCAACTGTTTTATCCCTAAGGCCTGACATCTTGATCTATTTCAAAAACCTGGCTAAAGCCTCACAACATGGATGTTGAAATCACCATCCCAGGATACACAGTCATCCACCACGACTGCCCTGGAAACAAAAGAGGCAGCAGCATAACTATATATATCCTATCCACCCTACAGTTTACCTTCCCCTCCTTGTCAACCTTCCCTTGCCCATGCAGTCCATCGACACCTTGCTGATCAAATTCTCCCTCCCTCACACTATCCCCTTATTCATAGTGGGATCCTACTGCTCCCATGATTCACCTATGCCTTCAATCTTGGACCACCTGAACACTTTAAAATTTAGTGCATCAGGTGGTGAGCTTCATATCCTCAGTGATCTCAACTTGAACTGGCTCTCCTGCACTACCTCCAAGTTTCGCAACTAGGTGGCTACTCTAAGCCTGTCCCAACTGATCTCTGAACCCACGCGACTGAACCCCAAATCACAGAACTACTCTCTGCTGGACTGGGCCCTTACCTCACACCAACACTGGATAATTGCCTCAGGTCTACTTCCTGACTCCCTAAGTGACCGCCACATGATATACCTGGTACAGAAAATATTTCGGCCCAAAGCCCCCCCCCCCAGAACCATCCTTACCCAGTCACTTAAATCCCTGGATCTTGCCTCATTACTAAATGACCTGGCTGCCACTGACTGGTTTTTCATACCCCGGGCCACATCAATTTACTCCACACTGGAGTACTTAAAGACAAAGTTCTTATCCGTCTGGGACAGCTATGCTCTACTCAGATGGATTCGTGTGATGGGCACTCACCTGCCTTGGATCACTGCCAACATTATGTCCCTTATCAAAGCCGGAGATCAGGCTTGGAAGTCGCTCAAAGCCTCCAGCTCCCCCACAGCATGCAGTAATTATGGGTCCTTAAGCAACACCTGCACTAGGCTAATCCAGCTGTCCAAAGCCAACTACTTTAAAGCCACATTCCATTCTAACCTAAATCACTGAGCAAAATTCTGGATGGTGGTCAAAATGCTTTTTTCACCACCCTCCCAGACCCCAATCCCGTTTTTTTTTAATACTTAGCCTACTTTTTGCCTTTCACTCCAGGCCGTCATTGTTCTGTCCTGGTCACGGTGCCCCCATGGCTTCCACCTTCTGTATATGCCCCTTGCTTTTCTGGTCACCCCTGGCATACCCTCTGGGGGCAGGGTCCTGGCACTACAGCGGGAACCGGTGCCAGGATACCGTAACTGGTTGGGAGAGCACTCGGCCAGGAGGTTAATTGAAGTCCAGGGACAGGACTTCATAGAGACGACACCTGGAGTGGGGATTTTATCCCTACAGGCTGGGGCGGGAATGTGCAATGATGCCAGCATCTGTCCCACCCCAGAAACCCTTGACCTTGCGTCAGTGCGACAGGGTGGCTGACCCAGCCTCCACTAGGCATCACTTCTGTGCTGAGCGCAGAACCCTCCTTCCCCCCGGAGAAGGAGAGCAGTCCTTAGGACACTCAATCCTTCTCCCCCAGCCAGCCCTCCAATGGCCCAGGCTCATTCCTAAACCCGGATCACTGGCGTCGCAAGTGGAAATCCAAACGCTGCGCCAATGGGCCGGCCCACAATCCTGGTTTTAAATGTAGGTGATACCTCTGTGACAGACCCTTCTGAAGTGGCCACTGAATTTAACTCCTTTTTCACAAACTGTACCCTGGCACTTATGTCCTCACTCCCTCCCTACCATCAAAAAGCCACACCCTCTGCCCTAAATGCAGGTGCCAAATCTCCAGTCTCCTCCTCCTCCTTCTGTCAGGTCACCCCTGTGGCAAATGACTATGCTGACTGTGTGCCGACTCTGCTAAGTTTCTGTTATCTTGATGCTTGATTTGATTTCTGATGTGTTGCCTATTTGTTGTCTCAATAATCCTTGTATTTTTACTGATGTACCAAACCTAATTTGTCCTGTTCTTGTTTTATCATCTTGATTGTATATTTGCTATATCTATTTTGGTCCCCACTGTCCCCCTTCCCTAGGACGCACATGGAATCAAGCAGTACTCTGCTCAGTGTGCCTTCCTGGTAAAACATTTAAATCAACAAATAAATAAATAAATGTACCTGGTACAGAACATTTTTGAATCCCTGCCAAAACATAATTCTGGGCAACTGCAATGCCATTCCATGCTACAGGTGTGAAAACACACTTTGGGCAGGATTTGAAAAATGACAGCTGTGACATACATGAGGTGGGGTAGTAAGAAGACTATGCTGAAAATCTGGGGCAAAAATATTTAACATTTCTGACGTTATGAGTGGGCATAGTGAAATTGCAATGAATGTTCATAACTTTGGCATTTTTCCATATTTTGACCCCAAATTTTCAACATAGTCCTCTTAAGACCCCACCTCATAAACCTCATAGGTGAAAATATTCAAATTCATGCCAAAATGCCATTCTACACCACAGCTGCAAAAACACATTTCAGACAGGATGTGAAATGACAGCCATACTGTTCTTGCGGTGGTGTGAAAAAATGGCTACGTTTAAAATTTGGAGTCAAAATATTGAAAATTACAAAAGTTATGTGCATGCATAGAAAAATTTCAACAAACTCATGTAACTCAGTCATTTTTGCAAATTTGTTCACCAGATTTTCAACATGGCCTTTCTGGGACCCCACCTCATGAACACTGGTGGCAACATTTTGTTATTCAGTCCAGAAAGGTGATTTCTTGCAGCAACCACAAAATCACCTTCCAGGCCTGATTAATGAAATGACAGTTGCAGTGCTCATGAGGCGGGGTTCCAAAAAGGGCATGTTGAAAATTTGGTAAAAAAATTCCAAAAAATGGCAAAGTTGTGAACAAAAGTTCAAAATGAAATACATTATACGGCACTTACCTTGATTCCTCGGTTCACGGTTCAGCTTTGAAGAGTGCAGACATGTTTCAGTCCACAGAAGATTTGTTTTCTTTTTACAGGATAAAAGTATAGAACTATTTCAGGATACTGAGGGTGGGCTCCCAGGTGTCCTCTACTGCTGTGGGGGGTGGCTTGTAGTGCCAACAGGGGGATTGAGCCCCTGATGTCAGCAAATATTAACAGAAGGGGCTGAAGAGGGAATGTCTGACACTGGGGTGGGCATCCTGGTGTCAGATTTTATGAATAAATAAATGAAGAAATCAATAAACTAAGGGAATCAGAGGGTGGGGGTGCCACTAGACACCAGGGAAAGATATGGGGGTGGTGCTACTGGGGACAGTGATTGGCAGGTGGGGGTGCCACTAGACACCAGGGAAAAGGGTGGCTCATAGTCGAAACTACAGCTGGCAGAATGAATTCCAGTTGTGGCTGCAGAAGTCAAGAAAATCTCATTGTTCTCAAGTAGAGAAGGTAGGAGAAGTAGTCCTCTTGCTAACCTTGGCACCCAGGATTTCGGGTGCCCAGAAAAGGTGTTTCTGATGTTTGTTTCTTAAAATCCATTCATTTTTATATGTTTTCTTTATTTCTTTCTCTCACTACCTGAAAAATAAGGTGGCAGACACAGGAGTGCTCTGCAAAAGTATATTAGGCTGCCTGCAACACTATAGGACCCTGTCTGTGAAAACACAGTAGCTCCTGTGAAATTAAAAGTATTTTTGTGTGAAACATCTAACTTTTCCCTTTGGAAATAATGGGAAGTTTCAAAATTTAATAACTTTTGAATGGAATAATATTTTTTCACCAAACCTTCAAAAGGCACATCTGTGAGGCAAAGGTTTTCTACCCTGAGAATTTCAGACCACAACCTGAAAGAGTTTCTGAGATACAGGTGGACAAAGAAACAACAAAAAACATGTAAATTTAGGGATTTGTGACATGCTGTATCTCAGAAAGCATACAATGGAGTGACACAAAATGTACCAAGGAAAGAGATCTACCCCAAGAGATTGTGCATGCAAAATTGCATGCAAATCCATTGAACAGCTGCAAAATTATTAAGGTTCAACAATTTGACTTTAACATGGAAGTGAGCACTCAACTCTAGCTATAGTGGCACTACTGCCGCTATGATATATTTATATATTTCTATTTTTGAGGTATATGGTCCAGAACCTCATAGTTTTCAATGAATTAAAACATTGGGCCCAATTCCAGAAGTGGCTGCAATTGCCACAGGGGACTTGCAGCAGGGTTCTTGGCACAAGTGCTGACTTGCATCAAAATTGGTATTCCAGAAGCCACTGCTGCAAGTCCCTGATGCTGCAAAGTTAGACCACCTCCCCGCAGGTCTAACTTAGCATCCCTGGGGGTACCCCTAATATGGGGCTTGTACCAAACCTTTGACGCAAGCTGCAGTAAAGCAGGAAAACTGTTGCAACTGCACCAGCCCTCCTGGAATAGCTCAGAGTTGCATCTGAGGGCTTTGGCAAAGCTATGTCAAACTTTGCGGTGGATGCAGGGCTTGGCGTAAGCCCTGTGCTCACCTTCTGGAAGCATTATCTTTTTTTGTAATTCTAAGTACTGATTTATCAGCACTGTGCACCCTGATCCAGTGGACATGCGAAACCCATGAAACACTGCTGATACTATTCACTGGTTGTAAATAAACTATTTGATCACTATGAAAACACCTGTTTTACATGTTTTAACATTTTGGTGAGTGAGTCTTTCACTCCAACTACTTTTGGACAGAATTTAATGACATATAAAATAACGCCTGGGTGACTGTGTAGAACAAATTTTTTTATACACACCTGAGTTGTAAAATGCCATACAAACCCAGAGAGAAAAGCTTTAGGGGGTTTATAATAGCATCCAACATGGAGAGTACGAATAAAATTTAAAGTTTTACACAGCCCTCAGCTTTGTTTTATATAATTGTTGGGCTCCCCTCTCTCACCCATGTGGAATAAGCTGCAGCCTGAGTTATAAGTGCCAGGTTGCACTTTCACTTTCCAATTGCATGCATTGCTGTAGCTTGAGTATGCATGTCGGCTGTTAGGTAAACCTGGCATTTGAATGTCATTATAGCGAGCTGCTTATAATGGCAAATTATAACTGGGATGACATATGGGAAAAAAACAGAGTTCAGTTATTATAAAGCATTGAAGGTGAGAGAGATTATAATAGACTATGATCTATCTGAAAATGCAGTTTTGAATGATTTGTTTGGGGAAAAGTGAAGAGTTTGGTATGAAGCTATTTTATACCAGAAAAGACAAATTTGTGGTTAAATGTCAAATGGTTATTATAAATGTCACCATTGTAAGAGAAGGGTATGGTCCAAAAATAATATCACTTGAGGGAGGGGAAAGCAGACCACACAATGACAGATTATTAATTATGGCTTGGACCACATGGTCTCTGCTGCCTGGTGCCAATGTTAAAGCAAATATGGGTCTACTCCAACTTGTTTAAAGATTATGGCTCTTGACAGAGTGATGCCTAGACAGAGAGTGTGGGCCCAAGGTTGCCACATCTCTTGCAACAGGAAAGTTGGTAGATGCATTTTTTGAATTCTCTGGAACTAAATATATCAAATGACATTTTAAATTGTCACTGTTTTTGATGTAAACATTAGAATGAGACAGATAGGGGAGATGCTGGAAAAAGAGAATATATGATACAATAGTGGGATGCAGGAATAAGAGCAATTCCTTTTCAGACCTCTACCTGCTACCAGTTACGTGTTTATTGACTCTTCTATATTTATATGAATGATCATCATAGGAATTGTGTACATGTGGTAGGAGTGAAAACATATAACTTATTAATGAGAAAAGAGGACTATGTGTGAGAATATTGGGCAGCATATTGTTATCCTGTTCTTTAAATATCTGGTTTTAGCCAGCCCAAAGGAGCAGCCATAGTGCCACCACTTGTAACCCCGATGATCTGTGTTCAGAAGTGAATCATCAGAAAGCCAGCAGGGGAGGAGTACTGAGTGTCCCAGGGACCACTCTTCTCCTCTGGGGAAGGGAGGTCCAGCTCTCAGTGCTTGCCTACCATCTAGCAGAGGATAGATGGTTGCACTCCCTAGCTGCTTAGTAGCAAAGAACTTTATTTTTATACAGAATATAATTGTTAGGACTAGAAGCCGTGTTTCCAAAGTTGTCCTCTTACAGTGGCATTGTTGCAGAAATCATATAAGAGGTATATAGAATTTATACGTTTAAGCAATATCTGGATAGTACTGTACATTGAGGTAGAATAATTCATAGGGTAGTATATATTATTTGTGAATATGCAATTTTATGTGTTATGGGAAAAATGGCTGAGATTCAATTTAAAAGCAGTTGCATGTTTCAGAAAGTTATTTGTCTATAGCAGTTTTAAAGCACCGTGTTTTTGGATTTTCTTAGTCTGGGGGGAATGAGTTCCACAGCTTAGTGAAATACTACTTTGATGTCATCTTTCCATACAGTAGTTGTTCTAAATTTTTGGGACATTGAGACCTCTGTTTTTGATTTCTCTCAAGTTGTGACTGTGGGTCATTGTTTTTTGGTCATGGTCCATTGGGCTTTGAGTTTTGTCTTTGAAAAATTGGAAAGTTATAATCACTATTGTTTTTACCTCTGTAGATTTAATAAATCTTAGCTTAGTCATGTAGTGGTGGGTATCAAAGGGACATAACACGACAAAGTGGGAAGCTTATTATAGGCCACATCTTGTTTGTGCAGCAAGAAGTTGCTTGCATGTCGGTAGATTGAGTTCCTGTTTTCCAGTACTGTGAAAATCAATTGCTATGCAGTTTTTGCCTTGGAATCTTTTGAGATGAAAAAGGCTTTGTTTGTCAAGGCTCCTATTCTTTAGTTCACTTTTCTAACTATGTTGTATATTAGGATATTAAATTGAAGATAATTGTTAATCACCACCCCTAGGATTTTTTTCTTTATTCTTTGGTAACCAAGTAAGGATATTCATTAGTGTTAGCCAGTTTAGAACTGTTTGTGAATTTAACATCCAATAAACTGTTTTCAACTTTTTTACTTTTATTTTTAAAACTCATTGCTTGAGTCTTTTCTGAACTGAGCACCATGTTGGTCTGTTTGAACCATTTCTGCAGTGAACTGAAGTCCTTTTGATGTCTTAATTCAAATTATGTATATTTCTTTGCTCTGCAGATTAGTACGGTATCATCTACATAAAGTTTTATATCTGAGTAAGTGATGTGATTGAGAAGGTTGTTTATGTTTATGCACTGATAAGCAGCAGGAAAATCCTGGCCTCCCCCTACAAAACAGGGTACTAAATGAGAAAAAGACCAAGGTAGAAAAGTCAGTGGGGGATGCTGCAACAGAAGGTAAAGCCAGCAAAAAATGGAGAGCAATGAGTACCAATGCCCATAGTCTGAGTAACAAGCTTCCTGAATTAGTGGCCTTGATGGAGGAGGAACATCTGGATATCGTGGCAGTCACAGAAACATGGTATACACAAAACCATGACTGGGATGTAAACATACCAGGATACACTATCTACAGGAGGGACAAGGAGGGTAAAAGAGAAGGAGGAGTAGCTCTTTACATAAGGGAAGGAATCAAAGCAACAGAACAAAAGGGTAAACAGGGAGGAGAAGAAGCACTGTGGGTAAATTTGGAGACCGGCAATGGCACCACAACACGACAGGGGTTATACAGACCTCTCTCTCTCAGGGGAGGAATAGACAAGGAATGATAGAAAGTATACTTAGAATGGCAGAAAAGGGAGATATTGCTGATGGGTGATCTGAATATGCCAGATGTTAACTGGAGTGCAGTTGCAGCAGACACTTCTAAGAGTGGGGTTATTCTAGATGCCCTACAGGGGCATGCCTTAGACAACTAGTATTGGAGCCCACCTAGAGGGAGCAATCTAGACCTGTCTCTCTCAAATGGAGGTGAAGAGAGGATCACAGATGTAGAAGTGGGTAGCCATCAGGGAACAGCGACCATCGAACAGTATGGTTCACAATAAACACAGCAATAGAGTCAAGCCATACAAAGACAAAGGTACTGGATTTTAGGAGGGCTGACTTTGTCAAAATGGGTGAGTGCCTAAGGAATGCACTAGCAAATGGGCAGGAAGGAGGGGTGGAAGAACAATGGGGAATAATAAAAACTGCCATCACAGAGGTATCAAGCCTTTGTGTAAAGCAAATAAACAAAACGAAATGAGGTAAGAAACCACTATGGTTCTCAAAGGAAGTGGCAGTGAAGGTTCAAGAGAAAAAGAAAGCATTCAGGAAGTACAAGGAATCACAGAAGGAACAGGACAGAGAACTGTATCAGTTAAAGCAAAAGGAAGCTGGGAAGGCAGTCAGAACAGCAAAGGCCCAAACCGAGGAAAAGATAGCCAACTCAGTTAAGAAGGGGATAAACCTTTTATAGGTACATCAGGGAGCGAAGGAAGACCAAGGAGGGATAGTGAGGCTTAATAAAGGGAGGGAGGGAGGGTGGGCAGAGGGTGACTGTGAAAGGCAGAGATACTAAACAAATATTTTGCTCAGTATTTACAAAGGAAGAGGGGGAGGTACCTAAAACAAACAGTAGAAACACTCTGGATACAGAAGTTGATACCAGCCCATTTACAGAAGAAAGGGTTCTGAAAGAACTCTTAAAACTGAAGGTGGACAAAGCAATGGGGCCTGATGGGATTCATCCCAGAATTCTAAAAGAACTAAGGGTAGAACTAGTGACACCACTGACTACCCTCTTTAACAAATCATGGGAGGATGAGGTGGTACCCGAGGACTGGAGGAGGGCAGATGTGAGTTCCCTTCACAAAAGTGGGAGCAAGGCAGAAGCAGGAAACTACAGACCTGTTAGTTTAACCTCAGTGGTAGGGAAAATGATGGAATCACTTCTGAAGGAAAGAATTGTTAAATATCTAGAGGCCAGAGGGGCACAGGACCCAAGGCAGCATGGATTCACAGCGGGAAGGTCATGCCAGACAAATATGATAGATTTCTTTGACTGGGTGACCAAAGTAGTTGATCAGAGAGGGGCTGTGGACATGGCCTACCTAGACTTTAGCAAGGCATTTGACACAGTCCCACACAAAAGATTAATATACAAGTTAGCCAGCCTGGGAGTGGGTCCCAAGATGACAGCCTGGGTAAGAATTGGCTGGAGAATAGGACACAGAGAGTAATAGTAAATGGAGTCCACTCTGAAAAAGGGGTTAGTAGGTAGGTACCACAGGGTTCAGTATTGGACCAGTCCTCTTCAATGTCTTTATAAGTGACATTGCGGAAGGACTGGAAGGAAAAATATGTCTCTTTGCAGATGACACAAAGATCTGCAACAGAGTTACTACAAGGTGGAGGGAAAGGATGAGAAGGACTTGCAAGGTTAGAGGAATGGTCAAATGTATGGCAGCTTAGATTCAATGCTAAGAAGTGCAAGGTAATGCACCTGGGAAACAAAACCCAGGGAAGAGTACACAATGGGGGTGAGATACTAACAACAACAAAATGGAAAGGGACCTGGGGGTAGTCATATCAGATGAGCAAGCAATGTGAGAGGGCAGCAAGGAGGGCTGGGGGGATACTGGGATGCATAGGGAGAGGCATCACCAGTAGAAAACAGGAAGTTATTATCCCTCTGTACAGACAGCTAGTGAGACCCCATCTGAGTACTGCGTGGTGTTCTGGAGACCCAATCTCTGCAAAGACATAGACAGGATGGAAGCTGTCCAGAGGAGGAGCAGCTTAAAATGGTGCAGGGTCTGCACGGGAGACATATGAAGAGAGACTTAAGGAGCTTAATATGTATAGCCTCGAGGAAAGGAGGAGAGGGGACATGATAGAAACTTTCAAGTACCTCAAGGGAATCAACAAAGTCCAAGAGGGTAGCATCTTTCAAAAAAGAGGTGTCAAGAACAAGGGGCACAATTTGAAGATAGAAGGGGAGGCGGCTCAGAGGTAATTAAGGAAATATTTTTTCAGAGAGAGTTGGTGGATGATGGAACTGGCCTTCCAGAGGAGGTTGTGGAGTCACAAACAGTGGGTGAATTCACATGCATGGGACAGTCATAAGGCAATTCTAGGGGGTGGGGGGTAGGAAGAAGTAGGCTGCTGGTTAACTAGGATCTGCAGCTTATCCATGAGGTAGGGAAATGGGCAGACTGGATGGGCCAAGCGGTCCTTATCTGCTGTCAAATTCTATGTTTCTATGTTTCTATGTATATTAGGAATAGCAGAGGGCCTAGGATGGATCTTTGTGGGATCCTTCTTTGGAGTGTGCCCACCTCAGACAGTATACCTCTTATAGCCACATGCTAAGACCTTCCAGTTTGGTAAGAGTTGACCCAGCTTAGCATTTCCCCATGAGATCTGTACTTGGGTCCTTCTTTCTATTACAATTTTGTACTGTACAAGGAAAATGCCTTTAAGAGGTCAACAGGCATAGTGCACATGGAGTCTGCCACTTGTAGACCACCAGCAATTAGATCCACAAGCTCCATGAGTGCGGTGTCTGTGGACCTCCTTGCCCTGAACCCCAGCTGATGAGGAGTCAGCAGACCATACTTTCCCAAGACGTCTTACAGTGGGTAGCACACCAGTCTTTCTAATAATTTTGAAATCACAGACAGTAGCACTATTGGTTGGTGGTTTGTCAGATTATTTATTTTGCCTGCTTTGAAGGTATGTACAATTTTGGCACGCTTCCTAAAGTCTGAGAAGTTTGTTTCAATCAGGCTCTTATTGTACAGTTTTGCCAGGAGAGGGGAGATATACTCTGCACTTGTCTTTAGTATTTTTTGTTCTAGTTTATTTTTGTATATTTTATTTATTGATTATACATATGCTCGTAATCACATAACATATACAAGGATAGAGTATAGTAAATTTGTGGTACCTTACTATGCGTTATTCTATATCTGGCATTATGACAAATTGGGAGATAATCAATCACAAAGTTGTTGAAATATACAGCATTAAGAAATTGTCCACGATGAGCTATGTAGCAACAAAGCCAGAGACAAATAGTGAAAATATAATGTCAGAGAAGTTTATCCATGGTGCCTTAACACCTTGAACACTGCACTGGGTGGTGAAAAAGTCGATGGTATAGCTTAGTTGTACTCGTTATTCTGGTAAAGTAATAAGACAGCATGCAGCAGAAACCTTTTAAAATATTTCTGGCAAGGCATTGCATAAAATATACATTAATGTGCATTGCTAAATACAATGTTTGGGTAACCATTCAGGACCATGCCCTCAACATTAAAGTGATTATAACAACCTGTAGAAGAGCTCTGTAATCTAGCTTATAAAAAGCATAACTTTCAGTAAACTTACAAGAAACATTGAAAACGGAGCCCTTACCTAACCTTACAGTGGACAAAAAATAAGAATCTTGAAATATTTAACAACTTGGCTTGTATGAGGCATCAGTGGGGAGCTTATGTGTTACTGTTATGTGTGAGGGGAGGTCAATTATTGTGCATTTAGTCCATTGAACTGTATTGCCACATGATGGCAGCCATCTTCTCTCCTGTGTTATCCCCAGAGTAAAGGGCCACCTTTCTCGCAGCAGAACTGACTTTAAATAAAATAATGGCCTCAGTTTACAACTACCTTATAAATGGCAAGACCTCCCCCAGCCAGTGCCTCAGCTCAATAAAGGAACAAATAAAATTCACCATTATTTTTCCAATCAGTTATACAGGTGCATCATGTACATTTTTTGGTGTGTTATGCAGCATAATGCATAATGTAACTACATTAAAGTACAGGGAGAGGTAGTTCAAATGTGTGTTCAGTCCTTCTTTGCCACATTAAAGACAATGTGCTGAGTGCTAACGTCTGTATAAATCCTCTCAACCTTTTTTCCCACTTCCCATAGATCAGAAAAGACAAATGTCTTATCTGCATAATTCAAATGCAATGTAATGGGAAATAACACATTTTGCACAATACCCAAAGCACAGAGTCCAAACCTTACTGCATCAGAAGCCTTCTGACACTTTTTTGTTTCACAGCTTAGCTCTGAAAAGCAGAATAGTTGGTCCCACTCAGTCTGCAGTTTGCAGTTGCCGCTTTCCTTTTGTTGTGTTCAAAATAGAGTTCCAAACTTGAGGGCCACTGGTAATGAATTGTACTGTACACAGCTGTTCCTGATCTGACAAGCACCTGTGGGGCATTATCTGGTAGGTTTTTATCATGAGGCCAGAAATGTTCAGGTCAAGCAAAGCAGATAGAATGTCAGACAATGTCTTCACCCTTAGCATTTTCTGGCAGTCCCAAAAGGTGCAAGTTGTTCATCTGAGAACCGATTTCAAGGGTTCAAAGCTGAGCCGTAACAGTTTGTTTTCACAGATGATACCCATAACTGATGTGGAGGTTGTATTTGCAGTGTCTGTCACCTCTTTCATGTTACCTGCCAGGCCATCCATCCTGGCTTTGAATGCTTTGGACTTGTTGCAGATGCCTTCCACCTTGCAATCTAAATAATGGATACCTTGGAGCAAAGCAGTGTTCAAGGATTACATTGTGCCACACACACCAGCTGCCTATCTGATTGGCCCTGCTACATCTGTCGGCTTATTTGTTTTATCTTTGCTGGTGTCCACTGGTGTTGTCTTAAGGGGTTCCCCATATTGCACAAAGCCTATACTTTCCCAGGTCCTACTACACTGTGTGTGAATAGAAGTGTCAAAAGAAATAAAATTCCTTATTATTTGTTTAACAGTAAGTTGAGATGCTGGAGAAGCTCTCTCAGATGTGTCTCCTTCTGCGGGCCACTAGATCCATACCCATTTCATTTCTACTTGATCCAGCCCAAATGACTGTTTTGCATTTAGTTTCTTTACAGATATCTCCTGTCTTGAGGATTCTGAAATAACATTTTGGGGTCGTTGGTGAGTTTGGGTTTTCAGCCTCCAGAGTGGGTTACACTGTTCCTGTGTCTACATTATGGACTGGGAGATGGATGTCCAGTAGTGTGCAGAAATATTTATTTAGGGCATATGCAGTGTTTTCTAGAGGCTGTTTTCTTCCACTGCTGTTGGCAAATTTGCATCTGATTAATGGGCTCCAGAGCATTCAAGGCTCTTGATTAGATTCCTGTAAAATGAGGGGCCCATTGTAACATTTATTTTATCCTTGTAGTACTGCATTTTGGCTTTTTAATTTGACTTTTACAATTGTTACTTAATTTTTTAAATAGCTCACAGTCTTTGGGTTTTAGTGTTCTGCTTGCTTTCCACCAAATTCTGTCTTTGACTCTGATTAGTTTCTGTATTTTTTTCTGACACCCATGGCAGGTAATGTTTTCTAATTCTTTTTGATTTAAAAAGAGCATGTTCATTGTATATAAAGAAATCTGTCAAATCAAAAACTGCTGTATTCATGTCAAGGATAAAGTCTAATCTGTCCCATTTTTCTTTTTGTACACTATTATTAAAGTCGGTGAAGTTGAAGCTTTTAAAACACCTGTTCAGGTGAAACTCTGTTAGCTACTGTTTCTGTGTTCTAGGTAACAGAGCATTCAAACAGACTACGGTCTCCTTAATTTGGGGGCAGCACCTGGTGATTGTCTACAATACTTTTTCATGACATAAATAGCAGGTTTAGGATATTGCCAGTATGCTGGTTTGATCCATTACTTGTTGATATGGTGACGGTCTGTTTCAGGACCATCGAGAAGCTAAGTATCCGTTTGTACCCCCCGGGCCCACCCCAGGCTGCATTAAAAGCCATCCATTGGTACTATTTCTTGGACTTGGGCTTGGTTAGTAATTAATTGTGCCAGTCTGTCAACTGTATGATGCATTGGATTTTGGCAGTGAGTAGAGGACCCCTAGAGGTATATTTTGTAGCAAGAGGAAAACAAAATCTGGTCAGAGCCACAACAGCTGCTAATACATTAATATGATAAGAGATGTATTTATTTCAAAGGTTTTATGAGGAAAGACATGCCGAGCTATTAACAACTAATTTTCAGATGTGTCCTGGGGGAAGGAGAAAGGGGAAAAGATGACAGATACAAAAATACCGAATATAAAGTTCATAGAAATGGAATAGGAGTAACAAAGATAAAGAGGACAATTATGTCTAAGAATAACTTGACAAAAATAAGTTACCGGGGTCCTGTTTTTATACATTTTTACAATGTAGTTACTGAGGATAGGCCAGTTAACATGCAGTACTGTATGTCATTTTCAGTGAAGTCCTGACTTTACCTATTGTAACACTAATAGGTCTGGGATGCCAGAAATGAATTGGCTCCATCACAGCCTGTATGTTTTCAGTGACCAGATACAGTCTCTCTCTTTGGCCAGCAAGGGGATGTAAATTGTGCTGAGTGCATGTTTTATTGCCTCATTTTTGCTTTTGGGGGCTATATTTAAACATGTGTGGGGCACTCACATTTTGCTCTAAACATGCTGGGTACAGCAAATTTAGTGAACTGGCTAATTGGTACTCAGGAAGGGGACTTTGCAAGGGGGTAGCCTGATACCTTCTAATATGGGTCTATTCCTCTGTGTAGTTCTGGTTTCCAGTTCTAGGTTTGCCTATCTATTTCTGTTTCAAACTTTTAGACACTTACTGTATTGCTTTTAGCCACTGACAGCCATGCCAGCAACCCAGGTTCAGGAATGGAAGTGGGTTACTTGGGGGCTGGCCTGGGAGGGAGGATGGACATCTGTAGGACAGGGAGAGGAATCTAGGTGATAGCACCATGGGACACCATGGGAAGGGATCCCACACCTGGCTGCCTGCGGTGTCTCCATGGAGGCTGAGAATACACATGTCTAGGCCCAATAGGGGGAAACATAGGAGGAAAAGCCCTCCAAATATGGAGCAGTGATGGCCTGCTCTCTTGCAGTCCCTACACCAATGACTAGGCACCTCTGATCCAGCATCCTGTGGCAGGACCATCAGGAAAGGTATGTCCCAGAGAAGTGGGTGATGGGGCTAGGAAGACTGGTACAGATGGGGCCAGTCTGGGTGCTGAAGGAGATAAACAGCTTTGTAGAAAAAAAGCATTATGATTTATTATGCATTCCCAATGTATGTAAATGTATCCTTCTCCCTACTCTCTCTCTCTCTCTCTCTCTCTCTCTCTCTCTCTCTCTCTCTCTCTCTCTCTCTATATATATATATATATTTCATATAATCGGTTCGGGGAGGCATTGTTACAGAGGCACAAAAAACCTCAGTAGCCTCTGTTTTTGAAATGTACTTTTTTTGCCACCCAATAACTAAAACAATAAAAGGTTTTGAAACCTGAAACTTTCAGGTTTGATAGAGGTTGGTCAAATGTGTATGATTTTGTGGTTTTTAGGTCCCACTGTTAAGTATTTTTTTTAATTATTTCATAAAAATGTTCAGTTTCTGAGTATGTGCAGTTCAACAAATCAATGTTCTGTTCATAACTGAATTTTTGTGAACACAGCAGTTTGCACTATATGACATAGCTGTCTTTAATAAATGACAGCTTTGTCATATAGTGCAACCCCTGCTGCTGTCACCACTCATAGATCATGTGTGGGGCTACTGTCATTGTAGCCCCACCATCCTGACTGTGCTGTGCCTTCAACTTTATCTGCACATCAGGGGCCTCAGTCCCCAGTGGCAGTGTATTTCTTTAATTTATTTATTCATGTATTTGTACAGCCCAACACCGGGATTCCCATCTGTGGTGTCAGATGCCCTGCCCCCCTCTCCTCAGCAGCCCATTATTGTAATAATGTTTGCCAACATCGGGGGCCCAATCCCCATGTTGGCAGTCAGTATTAACACCCCCCCAGCAGAGTAAGGAACTGGGAAGCCGATCCCCAGTATCCCAAAATACATTTATTTTATATACCTGCAAAAAGGAAAAAAGTCCCTCAATGTTTTTTTTATTTAAACCTGAAATAATGAAAATGGTCCCTTGTCATTGCCCCCATTCCCCTCCCCCATCCCGACCCTCCCACTGAGCCGCCACCCCCTTACCTTACACTTACATTTGGTTGTCATATGCTGTCATCTTCTGTGGATGGGGACACTTCTGCACTCTTCAATGCTGAACCGTGAACTGAAGAATAAAGGTAAGTGCCGTATAAATTATACAGGACTACGCTTTATTCCTCAGTTCACGGTTCAGCTCTGAAGCATGCAAACATGTCTCAGTCCACAGAAGGTAACATCATATGACCTCCAGGTGGTAAGTATTCAGTAAGGGGGTTAGTGGCTGTTCAGTGGAGGGTTGGGATGGGGAGGGGGGCGGGATGATGATGAGGAACCATTTTCTTTTTTCAGGTTTAAAAAACAGACATTGAGAGATTTGTTTTTTCAGGAAGTTTAATGAAACTGTTTTGGGACACTGGGAATGAGCTCCCCAGTGTCTCAGATTCCTGGGAAAGTGAAGGGCAAAATAGTAAGAGTATTTGCAGACACTGGGAGTGGGATCCCCAGTGTCTTACACTGCTGGGGGGTGATGAAATAATAACAGTTTTTGGGGACACTGGGAGTGTGCTCCCCGGTGTCCCACATTGCTGGTGGGGGGGGCTTATGAATGCTGACACGGGGATAGCCCCCCCATGTTGACACCAGGCAGAAATACAGCCTTACATGTAATGTATTTGGGTTTACCAGCTATTTGCACTATATGAAACAGCTGTCTTTAACAAATGACAGCTGTGTTACATAGTGCAACCCTTACTGCTTTATCATGCATTTCAAAGTTAACAGCTGGTTGTAGTATAAGACAAAGCTGTCCTTTAACAAACAACAGCTGTGTCATATAGTGCAACCCTTCTGTGTTGTGACTTATTTGTCAGTGAGGGGGCTACTGTCATTGTAGCCCCATCCTGACTACTGTGCCTTAAACTGCTCTTTGCACAACAGGGGCCCAAATCCCTGGTGGCAGTGTATTAAGTTAGTTTATTTGTTTGTAATAATCCAACACTGGTATGCCCACCCCAGGTGTCAGATGCCCCCAACCCTGTTCAGACCCTTCTTTTATTAACAGTGCTGATATCAGGGGGTCCAATACCCATGTCTGCATTTAAAACACCCCCCAACAGTGTGGGACACTGAGGAGCCCACCCCCAGTGTACTGGCACCCCAGTGTCCCAAAACAGTGTAATTATATTTTGAGGGGTATATTCCCACATTGGGATTCCCACCCCTGGTGTGAGATGTCTCCCCCCCCAAGCTTCTCATTTTAATCATAGGTGCTGACATTGGGGGGCCCAATCCCCATGTCAGCATTCATGAGCCCTCCCAGCAATGTGGGACATAGGGGAGCCCACTCCCAGTGTCCCGAAACAGTTTCACCAAACTTCCTGCAAAAAAACAAAGTCCCTCAATGTCTGTTTTTTGAAACCTGAAAAAAAAGAAAATGGTCCCTGGTCATTGCCACTGTCTCCCTACCCACAACCCTACCCAACCACTGAGCATCCACCACCCCCCACACACCCCTACCCTATACTTACCTCCAAAGGTCAGTCAATGCCATCTTCTGTGGACTGGCACATGTCTGCACTCTTCAAAGCTGAACCACAAACTGAGGGAATACAGATAAATGCTGTATAATGCATTTCCATTGGCATTTTGAACTTATGTTGATATCTGTCATTTTTTTTTTAATTTTAACAAAATTTTCAACATGGCCTTTTTGGGACCTCACCTCATGAACACTGTCACTGTTGTTATGTTAATTGGGCCCCGAAGGTGATTTTGCAGTTGATGTGCAGAATCACCTTTTGGGGTCTGATTAACAAAATGGCAGTGTTCATGAGGCAAGGTCCCAAAAAGGCCATGCTGAAAATTTGGTAAAAAAAATCCTGCAAATGGTCGAGTTATGATCATGCATTGAAAATGTTCTACTCAGGCATGTAACTTTGGTAATTTACAATATTTTGGCTCCAGATTTTCAGCATACCAATTTTTTCACACCACACCATGAACAGTATAGCTACCATTTCTCACATCCTGACCAAAATGTGTTTTTGTACCTGTGGCATGGAATGGTGCTGTCACTGCACAGAATCACCTTTCAGGACCAATTAATGAAAAGACAGTGCCAGTTTTCATGAGATGGGGTCCTAAAAAGGCCATGCTGAAAATTTGGTGAAAATATTCCTAAAAATGGTCGAGTTTGCTTGTCTGTTATTTGTTTAAACTGGAAAGTCCATGGGCCAAAGACCCATTTACATGATCGACCAGTATGCATAAACAATAAGTTACATGAGACAAGTATTACAAAAACAGTATACATTTACAAAAGTCGAACAATTTCCACACAGCCCTGACATTAGAAAAACAATTAAATTGCACATTAGAATCATGTTTGCAAACATCTTTTACAAACAGGTACAAAACATGCAGCATTACATATCAGGAAAAACATTTACAATCACCATCCTCATATAAATAACATTTCAATTTTGTCTTAAAGGTCATGATGGAATTATTTAAGCAATCATATACAGATAATAAAAATTACAAAAAGGAAGGCAACGTATGTAAAAAAGATCTTAGGCCTGTTGAGGTCAACATTCTTGGAACTGAAAAAAAATTATGTGACCTCGTAGCATTTGTGCTATGATGTCTAGTAAAAATTGAAGCTAGGAGGGGAGTTAACGAGTGTGTGTTGAAAACTTTCTGCGCAGGCGCGTAACTTTGGTAATTTACATTATTTTGATTCCAGATTTTCAACATACCCATTTTTTCACACTACCTAATACAGTCCTTTGGACCCTGCACACCCATCTCTCCATAGATGCATGATCAAATTATCCCCACAGCCATCTGATTACCCCAGGATATATACCTGGTACAGAAAATTTTCAAATGACCACTGTAACATAATTCTGCGCAACAGCGATGCCATTCCATGCCACAGGTGCGAAAACACATTTTGGGCAAGATTTGAAAAATGACAGCTGTTACAAACATGAGGTGGGGTAATAAGAAGGGTATGTTGTAAATCTGTGGTCAAAATATTGTAAATTTTCACAGTTACAAGTGGGCATACCAAAATTGCAACAAATGGTCATGACCTTTTCATTTTTTCTGTATTTTGACCCCAAATTTTCAACATTGTCTTATCACCCCACCTCATAAACCCCATAGGTGAACATTTCTTAATCTGTGGCAAAATGCCATTCTGCACCACTGTTGCAGAAACACATTTTGGGCAGGATGCGAGAAATGACATCTGTACAGTTCATGAGGTGGTCTGAAAAAGTGGCAGTGTTGAACATTTGGAGTGAAAATATTAAAAATTACCAAAGTTATGCATGTGCACAGAAAAATTTCAACGACTGAGTGTAGCTCAGGAATTTTTAGGAATTTTTTTACCAAATTTTCAATATGAGCTTTTTGAGACCCTACCTCACGAACATTGATACTATCATTTTGTTACTCAGTCCCAAAATGTAATTGTGTGCAGCGACCTCAAAATCACCTTATGGGGCGAGTAACAAAACAACAGTGACAGTGTTCATGAAATGGGGTCCCAAAAAGCCCATGTTGAAAATGTGCAAAAATACCAAAACAAATTGGCAGAGATAGCACCATAAGTTCAAAATGCCATTGAAAGCCATTATATGACACTTACCTTGATTCTTCAGTTAGCAGTTCGGCTTTGATGAGTGCAGACATGTCCTGGTCCACAGACGATGACAGATGACTTTCTCTGGTGGTAAGTCTTGGGCAAAGAGGGGTGGTGGGCACTCAGTAGGAGGGTCAGGATGGGGAAGATGATGAGGGACTGTTTTCTTTTTTTTTGGATAGAAAAAGACATCGGGGACTGTTTTCTTTTTTCATAGGTACAATTGAAACACATTTTTGGACACTGGGTGTGGGCTCTCCAGTGTCCCACAGTACTGGGGGTGTTCTAGTGATGACATGGGGATTAGGCACCCAGATATTGGCAAAAACAGTTTTTTTTAATAAATATTTCAGGATACTGGGAGTGGGCTCCCCAGTGTCCTACACTGGTGGTGGTGGGGGACTTACATAGATACATAGATACATAGACAGTGTCAGCAGATAAGGGCCTATGGCCCACCAAGTCTGCCCATTTGAGCTTGTAAGTTCAGTTTATGTTTTTCTA
Source organism: Neoceratodus forsteri (assembly GCA_016271365.2). NCBI lineage: Eukaryota > Metazoa > Chordata > Ceratodontiformes > Ceratodontidae > Neoceratodus > Neoceratodus forsteri. The sequence goes on along the minus strand of CM028130.1, from coordinate 271,829,766 downwards.
GAAGTTTGTTGCTTCTACTGCTGACAAGAGGAGTGGGCACCCCGATGTTGGCAAAAACATTTTGTTGGTATGAAACATGCCTCAGTCCCCTTGGAGGCAATAAAAGGATAAAAGATCCTTTTATTATGTAAACACCAACAGGGGTTTACCTAAACTGGGCCAAGGAATGCAATTATGCCGTTATTTTGGCCAAAAAATGGCTAGGAATGATTTTGACTATTTACAGGGGCCGTTGTTTTTTATTTAATTTAAGCAGTGCTGCAAGCTGTGGCAGTTTTCATGAAACAGTGCCACAATGTGTGACAGTTTTCATGCAACAGTGCCATTAGTTGTGTGAAAACTGTCACAATTTGCGGTAATTTTGCAAAAATTGTGCTACAATTTGTGACATTAGCAATGGCTATTGTAAAAACATATTTCTGCACTCTATTTTTAAAAACTAATGGCAGAATTGTATTCATTAGGCCCCCAATTAGAAAATAACTGTTGGTATTTCTACTAAGGGCAGTATTTTTGAATTATGGCCAGTTTTTCCTCACCACTAACTGAAAACAAGATGGTGGCAGCATGGCATTACTGATTTATTTGTGACAGCAAAATGTGCTATCCTGAAAGCCGAAACAGCTTTTGCTCAGCACATATAATTTTTCCCATAGGCTATAATGGGAAACTTAAAAGTTTCATAACTTTTTAAAGAGTTAATATTTTTTCACCAAACCTTCAAAAGGCACATCTGCGACTCAGATCTCATATACCCTAACAATTTCAGACTAGACCCCCAAGCTATTTCAGAGATACGGTGTGGCAAAGAATTTGCACCTAAATGGTAACCTTCACATTTTTTGACACTCTGCATCTCCGCAACTGCAAGTCCGACCGGAATGAAACTTGCTACATCAAGAGATCTATGATATCTGATGGTGCATGAAAAAATTTCATGTGCATCAGTTGTACGGTTGCAAAGTTATTAAAGTGCCAAATTTTGGGTTTAACATAGAAGTGACCATTGAACTCTAAATATACTGGCACCATCGTGCCAGTAATATATAAATATTATATACCCCCCTCAGTCTCTCCCTCTTTCTTTCCCACCAACCCCCCCACACACACACACACACACTGAATGGCTTTATTTAGGCCTATCTAAGTAGACAAATAAGACTTTAAACAAATCTCTAAAAAAATTCCACCCATTTCCCCAAAAGCCTGTGACACATGTAAGCTCCATTTCTGCAAGGCATAATTGGATTGGATTGCATGCTGTCTGATAACAGTCCATTAAAGATCAATGGCAAATACATTTTGGTGAAATTGAGCTACAAGGACAAGAACGTTTCCAGTGGGATAGAAATCATGTGAAAAAGTACTGTATTTTTCATTTTTGTCATTTTAACATTTAGCAGTAACACTTTATTTTAAGTGTCATTAACTACACTATAACTACACTGTAACTGCACTGTACCTACTGTGCAGTTACATGTAAGTACTATGTAGTTTGTTAACTAGTTTCACATTTGTGTGTTGTGTAGTTTCACACAGTTTGCATGAAGTAATAGTTGCATGTGCACCCACTACTGTCTCCCTTTTGGCACAAATCAATTCATTCTGACAAGTGTAACTACACATTTAATAGCTGTTGCAAAGTGTAACAGAAAATCTGTTGTGCAACTACCACTGTATCTCTTCTGGCATTAAGTAATTTGTTCTTTCATAGGCAACTACAGATGTAATAGCTATTGCAAATTGTAATAGCAAATCTGTTGTGTAACTACTATGTTACTAGTTTTGGCATTATTAAATTTGTTCTTATAAGTGTACTGTGTAACTACATATGAATGCAGGTCTTGTGCACTATTTCAACAGTCTATGTCTATTTGACATTTATTTAAAGAGTAATCACACAGAAAAACTTTAAAAGTGTAATGAGAATGGTAACTAAAATATGATTACACTGTAACTTCCATCTGCTACACTGACAAGCACTGACTGGCAGCTCTGTGGGCAGTAGTAATGCAGGGATAACCAAAATATGATGACCAGTAATTAAATATAGATAAAAAACATAAAATAATATTTTATTTTAGTTTTATTTCACATCTATATTATAGGAGGCACAGTCGTGCCCCTATAGTTAGGGTTCAATGGTGTCTTCTATGTTAAACCTACACTTTTGCACTTTAATAACTTTGCAACTGTTTGACCAAATTGCATGAAATTGTGCATGGGCCATAGGGGAACAAGGATCTCCAGATGTGGCAAGTTTCATTCTGGTCAAATGTGTGAGTGTGGAGATACAGAGTGTAACAAAATGTGACAATTACCATTTATGTGTACATTTGTTGTCAAACCGTTTCTCAGAAATGGCTTGGGTGTGTGGTCTGAACTTTTAGGGCTTAAGTCACAGATGCACCTTTTGAAGGTTTGGTGAAAAAATATTAATTTGTTCAAAAGTTATTAAATTTCAAAGTTTCCCATTATTTCCTATGGGAGAAGTTAGATGCGCATTGCGAAAAAAAGATTATTTTTTTTGTGAAAAAAGATTCTGTTTCACGGCAATGCAATAGGAATGAATGGTATGGCTCAAAACAAGATTCTTTTTCATGAAAAAAGATTCAGTTTTCGTGGCATTGCCATAGGAATGAATGATAAATCTTTGCACTTTAATAACTTTGCAGCTGTTCAACTGACTCACATGAAATTTTGCATGCGCTATCAGGGAATAAAAGTTTCTTGTTATGCTGAGTTTTGTTGAGTTCGAATGTGTGGATACAGAGATACAGAGTGTCAAAAAATGTGAAAATTGTCTTTTTTTTTTAGACTTTGGCCCGGGTATTCAGAAGGGTTGCGCATAGTGCAACAGTGTTGCACTATGCGCAACCCACTGATGCACCCCCGCACGATATTCAAATGTGGATTGTGCATGGCATAAATTCCGATGCACCATAGTGCATCAGTAATGTATGTGGCGCAGGTGGGGGGGGGCGTGCCCATGCATACTCCGCACATCCCGATATTCAGCCCGGGATGTGCTAAGCCCATGCATGTGCAACCCCTACTTGTGCTGCACACAGGTGAGCCAAAAAAAAAAAAGGAACAATGGCTGGCCACCCACAGGTGAGCTGTCATATTGCAGGGCACAACACGGCAGCTGCCACCTGTGGGTGGTCACCTGAGCTCCAGCTGCACCCGGCAGCACCCTCCCATGTCCGATCACAGGCATACATGGAAAAAGGATCCTCCAAAATCCCAGGTGGTCCAGTGGACTGCTCGCAGCCTGATTGTGGACTGAAGTTAAAATAAAAGAAGTCCAGTATCCCTGGTGGTCCAGTGGACCGCTTGCAGCCCAATTGTGGGATGAAGTATGTAAAAATGTCTTCCAATATCCCTGGTGGTCAGTGGTATCCCCCCACCACCCACTGAGCCCACCACCCCGCTCTCCCAGTCAGCGGCGGGCAGCACCCACCGCCCTGCCACCCACGCCTGCTGACTGACACCATAGGTGGGGCTGTCGACATTGGTCCACAGCATGAGCCAATGGGCATGCAGTCCATACCCTACTACACAGTCAGATATGGGAATGGATCCATTCACATATCTGGACTGTGAAATGAAGGAGAATACATGCCCATTGGCTCATGCTAACCATACAACCTACCTATGGTGTCGGTGTGAGCGGCGCGAGCTTGGTGAAATGCTGACGAAGTGGCAGTGGGGCTTGGTGGGTGGTGAGATATAACTGCGACCACCAGGAGATAGATGACTATTTATACACACAACCCATGATGAGACCCCAGCAGTCAATGGACACCAGTATAGGAAGTATATTTATACTTCAGCCAGCGATCAGGCTAAGCCATCCACTGGACCACCAGGGATATAGGACAAATGTATTTTGCAACTGAAGCCCGCGATCGGGCTGCAAGGTGATCCACTGGACCACCAGGGATATAGGACGAATATAATTTTCAATGTATGCCCATGATCAGGCAGTGGGGCACATTGTCACGCTGTGCAGGGGGCGTCGGTCCCCGACGGCTGCAGCCTGGCAGGGCGCCAGGCACAAGTCGCCAGGGATCGGCACACCTACATGTAAATGGGGCCATAATGACATGCAAATGGCCCCGTTTGTGTCTTGCATGCATTATAGCCCTATTTGCATGTGCACTTTTGCATATCGCGGTTGTTGCACCTAGCGCAACGGAACTTGAACTAGCTCATCCCACTGCCCCACTCTGGCCACTTGCACTGGCGCAGTGCCACTGCACCAAGTGCACTGTGGGTGGCCAGGGCACGATATTCAATGCTGCTGTGCAGCTCCGTTGAATATCACCATTTTAATGCCCCTGCGCAGCCAAGTTGTGCTGCGCCCAGGCTTGCACCACAGCCTGGCGCAGTCTGAATATCCGGTCCTTTGTGTTTATTAAGTGTACAGTAAACATACATTTTACTTTTCCAGATGCTGTACATGAGGATAAACACTTTATAACAGTTGAGGGCACCATCTTTCTTAATACATGCCACTAAAGAGTACGTCCGTCATCAATAAGATACATCATCTTTGGGGGAACCTTGAAAAATGTAAACAAAGCTGTATTTGATCAGCTGCACTGTATTAAATAGCCCATGACCTGCATGTTATTAAACCATCACAGAAATTATAGTTATTAAAACTAATCTGTCTCCTATTATGAAGAATAGAGCAGAAACATGCTTTAACCATTTGTAATCTACCACCCAGGTACCAACAGCTTGGGATTGTAAGTCTGCATTTACCATCTATTATACTATATGTTGCATAGTGATTCATTTACCTATTCCCCAGACCAAAAAAAGAAAAAAGAAAAACTAAAGTGGAAACATTCGGGCATCATTAAGCAGTTGCATTCAGTACTAACAGTAAGGGAAGAAAATTAAAACTTTTAAGGACTGTCTGTCCTTACAAATCTCCCAACAGTAGCCCACCCTAACTTACTGCAGTAAATAAATTGCCTGTTTGGAAAACACCTAGTAAAGGAATACTACCAATTAAAGTCAATTGGTTACAGACAGACATGAACTCGAAGTCACATCTTTTTTTTTGCTAAGTGTCCATTTCATCTTTCTTTTCAGAGTCCAATTTGGACAGTTCGTTTCAACATCTCTGTGGCTGCTCATGCTTTTGTGCCCATTTCAGGGCCTCTGCAGGATCGGAAAAAATAAAGATGTTCCCCTTATGTACCAGACGCAGATGGGCTGGAAACAACATATTGTTGGAGATCCCTGCCTCACGAAGCAATTCACCAACACCATCAAACCCCGTCTTCTTCTGGCGGGTCACATAACTTAAGTCTAGGTAAATCAAAACATGCTGACCATCCTGCAACAAGGAATGTTTCTGTCTGGCAAGAGCTAGGATGAAATCTCGGGGCCCCTCTCCATCCACCACCACACCTATTGCCCTGGGAGCCTCAGTGTTCATGGGTCATCCCTGGAAAGCCATTCTGTAGCCTTTCTGGATGTTAATGGGTTGATCCAGTACTAGCTACCCTAGCTGTCGTTCTAGCCACTCCTTAATAAACAGCACCAGGTGGCCCCCTTTGCTTCATTCTGGCATGCTGATTACTCTTAAATTGGCAGCCCGTGCCTGATTCTCCAGGTTCTCCAGTCATGAGCAAATGTGGGTATTTTCTTTCACTAATGTGGCCGTAGTTTCCAGGGCAGTTCTGATTGTTTTCTAGTTTCAATGGTTTCTGTTTTTAGAAAGGCTCCTTCAGTTTCTAGGGTAGTGACCCTGTTAGTCAATGAGTTGAATTTTTTGGACAGTCTTGCCATTGAAGTAAGCATGGAATTCATTTTCTGCCCCAATGTCTGCTATGTTTCTTCTCCCTCTGTTGTCAGTTCTGATAGACGGTGGCCTTGATTAGAACGCATGGCTGGAGGTCCTGACACATTTTTACTTTTAGCACCGTCTGCCACCACTTTATCTTTTTGGGAATTTCCCATTTCTATCCCAGAGGTCTTCCAATGATAGAAAAGTCCTGCTGCATCAGCTGCTACTTCCAATGGAATAGGTTTACAAGCTTTTTTAGGCAATAGGATTGCAGAGACTCAGTTCTCTGTGGCCATTTTGCTCAGGCTCAACAGCGCCCCTGAAAATTACCATTTTTGTGTACATTCTTTATCACCTCATTTCTCAAAAGCTGTGTGGAGTCGTGGCCTGAAATTTGCAGGGTAAACAGGTCATGGGTCACAGATGCGCCTTGTGAAGGTTTAGTGAAACTATATTAATCCATTCAAAAGTTATTAAATTTTAGTTTCCTGTTGTTCGAGAAAAAAGATTCTGTTTCATGGTGGTGTCATAGGAATGAATGGTGTGGCTCAGAGAATGATTGTTTTTTTTTTGCAAAAAAGATTATTTTTCCTGGCAGTGCCATAGGAAAGAATGGCAAGGCTTGGAGAATGATTGTTTTTTCATGAAATAAGATTCTGTTTCGAGGCAGTGACATTGGAATGAATGGTGAGCCTCAGAGAATCCAGAGGGCCCTATGTTCCCACATGTACATATGGATACCATTATGGAGTGATAGGAGTGCAGGGCCCAGAAGGCCTGCATTACCACAGGGAAATAAGGGTGCAATTACAATCTCTGTACACTTATGGATGGATGGGAGCACAGAAAAACAAGGGTATGATTATACATTCTTAAAAGGTAATGAAATTCTTTGCAAAAAACTTTGTTAATGCATCAGTTAGGGATCCACCATCAAAAGTTTGGAAATGTGGTGTTGGGGTTTCCAGCCCTGACACCCCACACCACCTCCACCCTGTGTGCACCAACAGGCATCAGGGGAGTGCTGTGGGGTTGTCAGCCCTAAAGCTTTGGAACATGAGTGGAAGCTGGTGGGAGGGGTTGTGCATAAAGAAATTCAGGTGAGATGTGAGAAAGTTTTATTTTACAGAGACAGCGGTTTAGATGGAACATCCCGATGGCGAGACATGGTACCACAAAATCCATGAATGGTTTCAGGCATGGCAGGGTCAGAATTAAGGGTTTAATAGTTACTCAGGGGGTAGTGATACGGCAGGGGGCAAGGGGAGGAGAGAAGGGGGGGGTCAACCCTGTTTAGACAAAATCTTGTTGTAGAATTGGGTATAACAAGGCAGACTGAATGAGCCATTTGTCTTTTTCTACCAATAATGTCCATGTTTCTATGTTTCAGGAACAGAAATGATGTCAGGTGAAAATGTCGCCATAATTACAGCGCAGGAAAATCTGCACTATAAAAATAGTGATATGTAAAACAGCTACAGCTATAATATAGTGCAAGTAATGTCAGTGCAGTCCCTGTAGCTGCTGGCCATTGGGGGAATAGGAGAAAGCCTCTGCTGGGTGGTGTGCTACTAGCTGCCATGGTGTAGAGAGTAGAGTCACAGGTAGCGGAGGTCGTCAGCACCTCAGAGGGCCTGGGTTCTAGTCCTGGGACAAGTGATTCCTTTTGTATTCCCCCCCCCCGACTTGTATCCTGTTTGCGTCTGCCCCCCACCCACATTTTTCCTGCTGGGTTCCTCCTCTTCCTCAATGATTCACCCCCTCTGTAGTTCCTCCCCATCCCCGAGTAACCTCCTCCCCCGCGGTTCCTCCCCGTCTTCGAGTTGTCACCACTGCCAAGGTTCCTCCCCATCCCCAAGTTGTCTTCCCCCTGTAGGTGATTACTTTTAGATCTGGGGGGTTTGGGGTGAAGCCCTCCATAATGGGGGTGCAGGGGACAGAGCTCCCGGAATACACAGGGTAATTGTTTGATAGGAATGTATGTGTTCTACGTTAGCCAGTGTTTTTGTGAGCGCTGCCATTGCTTTTGTGTTTTTCCTGCATGGTTTTTGACCACATTGTGATTGTTTTCTCTGTTTTGACCTAGTGCCAACAGAAACAGAGTTTTGAGTTGTATAGTATACAAGTGCATGGGACAGTAAGAGGAGATGGCATGATATCAAAAGTAAGTTTTCAGTACATGCATAATTAAAAAAAATGCAGACAGTACATTTACAAAAGGCACAGTTATTTTACCACCAAGAGAAATATTTTCTAGGAGTTAGTTCTGTAAGTAGAGATGTTGAGAATGTTTAATGTACCAGCTAAGTTGACATGAAATCAGGAAGCTTAATGAATTTCTTGGCTGGTGCACCAGTTTTGCTGGAAACTTTTTTCTTATTGTTTAGAAAAAAAATCAACATTTGAATAAATCCCTCCTCCTCCACCCTCTGTGTTGTAATTCCACCCCTCTCACCTCCCAAATACTTTAATGTCATAATCCCCCTCCCATCACCACACTAGCACCCCCTTCCTTTTCCCTTGCTCCAGTGAATTTATGTGTTAAAAGTTCATTTCATAGAATCATGGAATCAAAGAAACTTAGAGGCAGAAAAGGACCCACCGACCCATCTAGTCTGCCCCTTGGCCCCCTTTACTCATCCCTCCCCCCTTAGAGCCCCTTCCCCCTGCTATACAGCCCCATATGTCTGTCATATGCTCTCTTGAATTCCTCCACCATTATAGTCCTCACCTCCTCCGTTGGAAGCCTGTTCCATGCCTCCACTACCCTCTCCATGAAGAGTCGTCCTCTCACATTGCCTCTATATCTTCCTCCCTGGAGTCTTAGGCTATGCCCTCTAGTTACAGCCTCTTCCTTCCTTTTGAGTAAACACCCTTCCTTTATTTTGTTGATCCCCTTGACATATTTAAAAGTTTCAATCATGTCTCCCTCTCCTTTCTAGCCTCCAATGTGTACAGATCCAATCCCTTACATCTCTGCTCATATGTCTTCCCTTGCATACCCTGCACCATCTTAGTTGCCCTTCTCTGAACTCTCTCAATCCTTTTTGTCTTTTCATAGATGTGGCCTTCAGAATTGGACTCCGTACTCCAGGTGCGGCCTTACCATGGCTTTGTAAAGGGGCATCAGTACCTCCCCCCTTCTGCTAGTGATGCCCCTGCCAATGCATGCCAACATCCCATTTGCCTTCCCCACCGCCCTGCTATGTTGGTTTCCCACCTTATGATTACATGATACTATAACCCCCAGATCCCTCTCCTGTTCCATGTCTTTGATGTCCTGCCCCCCAAGGGTGTATCTTGCTTTCAGCTTCCTGCACCCCAAGAGCATCACAGCACACTTTTACTAGCCCCCACCTCACTAAACACACTCCTTCTGCCTCTGCACCCAACCACAGACCCTTATGACATAGTACACAGCTTCCTAGGTGGCTGAAATTCAGCCAATCATGTTTTACTAGTATCAAAGATGTCACCATTCATTCATACCATTACTGAGATGGACGCTGGACAGAGAAGATACTCAACACCGGGAGACTGTTTTCTTTGTTGCAGGTCGCAATTAAAATGACTTTTTCTGGGTGCTGGTGGCTGGGGGGGGAGCATGTGGTGGGTGCCAGAGGGGATTGGGTGGGCAGTCTTCTTTACTATGTCTGTTAATAGAATCTGTTCACGTGTTGGAGGTGGTGGGAGTGTGTTTGTGAGTGCAGGTGGGGGGAAGGGTATAAGTATAAACTGAAATGAGTCTTTAACACATTAATTCACCAGTGCAGGGAGGTAGGAGGGAGGAGGGTGCTAGCATGGGATGGGTGGGGGATATGACATATTAAATTACTTGGGAGATGGGAAATGGTGAAATTACAGCACATTCAAGTTTTGTACCAAAACTGACATATTTTTTGCCTGTGAATTGACAATTAACATTGTTTTGGTGTGCAAATTTGGGCAATTCACCAGGTGAAAAATATGCAAATTGTGGTCGTTGGCAAAGCCAAGTAGCCAAAATTCATGAATTTCAGAAAGTTCACCCATCCCTAACTGTAAGCTCTCAAAGGTGATATGAATCCATAATTACATGAAGGAGCAGGGTGGAGCTGGCAGGTGGGTTTGTGCATGGAAGAACACATCACATATAGTCCATGCTGGATTTAGCACATAGATATGTGAGTTCAGAGTCTTGATTTTTTTTTGCTTACAGTTTTAAAGTGTACCTTTTTATACTGTTTTACCATTGTGTGGAAGTAGGGCATAGATAGCATGCAGCATGTGACAGAGAAAATTGCAGGTTGGAGGGGTGGACAGGGGAGTCTTTAAAGGATATCTAAACCATAGCTTATTCTATATTCTGTTTCTGTAGTCATTTATCATTCCCTGTACCATTGTGATGTGCGCTACTCACATGCAGCAGTAGTTTTTCAATTCCTCATCTGTGTTTTGAAATCCATGATATTCTAGGAAACTGGGCTGAATATTCATATTTAACATGTTCCCCAACAGTGCACCTTACTCTGAAGCTTCTTGTGATGTCAGTGAAGAGATGCACTATTCCAGTGCTGATAGAGGTCCTTTGCCTTCGACATGTGGTCCGCTGCTTCCCCTCACAAATGTTGCCTGCATATTCTTTTTAGTGTCATTTCGACATGTATTAATAATGAATAAAGACATATTTTATTTAAAAACAAATGTTTTAATTCATGATTTGTTGATTTCCCTATTACCTCTCTCTCATGAACTGAACGCATGCATATGTAGTGGAGCCGAAGATCGAGATGGAGCGGTATGTAATCACATTCAATGTTTGCATGTGAATTGACCTAATCTCTCTGATTTTCAATGTTAATAAAAATGAGCCTGACACTATAAAACTATGTTATTCATAAATCAATGCCATGTGCATTCAAAGTATGAAGAATGACATAGGCTCATTCTGCCCTTTCCTGTCACCTTGTGACCTGTCATTAGTATTTGTTGGTCACTTACAGACATTGCTATATTACAGTTCTTCAAAACAAATGTCTTTTTACTGATATCCTATGAAATGCTTCCCTTGTTTTCTGATAACTGTTTAATATGACTTCTGCAATAATAAACAGTATATTGTAATAATGTATATGTTGTCATATGTGTATGTTTTGTCACATGGGTTTTTTGGAGGGAAAATTGGTGACTCCTGTAATACTGCGGTATTTTGTTGAGGAAGTGGTATCCTTGTTGACAAGGAAACTAAAACAATTTACATGATATGCAGGTGTAGTTTTCCTTTAATGTAGACACTTATGCCTGTCATGTGGACCCTCGTGTGAGATTGTCATTGGAGATCGTATAACCTCCGCCATGATTTTTTTCACCACACAACGGTGATTATGATTACATGTTCCATTCTAAGAAAGGCTACATCTGCGTTTCCTCTGTCATATATTAGTACATACTGTACATCAGTTGGAGCATTAATGCACACTGAACTGAAGCACAGAAACAATGGTTCAGAAATGCTGTTTGAGACTCAGAAGTTGTGATGTTACTCCACACAGTATAATGTTTCAACACAAATAATGCGATACACAGTTTGTGTATGTAACTTTCATTTCTTTCTTGTACAGGGGTGTACAAAAAGCTGGAGAATGCAGTGAAAAAAAAAGATTGTGGACAGATTCTCATGTGGATCAAGTTGATTAACAACCAAGTTTTGGGTAACTGGCTCCACGGCTAAGCATCGTGAAGCAAGTACTCAAAAGTGGCTGAGTTTGCTGAACCATATTTCCAAAATTCATAGTGACCATGACAAACTGTTTTATCAGTGTGTGCACCAGGATTTGACAGAGGAATGGGAGTGGTTAAGAAAAGGTGCTGTTCATTATACATAGATACATAGACAGTGTTGGCAGATAAGGGACTACAGCCCACCCAGTCTGCTCATTTGAGCTTGTAAGTTCACTTTATGTTTTCCTAGAAGTTTGTGGCCCCTTACCCCTGACTGCCAGAATTCCTTTATGTCTATCCCATGCATTCTTAAATCCCATGATTGTTTCAGCCCCCACCACTTCCTCTGACAGGGTGTTCCACTTGTCTACCACCCGCTCTGTGAAGAAATTCTTCCTCACGTTTCCTCTGAATCGTCCTCCCTCCAACTTCATCCCATGCCCTCTAGTCCTGGAACATCTTTTTTGCTTAAAAGTAGTGTATTCCTGCACTCTATTCCTCCCTGTAAGATAGGTGTATGCCTCTATCATATCCCCTCTCTCCCTCCTCTCCTCCAGGGAGTACATATTCAAGTTTTCCAACCTGTCTTCATAGGACTTGTGATGCAATCCATGTACCATCTTTGTTGACCTCCTCTGAACCTTCTCTACCCTGTCTATGTCCTTATGTAGATAAAGTCTCCAGAACTGTGCACTGTACTCCAGGTGGGGCCTCACTAGTGTCTTGTGTAGTGGAATTATGACCTCCCTTTTCCTGCTGGTGATGCTCCTGCCTATGCATCCCAGCATCCTATTTGCTTTACCTGCCACCTTGTCGCACTGTTTCCCTACATTGAGATCATCAGAGATGATAATCCCAAGATCCCTTTCCTGCTTGGTACATGCTATATCCTCACCACTAACTAATATATTGTGCCAGAGTTTTTGTGCCCCATATGCATTATCTCGCACTTCTTTGCATTGAATTTCAACTGCCAACCTCCTGACCATTCTTCAAGTATCTGCAGGTCCCCTTCTCATTCTGTCTGCACCCTCTGGTGTGTCTACTCTGTTACAGAGCTTTGTGTCATCAGTGAACAGGGAAATTCTGCCTTCTAGGTCCTGCGCAATGTCACTGATGAAGATGTTAAATAGGACTGGTCCCAGCACTGATCCCTGTGGTACCCCACTGGCCCTCTTCCTCTGTGGGTGACAGCCATTTACCACCACCCTCTGTGTCCTGCCACCCAGCCAGTTACCTACCCACCACACTACTGTCCTGCCCACACCCATATTCCCCAGTTTGTGTAATAGCCTTCTATGTGGCACAGTGTCAAAGGCCTTGCTGAAGTCCAGATAGACCATGTCCACTGCCCTCCCCTGATCCACCTCCCTAGTCACCCAGTCAAAAAAATTCAACTAGGTTGGTCTGACTTGACCTCCCCCTGGTGAAACCATGCTGCCTTGGGTCCTGTAGTCCATTGACAACCGAATGTTCCACCAGTCTCTCTTTCAGTAGTGCTTCCATGATCTTCCCCACTACTGAGGTGAGGCTGACTGGTCTGTAGTTCCCCACTTCCTCTTTGTTCCCACTTTTGTATAGGGGGACTACATCTGCTGTCCTCCAGTCTTTGGGTACCTCCCCTGTTTCCAGTGATCAGCTAAACAGGATTGCCAGAGGTTCAGCAACCACCTCTGTTAGTTCTTTAAGGACCATGGGGTGCACCTCATCTGACCCCATTGCTTTATCAACTTATTTCTTCCAGTTCCTTCAGGACCCTTTCTCTTGTAAAGGGACTTGTGTCCATTTCTGCATCATTCCCACCCCTTGTACTCCTTTCAGGCCCATTACCCTCCTCTTCCTCAGTAAAGACTGAGTAGAAATACCTGTTCAAAATGTCAGCTTTACTGTTGTCATCCTCCACGTGGCCCCCATCCTCCCCCTTCAGTCTCACTATCCTCGCTTTTCTTTTTTCATATGTACCTGCTCAAGGGTTTTGTCCCCTCTACCCACTGATTTTGCAATGTGCTCTTCTGTCTGAGCTTTGGCTTCCCTTACTGATCTCCCTGCCTCTCTTTGCTTCTCCTGGTACTTATCCCTATCCCCTTCTGCCTGTGTCTTTTTGTATTGCCTGAATGCAATCTTTTTGGCTTTCGCTTTCTCCGCTACCTCCTTGGAAAACCATAATGGCCACCTCTTCCTTTTCCCCTTGCTAACCTGCTTAATGCATAATTCTGTTGCTCTTGTAATCCCTGTTTTAAAAGCTGCCCACTGTTCCTCAACCCCTGATTCCTGCCTCATTCCCCTTAATGCCTCTTTCAAGCATCTCCCCATTTTCCCAAAGTCTGCCCCCTAAAATGCAGGATACGTGTTTTTGTGTGGTTTGGTTCCACTCCTTCTGTGATTTCAAACCACAATGACTGGTGGTCACTGTTCCCCAGGTGCTCCCCCACTGTTACCCCCATCACACTGTCCCTGTTTATAAGCACAAGGTCCAGTATTGCCTTCTGCTGAGTTGGTTCCATGACCAGTTGCTTGAGGAAGGCACCTTGAAGGGAGTCCAGGATAAATCTGCTCCTAGTTGATGCTGCTGCTGGGATGCTTCAGTCCACATCTGGAATATTGAGGTCTCCAAACAGCACTACCTCATACTTGTCTGCCATCCTTTGGATGGCTAACATCAGCTACCTATCTATTTCTTTCTCCTGGGCTGGTGGTCTATAGACCACACCTGTGCGGATGGCTGGCCCCATTTTCCTTTCCAGCTGTGCATGTGGCACAGCAACAGTCTCTGAGATTTGTGCAACATCAGAGACTGCCAGGGATGTTTGTGAGTGCTGTGAGTGTGACCACTGGTGGGCTGGAGAGAAGGGTTTCTACTATGCCCATAACCATTATACTGTGCATGTGGCACAGCAACAGCCTCTGGGATTTGTGCAACATCAGAGACTGTGCTGCTGACATGCAGGGGCCAGGGATTGTTTTGGGTGGGGGGGGTGGTTGTATCTCTCCCCATTTTGTTCCTTCTGGATCTCGGTGGCCTTTCTGTCATTTTTCACATAAAGTGCCACTCCTCCCTCCTTCCTACCTGCCCTGTCTCTTCTGAATATGCTGTAGCCAGGTATGGCCATCTCCCAGTCATGGTTATCATTATACCAAGTTTCTGTAATGGCCACAATGTCCAGGTCTGACTGCACCATGACAGCCTCCAGATCCTCCATCTTGTTAGTAAGGCTCCTGGCATTGGCACACATGGCTTTCCATGATTTGAACTCCCTAGACTGTTTAGCTGTTCTACTCCAGCCCCTTCCCTGGTTGTTCTTTATCGCCTGGTTCTCCCTGCTGTCTGCCTTTCTGTTGAATTTTGCCCCTTTTCTGCCTATCCACCTCTTGGGTGCTTATCTCCATCTTTTGCACACTGCTTTGTCGAGATAGCCACTCCTCCTGTTCACCGGTTCCACTGCTAGCTGTGGGGGTTGGGCAATTAGGTACCCTCCTTGCTGGCCTACAACCCCCTTGGCTAGTTTAAATGCTTGTCTATGTAGCATTTAAACTTATCATTGATATCATTATCATTACCTTACCATCTTTAACATACATGTACTTGACATGTTCACACATATCCACAGGCCCATCCTTACAATGATTGTTTCCCTTATTTTTCTGTGTTATGACAAGTAGTCGACAGCATAAAATGATCGCAGAGGTAGTGTCTAGCCCTTATCTCCTCAAGGATCTTCAGTAAGTGTCACCTGCCTACCAGACCTTTGGACTGGACATTTTCCATAGCCTGATATACCACATCAATCCCAAATTTTCCCATTTTTTTACAACATTATGTATGCTAGGTAAACATTTGTGACACCTTCTCCACACAAAGTGTGCCACAACATGTCAGTGATTGCTGTGAAAGTTACAGTATTTATTTTTTATAACATTACAGACACATACTTGTAACACTACACTTTAATGAAAATGCATCCTGGTCACAAGCTGTGATCAAAGGTGGCAAGCAATGTCTCAACATGTGCTTTCCAAAGTCCAAAAAGTGGGAAGAGGCTGTTGTGAAGTTTGTTACAATGCTGACCACCTTCTGTAAGTAGAATGGCACCAGAGTATCATAATACTTTTTTAACAATTTCTTCTCCCTTTTTGAGATGGGGTGGGGGGGGTCTGACTGAAACCTTTACCTTCTTCAATTCATTTTCATATGGTTATGAAAGGTTTAATTGGCAAAGTGACCCAGTTATGTCGCTCAGTATGGACGTATACATGTTTAATGCACTTTCAACATCCATATCATGCTCCTTGTCAGGGTATCTGACACCTGCTCTGAAACTGAAGAGTCCTCATACCCTGACAATGTTAATGAAACAAGTATGGGAACTGCAACCACGAGTGTATGCAAACTCAGTGAACTGACATCCTGCACTTACTTTTCCTGTGTGTGTGAGGGACAACAGAACTGAAAAAGTCTGTATATGTTTGTAGTAGACAACCATCTTCAGTGCTGTCTTGGTTCCTCTGAGCAACTGTGCATGTAAATAGAAAGTTTGCTAGTGTACCCTCAGGGGAAAAAATATAAGTATATATGTCACTTTTGAGTTACACAGCAAATTGTATGTACCCTAACCATATATCATTTCGCAGCATTATAGAACCCCAGAACAGGTCATTATGACAGTTTCTTCAAGAAAGTCACATCTTACTCTCCTGAATTGATACATGACACCTTTCTTTTCTTTTTTTTTTACCACATAAAATCCATGAGGAGGTAGTAATGCTTCGAGAGACCTATCCGTCACATTCGAAAGCGAGAGCTCCGTATGTTGGAAACAATGTATTGTCCCCTGTGGCTTCCCACTTTGTTCACCCATCCAAAGATGAACTGATCAAAAATAGGAAGTCTCAATTCCTGAAAATAAACAAGGATTAAGAAAGGACACCGCTTTCTGCAATGCGTAGAAGACATTGACTGTTTCGTTACCTGCTGAGTAATTTCTTACCATAAACAGAAATGAAAATGCTATGTGTGATTAAGGACAACCAAAGCTTTTATTTCAGTAAGATGTAATGCAAGCAATACAAAGGCAGAAATGTCAATATTCATTCATTACAATACAAGGTGGTAGAAGGTACATTTTACATTTGCCCTGGAACCATATAGAGGAGTCACTAATGACATGTTAATTGACACTAGTTTTTCATCATTTCTGAGTTTTTCGTGGATTGTCACTTTCTTTAGTATTTCTTCACCACAATTACAGCAAAGGGCAATACAATACTTAGAGCAGAAGTAGGCATAACATAAATTTCAAGAATCAAAAGCAACAGTAACGTCATTAAGATCATCAATAATGAAAAAAATAAGCAGGGAGTCACGTGATGCTGCAGCCTGAGTAGCAGTGCCTGGCTGAAGCTCCCGCTGTCTCAAGCTTTTATTTCATTAAACTAACATACATACTATTTGCCAGCAGATTAGGCCTTACGGTCTATCGAGTCTGCTCGAACCTAGATCCTTAGTTGGATGCCGAGACCCTCCCATCCCTTGATCTCCAGAAACCCCTATCATCCATCCCCACCCCCCCGGGACAGGCCATCATCTGATACATCCACTTTCTGTGTCTGTCCCACCTCTCTTGAAGCCCTCCACTGTGGATCTCTGAACCAGCTCACCAGGCAGTGCATTCCAAGGGTCCACCACCCTCTCAGTGAAAAACCTCCTCCTCTTTCCCCCTCACCCTTCCACCTTCCAACTTCAAACCATGCCCTCTGGTGATACCTCCCTGCTTTAGTCTAAAGATCCCCTCCATGTTTACCCTATTTATTCCCTTGAGGTACTTGAAGACCTCAATCATGTCCCCCCATCTCTCCTCTCCTCCAATGAAAACAGGCAGAGCTCCTCAAGTCTGTCCTCATACAGTCAAATCCCCTAGCCCTCATATCATCTTTGTTGCCCTCCTCTGTACCCTCTCCAGGAGCTGTGTGTCCCTCTTCAAGTGTGGTCTCCAGTACTGTACACAGTACTCAAGGTATAGTCTAACCAGTCCATTGTACAGCTGGCAGAATCACTTCCTTGCTCCTAGAGGTGATCCCCTTACGATGCATCCCAACATCCTGTTTGCCTTGCTAGCTGCTCTCCTGAACTGCTCAGAGTTATTCATACATGTATCCACTATGACCCCTAGGTCTTTTTCCCCTATTGAGGCCTCCAGCACCTCCCCTCCCAGGGTGTACCTGTGTTTAGGGTTTCCCGACCAAGATGCAACACCTTGCACTTGGTGATATTGAAATTTAATTTCCATGTGTGAGCCCAGCTTTCCAGGGTGTCCAGGTCCCCTTGCAGGGCCACCTTCCCCTCCTCTCCCTCAACTACTGCTCCCATCTTGGAGTCATCCGTGAAGAGACTCATTTCACACCCTATACCCTCCCTGATGTCCGATATGTATGCATTAAACAGGATCGGACTAGCCTAGAAAGAAGGCTTGTTTTATTCCAGAGGCAGTTACTGGTATCAGACTTGCTGTGTATGCAGATTTCACTGAGAAATGGAGATAGAAATGAGATCTGCGCTGCCCGACATACCCCGACTGTTTCATCTGAGAAGTCTGGGAAGAGATCCAAGGCCCAGTCGATGGGAAGTGGCAAGCCTTCTACTGTTATGGCCTCTCAGGTGGTGGTCCTGGAAACAACCCCTCTTACCCTGGAATTATTCTGGGCAGAGCTACAGCCTTTTCGGGATGACATTAAGTCTATCGTGACTGAGATTAAGCAAATGTCTGGTGCGTTAGAGGAGTTAACCATTAAAGTCTCAGATTCGGAGGCTCGGATTACCTCCTTGGAGAAGATGGCGAATCGTATGGAGGATGCCATTGTGGACAACTGGCAATGCATTAAGAAGTTAGATCAAAAAGTCGAGGATCTAGAGGAAGGTTCCGTAGAAATAATGTTGTGGTTCTGGGAATCCCAGAAAAAGAGAAGGGCCAGAATACTGTCCTGTTTGCCCAGCAGCTGTTTGAAAGGATTGCTGGTCCCTCTCCTTTTGGGCCCTCGTACACGTTGGAAAGGGCCCACCACGCACTGCGCCCGATCCCAGCCCCCGGCCAACAGCCCCGACCCCTGATGATCAAGTTTTTAAACTTCCAGGAGAAGCACTTCTTACTATCGAGAGTAAAAGAGCTGGATCAAGTCCTCTGGGAAGGCAAGAGAACCTGTGACCTCCTGGCCACGCAAGGCATCAAAGAAGGGCACTCTTTCACCCTGTAGCTACTAAGCTTATAGCGGTAGGAATAAAATTCCACATGGGGTACCCTGCTCACTTTCAGGTATTGTCTTTGGGGACCTGGGTATCCTTTGAAGATGTTGATTCTGCCACGAAGGCACTGCAGAAGGAATATCCTGACCTTTTTAAGCCTAAGTGAAGTCGCAAGAAAGCTGTTGTGATTCAGCGGAGAACAGTCAAGACCAGAGAAGCTCTGGAGAATGAGGACCTTAAAGACTTAATTCTTGTCTCACATAACATGTTGTATCTACTTTAACAGACTGTCTGGTTTACTTTTTCTTAGCTGGACTCATAGGAGCTTATAATGACTTGCTAAGTTTGAGCTTCTCGGGGGGGGAGGTGTTTCAAGAAAGTTGGGCATCTCTTAACACAATTTTCCGGGTGGGTAATGGTTTAGTATCCTGGCCCAATGTTTTGGCTGGGTGCTGTTCTCATTATTGAGCCTTTTTTTTAATTTTGGTCTGGCTATGCTATGATGCTGAGGGTTCAGTTACCCTGAGGGCGATGGCTATTAAGGTGAAATGCCATGTTGCGGGGGTCCCACTAGGGGGGCCTCTTTTACGGTTTTCACATCTCTAAATGGGAGTAATTCCTGTCTCTTTGCATTTAATTATTAGGTATTGGTTCTGTGAATTTACAGTTACATGGAGAACAGCCTCATAGCATAACCCCCCCCCCCGGGTCATCTTAATGGTCTGTGTAAAGTGTTGTTCGTCCATTTTACGGGGCTGCTATTTGGCTCATTTATTGGGATACAACTTTTCCTGAGATATAACTGCCTCATTAAGCCTTGGGTTGGCGGGAGGGGAAGGGCCGTGGATTGTAGCAGGACTTGCTGCATCGCGTAACAATGACAGGAGGGCTTAAGGAACTTCGGTACAGATGTTTTGTTTATTGCCTTTATGTTACATTCCTTGGGGTGGGGGTGGGAGGGAGGAGACTCACTTACTAATGGGAGGGAGGAGGGCTGTGGGGGATGTCTATGTCTGTTGACGGTGTTTTTGGGCAGGGTGGGGGTTTATGGGGGATGGGGCCTCAGCACAGCTCAATGGGGGTTTTCGTGGATGTACATTACCGAGGAGTTATTTTGAACACTTGTGTATTTAAGAATCAGTAAAAATAGCTAACATCATAAACATTGCAACTTGGAATGTTAAGGGCTTAAGGCAGTGTGTTAAGCAATATAAAATCCTTAAGCATCTTGCGCTGTTATCCATAGATATTGCTGTTATACAAGAGTCACACTTATTAGACTCGGAAGCCAACTGTATGAGGTGTCTGTAGATTGGCCACGTTTTCTCCACCGGGGGGGCTACTAATAGTGCTGGGGTTCTGATATTGATTAATAAGAAGGTCCCATTTGTATTGAAGCAAGTGCTCAGGGATCCGCAGGGTCGATTTCTGTTTATTCACTGCCATTTGTATGCTATTGAAATCCTTTTGGGACCTTGTATGGGCCTAATTTAGATTCCCCTGACTTCTTTGTGAAATTAATTACCATATCCATATCCATATTGTGATATACCATATCCATATCTAGCTTTACCAGTGGTCATCAGGGGAGATATGAATGTTGCTATGGATTCATTGATGGACCGCTCTTCTCCCATGAGAAGAGGTTGCTCCCCAGCTCAGAGAGCCCTATCAGAACTCTTGGAGCAATACACCCTGTGTGATGTTTGGAGAGTTCTACACCCTTCAGAGAAGAAATTCACTTTTTTATCCCCAGTCCATAATACGGCCTCATGTATTGACTATATATTTCTTTCTCAAACTCTCGTCCCTGGAGTAGTTGAAGCCTCCATACAGCCAGGCCCTCCCTCGGACCATGCATTGGTTGTATGTCATTTAGCACCATCTTCTTTCCCTAAGAAATCTCCCAGGTGGAGGATTAATAACCAGATGATAAAAGATTATAGCGTGGTTAAAACAATTAGTGAGCATATACGGCAATTTACAGAAACCAATAGTGGTGCTACTTCTAGTCCAAATATGTTATGGAGGGCTTTCAAAGCGTATATTGGGGGGGGTCTTAATCAGTATAGCTACTTACAGAAAGAAAGAAAAAGGTAAGAAGTTAATTACGCTATTAGGGGAAATGCAGTATAAAGAAACAAGAGTAGGCCTGTCTTTCTCTGAATCAGAACAACGGGAACTGGTTAAGTTAAAAGAAGACTACCTAGAGCTGTTAAGAGATAAGGCTGAATTTGCGATCCTTAAAGTTAAAGCAACATACTCGGATATGGCCGAAAAAGCGGGAAGGCTGTTGGCATTACGGATTAAGCAAATGGAAGCAAATAGGCACATTTTGGCAATACGTTCTCAAACAAATAATGTACTGATGACAACTTCAGAAGAGATAGTTTTAGAGTTTCAGCAGTTCTATACTAGCTTGTATAGTGTCAAAGAAAATCTGGTATCTGATGCCAGTATAGATAGTTACTTGGAGGCCTCTGGTCTATCTCCCTTATTGGAGCCCCAGCAGGATTGGCTGGTCTCTCCAATAATGGCTGAGGAAGTCTCTAGGGTTATTAAGGTGCTGCCTTCTGACAGATCACCTGGTCCTGATGGTTTCTCGGCAAATTTGATAAGAAATTCCTAGACCAGTTGCTTCCCCTGTTAATGCCCCTATTTCAGTACTTATTATCTGGCACCCAAACTGATCCAGCTTTGTGGGAGGCCCTGATTGTTCTAATTTTAAAGCCTGGGAAGAATCCAGAATTACCTGCGAGTTTTGCCCTATATCCCTGATGAATCAAGATATTAAAATATTAGCCAAGATATTGGCGGATCATTTGGCACTTGTGATATCTGATCTGGTTGGGCCAGAGCAAGTAGGGTTCATGAAAGGGCGTTCCTCATTGGATCGTCTCAGAACCCTGTCGCACGTTCTCTCGGCAACTAGAGATGCCCCTCATCCTGCAGTTCTAGTCTCTTTGGATGTGGAGAAGGCGTTCGACAGGGTGAATTGGAATTTTTTATTTAGGGCCCTTAATGCTTACAAGCTCCCGGAGCTTTTCCAGAATTGGATCAAAGCCCTTTATAGCACCCCCTCAGCCAGAGTAATGGTCAATGGTGCTGTTTCTGAAAAGTTTCCACTCTGTTCAGGGACCAGACAGGGCTGTCCCCTATCACCTTTGCTTTTCAATTTATATCTGGAACCCCTTATCCGCCGGTTGAAGTCTTCCCCACTGATCCAAGGCATAGCTGTTCAGGGACATGAGGTCAAAATCTCGGCATACGCTGATGATTTACTACTACAGTTGTCCGATCCAGACAACTTGATACCGGCCTTACTGGTGACGGTGCGTGAATTCGCTAATTTCTCCAATTACAGATTGAATATTGATAAATCTCTTGTGTTCACGCTTAATTGTAGAGTGGTTAAGTCATCTGTTGTTCAATGTGGTATGTCCTGGGCGCTGAACTCCCTAAGTCCCTAAGGTATCTAGGTATACAAGTGGCGAGGGACCCGGCCCGGTTTCAGAAGCTGAATCTGGACGAGTTAGTCAAAACCTTAGAGGCAGATTTGGATAGGTGGTCCAAGTTATCTATTTCACTCTGGGGGCGGGTGAACCTAATCAAGATGAATTTTTTTCCCAGGATCTTTTACCCACTGTATTTGCTTAATATCTGGATTCCCGTTTTATGGTTCCGCAAAGTTAATACTTTGATAACAAAATTTATTTGGGCCAAAAGACAACCCAGGATCACTTTTCACAAGCTGGTGGCTCCCAAGGATAAAGGGGGTCTTCGCCTCCCATCTCTGAGTTTTTACTATTGGGCGAGCCATATGGTGAAATATTTGAGATGGGTGGACAGTGTGGGAGAATCAGACTCAGCGGGCGGGTTCCCTATCTGGCTTAAAATAGAGCTATCCTCAATTAAGCAATGTGGCTTGTTACCAACATCATTGCTCCATATAAGGCCGAATGCCCTTCCCCCCCGTTGAAATCTACTCCAGTGGCGATCTCAGTTAGAGTACATGCCCAGATATGTTCATTCATGGAATATAATCAGACGTCTGATTTAGCCCAACCCGTTGGGGGTAATCCCAATTTAAAAATCGGCAATAAGCCGATCAGGTCTAATTGGCTCCTGCAATTGGGTAATGTCAAGCTTGCTCAACTGGTGGCTCAGGATGGCTCGTGGCTCTCAGTTACTACTATATTGAGCAGATTTGACATGCCCACTAAATCCATTTTTAAGGTTTTCCAGTTGAAGCACTTGTTAATAAAAGTGTTTGGTCCGGCCCCATCTCATCGAGGTATGAAAATGTTCCAGGACATGCTGCTCTCATTGGTGGGTAGTCGTCATTCGGTATCCGATATTTATAAAAGGTTATATAATTGCAAATATCCGGAAGTGTTTATACCAAGGACATACTGGGCAATGTACTTTCCTGGCTTAGAGATAGATTGGGCCCGCACTGTGGGTAAACTCTCACAAATATATTACTCAGGATAGATTATGTTTAGCGCAATTTCATATCTTGCACAACATATATTGCACTCCCCAAAAATTGCATATGTATGGTCTTGCTGATTCTTCTTCCTGTTCCAGATGTGGGCAAGCGGAGGGTACGCTTTACCACATATTTTGGTCATGACCTAAAGTCTCCACCCTCTGGGGGGACGTCCAGCAGAGGATGGACCCCCTCTTGGACCTCTCCGATCTTTTCACTCCGGAGGTGTATTTGTTAGGGGATTACACTTCCATTCCTGTCTTATCAAGAAGGTATTATATGGCTCTAATTTCTTTATCAGTCAAAAAGGTTATTCTTCGGCACTGGAAGGACGACGTAGATATTCCTTTTTCAGAATGTCTTAAAGAAATCTTGGCTAACCTCAGGATGGAGAAAATGGTGGCTAGTCTAAACAATAAGTTGAACAGATACAGACAAATTTGGGATCCTTTTTTATTCGCTGCTCTGTGCTTAGATTACTCTCCAAGCAATTACACAGGTTTGGTTGATGCATACTTTGGATAATATGAGCTGTGCTGGAGGGGGTAGGGCAGGGAGGAGGGGGTTGGGTATGGGGGAGAGCAGCCTCATTAGAAGCTTTTGAAGCTTATCTATGTATAACTTTGTCAGTTGTGTTCGGTGCTACTCTTATATGTGTGTATGAAAATTAATAAACTTTGAATTATAAAAAAGAAAAAGAAAAAATAGGCAGTTAACATCAATACATTTTCTCTGTCAGTCATTGCTTGGGTGGTGAGTGTCAACTACTCAGGTTGTGGGGAAGGAAGGAATCCAGTGTACTCATTTGAGGGGAACATGGGTTGTATAGATGAAACGGCACAAGCAGGTATTATTCATCGATTCCATCTGCCAAGATGGTGCCATATCCACTGTACAAATCTACTGTAGGCAGCATGAGGATAACTCCTGTGAAACATGAAAGATACCAAGATTTTATGAATACTTAGGTACATATGTTTTTAAAACACAGCTTGGGCCTGATATTCAAAAATGCACAAGCGGAGCACAACAATTTATGCTCCGCCTTGCAATAACCCAGGTCCCTGAAGATGCTGTATTCAATGGAATGATGCACCGGTACTATTCCACTGAATATAGGGCCATATCAGACCAGCGCTACACCACTTAGCACTGCACCAACATGGCTCTTGAAATAGGGTGCTACAATGGATAGCGCCTGTGTGTGATTTCCAATATTCAAACAGACCAATGCAAAAGAGCCCGCTGGGCATGCAAGGCACCAAGGGGCGATTTGCATGCCCATTATGTGCTCATTTGTATGGGGAGCGAGGCTGGTTAGTACAGTGCTGTCTCCCCCAATTGTCCAGTTCCAGAGAGCTGTCCCTGTTGCTAAGAGTTTCCCCCTCCCTACCTCTGATCCCACTCCAGTATAGAAAATATTATGTCCTAGGTGTCTAGTGGTGTCCCCCCCTCCAATGCCACACCTGTGAAGTACAAACAATTCCCCGGTGCTAGTGGCCCCTCCCCACACCAGCATCTATGCCCGATGTCGTGCACATGGCAGGGGCTTTGTTATGAGGGGGACTTTCTTGCAAACAGCTACCTGCATGGCTGTGGTGGGATATCTGTCACGATGGGGGGGACTTGCCAAATGGAGGGACTTTCATCCAACATGGATGGGGATTGGGTGGGGGAGGACCACTAGACACCAGGGAATAATACTTACAATATCGAGCATGGGTGTGTGGGGAGAAGGGCCACTGGACACAGGAACTAAGACTTAAAACATTGATAATGGTTGTGGGTGGGGGAACCACTAGACACCAGGGAATAATAGTTACAACATCAGGCATGAGTGTGGGTGGGGGGAGGGACTACTAGAACCAGGGAACTGTTTGCACTTCATAGGTGGTGGATCGGAGGTGAGGGGGCACCAGTAGACACTAGGGATATTATATTTTCTAAATGGTGGTGGGATTGGAAGGAGGGGGCACAAATAGACACCAGGGACATGATATTTTCAATACAGGAGTGGGATCGGAGGGAGTGGCACACCACTGGACAACAGGAACATGATATTTCTATACAAGAGTGGGATCTGAGTAAGGCGGCACCACTGTACACCAGGGAGTATTTGGGTGCTCCCACACCACCATCCCCTGCATGATAATGAGAACTCAACTTCCTGATGGGTAATGGTAACTCTCCCAATCCTTCTTTCCCAGTCCAATAATGAGAAATCCATTCCCTGCTGGCCAGTGTGCTCTCCCACCATCAGATCCCTTGCTCCACACTATTGGACAGAAACACCTGTTTGTGACTGTCCCACCACCTGTTTGACTGCCAGAATGAGCAATGAGGACAATGCATTCTGTGTGCTAGCCTGCCCATCAAATGCCCTCATACCCCCATAGTCAGGGGTTGGATTGGCCACTGCATGCCTAGCATGTTTGTGAGTGCTGTGAGTGTGACCACTGGTGGGCTGGAGAGAAGGGTCTCTACTATGCCCATAACCACTACACTGTACATGTGGCACAGCAACAGTCTCTGGGATTTATGCAACATCAGAGACTGTGTGCTGCTGACATGCAGGGGCCAGGGATTGTTTTGGGTGGGGGTGGGAGGTTGTGTGACACATCAGTGCTGCCATTAACAGTTATGGACTGATGGGGGGGGGGGCTGTGGGAAGGATGAGGGAGTGGTTTATGCTGTTGCCCTGTATGATGGGTGACAGTTGGGTTGGAGGAAGGGGAAAAGGAGTACGGCACACATGGTGCTGTCCTCATTGACTGTTGGCCAGAGTGGAGGAGGGTCAGTCTCAAACATAGACTACTGTGAAACAGTGTCGACTGTTGGCCAGAGTGGAGGAGGGACAGTCTCAAACATAGACTTCTGTGAAACAGTGTCAGGCATGGGATGGTGGCAGATGGCACACTTTGCATGAGTGAATGCATTTATGACTATGGGCTAGTAGATCAGCCTGGGTGGTTGGGGGGGCATGGACATCAGGGAATGGAGTTCTCTGGTGTGCAGAACCTGTTTGTGTGCAAATACAATGCTTTTCAAAGTAGCTTGTGCACAACAAACAGTTGGCATACAAAAATTCAGATTTGCGTGCAGGCAGAGTTTTCAATATCATGGCCATGTCATCACTGGTGTGTCAAGTCCTTGCTTAGTCATTCATAGGAGTGTCATCATCAAAAGGTCCATCCATGGCAAGGTATTCCTAGATTAATACCGCAATAACCTTCCTGTTCAAGCAATTGTCTCTAAAACATTCATGTTCAGTCATGCAGTAACCTGAGCTTCTTCACTCTTCTCAGCAACCAGTGCAATCTCCTTACAGCATAAACACTCTTGACTGGTTGACATGGTGGTGGTAAATGGGGTGCAGTCTGGGGAGAGGGGGGTGACCAGTGGGGTGCCTCAGGGATCGATTCTGGAGCCAGTCCTGTTCAATGTCTTCATTAGCGACACTGCAGAGAGGCTGGAGGGAAAGCCTGTATGCAGATGACACCAAAATCTGTAACAACATGGATACCCCAGAGGGGGTGGAGAAAATGAGGAGGGACCTGGGGAAGCTTGAAACATGGTCTGAGGACTGGCAACTGAAGTTTAATTCAAAGAAGTGCAAAATTATGCACCTGGGACACAGAAACCCTGGGGAAAGCTACAGAATGGGGGGGGGTTGCTGACAGTCACAAAGGAGGAATGGGACCTGGGGGTTATTATTTCAGATGACCAGAAAATGTCAAAGCAGAGTACGCAGGCAGCTGGCAGGGCCAGTGGCATGCTGGGGTGCATAGGAAGGGGTACCACCAGCAGAAGGAGGGAGGTAGTGATGCCATTATATAAAACCATGGTCAGGCCTCACATGGAGTACTGTGTGCAGTTCAGGAGGCGGCACCTTCGTAAGGACATCAACAGGCTGGAGATGGTCCAGAGAAAGGTTACTAAGATGGCACATGGCTTGCAACACAAGACTTATGAGGCGAGATTAAGGGACCTCAATATGTACTCACTGGAAGAGAGAGTGGGAAAAAGGGGACATGATAGAAACATTCAAGTACCTAAAGGGTATAAACAAGGTGCCGAGGGGAGATATTTTCCATTACAGGAGGAGCACAGGAATGAGGGGGTATAACATGAAATTGGAAAGTGGGAGGTTAAGAGGGAATGTGAGGAAGTTCTTCTTCACAGAGAGGGTGGTGGATGCATGGATTGGTCTGCCTCAGGAGGTGGTGGGAGTGTGCACTGTGGACAGATTCAAGCATGCTTGGGACAGGCATAGAGGAACCATAGAGGTACAGCTGTGGGTGGGTTAGAAGTAGTAATCCAGTACAAGGGCTTACGGGCAGACTAGATGGGCCAGGTGGTCCTTATCTGGCAACAATTTCTATGTTTCTATAATAGTACAATTGTTACTGATACCTGCAAAAACAGAAGCAGAAGTAAATATCACTCAACACAACATTTGAACATGTCACCAAAATAACAAATACATCAGTGATGTAGATGTGACACCACCAATCTTCTGCATGCTGACGCATACATCGCCATAACTGTCACACTGAAACTAATAGGGGCTTGCTACAACTGTACAATTGTGCCTCAGTGAGTGGTGTGGGCAAAGCATTCACTGCGGTACAAGAGTAATTAATAATGACACCTCTGCAGTATAAGGTGTAAGTAAATGAGCAGTGCAGGACCTTCTCTGTACAAAATGTATGTGTTACTGAACAACATGGATATCCAACAGTGTTGCAAAGATGGACTGAACCAGACTGTACAACACAATAAGTCCAGTATTGAAACCTGGTCCCCTGTTAGTGCACAACAAGGTGTCTCAGGATGCTATATTCTGTCAGATAGGGCAACATCCGTAGCTGAAGAAGTGTTGCCTGACAGGGATACTGGACCAAACTAATCCTTCAATCCCTGTGGTCTACTTGCACCCCCCCCCCACTGGCCTCTATGGCCTCATAACTTACAACACTCCTGTGTGTGTGGTTGTCACAGTGCTAACATCAGCCTATCATGTCTTATTGCTTACATATAATGGGACACAGTTCACTACACAATGCATCATCCAAGTAACAACACAGTAATACTTAGTGTGGGTAACACAACTCATATTTAGAAACATAGAAACATAGAAATTGATGGCCGATAAGGACCGCATGGTCCACCTACAGTAGTCTGTCCCTTAACCCACTGTAACACGGCAGACCATACTTAACATATGGCTTTATCCCTCCTTCTTATTCACCAGGGTCCTTTATGCTTATCCCATGCATTTTTGAAAGTCGTTACCAGTTTTGCCCTGACCACCTCCGCTGGGAGACTGTTCCATGCATCCACCACCCTTTCAGTGAAGAAGTTCTTTCTCACATTTCCCCTGAGTCTACCCCTCTCCAGCTTCATATAATGATTTCTTGTTCTTGAACATCTTTTTCTCTAAAACATGTTGCCCTCCTGTACTTTATTGATACCCTTGAGGTATTTAAAAGTCTCTGTCATATCTTTCCTCTCCCTCCTTTCCTCCAGGGTGTACATATTAAGGTCTCTCAGCCACTCCTCAAAGAATTTATGGTGCAGACCCTGATTTATATGCAAGACAAAACATATGTCAACTTGTGAGAACATTCGAGAGAAATATGGATAGTACTTATGTGAATTATTATTAGAGGAATAAGTATCAATCCCCACCCCTGCCCAAACAACAATCCTAGAAATAAAATACTAAAAACAGAATACCACTGTTTACAGAATTCATGCACATGTAATAGCCCATTGCAAGCATTACAAAGATTGTGTTGGTCAACAAGAAGTAATGACATGGGGTACAATATGAGAACAAATATTGTGAACAGGTGTGACCACATCATATGTGAACCACAACCCTACACAGCCATGAACATATAATATGACAACATTTAGGCAAGCAAGGTGTGTTTTAAAACCCCTCCACGTGTCATACAGCAGTTTCTGCAAAGAACAGACATAGGGAAAAATGTAATGTGGTGCTTCATTGTGGCACTGTATTACTACTACTACTGAGAATCTTTCTGTGTACATTGTAATTGGAATGCAGATGATGTTAGTGACATAAGCCACAAGTAAGACAAAAGAGGCTTTTCCCATAACTAATTTCCATAAGACAAGGGGGCTTTTCCCATAACTGATTTCCATAATAAAAACAAAATACTGTGGTTCTTTTCCTGCACCTGCTTGCTTAATAGGCAACTAGCTTGAGATTTTGCTACATAGGGAACAATGTGGGAGTTTGCTACATAGGCATATAGCCTGAGAGCTTATTGCGTTGCCAACTGGCTTGAGAGTTTACTGTACAGAATGCATGCCTGATGTCTTCTGCAGATGGTCATTATAAAGTGCTTTGGGAAACAGCATGCATATAAAAAAGTTACTTCCTTTTCTTTTTAGGCAACATGTCTTACATATATTCAGTATTAGATTATAGGCTGTTTCAGGTCCTGGAATCTGTATCTCTAATTATGGGAAGTTGGGGAAAAAAAATGTATAATTTCTTTAATTACATATTATAATTGTTGCCCACTCGCCAGTGAGAGCTTTGGCCCAGGATAAAAATCTTTCTTTCTTTTCAACCAAATATTATGTTAGACATTTTAAAATGTGAAGCGCACTGACTCAGTAAGTTAGTAGGTAGCTTGAGAGCTTATTGCACAGGTAACTAGCATGGAAGCTTACCTATCACCTTACTTATTCTTTTATTATTCTCTTTTTGTGTGCATGTTGCCACAGTTTTTCAGTTAACAGCCACTAAATATTATCTGTTTACCAGATTTGCTCTTCCAACTTACCACTTCAGAGAAAAGAGCCACAGTGCAAAAGCAATGAAGTAGAGATTTTACCCTGCATACGGCACTGGCAAGAAAGGCAGCCAAACTCACAGTGTTGAAATTTTAGCAAGTCATCTGTCATTCTCTTCTGAGGATTAATTAGACTCATCCTCTGATTCACTTGATGTGCTGCTCTGAAATTCAGTGGGAACATGCCGTAAGGGTTCAAATTGATAAGGCTCAATACAGAGTGTGAAATCCACACTCAGTTCAGGTTCAGGAAACTTGGCCATTACTGACAGTAAACATAGCTTCAGTCACAGAGCAGCACTGATGCATCTCTTCACTGACGTCAACACACTGATGTCCGGCTCACCCTGATTAACTACAAGTGCCAATTTCAAGCCTGAGAAGGACAAGGAATAACAGTTAAAAAAATCAATGAAAATGACAAGAAAGGTATGCGCATGCATATTGTTCAGCACACTGAGCGCTACTAAATCGCAAAGGCAATTTCAGAAATAGCTTCAAACAGAAAACAAAGGGTTTATGTATCCTTTAAGACTGTGCACAGGATTACTGGCAGTGTATAATGATGAGCCAGTGCTGAATTTGTATTTGGAATATGTGCAGAAATTCTCTACTTTTGCCTTTGATACAGCCCGTTCAAACATTTGGGCCAATTCAGATTGTTTTTACCGTTGGCGCGATAACTGAAAAACAACACTGTAGTCCTTCCTAGGTTGCCAGGCTTAATCCTCTAGCCACCTCTTTCTCAACCCCAGTCAACTTTCTATGTTTATTTATTTATCTGAAGTTTGGTAACTGGGTATACCCACTAAGAAAGCACAGCCCCTTTTTCAGGGGCAACCCGGACAGAGGCACAATGCAAAACATGTGACAATAATAAACAAAAGTGAGCTAGACAAAACTAAAAATTACAGCAAATAATAAAAATGAATGCAAAGCAAGAAGCAGAGTATATACATTATTGCATCTTGGAAAATAGATCAGTGCCAAAAAGTAAAACTATACAGTGTAGCTTCCTCTAAATATTTGGCTAGGTGGACTGGGGAAAAATTAGCCAAAGCAGGTGCAGGGCTTAGACTACAGGAGATGCGTTGAGAGGGAGTGCTTGAACATAACAAGAGAGGAGAGTGAGAGTGTGGATAAGGGGAGTGCATTCCAGGTGGTGGGTGCAGAGTAAGCAAAAGATTGTTTGCCAATAGCAAGGCGGGGATAAGGAATGTTAAGCAGAGGAACTGAGGATGACCTAAGAAGGAATGGAGAGGATTTGGGTGTCAGAAGGCCACTTAGGCTGTGGAAACAGAAGAGGTAGGTAAGTTTGTAAATAAAGCAGAGGGAGGAGAACTGCAGTCTTAGATCATATTCAGGCCAGCCTAGCACCATTAGAACCTTGCTGTGGTGATGATGTGAGTTGGTTTCGAGAGCAAATCGTCCTACCCTGTAATAAAGCATTCTCATCCTGGAGAGTGTGGTTGTCTTGGTGGAGAGCAGTATAGGGGTGCCATAGAAAAGTAAGGGGAGGAGGAATGAGGTAGTAATCTTTAAACAGGAGGCATGAGAGAGGAGAAGACAAAGGTAGTAGAGTAAACCAACTTCTGATTGAGTTTATTTGTGATCTGTAAGACATGCTGTTCAAAGGAGAGGAAGGGGTCTACAAGGAAACCCAAGTATTTGAAAGATTACACTAATTCAAGGAATTTCCCAGAGGTAGTCTGACTATGGAATGATCCATGAGGTGGAACTCGTCCGGAAGGGTTTAAAAATAGCATTTACTTGTTTTTTTTGTTATTAAGTACTAAATGATTCTTTAGGAACTGCTTCTCAAGCGTATGAAAGTCTGATTACAGGTTGCAATTAAGCCAAAGGGTATCATATGATGACCAGTATAAAACAGCATCATCTGCATAAAGTTGCACCTGGGACCCACCACAATTCAAGGGTAAGCGGTTGATAAATAGCGAGAACAGGAGTGGCCCCAAAATTAATTTCCCATCCCCAGAATTTTTCTCTACTAAAACAAATATTCTGTATGCTGTCACTGTGGCAGGGCTGATTGATCTTTTCTTTAACTGACTGGAGGAACTGGAGGGGTGGACGTGGATGGAATTGACTAGAGTTGGTGAGGGCTAGAGGAGGGGTGCCTCATTCCCCTATTTGTAGCCTTCTAGAACCCCAAACAGAGGACCTCAAGTATCTGAAGTTTCAAAGCCAAACTGCAGTCAGAGAGTCTGAATTAAAGCCAAACTGCAGTTGCCAGTTTTCACATTCGCTGTCCCTTGGCACTCAATACATATCATAAAACAAGGAGAGAAACTGGATTGAAGGAATAGCATATGGTACAGTTTATTGCAGGTCATATGGCATTTAAATTTGTTTTGCTATGTAAATAAAATGTCTGCCAGTTTGTTTTATAAAACTGTAAAAGCTTAGCACAGTGATTTCTCCTATGTACAGTATGCCAATAGCCAGGATTTATTTTGCTCTTGATATAGTACTGTACCCCACACACTAGTCCTGGCCAGTTTGGACACAAGAATTTACTTACTTATTTTATAAATAAAGTGTGTATAGGCAGGAAATGATGCCTTTTTTCTAGAGTCTAAATAGATAGGGGTGGGATTTTCAGCTGGCTGGACACAGCACCTGCGTCATATTTTGGATGCATTCTGCATCAACACAGATGCATCCATATGTCTGTGTCCTGTTCTCATACATCTGGATGCATCTGTGACACTTTCTATAGGTTATAGCACTTTAGGCCACAACTGTGGTACTTGAGTCCCTTTTAGGATGCATCTGCTAACTTCTGTCCCAAAAGATAGACCAACATTTTATGGTGTAACTGGCGACAGATGTTTACAGTTACATACAAAAAATGGGTAAAGGTGTCTGAAAATACCTACAATAAATGCATTCTCCCTTCAGGCTCATGCTTTATGACCTCATTAGACCCCCTTGATGGACTTATTTGCTTGTACGCTACACTGTCACCTGTGACCACATCGCTACTGTCTGGTTTTGGAACTAACTGAAAAAAAAGACAATGATGCTAACAGCAGGAGACCATCTCCGTGACCATGTCTGCCCATCCAATACCAGACTGCAGCAGCACAGCAACAGTGGCCTTGTAATGTTAATGTGAACTACTGTATGCCAAGAAATAAAACTGTCGTGGCTTTCAAGGAAGGGTGGGGCAGGTAAGAGCTAACCTATGTACTGAGGGTACAGGAATCAGGTTGGGGGGGCTAGGACCAGGGACTCATAGAAGGTCTCAGTAGCACTTGGGCAGACTTGATGGGCCTATGGTCTCCTTCTGCCATCATCTTCTATGTTTCTATGAACAATGGAAGCTCATCTCTAGTGTCAGATCTCTGTAGTTTGAGAGTGTAACTGAAGACCTCCTAACCCTACTTTCGAAAAGATAATAATAATAATAAAAAAAAAACTGCAGCCACAATGAACTCAACCAACCCTGTACAACTGAAGTGGTGAACAAACCTGATCTTGACAAATATCTTAAAAAAATAAACAATATAGTCACTGGCAGCCCATCCCTGTTCTTAGGATAGGAAAAATCAGGCAGCCAGCTGGCTAATGGCCAATAAAACAGTTGGTTTCGCTAACAAACTAACAAACAAGTTAAAGCTTAAAAAGTAAGTTAAGCACACATAATTGATGTAATAACTGATGGACTAACTGAGGGACGTACCTTGATGGATTAATTGATGGACTAACTGAAGGGACGTACAGTACTGGATATTGATGAGACATGCCAGAAAAGTGGTTCAAATAGGTACACACACTGAGAGCTGATTTATCTCTATTTCACTGGTATTTGGTTTGGTGATTGCCTTTGGTGATTTTATGGTGGTTTTGTTGTGCTGATGGAATGAAGATAGTTTTTGCAAAGGTGGCTACTATTCTGTCTAATCCTGCCTAATGCAGAATGAAAGCACTGATACTTGTATGTAGGAGCCACAGCCACAAACAACCTCTGAGGCCCATGCATGAAGGCATGTGAACTGCTCGTGAAAGCAGCGTAAATGCAATGTACAGCTATGCGGCGTGCAAGGGCCCACCACAAAGCCGCATTCACAAATGACTATGCACGTCACACAAATGAAGGGGCATGCCAAAGCAGGTCACATAGCATGGCATGCAGCACACGGAGGTGTGCTACAGTTAAGTGGCAATGCCCCTTGACCCCACCAACTAAGGTAGTGCTCCCTGCCCCACACATTGGCATGGAAGTGAATTGTGTGCAGGAGAATACTGCGTAGAGAATGGCAGAGAATGACAGAGGTGTGCAGGCAGAAGCCATGGGCATGGAGCATCCAGATACAGAGCAGCGGGTGACTGGCTGAGGCCATGGCCATGTGAGGTCCCATTTCAGTGCCAGTCCTCGTGCCCCAAACTTCAGGGATGGGCAGGTGCCATCAATGGTGGCAGACATCAGGACACACTACCACTTGGCTGTACGGTTCACTGGCACTGAGCACACCTGCTTAGGTGATGACAAGGCTGTGGCTGAAAATATAAAATGATGTCAATGCTGCTGACCCAGAGGCATGGACCCTAGACATCATCAAGCATAAATGGCGTGACCTGCTAGCCACCATAAAGAGAAAGGTCAGGGTAGCACAGGCACAGCGGGGCACTGGAGGTGGCTCCCCCAGCAAGGACAGCCAGCTCTCACCAGTCAAGCACATGGTGGCAGACACCCAGGCCGATGTCAGCATCCATGGGGAGGTGGATGGTGTGGACACCCTAGATAGTATGTAGGTGGAGGGCGGCTATGTGGACACATGTGCAGTGTCTATAGGTATGTCCTAACAGTACTCTGATTAGCCCCCTAGACCCAACAAGGCTGGCAGGTGCCACTGCAGCAATGGTGGTGCAGCAGCGGGACACTGTAGAAATGCTGCTGGCAGAGAAGCATGGCAGGCAGGCAGGACAAGGCACTGATGAGTGATGGTGCCACATGCACCACTGCATGATGCAGAATGTGTGCTGTGACCAGCCTGACTAACAGTACCCTTTCCCCCACAGGTACCGTGCATGACACTGAGTCTCCAATGGATAGCGACACAGAGGAGTACAGCATCCCCAATACGACCAATGAGGGTTCACAGGCCACAGTGGCTGCCAGCAGGGGAAGCAGCAGCACTGGAAAGTGGCAGACAACTGGTACCCAGGCATGCTATGTGCACAATGTGGCAGATGCATGACTGCAGCAACCCATGCGTGATGTACCAACGGAATGCAGGAATGCCCATGCCATCTGTGATGTGCAGGATGTGAAGGACAGTCCCAGTGAGGGACCTTTGAGGAGTGTACCTGGACCTAGGTGCACAGAGTGCCTACAGGCAATACTGGGTGACAGGTACAAGGATCTGCACCAGCTTGAGGCCAACCACCTGATGGAACAGCACTGTAACACCTATGCACTGCATGCCGTGACCACTGAGGTGCGAGGCAGCACTGTAGCATAGACCACATTGTATACACATTGGAATGGCTGGTGCACAACACCATAGAACGTCATGCGCCCCACACAGGACAAGCTGAGCAGGGACACACATGTGCCCACTGGCACAGGCAGCACACAACGCCCACTATGGACAGCACTGGGTGACATGGCTCCCTCAGGGCTGGCTGACACTCCTGACCCAGCAGCATTTCGTGACCATGATGCGGAGGCAGATTCTGACAAACCAGAGGACATGGGCTCACATGCACCAAGGGCGACAGTACGGGACCAGTGGTGGAACAATGCAATGTAGATGAGGTGGACATGGCTGAACAGAAGATGGACCAGGCACCTGGAGGATGGCATACTCTTGGCCGTGGCAGACAGCCGGCATCATCCCAGAGGATGGGAACATGGACTTCGGCATGGCTGTTGGCCAAGCCAGGTGACAAGCTGAAGCAGTAACGTTGCATGTCACCAGGCACATCCACACACCCCTTGGTTGTATGGCATAAACGCACGCCCCACAGAGAAGGACCTCACCAACACATGCACCCAAAATGAGGTGCAGCACCAGCACATGCCAGCACAGTGAATAAGTGCACCAGCATGTACCCACACACTGCTGTAATGCACACACACATGCTCCCACACTGTACTGGTGCACCAAGAGATGCACACACAATGATGTACAGCATCACATAAAGGCTCCCCATCATAGTGAACAGCACCACTGACTGCCCCCCAGTAACATGCATCACAGACAGGTCCCCCACTCCCTGGGGTATGGCACAATAACATGCCTCCCCAGCTGGACAGTGACAGTTGGGGTTGAACCATGGTGTGGTGAGCTGCCTGGATGCTAGCCCTTATGTGTAGATATAATTCTGTTGTATAGATTTTTTGTGTGTAATTCTATGTTATGTACATGCCAGTGTCAGCAAAGGAACATAGAGAAAAGACAGGATTTTCTTAAAAAAAAAGGTTTTGACCTTCTTTTAATCTGAAGGTCAGCCTTGCTTTCAGGAATCTGACAAGTTCTTGTCAAAAAGATTGTGGATACATGATCAAAGAGTATTCCTCTAATGTTAACTGGCCAAGGGAAACAGAAGTAATAAAATCAGCTGGTGTACTCATAAAACTTACAGGATCTTCCTTATAACTAATTTAATTAAGCCAGTTCAAAGTCACAGGATGAGAAAAGCTATTTCTCCTATTGTAAACCCTTAAGCTCAAAAGGGAAATGGTCTTAGACAAGAGGTGATGGAAAAGGTTCCCACAGTACACTGACATTATTTTATAAGTGCCAGGAAACATTCTCCTAACAGCCTGTGTGAGACTGTAAAACCTGGGTTAACTATAGGAATCTGACCCAACAAAGGTTATCAGGAAAATGAAACTTTGGGGACACGCCAGAGTGATGCCCGGTGGCCTAAAAAGGGAAAGGCCAACCTCTATTCACCAACCTGGAAGGGCCAGTCTTTATTCAAAGATTGGGGGGGGGTCTTCTATATAAACTTCCCAGCACTGACACTCAGGACCATTTTGCCATTTTGCCATTTTGCTTGAACCCTTGCCTGACCACAGAGAACATCTGTTATCACAGAGACTGCCTAAGAACCAAAGGCTGCTACAGAAAGTTTGAAATATTTGGCAAACCAGCGATTCTCTGGACTTTGAAATCTTCATACCTCAGGTAGACTAGCTAACTGTTTTAGGGCATTTCATTGTACATTTTTCCATTTTTTTTCCTGTATACTGTAACCCAAATTAATATTCTCTTTTTAGTTGTAACTGTATGTATTTAAGTATTTTAGTAAAATGTTTGTTTTTCTAAAGAATATCTGCATGAGCCAGAATTCCTTATATTGTATGTGTGAATGTAGAAGGTTTATTAATAATCTGTGACAACTGTTTCTTGCTTAGAGGGGCCACCATAAGCAACCAAATTGAAAAGGGGTCTGGAAGGGACATCTGAAAGAATAGGGAGAATACCAGGGTCTACAAAGATTTTGAACCAGGCTGTTGCATGTTCTGTAGGAAGAAGGCCAAATCAGGTGTTACACTGCTACCCCGATGAGAATGTGACACCTAGGTCTTCCTCTTTTGTGTAATAGCCAAGGAAAGGTTCATATCTGGCCACAAGACTTGAGACTAGTATTGTGCACAGGCTGTGAACACCCTGCATGCCTTCCCCGGTGCCATCATTGATCACCCTTGACTTTGTGCTGGCAAATGGGGACTTTGTGAGAGAACTTACAGTGGAGGAACCGCTGCCAGGGAGTGACCACCGCTCAGTATGACTCACATTGGATATGGGCAAGGAAGGAGTGGAATCTGGCACAATAGTGCTGGACTTCAGGAGGTCCAACTTTGGGAGGATGGAGGAAGTGGTAAAAGGGTACCTGGCCAGAATTCAATCTAGTATGGACACTAACCAGAGATGGGAGCTCATAAAGTTGGGGATAGTGGAGGCAACCAAAACCTGCTACAAAGCCCAGAGCAAGAAGGCTAGGGCTAAGAAACCAATCTGGTTGAGCAAGGAGGTCATGGAAAAGGTAAAGAGGAAAAGAGCTGCCTTTAGGAAGTACAAGAAAACAGGGAGGGGGGAGGACAGGGAGGAGTACTTGACAGAATCGAAGGAGGTGACAAGGACAGTAAGGGGTGCCAAAGCATCTACGGAACTCAGGCTGGTACAAGGCATTAAGAAGGGGGAGAAGGACTTCTTTAAGTACATCAGGGAGAAAAGGAGCTGTAAGGACCACATAGTAAGGATTAGGAAGGAGGGGGGTTGGGTGGAAGCAGGGTGCGATAAGGCGGAAGCACTAAATGAGTACTTCTGCTCAGTATTTACTAAAGAGAAGAGGGGGGTGACACCCAAGGTGGGAGAAATGGCAGAAGCGGGGGGAGTGGTGACAGATGGGGAAATCATGGAGAGCAGAGTTTGAGAGGGTTTGAAGGAACTGAGGTGGACAAGGCGCCAGGCCCAGATGGCATCCACCCCAGGGCACTGAAGGAGCTGGCAGAGGTCCTGCAGGACCCGGCAGACCTATTAATGCCTCACTACATTCAGGTGTGTGCCCCCAGGACTGGAGGATGGCTCATGTGGTGCCCCTCCACAAGAGTGGCCCCAAGGATGAACCGGGAAACTACAGACCAGTGAGCCTCACATCCATCGTGTGTAAGCTAATGGAGACTATCCTGAAGGAGAGGCTGGTGGCCCTCCTAGAGGCCAAAGGACTACAGGACAGCAGACAGCATGGCTTCATACGTGGCAGATCCTGCCAAAAACCTGGTCGAGTTCTATGACTGGGTAACTAGGCAACTGGACAGGACCCATGCAGTGGATGTCCTGTATCTGGACTTCAGTAAGGCATTCAACTCAGTGCCACATGGAAGGCTGGGAAGGAAGTTAGTAGGCACAGGGGCGGGTGCAAAGCTGGTGAGATTGGTAGGAAACTGGCTGCAGGGAAGGCAACAGAGGGTGGTGGTGGGTGGGGAGCTCTCACACCCAAGGGCAGTGACGAGCGGTGTTCCACAGGGCTCAGTGTTGGGACGAGTGTTGTTTGGGATATTCATTGCAGACATATCATGGGACATCAAGAGCAAAATCAGTCTGTTTGCTGATGATACCAAGGTAGGCATAGTGGTGGATGACCTAGGGGATGGCAGGGTTGCAGGATGATCTGGCAAAGCTTGAAACCTGGTCAGACACCTGGCAACTGGGCTTTAATGCCAAAAAGTGCAAGGTGCTGCATTTTGGGATGAAGAACTCAAGGAGGAGTTACCAGCTAGGGGGTAGCCTAACTGAGACAGAAGGGAGAAGGATCTGGGTGTGCTCATTACAGGGTCAATGAACAACTCGGCACAATGTAGGAAGGCAGCTGCAAAGACCAACAAAATGCTGGGTTGTATTGCAAGGGGTATATCCTCGAGGAGGGATGAGGTGATTCTGCCACTGTATAGGTCATTAGTTAGACCACACCTGGAGTACTGCATGCAGTACTGGCATCTGTATCTGAAGAGGGACATTAAGTTACTGGAGAGGGTGCAGCGCAGAGCGACAAAGATGATCAAGGGGCTGGGGACTTATCATAAGAGAGGAGGTTGAAGGTTGAACATGTGCTCACTGGAGGAGAGGAGAGAAGGGGGTGACATGATTGAAACCTTTAAATACATAGAAAGGAATAAACAAGATGGGTACAGAGGGGCTGTTCAAATGAAGGAGGGAGGGCCACCAGGGCCATGATATGAGACTGGGTGAGGAAGGTTCAGGAGGGAGATGAGGAGACACTTTTTACAGAGAGGGTGGTGGCTGGGTGGAATCGTTACCTGCTGAAGTGGTATGCAGTAGAACAGTGGACTGCTTCAAATGAGGATGGGACAGGACAAGGGGAGGGGTTAATGAAGGGAGAAGGGTGGAAGGGAGGGGCAGCTGCAGAATAAGGGGTGCTAGCTGCACATTCGAGCAGACTTGATAGACCTCTAGGCCTTTATCTGCTGGCAAATTTCATATGTTCGTATGTTCGTATCATGAATGTCCCCCCGGTATGGTCCAAGTAGCTGAAGCACATCTTCAGAAGTCTGATGGCCCTCTCAGTGATATTCCTTATCTTCTGATGGACGTGGTTGTATGCCTTCTCTGCAGTCATGGTGGGCACCATGATTGGTGTCACCAGTTTGGGTCTCAAGGGATAGCCATTGTCATCTGTGTGAGGGAGAGAGGGAACAGTGTCACACGTGTGCATGCATGCCACTGTATAGGTGGTACACTCACAGGTGGACAGTGCCATACTCACCCAGCAGCCATCCGTTGATGTCCCCTGCATGCAGCATGCCACCAATGCATGATGCATCCAGGAAAAAGGCATCATGGCATGACACGGGGTACTTTTCGCAGACATTTGTGAACACACCACGGGCATCACACACCACTTGGCAGTTCACGCTGAGGAACCTTTCCTATTTCTGTATGCCTCCTCCTGTGTTGGAGGTGCCAGAATGGCAATGTGGGTGCAATCAATTGTGCCCAACACATTCAGCATGCCGTGGAAGTCATAGAATGCCTGCTTTGTACATCGGACATCATCAGCGGATGTTGGGAAGGAGATGTACATGTGCACGTGGTCCAGCAGAGCATCTGTGACCTCCTACACAGCACAGGACAGGACACCGAGAACTGACATATGCCCACAGTGTCACTGATCACTGTCTGGAAGGAGCCAGTGGCATAGTATGCCAGTGTACACAGCACTTTCATTTCTACAGTTATTGCCCATGATTGGCATGTCTGTGGGGCAATCCTGTCACGGACCAAGTCACATAGTGTGTCGATCATGGGACATGGCAGATGAAAGCGCTCAATGCAGTATACTTCCCACAGTGTGGAGGCATCCAGCCATGGGTGGAACACCCTTGGCTGTGGCTGCCTCAGCAACAACAGCTCCTCTTGGAGCAGTACCATGTTCATCAGCAGTCAGGGACCCATCCTGCCACGTCGTGATGTTTCCGGTGCACCCTGTGGGTGCTTAGTACGAGCGTGTTATACCTCCATGCACGCATGTGTGTGCCTTTAAGGGGGTGGGACATACCGCACATGCGTGGTGGCCCAGCACGGGCGATGGACATGTGCAGGCATGCATGACCATGGGCCATTGTGCCCTGCATTGCACAGAGCACAACTCTGTGAGCATGGAAAAGATGGCAGTTGTGGATGTGGAATGATTCCCACTGTGCCTGTGGTGGGTGGCAGAGTCTGACTATTGTGACTCTGGTGGATATGGGACCCTGTGGCTTGTGTAGGGCCATGAGTGGGTGAGTAGTGGGCAATCACATGGGGACATGAATCTGTGCAGGTTGTGTATGCTGTGCTGTGTGCTAACCCATGTCCTGTTTCTCTCTCCCTCTCCCATCCCACACAGGACCAGATGGGCATGCCCTTGTGGTTGGAGCTCTGCAGGATCGAGCAGCCAGAGTGTGGTGGATGGCTTCATCCATTACAAGGGTGAAATGGATGACATCAGGATGGAGATGGTCTGGCGGGTGACAGTCCCGTCTATGGTAGTGCATAGCATGTGCATGGGCATACTGTGGGTGGGTGATTTGTGTGCAAGGGCGGGGGTGTGGTCCCACTGTGGCACTGCTGCATGGTGCTACACACTACTGGGTGCTCTGGTCAGTATCCCACCCCACATGTGCATCTGGGGCCCATGAGAGTCCATGCAGGCCCACAGGGCATGTGCCATTGCAATACCGCACACCCTCTACCTCTACACCCATGCCAGGGACATGTCTGAATGACTCGGGGTGGCCGTCCATCATCAGTGACATGGCGGACTCTTGGGTGTGCACCACCCTGATGTGTGGTACACATGGGCACACCTGTGGTCCATGTGGTATGCAGGGGTATGCCAGTGACGCAGGTGTATGTTAGTCGTCTGTGCATGCAGTCCCTCTAATATGTACAGGTCACATGGGTGCCCATTTTTGCTGTGGTCTGCGGATGGGCCTGGTGCCCGCTGTGTGGCATGGTGGTCCATACAGCATGTCACTGCCAACACCGGGCCATGCCAGGCATGAATTTCCTATGTGGGCATGGCACATGCCCTCAGTATAGCCTGTCATGGTGCCTGTCCCTGCTGTGCCTCCCATGCCCCCCCACACAGGTGTGGGTGGAGTATGCCACCACATTGGGGGACTGTGTGAGACATGGGCCCTTGTACAGTGGGATACAGCCACAGGCATGACCATGCATATCCAGGACACTGTGGGCACCATTGCACATACATGCACAGGGCCCATGTGTTCTGTGGTGGCTTGTATAGGTCACACTGTTTGCCACCTTGTATGTGTCTACTGTACATACACTGTGTGAGCAGTAACATCACAGTGGGGGCTGGCATGGGGGATGGGGTCATGTTGCAGTGTTATCTGTGTTATGTTGCTCAGTATGGGGTATGCATGGGGCCTGTGGTCCATGCCATGGGTGCACATGGGTGTGGAGCTGGTCCTGGTTACATGGCTGTGCTCCTGCACATGTGCGTGTATGGCAGCATCAGCTCTACTGGGGGGGCTCATAGCACATACCATGCATGTGCATTGGTGGCATGCAGGGACTGGGTACTGTGACTTACTGTGTCTCCCCTCTCCACAGTGTTACATTAGACCCATATGAAGAATGGTACTGCAGAGGTTTGTGAGGGTGCCGGTGTACCTGCCAGAGTC
The DNA here is from genome assembly GCA_016271365.2 of Neoceratodus forsteri. Classification (NCBI taxonomy): domain Eukaryota; kingdom Metazoa; phylum Chordata; order Ceratodontiformes; family Ceratodontidae; genus Neoceratodus; species Neoceratodus forsteri. The sequence goes on along the minus strand of CM028130.1, from coordinate 271,787,007 downwards.
TACCGGCAGCAGTGATGAGGAATGACCTTGGGTGGTGCATTGGAAGGGACCCAAAGGAGGAGGGGATGACGGTACAGGCCCGGGTGGCACTAGTGCTGCAATTGCTGCACCATGATGTTTCTGCAATCATGTGCCATTGTGCACGGCTGCTGTAATGTTAATTCATCACCATCGTTTGTCACTGTGCTGTAATAAAGCTTTTGTAATGTGTACCTATACTGTATGTGGTTTCTGACTCCAGGGTGTGGGCCGGGGTCAGGAGTGTGCTGGTTGTGGTGAGGGCGGGGGGGGCATGCCGCTAGACTCCCTGATTCTCTGGGATCATCCCTGGTATTGCCTTAATGGTATCATTAGTACATCATGCAATTTATGTTTCTATGGTTGTACAGCATGGATTGCCAGCAATACGTGCTGTCAGGCATCCATAGTATCAGTCATACTGTTCCTTAGAACATGCAGCGTACTGTACTCCCCATATTCTTTTGGCCCCCTGGGTGCCTACTGGACAGTTACTACACTGTGTCCCTGATATGGGGTCCTTCTACCAGGTGGCCCCATCCCCTGTTATAAATGACATGGTGCTGGGGGTGTGGGGGCAATCTGTGTTAGTGCATGCCCGCATCATGTGCATCGGCCATGCCAGTCACGGGTTGCCACTGCGTGCCCGGCTATGCATGGTGGCTGTTCCTTGGGGGGACACTGTCCTGTTCCACACAGCACTGTGTGCCATGCCCCCGGCAGGCAGTCCTGTGTGCTGTGCAGGGGTATGGACACACTGTGTCCACAGGCCCATCCAGCATCCTGCGTCCACCTCCCCCATGCCACACCCATGGTGTCTGCTCTGCATGGGTGGCACCTGCTGCCGCTGTGGCTACATCGTGTCATGAGTCACAGCATGCCGGTGGCATGGCCTGGTCAGGCCCATGTGCCCCACATGCTGTGATGGTGCCTGCTGCCACCATCAGTCACTGCTGCTGGGTGTGCTCCAGGTGGACATCCTGGCATCGGTGGTCAGAGTGCTTCCATCCTCCTGTAACCACAGCCATGGTGCACTACTTGCAGCGGCGCCATGTGGTTGATCTGGGTGGGGAAGGGGGTGTCCCTGTGCCGCCTCCAGGGACCACTGTGCTGGACTGCCAGTGGATGGCCTGTCTTACATGGGCACTTACGGCAGGCCTCTCAGCCTTGTATGTATTTGCAACCTGTGCAATGCACCTGGGCATTTACACAGCATTGTGCATACATGCAGTGGTTTCCTACGCATGTCCCTTTGTGGGCACCCCCCTGCATCTATGCCGCACAGTAGGTCCATGTAGCTGTAGGCAGTCACACTATGCAGTGGCATGCATGCATGTCATGCATGCTGTTCTTGGGTGTTGTGCATGCTGGGAGTGCATAGGCACCTTTGTGCTTCCCTTGCATGCCCTTACACACGGTGTGCTGGTGTCATGCATAGGCCCAATATAGTACCTGCAGCTGTTATTGGGTGGGTGGCTTCTATTTAGAAGCTCTATTTTCAGCTGTGGCTACTAGGCTTCTAATTGAGGGGTACTACAAATAAAAGAATACAGTAACGGGAGTTTCCAACAGACATACCCAGCCCCATAATTAAAACCAAATACTGGTTGAATCATTGAGCAATTTTATGAACATCAGCCTTCAGATTCCCTTCTTTGTATAGTGATTTTTAAATATGGCACCGCTTTTGCATCAGCACTTTAACAAATACTTTTGCAACCCTAATGCTGCTGTGATTGGGGGTTAGTCATGTCATGGTGCACCAAGCATCCTTCCATGTGCTTGTCTGCCTTTTGTGCTTTTATACATAGACTTGGGGTAGGGGTGAGGATATGGGGACCACAATGTGCTATGGATAATTAAAAATGGAGCGGGGTGTGGAAGTGGGTTGCCACTGGATGCCATGGATTCTTGGACATTGGCCAGAGTGTACTGGGGGCTACTTGATTTCAGGGATACTATAAATGGGGCAGGCTGTAGGGGTGCTATTGGATATCAGGTATGCTTGGAATGGGATAGGGTAGGAGAGGGTGGTAATCTAGGATGCTAGGGATTCTTGGGCTGGGGCAGGGTCTTGGGGGCACTGGATGTAGGGTATGTATTGTTTGGGATGGGGTGGAGGGTATATCATTGGATAGTAGGGATTTTGGTGTCTGATACAGGGTATGGGAGAGGTACCACTGGACACCATGGACTGCTAAAAATACTGCTATAGGGTAAAGGAGAAGTGCCAACAGACACCAGGAACTGCTTTTCACTAAGGAGAGGTGAAAGTGGTTGTGCCACTGTACTAAGAGGACTGTTTGGCACAAGGTGATGTAAAGCATGGTGTTGCACTGTGACTAGGTGCTGCTTGCCATGAGAAATTTTGCCTATGTTGGCCAAAAGCCACCTTTATCAATTCAGAGACTTTTTGTTGATAACGGTATTGACAAAGCTTGCCTTTCAGTTCGGAGAATGATTGTCATTAACAATACCGGCAGTGCTGGGGATGTGGCTAACGCTCAGCCAAGATGGTCATTTGAATCCTCGGCTCTTATACCGACTTCCCTAATCTTCAGCCATTGGCCACTATCTAATGGGTTATCCTCATAAAAAAAGCTGCTCCTTGACAAGGAAACTTAAGATCAACTAACAGGTGTTAAATTTTCTTATTCAGACTTACCATTCAAGCATAAATCTGGACTCAACAACAGCCCGATCAACATCAGAGGTCCCGACAGTCAGGAAGTATGGAGTCTGCTTTCCCGGTTGAGAAAGTGGAGGTGATATTTTCCCAACTCTTGATCAAACTAAAAGATATAAAATTATACAATGGCACTTTTGAAAAATGAAACCTGATTGGCTAACTGGGTCTTTTATCTGTCAGTAAATCCCAGCATAACTCACGAATAAAGACCCAGTCAGCCTCATCTCTAAAAAACACACAAAAATCAATCTGACCCCTTAAAAATGAAAACATTAAAACCCTTGTGTTGGATTCTCTGTAAACTGCAATAGAGAACTGCAGTTCTGCCCACCAAATTTGTGTAAACCATGGGGTTTACCTGACGTGATTTCTCATCCCCTGTCTCCCAATCTTTTCACCTTCTGGTCACTGGGCTGTGGAAGAGGGACACCGATAGGGCAGTCACAGCAGTTCAGGAGCACAATGTAGACCAGGGCTCCACATTTCAAATCTGTGGAGATTGCTGCCACTCAGTACCCTCTGACCTCGGACCCTGTCCAGTATTCTGGGGGCTGAGGTAGAGGGCCAAGAAAAGAAAAGCACCACCTAGTAAGTTTCCCCAGCCCAGGAGCCGAACAGGGCCAGGGAATGACTCTTAGGAACTGTGGCAGCAATGTAAGCTGTCACACTTCTTTTCCCCGCTACACTGCCGAATGGCAGCTGCTCATGCTGACATTGCTTGGCTCCGCCCTGCCGCTCCATTCATGCTGCTGAATGGCAGGGTCTCCATAGCAACACAGAGCTATTTTTTTCTGGTGCAGCAATAAAGTTAATAGAAAGAATTAAAAATACAAAAAAAACCTAACACTTTTTCTTTGTCACCAAAAGGTGCATTGTATAATTGCAATAAACCATGACAAGGTGTGAGTTATGCTGGGATTTATTCACTTTTGGTGTGGATTTGGTCATTCTGCCTGCGACCTCATCATGACCAAACCACACCAGATGAGAGTAGATCCCAACATAATCCACACCTTGTCATGGTTTAATGCAGGGGTCAGCCTTAACCTTTTTTTGCACTAGCCAGCAGGGCAAGTTGATTAAAAATTGCACTAGCCCACGGATGGTCGCACTAGCTCTTAATTATAATGGTACATTTTGATCATTTATACAGGAAACAATGTAAGCAAAGCCAAGAAATACTCTGATTATTGCACATTTATCCTGCTCCCACATTGCTTCCAGCTGTCCAGCAGAAAAAAGATTGCATTGCCATCCATCACAGACAGTGAGCCCCCCCACATTGTTTTGTACCATGACTGCCTCTCTTCCTCTTTCTGCCCCCCCCACACATACCAAACAGAGAGAGGATATCACAACAGCAAATGTTCAGTCAAGCAGTCCTAGCTCTGCGCACACAATAGCTGACATCATCATGCACCTCACCACACTGTCACCACCACCCACAGAGCAATGAACAGTCAGGCAGAGAAAGACACTCTTGGTCCCCACCATATAGTCAACTGAGACCTGCACTTTTGAAAGTTTTTGTACAGTCTCAAGTGAGCCAGGAGCACATCTAAGATTTTTTTGGGGAGGGGGCTAGACAAGTCTAAGGGGCTTGGGAAATAGAAAACTATGACATTTTTACTTGTAAAAGCATTGACTTTAATATGCTGTGCCCCAACAATAACAGATTTTTATTCAACATTGTCCTTTCATTAGCCCAGGGGAAACAGTACACAGGCATAACACTATACTATTTCTATTTCTGTATAGGATGATCTATGCACCCCAGGAATGCCTATTTCAAGGTTTCAAAATATATATTTTATCAAGGTTTATTGTTGTACCATACATGATCCAAAGCTTTGTTTTTAGGCTGAAAGGACATGCTGAGTGGGATAAAGGTTGAACTGTATGGATGGTGATGGCTGGCATGGTCCATTTAGAAGATCTGGGGACCCCCTACACTTGCCAGTAATGGCAGTTATGGATCTACGGATGGTCACTTCAGAGTCTGGTCTGCAGTGGTGTCCAGGGAAAGAACAGAGTTAAGAGATTTGGGAGAGGGAAGTTATTGTTAGGCTGGGATAAAACCCACCACCTGCAGGGCTGATCCTGTATACCTCTGTGCATTTTGTCACTGAAATGTTGGATACAAACATTCAAAATGTAGAGAAATGAGAGGCACTGGTCTTATAATATTGGACAAATTGTTAGACATAGACACATTCAAAAAACTGGAACCTAGTGATTTAACAGCACTCTACCCTTGATCACACCCTAGACACTAGCTGAAAGTCTTAACAGTAGAGTGATAATGACTAACATTAAGTCTTTTGTGAGATCCTCTCTTGAACTGCCAGATAATTGCAGCTCTTAATGACAATCACACCTGGCCATCTGGAACATAGAGGGAGATTAGCATGAGGACTAGAGAATTCTAAAGTAGAGACTTTTTTAACTTCATTAAGAGCCATGAAATCTGCACTAGTCAAGACAGGCAAGTAGAGAGTTAGCTGCACTAGCCCTGGTCAATTTGCACTAGTGTTTGGGCTAGTAAAACAATGTTAAGATCGACCCCTGGTTTATTGCTTAAATAAACACAACGTTAAATTCTGAAAATATCACACAAGTAAATGCTTAAACTGTGGCAACGGAAATTAAAGAAGCTAATGAATGCTCCTGAAATGATCTGAGGGCTTGACTGCATGATCAAGTCACCACTATTCAAAGTATACAGAACAAACTAGATGATCTTGAAAACCAAAGCAGCCAAAATAATATAAGATTTGTCAGCTTTCTGAAACAGGTTTAATTGGGGAATGTAATGACTTTTCTGCAACATGTACTACCTCAGGTTCTTCAGCTCCCAGGAGACCCATGTTTTGACATAGAGTGGGCCCACCAATCTTTAGTCCCTGTCCCTAGAGCCAGTGAACATCCTTGGCCCATAATTGCTTGATTTCTCCATTTCCCAGTAAAGGAAAATATACTCTCAGAACAGCTCAGACACAAAGTGCAACCCTAGGAGGCATATGCTAAGTGCGGTCCAGCCCTAGCCATACTGTCTGCTGAGCTTCACTGATATTCACCGACTGGGAGAGAGACCAATCATGGAGGGAAGGCAGACTCCAACAGGTGCAGAAGCAGGGATTCCTTGACAGCAGTTCTACCTGGCTGAATCCCCTTTGGCATGCACAGTCTGGGCACCTATCTCTGTTGAGGTGAGTTATCTCCTCCACTGCTCTGCTCAGACCCAGCCAGCAGCTGCTCTGCTCTGATGAGCTTCACCGACTAGGAGAGAGACCAGTCACAGAGGGAAGGCAGACTCCGACAGGTGCAGAAGCAGGGATTCCTTGACAGCAGTTCTACCTGGCTGAATCCCCTTTGGAGTGCACAGTCTGGACTTTTATCTCCGCTGAGGTGACTTCTGTCCTCAATTGCTCTGCTCAGACCCAGCCAGCAGCTGCTCTCTCAGCATAAGAAGCAGTTGGAACACTTATCCAGAATTCCTAGCTGCTGTATGTAAATCAGCATTTGTACTGCTGTACAACTACTGAAATGAGTGGTCAACAAATAGAAAGTTCTCAGCTAGAAACAACAGCTCAGACACAAAGGGCACCCCTAGGAGACAAACCCCAAGAGCAGTCTAGCCCCTAGCCTTACTGTCTGCTGTACCCACCACTGTAATAGGTGTCGGCTAATATAAAGGTCTCAGACAGAAACAACCAGAAGCAACAGCTCAGACACAAAGGGCAACCCTAGGAGGCATATGCCAAGTGCGGTTCAGCCCCTACACTTTACTGTCTGCTGAGCTTCACTGATCTTCACTGACTGGGAAAGAGACCTTCTCTCCTCTAGTCTCTAGTTCTGCTACTAAGTGGCAGACCTTAACAAACTGATTGTTTTTTTCAGCAGGAAGGAGTAACAAAGGTTAATTTGAATAGTTATGTACTGTTTCTTTCCGTCCATTGTCACGCAAATGGATATCATTGACTGCCAACACTGCGGGACACTCTTCAATGGTCATGTCGCGCGAAGGCAGGGCTGCTGTCCCATATGCTGGGAGATATGTCACCTCAGGGCTCAGCTGCAGGAGGCATGGTGTGAGATCAGCATCCTGTGTAGCCACCTACAGGGAACCATTTCATTTAGGAGTGCATCTCCACATTGCCAACACCAAACCAGCACACCTCTCCCCCAGAGAATGACCAGTCCTGGGGGATGGACACTGGTTGCAGGAAAAGGGGGCAGAGCTCGGGCAACTCTCCCAAATCAACAAAGCACTCTAAATACAGCAAACAGGTACACACTTCTTGTGTTCATACCATCCATAACGATGGAGGATGTCTCGGGCCAAAGGAATACCAAATGCAACAGGATAGCAAAACAACATCATAAACAAAATCTCAACAGGAAAAAAATCATAATCATAGGGGACTCCATGATTCGCGGTGTTGATCCCCACCTGAGATAAAACAAATGTGCAGATGTGCAGGTCAGATGTCTCCCAGGAGCATCCACTTGGAGGGACACTGACCGAATAGTCAATATAGTTAAAAAGGAAAAAGAGGACTCAAACATCCTGGTCCACTTAAGGACCAAGAACCTTGCTAGCCGGTTGGTTGAGGAGGTTAAGGAGCACATTGTGCAGCTCAGCGAGAAATTGTTTTCATTTTAGTCCAGCGCTGCATTCTCTGAGATTCTGCCTGTTTGGGAAAAGGGGAAGAACAGGCAGAAAATCAGAGAGAAAGAGAAAAGTGAGCTCAACCCATGGCTCAAGGACTGGTGCCACACAAAGGGGCACCACTTAGTTGGAAACTGGGGCAACTTCTGGGAAAGGGAGTATTTCAGATTCGACAACCTCCACCTGACTAAAGACGGAGTCAGAGCACTGGGCCAGAAATTTGATGTCAACGTAGGACATTTAAACTAGCGGGAGGGGAGATGATGGTAGCTCTAGGAGAAGCACACATAGAGGCTGCTGTCTTTCCCCCTCCAGCTAGCACCAAATCTACACATTCCAGGATAGTAAAAGCAGATAGCGGGGAACATAAAAGCCTTTCCTACTCTGGTGTTGACCATCAGAATGGAAAGGGAGGAACCATAAACAGGGAAAACTACAAAGGGACTAACAATAAGATCAAGTGAGGCATGACAAACAAAGTGACACAGCAAGAGTGGTCATCACTATGCCTCAATGCACACAGTCTGCCTAACAAGATGACTGACCTCACTGCCACAATAGCTGAGGCAGAACTAGACTGGGTGGCCATGATCGAAACATGGTTCACAAATAATCATGGTTGGAAGGTGACTATCCTGAGGTACAACTTGTTTTGGAGAGATAGGACTGGGAAAAAGGGAGGAGGGTAGATGTTTATGTTAAGGATACCATTAATGCTACAGAAATGCAGCAGGCACTAGGGGAAACAAAGGATCTATGGATCACAACAGGGACCAGAAGCCAGAAACCTACTCGGGTAGGAATAATCTACAGACCCCCATATCAGGAGGAAGTCAGGGATAAGGAAATCCTGGAAACCATCCTCCAGATGTCAGGCAAAGGGGACATGGTGCTTGTGGGGGATTTCAGTCTGTCAGACATAGACTGGAATACCCACACAGTGGCATCACAGAAGAGCAGGGAATTCCTAGTCACACTACAGGAAGCAGGCCTAAGTCAACTAGTGACATCACCCACAAGGGGTAACGTGGTTCTAGATCTGATATTCACAAATAGCAATAGGGTTACGGGTGTAGAAGTAGGGAACTACCTGGGCAAAAGTGATCATAACACAGTATGGTTCATGGAAAAAAGAACTGTAGACTCCACACACTCCAGACTGAAGGTCCTTGACTTCAGGAGGGAAGACTTCACAAACATGAAGGCCTGCCTAAGAGACAACCTTAGTAACTCAACAGAAGGGTGCATTGAGGAATATTGGACAATGTTGAAGGATATAATAACCATGGTCACATCACAGCGTGCCTGTCAGGTTAGTAAGAACAAAAGGAGGAAAAACCCACTATGGTTTTCCAAGGAGGTGGCAACCATGGTGAGAGAAAAGCACATAGCCTTCAGAAAGTACAAGGAGTTGGGGAAAGAGGTGGACAAAACAGAATATAAACAGAAACTAAAAGAGACTGGGAAAGTGATAAGAACTGCAAAGGCTCAAACAGAGGTTAGGATAGCTCAGGAAGTAAAAAAGGGTAACAAAATCTACAGGTACATACATGAAAAAAGGAAGACCAAAGGGGGCATTGTTAGAATCACAAAAAAGATGGACAAACCACAGAGCAAGAGGGGGAGAAGGCAGAGGCACTCAATGAGTACTTCTGCTAAGTCTTCACACAGGAAGCAGATGGTAATGGACCAACAATAGGCATAAAAAGTGTCTGATTGAAGGAATAGACACTGGTCCCTTCACAGAGGAAAGGGTCCTGGAGGAAACAGATAAGTTAAAGGTAGATAAAGCTATGGGACCAGATGGGATACACCCAAGAATACTGAAAGAACTAGAGAGGGAACTGGCAGCCCCCTTAGCAGTGTGCTTCAACAAATCATTAAGGAGTGGGGAGGTGCCGGAGGATTGGAAGAATGCATCTGTAATACCACTCCACAAGAGTGGAAGCAAGGAACAGCCAGGTAACTACTGTCTGGTCAGTCTAACATCAGTCATGGGAAAACTGATGGAGTCCATGCAGAAGGAAAGAATCATAGCTTTTTTGGAGCAAACTGGTCAGCTCGACAAAAATCAACACGGTTTCACAGCAGGGAGGCCCTACCAGACAAACCTGGTTGATTTTTTCAGTTGGGTCACCAAAACAGTGGATCAGGGTGGGGCAGTGGATGTGGTTTACCTGGACTTCAGCAAAGCTTTTGACTCCGTTCCACACAGGAGACTAGTCAAAAAACTGGAGAACATGGGAATTGGGCCCGATGTTACAAACTGGATTAGAAACTGGTTACATGGGAGAACTCAGAGAGTATTAGTAAATGGCACTCTGTCTGTGGAGGGGAGGGTGACTGGTGGGGTCCTGCAGGGCTCAGTTCTGGGGCCAATCCTCTTCAACATATTCATCAGTGACATTTCGGATGAACTGGAGGGAAAGGTGTGCCTGTTTGCAGATGACACCAAAATCGGCAACAGGGTAGACACAAAAGAGGGACAGCAAAGCATTAAAGCTGATATCCAAAAAGTGGAGGAGTGGTCCAAGACCTGGCAATTGAAATTCAATGTCAAAAAATGCAAGGTCATGCTCCTGGGAAAGCTTAATTCAGGGAAACTGTACGCAATGGAAGGGGAGCAGCTGGTGGCAATCAGGCAGGAGTGAGTCCTGGGGTGATCATATCAGATGACCTCAAGGTCAGTAGACAATGTGAAAAGGCAGCACTAAAGGCTAATGGTATCCTGGGATTCATAGGGAGGAGCATCATGAGCAGAAAGCATGAAGTAATCATGCCCCTGTATCGGTCCCTGGTCAGGCCTCACCAAGAATACTGTGTCCAATTCTGGAGGCCACACATCAGAAAGAACATAGATAGGCTGGAGATGATACAGAGAAGAGCAACAAAGATGGTGTAGGGCTTGCATCAGAAACCATATGAGGCAAGACTGGATGACCTCAAATTATACTCCCTAGAACAACGCAGGAATTGTGGGGACATGATAGAAACATTCAGATACCTTAAAGGTAACAACAGGGTGCATGTGCAGAACCTCTTTCAGGTAAAGGATTACAGCAGAACTAGAGGGCACAACCTTTGACTTAAGGAAGGAAAGTTCAGAAGCAATATGAGGAAATTCTTCTTCACAGAGCGCATTGTGGAACCATGGAATAGCCTGCCGGAAGGGGTGGTGGGAGCCAAGACAGTGGGGGAATTCATACGGGCATGGGACAGACACTGTGGGATACACAAGCAGGCAGCTAAATAGGGGGGTAGGATGCCACGGGCAGACTTGATGGATCACACGGTCCCCATCTGCCGACAACTTCTAAGTTTCTATATTACTCCATGTAGTAAGAGAACTCTGCACCATGGATTGGCAAGGGCAAAAGATCATGGTGTTCCTGGACTATTCAAAAGATCTGATGGCCCAGAGAAGGGCATTTACCCAGGCCAGACAAGCTTTTCACCAGGCAGGCATTCAGTTTATACTCTGTTATCTGGCTCAGTTAAAAATTACCAATAATGAAGTGACCAGAACCTTCCTCACCCCAGAATCGGCCATGGACTACATCTCCCAACAAAGGCCATTAAAAACCCACCCTATGAATAGCAGAGCTTGAGTGCAGCCTACAGAAAGCTCAGCTTGGGGGAAAGACAGCGATACTAAATGAATACTTCTGTTCTGTCTTCACAAGGGAGAAGGAAAGACCAGTGCCTTCAGGTGGGACAAGATGAGCAGGGGCGGAAGGGAACACAGATGTAGTGATAGAGGAGGTAAGAGTGAGGGAGGGACTGCTGGCATTGAAGGTGGATACATTACCAGGCCCAGATAGAGTACATCAAAGGGTACTAAAGGAACTGGCTGAGGAGCTGGCAGGGCCACTGGCAGACCTATTTAATAGTTCACTTGAATCTGGCATGGTACCACAGGACTGGAGAACAGCACATGTAGTGCCCCTCCACAAAAGCGGTCCCAAGGATGACCAAGGGAATTACAGACCAGTCAGTCTGACTTCTACTGTGGGCAAGCTCATAGAGACAATACTAAAGAAAAGGTTGGAGGAATATCTAGAGGAGCATGGTCTCCAGGAAGAGAGGCAGCATGGGTTCATGGGGGGAGATCATGTCAAACAAATCTGATTGACTTCTTTGACTGTGCCACTAAGACAGTAGATAGGGGCCAAGCAGTAGACACCCTCTATTTTGATTTCAGCAAGGCCTTTGACTCTGTGCCTCATAAAAGGTTGGTCAGGAAGTTGGTGGATCTCGGGATTGGGGAAAAGATGGCCAGAAGGGTGGAAAACTGACTGAGGGACAAAACCCAGAGGGTGGTTGTGGTGGGAAGTTATCTGGCACCAGAGACGTAACCAGTAGGGTCCCGCAGGGCTCAGTGCTGGGGCTGGTGTTCCTCAATGTCTTCATCAATGACATTGGAGATGGCATTAAGGGCAAAATGTGCCTATTCGTGGATTATACCAAGATCTGTGGGAGAGTGGACACAGCTGAAGGGATACAGGACCTACAGGAAGATCTGGAAAAGCTAGGGAGGTGGCCCAGGATCTGGCAGCATGGCTTCAATGCCAAGAAATGCAAAGTTATGCATATTGGAGCCAGGAATCCCAGGACAGAGTACTACCTGGGTGCAGTCCGAGTATCTGCATTAGAGGAGTAGGAGAAGGACCTGGGAGTGATGATCACTAGTGACCTGACACACTTCACACAATGCAAGAAAGCAGCAGCAAAGGCAAACAAGATTCTGGGATGCATATCTAGAGGAATCAGTAGTAGGAGAAAGGAGGTCATACTGCCTTTGCTCAGGTCACTGGTAATGCCGCATCTAGAGTATAAAGTTCAGTACTGGTGCCCACACCTCAAAAAGGACATTAACCTGCTGGAGAACATCCAGAGAAGGGCTACAAAGATGATAGTCAGTCAGCAGAGTAAGGCTTACGAGAAGAGGTTGAGGGCACTGAACATGTTCTCCCTGCAAAACAGGAGAGAGAGAGAGGGGACATGATTGGGACATTGAGGTACTTGAAAGGGATAAATAAGGTTGATGAGGAGAATCTCTTTAAGCTGAGTGGCAACCATAACACAAGGGGGCACAGTCTTAAGCTGGAGGGTGGGAGGTTTAGGAAGGAGGTCAGGAAGCACTTCTTCACAGAGAGGGTTGTGGACACTTGGAATGCGCTGCCAGAAGAGGCCATCTTGTGAAGACAGTGGGCAGCTTTAAGAGAGGATGGGATAGGCATAGGGGGATGGTAAGAATCATGGGTAAGGAGGATAGGAGTAGTGGGGTGAGAGGGCAGTGACATTAGCTCAAGCTATGGACCCTGCAATACGAGCAGACTTGATAGACATTTGGCCTTCTTCTGCTGGCTTCTTCATATGTTCATATGTATGTATGTGTTTCTCTCCCAGGAGAATGGACACAAGACTGACCCATGCATCGCCCAGATCAGCTAGGCCCAATGAGATGGTGAATGGAGACCACACTAGACAACCACTATCAAAGCAAAAAAGGTGCAGCTGGCACTGGCGGAGATCACCCAACTACCCTCCACACTGCACTGCATCATGATCCAGAAGTGCAAGCAGGAGTGAGGTTTCAGAGGCTCCAGATGAGAATTTAGCCCCTTTTCTATCTGCCAACAGGTTTGCCCCACTAATAGATAATCCGGTCAACACATCACCTTCCAGAAACCATGAACCGTCAGAGGCTCAAGTACCTGAAGCACTACCAGTTACTGGGATGCTCACCAAAAGCCACTCACCCACAACTGCATAACCCATCACCCTGTGGGAGCTCACATAGAGTCCTCCCCAACGCCACAGTTAGTGACCTGAGATTCTATGCTGATCCAGAGATTGAAGCTCCTAGCCAGGATCTCCCCAGTTTACCGAGGTCGACATGTAAGTACTAATCTAATCCACGGCCTGGAGCGTTATGCTACCAGTGGTCCACTAGGCCCATGTGTAGCTATGCCATACAATTACTCCTCTTTCAGATGTGTTATTGTAGTAGTGCCAAGAAGCTTAATCATGCAGACTACATATATAAGCATGGGTCTTAATTTTAAGATTCCAAAGGCAATATTATTACAATATGACAGTGCGCACTATTGACTGTATAATATGGGTTATGAACACCTGTGCTTAAATAATAACAGACACCTGTGGAACTGTTGAAACATGAATATTTTATGTGGTGTTCCTCCCCCAAACAAATAGTCCCCAGAAGGATTGTTAAACATACCACAAAACAGGCCCTGGGGTGTACAATGCTCTGAAGGTTTCCTACTCAACTATAAAAGTTTGCATAACATACAATATATGCCTCCTGTCCCACTTGTTTCCCTCAAGTACAATGATACATGCCAGGCCTGTGAGAGAAAGATCATAAATGAAGATATATAGAAAATACAAGATATATTAAAATCACAAATGGAAGCAGAAGAATTTACGCAAAATTTGGAAGAAATTAAAAAGAAGTTAGGGGACTATGAAGAAAAATTGAAACAACAAAAAAATTAAAAAATTTATTAGAGACACCAATGATTATAAAGACAATAGGGTATACACCTATAAACAATACAACAAAAGAAAACCAGTAAATTATAGTACAGAAAGTGGAACTGACAGTGACAATAGTTACACTAGAGAGACATTTAGACAAGAGGAAGAACAATACCAGCACACAGAAGAGTCACAACAACCAAGTACTTCAGCCTCCAATGTGATAGAAAATCGATATGCTCTTAGGACTAATAGAAGTGACTTTAGGTAACAGATGGGTTTTCGAGGGAAGGGGAGGGGAGGGGGACAAGGAGGGACAGGTGGAAGGCAAATAAAAACATCTTATATGGACAGAGGCACAGCGAAACAGTTCCAGAAATGAGTCTGATATTTAATTTAAGTAACAGAATATTAACTAAAACTGAGGAAGAAGTATTAGGGCTGGGTCTTTCATTTGCACCTTCACAGCCAGTTGATTTATTTCAATTAGAAGTGGATTTACAAATTTTTTTTAGGACAATAAGATTGAAACATTTATTTAGTGATGGTTTAGGCAGTAATGATTATCAAAATAAATTGAAACAAGCATTAAATGTTAAGTCATATTTTTCACCTCCAGTAGGAAAAAATCATGGCATTGAAACTTTTTGTTTAACTGTTGAAAAAGAGATAATGCAATTATATAAAAGTAAAGAACAATGTAGTCCTAAACAAAAAGAATTGACTTATGAACAGAGACAGGCAATAGAACGTTCAAGTTGTGATAAAACTATAATTATTAAAAAGGCTGATAAGGGAGGAATAGTTATACAGGACAGGGAATAATATAAAAAGATGTGTCTTAAATTATTAAATAATAAGGAAAACTATTCAGAACTTACGGAAGACCCAACCCTAAAACTACAAGGAAAAGTTAGAGAAATGTTGGCAGAATATGTAGATTTAAATTGGTTAAATGATTGGGAAATGAGACTGTTAGTAAAGGAATATCCTAAAATTCTGATGTTTTACAGTATCCCTAAGATACATAAAAATATAACGGACTCCCAAGGGAGACCAATTGTCTCTGGAATTGATTCTGTGTTTGACCCTATATCTAGATATATAAATTATCATTTACAACCTCTAATAGAGGAAAATACAACTTATATTAGGGACTCTACAGATATAATGCAACAATTAAACAGGTTATCAAGTATAATGGATCTTAGTGACATAATTTTAGTCACATGGGATGTGACAGATCTTTACACCTCCATACCACATATAGAAGGAATTAGAACTATGGGTAATATGTTAAATAAAAGCAGAAATACTGGAGAACCAAAGACAGAATTGTTACAGGATTTGGCTATGTTTGTACTTAAAAAGAATTATTTTGAATTTAATGGGAAATTTTACCAGCAGGATAAGGGCACAGCAATGGGAAGTACAATGGCACCTGCATATGCAAATGCCTTTATGATTAATTTTGAGAAAGAATATGTATTAAATGAATGAATAAATCAATTTAAAAGCAAAATTATATTGTGGAAAAGCTTTATTGATGATGTGATTTGTCTATGGGGGGAAACAGAATGGAAATTACAAGAATTTCATGAGAAACTTAATGGATGGGACAATAATTTAAAATTTATTATGAACAGTAGTAATGAAATAATTCCTTATTTAGATCTTTTAATTTTTAAAGATGGAAAACAATTAAGTACAACCATTTACAGGAAAGAAACAGACAGAAACATAATTTTACATAGTACTAGCTATCATTAACCTAAATTAAAAAACAGCATTCCATACTCACAAATGATAAGAGTTAAAAGGAATTGTCAGAAAATGGAAGATTATAAACAGAATCAACAATATATGATAAAAAGAGTTGAGGAAAGGGGATGTAAGAGAAGTGTTTTAAAAAAAGCATGTTGTAAAATAGAAACCAAAACAAGAGATGAATTGTTACAGCAAAAACAAACTGAAAGGGAGTTTGGAAAAATCGTATTAGCCATAAAATATACTGAAAAAATAAATGAAATTCATAAAATTATTAATAAACATTGGCACATGGTAGCGCAAGATAATAAGCAGAATACAGTGTTACAACAGAAACCTATTGTAGTAGTGAAAAAGGTTGCAAATTTAAAAGACAGACTGGTACATTCTCAGTTTTTGATACCAGAAAAAGAAAATACTAAAATGCTTTTGGGTCCATTACAACCAGGAATGGTTAGATGTGGTAGATGTACAGTCTATAATAATACAACAAAGAAAGATATATTTAAACACCCATTTTTTTAATGGGGAATTCAAAATCAAGGACCATATAGATTGCAACACAGAAGGTGTAATCTATGTAATACAGTGTCTGTGTGATAAATTATATGTTGGACAAACAAAAAGAGCTTTAAAGAAAAACATAAGGGAGATATTAGAAACAAAAATGAAAATTCACCAGTAGCAATACATTTCAACAAGGAAGCGCATACAGGAGTCACTTTAAGATTTTGGGGGTTGGAAGTGGTTAGATCACCTGTTAGAGGTGGAGACTATAAAATGGATTTTTTTACTGAAAACGTTAGACCCAAATATAGGAATGAATATAGACTGTAACTGGCAAGCATGCTTTTAGAAAGTATAAGAAATAAGTAAATGTTCAACATTAGAGTGTAACTATCTGCTGGTAAAATAGGTGGTGAATATGTGTAGATTAAACAATTGCAATAATATATCCTGTAGCTCCCTTTTCAGTTTGTTAGGAAAGTAATAGTATTGTAAAAATCATAATTAATGATAAAGTATTGGTGAGATTGTTTGATGAAGTTCAATATTAAGTAGAGCTCCGTAGCTCCCTCTCCAGTTTGTCAGGAAAACAACATCATTGCAAAAATCAAATTAATGATAAAGTATTGGTGAGATAGTATGATGAAGTTTAATATTGAGTAGAGCTATAAACTTCCCTTGGTAGCAGTGGAATCGCTGTCGTGCCTCTTCTGCTTGAAATAATTGTGAAAAGTATAGTAGCACCGCAAGCACATCGTATCTAATAGTTGAGCAGAAGAAACTAGAGCCTGTTCGTTGGTACCAATTCTCTCTGACCATGGGAGAGAATGTACAGTTGCTTAGCAACAATCTCAGAGAAATCCGAGAGGTACACGAAGTGATACGTCACTTCGGCGGGAAAAACGAACAGGCTCAAGAGGTAAGCCACACCTCTTTAGAGCAACAGGTAGAGAGGTAAATGCCATTACCAAAGCAAGCAGCATGCTAAGTACATTGCTTTAAGTTTACAAAAGAATTGGCAGACTGTGAACAACAGACACGCTTTTTGAGGTAACTCAAATAAGAAATGGAGTTGATTTTAAGAATAGTCCAAGTAACAAAAGTTAAGTTTAATGAGTGATATTTTGAAATATTTAGATGCTGAACGAACCTATGGATAGAGTTGGAAAGTTAAACTATTGGTGAAGATTTAAGATAGCGATGAAATGAAAAAAGTAAATAGCGCATTGCTTGCTGAGGTAAGCAACAAGAGGCAGAATATATGAAGTGATTGGTTTAAGCATTAAAAGTATAATTAGTAAACACTAGCTCTGAAGTGTTTGTATATAGCTTTATAGGAAATATAAGGGAGAATTTAACTGAATGTATGAATGATAGCAATTGTTCCAATACGGCATTGTATTATGGAAAGAGAAAAACTTTTGAAAAAGGGTGAAGCTCTAACAATAAGAGGTTTGTGGGCAGCTATGGGGAAACAAGTTTAACATTGAAGTAAATGACTTTTCTGCCTAGCATTCAGGATGAGAGGCTTTGTGCAAATGATAGTTGTTTGATGTTATTTTTTACAGGAGCTGATTTAAAATAGCCATATGGAAAATATTTATTGAAAGATTAACAAACAACTGAACTTAATTGGTAAATTTGAACACAATATTCTGTAATAATTATGAATACACTGAATATATGTTGAATCTAAGTGGTGATATTAAAAAGTGTAATTTCTGTTTCAAACAGATGGAAACTGTTTTATGAAAAATGCCCCGTGAACAAGCTCTGAGGAGCAAAACGTAGGGGTGAATTGAATGAAGAAAACAAGAAGTGAATTCTGCTTTGGAAGTGAACTTTTTTAGCTGTGTCAAGCATTTACCCCCTGTTAATTTAAGGACTATTTGTATTAGTTTGCACCTTCGAGGGGGGCTATTTAAGATAACCATTTCCCGGTTGATTCAATGTTCTGTGCAGTATTATAAACTTTTTCAGAAATACAACAATGTATGACTGGGACAGGAGCTGTTACAAATAGCACTTTTACACACTTTTACACAGAGGTTTCACACACTGTTACTGAAAGCAGAGACTGGGCAGCTGCAACTTTGGGGGATTGCGCTGCATAGCAGCAGTGGGGAACGCATAGTGGGATTCACAACTTCTACCACTCGGTACAGAGACAGTTGCAGGTTCCAGCATGGCACTTCTGGGAACAGCTGTGACAGCACGGATGCCTGCAAACAGAAGAACAGATGCTCATGGACTGTCACTGTGTAGGAGATATGAACCACATGTCCGACAACAGTTAATGCCTGCTCTGCAGCTCCACTCTTACAAATTGTAGTTTTATATATTTTTACAGACAGCACAGAGGACGGGTGCTCTCTGCTCTTGCAAATCAGGCTGTGACAGCAGAGAGGATGGATGCTGATATAGGGCTGATACTGCCAACTATTCTCAACTCTATCTTGATGCCACTCTCACATAGGTGGACCACCCACAGCGCTTCACTCATAGCTAAATATTGGCTTGGCTCCTTTCTCCTCTACCTCTTCTCCCGCCTCTCTCAAGCCAACCCCACTGGCTACTCACTTCACCATAGACACGCATGTACCTTCCACCTCTCATGCCCCCTCTCAGCCTCTGAGCAAGCTGTCTTTTCCTACCGGCTCCCACTCCTATGGAACAACCTCCCACCCAACTTCCACCTGGCTCCCTCCCTATCAGCCTTTAAACAGCTTCTCAGGTTTCTCCCTCCCACTCCCTGCCGCAGCTGTGCACCCAATCCCTCCTTACCCAGACCTAGTACTACCCTCAGTAGCCTCGCCAGGTAAATAAATAACTCCACATGCCAGCTCTTACTGCTAACCCCCCCACCCACCGATACCCTCTCCCGAAAACAAATTTTTCGGTTATCCACTACTGTAAATATGTTAAGACACGCACTTGTAATTTACGGTAATATGGTCTAGAAATGTAATGAAATGATTTTTTTTCCACTCTGCTGTTTTAAACAAAAAGTGAAACCTCACTACCAAACTCTAATGTAATGTACTATACTGCATTATTCGTCTGTTACTTGAAATTTGCTGTATTTCTCTGTCTCCCACCTTGTACTACTTGTACCCGGGTCGCACCTGGAAACGAGCCTCGGCTCAGTGTGCCTTTCCCGGTCACCAATTTTAAATAAATAAATATATAGGAAGACTGCGGCAAAGTATAGGGGGATTTGCACCTTCCACCACTGGCTACAGGGACAGTTGCAAGTTACAGCACTGTACCAGTATAAGTCCCTTGCAGGATGCTGCTGTCACTCACGAACAGTCGCAGCACTTACCACCATGGTGAGAAGTGATCGTTTGCTACAGTGTAGCATTCAGTTGTGGAGATCAAAGACAGCAATTGTGTCATAACAACGGAGCATCAAAGAATGCAGGATGGGAACAGAACAGTCTTGCACATGGTACATAACCAATGGCAACGGACATCGGCAACAGACCTCAGCAACATCAAACAGTCAAAACTCACATGCAAAAATGGAGAACATCACTCTGACATGCACTGTTTTCCACTCTTTCTATGACCACTGCACAAAAAGGATCATTCAGCATGACAGTGGAACTGTACTTCCCCATTGATGGTTAAGTTCTGCAGGTTGAAGCCAGGCATCAATCCATAGCTATGTGCACTTCTGCTACAGGTGGGTGCTTCTCCTTCTGCCATCATGGTGACCTCGGGTGTCACTGTATTTGTTTGAGAATGGGGTCTCTCTGGTATACCATCAGTTCCTGGGATCTGTGTGGTGCTGTGCTGCTCCGATTGTGCCACAGTTTCTGCAGTGTTCTGAATCGCACTTGGGGAGGGCTTCTTAATAGTAGTCCCAGCAGAGCTCAGCAGTGTACTCCATTTCTCATGATCTGCACTAAAAACAGACCAGTAACTGCGAACACTAGTCTCCAAGTGGTGCCCTGTCACACTCGAAATTTCTCTGGATGACAGGCCCGCATTTGAGAGGATTCACACGGCGCTACTCCAAATGCAGTGGTTCATGTACTGCCATGACAGACCCACTTCACTTGACATTTTTGTCATGAGGTCCCCCAGGTAATTTACACCCATAGGATGCTTTATGTTCCAGTGCTGATCTTGAGGGTGTACAAGTCTCTTGGGGTGCAAATATAGCGCATGTGCATTTGGAGGACAGTGGCTAATGTATAGTTTGTATATTTCAACTGGGGACTGTGGATTGCTGTGATCTGCAAATAAAAAGCCTCTCTGGCTTTTCTTGTTCATTTTGTGGATGGCCTGGTGATTTTTTTTGTGTGGGTATTAAATTTCAGCGTTGAGTATTTTTTGCCATCGGGGTCTCTTAATTGTAAGAGTCTTGCTTGAGCTGCCAGACCCCCTCTCTGTCATGTCATGCCAGACCCAAATGAATTTCAAACTACACATGCCGCACAAGTCCTGAGGGTGTGTGGAGAGATAAGGCTTCAGATGCTCATAGCATCTGTAAGTCTGTGTCACGAACTGGGGGATGGTGTGTGGCTCAGTCCTGGCCATCCTTTCTGATCTGTTTGACCACACCAATAAACACATTTTTGGTGGACTGAAAGGCAGGATGAAACATTATGTTCACTTGCCGATGAATGTCAGGGCTATTTAAAAAACGATTGTTGCCAGCAAGGAGACCAACGAAGGGCACTCACAGTATATGTCTTCCCCTGAAATCCTCTCACACTGCCATACAATTCATGAAGGATAGCACTCAGGCTTTCCACAGGCACTGCTTTGTAATTTACAACTTGATGTTTCTCAGTAAGCCAGTCTTCTAACATGCTCATAACTCAAGCTGTTTTCTGTATGTTAACTTTGTGTTTGCCTCTTTCCAACCTATCAAACTCAGTGGCAGACTGTTGCAACTGCAAGTGCCTAATAATGCTCTCTGCCTCCTGTTCTGTCTTCCATTATTTTTTTTATTTTTTTCTGAACTTCTCCATTAGGAGACCTTTGTTTCAGGCACTGATTCACTGTCAGGTGGCAAAACAGGGAAACGCTACCTGAAACACCATCCATCCATTCTAATACTGCTCTTTGCAATCTAGGCTCCAAACAATGGCTGCTGCTCACAGTTCTGTTTTGCTGCTCTGAGGAGTGATTCTGTACAAGCCTGCTCAATATAACTGTGGATTTACCAGTAGTTAATGCATAGTCAGGTGACTGCCTTCTCCCAATCACATAAGCAGCTGCTCATACCCCCATGTTATAAACTTGTTGATTTTAGCTAAAAATGATAGGAATCGACGTTCTCCATGGAAGTCAGGGTAAAAGAGGTCGACAGCTTCATTGGATAAGGGAGTTCAAAACAATGTACCTCCTTAATACTAACTACATGCAGAGGGGAGGGAGGACTGTATCTCATTAACTGGGCATGTACTTTGAGATCAAACTCGAGCAGTAACCATACTGCTTAACTTTACTCTGTAACTACCCTTCTTTAGAAATGAGACCAAGATGTTAAGGCCAAAGCACAGTTTATATTGCAGCGGGTCTCAGATACAGTAGATTATAATTGATACCAAGATATGTGTGATATAACAAGTATGCTAAATATTAATACATTGCTGGCTTATTTAATTGTTTCTTTCCTGAATACAGGTCTCCCCCCCATTCCCCATTCCTTTTCCTTCAGCATAATATACCTTCTCCCCATCTTTACTTAATTGTCTATCTGGATAAACTCTACCACTTCCAGCTATGATAATGCCTTTTACCCCTTTCATATCCTTACTGCCCTTTCCCCTCATCTCTAATATCTGGACTGCAAAGTCAGCGAAGCAAGTTTCTCAAGATTAAAACACGAACAAACATGGAGTGACAGAGCATATCAAATCAGTAGAATGCAAAGACACAGGTGCAGGCTTCTGGAGTGGTCCCCTCACCAGTGATCCACCTTGACTGCATGGAGACCTGAGTAGCAGACACTGCCTTATTGGTCAACATGATTCTGCACCAGTGCACAGCCAAAATAGCACCCTCTGTAAATAAGGCTGTTTTAACAGCCTACACAGCAGAGAACTCAGTAGCTGCAGTAACTACCCAGTATGCAGCACAACCTGACTTACCTTCAAGTAATCCCTTCAGCAAAAGGAATAAGGGTGGCGCCCCTGAGCTTCCTCTCGATACAACTTCCCTTTTCCCTCTTCTACCCTAGTGTCCTTCCTCCTTCTCCCCCATGCATCTTTCAGACTGTCTTTATATACAGGCTCTCCTTAAGGATCTAATTTGTTTATTCAATCCTGATGTTCAAGAAATAAACAACATGAATCATGTGTAGCCAGGAAACATGCTTGGATATGTATATCATAACATCTGTTTTCAGGAATTATAGAGGGACATTACAGTACCTCCCACTACCCCTCCCTTAGTTCAGCTATGGGGTGCACGGGTCACTTAACCAGGATCTGGCGACTGTTAGGTCCTTTTTCAGTTCTGCTCCTACTGTCTTAAACAGGGAAGAGCAGATGTAAGACTCTTGTGCTTGGATCAGTTTTTCTACAGGAAGTAATACACTTTTATCACTCAGTTGGAAAGATCCAGCAATACATTCACTATTAATCACTCTTGGTGGGATCCGAGAGACTGTGAGGTGCCATTTGACACCTGGTCATGATCTCAGCTCCCACGTACACAAAAACTGTAAACTTAGTTTTTTACTAATAGGTACCCTAGTACAAACATGATTTAAAGTCAATGTTTGTGTAAGGAGAATGTATATAATTGAAGTTTTTGAGTTCATTAAGTTCTGTTACAATATGGCACTAGTTTATATGAGCTTTTCAAGATGCAGACACCTCCAGAGTGGGCAGTATGGGGGGGGGACAGATTACTAAGGGCACTAGTCTCTCCTACCCACTTTGCTAACTTAGAAATCATACTGCCTGCTTGCAATTCGGTCATGATCTGCTTGGCTCTCCATCAAGAAACCAAACCTATGGATACTGAATCCCAAATGTTGGCTAAAGGGTGGGTAGGACAAGAAATACACAACTCAGCCAAGTCTAGAAAAAGAGGAGTATCTATACTGGTTTATAAACACTTGAATTGGCATCTAAAGAAAACAACTCAGGATGCACATGGTTGCTGGATCTTGGCTATGTTTCATACCCTTCAGGGCCATCTAGTGGTGGTGGGTAACTTATATGCTCCCAATACTGACTTTCCCCAATTTTTTTACTTAGTAGTAGCAAGAATTGCTGCATTTAATGACTCTGATGCTCCTATTTTGCTAGGATATGACTTTAATTTAACACTAGAACCTGTTATGGATAGAAGTCATGGCAGACCAGAACCCTATCTATAGGCCTCATGGGCTCTTAAGTTCTGGGTGGGGGATCAAGCCCAATCAGATGTGTGGTGCATCCATAATCCAAGGCTCTGAGATTATACCTATCACTCAATAGTACATGGTACTTACAGTAGGTAACATTTTTTTAAATTCTTTTTTGGTAACCTCCTTCAAAAGACCACCTTTATTTATTTATTTATTTAAAGTTTTACCAGGAAGAACATAATGAGCAGCAAGTGCTCATTTCCAGATGCATCCTGGGGGAAGGGGAACAATTGGAGAGTACAGACAAGTAAATGTAGAACAGTAGGAGCAGATAAATAAACACCATCTAATACCAGTGAGCAATTAAGTGAGACAGCTAAAAATGCAAATACAGAATAGAACATACTGAGCAGCAAGTGTTCATTTCAAGATGCGTCCAAGGGGGAAGGGGAGCAATTGGAGATTACAGACAAGTATATGTAAAATAGTAGGAGCAGATAAATAAACACCATCAAATACAAGCAAGCAATGCAAATACAGAATAGAAGTCACAGTAAGGCAGAATTACCAAACTTATATTACAGATTTTAAACAACAGGATACAAATTTACAGAAGTGATATAATGCAAGTTATTTACAGAGCTACTACAGAAAATCACCCAGTGGCTACAATGAGGGTAGGGTACACAAGGGTAATCAAAGTGCAGACAGGGGTGATCAGGTGGGGAAGGGTGTGGACAGAGGGATGAGAAGCAGGTACAGGGGGTGTGGAAATGTTTTTTATGAGGGAAGTGGAAACCCAAAGAGAGGGGCGGAGTGAATCTAGTAGGGGAGGGAGTTCCACAGATATGAGAACCTGTAGGAAAAGGCAGCCTGACCACCTGAGGAGGTCTGATGGGGGACAGACAAGGTGAGGGGGTTATAGTTTCTGAAAGAGTAAGAGGCGGAGGGAAGGATATTGAATCCCAAAAGTTGGCTAAAGGGTGGGTAGTACAAGAAATACACAGCTCAGCCAAGAAGTGAGCCACAGGAGTATAGACGTTCCAGTACCGGGGAAACTTGAGAAGCTAATATCTGACTGAGTTCCATTGAGAGTCTATACCCTGTGGCTCACTTCACAACAACTTACACCTATGACAAGCAGTGTTCACATAACTCCCTTAGTTATTTCAGATCTTGCTCACCTTCAGTTGGCTCTATTATATGGGGTCACCCCCCCCCATAAATCCCCCAGCCAGCAGATGGATCCACTTTTACTATTGGATCTACAGCTGGAGCCATGGTTAAAGGACACAACTGAGGAGTTCTTTCGAATAAGTAATACTAGAGACACTTCACTATCTATCTGTCTTATAGGAGGCTTTAAAAGCCTCAATCAGAGGACATATCATAGCCTTTTCTACCTGCCACAGAAAATAAAAAGAGCAAGAAGTAGATGACATGGAGCAACAACTGGCTCAAAAAGAATCTTTTTACAAAACTAACCACAGAGCCAAGGTCAGTTCCCTACTGCATCTTGAGATTTTAAATCTCTGTCAAGAAATTAATACTCCAAAAGCCAGGAAAGCAGGACTGGCAATCCTGAGATGGAAACATAAATTTTGGGAAGGGGTGAAAAATGCGGCAAATTACTTTCTTATTACCTTAAGAAACAACAATCTAAAAGAGCAATTGCTTCCCTTCGTAATACCACAGGACAACTCTGTACTTCTCAAACTAGTATCAATGCTGCAATGACAGAATTCTACATGAAACTGTATTTATTGGTAACTACTTCTGATTCTAACTAACTGGCAGTCTTTATGTCAACACTTAACTTTCCCAACCTTGCCCAGGTACAGGCCAGCCTTTTAGATCTTCCAAGTACTAAGGAGGAGATCTGTACTGCAGTCCAAAACCTGAACCCTAAAAAACCTCCAGGGGGTGATGGTCTCCCAACAGAACTTATCAGATACTAACTTCTCAAGTTTCCCCAGTTCTGGAACGTCTATACTCCAAAATACACCATATAGATATGTTCCCCCCTACATAGTCATGGCAATGATCACAGTACTTCTGAAACCCAGGTAAGACCCCAAGATGCCTGCTAGCTATCACCCAGTATCACTGATTACAGTGGATAGTAAAATATATGCTAAAGTTATGGTGAATAGGCTAAAGATCTCCTCCCTTCCTGATTCACACTTCACAGGTGGGCTTTGTCAAGGGGCATTTAAGTTCTGACCATATTCATACTTTAATAGATCTTATGCATCTAGCTAGAGATAGTCCCACTCCATCTGCTGCAATTGCTATAGACTTCGAAAAAGCTTTTGACTCAGTGGAGTGGGAATATCTGTATGCAGTGCTAATGCATTTAGGATTTTGGGCACCATTTATAACAGCAATGAAGGCAATGTACTCAGCTCATCAGGCTCAAGTCCTCACTAATAGCATTTGGTCCACTCCCTTTTCTCCAAAGAGGGGCCCTAGGCAAGGATGACCTCTCTCCCCATTATTATTTGTTCTAGCAATTGAACTACTGGTGAATGTGGTAAGACATCATCCAAATATAAAAGGCATGCAAGCTGGTGATAACCAATATAAAACCCTGTTATACATGGATGATCTCTTAATACTCTCCAGTGAAACCAATGTCTCTATTCACCCCCTGGTTCAACTGTTGAACACCTTTACATCCCTATCAGGACTAAAAATCAACCAAAGTAAAACAGAGATTCTCCCTCTTAACCCGTTATGCCAGGCTACAGACTTTACTACACTGAACCTTCGCTGGACCCCTGAATCAATCACCTATCTAGGTATCAAAATCACCTCACAGAACAAACGTTTAGGTAAAATAAATATAAAGCCACTTTTAGACAAAATAAAAGCAGAGTTTGATAGATAGAAACAATTACAATTATCATTGACAGGCAAAATATAAGCTTTAAAAATGATTATGGCTGCAAAATTGCTCCACTTTATCTCACACCTCCTGGTAGTCATATCCAATGAGTGGTTTGCCTGCATAGATAAGATTATAGGACAGTTTCTTTGGGAAGGTAAGCAACCATGATATAGGAGGAACAAACTATGACTGCACTGGCATAAAGGAGGACTGAGCCTTCCATGACTCAAGGGATATTGGCTGGCATATAAAGTGGTCCAAAACCTGAGATGATTCCCAGATCCTGTACAAACCTATCCATTGTGAACAGACACAGAAACCAGTTTGTTAGGGGATCATCTTCTGCATACCAGCCTGTTCAAAGCAACTCAGATCCCCATCAGAGCCCTTGCTCCATATACCGAACATATCACCATCAACCTGGACCCAAGTAGGAAAGTGGTTAAAATTAAAAATGTCACACCCAGCTTTTACTCCCCCCCCACCCCAGGCACAAAACTGATCCAAGTGGGAGGGACACCTATGAATTGGTCATTACATCCGTGAAAGTCTCCTGGACTGGATTTCTCCAAAACATCATCGCCAGGTATCTGCATTTTCATTTTAAAATAAACTTTTTGGAAGCTATCCCAAGCAAAACATAAGTGAAGCAACTAAATCTGACAAACTCAGTGACTCGGGTCCTGCTGGAATCCACGTTTTCATCTGACCTGCTCCATGATCTATATGGGCTTCTCAGCAACCTCTTTGAATGACAAAGAAACAATCAGACAAAAAGATTTCACACCCTGCATATACGCAGCCACATTTAATCACCTTCAGGAATTTTAACAAATTCTGTGACTCTGGACCTCAGCTGTTGATAATTTCTTTTGGCTTTTGACTTAACCACCAGGTATCACTCAATTAATAAACTGCTATTATTTTAGCCTTTAACAGTGCCCACTCTCAGCCAAACTGTGTCCCCTTCCTGAAACCAAATCATGACTGCTTTAAACCTGCATTCCACATTTCTAGTAGTGGTGATGATAGTGCTGCACTGTCCCATTTCTCCTGAGGTCACCTCCTCTCAATCTACCTGCCAGCCAATGCCACCCTCTGCCCTGCATTATGGACTGGGTATGACCACGGGGATCCAACACAATGATACCATGGCCCACTGCACCCCTATCTGCACACTGGTTGCAATTCAGGCTACAGCGTTCATCCTTCTGAGAACCACAAGTATTAGCAGTTCTCTGCAACAAGGCTGGACAACTCCTGTACCATAGCACCAAGGTGCACAGACGCCTAACAAACAAGCAAGCTTTCAAAATACTTTAAACCTCTCTCCTGAGAATTCTTTTTATGCTACTTCTCCTCTCTGGAAACATTACCCCAACCCAGGACCAGTTGGGCCGACCGCACCCCCCTGGAATAGGAAGGTGGGGTCCCTCACATTGGCATCAATCAATGTCTGTAGCCTCCTCAGTAAACTTGATAACCTCCAAATCTGAATTCAACAACACAATCCTGACATCCTCTCAGTTGTTGAAACTTGGTTAAACCCTAAGATCCCTGACATTGCGGTCGCAATTTTTGGACAGTCTGTCTTTAGGCAGGACAGGATTTTAGAACGGTGTGGTGGCTGTGCCATCTACCTGAGAGATGGCCACATGGGACGTGTCATCCCATTTTCTAACCCAGGATCCCCATCTCAGGTCCTCGCCATCAAAATTCTCCTAGAGGCCCATTATAAAAATCTTACTATAGCCTCTGTAAACATACCCCCAAAGGACCAGGCCAATGGTTTCAACAGCATCATGGAATACCTCATGGGACTATACCATAATTCGGAGACCATAATTCTGGGTGATTTTAACATAAACTGGCTTTCACCTGAGGCCTGCACCTACAAGGATGCTGTCATGGCACAACACCTCACACAACTTGTCCCCACCCCCACTAGGTGCAACTATAGGACGGGGACCTACACTCTACTTGATTGCATACTGTCAAACCACCCGGAAAGAATCTCTAAGGTGTCTGTACTCCTTGATACTTTAAGTGACCACTCACCAGTTATCTGCTCCTGGGCTAACAAATTCACCAAGCCCCCTTCTAAAATAATACATACCAGGGTATTCAAGCAGGGGCACCTTCAGCTGCTAAAATCTCATCTAAGCAGGCTGGACTGGTCGATAGTTGACTCATTCAATGATACAAACAAAGCCTTGGAACTGTTCATCAGCCGCTTTACGGTGGCCTGTGATATCCATGCACCACTTAAAAAGATGAAGGTTAAGGGCAGATCTAACCCATGGATAAACTCTGAGCTTGTATCACGGCTCAAACAAAGGGACAACCTCTGGCACTGTGCTTGAGCCACATCAGCACAAGGAGATATTCAAATATACAAATCTGCAAGAAATGGCTGTACCCGAGCTATAAGGAAGGCTAAAAGCAAATACTTTAGGGAGGGACTCTCCAACTCCTGGGGTGATGGAAATAATTTTGGAATAACTTGAAGGACCTCACAGGCAAGGATACTAAGGCACCACCCACCATGCTCAACATTGATGGAACACCTACACTAGACCTAAGTACCATCTCCAGTACGTTCAACAATGCATTCTCCAACCTTGGCAGTGTCCTCCCACCTGATTTTTTCAATGCCCCCACCACCAATTCCCCATTTGACACTGTATCCCAAGTACACACAGCTCCACAGTTTTTTTTCAAAGAGATCCCAATGCATTTAGCCAGAACCTATATCTGCAAGGCCATCCACAAAACTGGCTACAGTGGTGACTCACTCGACCTGAAGTTGTTTGTATTAGTCCTAGAGGAAATCCTTGAACCCCTGGCAAAGATCTTCAACCTTTCCCTAAGATTGGGTCAATTCTCATCACTCTGGAAACAGGCAACTATCACACCTGTACACAAAAGTGGAGACAAATCACTGCACACCAACTACAGGCCCATCTCCATCCTCCGCCCCCATCTAAAGCTCTGGAACAAATAGTCTCGGACCAGCTTGTCGAGTTCCTGAACAAACATGAAATCCAGTGCCCAGAACAGCATGGCTTCCGAAAAGGGCATAGTACCACCACAGCACTGTTGAATTAACCGGATTCATCCATGACACCCTCGACCAAGGAATCTGTTGGGGGGGCAGTATTCATTGACTTGACAAAGCCTTTGATATTGTTAACCACCCACTCCTACTCAGGCAACTGACCACTCTCGGGCTCTCCAAGGATGCACTGCCCTGGTTTGCTAGCTACCTCAGGGGAAGGGTCCAACATGTTAGGATTGCTGGCATCACCTCTGATGAAAAACCAGTCCTCTCAGGTGTCCCACAGGGGTCTATACTGGGGCCATTACTCTTTTCTGTCTTCCTGAACAGTCTCCCTAGCATCTGCCATCTATGTGGACAATGCAGTACTGTTTACTAGCAACCAAGACTCTAAACAACTTGAGAGTCAGTTGCAGTGTGATTTCAGGCATGTTGAAGAGTGGTTTAGGTCACATAAACTCATCCTGAACTACAGCAAAACTAAGGTCATGACATTTTGCAATGCACAGAGCAATGATAGACCTCTGTCCCTCACCATCAAGAACCACGTGGGGACTTCACATCAACATGTTCCTGAGTTTAAATATCTTGGTATCACCTTGGACAGTTTCCCTTTCTTACACACAGCACATTGGCAATGTAGCTAAGGCCGCCAACATATGGATCAGCCTGCTCCACAAGCACAAACACTGCATGACCACTGATGCCTTTAGAATGGCCATCTACAGCTCTGTCACCTCCATCATCGACTACGGTCTAGTCCTCTATGGTTCTGCTTCCCCTACTGCCCTCCGGAGGATATCGATGACACTCAACAAGGCCTGTAGACTTGTAATGGGTGCTGCCCGCCTAACACACACCTGTGACCTGTACGCCCAGGCCAGATGGCTACCACTCCTTAGTAGAATACAATACCAGACCTGCTTGTTAACTAAAAAGTTCTCCTCGGGCTCATGCCATCAGGAGTGGCAAAGCTCCTTACTGCCAACAGCAGTACCCAACTTACACGCAGTGCTCTATATCAAACCTTCCAGATCCCCAGATGCCGGATCACAATGGGTCAGAGGTTGTTCATGCACAGGACTCCTCAGTGGTACAATACCCTTAACAAAGAAACACTTACCACTGTGACGCTTGGTCCCTTTAAAAGGCAACTCTGACTATTCCTCGCCTCTGCCACTCAATGTGACTGCCTCTCCTAAGTAACTGCCTCCTCATTTTACCCTAGTCATGGGTGACCTGTAACCTCCCTAGAAGCTCCACTTTTTGGCATCAGTTTCCCCACTCTCACCCCTTACTCCCCCTACACCACACTGCTTCACCCACCCTCCCTCTAATGGCACTATGGGGCCTTCCAGCCCATCCACCTCATACTTTTGTCACCCACCTGTACTAGCCGACAATGGTCCTTTAGCCTGCATACTTCTTCCTGACTCTCTCCTACCCTATACTAACTATATACTGTTCACTCTGAAACTTGTCTGAAGCTGGCTTATGTTGTTGCTCACCATTTTTGGCTCTATAATAAATGCTTAGATATCTTTGTGTTTTTAAGACTGTAACCATTGTTGACCTTTGTATGTATGTTACCCTACATCCTTCGAGGTGGAACCTTTGTAAATGAGCAGTTCCTGCTCAAAGGTATTTATAATCCTAGAGTTTAATAAAGAAAAAAAAAAAAACCTGGAAGGACAAACACGGTCTTACTATCTTAGATATCTTGCTACCCAACTCAGATGTACTTGACTCATTCCAAGGCCTCAAAAACAGATTTGGTTTACCAAAGACAGAATTCTGGAAGTACTTACAAATAAGAAGTACTCTTACACCCCTTTTGAAAAAGATAAAAGCTAAGTCAGTTAATATATTGTCACACCCACTTACTAAATGGACTACCCAAAGTAGAGGAGTAGTAAGCCACATCTGTTCCACTATTAAAAACAGTATACCAGACCTAACTACTCGGGCCAGGTAATATTTGAAGAAAGCCCTCAGTCTAAACCTAGATGAAACAGAATGGTCTACCTGCTGGAAAACCACCCGTGCACCCACAAAAAAAGTAGCAGACTCATACAGAACAAAGTCCTACATTCATGGTACCATATGGCTGGAGTCCTACGTGCTGTGCATCTTATCCCAAACAAGCATTTATCAATGCCGAATGTTTGCTTGCTGGCATTGGCATTGGTAGTGTAGGAGTTAGAGAGCTGCATAATAGGAATGGCAGTGAAGTATTGAACTGAAGCCAACTCCACCACCACCCTGCAGAGACTGACAGGCATTGGGGTGTGCCTTTGGGGCATCGGGCATAATGGCCATGCCATTTTACTACACCCTACTCTGCAGACACCAGCAAGTGTCACGGTGTGCCTTGGGGTCTTTGGGCCTTATGCTCACCCCATTCCATAAGGAAATATGGTGAGATAGGTGCAGTATAGGAGAATGGGGTGAACGTTGGGGCCAAAGAATCCAAGGCATGCCTCGATACCTGTTAGGGGTGTGGGTGGGGGTGGAATGGTATGAGCATTACAGGGAACAATCCCAAGTCAACAATCCCAGGTCACACCCCTGATGCCTGTCACACTCTACAGGGTAGGATGTTATGGTCGGAAACCCTAACGCCCCAGGTGTTCATTGGTATTTTCACTCCAATTTTTCAACGTGGGTTTTTTGTGACCCCCACCTCATGAACAGTGGCAATATCATTTCATTAGCTGAAAGCTGATTTTACTGCGACTTCCCATTTGGCAGCTCAGGTGCGAAAACACATTTTGAACAGGATGTGAAAATGACAGCTGTACTGTTCATGAGGAGGTATAAAATGTATTTATTTATTTATTTAGTTTTTGTTGACTGGGTAAGTGCACTAGACAAATTCTGCCTATTTTCAGGCATGACCTGGGGGAGGGGGATACAGATGAATGCAAATTGTCTTTGAACCAGATTAACCTGTTGGAAGTACTTATAAATAAGAAGTGCTTTTACACCCCTTTTGAAAAAGATAAAAGCTATGTCAGTTAATATATTGTCTCACCCACTTACTAAATGGACTCTTCAAAGCTGACCGTGAACTGAAGAAATGCCAATGCCTATGGCAATGTTGAAAATCTGGAGTGAAAATATAAAAAAAACTGGTTAAATCACGAGCGTGTGTAGAAACTGTAATTAGTTTGGGGACTGTTTACAGCAGATTGTCAACACAGACATTTTGGGACCTCCGCTCATTAACAGTGTCACTGTGATTTTCATAATCTGTCCCGAACACTGATTTCCCACAGCGACCATGCATTTCTGGGCTGGAAGTGCGAAAACATATTTTGGCCAGGGTGTGAAAAATGACAGTTGTACTGTTTATAAGGAGGTGTGGAAAAATGCCACTGTAGAAAATCTGCACTGAAAATATTACAAATTTGTGAACTTACAAGGGCGCGTGGAAACTGCGCAATGCACTCTTATATCACAGTCATTTTACGGACTTTTGCCACCAAATTTTCAACATAGCCATTTTAAGACTTCTGCTCATGAACAGTGTCACTGTGATTTTCTTAATATGTCCGAACATTGATTTTGCACACGACCATATAGTTATGCTACATGTCTGAAAACATTTTGGGTGAGAGAAAAATTACTGCTGTACTGCTCATAAGGAGGTGTGGTAAAATGGCAATGTTGAACATCTGGAGTGAAAATATTAAAAATTTGTGAAGTTACGAGTCTGCGTAGGAACTGCACAATGCACGCTCATAAAATATTTTTTCACCACATTTTCAACATAGGGTTTTAGGGGGCCTACCTTATGAACTGTGACACTGTCATTTCGTTACTCAGTCCCAAAAGGTGGTTCTGCGCAATGACAGTGAAATCACCTTTTGGGGCTGAATAGCAAAATGACAGTGACCGAGTTCATGAGGTGGAGTCCCAAGAACCCCATGTTGAAAATTTGGTGAAAATTCCCAAAAATGGCGAGATATGCATCAAAGTTGAAACCCCCATTTATGCCATTATGCAGCTTACTGGCATTTCTTCAGTTCACAGTTGGCTTTGAAGAGTGCAGACATGTTCCCAGTCCACCGAAGATCATCGCGCCAGCCTCTGGAGGTAAGTATGGTGTGAGGGTGTGTGTGGGGAGGTGGGTGTGCAGAGGGTGGGTGCGGATTGGAGGAGGGGGTGAGACAGTCAATGAGGGGCCGTTTTCTTACAGGTTTTTTTTTTTTTTATCTTTTTCAAGAAGACGATGCTGGACTTTTGCCACACTGGGGTGGGCTCCCAGCGAGGCATCTGGAAGGTTGTTTGAGGGGTCCAGTGGAGCCGATGAGGGATTGGGCACCCCTGTTGGCCATATGGATGGCGTAGTGTTGCCCATGCTGGGGTGGGCTCCCAGCATGGCAATTGAAAAATTGTAGAAAGCAGTGAAGCTGATGGGAGATCTGGCACCCCCGTTGGCCACATGGACATCGGACTGTGGGAAGTGGGGATTGTAAAGGGTCGTGTTGCTTGTTGGCAGTGGGACGACCTGGATTTGGTTGATAGAAGGATAGAGGTTGTTAGGTCCAGGAGATGCCCTGGGTATGTCGGGCATCTGGGAGTGGCCAGGCAGTGGTTGGTGCCCATTCCCAGGAGACCACCGAACCCGGTGGTCAGGTAACCCGAGGGCTGCACCACCTCTATTTCTCTGGCAGCAGTGCTGTGCAATGAGGTCGATCAGAAACAAGACGGCAATTATTGCCGCCTTGATTTCATCGGTTGATCTGGCTTGCATTACGGAGACCTGGGAGGGAGATGATGCTGGCCCTATCTTTGAGGCTGCAGTCCCTCCAGGGTATACCGTGGAGCACTGCCCCAGAGAAAATCGCAGGGGTGGCGGTGTAGCTATTTATTTTAGATCTAGCCTGACCTTCACCGTGCACCCAGTGGGAACTCCAAGTTCTTTTGAGTGTGTGGCTGTTCGTGGAGGATTCGGCACAGGCTGCAGGATCCTCCTCATCTATCGCCGTTCTGGCCCGATGGGGGGGTTTCCTGCAGGAATTTGCCGAGTTTGTTGCCGGCGAAACATTGGGTTCCCCCAGATGTGTTTTTCTGGGGGATTTCAATGTTTGGGCCAATGATAAAGATCAAAGATGCAGCGGCGATTTTCGGCACAGCATGTCCTTGTTGGGGCTGACGCAGGTTGTTGCTGCACCAGCTCATCGGGAAGGCCACATATTGGATTTGGTGTTCTCACTGGGGCTCGAGATTGCTGATCTCAGGATTGATCAGGTATTTTGGTCTGATCATTGCACGGTGAAGTTCACGCTCGGGGCTCCTGCCATAAGTTCTTCCCCTGCTGAGATGATTCACTGCCACCCTTTATGGGATCTTGCCCCTGAGGGTTTTTTGGCGGCTGCTGAATTGTCTAGTCTGTGTGGCGCATGCGTCAGAGGTGTTGATATTGGGGTTGACACCTATAATAAGGTGTTATCTGACACTATCAGCTCCTTCACACCTATCCGTGTATGACCCAGAACTTCATACCTGAGGTCTCCATGGTTTGATGGAGACCTTAGGGAGATGAAGAAGGTGGGTTGGAGACTAGAGCGCTGCTGGAGGAAGTCCCGTCTGGAGACGGACAAACTGGCCCAGCATGTGCATTAATGTGCATATCAGGAGGTAATCAACCTTAAGAAGGCAGCGTTTCTGTCTAGGGAGATTGCTGCCAGGAGAAACTGACCAGCCTCACTCTTCCGGACTGTCGATAGTCTTCTTCATCCTGTCTGTCTGCAGCTCGGGAGGGCTTCTTCAAATGAAGACTGTGAGGAGTTTGCTCGTTTTTTCTCGGACAGGGTGTCCTTGATCCGACGGGAGGTTTCTTTAGCCAGCGATACCATTGCTGACAGTAGTCACCAGATGTGTTCTGAGTGCACTCCGCCTAGTTGGGGGGAGTTTAGGCCAGTGGAGGTTCATGAGGTTATTGAGGTGGCAGACAATTTGAAGCATACCTTTTGTGAGTTGGACCCAGTGCCGACGCGCTTCTTAATTAGATGCATTGACTCTGTTGGCCCGGTGTTTGCCTCGATTGTATGGTGTTCTTTGTTTCAGGGTGTCTTTCCAGATGCCTTGATGGAGGCTCTGGTGAGACCCCTTTCAAAGAAATCTTCTTTGGACCCGGAGATGAAGGCAAATTACAATTCTATCTCCAAACTCCCATTTCTGGGGAAGATTGTTGAGAAGGTGATATGCTTCAATTGGAAGAACACCTCGTGACTCACGAGTTGTATGATCCCTTCCAGTCGGCTTTTTGGGCTAGACATAGCATGGAAACTGCGCTTGTTCGGGTGCAGAATGATCTCCTCAGGGCTAGAGACCGAGGGGACAGGACAATTCTTGTTCTCCTTGATCTCTCTTCAGCATTTGACACTGTGGACTGTTGTGTGTTGCTTCTACGCCTGAGGGAGCTGTGCGGACTCACCGGTACTGTCATCAACTGGTTTGAGTCCTTTCTTACCAACAGGAGGCAGGTTGTGATGGAATTTCTTATCTACACCCTGCCTCCTTTTATCTTGAGAGTCCCCTCAGGGTTCGGTATTGGCCCCAATGTTTATGCAGTGTATATACTTGCCTGAGGATCATTAGGAAGTATGGTTTGAGTTTTCATTGCTATGCTGATGATACTCAGCTATACTTGTCCTTTGCCCAGGAACATCCAATGCAGTGGATGTGTTAAATATCTGTCTGGCCGAGATTAACGACTGGATGGCCTCCAGTTGGCTGCAACTGAACCCTGACAAGACTGAGGTATTGGAAGTGGAGTCGAACAGAGTTCATGATGGGATGGCCTCTGACTCTGCAACTGGACTTGTGCTGGGAGCTGCGCCATTGATGGCCTCCTCTTGGGTGTGAAATCTTGGTGTGATCCTGGACAGGAACTTGTCCATGGAAGCTCAGATATCTTCTGTGGTCTGTACCTGCTTTTTCCATCTCAGAAACATTGCCAGGATTAAGCTCCTTGTTCCGCCTCTGGACCTCCCTACCTTGATACATGCCTTAGTCACATCTAGGCTTGACTACTGTAATGCCCTCTATCTCAGGGTCTCTGGGGGTTCTTTTTGCAGACTGCAGCTGGTGCAAAATGCAGCAGCCCGGCTTTTGACTGGGCAAAACAAATTCTGTCATATTACACCTGTATCGCGCAAATTGCACTGGCTGCCTTTCAGGTGGAGAATCCTCTTTAAGATGGGTCTTCTCACCTGTAAGGCCCTACACGGGCAGGGCCCTGGTGACCTGTCAGTGCTCCTGGTACCTACTTCCTCTACCCATCATCTCCGCTCTTCCAGTGGTGGCTTCCTGACTATTCCTAGAGCAGTTAAAATCTGCAGGCGACTGAGCTTTTAGTGTTGCCGCTCCCGCTCTTTGGAACTCATTACCAACTGTAGTCAGGGAGGCTCCCACCGTAGCCGTTTTCAAAGTCCGCCTGAAGACACTCCTATTTCTGCAAGCGTTTGGTGTTTAATGTTGATTATTTATAGGATGTTTTATTTTAATTTAAATGTTTATGCTGTATGAAATGTTATAAAAATTTGTACGGCACCCAGAGCCTCCGGGATTGGGTGTCTTTTAAATAAATTTGCCTTTGCCTTGCCTTTGCCATGCTGGGGTGAGCTCCCAGCATGTCACCTGGAAATCATTTTTTTGGGGGGCAGTGGAGTCAACGGTGGATTGAACACCCCCATTGGCCATATGGTGTGCGGGTGGGGGGAGTGCATGAGCATGCTTGGGTGGGCTCCCAGCATGCTAGTTGGTGTTCCGGTGGGGGGGGAAGAACTGTCTATGACAGACAGTTCAGATGCAGTGTAACGTGCAGACAATTTGCATACTGCCGAGGATGGCAATATGCAAATTGTCTACACGTTACCACCGCTGATTGCAGCAGTTTTTCACTTTCAACTGTATGCCACTGCTTCTGAACTGCTGTCATAGACAGCTCTGACATGTATTGGTGCAGTGAGACAGTGCCTGCAAAAGGGAGCAGGGCATTGGAAGCTGAGTGGCACACCTATGAAAACTCATGGGGTGGCACTATATTTCTTGCACATGTGTGCAAGCAAACATAAAAATGAATGTTGGAGATGTTCCCAGCCAAATGGTGACCTTTATCTTATGTTGTGGGCATGCCCCAAAATCATTCTTTATTGGCAACAAGTCTGAGATACCCTGCAAAAGAGTCTCCAAACACCCCTTCCTAATGCACCCAAATTATTCTTACTAGGAGCAAAACATAGGACACCTTATCTTCATAAGCACCAGTGCAATCTAATATTAATTGCCAGTATAGAGGCAAAAAGACTACTGCTTCATAGATGGCATACTACTGAAATTCCATCCATACAGGAATTTCTGAACTGTATGTCACAACTGGCCTAGTACAAAAAACTCTCACACCTGGCATCAAACTCTACAGGGGTTTTTGACAAAACATGGTCCAATTTCAATCAATATCTTAAATAAACCACTTAAACTAGTACACCACCACCCAGAAATACAGCACCCCTGCCTCATACTGGAATATGATAAGAATGAGTGATTCACCACTTTTCCCAACTGGTATTATAGTCTTACCCTATTTAGTTGACCCCCCCCCTCCCCAATATTAGGCTTGCTCTGGAGTTGAACCTGATAAAAGAAGCAGATTCTCCTTTTGGAAAGCTCAACCCTAGACCAGTTTATTATGTTAGACAACGTGACAGCATTAGTTTTGGTAAATAGTCATGTTTATGAAGTACATACTTAATCAGATCTCATAAACAGCAGCTCATCAATCTACTGAGAATAATCGTGTCTGGTGCATCTGAAGTAGTATATTTGGTCGAGTTCAGGAGTTTTACATATGGATAAATAAAGGTTTTATAATATATTGTACGTGTTTATTTTTTAAGACTCAGATGCTGCTCTGATGTATCAAATGTATAGAAGAAATAGATGTAATTTCTTTTCTTCTTAATTTTAAGGTAATAAGATATGCTGTATAACAACTAATGTATGACTGTAAGTAGCCCAAAGCATGTGCCTGAAACCACAGTCAATTACTGAAGCTGTAATTATGATGTTGTAAATTGAAATTAAATAAAAATAATTAATTGCAAAAAACAATTTCTTCAGCCAGCATTGTCAATCCAGGGATTGTTTGCCAATAACAGTATTGTCAGTGTTAGCCAAAGACTAGAACTGTCAAACCAAGGACTGTTTGCCATCAACAGTATTGAAAACCAAATTGTTCGTTTGTGTCATACATTTTTTTAAGTAAGGAAATACATCATATACAATAGGTAAATACACCAATTAGGGTTTAATCACAAAGAAGCAAATTAAGGCAAATGTGATGAAAAAGCCCTCTTGCAAATCTGTGGTTTGGCCTTCTTTGGGGGTTGAACGATTGGAGACACAGGGCTGGCGTTGCCCTAACATCAGCACTCTGTCTCCAAGCATCGGTGTTTGGACATTTTTCTCTGCCTGTACAGACAGTGCCAAAGTTATGCCAGTGCCAACACTGCATCACACAGTCATTCAAACCCAGAGGAATACCAAGCCACATATTTACCAACGGACCCTATACCCTAACATCACATTTCTGTAGTTTTGATCCTTTATGTTGAACCCTAACTGATACATTCATTTATTTTTATGCAATGAATAACTAATGCATTAAGCTAATTTTCTGCAATGCATTAATACAGAAAGACAAAAAATATTGTGGGCAATGTTAAAAAACACTCTATTTTAAAACTTTACATTGTGTATATTTTTGTGTTTTTATATTTACTCTATAGCCACATATCTCATTTGTATTTCTTGCACCTTGTATACTCTATTTATTATAGAGCACCCCTGTTACATCACAGCATAACCAAGGACCCTGTCTCTTTAAACAGTTGCTACAGGGCCCGATCCAAAAGTGAACAATGCAGCTCTCAGTACCTGAAACAAACAAACAAACAAACAAACATCAAAAGAACTGGGAGGGATCTGTACCACAACCTCAGCAACGTTCAAACATTCCCAGTGGAGAAATAGACCAACTCACAGATATAGAAGCTGATGCACAGTACATAAAAACATCAATGCTTCATGGTTTTGACTGACATTTTGTCAGATATATTTATGTAGTAAGGTTCCTACTAAGGTCTGTAGGGTAAAAGAAGGCAAGCGGCGCTTCAACTACAGAGTGGTAAAAATGTTGTGATTTTAAATTTTGCTGATGAAGCTGGTGTGAAGGTGAGAGATTGGGCTACACATAGTGTAGGGACATTTCCTATTTTGCCCCAATGTTGCTTGCTGAAGTTTTTTTAAATAAATATGAGTTTCTTAAACTCCAAATCCACCCCTTCTATCGACTGTGCAAACATTGTCCCCTACCTCAAGGATCATTTTAATTTAAAACACATCCCCCACCCAGCCCCAACAAGCACCTAGCTCCCCTCATTCTGGCAGAGTTCCATTAAAAGTAAGGGTTATAGGACCCACTGTCTGAATGTAAAAGAAAAACACCCCTACCTGCTCCGGACTAGTAACATCCTATTCCCCCTACCTTGTCAAGACTTTTGACACCATAATTCATGAGACCATCCCAATCATACCCACTGTAGCACCCTACCTCCTTCCCATCTACCACAAAGCCCCCCCAAAACATTAAAGGGTATTGCTGAAAAATCTGGAAAATTGCTCCCTTGTAGGCCTGTCAACTCTGCTTGCAGTTGCTTCAATGAATGAAAGTGATGCTATCCTGAGTAGTAATTTCTGATTGGCTATACTGTCAGCACTCTTCAGGACTGTGCCGGGACTATGTGGGAAAGAGAGAGATATGTATCAGTAGGGGGCTGGGTGGACGGAGTTGTGTTTAAATTATCTGTGAGGAAGGAGGGGTTGTGGGCAGCATAAGTAGGGGTTAGGTGCCTTGCTCAGTGATATATACTGGGTACTGGGGCATAATTTGCAGTCATTACTTATTCCTGTTGCAGGGGATTGTAGCCTTGTGAGTGGGATGCCCAGTAATAGTCACGTGATTGTGACTCCGGGTACCACCTATAAAATGCTCACGGTACGAGTGGAGCTGCAGTTAGTTGGAAAATATTGCCTTGTAGCTTATCAATACAACTATCCTGTGTGATAGCCAAAAGCTGTGTGACAGGCTCCAGTTGCAAGGGCGAGCACTCTCTACATTTGAATCCACAATTGTAAAACTGTGTAGGGGATTCTAATAACAGCGTTTCTTTTAATAGCTAATTTCTTATGTGTGGCACTGTAGTCCTTTTAAGGGTTGCCTCCAAACAAAGGAACTGCTTTTTAGCATAAGTAGGGGTTAGGTGCCTTGCTCAGTTATATATACTGGGTACTAGGGGCATAATTTGCAGTCATTACTTATTCCTGTTGCAGGGGATTGTAGCCTCATGTGCGGTGTGCATGTCTAGCATGTCCAGCGTGGTCAGAAGGTCTGAAGAGGTACTTAGCTCTCTAGCTGATCAAGTAGGTTTAATTTATAACTAAATAGTACAGTAGGATATTCAGTCCTCAATCACAAATGGAGGTAACCATGTTAAAGACAAGCATACTCACTCTTCAGTCAGGGGGCTGTTTAGTAGTATGTAATATTTGTAATCACGTGCTACTTAATGTATTTTCGGCATGCTCTGTTTCAACTGATATACGTTGTTCATATTGTTTGGAAATAGAGTTGCTAAAAAGTAAAATTGTATCACTAACCAGGGAATTACAAGCTGTAAAGGAAATCAAAGAACTTGAAAACTTTTTAGATGACATGGTTAGGGATCTTCCCATAACTCATGCCCCAGTAGACACTGTACAGGAAATCAACTCTTCTCAAGCTGCTGTTGTAGGCACTGGAGCTAATATCTATCACTGTGTGAAAAAGTACTTCCACCAGTTGTAACAATTCATAAAGAGATACTGCCCTGTGTAAGTCAAGATTCTCAAGAATTAGAGTCAATTCTTTTCCCAGCTCCCCTGACTCCTATTAAAAGAAGAAGAGACGTCACTTCTGATATTAGTCCTAATGATAATTAGGAAAATGTTCCCAAATGCAAGTACAAAAAGGGAAGGAGTGCAGACTATGTTTGCTCAATGCCTCTAAACCATGACCCTTTAACAAAATCAAAGGAACAGGACTATTTTTCTTCTAATAGATATAATAATTTAATACTGGATGAAACCGAGTTAGAATCACATGAAGAAAATGTGTCAGCCAATTTTCCAACACTTATTATAGGTGACTAAATTGTGAAATACATTAGTTCTTATATTACTAACTCTGAGAGCAACCAGATTTCAGTGCACTGCTTTCCTGGTGCTAAGATTGAAGACATTAGTCTCAAAGTAGATTCACTGATCAATGGTCCATCTAACATAATTATTCACATTGCTGCTAACAATGTGGGTTACTTACATGAGAAAGACATATGTCTCGAATTAATTGAGCTAGGAAAGAAAATCAAGGCCAAAAATTGTAAGGTTTTTATTTCTGGCATTCTTCCTATTCTTAGGGCAAGACTGGAAAAAAAACACCATAGAAAGAATTAATGCTAGATTACATAATTGATGCCTTCTTAATGATCTTATTTTTATTGATCATTGGTCTCAATTTAATAACTCTCCTAGGATGTATGCCTGAGATGGTCTCCATTTGAATAGATTGGGCGCAATCAGTCTCAGTCAGATGTTTCAAACTAAGGTTCCCAATATTACTTTAAACTAGTAGGGGTGGGGGATGCACAATTGAGGGGCTCCCCCTGTTATGTGATGTCAACACCAAACAAATAAAGACTCAGAATTTAAAGATTCTCCTACTGAATGCTCATAGTTTAGGGAACAAAATGGACGAACTAAGTTTAAGAACAGCTAATGAAAAAACAGACATTATAGGTATTACTGAAACCTGGTGGTCTTCAGACCAGATTTGGACAGCATGTATTCCAGGCTACACCCTATTTCATTTAAATAGAGCAAACAAGAAAGGAGGAGGGTTGCATTTTTTGTTTCCTCATCCTTATTA
This sequence comes from Neoceratodus forsteri, assembly GCA_016271365.2. Classification (NCBI taxonomy): domain Eukaryota; kingdom Metazoa; phylum Chordata; order Ceratodontiformes; family Ceratodontidae; genus Neoceratodus; species Neoceratodus forsteri. Next base: position 271,744,548 of record CM028130.1, on the reverse strand, counting down.
GCTAATGATATTTCTAATAAAATAAAAAAGACTGTTCGCTAACTGAAACTGTTTGGTTGAAAATCAACTTTCAGAACAATAAAAACTTTGTTTTTGGTCTATGTTACAGACCCCCTGACTCAAAATATGAATTACTAAACAAAATTATTTCAGAAATGTCATCAGCTGCTGACATAGGGAACATCCTGTTTATGGGGATCTAAACTTAGGAGACATTGATTGGAAAAACAAATCAGCAAGCTCTAAGATGTCAAAAGAATTTTTGAATATTAGCGAAGAGTTGAATTTAATACAACATGTCACGTTCCCTACTCTGGTTCTAACACCTTGGACATCATACTCTGTAGTGAAACAGTTAACATCACAGAATGCACTGCTTTGGCACCATTAGGGAGCAGCCACCACTGTACTGTTAGTTTTAAACTTCATTGTTTACACTCAGAGTCAGAGAGTGTTACCCAATTATTTGCCTTTCATAAAACAAATTTTCAGAGTCTAAACAATTATTTAGCTGGAATAGACTGGTCTAATAGCTTGCATCAGGATAATATTGATGAATTGTGACAGTCCTTTACTTCCATTATAAAGGATGCTGCAAATAAATTCATTCCAAAAATACGAAAAAAAAAATAATCTTATCTTAATCCTAAATGGTGTAATATCAGTTTACAAAAATGAATGAAGAAAAAAAAAAAATATTACAAGAAATATAGCACAAATAAATGTAGAAGAACCTATGTAAAATTTAAATTGATTCAAAGGAACTGAAAAAAGAGATTAGGAAGGCAAAACTTAATATGGAAAGATCTATTGCAATGCAAGCACAGAAGGGTAACTGCAAAATGTTGTTTGGTTACATTAACTCTAAAAGAAAACTGGAATGAAGGGTAGGTCCTATAACCACCGGTGATACACTTTTATTGCATCCAAAAGAAATGGCCAAGTTCTTTAACTCACATTTCTGCAAAGCATTTAGCTCCAGTACTAATGTAGCTATCCATACTGTTCCTGTTAATCAGACATCTTATAATGTGGATATATCCCCAGATAATATTAAAAATAAGTTAAACGCAGTCAAGAAAGGCTCTTCTGTGGGCCCTGACGATATCTCTGGTAACTTATTATTAATAATGAAAGATCACCTCTTAAAATTCTTTTCGACAAAAGTTTAAATACTGGCACTTTCCCCTCTGAATGGAAAGATGCCAATGTGATTCCTCTGTTTAAAAAGGGGGCAAGAAGCTCACCAGATAATCATCGTCCAATTAGTTTAACTCCTATTATTGGTAAATAGCTTGAGCGTATAATCAAAGATGAACTGTCACCTACAGTGCAAGCTCTAGATCCATCCCAGCATGGATTTGTTAAAGGTCGATCATGTTCAACAGATCTAGTGAGTTTCTATGATTTTGTAAGTGACCAGCTGGATAAAGGCAAATCATGTGACGTCATCCTCCTAGATTTTAAAAAAGCATTTGATTCGGCTCCTCACTGGGCTTTAATTCATAAGCTTCAGCTTTGCAACATTAATCATTTATATATCAGGTGGATTACAAATTGGTTATCTGATAGAAAGCAGAAAGTGATTATCAATGGACATACATCTATTTGGAAAAACGTAGACAGTGGTATTCCACAAGGTTCTGTTCTAGCTCCAATAATCTTTCAGATTTTTATATCTGATCTATCCTATAACATTCAAAGTGGCATCACAAAACATGCGGATGACTGTAAAATTGCTAACATCTGTACGAATTTGGAAGAGTACATGGTCATTCAAGAGGATTTAAGTAGTTCAGAAGCATGGCCAGTAAAATGGAACTTGCTTTTCACTATATCTAAATGTAGCGTTCTACATTTTGGTAAACACAATCCTACATATGTATACCATCTCTATAACTCTCCTCTGTGTGACCCTGAGCAAGACACTTAACTTTCTTGTGCTCCCAGGTCACACCTGTAAACAAGCTTTCAGCTTAGTGTGTCTCTCCTGGTAAAAACACCAACAACAACAACAACCCCCCCCCAAAAAAAACTTTGGTTTGGTTCACTACCACCATATCACACCTCAACTCTATCTATCCTCCCCTTACCCCCCATAGAACAGTCCCACCCTCGCTATCCCCTATAGAACCACCTCAGTTGGACAATCCTCCTTCTCTTATCGCTGCCCCAAGCTATGGAATATCCTCCCACCCTCCATCTGAAATGTCCCCTCCCACTCAGCCCTTACTTCCCTCCTACATAACCATGCCTATCCTATTTACTCCTGCCTCAAATTCCCATCACCCATACTTGCTCCAACCCCTAACTTCCACCTCCACCATTTACAGGCTTCCTCCTTTCAACGCATTCAGTCACATATCAGGCCTGTGTAGTACAGTATGGTCTGCATGCCCATTGGTCCATGCAATGGACCAATAGGCATCAGGACCATATAGTACACTGTCATTTGGCAGGTGGCCAGGCAACATGTGGGTGGGTGCTGCCACCCGCTGATGATGGGGGGGTGCTGGGTGGTGGGGTACCTCTGTGGGTGGGTGGGGAGTGGGTACCACTGGACCACCAGGGATCTTAATGATACCTATGCCCATGATCGGGCGATGGGGGGTAACCACTGGACCACCAGGGATCTTAGTTATACTTATGCCCACGATCAGGTGAGGTGGGTGGGTGAAGGATCCACTGGACCACCAGGGGGAAATATGTGCAGCACTGGAGTTCTGGGTGGGTGGGTGGCCACCCATGGCAGGCGGCTGCTGTGTTGCACCCTGCAATACAGCAGCCTGCCTGTGGGTGTCCCTGACTTGTTCCCTGTTTTTACAGGCACAACTGTGCACCTCCCCCATGCAGTGCATTGCAGGGGTGTGCAAGCATGTGTGCCACACATCCGGGGCTGAATATCAGGATGTGCCACATATGCATGGGCACACCTCCTGCATTTGTGCTGCATATATTACCAATGCAACTTGCCCCTTTTAATATTGTGCCAGGGCACATTGGTGGGTTGTGCATGCTGCAACTCTGTTATGCCATGCGCAACCCCTTTGAATATCCAGGCCATTGTGTACACTGTGTTTTCTCTGTTTCCTCTGCCCACTCTACCCAGGATACCTCTGGAAATGAGCTGTTTTGCTCAGTATGCCTCCCTGGTGAAACATTTAAATGAATAAATAAGTAAATAAATAAATAAATTCAGTGGTAATAGTCTTTAGTTATACCACTCACTGTGTACTTATCCAGGTCAGCCTTAATCAGTGCCTTATTTTGAAGCAAACAACCACAGTGGGTAGTGCATTCCAAATGTTAACCATCCTTTAAGTAAAGAAGAATGTTCTTTTCTCTGATCTGAAACATTTCCTCTTAAGTTACCTGCTGTGTCACCTTAAAGATTACTTACAAGCAGTACATTCAAGATTTATTCTCATTATGAGTTCATTGTCCCTCACAATGCCAAATAGTAAAAGGAGATTTTGTCTGATTCTTATCCTCTCCAGATTCAACAAGTTTATATTGACTAGTTTCTCCGGTATGTCATGTCTTCCAAGCCTCATATGAATTTTGTGACCCTTCATTACACTCTGTCAACTCTGGCAATATCATCCCTCAGATATAGTGCCCAGAACAGTGATGCATAATCCAGATAAGGTCTAATGTATGTTTTGTACATGCTCCCCCATATAATCTTATTTCTGCTGATGATTGATCATTTAATGTTGCATAATATTCTATGTGCATACCAACTATTATCTCACGTTGCCTGGTGTGTCTTAAATCTTTATTCACATTCAAACACAGGTCTCTTTCAGCATCCCTGACTTGTATATGCCTGCCGTCAAGACAGTAGGCCACACTTGGCTTCTAAACTCCACATGTAGTACAATATATTTGGCAACATTCTTTCTCATCCCCATGATTTAAGCTATTCTACTAATTTAACCAGACCACTTTGGATCACAGTGATGTTTATCTTACCTGCTTGGCTACCTAATTTGGTGTCATCCACATACATAAATACATAACAAATAAAATATGTTACAATTACATACAAATATAAATAAAATATTATATGTACTCTACTAATTAATGCTATTACAAACTATTTTTCAGTGTTATTGAGTTAGTGCCAAACGGGCCTCACTACTGGCCCTGGTTTAACACAATTATTCATTTGTCACCTAAAGTATTTTTAAAATAATCTCCAAAGTCAGACTTGAGAAATAATCTTAGACTCAATTCATGGGTATTTTTTTTCACTCTTAAAATGTAAAATATCATGTTCCCTGTCTTTAGTCATAACTTCTTTTATAGCAGACATCACTCTAAATTGCAGCCATGAAAATTAAAAACTAAATAAAAGTATAAACTGAGACTTCTGGTGGCAATACTGACTAATAGTGGCATAGTTTGCTAGAGCTCCGCTAAACCCAGGGCAATTAAGATATGATCCTCTGGTTTACCATTGCTAAGCTTCTCTGAAAACACAGGTTGGAAGAAAGCACAATGGATACATGCCATACATTAAAAATGTATTTGGCCACATGCTCCAAGCTCACTAAAAATCTGCAGTCAGAGAGTGCCTGCAGCAGAAGCTGCTCCTTCTTGAGGGGTGGTAATTCCCCAACCTAAACCTAACCAGTGATCCAGATGATGAAGAAGCATTCACAAACATATTAAAAAAGACTATTTTTCTGAATTAAAAAGAATGGGGAGTGTCTTAACTCTGGACTTGAACCTTCAATCAAAATATGTTCCTTTTGATTGGTAGTAAATTATTAATATAACTATAGATTGTGTTCACAGCCAAATATGCAAAAGGCTGTATGATACAATTATGTATAATGTCACCCAGAAGAGATAAAAAACGTTTTATTATAAATATTGTATAATACATTTATTAACTATTACATTGAGGCACTTGTCAGGGATGCCACCTGTCCCCACTATTGCTCACCATTTGTTTATAAATACAAACTGACCACTTCTCAGTGCAGCTAAGCCCCTGCCAGGCATATTTTAAATCAAGGATGGAAATGAGATAGGAAAAGTGTGGCCCACTGGGAATTTAACCCAGACCCCTGGTAATACCGTTCCAGTGCTCTAATCATTAAGCTATGGGCTCACGTGGTCAGCAGGCTTTAGGCTTTCATTAAATCCACACTAATCCCTTTCTCAAGTGTTGCCCAATCCTGCAATTTAGGAACATATCAGAAATGCAAACCAACCACCATTTGTTTAAAACCATTGGCTGCAAGGGTGAGACAGGTTACAAGCATAAATGCATGAAGTGGATTACAGCATGGGGAATGGAACAAAATCTCTCATTTTATGCAGATGACTCTTTATTCTTCTTAAGTGATCCAGAAATATCAGTTCCAATATTGAAAAAAGTGTTAGGGGGATTTGGGGAGATGTCTAGTTAAAAAATACATTTTATTAAATCAGAAGCTCCAAAGTTAAGCGGGGTATGCACCCAGATTTAAAAAGGGGTTTACATTTGCATTGGCTCTACAAAACAGAATCAGGTACTTAAGTATGAAAATAGCAGCTGATACCTCTAGATTGTTTCAGCTAAATTATCTGAAGCTAAAAGGGAAGATCCAAACAGACTTAGCTTGATGCGCAGTGTCTCCATTGTCATACACAGGAGGAGTGGATTTGAAGAAAATGAATGTGCTTCTTAGATACTTGTTTTTATTCCAAACACTGCCCATACCTGCAGTAATCTATAGAGTTATTGGAACCAGTTACAGCAAACACTTCAAAAATTCTTAAGGGGTGAGAAAAGGGCAAGAATTAGCTACAAAACTTTAACTTTGCCACAGTAGGAAGACGGTTTAGCACTACCAGATTGCTGAAATTATTATTTAGCTAGGTGAATGCTCTATATGGGTAAAGCAAAGACAAGACTCTAGACTGCATGACATTGAGGATGCAGGGGCAGGCAATATGCTTTTGTTTGTACTTCTCTTTGCAACCATAACAAATGAGGTCTGGAAGAATATCACAGGAGGTTAACCTGAAAACCTAAATAACTTGGGCCCCCATAGCTCATAAAATGTAATCTGGATTTTTCTCCCCCAAATTTAGATAGTGGATATGTCAGGTGGAAAGAGAGGGCCTTACTTGCTATGCACACATCTTGGAGGGTGGTGGTGTCTTCTTTGACATTCAGAAGAATAAGTTTAATTTGGGTAACCAAGATTTATTTTACTTTCTCCAAGTGAGACATTATATTTTAACCCTAGGCTACAAAGTAAAAAAAACACTCAAGAATTTACCAGCTTAGAAGACTTTTTATACTGGGTACTGGTATTGAAAATAAATTATGATACATCTCAGGGGCATATCAAGTGATCTAACAGACAACAGGTTAGTACATAAACAGAGTTAAAAACAGATGGGAGGCAGAAGAAGAACTACAGGTGCAGCAGGTGGACTGGGAAAGATGTAGACTGCTAGAAGGGTGAAAAGTTAGTGCCTCCCCAAGATGGAGGGAGTTTTCTGGAGGGTCCTGATTATATTTCCCAGGACCCCAAGCATAACTAAGTATTTTGAGGTCTTGTTCTTAACCCCATATTGGAGACAACGGGTGGGGGAAGGGTAATCCCACCCAGGTCGCACCGAGAAACGAGTGACTTGTCCCTCAGTGTGCCTTCCCGGTAAAACATTTCAATAAATAAATACATACATACATAAATACATACATGCATACATAAACATACATAAATACACATAAATACGTACATAGATAAATACATACATAGATAAACACATACATACATACATAAATACACACATACATACATACATTAATAAATAAATAACCACTGTCATATTTTTGGGGCCTACAACAAAATACAGCAATCCAGTCCTGTCCATCTTTATTTATAAAATGCCCCCCCCCAATAGCTCTGAGTGCTGTATAGAACAAAAATCTCATACATACATTTGTGTACAAAAAAGATAAACTATAGACACAATGCAGTGGTAGTAATGCGAAGCAGGCAAATACATAAAACTTTGCATCTGGTTAGATATGAAACAGATAGTAAAAACAACAGCAGGAAGGTTGTTTCCCCTTATTTATATGAATTAGATCAGAGGCTTTCCAGTACCCGTGAGGTTCTTCACTCAGTCTCAGAACCTGTCCCTGATTTATTAGTGGCTATACTGAAAGTCATAATCGCCCACTGGCTACAAGATATAGTCCCCTCGCTAAAGGAATGGTCACAGATAGTTAACATTTTCAAGAAATTAAATAAATCGCAGTCTCCATCAGTCTATGCTTAGTAAAAATTAAATCTCCATGGTACGTATTGGATCAATATTGGAATCCATGTAAGTCAAATCTAGATATGATAGAAGTAGACAGCAGACACCGAGCATACTTGATGAATTGTTGACATATTTTAGTACTTGTAATGTTTGTCGAATGTTTATTATGTCTGTCTTGTACTGTATTTATTGTCAGGCATGACTGAAAAAGGGCTGTGCTCAGTCACCTCCTGGCAAAATAAAAAAAATGAAAAATGAAAGGAGGGTTAATATTAATATGTAGACAATCTCTGCCATTCATCAGGTGAATCGAATATTTCTTGAAATTTGTTGTAATCAGATAATATTTAATTGCCCATAAATCATCTCAGATGTACAGTATGTCTAAGTGACAATCAAATTATCAGGTGGTATCAAGTATAACTGGAAAGGCGGTTCCATGTCATAACAGTGATACGAAAACAGCGATCACCGTTACAACTAATGTACATCATTGAAAAGCAAATCAGTGATGTACACTTATTAGGACACCACATCCAACAACTAAAACAGGCATTTAGGTGCTGGACTGCTGCCCTACCTGAAGGCTCCGCACCCCTGATTTTAGATTACCAACTCCAGGGGTGCATGTCAGGAAAAGGCAGACAGTCCCAAAATAAAAAATTCAAGTGCAAGCTAAAAGAAATATGCCCCATCAGCCCCTAACTCTGTACCTGCTGCACTGAAGCTAGCCACCCTCTCCACCTCACCATATGGCTAGCTCGGCAGCAGTATGCCACACTGCCCCACACACCCTCTTCCCTATCCCTCCACTTCCGGTTGCCGCTCCTACACTACTGGTAACCCTCTCTCTCATCCCTACCCTTGCTGTATCTTCCCTTGCTGCCCTTACAGGGTAGTTCAAATGTCAGGTGCGGCAAATGAGTTGCTATTAATGCAGTTGCTCATTTGCAGTCACCAATATCACTGGATACTGTGGGGGACTACAGAAAGGATCTCTGTAACAAGGTGCACTAGACGTAATTAAATATGTGATATAAGTTTTTAGTGGGCACATTGTTCAACCACGGTTCATGGTTAAACTGGATGTATTCTATATACAAATCAAAGTTCTGTGTTCTGAATAAAGCTGAATTTTCATGAATTGACCCAACCTTGAGTTTTCCAAGTGGAAGTCCTGCACTGAGTTATTTTTTTAACAAACCTCTAAAGCAAAATGTCCAGATCAGTAATCTAATCACATGTGGAGATTATTTGAGAAAATGTATGAGGTTTGCACAAGTCATTCATTACCTGGAATATTATGCTTTGTTTAAACATTTATATGGACCCTAGGTTCATGGTGCCCAGATTCTCATATTATTATCTGCGCATTGTAAATAACATAACAAACTTTAATTCTGCCTTCTTAGGTACTGCACCCAGTAAACATTAACAACTCTTATTTTTCTCACATACTCACCTTAGTCTTTATACATTTCTGCATGGCCTTTCTTGCTGACAAGCAAGCAAAGTCTTATTTAGACACCTGAGGCCCCCATACTGTTAGCAGCATGGCACTAACTGGGTTAGTGCTGCAAGGCCCCTGCACACTGCACAAGCCTGACAGCATGGCCATGCAGAACATACCACTGTGTCTATGCAAATGAGGGACCCCTAATGCACAATGAGTGCAGCTGTGTATTCAGAGGTTTCAGCAATGCTATGCAGCCAACATCGCAGTTCTGTTCAATGACACCGAAACCCTGGCCTTAACATGCCACAATGGCTGCATCACCTTGATCACTCGTTCCATATTGGATAGCCTAAATCCTGGTGTCTATTGGTCTCCCACTCACAATCACCCATTCTGTATTGGATAGCCTTAACCCTGGTGTGTAGTGGTCCCCCAACCCCTCGATCACCCATTCTGTCATTAATAAACATAATTATGGTGTCTAGCTCATTCTCTGAAGGTAGCGGAATCCCCCCTCCCAACCTGACTGCTCTCTGAACCCACTACCCTGCACCATACCAAACCCCAGACTCTGGTCAGTAACAGCAGCAATGGCAACCAGTACAACATTCCACTCACATCCTCAGCCAGTCGCTGTCTGACTGTCAGTGAGTGATTGTAAGTGTCTTGTACTCATCATTGCTTCAGTTATCAACTGAAGTCTGCAGTGAGGGTGGGTTGTAGAGTCAGAGGAGAGGTTTGCCTACTGGTCAGAGGGTCGGGTCCACTAGACAGTTAATTTCATGGAAGGCTATCTTTATTTATTTTTTATTTTTATTTATTTAAGATTAGGATTTATACCTTTGAGCCAGGTAGTTCTTTTACAAAGGTTCCAAATCAGTTTAACACAGGACAATACATACTGTATGGTACAGGAAAGTTCATATGGGCAACAAGACAGTAATAAACATAGATCCAGATCACTATCAGTTACAAAGTGCAAGAGGCATATAGCAGCACAATAGGTGCAGTACAAAGTTTGTTAGGTACAGCACATAGCTTAATTAAGAACACTTGAAATACATAAGTTCTAATACAGAATGGGTGATTAGTGAGTGGTTGAAGCACTAGACACCAGGATTAAGGCTATCCAATACAGAACAGGTGATCAGGGGGTGGAGGGACCACTAAACACCAGAGAAGATGACCTATGTTACATGACAGGCAGTAGGGCCATGAAAGCCCTTTATGAGCATGCTAATGGTCCCTTAACTCCATGCATGCCCAATGGGCTCATTAGCATGCTTTAAGTAAGCCCCACAGGAGCCTTGGCACTATTCAATTTGACCAGTGCTAGCTCCAGTGGGCTTCTCTGTTGGCCATATTCAGCTGTGGGCTGTGGTGGTGCAGTACATAGTCTCCTTGCACTAGCTGGTCTCATATTCAGACAGCGCACTAACTGTCTGAATATTGCCCAGCATAAGCCATGCGCTAACTGCCTTGCAGTGCTTCTGGCGGGATAGCACAAATGGCCGTCTCTTATTGGGGGGCCTCAGTATACTATTAATTAATTTGGAAAGTAAAAGTAATGCTTGTTCTTTTCGCTAATCTGTGGTATTTCTAGTTTTCTCTGTAGGGCACAGGTTTATGTTTGTGTATCCCAGAAGTAATCCCTAGACGTCATGGTGAGAGGCTCTAGTGCTCCAAATTGCTGACTGTGCTATTTAAAATCAAATTCTCACTTAATCTCCAGAGGTACCTAATACCCATCCATCATGGGTCTTGCATTTCATAACTGTGGTACCAGTTACCACAGTTATCAGACCGCTTAATGTGCAGAACTGTAGCTTATACTTTAACTTAAAAAAAAATATGACATAGCCAAACTCTTTAGGTTTGCTGTAGTCTGACGTTGAAACACATATGTACCAAGTCTGTAATACTGCAATTTAGTTAGGGTTGCATTGGGAACTGTGGATGGCAGAATGATTTTCAATTAAGTACACTTTTCAAAAATAACAGCTGTTAGATGTTAAACATCATCTATTTGTGCTCATCCCTTACTACTGTGTGGATCTTGAAAAAATGGTTTACTTATAAATTTAAAGCTTGAAAGACTCTTTTTTGCAATTATAGTTACAATGTTTACTTGATAACATCTTTCCTAATTATTTTTCTCCATGCTTATAGAAATGAGCTACAACAGATTAATTTCTCCAAGCATGGCTAATATGGCTTTTCTTCTTCTTAATGTAACACTACAGTAAAAGCAGAACAATGAGTTTTCTGTCAACAGTGTCCATATGGTCATTTTGGAACACTTACCCCTCCTTGCCAGGTGAGCCCCCTTTGGCTCTCATGGCACACCCAACCTCATCACCCTCCATCTCCAGGATTTATCTGTAGAGGTCACCTGTTCCTCCACAGATTACCCACTGTGGCAGAGCCATTGGGGTTCCCCCAATCCCCCTCAGGATGGCTTTACTCAGTTCAGTGGTCCCTGTGCTCAGTAGGCAGTGTGGGATCTGCAAAGTGCCATAGGGCAGCATCTTGCTGCCAGCAGTGTTTTCTGTATTCTGGTTGCTCCCCGACCCAGGAACAATCCGTGGAGGTGACAGCCAGACATTCACACATTGTAGGACATGCTGACATCTTCCATCAGGGAGTGTCCCCCACCCAGAACTGCTGCTATGGTCACCTAGGTGGCAGTATTGCAGTGGCACAGTCTGCACTCCCTCCCCAGAGGAGGAGGGCATCCATTGGGATGATCAATCCTCCTTCCCTCAGCTGACCCCTGAGTGGCCCAGGCTCGTACAGAACCATGGTCGCCAGCATGATGGAAGGTGAGGCATGACTGTCTCAACCCTCAGCGTCACTAAGCCAGCATATTGGAACACTTAAGTGGGCTGCAAGGAAAGCTCTGTGAGTACTTCACAGAATACCACAGAGAGGAGTATGACCAATGAATCAGGAATCCTTTCATTTTTAAGCCATGTTCTGCAGACAACTTATCACTAAGAGGACAAGAAAGCTTCTTTAACCTGGCTACAGATCCAACACTACAGGCTCTTTTGGACAGTTGCCCCTAGCTAAGTTTTGGTGGTCAGTGGGGTCAGAGCTCCCAGAATTAAAACTTCAACACTTACAGTCATGTCTCTTGCATCACCATACCGCTGTGATTCTGGATTCTATGCACTGGCAGCAATAATAACAAAGTATGAGTCTCGGCTCAAGGCTGAAGATGACCTCTACCTATCAACAGTGCAGCCAGGAATCCAGCAGCTGACTACAGAAAAAAAGAAACAGCCTCACGGGCTCCCTTCCATTGACTGATTTTAAAAAATGCAGTGCATTTTGTGATGGGTTTGAATCATTGACCTTTTAATTGCTGTTTTTCACAATAGCTGTGATGCACAGTGTTACTAATGATTTTATTATGCTTTGTAAATAAAACACATATTTTACATCACAGTGTTTATTTATTTCATGAATGCACATTAAACTCATTATGTACTGCAAAGTATGTTGCTGTGTCTGACACATGGGGAGGGCCCGCCTTTAGTCTGGCACCATAGGGGAAAACTCAACTTGATATAGCCCGACAACCAGTGATTTACAGTGTTTGTTAAAAAAAATAAATAAAAACCTTGGTGTATGACTTCAGCTTAGAAAATACTATGTTGGGTCACTTCATGATTTAATTCATTTTTTCATTCTTCATGCTCGTGAGTTAGAGTGATGTCTGCTGTAAAAGAAGCTATGATTAGAGGCAGGAAACATGGGGCAGGATTCACAAAAAAATGCCTTGTGCCATTCAAAAGTGTTTGTAGCACTTTGTCACTGCCCAGGTGGTAAAAAATGCTATACACAGATGGACAACAAAGGGTGCTATCTGACTAAACATAGGGGTAAGTAGAGGCAGCGGTAACCCCATTATTGCTACCTCTATCCCCACTAAGCGCTGCCCTGCATTCCCTGAAATGACCCCATAAAGAATAGTGCTGGTGCGCTATTTGATATTCAGAAAAGCAGCCATGTAAATGAGCCCATTGGGCATGTAAAGGCGCTAGCTGGCCATTTGCATGCCCATTATGGGCTCATTTTCATGGCTGTGGGTGTCCTAGTGCTGCCCCTCCAGCCCCTGTCTGATGCAGCTATAGTCACTGGTGGTTTAGTGGTGCCTCCCTGTCCACAATCACCATTCCGTATAAAACAAAATAACTACCTTGTAGTCTAGTGGTCTCTCCCTCCCATTCTCCAATCACCATCCCATAGGTTTACAAAATGTTTCCCTGGCAGTTGGGTGTTCTCTCCCCATCCCATTCTCTGATCACCTTCCCATAGATTTAAAATGTGTTTCCCCAGGCAGTCTAGTTGCTCCCTCCCTCACCCCATTCTCCAATCACCGTCCTGGCATTTATAAAAGTTTCCCTGGCAGTTTAGTGGCTCCTCACCCTCTCTGATCCCTAGGTGCCATGCCTGTATCATAATAAAAAACCTCTGGCGATCCAGTGGGTCCCCCACCCTATCACAATCCCTCCCTGGCATAAGGTGTAACATTACCCTGGTAGTCAAGTGGTCCCCGTCCCACCCATCCATTATCTGCTCAAATATGGCACTGTATAGTTTTCCTGGTGTCGAGTGGACCACTCACCCACCATGTGAGGGATTGCCCACCACTCCACTCTCCCCATACCTGATCCCCCGCCAGTGACCAGCACAGTCCTTCTCTCACCTCCATGGCTGGTTGCTGACTGAGCTCTTGGTGAGCATGTACTGTCTACAGTACACACTCATTGACAGTGAGCTGTCAATCACTGTCAATGAGCATGTGCTGTGGCAGTACGCACTCTTTGAGAGCTCAGTTGGTGGCCAGCTGGAGAGTGAGAGAGGGCTGTGCTGGTCATTGGCCGGGGTTGGGTTGGAGGAGCAGGGTGGTGGGCAATCCTTACAGGGTGGGTGGGTGGGTGGTCGCCTAGACACCAGGAAAGCCATACAGTGCCCTGTATGGGCAGATCAGGGATGGGTTGGGGGACTGCTAGATCACCAGGTAAATGTTACACCTTATGGCGGGAGGATGCCGGGGGTAGGTGGGGGACCACTGGACTACCAGGGGGGATATTTATTATGCTACTGGCAAGACACTCAGGGATTGGTGGAGGGGGAACTAGACTGCCAGGGAAACTTTTTTAAACTGTCAGTACAGCGATCGGAGAATGGGGAGGGAAGGGGAGAGGGACCACAGAATGCCAGGGGCATTTTTTTATACTGTCAGGACTACAGTAGGGGAATGGCGAGGGAGGAGCGATCCACTAGACTGCCAGGGAAACTTTTTTTAAACCTACAGGATGGCAATCAGAGAATGGGGAGGGGGGCCCACTTTATCACTACTGAAATTTTTATTTATTCCTCCAGAATGGGGGATTTGCATTGGGGATGGGGAGAGACCACTACACCACCAATGACATTTTCATATTATTATGACATGGTCAGGGCTCAGCAGTACCTCCAGCAGCCACAAGGATTGAGCAGAATACTGCCAGGTCTCTGCTGGCAGTATTTTTTCCTCACTAGGCTACCCCTCAAATGGCCCTTGCATGGAGAAAATCTTTGGTGAATAGGACTGCACCCATAAGCAGGTTCCCTCCCTCTCATTTGCATTGTGGCCCCCTCAAAACTTCACCCTGTCACAAACACAGTTTGCTGAGCAAACTGGGCTTTTGTAAAAACCACATTGGGGCAAAACCCAGTTTGTACAGTGGGGCAAAGTTTTGTGAATCTAGCACATGATCTTTTATGTTTTAAGAGGGCAACAAATAACACTCGGGATGTGAGTCTAAGATTATTTCTCATGTTTGTCTTTGGAGAGTATTTAAAATTCCTTTATGTTATGAATTTATAATCAATCTAAACTAGGGTTAGTATAATAATACAGTCAAGAGGGCTAAGATTTTAATGTCTATAAAATGATGGATTTAATTAATTTAGAAAAAAGTCACCTAAGAAAATTGGAACATGTGGAACATAAGACACTACTGTACGTATTTGGCTTTGCTCATGTGATTTCATCTTACTTTCAAATGAGGAAACATCAGGGAGTGATAATCCTAATCCCCAAAAATTCACCAATACAAAGTCAGGGAATTTATGTGGACCCCATGGGGCAAATGGTAATCCTACAGGTTAAGCTCTAAGGATATTTTTAATATTTTATTTATCTTCGCCTGACTGCCCTCTCTTTCCACTCCTTCAGACCTGCTCAACTCCTCTTAGATCACTCCACGGAGTCTGCCCTAGAGTGCCAGGCTTACTCCATTATCCTCTTCCTCACTCCTCTCTTAGGAGTGTGCACAATGAGGTCTGTCCATGGGTAGGTGATCGGAGGCTCAGATAAGTCATCATCTTGGACTGAAAGTTTTTTTCCATTTGTCTCCCTTGATCCTCCTCCTCTGAGGGCATGAACGGAGGATGAGTGTCCAGACAGATGGCATGCTGATGCACATCACTGTCAAGTGCCCATGACGTCCTCCCCTCCCCGACTCTGCAGAGCTGCCTGTGCCCCAATGTCCATGCTTCCACAGGCATGGTGCATCGGGTGACCTGAAGGCACCCCAGGAACCCACCCCAGGAGGAGGAGAGCATCCATTGGGACACTCGATCCTCCTCCCCCCTCCAACCCCTGGCGGCCTGAGTCCATTCCCACACCCAGGTTGCCGGCATGAAGTGAGGTATGGCTTCCAGCCCCTCAACCCTCAGCACCACAGGGATGACTCTAAGGATTTTTATAGTGGTTTGATGCAGACGCAAATGCATGCTGCACCTGTGTCTCTTTATTTCCACTTGCATCCAGGCAACCTTGCTACTGTTTTCAGCAGTTGCATTCATTTACAATACAAAGTCACAACTTGCACCAGAAAATGAATGCAGTTGTGAGTTGCACCCATAGTGATCACAGCTGCATTCAGTTGAGCTGTAATTGCACCTGTTTTTGGACGTGACCTTAGGATGCTATTAGGCCTTCTAATAGCTGGCCTAACAGGTCTGGATGCATTCCTGCTTTGAAAACAGCAGACACATCTTGGGCAGACCCTTTTGAAAATCCTGATCTCAATACAAGTTTGTTAATTCCTAGTTGCCTCTGCACTCTGATGATTCTGATCTCCATCTTCTCTTTCAGGGTATGCTAGTTATGGGCAGAGGTTACCATCTCATTTTCATCCAAATGTGGACACTACTAACCTACAAAATGACAAATTTCGAAATGACAGCAGTCCAGTGGTTCTGTAGAGCTCAACTACAACACCTGGGCTGGAAAGATGTATGGAGGACTTTTATTCTTCAAAAAAAGATTACACTCATTATTCTCCCCCTCACAATGGCTACACTAGAATATACTTTTTCACATCACAAAGGAACATTTTCAAAAGCCATGGACTGCAAGATATAGCCTATTACTCTGATTATGCACCCAATCTTTCGCTTGGTATTGTAAAAGTGCATAATGGCACATCGACTGGAAATTCAGTACTATCTTCCTTAATTATCCCACAGTCCAGTCATTCTGTAGAGCTCAGCTGCATTACCTGGGTTGGAAAGATGTATGGAGGGCTCTTTATCCTTCAAAAAAGGATTACACTCATTATTCTCCCCCTCACAATGGCAACACTAAAATAGACCTTTTCACATCACAAAGGAACATTTTCAAAAGCCATGGACTGCAAGATATAGCCTGTTACTCAAATTATGCACCCAATCTTTCGCTTGGTATTGTGAAAGTGCATAATGGCACATCGACTGGAAATTCAGTACTATATTCCTTAATTATCCCACATTTAAACAAATGGTAAAAGACAAGATAAATCTTATCCTAGAGCAGAACTTGGAGATAATGTACCTAGCTCACATATTATTTGGGACACAATCAAAGCTGTCCTTCAGGGAGTGTTAATAGAATACTCAGAAGCTAAGAAAAAGGACTTGGATGCAAGCTATCAGAATTTGCTTGATCAGCTCTCAGAGTAAACAGATCACTATACACAAAGTTACAACACTAAGAAACCACATTTAGGCAGCGTCAAACAGGAGATACAAGAATTTTTAAATTTTAAGACAGGAGTTGACACTTTCTTGTTTGTGTTGGAAGTATTGCATGGGGAGAGCTGAGATTGCAAAACTTCTGGCCTTCTAACTTCTTCATCAGATGGTTCAGGTTGCTGTCACAGAATTCAAGGTTCCCTTGAATAAAATAATCCATACTAAAGTGGATCAAATGACTAGTAGAAATCCACAGAGATTTCGAATTGTTGGGAAACAAAAGCCCATGGAAAAAATATCATCATATCTGAAATCCTAACAGTCCCTAGGGTGACCCAATACAAGCACTCCTTAATTGGAAGATTTAACAAATGGTTAAAGGAATGACTCAAATGTGAAAATGTTTACTTCTTGTGAAACTGGGGTTGTTTTGTAGGGGAACATATATCATTGACTAGAACTGGTCTACATATACAGTAAATCTCTCCCCTCCCCAGGGGTGCTATTTTCTTATACTTGGGTATGATATAATTGCCTTACCATATTAACTGCTTTTCCTCCCCACCTATTCTTGGCCTCCCAATGAATAAGTTCCAATACTACACTACCAAATTACTTCTACCCCCCCGCCCATTATCAGTGCATTCTGTTTGTCCTAGTTCCCACAATGTTTGTATTGCATACATCAGCTTCATTATCAGAATGCAACCTGTAATTCATCCACCTGTGTTAAATCAGTGTTCGCCACCTGCGCATTGTGGAACCTTGTATGTATGTATGTATGTATGTATATTCAGCCTCTATCATTTAATGCTCATCTCATGTATATATTGTTATTACCTATCTGTATTGTACATTGCTTGTCTATATGTATTGGGACCTCCTTGTGAATGAGCTTGCTCAATGGAGTTTTTCCTGCAATAAACTTGAACTTGAACTTGAAATCAAACAGGAGAAGGACTTTTAGGACAGAAAATATCTGAAGCATTGGATAGAAATGTAAACTAATAAGGCAGGGGAAATTGGGAGAGACTGTAAAGCACAGCACTGTAGTTCTGGAAAAAAACAAAAAGAGGCCAATAGAAAATTGTTCTTAATGCTTAAGTAATAGTATTACCAGGATGAAACATAACATGAGCAGTAAGACCCAAAATAAATGCAACTTATAGATGGGAACACTTGTTAATGTCAAAGTCTGATTAACAAAATGGAGGAACTATAAATAACAAGTAAATCTAAGAATCCAGTATATCTGGGATAACAGAGACATGCTGGTATGAAAAGCATCCTGGAACACCAGTATTGAGAGTTATAATCTTTTTAGAAGACATTGGGAGGGTAAGAGGGTAGAGGACGTGTGAGGTACTGTATTTAAAAGCAATATCAATATAGTAGATATCACTGCACAAATAAAACTACAGCGAATAGTACTGAAACTATGTGGATACATATGACCTATAAGAAAATGAGGAACTGGTAATAGGACTTTGCTACACACATCTGGACTTAGCTAAAACTTTCTCACTAGCTATTTTTGGAGATATTAGTACAGCCACAGAAATGGAAAGCACTTAAATGCTAAAAGATTTTAGTTTCCCAGACATAATCTGGACAGGTCCAGAAGGATTAAAAAAATCTGTAAACATTATAACAAGGTTAACACAGTCCAGCTTATAGTAGAAAATCAGTTTCCTGACTAAAGGAGAGAATATTTTGGATCTGGTTTTAGCACATATGACATTTCCATGGTAGAGTGTAAAATAACTGTACCTTTAATGAACAGCGACCATGTGATGATAAATTTTAAGACAGAGCACGCAAGGGAGAATAAATGGCACCACAGAAATACTCCTATATCATAAAGCAAAGTCATACTTAAGAAGTGATGCAGTGTGATTTGGAATAATATCTTGGGGGATAAATTACCAGAACAAGCATGGCAGACATTTAAGGGAATCATTCTTCATTCTGGATATTTGTGTTATAAATATTGCAAAAACAAAACAAAATATACATATAACAACAAAGGACACAGATCAGTGTGGTTACTCAAAATTAAAACACATAGGCAGAAAGGGGTACAGAGACTTGGAATGTATATAAACATAAGTTGAAAGGGATGACTCACTAATTAAGAAGCTGAAATGAAAAATGGAGTTAAGATTAGCAACTGCAGCAAATAAGTCTAACATCAAAACTTTTATTGATACACTGTATAAACTCCTTTAAAAAACAGGAAATTCAATAGGCCCACCCCAAACTGGTCCAGAGACTATACATTCTCCAAAGGAAATTGCAGAAGAATTTAATAACTGCTTCTGTTTGGTTTTCTCCAATGCTAATAATGCAGTACTTATCTCTAATAAGGCCTTAGAAAAAAACACCATGAGACATTCCAAAAAAACAGAAGCTTAAATTGAGGAAAAAAAACCTAAGGCAATGCTCATATCCGGGAGCAGATACTATCTCGAGTAAAATGCTTAAGCTGATGGGGAAAGACTTAGTAATAATATTTAATAAATCCTTAACAGAAGGTCCAGTCCCAGATGATAGGAGAACAGCTAATACTCTTATATTCAAAAAAGTGCACACTCAGATACTGCAAAATATAGGCTGATCAGCCTTACCTGGGTCCTAGGAACAATTCTGGAAAGCATAATTAAGGACCTCCTATTTGATCATATAGAAGTTCATGGTATCATAGATTATCACCAGATGGATTTGTTAAAGATCCACCCAATGGGGGACTAAATCATTTGGGCAAAGCTAGGTCTCAACAGAATCTCACAATTTTTGCAAGGAGGGATAGTAGACTTTGACACATCACGGAGATATTTTGTTCCACAACAACACTTCTATCGCTATCTCCAAGTGTGTCACTATGTAATGGAATACCTCAATTGTACAGAGGATATCCAGGAATCTAATTTCTCTGATTTGATACAGCAAACAATCTTGAAAGCTTTACCTAAACACTATAGAATTACTGTTTTGGTCATTTTAGGCAACAATTTTTTTTCATTTGCTCCAGATCTACTATTCTCGTTACACAACTGATAGCTCCTAACAACCTTGGTAATGCAAACATTTTAATATCTATTGCAGCTATCGATGATGAACTCAGGCTCATGTTTCTCCACTAGCAACTTTATTTTGCACTCTTTCTGGAGTCTGCACCCTGCACTTTATGCACATAAGCACCTTGTCCAAGTTAAGCAGCTATACAAATGGACCCCTTTACCTTCTACTAATTAATTATTGCTAATAGCACACAGTATTGTTATTATCATATGGGAATCACAGATGTCCTATTTTTTTAGCAGAGTAAATTGTAGCAGGATGGGTGGTATATCACCCTAACACTACTGTTGGTAGTAGTCAGTCTGTGACTCACATCATATTGATGTGCACAGCTTTGACACTTGACCTCCCCCACATTGCTCTGGTCTAACTGCGTCATTTGAAATTTTTTAAGATATATATCTGACAAAGCACGGATCTGGGTAAACCAAGAGGACAGGGAGGTACTGTATATCCCAGTGGAAAATTAATTGGTGCCCCAACCCTAGCTGATTAGCTCTTTGCACTTTGTATCATTTCCTTTTGTTTTGCGATCTCTAAGTGGCATCATAAACTGAGTAGCATTCTGTTTGAAATAATCTACTACATGCTTAACAATACAATACAGTGCTATAAGATGTTCTGCATCATATTTCTATAGACTATTCATATTTGGAGCATTTGCCATTATCGTTTGCCGCTGAACAAATGATTGATTTACACACATGATCCTCAGTTTCTGCTCACAAAAGCTATGTACAAATTGTTTCAAGGATTTTAAGGTGCAAAATACAGTGGCAGGGAATACTGATACAAAAACAATGCTCCACCTCAAGGAGTTTGTGTGGCAAATCTATTTGCACTCTGTTAAGAAAACAAAAAAAAAGTCTGTAGACTTGAATTTTTTTTTTTTACCAAATCTTTACTTATTACACAGACAAAAGAACACATTTTAGTAACTTCATTCCATCCGTCTCAACAGCAAACTATGTTTTTATGGCTTAATTGCCTATTCCACAGCTGCAGACACTGCTGAGTATCTTAATCATAGTATTCCAGACAACAAGAACATCCATTCTAGGATTGCAGAGCAAGGTGGACTCACACGTGTGTGCATGTATGTGTCATAGCTGATGTTTCAGCATCTAAATCACACCCTCAACAGAGCTAACATTGCTTCTCCATTGTACTGCTTTTATAGTGAAATGGTTGCCATGGTAACAAGACAACATAGCATATTGCCAACTCACATCTGGTTCTGGTAAGAAATATCATGTTAAAGTAAGTCACTTCAAACTATTCATACAATTAGTTAATAATTCCAAAAAACCACCACCACTATGCAAGTGCATTAAACACATAAAAAGGAAAAAATGTACAATAAAAAAAGTGATATACGTGAAAGTTAAAACCATTTTTGAAATCAATTACACTTCCTTTTTACACTCACCATGCATGCACACACAGCAAACATTTTGTTAGGAGAGTAGCTTTGGAGGGGTGTGACAGTGGCACTCCAGTGTAGAATGGTCTGCAAGGGGCTTGTCAGTGTCACACCAATCATCAGCCAGGCTGATCATGATAGTGTTGTGACTTGTTGGGTGGAACCTTTGTGTATTTCAAAGGAAAGAGATGACCTGATTATTGTTCAGCTCTTTCCTTTGATCTACACCACCCAGCAAGCACTGCTGATCTGTCATGATCAGCCTGCTGAGGAATTACATCCTGTCCATCGATGTCTGTTGCTGCCCCGCCCTTATTGTCCCCCCACCTGACCTTCCCAATCAGCACCCTCCACCCCCCCACAAACATAACACTGACACTGGGGGGGTGTCCAATCCCCCAATGTTGCCACCTGAAATAAGGAAAACCATCCCTCATTTTTTTTTAAATACACCCAGCAAAGGAGAAAGCTGCTCATTGATGTCTGTTGCAGCCGCCGCCATAACTGCCACTCCCCTAAGCCCAAGCCATGTTAATATTCTGGCATGGAGATGCCCAGTCCCCCATGCTGGCTACTACTCCCCACCCTGCCAATTTTAGTTATGCAGCACCCAGGAGCCCACCCCTGGTGCTGCCAAGCATAACTCTAACACTGGGGGTGCCCAATCCCCCAGTGTCACCTACTGAAATAAAGAAAAACTGTCCCTCATAGCTTATTTTTTTAAATACCACATAAAAAGAAAAACATCTATCAATGTCTGTTGTTGCCCGCCATAACTGTCCCACCCCAAGCCCAACATATTAATCTTCTGGCACAGGGTGCCCAATCCCCGTGCTGGCTTCTACCACCCAATGTGAAAAGAAAGGTTTATCAACACTCCAAAGCCAGATAAAGAATGTTCTGATACCAGTGCGTGGAAAATGGATATTTATTGTGGGAACACAATCAGCTCATCTCAGCACTTCAGCCCAGCTTGAGGGCCTTCATCAGGTGTGTGTCTTGGTTTATTTATTTTATTTATTTATTGAATTTTTGATGCGGTAGAATCACTGAGACTAAAAGTCCCTTTTCAGGGGTGACCTGGGGCAGGAGATATAGATGGTAACCAACTGAAATTGAACCAGGTTAAGCTGTTGGTGATATTTTTTAGTGAATGGGGACACCGGGAAATGCCCTGATGTTCACACCTTTATGTATACACTTGTGGTGCAAAATGACATTTCAGTCATTGTTTATAAATGGCACCTATCATGCTCAGAAGGAGTGGTCATAAAAAGATTATGTTGAAAAATGTGGAGTAAAAATGTGAAAAAACAGCTAAGTTATGAGGAAATCAATTGTTCAACATTTACTCATAACTTTGTTTTTTGCAGATTTTGGCCTGTAATGTTCAACATATCCCTTGTGTTACCCCACCTCCTGAACATGGCAGGTGTCATTTTTCAAATCCACTCCAAAACTTGTTTCCACAGTTGCACAGCAAAATCATCTGTCTTGGTCATAACGTCAGGTCATAAAAAGACTATTGGACATTTCGGTTCAAAATGTAGGAGCCCACTTTAAAGTAGAATATTGCCTGTAAGCTGCTCTGTGCTGGGTAATTACAATCTTTATTTATTTTTTATTTACTATGCTTTTTCAACGTCAGAATTTCTGACCAGTCACGGTCCACTCCCTTATGGCGAAACTCCCCAGTTACCCCATTAGCTTGCCCCCAGGGGCGGGGCCGCAGCACCGGCCAAGGCGCTGCGGACACTGCTCCAGTCCGGGAGCTGGCTGGGAGCTGATGAAGAAGCAGTGATGTGGGCATCATGGAGATGCTGGTGATGGTGTTTTTCCCCTATAGGCTTGGGGGCAGGGATGTGCAATGATGACCTGCATCCGCCCTGCCCCCCCAGACGTCCAGATGCCAGCTGCTTGTGGTGCCCCCAGTCTCTGTCAGGGGTCCCTCTATGCACTGGACATTCTCCCTGCCTTCCCCTCCCAGAGAAGGAGAGCAGGCCATGTGATGCTCCATCCTTCTCCCCCTGCCGGCCTTCTGATGACCCGGGTCCGTCCCCGAACCCGGGTCACTGGTGTCGCAAGCGGAAATCCAACTGCTGCGCCGACGGGCCGGCTTGGGTAATTACTATCTAATAATGTGTCAAAGCAGGACACCACTGAAAATGAGATGTTGCATCTTATCTGCTCTATCCTGGGTAAATATATAGTAAAAATGTGTACAAGCAAGACCCAGATACCAGCGGTGAACATTCGGCATTGATATGCATGTTTTTGGTAGTTGTGCTCAAGCTTTAAGTTGTATTAGAAAGCTTTTTTGGTTTTTGAGGCTCTGCTATGCATTTGGTACTTTAAATTCAAATAGAAGTATGGCTCTGGAAGATTTAATCATACCGCCACAGAACATGGAGGTTTTTAACATAAATGCAAAGTATGTGGGTGCAGAATATTTGTGTGTAAAATCATAAAAGAGCCTCATAAACACAAACCATTCTAATGCAACTTTAAAGCTTGAGCTCAACTACCAAAGCAAACATTTGTCAATGCCAAATGATTGCTTGCTGGCATTAGCATTGGAAGTGCATGAGTGAGACAGAGGCAGAATAGGAATTGCAGTGGAGTATTGAACTGACGCAAACCTCACCCCCACCCTCACCCTGCAGAGATAGACGGGCATTGGGGTGTGCCTTTGGGTCATCACCCATAACGCTCATGCTATGTCATCTCACCCTACCCTGCAGACACCAAGTATTGAGGTGTGACTTGGGGTGTTCAGGCTTTACACTCACTCCATTCCATAAGATAATACACTGAAATGGGTGCAGTATAGGAAAATGGGGTGAACTTTGGGGCCGAAGAGTCCAAGGTACACCTTGATGCCTGTCACTGGCTGCAGGATGGGGGTGGGGGTGGAATGGCATGAGCATTACTGTCGACAATCCCAAGCCACACCCCTGACGCCTATAAGTCCCTACTGGGTAATGCGTTATGGTGGAAAACCCTAATGCCCTGGATATTTCTTGGTATTTTCGCTCCAAGTTTTCAACATGGGATTTCTGTGACACCACTGCATGAACAATGACACTATCAGTTCATTAGCCAAAAGGTGATTTTGCACAGTGGCTGTGCCATTTGGTGCCACAGGTGCAAAAACACATTTTCAAACAGGATGTGAAAAATGACAGCTGTACTGTTCATGAGGAGGTGTAAAAAAATGGCAATGTTGAAAATCTGGAGTGAAAATATAAAAAAATTGGTGACGTCACGAGCGTGCATAGAAACTGCACAATGCACACCTGTAATGCAATTATTTTGGGAATTTTTTACACTAGATTTTCAACATAGGCATTTTGAAACCTCCATTCATGAATAGTGGCACCATGATTTTCTTGATCTGTCCCGAACATTGATGTTGCACAGTGACCATGCCCATTGTGTGCCACAGGTGTGAAAGCAGGTTTCGGGCAGCATGTAAAAAATTACAGCTGTACCGTTCATAAGGCAGTGTGCAAAAATTACAATGCTGAAAATCTGGAATAAAAATATAAAAAAATCGATGAAGTTACAAGCGTGTGTAGAAACTGAACAATGCACTCTGGTAACTCAGTCATTTTTTGGAATTTTTTCACCAGATTTGCAACATGGGCCTTTTGGGACCTCTCCTTATGAACACTGTTACTGTGATTTTCTTAATCTGTCCCGAACATTGATTTCTCACAGTGACTGCGCCATTGTGTGTCAGATGTACGAAAACAAATTTTGGGCAGGATGTGAAAAATGACAGCTGTACTGTTCAAAAGGAGGTGTGGAAAAATGGCAGTGTTGAAAATCTGGAGTGAAATTATTATAGATTCTCAAAGTTATGAGCATGCATGGGAACTGTGCAACGCATGCTCATAACACAGTCATTTTTTGGAATTTTTTTCACCAAATTTGCAACATAGGCTTTCATTAATCAATCCCATAAGGTGATTCCATTCAATGACTATGAAATCACCTTTTGGGACTGAATAATTAAATCACAGTGACTGGGTTCATGAGGTGGGGTCCCAAGAACACCAATTTGAAAATTTGGAGCCAAAAGTCACAAAAATGGCCAAGATATCCACCTAAGTTGAACCCCTCCCCATTTATGCCATTATACAGCTTACTGGCATTTTTCAGTTCACAGTCGTCTTTGAAGACTGCAGATGTGTTCCGCTCCACGAAGATCATTGTGTCAGGCTCCAGAGGTAAGTATGGGGTGAGGGGGGTGCGGGGAGGTGGGGTGCACAGAGGGTGGGTGCGGGTTGGGTGCGGGGGGCATCGCAGACAACGAGGGACCATTTTCTTGTTTCAGGTAGTAAAAACAAAACACTGGACATCGCAGGACCATTTTCTTTATTACAGGGTGAATTCTGACAAATGTTGGAAACACTGGGGTAGGCTCCCAGTGTGCCACCTGTGTTTTGGGGAAGGGGGAACTGAGGCCAACGGGTATTGGGCCCCCCATCAGCAAGGAAAGCATGCCTGTGTTTGGGGGAGGCATGATGCTGAGGGGCATTGGGAACCCCTCTCGGCAGACAAATTCCAACAAGGGGACATTAAACCAATGGAGATTGGGCTCCCCTGTCAGCAAATGAACTGGGGAGGGGCATACCAACAGTGGGATTGGGCACCCCTGATGCTGGCAAAGTCACGAGTGTGTGCACACCCATAATGTAATTAGTTTGGGGATTGTTTACAGCAGATTGTCAACACAGGCATTTTGGGACCTCCGCTCATGAACAGTGTCACTGTGATTTTCTTAATGTGTTCCAAACACTGATTTCCACAGTGACCATGCATTTCTCGCGGAGTCAAAACATTTCAGCCAGGGTGTGAAAATGACAGCTGTACTGTTCATAAGGAGGTGTGCAAATATGCCAGTGTAGAAAATCTGGACTGAAAATATTGCAAATTTGTGAACTTACAACAGTGTGGAAACTGTGCAATGCACACTGTAACACAGTCAGTTTACGGACTTTGTCACAAATTTTCAGCATAGCCATTTTAAGACATCTGCTCATGAACAGTGTCACTATGATTTTCTTAATCTGTCCTGAACATTGATTTTGTACACCGGCCGCGCCATTGTGCACTACTTGCGCAAAAACACATTTGGGTGAGATGTGAAAATGACAGCTATACTGTTCATAAGAAGTGTGGTAAAATGGCAATGTTGAAAATCTGGAGTCAAAATATGAAAACTTTGTGCGTTACAAGCTGCGTAGGAACTGCATATACTGCGATGCTTAAAACAATCATTTTGGGAACTTTTTCACCAAAATTTCAACATAGGGTTTTGGGGGCCTACCCCTCATGAACTGTGATGTTGTTGTTTTGTTACTTGGTCCCAAAAGGTGGTTCCGTGCAGTGACCGCGAAATCACTTTTCGGGACCGAATAACAAAATGACAGTGCCAGAATTCATGAGATGGGGTCCCAAGAACCCCATGTTGAAAATTTGGTGAAACAAATTCCCAAAAATGTCTGAGATATGCATCAAAGTTGAAAAAACCCTATTTATTCTATTATACAGACTACTGGCATTTCCTCAGTTCGCAGTCAGCTTTGAAGAGTGCAGACATGTTCCCGGTCCACCGAAGATCATCACGCCAGACTCTGGAGGTAAATATGGGGTGAAGGGGGGTGTGGGGAGGCAGGGTGCACAGAAGGTGGGCATGGGTGGGTGGAGGGTCAAGACAGTCAGCTAGGCACTGTCTTTTCTTACAGGTCATTTTATTTTAAGACAATGCGGGACTTGTGCCACGCTGGGTGGGCTCCCAGCATGGCAGCTGGAAGGTGGTTTGGGGGGCAATGGAGCCGATGGAGGATTGGGGCACCCCGTCCAGCCATCTGAATGTTTGCCATGCTGGGGTGGGCTCCCAGCGTGTGTAAAATCGGGATTTTTGTGTGTGTGGGGGGATTCAGTGGAGCTAATGGGGATTGGGCACCTCTGTCACCATACAGACTTTGCCACGCTGGGTGAGCTCCCAGCGTGGCACCTAAATCTGTTTGGGGGGGCAGCGGAGCCGACAGGGGATTGAGCACCCTCGTTGGCCATACAGTGTGTAGGGGGACTTGAGACTACATAAGCACACTGGGGTGGGCTCCCAGCATGCTACTTAGGTGTGTGTGTGGGGGTGCAAATTGTCTATGACAGTTTAGATGCAGTGAGCACTGACATGTAGGCAATTTGCATACTGCTGATGGTCGGCAGTATGCAAACTGCCTACATGAGCCGCTGAGTTTTCCTTTCAACTGTATGCCTCTGCATCTGAATGGCTGTCATAGACAGCTCAGACATTCATTGGTGCGGTGCAGCCGTGCCTGCAAAAGGGAGCAGAGCATTGGAAGTGGGGGAGGCACACCTACGAAAACTCGTATGATGGCACTAAGTTTCTTGCACATGCGTGCAAGCAAACATAAAAAGGAGGCATAGTTGATTTCATTGTCCATTTCACTATCCACTCCTGTTCTCCTCCCAGCTACTACCACCCTGTGTAACCACTATATCCTTCACTCTGTTGCAGCAAATGCCTGAAACCATTTATGATTTTGGCACCCACCACCTCAGCTGGCAAACTGTTCCATAATTCCACCATCCTTTCTGTAAAATAAAACTTTCTTATATCCCTCTTTAACCTCCCTCCTTGAACTGTTTCTCATACTAAAATAGTTCCTAACATTTCACCTTGCTTATTCCTTTCAGGAACTTGAAGGTCTTTGTCATATCTCTCCTCTCCTCTGTTGCCTGGTCTCCAGTAAGTACATGTTCAGTGCCTTGAGCTGATCCTTGTATGATCCGTTCTGTTGGCCCAGAATAATTCTTGTCACCCTTTGTTGCACCATCTTTAGTCTGTCCTTATCTTTCCTGAGATGAGTGGCTGATTCTCAAAGCTCCTGGGGCGGTGCAAGGGACTTGCCTTCCAATAATTGGTGCAAAGTGCCTTGCATCAAATGATGTCCCAGGGCGATTCAAAAGGCTGCCTGGGCCTATTGCATGCAGCCTGCAGCTAACAGGGCTTGTGCTGCTCTTGCACCACACACTGTACTGTGGCATGGTCCAAGGGACTTGCAGCAGATGCAGGCTGCCAATCCCCGAGATCAGGATTCACAAAACTCCTGGTGGTGAAATTTCTAAGCACCATTAGACATGCCAGAGTGGTCTAAGGATACTTAGAATTTCACACGGAGTGTTGACCTGGTAGTGGTAATGTGCCACAGTCCCCTTCCCTGCTGTCCCCATGAAAAAGGGTGTCAAATACCTCCCTCATGGTATAGTAGACTCCCAGTCCCCGAGTACCCCCATATAAATAAATATTGCCAAAGTTCCCTCCCTGGTGGACTAGTGGATCCCACCTCCCCAATGTCCCCATGAAGTATGTATTAATCATCAGACCCTGGTGGTCTAGTGGACCACCCTTCCTGATCCCTGATGTCCCATGATGTATTACCCTATGAAAAATCCCTGCTGATCTAGCGGCCCCTCCCTTCAAAGCCCCAATCCCCCGTTATGCCATAGTATTTAATAGTTGGTGGTGTAGTGTCCTCCCACCCCACCCTGGTTGGCAGTGTCCCCCAACCCCACTTCCCCATCCCCAGAGTGGGCCAGTGATTGGCACAGCCCACTGCTCACCACCACGGCCAGCCACTAACTGAGCTGTGAAGGAGCATGCACTGTATACAGTATGCGCTCAGTGACAGCTGTCAATCACCAAACTCATACTGTATACAGTATGTGCTCCTTCAGAGCTTAGTCAGTGGCTGGCCACGTGGTGAGCTGTGCCAGTGGCCGGCCCGCTCTGGGGATGGGGGAGTCGGATGGGGAAACACTGCCTACCGGGTGTGGAGCCACTAAACCACCAACTGTTAAATACTATAGCATAATGGTGATAAGGGCTTGGGGCACTAGATCATCAGGATTTTGTATAGAGTAATACACCATGGGGACATTGGGGTCAGAGACAGTGGGTCTACTAGACCACCAGGGTCTGATGAATAATACATACTTCATGGGGACATGGGAGGGGGTCCGCTACTCCACCAGGAGGGGGCTCTGAAACTATTTATTTATATGGGGTACTCAGGGATCAGGGGTCCACTTGACCACTAGGGAAGTATAGGACACCCATTTTTGTGGTGACATCAAGGAGGGTGGATTGCTAGTCTGCCAAGGATTGTCTGGGGACTTTACCACACTGCTGCTCACAGCTTGTGGCACCCAGTCCAGGTGCACCCTCTGTTTGGCGCACCACTAGGATTGCCGCAAGCCATGGGACTTTGCCACTGGGATCCTACCCAATCAAGAATCAGGAGCTGGGTCCTTGGAATTCCCGAGTTTGCCGCAGCCCTAGCTCACTACACCTTGTGGTGATCTTAAGGCTTTTTCAGAATCGGGCCTGAGGACTCCAGAACTGGACATAGTACTCCAGACGCGGCTTCACCAACCTGTAAAGAAGTAGTAATACCTCTTTTCTTCTATTGTCAGTACCCCTTCCAATAAACCCCTACATCCTTGTTGCCTTACTAGAGGCCTTGCTGCACAAGCTTGATTGTTTAACTTGAAGTCATGTAAATACAGGTTTAAAACATCAGCCTCAAAAATATGAAATCCTGTAGACAATGTTGAAAACTCTAAGTACATTTATTTTGTAAATACAGTAGCACTAATTACTTTATGTTTTAGATGTGTAGCTAATCTTTCAAATATATATTAAGACACATGTTTATTTGTACCCCACCTATTAAGGCCATGTAAAGAAAATGCATTTGAAAGGTGCAATACTTACAGTGGAGCCTGCCAGGATTCAATGCAAAATACTGCAGAATTCTTCAGTTTACTGTGGAACATAG
Source organism: Neoceratodus forsteri (assembly GCA_016271365.2). NCBI lineage: Eukaryota > Metazoa > Chordata > Ceratodontiformes > Ceratodontidae > Neoceratodus > Neoceratodus forsteri. The sequence goes on along the minus strand of CM028130.1, from coordinate 271,714,421 downwards.
TGCAATTTCAAAGTCAGTTAATCCTTTTTGTCATACAGGAATCTGTCACTGTGTTGAACCTTGGGTTTCCACTGTGTTTTTAGTAATGGCATGAAACATATTTGAACTGATGAATTGCATCTGTACTGTGCTTATAGGACTCATGGTCTGAAGTCAATACCTGTAACTTTGTCTTTTCTTAGGCTGCACTACTGGAAAATTGATCTTTTATGTACAGTACATAATGTATTTGTTCTGGTTTCTGGACATCTTCTGCTGTCATCGGTACATCTTTACATAGAAACACATAGAATTTGATGTCAGATGAGGACCGCTTGGCCCACCTAGTCTGCCCTTTTGCCTACCTAACAGATAAGCTGCAGATCCTAGTTAATCAACAGCCTACTTCCTCCTAGCCCCCACTAGACTTGTCTTATGTCTGTCCCATGCATTCTTGAATTCCCTCACTGTTTTTGACTCTACAACCTCCTCAGGAAGGCTGTTCCATGCATCTACAGCCCTCTCTGTGAAGAAATATTTCCTCACATTACCTCTGAGCCATCCCCCCTCTATCTTCAAATTGTGCCCCCTTGTAATTGCACACCTCTTTTTCTGAAAGATGCTACCCTCTTGGACTTTGTTGATTCCCTTGAGGTATTTGAAAGTTTCTATCATGTCCCCACCCTCTCCCTCCTCTCCTCGAGGCTATGCATCTTAAGCTCCTTTAATCATTCTTCATATGTCTTCTGGTGCAGAGCCTGCACCTTTTTGGTTGCCTCCTCAGGACAGCCTCCACCCTGTCTATGTCTTTGTGGAGCTGGGGTCTCTAGAACTGTACACAGTAATTCAGATGTGGTCTTACCAACTGTCTGTACAGAGGGCCAACAACTTCCTATTTTCTACTGGTGATGCCTCTCTCTATGCATCCCAGTGTAAACCCCCCCTACAAATTGGGGTTCCTGAAAAGTCTTCCTTGAGCTTGCTTAAATGCTCACTGCCAGGCTGGTGTCCTGCGTTTTAGCAGTTTAAATGTATTACCAGAGAGTGCCTGTATAGCCTCTGTGTACTGTCTCTTTAAGAGCTGCCTGGATTGTAGTCATAATTAATCTGAGAGGGATCTCTGTTAGAAGATGTACTTCTTTGCTGATCATTTGTTAGAGCAGTAATAATATTGCAGTTTGTTCCAACCTGCCTTCTTTGCAGCATGGACAGTTCCGTTTGTTTCCATCATCTTGGTCCTGGACTGTCAGAATGGGCCAATCAGTACATTTGGGACTCTAAATGGAGCCTGCCTACAGGGGCTTGGTGGGGCCAAAACTTGTAAGAATTGTAGTTGTGGGCTTTTGGTGCCTAAAATAACCTGGAGGGGGATCCCTTGTTGTGACTGACAGATCAGCCAACCAAACTTTTTGTATCTCGGGGAAAGTCCCACACTGCTTGCAGTTTCAGTTCGATCTGAGCTGGGAAGTGAAGAAGTAACAGCTTGAGATAGTTCAAGCAGCAATCCATAGTGGATTCACGGGGGAGAACTGTGGAAAGGCCTGAGTTTGGCCTGCATGCCTGCCTGCTGTCCCTGAGAGGGAACTTGTGCTTTGTTTGGACTGAATCCGAATTTGGAAAGTGAATTAAGCCACTGAATTGTGACCAGACTTTAACCTGAAGAAGACAGAAGATTTGCTGAATGCGATTGGCTCTGTCAGGACTTCCAACTACCTCTGAACTCCCGGATTGTGCAGAGACTCTGTAATTGCGACTGGAAAACCATTTGCCTGGTACAGGGGAATTTCCTTACATGAGAATGTGATGTGTGCTCATAGTGGGTAGTGATTTGGTTCCCCACTGTGTGTCTGGACTGTGTTTTGCTTGCTGGATGCTGTATCCAGCTCCACGGACTGAATCCATATCCATTTCATTTGCCTGGGCCCTGCTACACTGGCCCAGCCAGAATACCTGCTACACAGAGAAAGTCCACCGATGAGAGACCGGCCTGGGATCAGTCCCTGCTCAATGCCTTGAACAGGAACGACGCTTCGGTGACTTGTGTGGGCCCTGCTTCTCTGGGCACTGCAGTTCAACAGTCTGCAGTCTCAATTTCATCCTGCCTGTGTCCAGTATTGGAAATCATGAATAAACATCAGGGTAACTCCCTGCAACAACAGATACATCTAAAAGTGTTGTCATCTGATTGTCTTGTTGCCTTTTCTATCATGAACTGAGCCCTCCGGCTCCAGATTACAAATAGTGTGTGTTGTGCATATTGCTTTCTTCCATCACAGGGCCCCAGCCAGCTGCAATGTTCCTGGCTAGCCCACCATTTTCCTACCTGGGTACCCAGAGTGCGTGACTGTGTAGGGACTATGAACTGCATGCATCACTGTTCTGATTAATATAGCTTTTAAGCAAATCAACCTGATTACGCCCCTCTCTTGTTCAAGTCCCTTGAATAAATCAGATTTAACTTTGTTTGCATTTAACCTGTCTGTGGTTCCAGTTTGTGCCAAAGTATTGTACTGTTGCTATTTGCTGTGCTTAACCTTATTTTACAGTGGGACCCCAGGGTCAAGCTGGAGGAACCAGCCCTGGTGGTAAGTGCAAACAGTGTGGGTAATTGCCTGGTGAATAAGGGTCATTGTGAAAGTAATTATTGTATATTGTTTAGGCCACTAGAAGGGAAAGAGGGTGGCTACAGTGTCCGAGAGGGCTGTGCCCAGGTTAACTTGACCACTAAAAACCCTGACCTCCAGGTGGAGGCACCCATTTCATTACCCAGGCCCCTTAACCTACTACTAGCCAAGCAGGGGTAGTAGCCCTTCGGATAGCACCACCTAGGGGTTACACCAGTATCCCCACAGCCCTCCTTACTGCTTTCTCACATTTTTGGCCCGCCTTTAGGTCTTCTGATATGACTACCCCCAGGTCCCTTTTCATTTTTGTTGTCAGTATCTCACCCCCTTTGTGTACTCTTCCCCTGGGTTTTTGCTTCCCATGTGCATTACTTTGCACTTCTTTGTGTTGAATCTAAGCTGCCATACATTTGACCATTCCTCCAACCTTGCCAAGTCCCTTTTCATCCTTTCCACCCCTCCTTGCGTATCAACCCTGTTTCAGATCTTTGTGTCATCTGCAAAGATACATGCTTTTCCTTCCAGTCCCTCTGCAATGTTACTTATAAAGACATTAAAAAGGACTGGCCCCAGTACTGAACCCTGCAGTATCCCACTAGTAACCCCACTTTCTTCACTGTGGACTCCGTTTACTATTACCCTTTGTATTCTGTTGTCCAGCCAGTGTTTTACCCAGGCTACCACCTTGGGACCCACTCCCAGGCTGGCTAACTTATTTATTAATCTTTTGTGTGGGGCTGTGTGAAATGCCTTGCCAAAGTCTAGGTAGGCCATGTCCACAGCCCCTCCCTGGTCTACTACTTTTGTCACCCAATCACAGAAATCAATTAGATTTATCTGACATGACCTTCCTGCTGTGAATCCATGCTGCCTTGGGTCATGTGCTCCACTGGCCTCTAGATACTCAACAGTTCTTTCCTTCAGAAGTGACTCGATCATTTTCCCTACCACTGAGGTCAAACTGACAGGTCTGTAGTTTCCTGCCTCTGTCTTGCCCCCACTTTTGTGAAGGGGAATCACATCTGCCCTCCTCCAGTCCTCAGGTACCACACCATCCTCCCATGATTTATTAAAAAGGGTAGTCAGTGGTGTTACTAGTTCTTCCCTTAGTTCTTTTAAAATTCTGGGGTGAATCCCATCAGGCCCCATTGCTTTATCCACCTTCAGTTTTAAGAGTTCTTTCAGAACCCTTTCTTCTGTGAAAGGACTAATATCAGCCCCCCTATCCAGAGTGCTTCTATTGACTGGATTAGGTATCTCTCCCTGCTTTTTCATTGTGTATACTGAGCAGAAGTATTTGTTCAGTATCCCTGCTTTTTCACTGTTGCTCTCTGCCCAACCACCTTCCTCTTTATTCAGCCTCAGTATCCCTGCCTTAGTCTTTCTTTGTTCCCTAATGTACCTATAAAAGTTTTATCCCCCTTCTTAACCGAGTTGGCTATCTTGTCCTCGGTTTGGGCCTTTGCTCTTCTGACTGCCTTCCTCGCTTCCTTCTGCTTTAACTGGTAAAGTTTATAGTTTGTAAGTCTCTTACAGCATCACATATTCTGTAGTTTTCACAACATTGTTTAGGGTTGACTTCCAAGTTGTGCAGTTGGTTTAAAGATGTATAAAGTCACCCTTTGGCATCCATTGGCTAGTTCTTGATCTCTGTCCAATGAATGAAGACTTATTATATATTCATGAGGGCTACTTTCCTGTAAACCACAAGTTACAACTGTAGGTGGTTCCACTTAAGGACGCTTTAAACTTCTGCTTTTTTATAAGTTTGAATATCTTCCTACAACAATCAGGCACGTTCACAAAAAGTACAGATTCATGTAATTCATAACAGGGCCAACATCAAGATATATTTTATGTCTAGGTATCATTTATACTTTTGAAGAAAAGCATTTTCCTGTGTTTTTAATTTTAAAAGTTTATATAGACACCAAAATATCCCTTTGATTGCTAAAATTATCCTCATGAGAGGTTATAAAATAGGTGATTATAGACATTGAAATTCTTTCATAAAATACAAAAGATTTTCATTCCTCGATTGCCTTTTCTCTGTTGTGTCTTTACTAAATAGTTCTTTGGCAGTTTAAGCTTTTTTTTGTTAAACATATTTTATTGAAGTACTGTTGAATTACAATTTATATATAAAACAGCATATAGATCTATGCTATTAAAGTATGATATTGAATAAAAGATTTTGTCAAGAAGCACATCCAGAAAAGATAGTTTTGCAGAGAAACAAACAGGTATAAAACCTATTGGCCCTGAATATTAACACATAAATACAGTGACGTGGTGACAAGTATTGGGATACCAATAAACTAATAATATAGATATAACATCGTGACTCAAGATCAGTAGCAGAAAGGGGTCCCCACAAACAATTTAGACTTATGAAGATCTACATAGGAACATAAGAATGGTGTTGGCAGATGGGGACCACTTGATCCATGTGGTCTGCCCAAGGTGGCTACCCCTCCCCCATTTAATTGTTCCTGCCAAGCTGTCCACACTGTCGGTCCCATGCTAGCTTAAATTCTCTTACTGTTTTATCTGCATCACCTGTGCTGGCAGGCTGTTCCATGGCTCTCATCACTCTCCATGAAGAAGTACTTTCTATAGTTGGTCCTGAACTTGCCTCCACCAGACGCAAGTTGTGCCCCCGTCCAAGATCCCTTGTTTTCTTGGAAGAGGTTCTTCATCTTGTTTATTCCATTGACGTGTTTGAATGTTTTTGTCATGTCACCTCTGTTTCTTCTCTGTTCTAGTGAGTACAACTTCAACTCCTTGAGCCTAGTTTCATATGTCTTATGGTGCAGCCCCTGCACCATTTCAGTGGCCTGTCTCTGCACCATCTCTAATCTGTATTTGTCCTTTTTCAGGTGTGGCCTCCAGAACTGGACACAGTACTCCAGGTGCAGCCTCACCATTGATCTGTACATTGGCATGATTACCTCTTGCTTTCTGCTTATAATGCCCCTACCTATACATCCTAGGATACCATTTGCTCTCTGTGCCACTTTTTTACACTGCTGTGTGACTTTTAAGTTATTGGTGATGAGTACACCCATTCAGTGTGTACTTTATTTCTGGGTTTTGCTTTTCTAGGTGCATGACCTTGCATTTCTTGCCATTAAACTTTAACTGCCATAGTTATGACCAATCCTGTGGTTTCCAGAAGTGGCCACTATGCATGGCCCCTCCTCATGTCCACCCTGTTTAGAGCTTTGTATCATCTGCAAACAGGCATACCTTCCTCAATTCCTCTGCAAATATCACTGATGAATATGTTGAAGAGTATTGGACCCAGCACTGACCCATTTGGCACGCCACTGGTCACCTCCACTTCCTGTGACATAGCCCCATTTACCAAGACTTCCTGTTTGGTATTCTGTAGCCAATTCCTAACCCAGTTGACTATCTTGTGCCCTAACCCTGTGTGCTCCAGCTTATTTCCCAGCCTCTTGTGGGGGACAGTGTCAAAGGCTTTACTGAAGTCTAGGTACACTCTGTCCACTGAGCCGCCATGATCCATTGTTTTGGTAATCCAGTCAAAGAAATGTGTCATGTTTGTCTAACATGATCTTCCTGCCGTGAAGCCATGTTGCCTGGGGTCTAGTTTTCTATTTTCCCTCAGGTATTCCACTATTCTCTCCTTTAGTAGTGCTTCCATCATTTTTCCCACTATTAAGGTTAGGCTGACTGTGCAATAGTTCCCAGTATCCTCCTTACTTCCTCCCTTGTGCTGGGGCACCCTGTTGCTGTTCCCCAGTCCTAAGGTACTGTGCCAATCTCCAGTGATGTACTAAATAAATTCTGCTAGTGGTGCTACAATTTCTTCCCTTAGTTCCTTCAACACCCTCGGGTGAATTCCATCTGGCCCCATTGCTTTATCAACTCTAAGTGTGTTTAGCTCTTCTAGGACTCTTTTCTTTGTGAAGGGGTTCGTGTCTGCCTCCTTGTTATTGTGTTCCATCTGCTTCAGTGGAGGACCTTTTCCACTGTCCTCTACTGTGAAAACAGAGCAGAAGAACTTGTTCAGCACCTCTTCTTTGTGATTGTCATCCTCTGCCATCTGGCCATCTTTTGCTATTAGTCTGACTATTCCCCCCTTACTCTTCCTTTTTTCTCTCATATACCTTTAGAAGGCTTTATCTCCCTTCTTAACTCCCCTTGCTATTTTTTCCTCTGTTTGTGCTTTGGCCCTTCAAATGGCTCTTCCTACCTCCCTGAGCTTGTTCCTGTAGTTGTCCATGTTGGCTTCCTTCTGTGATACCTTGAATTGCTTAAAGGCCCTCTTTTTATCTCGTATTATTGCTGCTAAGTCTCTGGTGAACCAGAGTGGTCTCCTCCTTCTTTCTGATTTACTGATTTGACATGTACATTGTTCAGTAACTGTTGCTATGGTCTTCTTAAAATGCTCCCAGTCATATTTCATGTCCTCCGTGCTTCCTCTAGCTAGTAATGATTTGATTCTTGATCTCATCTCTGGAAAGTTTGCCCTATGGAAATCCAGGATCATGATTTCTGTGTGACATATTTCTTCATCTTGTTGATTGATAGCCAGACAGACCTATGGTTCCTGGTCCCTTGGTTTACGCCCACCTGAACATTTGAAACCCTTGAGCTGTTTGTGAGCACTATGTCAAGGGTAATGTGATCTCTAGTGGGTGAGTCCACTAGTTGGTTGAGCCCTGCCCTTTCAATGTGAGCAGGAACTCCCTACTCATTTCAGAGGATGCTGTGTGGAAGTCCAATCTACATTGGGCAGATTGAGCGTCCTAACTATTAACAGCTAACCTTCATCAGCCATCACTGAGATGAGTTCAGAAGTAGTATAGTACAGTGGTTTAAGGCTCTGAGCTGCAAATCTGAAGACCTGGGTTTGAATCCCATAGCCACTTGCATACTGTGTGACCTTGAGCAATCACTTAACTTCCCTGTGCTTCCAGGTTGAACTTGTAAACAAGCTTTCAGCTTAGTGTGTTACCTGGTAAAAAACAACTGAAAAAAAAACAACACTGAACTGAGATGGCTTCTAGGAGTTCCTTGTCAATTTCTAGTTCCTGTGTTGGGGTTCTGTATATAACCCCCACTCTGATGGAATCCTTGTCCCCAGCTCCTAGGGTAACCCTCAGGGCCTCTGTGTTCCTGTGTTGTCCCTGGGTCTCTGTTGCATTGATCCCCTCCCTTACATACAGAGCCACCCCCCCTTCCTTCCCTTGTGGTCCCTCCTGAAGAGCATGTAACCTGGTATGACTACATCCCAGGTGTGGCTCGTAGTGAACCATATTTTTCTGACTGCAATCCATTCTAGTTGTGTCTCTGCCAACATGGCTGTGAGCTTTGATATCTTGTTCAGTATGCTTTGAGCATTAATGAACATTGCTTGCCATCCCTGGGTCTGCCTTTGTAAGGTCTGGTTATGCAGTTTTAATTTACAATATTTGTGCTTCATACTCCCACCACTTTTCCTTGGTGGATCATCCTTCTGATCTAAGGTTACGCTAATCTTATGGTGCTGAGATGCTGTGCTAGCTGAGATTGGGGGAGGGGTAGATGGTGCCTTCTCTGATGTGATGGGTGCCTTTGCTTCCTCCCCCTCTGCTAATTTAATTGAGAGATATGGACATCGAAACGTCTGACCGAGCACTTGAGGTCCTTGCCTTGTGAGGTGTAGGCTGTCGAAGACAAAAAACTCCCTCTCCCAGAAGGTGTGCCAGTTCCCTATATAGTGATGTCCTTTTCTTTACACAGATTTTTAGCCAGTTATTAACTTCAATTATGTCTTTCTCTTTGATCTTCTGCATCTAAAAGGAGAGCACATTAGAATGGATAGCACGCAACATTGGTCCCCACGTGTGATGAAACTGTTCTCTTGACCTATGGCATTAAAACGGTAGCTCTCCAACCTCATATATGTAATAGATTATTCAGCCAGTGGGCTATTGTAGGTGGTGAGCCACTAAGCTAATGCTGCACTACAATTTTTCTTGCATAAATCAATGCAATTCCCCACAGTCCATGTCTAGCTCTACTTCTGCAGCCAAATGTCTGAGAATCTTCTATGCCCAGCATAAACTCAGAGGGGCTATTAGGAAGTGAGCACTCCAAAGCTGATTCCATAATTCCATGCATCTCAACCCAAAATGGTGCTATCTTGCTACACATCAATGGCATGTGTATGAAGTCCCCATCTGTCACATTACATTTAGGACAGCCAAGATCATAAGAGTCCTCATATTGATTAAGCTTTTCCAGTATGAGGTAGGTTCTGTAAAGAAAATTGAAATTAATTCTTCTCAGTTTATTGGAACTAGAATGTGTGCACATGTTTAATTGTGGCTTGCCACTTGTCTGCCACTATTACCATATCCAGATCCTCATTCCAACACTCCTACACTGCAACACAGGGGTGGGGGTACACCCATGAATAATCTATACAATGCTGTGAGGGGTCTGGAGCCAGGCTGTGACTGGGAAAAAATTTCTTCTATGGGGAAGACTTAATATTATGGTGGAATAAGTGCTCTCTGACATGCAGGTATGCAAAAAAATCTCCAGTCTGCAAGAGAACTCCTCTGATTTCAGTGAAGGATTTCAGAATACCTCCCACATACAAGTCTCTGACAAACTGTAATGCTCTCTTTCCCCATCTTGATAGTGTTTAGTGCAAGGGAACAAGAAACTCATCCTGAACTTTAGAAAAACTAAGGTTATGACATTCTACAACCAACAGAGCAAGTACAAACCTCTGCTCCTCAACATTATGAACCAAGTGGTGGCCTCACTTGAGCATATTCCTGCATTTAAATAACTTTGGCATCACCCTGGACAGCTCACTTATGTTCACACAGCATATAGATAATGTGGCAAAAGCTGCCACTATACGGATTAGCCTGCTTCACAAACACAAGCATTGTCTGACCCACGAAGCCCTCAGACTGGCTATCTATAGTTCTGTCATCTCCATTATTGACTATGGTCTTGCCATCTACAGCTCTGCCTCCCAAACTGCTGTCCAGAGGATATCTGTGACACTCAATAAAACCTGTAGACTCCTAACAGGTGCCTCCCACCTAACTCACACCTGTGACCTATATGCCCAGACTGGGTGGCTTCCACTCATGAGCAGAATCCAATACCCGACCTACCTACTCACCAAAAAAATTATCCTTGTGCACATGCTGCCTGGAGTTACTAAACTCCTTACCACCTACAGCAACATCCAACCTACACGGAGAGCTCTTCAACAGACGTTCCAGGTCCCAAGATGCGGACCTCTATATGGCAGAGATCATTCTCATTCAGGGCTCCTCAGTGGTACAACACCTAAACAAAGAAGCACTTACAGCTGCAACTCTAGGTCCCTTTAAAAGGAACTTGATGCTCCATTGCCTCAACCTCGAGTATGACTGCCACTCCTAAACTATGGTCTTCACCTTGCACCAGTGACAATGGTACTCTGGATCTACTGTCTCCTTAATCCTCCTTGCTCACCCCCCACACTCCTCCCTTTACTCACTGCTCCCCTAGCAGCTGACTCTAGGCCTGAGCCACCATCACCTATCTCTTGCCACCTGCCCCTACTAACTGACAATGGCCTTTGCCTGCTCACTCATCCCTGCATCTCTCCTCTCCATCTGCTGTTCCCCTTCAAAATTGACTCATGCTGGCAACTGCTGAATCTCTCTGCAAACCACTGCTTAGTCAACCTTGAGTGTAATATTTGTAACTATTGCTTCCTTTGTATTGTCGTTACCCTGCTTCCTTTGACATGGAACCTTTGTAAATGAGCAGTCCCTGCTCAACGGTATTTGTAATCCTAGAGTTTATTAAAATAAAAACTAAAAAAAAATTACCTCTCAGCTGTTTACAAACACTTATGAGGCCTGCTTGAGGTGATATTCCTTTGGGATGATCGATAAATTTGTGAGCATCCAGCCAAATCATGACTAATTCTCTAGTGTAGGGGTTCCCCTTTGAAGAAGGAAAGGATGTATTAGTCAAGGCTGGCAATAGATAACCATGTATTAAACCGGCCTCATGACACTCTCCCTCAAGTGCGAGCCAGTCAGGTGGGCCCCCTTCCCCCTTCACCAAAAGTGCCATTTGAGTTGCCCAGTAGTAATATTTCCTATTGGGCAGTGCTAAACCCCCTTTTCTCAAGGTATTCCTGGGTATACGGGTGATTTTCCTACCTCAGAGAAAGAAAATCTAAGCTAAACACTATTAAGTGATTTATGAAACTTTCAAAGAACTCTAATGGGTAAATTCTGTAAGAGATAAAGGCGTGGATAATATACTGTATTCATTTTAATAGTGTTAACCCAACCTAAAAAGAGTGAAGGGAAGACCCTCCCAACACTCACAGCCAAGTTTTATGGAAAGGTTATGCAGTGAAGAGGATGATTTTGCTGTGCAGACCTAAATAATGCATAGTTTTTTTATCAACAGGGGATACCCTAAAAGCACAGTGGACAGAGCACTCTCCCGGGTCAGTAACATGCCCAGTAACCTTGACCCCCGCAGGAGGGATACTGTCACACAGGAACAATGGCGAATTCCACTAGTTCTTCCTCTCCATCAGAGTACACCTTCTCTTCACAGGATCATCACTAGAAACTTTCCCATTTTGCAAACTGACCCTAACATTGGTGCTTCCTTTACAGAACCACCTATTGCCTCCTACCATGACCACCTAACCTACGGAATCTCCTGGTTAAAGCAGCCTACCTACTCCTAACAGTTCCTCCCTCCCAGGTACCAAACCTTGCAACAGGACTAGCTGCTACATCTGCAAATTTATTTCCAGTGTAACTGAGATTGGGGCTCTACAGGTGTTTCACATCACCAAGGTTCTCATGCACCTCCACTAACGTGGTGTATTGTATTCTTTGCAGGAAGTGTACAGCTATTTACATGGAGAAACTGGTAGGCGTCTTGCTGACCGTTTCAGGGAACATTACAGAGCAGTCAGGAATGGTGAAACTGCTAAACCCATTGTATCCCACTTTATCTCCAGGGACCACAATGTCAATGACCTTTCTGTTTGTGTCCTTCAGCAGGGCTTCTGGGATCCTGACCATAGAAAAAACATGGAAGCCAAGCTGATCATCCGCCTTGGCTCCCAGCAGCCCTCTGGTTTAAATGATAGACTTATTTTCCACTAACATCTTTCAGCCATCCCTTTTTTTCCCTAAAGTCTGTTTGTTTTTGTACTCATTTAATTTATTTTTCATTTTCACCATATGTCTCCATTTCTGTCTCCTTCCCACACATTTGTCACCTTTCAGCCTTCTTACTAGGCCCTGTTAATTAGTCTCCACCTGGGAACTTCCCCAGCTCTTTCACTCCCTTTATGCTTTATCTTTCCCATCATCACCTTTTTGTTTCACAGATTCTCTCTTAATCTTACCATTTATCACTTTTTCTCCCTGAGCCTCCCCTTTCTTCTTTATCTACATATATATCTCTCTCATTTTACCTCTCCTCTACACTAACTTGTTTTTTTCCTCTTTTAGATTTTCGACTCATTCACATATTTGGACTGCCTTGTATGGTATGGGCTGCACACCCATTGGCTCATGCTCTGAACTAATGGTCGTGCAGCCCTACTGAGCTGTCAGTCGGCGGGTGGCGGGGCGGCAGGCAGGTGGGGTGCTGCTGCCTGCCGGCTGACCTGGGGCGGGTGGTGGGGCTCCCTCGTGGGCGGGAGGGTGGGGGCCACTAGATCACCAGGGATTCAGGCGTGGGGGTGAGGATGCGCCTGTGATCGGGCTACTCGGGGTGGGGACCTTTCTATTATGCCCGTGATCGGGCTATTTAGAGGTGGGGGAGGTTAATAATATGCCCATGATCGGGCTACTAGGGAGGTTAATATTATGCCATGATGGGCCTATTTAGAGTGGGAACCACTATATACCGCATTGGGCTATTCAGAGGACCTTTCTATTATGCCCATGATCGGGCTGCTGGGGGGACAGAATACTGTTCTGCCAGAGTAAATGCTGCAGGGGCGTCGGTCCCGGCTGCTATACAACGGCAGGGGACCAGGCACAAGTCACCGAGGATTGGCGCCCACATGTTAATGGCATGCAAATGGGGTCAGTATTAGATGCAATGGCCCCCGCGATGCCTTGCATAAATTATGGCCCCATTTGCATGTCACCTTTTGAATATCGCGGGTTTCGCATGGCACAATGGAACTTGCGCCACTGCATCTGAATGCTCCACTCTGACCACTTGCGGTTGCGCAGTTCCACTGCACCATTCACAGTGGCTGTAGCCAGGGGGCAATATTCAAAGAAGTTGCTCAATAGTGCAACTCCGTTGAATATTGCCCTGGCCACACCCCTGCACAACTTTTTTGAGCAGCCCAAGGGCTTGTGCCACAGAATGGTGCAGTTTGAATATCTGGCCCCTACTGTACAGTCAAAAAGTTAATTCTAGTTTTATTTTCTGTTTTATTATGCATGTATAATCTAACCCTTTTGCTTTATATATACAATATCTATCTATCTATCTATCTATCTATCTATCTATCTATCTATCTATCTATCTATTACTGGTGACCTCATTTATCAACCAAGTTACCGGTCTCATCAACTGTCATAATAACCAGATTTCAGGTTATTATGCTTCAAAAGTCATAATAACCCCAAATCCAGTTATTACAGCATTTGACAAAGCAGCAGTGTTATCTAGACTGGTAGCACGGCAGTGCCAGAATGAGACACTTCAGGCGGGTACTCACAGCTGTCTCCTCAGGCACTGGAGCTACTCGCACCTTACATCCTTGTCTTTCCTCACAACTCCAGCAAAATTCAGAACTGCATTTTTAACTGTCAGTAAACAACTTCCCAAATCTTTCTTTTTCACTCCCACAGATCTCCATGGCAACACCAAGACCCTGTCTCCAAGCAACCACTTCCGGATGTTCATTCCTGATGCAGATAGCAACAGAAACTGTTAAATCCTCAGTTGAAAATTTAAATTAAAACTCTAGAAATATTTTTTTTCCATTTGGTATTACTTATGAAATGTTGAAACCACGATCCACAAAAACATGAAAATGTCTAGACTGTTACCAGCAAATGCTGTATTTATGTTCAGACAGTTGCATTTTTTTAAATTATTCACTTGTATTCATGTGTTTTTAAGTTTCAAGACAGAACAAGTAAAGGGCACAATAGACTGCAACTCTGAAAGGGTAATTTACCTCTTGCAATGTTCATGTGGCTGTTATTATGTGGGCAGGGCTAAGAGAAAAATAAGATTTAGGGGGCTAGATATTCAAACTGCACTATTTTGTGGCACAAGCCCTTGCACTGCACAAAATAGTTGTGCAGGGGTGTGGCCGGGGCGATATTCAAAGGAGTTGCACTATTGAGCAACTCCTTAGAATATCACCCCCCGGTCACAGCCACTGTGCATGGCGCAGTGGAACTTGCGCCACTACAAGTGGTCAGAGTGGAGCATTGAAGTTGTGGTGGCGCAAGTACCATTGCGCCATGCACACATTTCCCATATTCAAGGTGACATGCAAATGGGGCCATAATTCATGCAAGGTGCGGGGAGGGGCCATTTGCATCTGTTGCTTCGATGGCATGCCATTAGCATGCAGGTGCACGATCCCGAGGACTTGCGCCTGGCACCCTGCCAGGCAGCGGCCGTCGCGAGGCCGGCGCCTGCAGCCCGATCGTGGGCAAAGCGTAAAATCCCCACCCTGACTGGCCCGATTCGTGGGCAAAGTGTAAAACCCCCACCCCGGCTGGCCGATCTCGGGCAAAGTGTAAATATCCCCCACCCCCGACTGGCCCAAAATGGGCATTAGTTAACCCCAAACTGGCCCGATTGCGGGCAAAGTGTAAATATCCCCCACCCTGACTGGCCTGATCGCGGGCAGCAAAGTGTCAACCCCAAGGACATATCATTGGTGGTCAGTGGACCGTGAAGCCCGATCACGGGCTAAAGTGTAAAATGCCCCCACCACCACCAGCCCGATCGTGGGAAAAAGTGTACAGTACAACTCCCCCACCAGCCCGATCACGGGCTGAAAAGTGTTGAACCCCTCATGAACATATCCCTGGTGGTCCAGTGGACCTGAAGCCTAATCGCGGGCTGCAAACTGTTCAAACACACCCCTCAGGATCACCTACCCTGGTGATCTAGTGACCCCACCCACCCACCCACGAAGCCCACCACCCTGCTCCCCGTCAGCGGTGGGCGGCAGCGCCTCACCTGCCTGCCTCCCTGTAGCCGCCGACTGACTGCTCGGTAGGGTTGCACACCCATTGGTTGCAGAGCAAGAGCCAATGGGTGTGCAGCCCTACCATACAAGGCAGTCCCGATATGTGAATGTGAATTGGGCTTCAAGGTCCACTGGACCACCAGGGATATGTTCATGGGGGTTCGAACACTTTGCAGCCAGCGATTGGGCTGGTGGGGGGAGTTGTACTGCACACTTTGCCTGCAATCGGGCTGGTGGGGAGAGTTGTACTGCACTTTGCCCATCAGGCTGGTGAGGGTACTTTACACTTTAGCCCGCCGATCGGGCTTCACGGTCCACTGGACCACCAGGGATATGTCATTGGGGGTTGACACTTTGCTGCCAGCAGTCGGGCCAGTCGAGGTGGGGATATTACACTTTGCCTGTGATCAGGCCAGTCGGAGTTTGCACCTTGGGTGGGGCCAGTCGGGGAGGGGTTTTACACTTTGCTAGTCGGCCCAGTCGGGGAGGGTTGCCATATGCCCGATTGGGCTGCAGGGGGCACAGGGAATAGGTTGAGGGCCACCCACAGGTGGCAGCCACTGTGTTGCACCCTGCAATGTGGCAGTTCACCTGTGGGTGGCCCTCGACCTCCTTTCTTTTTGGCTCAAAGTTGTGCAGGCGCGGGTTGGGGGTTGCGCCTGCTGGCTTTACACAACTCCATGAATATCGGGCTGTGCAGTTTATCACATGGTTCCTCCCCTCCGGTTTAGCATGCCTTCATTAGCATTGCGCTGTTGCTCAGCTTTGACTTGGGGGCACAACTGCCTCCCTGCTGAATATGGCAGAATGGCACAATTTCGGGACTTAACAGGTGCAACCCTATTCTGCATGGCGCAACCCTTTTGAATATCCAGCCCAGGCTCTGTGAACATATCAGTGCCATCAAGAACAAAAATGTAACTTATGCTATGGCACTGTATGTCCACAGCCATCCTAGTGTTTCACATCAGATTTCAATAAAGTGCATAGAACAGATTGCAAAAAATGTACGAGGCGGTGACCTTGATAATCTCCTCAACTGTTGTGAACAGGAATGGATATACAAAACAGGAGCATTAAAATATCCAGGACTTAATGGAAAATGTGAGATCTCACCATTCCTTTTGAGGGGGTGGAATGGATATACAGTAAGCAATTCTTTGCTTGTCCCCCCCCCTTACCAGTTATTATTGGGAGTATGTGGTATGTCCAAGTAGCAACTACATTATGGCATGTATGCATTTTAAACATCTGGTCAGTGTGTTATGACATGTTTTGGCTGTATTTGCTCTGTTAATTGTAACTTTGTTAAAACGTTACCTCTTGATCTCCTTATTTCACTGTCAAAATAGCATTAGAGCTAATAGAACAGTGTTCTAGTTGCATTTTTATTACAAATGCTGTACCATCTGCACTTTCTCCTAAAAAAGTGACCTTTTGGCCACCCTGAACGTTTATGAAAGCAAGTTGGTAAAAAAAGTAAAAAAAGTGACAAAATTGTACTATAGTTGCATTTTGTCCATAAATATTTTAATATTTGAACCAATTTCTAAAGTGACCTTTTGGCTATCTTGATTATTGATGAAACAGCATCATGGGGTGGACACAAATGCAGACATTATGAATATATGTTACAGGATCAATTTAAAACAGATACAGTCAGAAGGCATGTTTTGGACACCATTGCTTTGTTATATATGTGTCTTGGTTAAAAAGGTGACTTTTTGACCTCCCTAATCATTGATAGAACAGTGTAAGAGTTGCACTCTATTTGTTAATATCAGACACTTATTACAAATGTGACCATTTGACTATCATGATGTATTAATTAAAGCTAAGTCATCCACATATGATTTTGAGTGCGTCATGTCAATGGTACAACAATATTGAATGCCCTTGCAGCCACAGAATCCTGAAAGTTGTGCTGATCACTCATTTTTTTCAGTTTATTTTGACACTTGTTAGGAGAAAATGAGCATCTTGCTGATGGCAGCATCTATGTGTTTCAATCCTGACAATGCAGAGTTGTAGGTGCCTTTCTAAATAATGTGTCCACAGCAAAGTCCACAGCCTAAAGGCATACAGGTCCTATGTCCTCATCTCAGCATTTGAACTACTGCATTTCTAGCTAGCACATCATAACAGCCAGCCACACACACTGATATCTGCTGCACATGACCCCAAAAGCACTTTGATAACTTCGATTGCTATGATTGCTCAAAACTGCTAAAAAAAAAAGATAAGTTGCATGACTATATAAGACAATGGATGGGTAACGGTTAACAACATTGCTGTGGTGTCCTTCTCAAGACTATCATGACAACCGAGACCTCTCGAGCTGTGCTTCTGAGGTCTTCTGGTTGCCATGGTAACCTCTCAAAAGGAACACAGCATTGTTGCTAACTGCTACCTATCCATTATCCTCTATATCTATCTATCTATCTATCTATCTATCTATCTATCTATCTATCTATCTATCCTTAATCCTCTGAGGTGAGCATATAGCCAGAAGGGGAAGGAAGGAAACATATTCAATTCAGTGCTTTAGAGGAACTGGTAATTGCTATTTTTCTTTTAAACTTAGATTGTGGGCTTTTAGTGACACTATACTTTCTTTGTTGTCTTTACTTATAATTGTTTTTGGGCTGTTGAAAATTTAAAACATAGTGGTGGTGTAATTCTGTGCTGTCTTTAATTGCTGCAAATTTTATCTTGGCTTGTCTGACTGCCCTGTAGTTGGGTGAAGGGTGTTAATTGTCTGGCCTCTGACCTCAGCTACGTGATAACTGGAGGTGGGGCTTAGTCAGAGTTAAAGTAGCAAGCAGAGTTTTATTTTCTCAGAAGAAGCCAGAAGGGGAAGGAAGGAAAACATATTCAATTCAGTGCTTTAGAGGAACTGGTAATTGCTATTTTTCTTTTAAACTTAGATTTTGGCTTTTAGTGACACTATACTTTCTTTGTTGTCTTTACTTATAATTGTTTTTGGGCTGTTGAAAATTTAAAACATAGTGGTGGTGTAATTCTGTACTGTCTTTATTGCTGCTCCCTCCCTTCCCCAACTCTTAATTATATGCCCTGTTAAATCTGATTGACAGGAGCTAAACACAGGGTATAGTAAAGGGTGTGAAGTAGGAGGGGCATAAGGAGGAAGAAGCCCACCCTCAGCACAACAAGTGTTTTGACTCATTTATTTATTTATTGGTTTCTTTTTCTTAAAAAAAAAATCTGAGGATCAGTGGCAGGATTTTTAGTACAGTAAATTAATAAAAAGGGAACTAGGAGAGCTTCAGTAGCAGACAAGTAGTGGAATTGCAGTATAATGTGGGGAGTGGTGCAATGCAGTGGCTGTGGGACAGCCATATTCAGGCAGCCTTCTGGACACTGAAGTGCTGCCCTATCTGCATGTCTCTCTGGACTGCGGGATGAGGTAGCCAGACTCAGAGCAGAAGTAAACTGGGTCAGGAGTACCATCACCCTATCCAGGGACCACCAGTCCAATGCAACTGCCTCAAAGGATGCCGAGAATGAGGAGCACTTGGTTGAAAGTGGGCTCAGGGAGGGTTAGAGCAGTCAGGCAGAGGCACATCCCAGATCCTATTCCACTCAAGAACTCATATGCCACACTGGCAAATGAGGACAACCAAATAAGGTACCCAGAGAAGTGGAAGGAAAAGATGTGGAGGTTAACCAAGGAGGTGACCTCAGCGGGGAAAGCAGTGGACCTCAGAGGAGGAGGAAGAATCCTGGTGGGGACTCCATCATAGAGAGGATCCAGCTAGGAACACAGGAGGGGGACAGGGTGAGGTGCCTACCAGGTGCCACAGCATGGAGGGATGGAAGGAGATCCTGGGGATCACTGGGAAGGCAAGGCGGGAAGGTGAGCTGGATGTCATTATCCACCTAGGTACTAATGACCTGGCAAATGGGAGCCAAAGGAAGTTCAGGAAGAGTTTAGGAAACTGGGGAGGGGTCTCAAGCAAGTAGCTACTTCTGTCACTTTCTCAAGTACTACCTGTGAGAGGCAAAGGAAGCATAGAATTGCATGCACCAGGAACTTTAACTCATGGTTGAAGAACTGGTGCTGTGAGGAAGGGCTTGGATTCATTGGTGACTGAGGATCCACCTGGAGGGGATGGAGGTTTGTTCAAGCCTGATGGCCTGCATCTATCCTGGAGAGGATCCAAGCACTCAATGATAAGTTTAAATGCTACATTGACAAGCATTTAAACTAGAAAAGGGGTGGCAGGCCAGCAAGGAGGGTACCTACTTGCTCACCCCCCACAGCTACAGCAGTGGAACCAGTGAAACAGAGGGTGGCTATCTCTGCAAAGCAGTGTGCAAAGATGGAGATTAGTGCCCAAGAGGTGGATAAGCAGAAAAGGGGCAAAATTCAGCAGAAGGGCAGACAGCAAGGAGAACCAGGGATAAATGACAACCAAGGAAGGGGCTGAGTAGAACAGTGAAACAGTCTAGGAGGTCAAATCATGGAAAGCCATGTGTGCAAATGCCAGGAGCCTTAGCAACAAGATGGAAGATCTGAGGCTGTCATGGTACAGTCAGACCTGGACATTGTGGCCATCACTGAAACCTGGTGTAATGATAACCATGACTGGGAGATGGCCATACCTGGCTACAACATATTCAGAAGAGACAGAGCAGGGAGGAAGGGAGGAGGAGTGGCACTGTATGTGAAAAATGACATAAGGGCCACAGAGATCCAGGAGGGACAAAATGGGGGAGAGATACTGTGGGTTAAGCTGGAAAGGAAAATGGGGACAGCCATCTGCACAGGTGTGGTCTATAGACCACCAGCCCAGGAGGAAGAAACAGATAGGGAGCTGATGCTAGCCATCCAAGGATGGCAGACAAAGTGAGTAGTACTGGTTGGAACTTCCAATATTCCAGGCGCGGACTGGAGCATTCCAGCAGCAGCATCAACTAGAGCAGATTTATCCTGGACTCCTTCAGGGTACCTTCCTCAAGCAACTGGTCATGGAACCAACTCGGCAGAAGGCAATACTGGACCTTGTGCTCACAAACAGGGACAGTGTGATGGGGTAACAGTGGGGGAGCACCTGGGAAACAGTGACCACCAGTCACTGTGGTTTGAAATCACAGACAGAGCAGACTCAGAACCACACAAAAACACGTATCCTGGATTTTAGGGGGGCAGACTTTTGGAAAATGGGGAGATACTTGAAAGAGGCATTAAGGGGAATGGGACAGGAATCAGGGGTTGAGGAACAGTGGCAGTATTTAAAATGGGGATTACAAGAACAACAGAATTATGCATTAAGCAGGTTAGCAAGAGGAAAGGAAGAGGAGACCATTATGGTTTTCAAAGAGGTAGCAAAGAAAGTGAAAGCCAAAAGATTGCATTCAGGCAATACAAAAGACACAGGCAGAAGGGGATAGGGAGAAGTACCAGGAGAAGCAAAGGGAGGCAGGGAGGTCAGTAAGGAAGCCAAAGCTCAGACAGAAGAACACATTGCAAAATCAGTGGGTGAGGGGACAAAACCTTTTACAGGTACATAAGAAAAAAGAAAGACAAAGGAGGGTTAGTGAGACTGAAGGGGGAGGATAGGGCCACGTGGAGGATGACAACAGTAAAGCTGACATATTAAACAGGTATTTCTGCTCAGTCTTTACTGAGGAAGAGGAGGTAATGGGTCTGAAGGGAGTACAAGGGGTGAGAATGGTACAGAAATGGACACAAGTCCCTTTACTGCGAAAGGGTCCTGAAGGAACTGGAAGTAATAAGAGTTGATAAACAATGGGGCCAGATGGGGTGACCCAGGGTCCATAAGAACTAAGAGGTGGTGGCTGAACCTCTCTGGCTATCCTGTTTAGCCGATCACTGGAAACAGGGAGGTACACAAAGACTGGAGGGCGGTAGATGTAGTCCCTTATACAAAAGTGGGAACAAAGAGGAAGCAGGGAACTACAGACCAGTCAGCCTCACCTCGGTAGTGGGGAAGATCATGGAAGCACTACTGAAGGAGAGATTGGTGGAACATCTGGTTGTCAATGGACTACAGTACCCAAGGCAGCATGGTTTCACCAGGGGGAGGTCATGTCAGACCAACCTTGTTGAATTTTTTGACTGGGTGACTAGGGAGGTGGATCAGGGGAGGGCAGTGGACATGGCCTATCTGGACTTCAGCAAGGCCTTTGACACTGTGCCACATAGAAGACTATTACACAAACTGGGGAATATGGGTGTGGGCAGGACAGTAGTGTGGTGGGTAGGTAACTGGCTGGGTGGCAGGACACAGAGGGTGGTGGTAAATGGCTGTCACTCCACAGATTGAAGAGTGACCAGTGGGGTACCACAGGGATCAGTACTGGGACCGGTCCTATTCAACATCTTCATCAGTGACATTGCGCAGGACTTAGAAGGCAGACTTTCACTGTTCGCTGATGACACAAAGCTCTGTAACAGAGTAGACACACCAGAGGGTGTAGACAGAATGAGAAGCGACCTGCAGAAACTTGAAGAATGGTCAGGGGTTTGGCAGTTGAAATTCAATGCAAAAGAAGTGCAAGATAATGCATAGGGGCACAAAAACCTGGCACAATATATCAGTTGGGGGTGAGGATATAGCATGCACCAAGCAGGAAAGGGATCTTGGGGTTGTCATCTCTGATGACCTCAAATGAGAAACAGTGTGACAAGGCAGCAGGTAAAGCAAATAGGATGCTGGGATGTATAGGCAGGGGCATCACCAGCAGGAATAGGAGGTCATAATTCCACTATACAAGACACTAGTGAGGCCCCACCTGGAGTACAGTGTACAGTTCTGGAGACCATACCTACGTGGGGACATAGACAGGGTAGAGAAGGTTCGGAGGAGGGCAACAAAGATGGTGCATGGATTGCATTACAAGTCCTATGAAGACAGGTTGAAGAAACTGAACATGTACTCCCTGGAGGAGAGGAGGAGAGAGGGGATATGATAGAGACATACAAGTATCTTACAGGGAGGAACAGGGGCAGGAAAACACTATTTTAAGCGAAAAGATGTTCCAGGACAAGGGGCATGGGATGAAGTTGGAGGAGGAGCGATTCAGAGGAAACATGAGAAGAATTTCTTCACAGAGGTGGTGAACAAGTGGAACACCCTGCCAGAGGAAGTGGTGGGGCTGAAACAATCATGGGATTTAAGAATGCATGAGATAGACATAAAGGAATTCTGGAGTCAGGGGTAAGGGCAACAGACTTCTAGGAAAACAAACTGAACTTACAAGCTCAAATGGGCAGACTGGGTGGGCCATAGGACCTTATCTGCCGACACTGTCTATCTATGTATCTATGTGTTATTAATTTTTAAAATGGGTTTTGAAAAAGTGATAATATACACAACAAAATAGATGTTTGTATCACAGTATATAGCATAGTTATGTGATCAGATTTCACAAATCATAACTTTCCAATTTATTTTATAAAGCTAGATACACAGACAGAGATTGGCAGGTGAATGGATAGATAGATAGCTAAGTAGGTAGATAGATGGATAGAAGAAAGAAAGAGAAAGAAAGAAAGAAAGAAAGAAAGAAAGAAAGAAAGAAAGAAAGAAGAAAGAAAGAAAGAAAAGAAAGAGATGATGAGATAGAAAGACAAACATTTAGTTCTCTACCATTGAATGCATGGGTATTAATTAATTTTATCAGTGCTAGTGGTATCCTACAAGTATGACATTTCCTACCCAATATTATCAAAGATCCCATTTTAGCCACTATTATGCTGTGAGCTTGAGAAAATGTTTAGTCCTATTGTGTCTATGCTTCAGACCACCCAGCTGCAAAAATGGGTAGTAGCCGGACCCCTTCAAAAATCAGCTGTTGCCTCTCTCTTGGGCTGTCCTGGGTTAATTGCTTGAAGAGTACTTAAAGTAAATAGTTTTCTTGTTGTCCTAACATCACCCTATCTGTGTGTTGTGTTTAACACTTGGACAGTGGGTTCTGATTAATCTATGCTTTTTGTAATATAAAAATGTGTTATTAGTGTCTCTCATGAAGCATGCTGTTTCAGCTAAAGATAACAGCCAGGAGATAATTACAGGCTAGAAGAGACTTAAGTAAGGATCTTCTGTTTATCTAACAATTGTAGCTGCCAGCTGCTAGGCTGAAATCATAAACATTTATGGCGTTTAGAGTGAGAATACAGGTTATGGCACTTAAGTGCTATGTCATAAAGAATCCTTTGATGTCCTTGAGAGAGGATGCTGCTCATGGGTGAAAAGAGAGGACTTGGAAAATTACAGACTTAATTGGGAAGTCATATGGGGAAACAAGTTTTTTCTGCTGATGTCACCTATTAATTTATCTCCTGACACAAGACATCCTGAGTGTATCATTTTTAATAAACAGAGGAGAAGCTGGGTGACATTATGGAGAAGGCAGGATCAAGACAGTGTTTTAATTAAGGTAGTTGTGCGAGGACAGAAAAATCCCATTCGAGGTGAAAGCCACCAAACAGAACCTCATGGATGCCCTGATGATAGCACATACCCAGAGCATCGAGTCACAGACAGTGACTGAAAAGGACCGAACCTTGAGTGTGGCAGGGCTAGCGGCCAGTGCAGTGTCCAAATCTGATGAGGAAGGCAACAGAGCCACTGTCAGTGAAGGGCCACAGCAGCAGGGGAAGGTCACCAGTATCCTGGAGCCAGAAGTACTCAGGCTGCAAATTGAGTTGCGCAGAATGGAGCCGGAGTTCCAGAGGGAGAGGGACCATGAACAGAAGGAGGCAGACCGTGAGGCCGAGTGAGAACACCGAGAGACAGCGCAAGATCAGAGAGATGCTTTCCATGAGGCGAATGAGTGACAGAAGCAACATGAACTGGAGAAGCTACGACTCCAACCAGCGGCACCAGAGCAGGTAAGTGGCTTGGGTTTAACTGGGACTACAGGACTGGTTTACAAATTGAATTCCAAATTGATAGCCGAATTTAAAGAGGGGAAGGATATGGATGCCTTTTTAAATTCTTTTGAAAAAGTTTATATTCAGGCTAAAATTCCTAGAGAGTTCTGGAGCTTCCAGCTATCCCTGCTACTTACCGGGAAAGTTCAGGATGCATTGGGTCAAATGGACAATGAGGACAGTGATGATTACATAAAACTTAAAGCTGCACTGCTAAAAAAATTTGAATTAACTGCTGAATCATACAGAGCTAAATTCCGTAAGCTCAGGAGAAGCCCTGACATGAGCTACAAGGAGCTAGCCATGAAACAGCATCAGTTTTTAAAACGTTGGTGGGAAGAAATTGAAGCAAACTCTGCTGATAAAATTGAAAATGTGATTTTGTTACAACAGTTTTTCTGGGCATGTCCAGCAGAGGTGAAAACCTGGCTGGAGGACCGAGATCCCAAAACAGTGCCAGAGGCTGCTGAACTCTCGGACCACTATGTCAAGAGCAGAACTACTCTGAGAGTGAATGGGTGGCGTGTCAGAGAGAGAGGAAAAGCGCACCTTCAGGGCAGCTAAAACCCTCACTGCCTCTACCGAAACCAGTTAGCTACAGGTTTCAGAGAAAAATTTCTCTGAGAGAAAAAGTGAATGTTGGTTGAGTAAAGAAACTGGGCATATTGCCAGACAGTGTCCCAAATGGATGAGTAATAATATGCAAGGTGGTGCTAGGAAGGAAGTGGGTTGTTTGTGTGTCTCTGGAAGCATGCCAGTGAACATGAGGGAACACATGCACCCAGTCATGGTGAATGGTGTACAGGCACAAGGGTTAAGGGACACAGGGGCATCCCTGACATTGGTAAAGGGGGATCTAGTAGAGCTGGGTCAGCTTATACCCAATAAATATGTCACTGTACAGGACTTTACAGGTGAAGAGAAAACATTGCCCCTCACTAGTGTTCTCCTAGACTGGGGTGAAACAGGGGGAACTGTGCAACAAGTGGCTGTAGCCCAAACTTTAGCAGTGGATGTGATCCTGGGCAACAATCTCAAACAGGAGATGGTGTGTGCAGTTACCCGTAGCCAAGCGACAAGGGAAAATTATAGTTCCCTGAACTCCACAGAAGCCATTGTGGAAACCACTGAGAGGCTGGTTCCTCAGCCTGTGTCTCCAGATGGGGAGATGAATAAAAAGGGGGTAGAAATTTCCCCAGTAGCAGTTAACCACGCAGCTACAGAGGGTTACTCTGAAGAGGGAGGGGTGACTCATTGTCAGAGGTTGGGATTGAGTGATCCTGGGTGCTCTGATGCTAGTGCTAGGGACCCTAGTTTAGCGACTGAAGAGAACCTGTCCCATGCCTTAGGAATGTGTGAGGGGTTTGCAGTTGCTCAGAGAAGTGACCCTAGACTAGAGAAGCTGAGGGCTTGGGCATACTCTGACGGAGTACAGGGAGGTGATGGCAGACATAAGGTTTATTGGGAAAATGGACTGATGTATACTCAGGCTGTGCAGACAGAGGGAGGGGTGCTAGGCAGGCAGCTTATCATTCCCCAGGGTTATCGTGAGCAGTTGCTTAAGACTGCACATGATATTCCCTTGTCTGGTCATCTGGGAATTGTACACACTACACAGCAATTGGCCCAGAATTTCTATTGGCCAAACTTCACCCAGCAAGTGAAGGAGTATTGCAGGTCTTGTCACCAGTGCCAAGAAATAGGGAAGGCGGGCAAGAAAACCCAAGCTGTTTCATTGCCCATAGTGGAGGAGCCATTCCAGAGGGTGGGAATGGATATTGTGGGGCCTTTAAATACCCCCAGCTCCTCAGGGAAGAGATTCATCCTGACTGTGGTGGATTATGCCACCCGGTACCTGAAGGCAGTCACCCTATCCTCACTGAGGACAGACAAAGTGGCAGATGCCTTACTTGGGATTTTCTCCCGTGTTGGGTTTCCGCAGGAGGTTATCACCGATCAAGGGGGTTCCTTCATGTTGGACCTGATGAAATGTTTATGAGAGAAGTGTGGGGTGGTGCAGAGATGCACGACACCGTATCACCCACAAGCCAATGGGCTTGTGGAAAGATTCAGTGGTACCCTGAAGTCAATGCTCCAGGCATTTGCTGAACAGCATAGTTGGGACTGGGAGACATACCTTCCCCACCTATTGTTTGCATACAGGGAGGTGCCCCAAGAGTCAACAGGATTTTCCCCCTTTGAACTCTTATATGGACTCTGGGTACGGGGGCCTAGACTTGATCCAGGAAGACTGGGATGGCAAGCATGCCACCCAGGAACTCCATTGTGGATTATGTCCTTAGGTTTAGGGAAAGGCTGAAGGAGCTAATGAGGACAGCCCAGAGCAACCTGGCAGCTGCCCAACAGAAACAAAAAGTGTGGTATGACCGCAGAGCCAGAGCTCAGTCATACATGGTGGGTCAGGAAGTCATGGTCCTTATTCCAGTCCAGAAAGCAAGCTGCAGGCTGAGTGGGCAGGACCATACAAAGTGGTTAGAAAGGTAAATGACGTGAACTATATTGTAGAGTTACCTGACAGAAGACAGACAGAAAGGATGTACCATGTCAACATGATGAAGCCATATGCAAATAGGGCTGACATGCTGTTTGCAGTGTGTAGTCCTGGGGAGGGGACGGACGAAGGAGACCCCCTTCTGGACTTGCTGGAAGAAAGTAAGCGGGAGTCGTCTGTGGAGGCAGTTAAATTGTCTCCTCAGCTGACCCCAGACAAAATCCAGAAAGTAAGGGAGGTTTAGCAGACTTTTCCCCATTATTTAGTGCCAAGCCTGGACTAAGCCCCTTAGCGACACATGATGTGGAGACAGGGACACAGAAGCCCATACAGCGGACAGCATATTGGGTGTCAGAAGTTGTCCAAAAGGACATTAGGAGGGAAGTGGAGGAGATGCTGGATTCAGGGGTAATTCAGAGATCCCACAGCCCCTGGGCCTTACCCGTAGTCCTTGTTCCCAAGCCAGATGTCTCTACTCATTTCTGTGTGGACTATCATGGTCTGAATGCAGTCACAAAGCCAGACGCCCACCCGATGCCCCGGATGGATGAACTTCTGGACAAGATGGGAGGGGAGACCTACCTTTCGACGATTGACCTGACCAAAGGGTATTGCCAGGTAGAGTTAACAGACAGAGCTAGGGAGAAGTCAGCTTTCATCACTCCAATAGGCTTATTTGAATTCAAAGTAATGTCTTTTGGAATGAAGAACGCACCGGCCAATTTCCAAAGGTTGGTGAACCAGGTGTTAAATGGTGTTGAGGAGTACACCATGGCATACCTAGATGACATTGCCATCTTTAGTACCAGCTGGGAGGAACACCTGTCCCACCTTAGGGAAGTGCTGGTCAGGATACAGAGGGCTGGGCTCACTGTCAAAGCCGAGAAGTGCCAGGTGGCCATGGGAGAGGTGGCATACCTCGGGCATTTGGTAGGCCAGGGACAGCTCCATCTAACCAAATAAAACAGAGGTAATCCAGGAGTGGCCCAGACCAGAAATGCAGAAGCAGGTCAGGAGTTTCCTTGGGACAGCAGGGTGCTATAGAAAATTTGTACCCAATTACAGTACCCTGGCTGCTTCCCTATCTGACCTGGTAAAGAAAAAGGTTGCAAAAGAAAATTACCTGACGACCAGCCTGTGAGGAAGCTTTTACCAAACTGAAGGAGGCACTGTGCAGTGCTCCTGTTTTGACAAGTCCTGACTATAGCAGACCCTTTATAGTTCAGACTGATGCCTCAGACATGGGTATTGGGGCAGTACTGAGTCAGACATCTAGCCAAGAGAAAAATCACCCTGTAGCCTATCTGAGCAAAAGTTACTTCCCAGGGGCAGGCATACTCCACTGTGGAAAAAGGTGTCTTGTCATAGTGTGGGTCCTAAAGAAGTTGGAGCCATTCTTGTATGGGCAGCATTTTGTGGTACAGACTGACCACAACCCCCTGGTTTGGCTGACACAGATAGAAAAATCAATGGTAGATTGCTAAGATGGAGTCTTGCTTTACAAGGGTATGACATGACAATTCTACATAGGGCTGGAGCAAAAAATCAAAACTCGGATGGGTTGTCTCACATCTATGAGGAGTGAACTGATTTGGGAAGCTTATCCCATGCAGGGGATAGAGGCCCCAAACTCAGTCTAGATAGGGAGGATCATGATGCTTGGACAGCTGGTTCTGATTAATCTATGCTTTTTGTAGTATAAAAATGTGTTATTGAGTGTCTCTCATAAAACATGCTGTTTCAGCTAAAAGATAACAGCCAGAAGATAATTACAGGCTAGAAGAGACTTAAAGTAAGGATCTCCTGTTTATCTAGCTTAATTGCAGCTGCCAGTTGTTAGGCTAGAAATCATAAACTTGTATGGCATTTAGAGGGAGAATACAGGTTATGGCACTTAAGTGCTACATCATAAAAGTCCTTTGATGTCCTTGAGAGAGGATGCTGCTCATGGATGAAAGAAAGGACTTGGAAAATTACAGACTTAATTGGGAAGTCATATGGGGAAACAAGTTTTTTCTGCTTATGTCACCTATTAATTTACCTCCTGACACAAGACATCCTGATTGTATAATTTTTAATAAACAGAGGAGGAGCTGGGTGACATCATGGAGAAGGCAGGGTCAATCAGTGTTTTAATTATGCTGTAACAGACCTTTAGAGACACACATGTTTGGACTCTGAAAAAAGAAACATCTACAGCACTATAAGAAGATAAGAATACATTAGGTAGACAGATCTAAGTGTATTATTAGTAGGAATCTGCACGTTTTAAACCTTATTGTTTTAAAAGATTGCATGTTTTGTGACATATGGTTCTGTGTTTTACATTTTACATTTTTATCTATTTTAAGTAAACCTCTATTTTTAGAGACTACCTGGTTTGTCTTTGAAATTCTTTTCTTTGACAAGGGAAGCATATATGGTTAAAGCTGACACTGTACAAAGCTTACTGGTTTTACCAAACTGGAAAAAGGTAAGAGCTTATTCTGAGGTCTTTAATAGAGTTTTAAGGGTTCATTTTGTATGCCTGGTTAGGTGCCTGTAGGCAAAGATATCTAGCCCCCAAAGAGCAGAATTATCTGAGCCTGTACATTGGAGTACGCTAGCAAGAGGTTCACAGTTTGAATACCTCCAGAACTTGAGACCAAAATTTGATTCAAACCATAAAACAGACAGGAGGTTTACCCTGTTCTGTTAACTGTTCGTAATACGCACTCGGAGGTTGGCACTGTGGGAGCAGAGGCCTGACCTCTGCTGAGTGGGTTGTGATAGTGTGTATAACAGCTTTTGTTGTACAAGGAATTGCTTGTTTTCCTAGTTACACTGCACTTGGTTGGTGCATATAATAGTGTTCATAGTACAAGGATTTGGTCATTCTCACATTTACACCCTATCTGGGTAATGCTGCTACTTTTGTTCAAAGTATAGATTTTGCTTTTTATCCTAATCACATCTTATGTGTGGGTACATATACTATAGTGTGATGTGCAAGGGTTTGTTCTTTCCAGCCTTACCCTCTCTGGGGGTCCTGTTGATCTGGTCTGCAAATCAGGCTTTGACTAATCTTACCTAGCTTCACCCTATCTGGGCAGTTCTTCTGTCCAGGCTGCCATGCTTCTCTCACTATTCTAGCTGTCTCCCATCAGGAGAGACTTACAGCACACCAGAGAATTAGCTGTAGCATGGCCTTAAATGGGACTGGTCTACTTTACTTTACATTACTACCTTTATCTGTTTATTGGTCCTCTTACTTCTTGCTATAAGCAGTATTGTGAGCAAACAAAGCAACTTACTCTTGTGCCCTACTCAAATGACAAAATCTTGTTTCTATGTGTTTCATGGGTTAAATCCCTAAGTGAAGTTATTCTGCTTGATGACTTTAACATAAACTGTAAAAGTGAGGAGCCTCTGGGTGTAAGGCAGTTTTCTCGAAGGTGCAGCTCACTCAAATTATAGGTGAGTTCACTAGAATGAATAATAAAATGGGGAACTGTGCCCTACTAGACTGGATTCTAGTTAACAAATCAAAAAGGATGAAAGCTGCAAGATTACTTGCTAATTCTCTCAGTGACCAATCCCCAGTTTTCTGCATCTAGAAAAGCAATTTCCTTAATCCCCGTAACAGGATTATCTTGTTTGTGACTACTCCAGATTTGATGAGCCTGCTTTTGTTTATAGCCTTGTTGTTTTCAACATGGGAATAACAGTGAAATTCCCAAATGTTTACCTTTTTCTTGACTTTTTCATCAATAGCTTTCTTAGTATGGTCAATAAACATCTCCCCCCTTACTGTTACCTCCAAGTGAAGCACTACCCAACTACTGAACTGAGGAAAACATTATTACAAGAGGCTACAGAGCATCCATTGTTAGCCCTCTGTATAAAAGTAATTGGTGGAGGGGTGGAGGGGGAACTTGTCTCAAGAATGAACCAGGTATGCAAGGACAATAATTCTCAGTCAAGGTTGAATATCCAGCTCAAATGTAAGGCAGGTTAGGTGGACCACTCTCCCAAAAAATCTGGAATCAAATTTGGGAACAAGACAATAGAACCACGGCCTCTCTGATGTGGCATGACTTCCGTTGGCAGGTGATCACAAGGTATTTTAAAACACTGGTGAAAATGCACCACTATGGTAACCACCCAACAGCAGCCTGTTGGAGAGGATGTGGCCTGGTAGGCACACACAAACGTGTTTTTTGGAGCTGCCCAAAATTTAGGGGCTTTTGGAACACTGCTTTACAGACAATGAGTGAGATACTGAACACTCAAATTCCTGACACTTGTGATACATTACTGTTGGGAAGATTCCCTATGTGGCTTTGAAGCCCTGGAGAGAAATATGTGTTTAATATTTTAACGGTAGGAGCAGCCAAAACAATAACTAGGAAGTGGCTTTCTGATCAGGTCCCAGACAAGTCACAGTGGTTAGCTTGTTGCTTACAAATTAAAGAAATGGAAAGACAAACAGCTCATATCCACCCTCAAAAAGAGAAATTCACAGCAAGATGGCTATCCTTCAATGAATTCCTAAGTGAAAGAGAAGGTACTTCGATTATGAAATCCTGGCAAGGGACAGGTAAGCCAGTTCTTAGTCATTTGGAAGGACCCCAGCCCGATTGAAATAGAAACCCATGCAGGGTTACCTTCTACACAGTTGCTAAATCACAAGAACTCCTGATACCCAGACAGGACTTTGCCCTGTACAAAAATGGTATTGTTAAAACTGGCCTTTGTGATGCTTCAAGTTGGGGTAAGGGGGAGGTAGGTATGTTTTTGTCCTGTTGTTAAGTGCTGTAGAGCTGTAGAAAGCTAGTTATTGACACATGAACTTTATATAATAGTTTTCTTTGTCTACAGTTAGCACTGTCTAAATAATGTTTTATGTTGTATAGTTTTGTACCTACTTTTGTATGAAATTTCAAACAAAACTGCAGTTTCAAAAATATATAAATAAAATACCCCCATTGATCTTTGGAAGTCTAGGAGGCTGAGGACAAAACCTGAAGGCCACTATAAGGCCACTGACCAAAATCTGATTGGCACGATTACAGCCTCCAAGATGAAAGTATATCAGACCCTAAGCACTTCTGAATACAGGTAAATTGTTCTCTGAAAAGTCTGGAGCTCCTGCACACAATACAGTTAGTGATGGGCATCTGTTTTGTGAACCAGAATCTTCAGCTAACATTTTTAACAAGTCTTTTACTGATCAGGACAAATTCAAGACTCCCTTAAGTGGTTGGCCTCCATCGCCTAATTAAATTTCTCCCCCTAACTCACCTCACCTCCAAACGTCCACTTTCAGCATGTCACTTGGAAAGAGGTTCTTGACTAGAAGAGACAAATCAAGGTTGATGGCGCATCCAGATATGACAACCTTGAGTGGAAATTCCTTGAACTGGCTGCCCCGATTATTGCCTATCCCCAAAGAAATCTTTATAACAAAGTTCCTAATCCGGGGTCTATCAAAGAAAATATAAAGTTGTCCTGGTTGTGCCAGTGAACAAAGGTGGGTCAAAAAACCCAGTTCGGAATTACTGCCCTATTTCTCTTCTATGTCCCCTAGCAAAAATTCAAGAGAGGCTGTTCTAAGAGTCAACTTCAAGAATACTTTCAGTTGTACCACACCACCATTACAGATGTACGGCAGCGATACAAAAAAAAAATGATGGCACCGATTCAGCCCTGGTACAGCTAACCACAGATATACTCAGTGCCATGGATGGGGGGGGGGCTAGTGACTGGTGCCAATTTTATTGATCTTATCAAGGTTATGATTTGGCAACCATTATCTCTTGCTGGTTAAGTTACTAAGCCTTGGCAATCTGTCTTGCAACTGGTTTAATTACCAAACGTCCAGCTGTAAACAAATGGTTAATTGGAGGAAAGCTTATTAATGCAAAAGCCATAACAGATGGAGTTCCCCAGGATCTGTGTAGTGTCCCTTGCTTTTCTCCTGGTTGTAAATGCCATGCCTGGAAACTGTGTGTGTGTGTGGGGGAGGGGCTAAGTTGCAGTTATATGCAGATTATGCCATGCTTTATAGAAGCTTTGCTGATATTAAACAGATTAACTTTGATCTAGAGGAAGATTTTGGACAGCTTGATATTTGGTCACTAACTAATAAACTGACTATAAATGTCAACAAGGCTAAAGCAATTCTGTTTGGAACAAGACATCATGGGTGCCAATAAGCAAATCTGTTTAAACTGTATACTTCTGCTGGTTCTCAACTGAAAATGATGGGATCTTTGAAGTATCTCGGTGTACAAATTAGATAAGGAATTATTCTTCAGGCCTCATCTTGATTTCATGATAACTCCATCAGAAACTTGGCCTATTGTATAGACCATGTGCTTAGCTCACAAAGGAAGTGCACTGAGCCATTTTCAAAAGTACATTGCTTCTGGTATTGTTGTATGGAGCCTTGGTCCTTCACTCCTGTGGGAAATAGAAGCAAGCAGACTCTAAGTTTTCTATAATATTTTGATTTATTTATTTATGAAATAGTTTCACCAGGAAAGGCACACTGAGCAACAAGACCTGGGGAGAAGTTACAAGGGGTTGGATAACGCATAGGTTATCAACTAAGCAAATAACAGAGGCAAGTAGCAGCATATGGATACAATTGCATTAATGACAAGCAACAACACATGGAGTACATTGGATATTGCATGGAGCATATAAAAATTACTTGACATATAGCAGCATACAAGGGAACATTTAGTACACAGTAATTTGCGGTATAAGCAACAGGAGACATAGAACACATGATGGTGCAGGACAAAAGGCACAGGACAAAAGTACATAGGTTGGGGCTATATGTCAGCATTTATAGCAAAGCTAAGGTCGCTGGTCAGGCAGTGGGAAGGGGAGCAATTGGTACATGGCTGAGTCAGGTACAGGAGCAATTAGTGGTGAGGAAGTTAGCTAGGGCTGTAAAAAGAGAGTGGGCAGAGGAGGAATGCCGAATTTGAGGTGGGAGATCATTCCATAGCTTGGGTAACTGGTGTGAGAGGGCGGCTTGCCCGGCAGTAGTCTTCCACCTAGGGACTGATAGTTGGCAGTAGTCGCAGGATCTAAGATAATGGACAGGGGAGGGGGCAGCTGAGAGCACAGAGGAGAGGTAGGAAGGGATGGTGCCAAGCCATAGATTAGATACATATTTAGCACAGTGTGAAATGTGGCAGTTTCTGAGGGTTGGTAGTGCCAGGGAACAGTAAAGGTTGCAGTGGTGAGTAAGGGGTGAGGCATCGAGAGCAAAGTGACAGAAGGCATTAAAAAGTGTATCCAGCTTAGAGGGGTGGACTTAGGGGCTGCACCATAAACAATGACACAGTAATCAAGGGGAAGTATCACCTTCTGGACCAGTTCATGTTGGACAGGGGGAGGGAGGCTACTGTGATTCCTATAAAATGCACTGAGCATGGGGCATAGTTTTTTTTGAAATAGCATCAATGTGGTCTGAGAAGGAAAGATGGCAGTCAAGCCATACCCCCAAGTAGCAGAATGAGGAGACATCTTCGAGTTTTTAACCATCCAGAATGTGGAAATAGGGAAGGGATGGGAGTCTGGACAGGCGTTGTTGTGTACCAAAAGTCTTCGTGACAGTTTTTTTACATTTAGGAGAGCTGGTGAGAGCTGAACCATTGCTGTACTTTGTTGAAGATCAGTTTGGAGGTTAGTTTGTACCACTTCAGGGTCAGAGCCTGAGGAGAAGAGTACAGTGTCATCTGCATACATGTGGATTGAGGTAGTACAGCAGATGAGCAGTAAGTCATTTAGGAATATAGAGAACAGTATGCATCCCAGAACCAACCCCTGGGGACACCGTAGTTAAGGGAAGGGAAGAGATAGCATTTGCGACTCTAACGGACTGGGTTCTGCCAGAGAGGTAAGATCTGAACCAGTTGGTGGCAGCAACAGAGAGGCATGATTCAGTGACACAAGAGAGCAATATGGGGTAGGAGATGGTGTCTAAAGGCTTTTGCAAGGTTGAAAAATACAGCTGAGGTGATCAGCCCACTGTCCATACCAGTCAGGATGGAGTCAGTAAGCCTTATCAGGGAGGATGCAGTGGAGTGTCCCTTTCTGAAACCTGACTGGTAGGGTGTGAAGAAATTAGAGTCGGTGAGGAAGGAAGGAAGTTGGGTGAGCACAAGGTGCTCTTGTAGTTTTGCTAGTACTGGAAGGAGGGAAATAGGGCAGTAGTTGGAGGGGAAGGTGGGGGTACCTCCTTTTGGGAGGGGGATGACAGTGGTGTGCTTCCATGCTTGGGGGACGGCAGCGGCGGCAAAGGATTGGTTTAAGAGTTTGGCAAGCAGAGTTGCTATGGTGGTGGCGGAGAGGTAGAGGAGTTTAGGGTCCAAGCCACTGGGGATTTGGGAACTGGATGGTTCCCTATGAGGGCCTTCCCTAGGGACCAGCACTGTGATGTATTTTCCTAGTTAAATTTCTCTTCCTTGAAGGGATAATGTATTATCCCTTACTTTGTCTCATTCACAAAATGTTAACAGTTCATTCCCCTCCTCGCCTGCAAGGCATTCTTGCGCCTAAGCTCCAGAGAAAACTCATTCATTCCTCAGCTAGCATGCTGCAAGAAACCTTAGGGCTAAGTCATAATCAGGTAGGAGGTCCTTTGCCATCTCAGCCCCATTTCTCTGGAATCAGCTTCCTGATAGGATCCCAAACTGTTCTCTTCCACTGGCTTTAAGAAACATCTTAAGGCTCATTGCCTTGGGTGTAGTCTGTGTACTTGTGGTCACTGAGGTTACTTCACTCACATGTGGTGTTATCCCTATCCTGCATTTGGTCATTTATATCTTGAGCATCAGTTTCACTCTGTATGTGAGAGCTTCTAACCATTGCTATGTTACTGTGTTACTGCTCTTGTTTCCTGAATTAATGTCCCTGTTCTTGTTTGTATTCCTATATGTCACACTGTTTGCTTCTCCCTGTAACTAACTCCATGTCACCCCTATTGAAATAGACTTTTTTCTCACTGGACCTACTAGACCTACCTGGTTATCAAAATTAAATAAATAAATAAACTGTTCAACAAAAGATTAGAGTCCCAGTTTTGTTGTGCGGTGGATTACTTGAGCTTTATTTAATTCCATTCATGTCAATGATTGGAGACCCCATCCAGTTGCACTGTTGCAAAACTTTGTTTTTGTAAGAACCAAGTGGATCTCTGTGCTAACAACACAAATGTTTCAAATTGGATTACTAGGATAATTTTGAAAGTCTTTTTGGTGCTATGCAGGGTTTTACTAACTCCAATACTTGTGAGGCTATTAATCTAGGCTAGTACAAGTACTGCGGTGGCTAGCTACCCTCAATACAGCTTTTGGACTCATGCTATTGAGTCCAAATGATGGATCACCAGCTCATTTTCCCCAGATCACATGGGAGAACCAGCTGATTTCCCCAAAATCTGCAGGGTTCCTCATGAGAAGTTTCTTCTGAACCTGAGGAGATTTGGAATTACAGGGTATTCAGCACTATGAATATATCTTATTGACCAATAGGGCTCAGTGGGTAGAGGTCCTTAGGACAATATTAGACTGTTATCTGAGATTATCATTATGAGCGACCTTAACCTAGACTGGTTTTCCACCAGATACAATCCACTAAAAGACCTTTGTGACTCCTTTGGGTTTTCTCAACTAATTACTGAAACCACCCATCCCAATACTAAGAACCCAGCCCATAGCACGTTACTTGATTTAATTCTTGTGAACAAACCACATCTTTTTACCCACTCTGGCATCTTCTTTAAGGGTCTCAGTGATCATTCTGCCATAGCTTATATAAGATCTGTCCCTAAACAAATATCTACCTCTAGATATACTTTCAAGAGAAGTCGTAGGCACGTTGACCCCAAAACTTTCCTCTCAGATCTTCAATACTCCAATTGGCAAAATTTCTACCTTGCCCCAATGATAGATGAAGCCTATGAGATACTTCAAACCACTATTCTTGACACTATTAATAGAAACGCACCCCTGCTTAAAATCTAAACCAAACAGAAGTCCTGCCCCTGGTTCATAACCTCTCTAAAAGCCGCCCTGCTTAACAGGGATGTTCTCTGGATAAAGGAGCAAAAAAACCAAAAATCCAGTTGACTGGGCAGCCTTTAAAGTTGCTAGAAACTATTGCATAAAGCTATCTAGAGCTGAAAAGGCAAGCTTCTGCTGTGCTGAACTTGAATCTTCCTCCAACTGTTCAGCTAAATTCTGGAAGACATTAAGAGACTTAGAGGGTCACAGCCCAGCCTGCTCTCTTCCACATAAACTCTTCACCACTGATTTCAAAACCACAGACAAATAAAAGATCCTTGATCTCTTCAGTAATCATTTTGCCACAGCAGGTTAGCATTTGACACTTCCCAGCAAATAACCTTCATGCTCAACTATGCAGTCAGGATCCTGTTTTCCCTCACTGGCCACATCAGCACAAGAATTCTCATTCAGTCCTGTTTCAATAGAAGAGGTGGAGGACCTAATGTTGAACCTGGATACCAGAAAGAGTGCAGGCGCAGATCAGATTGAGCTCTACTACCTAAAGTTTGGTTACTACATCCTGTCTGCCCCTATTACATCTTTTTAATATGTTGCTGAAACAGGGTGCCTCCCTTCAGTCTGGAAGATGGCACATGTTATACCATTATTCAAATCAGGAGACCTTAGTGATCTGAGCAATTACCACCCTATTTCACTGCTTCCATCCTATCAAGATGCTAGAAAGGGTAGTCAATTCATAGCTTAGGCAGCACCTCGAGAATCATAACCTTCTTAATCCAATGCAGTCTGGGTTCAGGACTTATCATAGCACTATCTAAGCACTTGCTAAAATCACTAACAACTGGCAAAAGGCCTTGGATGCGAAAAATCATATATGCCTATGTTCCTTGACCTTAGCAAAGCTTTTGACACGGTGGACCATGACCTGCTCCTCTCTGTACTTAGAAACATTGGGCTAAACCTTCAGCCTTAAACTGGTTCTCCAATTACCTTATCGGTTGCCATCAGAGTTAAGGCAGATGGGAACCTTTTCACCTAAAACCTCTTCTAAGGGTGTGCTGCAATGGTCCACACTAGTTCCCTTATTATTTGCTATTTATATAAATAACATTACTGCTGGAATTAAAGCAGCAAACATAACTTATTTGCTGATGATATGGTTCTGTACATAGACAGACCTACCCCAGAGCTCATGGCATGATCTCCAGTTAGATTTCAACATTTTGCAGAACAACCTGCTGCATCTAAAGCTACTACTTAACACCAAAAACTAAGGCCATGCTTCTCTCGCCTAACCAGTCATTAAAACCCCATACTTCTGGCATGGATCCCCAGATCATCACACTATTAGGTGAGCCCCTAAATTCATAGCGAAATTTCAATACCTGGGTGTTTGGATAGATTGCAAATTATCTCTTGTGGACCACATCAAAGAGCTCTCAAAAGAAACTTAAGCAGAGCTTCATAATCTTCTTTCACATTAAATGCATACTTACAACTGAAGTCATAACTAGACTTGTTCAAGCTACCTTTATGCCACTGTTGGATTATGCCGACTTCCTCTATGGGCAAGCACCCATTTCGGCCCTGTCCAAACTTGATACCCTGTAACATTGTGCTCTTATATTTATTACTGGTGCACCTTATTCAACCCACCATTGCGCACTTTATACCAAGGTTGGCTGGTGCTCTCTCAGCTTTAGACGGCAAAGAAATGCAGTCTTCTGGACATACAGAGCCATCATCTACATGCGCTCTCAGTCTATCTCTGACTGTCTCCCTATCGCTACTGCTGGTTGCTATTCCCTAACAAGTCTTTCCCACATTTCACTAATCATCCCCAAGGTTAGAACGTGTCATGGCACAGCAGCCATAAGTCATTTAGGTAGGGAAGTCAGTTGGGTAGGCAAATGGGCAGATTATATGGGCCATGCAGTCCTTATCTGCTGTCAAATTCTATGTTTCTATGTTTCTATGCCTTCCTGTAATTTGGAACTACATATGAAAGACCTTGAAACTTGCAGTCCCTGTAAAACTGGCCTTCTTCAAAACTCTGTTTCTCCGTGCTTACAAGGATTCTTGTAATTGTTCTCCTTGAGGACCTTAATCTCTGTGCACAAGTTATCCCAATCCTTGCCTGGTCTTATTTCTTCCTTATCAATTCTCAATACCCAAACTAGAGATGGTTTCTTCCCTCCCTCCCTCCTATTCCTTGCCAACTCCTGCCTATTGTCCTTCCTACATCAACCTGGCTGCCATCTCCACAATTACAGTCTTTTCCTTTTTCTTTGAGATTTTTCTTTGTACATACTGTATACACATATTATTGTTGCATACTGTGAATTGCTCTATATTGCATTATGTTTTCATATTGTTCCTTGTATATTGTGTATGTACTGTTTGTGGACCTTTTGTTGTTGTATATGAACACATTGTATTTTTTTTTTTTGAGGACCGATCCCAGGTCGACCTTGCAAATGAGTTTATCTCAATGAAGTTTCACCTGGCAAAATAAAGATTATTGATTGATTGATTGGTAGGGCGTCATCAGTAGGATTCCACAAGGGTTTGTGTTGGAACCCCTATGATTCTATGTGTTTATGGATGACTTGGAATCAGGGGTCTCAAGTAAAGTAATTCCGCTTATGAATGACTGCAGTGAAGAGAAAGACTGTCTGCAAAGGGACTTAAATGCACTGAGGTAGTGGATCAAAAGGTATGAAATTAAATTTAGTGTGTATACTTGTAATGATGTTTGCTTAAGCACAAAGAATTCCAGCTGAGATGCTGCTTAAATAGTAAACAACTAGTAGCAATTGACCTTTGGAAGCCTATGAGGCTGAGGGACAAAATCTGGGGTCACTATAAGGTCACTGACCAAAAATCTGATTGGCACAATTACAGGATGCTGAGGAATGCCTGCAAAACAAATTTCAAAACTGTGAAAAAGGTATGAAAAGCCTCCAAAACAAAAGTATATCAGACCCTTCTGGACACAGGTAAATTGTCTTCTGAAAAGTCTGGAGCTCCTGCACACAATACAGTTAGTGATGGGCAGCGGTTTTGTGAACCAGAATCTTCAGCTAACACTTTTAACAAATATTTTACTGATCAGGACAAATTCAAGACTCCCTTAAGTGGTTGGCCTCCCCACCTAATTAAATTTCTCCGACTCACCTCACCTCCAAACTTTCATTTTCAGCTTGTTACTTGGACAGAGGTTCTTGACCAAAAGTAGTACTGAGCTAGTAGCAATGGACCCCAATAAAGACTTAGGCATTGTTATTTGTGTGGAACTGAAATTGTTCCATCAATGCACAGTTTTAGTGGGCAAGCAGAAGTTGAGCGCTGAGCTGCAGCAAAGGGTTGTAACATGCCATGAGAGTAAAGTGATTCTGCCCTTTTATAGGGTGCTAATAAGACCACAGTTGGACTAATGTGTACAATTTTGGTTGCTGTAGCACAAAAGGAATGATTCAGCAATAAAAAGAGTGTAGCAGAAAACAACTATTTATTTTATTTATTTATTTATTTATTGAATTCTTGGATTACAACCTTTGAGCTAAAAGCTCATTTACAGAGGTTCCACGTCATTAACAAAATAATTTGAAAACAATAACAGGTGATGACATACAGAGATCATGGGAAGTCCCCAGGCAAAAACGATATTGTAAATACAGCATAGAAGTTCGGTACAGATAGTAACACATAAATGAATATACAAATACAGATAGTAAAAGCAAGATATTTTTAGTGGACTGACTAAACTCAGAGAAAGGTGGGATTAAGATAGTCAATGTAGAAAACTGTCTGGGCCAATTTATTTTGTCAAGGGGAGTGGGTGGAAGGAGAAAGAATGTAGTTACTAGGAAAGCACAGAGTAGTGGGGGAGGTGGCGTGAGTTGAGAGCGGATGGGAATAATACAAAAAGTGGGAGTGGGTAGAGGAAAAAACAGGTAAGTAGCTATTCTGGGGTGTCAAAGTGCTATGACTGTAGGTTCGATCAGGATGCAGGATCTATTCAGGGGAAACATGTGCATTCCATAAGGACTGAGAGATAAGTATGAAGTTTTGTTTTAAAAGGACCAATTTTGGGTTCTGCAATTTGGTCAGCAGGTAAAGAGTTTAGCCAGAGAGGGGCCCGGTAAGTGAAGGATCTCTGGCCTTGTGAGGCACGGTGGTATGGGACCTTATAAGAACTGGAATTAGTTGCCCTGGTTAGTCTAATTGTAGCTGTTGGGCAGATCATTGCCTGAGCACCGTTGGGTACCAGACCAAGGGTGGCCTTTTTGGCAATGAGACATGTCTGGTAGTGAATCCTGTTTTTAAGGTCCAGCCAGCCCAAATGCACGTATAGGTCACAAGTGTGAGTTAGGGGTGGGGCCCCAAGGAGTCAGCTACAGGCTTTGTTCATCATGATGGCAATCCTATTGAGTGTGGTGTCTGAGGTCACAATGTAAATGACAAGGCCATAGTCTGAGATGGAGAAGACTGAGCTAGTTATGACTAGCTTGTGTACAGTTTCATTAAGGCAGTGCCTGTACAGCTGGCTCAGATGTCTATTAGCTGCCTTGGCAACCTGGTAAACATGCTGCAAGTATGTGAGGGAACTATCCAGGGTGACACCAAGATATAAATTGCTGGACCATCTCAAGGGGCTCATTTTGCTTATTTCTTGTTGTGAGAGTGGATGATTTGTGTTTACTGTGCACTGATGTAAATATCATTTTTTTTTTGTAGTTTAGCAGTAACTTAGAATTTATGAACCAGTATTCAACATTGTTGAAGTTAGCCTGCAGGTGTTGTTCCAGGGTTAAGGGGTCAGGTTGGCTTGTGAATAACACTGTGTCATCCACATAATGTAGGATTTGTCACTGCATGCAAGGGGGAGTCGATTTAGAAAAAGACTAAACAGCAAGGGGCCTAGGATTGACCCTGGGGGACTCCAGTGCTCACTCGCTGGCTATCAGATTGCATGCCGCCAATTTTTACTTTTTGTTCCCAATCTGATAGATCGCTCCTGAAACAGCATAATAAGTTTGGAGATATGCCTGTAATGCCTAGTTGGGTTAACAGGAGTTCATGATTGACCATGTTGAAGGCCTTGGTGAGATCAATAAAGCTAGCTCCCACCAAGTGCCCTCAATCAAAGGCATCATGAATATAACCTGTGAACTTGAGCAAAGCAGATATAGTGCTGTGCCTAGTTCTAAATCCATGTTGCTGTGGACACAATTGGTACTTGTCAAGGTAGTCTATGTGCTGATCGTAGACTATCCTCTCTAAAACTTTGGAGATTGGGGGAAGAATAGAGATTGGTCTGTAGTTTGAATGGCATGACCTTTCTCCACTTTTGAAGACCGGGGTTACAACCACTTCTTTCCATAGTTTGGGGAATTTACCGGATATGAGAGAGAGGTTGAGAATTTGTGTCAGCGGTGCTAAGACTTCATTGAGGTTTAGGGAGATTAGCTTCAAGTCAAGACCGTCTCCAC
Organism: Neoceratodus forsteri; assembly: GCA_016271365.2. Taxonomy (NCBI): domain Eukaryota; kingdom Metazoa; phylum Chordata; order Ceratodontiformes; family Ceratodontidae; genus Neoceratodus; species Neoceratodus forsteri. The sequence continues at coordinate 271,672,610 of CM028130.1, read as the reverse complement.
TGAGTCTTGATTTTCCAAGTACGCACTGAAGTTATCTTTTAGCTTCTGCTTTAGAAATTACCCAAGGTAAAGGTGGAGTTTGATTAGAGGCTGGGTGATAAGAGTATCATGTAAGTCAACATTTACAGGGCATAGGTATTCAGGGGCAGCAATTGCTTAAATCCATGAAAGCTTTATTGAAAACTTTTGCAATGGTCGTAACATCTTGAGTGATGGTCCCATTCAGGTTAAGCTAGGATGGTACCATTATAATTAGTTCACCAGTGAAAGCATTGATATTTTGCCAAAATTTGTGGCTGTCACCCCAATAATTCTCCAATTCAGTCCTAAAATGGGAGGCTTTTGCCTGGCGGATGGCATGAGTGCATTTATTCCTGGCCACCTTGTAGTTTTGGATAAAAAATTTGGATAAATTATTAAGTTATGATTGCAGCCCCACATCTACAAGTAGACCAGCTCCCAATTAAGAAATTTTACTGTGTACCGTAAGTACATTTTCTAGTTTTCTGAGATTGATAAACTTTACTACTATTAGGTTGATCCTGCTGCTCCTGTATCACACTGCACTGGGTGCATCCCAGAATTCCCGAGGCTGATGTAAGCCATAGCTGCAGCTACAGGAGGTTCACTTGCTGACAGTAGTGTCTTAAGCTTTTTCAACCTTCATTCTGCCAGTCACCACTCATGTTGTGCTCCCAATGCCAAGCACAGACTGTTCATAGCCTGTACCTAGCATTGGGAGTACAATAAAACTGGTGTCCAAAAAAACAGAGCTTTAAAATGTTCAAGTCACCATTGCCAGTAATTGTATCACTTGTGATTGGCAGATCATGGTGTATCTCAGCCACAGGGAATTTGGGATGTGCCTAGCAACAAAATCCCAAAATGTGAGGACTTGGGGTAGCAGGATCAACTAGATAGAAGTATTTTTTTCCATCTCAGAGAAAAGGAAAAAAAAAACTTACTCTATGTACACTTCAAAGTGTTCTAATTAGGGACTACCCTACATATACCTATGGGACTGGGATCATGACAGTTCCCCATTAACAGAATGGAGAGGGTAAGCAATGAGGAACATGTAGGCAGGCTAGGTTTGTTTTCCCTGGGGAAAATTGGCATTGAGGAGATATGATTTCAGTTTTTAAAATGTTGAAGGATTTAGATGTGGTGCATTGGGGATACTTTTAAACGTATTCAGTAAAGCAGAACTAGATGTCACACCCTTCACTTCAGAGAAGGTAGAATAAGTGGAAATGGGTGAATTATTTTTTACCCAGAGAGTGTTAGTTAGAACTATGCAAAATGTGTCATTCCACTGGCAAAATGCTTTTGGAATTCTCCAATCAAATCTGTGGAATTTCAAAAGTCTTTTAAATAAACCACAGATTAGATTTCCATGGTTCGTGAGACCATGGATTTTTCCTGCCATTCACAAGGACCTGATGAACACTAATTCATGGATTTATGGAAACTGCAAATTACTAATCTGTTGTGTAGATAAAAAGGTGCAATATATATTTGGAATTTTGGAACTCCAGTTCTAACAGACTTCTATAGAATTATGGGGCATTTCCAAAGTTCCACAGAATTCTGTAATGTGCAGCTGCTGAAATTTCTGCACAACTCTAGAAATAATGTTAAGGAACATATTCCCAAAGAAAGCAATTCACGTGAGGAGTTTTCACTGTTTTAAACTTAAGTTGGATCTATTTGCCATGGGGAGCAGTAATGGTGGAAACAGCAATAAAAATCATTTAGCGCAGAGAGGGTCACAAAGAGCATGGTTCATATCGAAATTGGTATGCCAGGGAATAAAGGGCAGAACATTTTATCTTAGGTTCTCAGGAGTGTCCACCATTTAAGCTATAAGGCATGCTAGGGCCTGTGTCATGGTGGGATTAGGCCACACCTCAGGTGAGTGGTCTGTTATGAGGCCCAAGGCTGAGTGCTTTCAGCCACCTGAGAAGTGATGTTATCTCAGCAACACATACCCTGAAGCATCTTCTTGAGATTATAAAATGAATCAATTTATGTGTTTACAGTCATAAGTAAGCTATTTTGTGGGCAATAGATTCACCTTTGAGATTGTACTGGGATAACATCCCGGGTGAAACTGGCTCTCCACCAGTTAGCGTTCAGCATTTTGTTAATCCATGTTATAATGGTGTTTTTTCTCTCCATAGCACCAACATCCAACTAATGTATTGGTAGCAGGTTCCATTTAACAATGGCTACAGTTATTTAACATAATATTGAATGCTGCTGCTGCTACCTGGATGCCAGGGCATGAACCTAATGAATCCATGGTCTTTTGTTTTGCCTAGCATTTCTTATGTTCTTTTCACATATTTTGAATATGTGTTTCAATAGCAAGTCCATTTTGCAAACACAGTCCAGCACTATACCCTTGGAATAATGCAAATGATTGAATTATGCACTTGAAAACCAATGCGAGCTATGATTTGTGCAAGTGCAATGTTTGGAACAACAAGCTCTTGAAATGCTTGCCATTTGAATGCACCTTTATTACTGCTAATAATTGTCAAAAGACTTCAGCAAAAGTTCTGTGGAACATTACCACTATGAATATTAACTGGATACAGCTTGATGCTTGCAAGTATTTAATTTACATGAGCCAGTATATAACTGCAGTTTTCAAGGGAAAATTATTACTTGAATGTTAAGTATTTAATATTTAGTTAACCAATGGTTATGATTCTATTACAAAAATATTGAATATGCACTGATGCTTGCTTAGTTAACTGACAGACACTTTAGTACAAGGTTTTTCATTTTACCATAAACAATGTGCATTTTTTCCCTTTGTGTTAAACAGCAGGTCACAAGAAGCCTGGTTTTACCTTTCAGAAATACTCCTCAGGGAAGACCCTGAGGCAACACCCTTTATTGTATGTGTTGAGTAATCCCTGAAGAAAGAAAAGAAAAATGAAAAAAAAAACTCTGCATGCCTTTGAATGTAAAATGCCTGTTTAATCTGGAATTTTCAAGTTCAGGTTTAAAGATTCAAGTCCCCAGAAGCAATAAATCATAACATCTAATATTGACATTGTGGTGATGTTATCTTTACGTTGTTCTTCAAATTGACTGCAAGTTCAGTATAATTAGGTAAAATGAGCTTTCAGCACATTTTAAGAACATGAAATGTCTGTTTTTCAGCAATGATTAGAGTTCCATAATTATGATTTTAAACATTATGTCTTAGTTACACACCAGAGATAAAACTTTTTGAAGCATATTTTTCTCTAGCAAGTCATAAAGTAGCATCAAGTGTTTTAACATTAAATTTAGTAGAGTGCAAAATGTTAGGGATCTCATACAGTATGCTAAGCTGCTGCACACATTGTATAGTGCTAAGTGTACAAGTGCAATTCAAATTGAAAATATGACTTTGAGTGGAAGTAAAATCAAGTTACAGTGGCTTATTACTAAAACACTATTGATGTGATCAGCATAACCTGCTCATTCACTAAATTTAATCACATTTCTTATAAATTCTTGCATTCTTTAAGGGTGTATTGCTACTCTGTGGCACATATCAAAACAATCTTTGGTGTGCAGTGCATTCCTCCAACCCCCATCCAGCTGCTCAAATGTGAGCAACTGGAAAGGGGCATAAACAGGACACTGATGATTGCTTACACTGTATTATTCACCAAATTTGCAATTACATGTTGCTGCACTCAACCCTATCTTCTTAATCCATGAATCAATATTATTCTAGATTTTTGTGGTGTTTTTGAAAGACACTGTGCTGAAAATTCCTTTTTTCTTAGTTATTTAAAAAGCTGAGACTCAGAACTAAAGCTGTGGAATCCCATTATGAGATGTCCTACAGTTTAACACTGTACATCCCACAAATCCTTGGGTTAGTTATATGACAGTTTAAACTGGCTCCATTCCAGTCTTAAGAGTCCAGCATTTCATCAAAAATTAAAACAGCTAACATGGCATGTTAATTCCTAGTTACTGTGCATGACAATTTGTAGAGCATACAACATCTCCCACGATCAAAGCATAAATCATTACATTCCAGTATATATAGCAAAATTCAAAACTGATATTGAGAAAATATTAATCATGTTGCCCTCTTGTCTTGGTACAAGGATCCAGTTTTCTTACATTATTAAACATTAATTATGTAAAAAGAATTCTGGCCAACAGCAAATAAATAAATAAGTAAATAAAAGCTGACATCAACACATAATGACTAACCAAGTTTTCATTTCAAATAGTTAAATTTTTTATAACTAATAGAACACATGCAAAAACAGCATCTTTGCCTCCTGAGTTCATACAAGCCTGATAAGGAGATCATAATCATCAGGGAAGCTACAATGTAAAAGTTGCAGCAACTGACATGGTCAGATGTTTCCTGAAATTTCTGTGTATCTCCAGAGAAATTCATTGCCTTCCTGCAGTACCACTGTAGGGCCACAGAGAAAGAATCTCTTTAGAAATATCATGAAATATCTGGAAATACAGAATCTGACCATGCCGATTGCTGCAGCTTGTATGTGTATGACCACTTATCCAGGACAATACACAGCTGAACAACATGGCTTCAGAAAGCTGCACAGCATGACAACCACCTTAACTGAGCTATCTGAAGAATTCCTCAAGGCCTAGACAAAGGTGAATATGTCGACACAACCTTTCTTGATTTCTTCAAGGCCTCTGTCTTAGTTAGCCATGGCCTCCTAATAATAAAGCTCTGAGATTCTGAACTTTCAGATGAGGCCACAGTGGTTCTCTGACAACTTAGCTCACAGATTACAAATGGCTAGATGTGGAGAGGTGTTCTCTGGCTTGCAATCTCTAGCCACTGGAGTTCCACAAGGTTCAATCCGTGGCTCCTTGCTATTCAGCCTGTTAATCAACAATATCCCAGAGTTTTGTGTAAACTCCAAAGCATTACTGTATGCTGATGACACAGTCATCTTCACCTCACACTGCAACGTGGAGACAATGAAATGCAACCTACAATCAGCAAGGTCTGCGACTGCTTCACATCTAATAGGTTGGTCATTAATGCCAAGAAAATCAAATCTCTTCTGTTTGGAAGCAACCATGCCCTGAAGGCCGGTCCTGAACTGCATATCACAACAACAGCTGGGGACTCCATTAAACAGCTCCAGGTCTTCATGTCCCTTGACAAAGGCTAATTGGTTTGATTGAAGCACTGGGGCTCTCTGCTTACCTTCAGCTAATTTTTGTGCTGTCAATAAACATATTTTCTACATTTGATTTTGGCTTTTTTATGTGGTCCTTTGAATGCAAGATCTCAGTACCAGGTCTTCAAGCACCTGGGCATATAACCTGATGCAACCTATCCTTCATCTCACACCAGCTCCTGGGAAACATATCCACAGTGCCATGCCTTGTTATACAGAAACAAGAACAGCCTCACCCTGAAGTTAAAAAAGGACTTCTAGTATCCAGCCTCATTATCTCAAGGACTGACTATGGTTTGGTCATCTACTCTGCAGCCAATAACACTGCACTCAAAAGAATCTCAGTAGCATTCAGCTGAGATTGCAGATTTGCAGTCAACATGAATCCAGACTTTCACCGCTGTGACCTATACCTCTCCACCAACGGGCTTCCTTTCCACCTCCAAGTTAACCTCAGTGAAGCTCTTTGTCTACAACCTCTGCTCCCCAGTCATGAATACATACAGAACTCAATCAATGGGGGAACAAAAAGTCCTCCTGCTGTTCAGATAAAACTACTCTTGGCCAATGCTGATTTGCAACTAGAGCAGTCAAAACCTGGAACTCCCTGCCCTCATCCATCACCACTCTCCCCTACTTAGAAACATAGAAAGATAGACTTTGTCGGCAGATAAGGACCGCTAGGCCCATCTAGTCTGCCCATTTCCCTACCTACAGGATAGGCCGCAGATTCTAGTTAACCAATAGCCTATATCTTCCTGCCCCCCACAAGAATTGCCTTATGTCTGTCCCATGCATTCTTGAATTCTCCCACAGTTTTAGACCCCACAACTTCCTCAGGAAGGCTGTTCCATGCATCCACTACCCTCTCTGTGAAATAATACTTCCTCACATTGCCCCTGAACCGCCCTCCTTCTATCTTTAAATTGTGTCCCCTCGTGTACTTCTTCAGGTTTAAGGCCCAAGTCATCGCCCATCATTTCCAGAAACTGTACTGCATGTGTGCCTAAACCGTATCTGCTCGTTGCATTAGCCTGCACCCTTGCTGATACCTCCTGCAATTGCAGAAGTCTGTTGTTAACTCACTGCTCCTTATAATATGATAATTATTGTTATACTTGTTGAGTACTGTATTGTATTGATCTGCTATTGAATGTAGCTTGTTCTTCTGTTGCATGTAACTTGACATACCTGGACACCTTCGAAAAAGTCTTCTTGAGCTCAAAGGTCCTTTAACCACACTAATAAAATATAAGGTCTATGACAAGGGTAAAGGTATGGCAGAGCATTACCTAAAGTACTTCTGTTTAATGTTCAAACAACAGATTGTACCCATGACATGCACAGTGGCAAGCACAAAACAAGAGATTGAATCAATCAGCATAGAGTACATACTGTGTATATTGGATCAAACTAAAACCTAGTAAATTATCAGTACCTTATAACTGCAATCTAGGGTCTTGAAAGAACTAGCATCAGTATTAGCCCCACCATTTGTTTAGCCTATAAATGTTCAGAGACATCTGTAATGAAGTAATATTGTCTGTTGTGGTGATGTTGTAAACCACTCCTTCTTGCCTTTGGATATAAGATTCCATTACCTGTAAATATTTTGAAATCATTCAATAAAATGATTAACTGTAAAAAATAACATTATGAATTAGACGTAGACCAATTAGTTTGACATTTGTCCAGTGTAAGCTACTAAAGGCCATAATTAAATATCGGATAACGGAATGCTTCAAAGATTGCAAACTACTATAAATGACAATAGCCAGCACTGCTTTAGTGTGGGGAAATCATACCTTCAGTTTCAGACCCACCACCCTTAAGCAGGTTGAAGACCTACTAATTGCACTGGATGACAAAAAAAGCACTGGTGCTGACCATCTTGCCCCTTTCCTTCTAAAACTAGGCTGCCACTTCCTGTCTCCACTCTATAACCCATCTTTAACATGTCCCTTATACAAGGGACTCTTCCTGCTATCTGAAAATAACATGTCATTCCACTCTTCAACTCTGGCAACCCAAGTGACCTCAATAACTACCGGCAATTTCTCTTTTACCCACCCTCTCAAAGCTACTTGAAAAGCTAGTCAACATACAGCTGAGGGATCACTTGAACTCCTCAAACATGCTGACCCCCTACAGTCTGGGTTCAAGCCCAATCATAGCATGGTTATCGCCCTAGCTAAGGTCATAAATGACTGGCAGTTGTCACTTGATGCAATATATATGCATTCTGGTTTTGGACCTTAGCAAGGCCTTTGATACCATGGATCATTATCTCTTGTTACTCACATTAAGCAACCTCAGGCTCAATGACTCTGCTCTGAAATGGTTCTCCTGCTATCTCAAAGGTTGACAACAGCAAGTGAAAGTCCATGATGCCCTCTCCTGCCTCAAAATCCTACCGAGAGGAGTCTCCCTAAGTTCTGTCTTGGGTCCCCTTCTTTTTGCTCTATATATCAATGGTATTGACTTTAATATTAATACTGTTAGAGTTCGTCTCTTTACAGATGACACTGTACTCTGTGTTGGCTAGCTGACCTTAGAACTGGCCTGCTCAGTACTGCAATGTGAATTTGCCAACTTCAACACAACTTGCTCCATCTAAAACTATTACTCAGTGCCAAAAAAACTAAAGTTATGCTTCTATCCCCACAGTCAAAAGCTGCAACTGCTGTCCCCTTGAATACCAATCTAGGTATCATGACTTTTCTGGGGGAATCAATTGAATTTGTTAGTAGTTCAAGTACCTAGGATTTTGACTTGACAGCAACCTTTTGTTTGTTACCCATATAGAAGAATTATCAAAAAAGCTAACCCAAAGACTCAGACTATTTTACTGCATAAAGCATTTGCTTACCTACGAGGCCAAAATAAGATTGGTACAAATAACTTTCTTACCCCTACTTGATTATGGTGACTTCCTCTATAGTCACTGTTCCAAATTAACCCTATCCACCCCAGACACATTTTGTCACAGAGCCTTAAGAGTTTTATCAAAAATAACCCATTCAACACTCATCACTGTTCCCTGTATTACATGATTGGGTTGGACCTTGTTGGGTACTAGGAGGCCTCCTCTGGGCTTACAAAGCCATCTCCATCAAACTGTCTCCTACATCTCTGCTCTGTTCAAATGCTCCCTCTGCATGCATGCACTCAGAAAATATTCCTGCATTACACTAGATATCCCTAGAATAAGAACCCAGCGTGGTACTTCATCCTTAAGCCATGCAATACCTACACTTTGGAATACTTTGCAAGTGATCCTTAAGCTTACTAAACTTGTTGGGATTTGTACCTTCAAGTCTCGATCAGGCTTGCACTAAATGACATCTGCAACTGCTACTCATAACCCAGTTTTCATCTTCATATGATACTTCCCTGGTCACCTCTAGCACTTACTCACTCTATCCTGCTGTTCTCCTGTATATTTGTCATCCTCGACCTCCTTTCTGCTAAGTCCCTCCTCTGGACCTCCTCTGAGCTATGAGTCCCTATCCCTTCAGTCTGTTCCTTGTCATCCTTGACTTCCTTTCTGCTATGACCCTCTTCTGGACCTCCTCTGGGCTATGAGCCCCTATTCCTTCAGTCTGGTTCCTTTAACTCCCCTCCCTTCTCCCTCCAGCCCACCATAATCCTCTCATGCTCTCCCTTCTCCCATCCTCCCACCTCCCCTTCTCCTCTATCTCTAATAACTCTGGTATTCTATCCCATTCCCCTTTCTTCCTTCCTTCCCTCCCTGACAACACTTCTTTTTACCTATTTATCCCATATGTGATTGTTCCATCTCCTTAAGTGTTAGCACTCCTTTGTTAGGTGTTAGTTGTTATCATGTATGAAGTTCATTCTATCTTAATTATTCTATTTCCTGCAACTTCAACTCAACTGTCAGTATTCCCTTGTTAGGTGTTTCCATTAATGAAGTTCACTATATCATAATTATTGTAATTCCTGTGTCTGCATCCCTTCACATGTAACCCTCCTGCAATTTTAACTTCCCTGTTATGCTCTTTTGTAATTTTCCTCCAGGACCTCCTTGCAAATGAGTTTTTCTCAATGGTATTTCACTGGTAAAATAAAATTGAATTGAACTGAATTACCATACTTACTATTTGTTATGAATGGATCAATAAAGTGGTTGATGACAACAGATCTGTGAATGCCATCTACATGGGCTTAAGTAAGAAATCTGATATGGTGCCACACAGTGGTTTAACAGACAAAATGGCTAAATTAAGCATTCCAAACTTCCTAATTGTTTTAGTCAGTGTCTAGTTCTCTAACAAACAAATGAAGGTGAGACAAACAGGAAAAAAATCTGGGTGGCATAGTATGCCGAATGAAATGTCTCAGGAATCCGTAGTTGGGCCTCTGCTATTTAATATTTTCATATCGGACATTTGTGTCAACAGTGAAGGATGGTTAGCAACATTTGGAGATGACACAGAAATTGGTAGCATTGTTGAAACAGATGACCAATATAAATTGCTTCAAAAACTCAGCCTTGGAACATTTGCTGTGATGTACCTATGTAAAAATAACAAAAAAGGGCGTAGCTTGTACATGAATTAAAACTGTCAAGAATGAAAAAGATCTCAGGGTGATCACTGTCAATTGCCTAAGCTTCAATGACAATTGTAGAAAGACCATTAAGAAACGTAACAGCAAATCTGTCAGTATAAAAAGGCACTTTAGAAGCAGATCAAAGGGTGTTTTGCTGCCCTTGTACCAGCTGTTGGTTCATCCTCTTTGAAATCTGTGGTGCAATTATGGGCACCCCAATAGAAAGGTAAAATAAAAGAATAGAGAGATTATAGAAAAGAGCAACCATGATTGTTTGTAGTTTGAGGGATATGACTTATTGTATGATGAGAGATAGTCCAAATTAGATCTGTTCTCGCTGAAATATAGAAGATTGGGAGGGGACATTATCTTAGCTTGCAAGGCTGTGAAAGACAGTTCATTCCTTGAAATGCTTCACCTTAATAAACAAATTTACAGCAGGGAGACAGGAGGACACACTTTTCAGCTTAGGGGTAAGCAATTTGCAACTGAAAAGAGAAAGCACTTCTGTACTCAGAGGGTGGTTGGCACATGGAATAACGTACCTGATTCAGTAGCTATGAGTGACATCATTTATTTTTCAAGCACAGCCTGAATAAGCACCTGAGGGCTGAAAACATAAAAAATATAACTGTTGAAAATGAGGATGGGCTCAATGGGATTCTGACCTTCTCCAGTCTCAAGTTGTTATTTTCTTATCAGCTTCAGACATCATAATCATTTCAACTGTAATGGATTACGATTTCACAAGAAGGAGATTATGACCCCAGATAAGGAATAACCATGAGATGTAGATGTTCTAAAAGGGTAAAACATCACTGTATATGCATGCAAATTATCTTGGTAATGAATAATAGAATAGCTTAAAATTATGCTTTAGGAATCTTAAGAAACTGTATTCTTATGCTTATGCTGAGTTTGTTTTACTATTTGCCATAGCTCCTGTTTGATTTAGTATGCAGTGAAACCTACATTCTGTATAATGACACTGTATATTAAGGACATCACAGTATTATGGACCTTTCCTGATGGGATTCCTAATAGGCAAGATCCCCTGTGTTTAGTTTTGACTTTAGATATATGCACGTTGATGGCTATGCAGTATTGTTGGGCTAGATATGTGTGGATCACACATACCTGACCCATGTTGCTCCACACCAGAGGGCTGGTGCAAGGTGAGCAGTATGCACTACCATGCACCTCCACATGGTGCCTGTCCACAGCTCTGCTCCCCTGGCATGCAGCTGCATGGGGGTTAGATCAAGGACACAGGTGCACATCCAATCAGGTGCTCACCCTGAGTCTTGAAGTGGATTCCTGCTGCATGCAAGCAGAGATTCTGGGAAGGTGTGGAACCAGAAAAGTGTCAAAGTATGGGTGAGGTGCCTCAGTGACTGCCTCCTGCCCTCTCTGTCAGCCTGGTTGGCTGAGGCAGTACCATGAGGATTGTGTTGGTCTCCTGCAGCTTGCGGGGTTTAATGGAGGGGCATGCAATTGATACTACAGGTTACCTGCTGCTGCATCCTGTGGCTTTCTTGCTTGATACTCTTAACCTCCATGAATGCAGCAGAGTGCAGGCCTGCTCTCAGACATGCTCCCAGACCAGCTGCATGCATAGCTGCATGACTGACCAAGGGATCCTGTGCAGAAGGGACATGCATCCCTTCCCTGAATGTGCGTAGGTTTGTGGCATTCATACATAGGTTTGTCTATGCACCACAGAGTCATAGCACATAGACAACCCATGCTTTAGTGCATAGAGGCCATTGTCATTGTTTTACAACATAAATTTGTGTTGGATTTTCCCCCTGGCTATAGTAATAATTTAATTACTGTACAAAGATACTCTAAAAGGTATGAAAGAGAGGAAATATTTATGTAGTCTTATGTAGTAGTAGTTAATTTGGAAAGTCATGTTCCCAAATCTTTGGAGATCTCTAAGGATATTTTTGTGAGATGTCCTGCAGCATAGGCAGTGCTAGAAAATTTTTTCTCTTATCTTCAGAGAATCTTGGAAATAACTTGCTGAATCAATTGCTGCCACTGTAGGTCATGCTCCCAAATTGAACCCCTTTGACACAGACAGGAAATGTAGTCATTTTTTTGCAATTAATTTAGACAGGATAGCCCAGCTGAGGTGCAAATTGCGTATTCAGTTATGTCCTGATTAGTGCTGTGTGGAATGTGGAATTCCACCAGCAGAATTAGTGTGGATGCCCATTTTGCTGGTGGAATTTCCACCAGAATTTTTCTGGTTATTCTGCGCACTTCTGCCTGCTGTGATCTGTGGAACTATATTCAGTGGAACAGCATTTTTTCTGTGGAAATTCATTTCACAACAATTTCCACAGAAAATGTTGAGATCTATGGAACAGAATTCTGTGAAAATGTTGTGGAAATTTCATTCTGCAGTTTTCTGGCATGGAATTTTGCCATTCAGTTTCTGGCAAAATTCAGCAAAATTTTGAAAAATTCCACAAAATTCCATTCTATCAGAATTAGAAAATTCCACACAGCACTATGCTCACTTATGTTACATCTAAGTGGACTGGGGCACTGGGAGTGCAAGTATATTGTAAGAAGCTGTCTGTGAATTTGAACCTGGGTCTTCTGGTTTCTAAGCTTGTGCTTCAGTCACTAGAACACTGTGCCTCCTAGACATCTGACTACTAGTCTGACTATCTAGTAGTCTGCTGTTGCTAATATGATAATTTGGCTACACTCACTATAGTTTGGGCTGCATATTCTGCTGCATTCTTTATTCTTTGCAGCAGCTTCCTTAGCTTAGGCTGTCACTTTAGGATCCCGAGCTGGTAGACTCAGAAGCGCTCAGTGACTGTGATGCACCCAATTGCATTGTGAATCCACATTTCTAGTTTTAAAATTGCTTGCCCTCAAATAATACGAAATCCAAACTAGCCTAGACTACCCTTTGCAAGCTTTGTGGTGCATAGGTTTCCATTAATAATCAGATGAAACAGAAATGCTGAAGACATCTGCTTTGTAAAATACAACCCATGCTGAAGGTTGGTGACAGTACCCATAAGGAAAATAAAGGGTTACAGTTTAACACTGTGCTGCTTTTAAATTCCCTGTTAAGTGACAGTCTTTAATATTTTAACTCCTTAAAATCCTTGTCTTAAAGTTGTGGGAAGAGTTTCTCCAACCAGTGGCCAACATTTTTCATTCTAGTAATTATTTGTAGGTACTGACTATAAATATTCATAAATCCAATAAAATAAATAGGATCAAAATCATTGTAGGGCCCTGGTTCCTGAAGGACACCAAGAGCAGAGAAACTAGGCTCATTGTTCACAGTGGGTATCTGACTTTGTGTGAGACATTAAAAGTTAGGCAAAACTTTAATTAAATAAATTCACTGTCCACTTCATGCTTGAGTTGATGACTAGATTTTAATAACAGAAACTGCACAAAGAGAAATCCATTTGCAGATACTGTACATTGAATGGAACTTTACCTCTGGACCCTAAGACTGCAATCCCATTACCAGAGCATGATTGTACCCTTGGCTTCTATCCAAGAGCAAATACACCACCAAACCTTCAGCCATGTCCCAACCATCCAGAAAAACTGTCCTGTGTCTCACCAGGTTCCTGCCCAAAAGTCATTATGGGCTTCACTTCCACTAGCTGGCAGGGTTGAGCTGGGCATAAGCAGATGCCCAGAGACAATTAAAATGGTGCTAATAGTGATAAAATAATGACATATCATGGTGTTAATACAGGGATCATTGCAATATTCCTATATAATAAAGTAGATATGGGTAAAACTGAACATGACTTGGCAAACTTAAATTGGGAAAAAAAAAATTGAAAACAAATCAGTTGAAAAAATGTGGACAATTTTAAAAGAACACCATTACTGATATACAGTATGCACAAAGTACATACCAAAAATCAAGAAATATAGCAACTGAAATATCAGGCCTAAACAGTTGACAACAACAAACAAAAAAAATCAAAAGATTAATAAATAAATAAATCATACAACTCTTACTTAGCCACCAAGGATAATACAACCTAGGCCAAATACAGGCAAAATCTAAAAATGTAAGCATGCTATTAAAAATCAAAAGGAAAAGGAAATTATGTTTATATCCAACACCAACAAAGACAACAGTAAATCCTTTTATAACTAGATTAATTTACTAAAAACATCAAGAATATGGTAGTTCCTTTGTGGTAAATGAAGAAATTACCAGTAATCCCACTGAGATGACCAATGTTTTAAACGATCACTCCTGTTCCACATTTGTCACACAAACAAGCAAATGTACAACAAAGTACATAGAGACAGAGCCAATGTAGAAAATAATTTCTATAGAAGACAGAAAGGAGAAAATCAATAAACTTAAAAAAAATTCATCAGTAGGACCAGATAAAATGTCTGGTAAATCCTGAAAATCAATGGCAAGTGACATACTGTAGATATACAACTTAAACACATGTTTAAAACATTTAATTTCCATTATTGAAACATCTATTAATACAAGTACTATCCTTGGTGACTGGAACACAGTTGGAAGTGCCAATATTCACATAAAGGTAGAAAACATTCACATAACAATTACAGATCCATTAGTATTAAATCAGCTTCTGGTAAATATTAGAAGCTATAATAAAGGATAGAATCAACTCTAAATTAGCCACTGGTGTCAGTGGCTCAGTAGGTAGCACACTCGCCTCTGAGGCCGGGAGATCAGACGGCTGTGGGTTCCATTCCCACATCTGGCACTTGGGTTAATATCCCAGTACTGACACTGTAATGCAGCATGAGAGGGGTGCTGCACTTCTTAGGTGCCGTCTTTCGGATGAGACATTAAACTGAGGTCCCGTCAGCCTGGATTGGTGGTAGTCCAGGTGGATGTTAAAGATCCCATGGCACTTATCGAAAAGAGTAGGGGAATTTCCCCGGTGTTCTGGCCAAATTTCCCTCATTCACTAAAATACCACCAACAGCTTAATCTGGTTCAAGGTCAGTTGGCATTCATCTGTATTCCCTCCCCGGTCATGCCTGAAAATAGGCAGGATTTGTCTAGTACACTTACCCGTCAACAAAAATAAATAAAATAAACTATAGAACCAGACCAATACAGATTCACAGAAAGTACTACCAACCTGCTGCATTAATACAACAATAATCAGTAAAGCTCTAGACAATAAAATCCCATGTGATATTATTTATTTGATCTTGAGTAAGGTCTTGAATTAGTACCTTTTTAACTACTGGCTGGTTAAATGACTTACCTGAAGCTCTGTTTATTCTCCATAAGTTTGATTAGTTCAAAAGATCTCTGTGATCTTCCTTGTAGTTCAATGTAATGATAACAGTTAATGTACCAAATTTGTATTCCTCTAGGTGAGAACACTATTCTGTATTGTTTAGTTGGCTCTGTTCATATATACGCATTCTGTGACTGTTTTACACAGTAATTTTCCTAATTTGTGCAAGTTGGTATGCATTTGAAGCTGCCCATATATAATTGTGCTTCCTTGACAATATTCCCCTGAAATTGCTTATTTTTATCTTCATAGAATCTTTATAACTCTGACATTGACGTGGAACCTTTGTAAAAAAGCACTTGTGCTAAAAGGTACTCTCCAAAAATCTCAATAAAATAAAAATAAAGTGTCTCATTGGGCAATTATTAAAACAATGGAGAGGGCAGAAATTGACCCATGACTGATTAAGTGGAAAGCAAATTGGTTATCCAAAAAACCCAGGTAGGTATAAACAGATACAGATCAATTAGCAGAACAGTGACAAGCAGTGTTCAGCAGGGCTCTATTGTTGGTCCCATAATATTTCAAAATTTCACTTCCAATCTAAACAAACATTTAATATGTTGATCAACTAAGTATGCAGATGATTCTAAACTGGGGGGGCTGCACTACTGTGGAGCAACGTGAAAGAATATGAACAGGTTCTGGATCACATATCAGACTGGGGAGAAAGGTAGGAAATGAAATTCGACATACAAAAATGCTGAGTACTTCACCTGGGCTCACATAACCCCAGCCAAAAATACAAGTTATGAGGTAACACCATGTTGGCAACCACCAATGAAAGGGGTCTGGGGTTTATGGTAGCTGAGGACCTGAAAACTCTAGGTAGTGTAACTAGCCCATCCCTACAGCAAATTATATTATTTGATCTAGAAAAAGAAATATCAGGACACACTATAAAAATAACATTTTTCACTTTATAAGACTTATGTCTGACCCCAACTGGCCTTGCCACCCCTTATGGCGCATATGTAGAAAGAAGGACATCGGGCTAATGGAGAAAACCCAAAGGAAAATCACAATTGGGTATGAAAAATGAGACCTCTCAGGAAAGATTTTTTGGTCTAAACCTAATGTCACTAAAATTATGTCATCTTGGGGTGACCTTCTGATGATTTATGCTATCATATCAGACCTATACCTGTTCTGCAAATTAAACTTAAAGTTGATACAAAGCCACACCAGCACTATAGGACACCCACTACAAATTGCAGGAAAAAAATTGGTATACTATTAGAATGGTGACTTAAAATTGGCACTGCAATTAGAGTGCCACAACAAGGGCAACAGTGACAAGGGCAATCTTGATTTTAGATCACCCCTCACTGATGCAGCCCTTTGTGCCCACATTGTTTCTACCCCCTCTGGGGCATGCTCACCCTGGAGATTGTTATATTCATTTTCTGGGGGTGCATGGGGCTAATGGGGCTAATCCTGCAGTAAAACAAGACTTGTTCCTGGAACATCACTTTGGCACTATACATCCCAGGAAATGCAATGCCTGGCACCATAATGCCAGTCAGCATAGTGCCTTCGCCCATATCAGCATTGACAAAATGACTGTTGCACCGATATGGGTGAACCAAACAAATTCAACACAATAAAGAGAAAGTTCTTTTTCACATAAAGGATTGTAAATCTATGAAATGCACTCCCTCTCAAAATAATTATTAGTAAATCAAAACTTGATTCCGAAAATAAATTGGACATACAGTATGTATTCTGCATGAAGGACAATTAAGGTACTTTGATTAGAAGGAGCACACATGAGCTAACAGCTTTAATATCCATCTGAACCTTAGTATAATCTGTCTTGAAGTTGATGTAAGCAATATATACGGGAGTTCCAAAATCTAGACTATACGTAAGTTTTGCAAAGTGACACAAGGCAAGTCTGTTTTACGGATATAATGTCTATCCCATTAGGGCTTAGAGTGATGTACAAAAACCAAGTCACCGCAAATGGATACATAATGTTTGACAAACATAAAACAACTTTGTTAAATTATTAAACAAAAAAGAATAAACAATAATTAAAGAACATCCTGAAAGGGTGCAAGAAACTGCTGAAGACGGTACAGCAAATCTTCAACTCCTTTTTAAATGTCTCTACTCAGGATCCAGACTGCACACTGAAAGGAAGGCATTCTAAATCATCAGAGCAGCCACTGAGATGGCAAGAGTAACACATATGGTTGACATGATCTGTCCTTAGTAAATGTATGTTACACAGGCTACACCTTTGTAAGTCTTTGTCATCTGTGTTCTCCATTGCAAATTTTTTGTTTGGGTCCAGAGATATGCACCTTCATGTTATGGGATTTATTAAATTATTTATTGACAGAGTTTTACCAGAAAATGCCTACTAAGCCATAATGCCTTGTTTCCAGATGTCCTTGTAGGAGGGGTACAACAGAAGGCAACACAACAGTACTAATGCAAAAATAACAGTGTTATAGCAGTGTAAACAGGAAAAGGCATGGAAACACAGATACATAAATAAAATTACCCAGTACAATTTACAGTTTACCACCACTGGGTAAAATTGAAGCAGTGCTGTGTGGGGCAGGGAAAGCTGTTTTAGCTAGCAAGCAAGACAGCCCTATGCACAATAACCTTATTTGTTTTCCTCAGTCTTTCTTCTTAATTTCTTTTGTCTGTGATTTGTCATTTTATTTCTATAGTAGTTTTGTATGTTTAAAGGAATTACTTTTGTCAGTCCGTTACTACATTATATTAATTGTAGTTATTTTGTTTAGTTATTGAAGTGATGGTGTTACTTACAGTAACTTGTTTAGAATTACCTGTTTTGTGTGTCTTGTAAATTTCTGTTTAGTAAAAAAATTTTAAAAAAAACTTTTTTTTGTGGTGTTTTCACTGTAGGTACTGTTAGCTCAGTAAACTGTTCTGTTGTGATTAAAGCAACACTGTCAGCTTTTCTGTCATTTTCATAAATACCATGTAGCATGTGTCCTGTTGGCATTAGTAAGCCAACAAAATGTCTTCATGCCACAGGAGCTACAAAATAATTCAATTGTTGGCCTTTATTGGTGGATAATTCAAACTACAGCAGCCCACTGTGAAAGACTGTCAGCCAATATCCTCGTGCATCCAGAGTGTGATGTCGCACTAAGCATGGGTAAACTCATTCATAAATGAGTTTTAAATTTTGAAATAGTAGGACATAAGCAGCTTAATCTGGTTCAAGGTCAGCATTCATCTGTATCCTCGGTCGTGCCTGAAAATAGGCAGGATTTGTCTAGTGCACTTACCCGGTCAACAAAAACTAAATAAATAAAATAAATACCATGCCTGATTGTAGCTCCCAGCCTGAGTTTGGCAAAGTGTTTCTTTAGTGAAAATGAGTGCTTAACACAGCTGTTTTTCATTTTGGAAATTGCATGCATGACTCTGGACTTGTGCATTAGCATGGTGTTAGTGCACATGCCTGGACTCTTGGCTTCAGTTTGCAAAATCATAATATTTTTTTTATTATTATTTGTTTTGGTTTCCTTTCACAGGTACAAGAGCAACACAATAGGGACTGTGGAGGAGTGCTCTTTTATGCCTTAAATTAAAGCTTTGTTATTTGAAGACCTGTGCCCTTGTTTATTCAGAGGTTGTGAGTGCTGGACTTTTTTGTTTCCTGATTCTGCTTGTTAGTCTTAGTACCACTTTACCTTGTGTAAACTCCAGTCTGCTGTTTGTTACAATAGGGACTGTACTACAGTCTCAGTAATTTCTATCTTTTATTCACAGGTCTATTTCCCTTATGTCCTCATTGCAAGACTCCTACTCAAGCAAGCAAGCAAGCCATTGCCATCTGATCCACCAGACTGTTGATGTGGTCAACATTAAAGACTCATGCTCAGACCTCCTCCGTCTCCTCCAGCTTCTCTACTGTGTGTGGTCTTATTAAAGTGAATACATGAAGGCAAATGTTCAAAGGTTGATGCAGGGCTTACATCAACTATGTCAAACTCCTTTGATGGAATTGTGTCAAATTTTAGTACTTTGGTGCAGTTGTGACAATTTCCACACTTTACGGCAGCTTGTGCCAAATATTTGGCACATGCCTCATAAAATGGGTCACCCAAATGGCACAAGTTAGACTGGGGGGAGCTGGTCTAATCTGTGGCATTTGGCACAAAGGACTTGTATCAGGGTTTGATGCATGCTACATTAGAACATTGTGATTGCCGCATTATTGACACAAGTCACCACTTACATCAATCCTTTTGATGCAAGTTCTTGCATCGATCTAGACCCATTTGAAAACTGGGCCCATCCTCTGTATCCATTGTGAATAACAATAATCTACCAGTTGCTGCAGCCTGATTGTAAATTGTTACACAGCTGAAAGTTACCTGAAGCAAGAGAAACAGGAGCAGAAAACAGTGACATATGAATAACATTTAACAATTAAAAATGTTTAAAAAAAATTCCTTCACCGGAAGGAAATACTGCTAAATTAAATAGCCAGCTCAGGGCTGGACCAATGCAACAAAAGGATTTAAGAAGCAAAGTGTTAAAAACCTAAAATGAGAGAAACACAAACAAAAGAGGGTTATAATTATAAATCCCCTCCAGGATAAAAAATTAAAAATAAATACCTTTGCTGGTAACACACAAATTCATACTCTGCCATCATCATCATTCAGATCTGTCTTTGACATTAACTTCCAGTAGTGTCACCCAGTGTTGATGCAAATGATTCTATGACCAGTATGTCAATGAAATGTGTGATCCTCTCATTGTATTTGGTGACAAGAAAGCAATCTGATTCCTCCAAAAGAGTGTTATTAACTGGCAATAGTAGTTTTGCATTAGCTGTGTCTGGAGCTAGGTAAAGTTAGCCCAAACTGAGTATAGAACAGATTTTAGCTTTTTCCTTGGATGGAAAGTATTGGAATGACCTGTTAATTCATTTCAACTTCAAATTTAATTCAGGCATGTATAGATCTGTATTTGTGTGAAGAGGTGCATGAACAGAGTGCAGCTATTAGGACTAACACTTGTCCTGTCTTCCCTTTAAAGATATCTTCATATTTTCACCAGCTGCTTGCCTATCAGCTTTGCTTAGCACCTGCTCTGCTATCTACTATGCAGTTCCAAACCTGAGCTTCCTCCCTTGCTACCATGAGTAATTTTCAAGTTGCCTTGGTACCCCCTGCCCTGCTAATAACATCCAATATTAACCTACATTTTATATCGTAAAATAGATCCACTGCGCCTGATCAGGCTCCCAGTGAGCGGCGTAGCTAATCCTGCCAGCTGCCCATTCCTCCATCCTCCTGATGAACAGAACACCTTCAAATCCGGTTAAGTGTCCCGGCTGCTCCTGGGTAGCACTGTTCGGGTTTGATAGGTGGCCACCTGTTGCAACCCTCCTCTAATTGGACTGCTGCTCTCTACTCCGCCACTGTTTGGCCCTGCCTTTTCTCTGTTGGATTATCAGTCTCTGGGCTTCAGTGCCCTCTGCTTTGCATTGACTTTTGCCGAACATTACTGCTATCTGTCTAGTCTCTCATTGGTTCCTTATAAAATTCCGCCACTAGGGGCTGCCTTCTAACATATCTTGAATAGGTCTTCATTTCCTCACTGTAATCTTTACCACAAGTAGAGCCTCTGGTTGGTCTGCTTTCCTAATTAACCTTTGCAGGGCTTTACTTTCTGCTTCTCTGCTCCACTTCTTCTAAATAATTGCTATGCTAGCAGGAAACACTTCATTGTTTTTGCTCTAGCTCTAATTTTAGCCAAGGGTTAAAATGGTGTAACACGGTCACCCTTGGCAGTCTTAATTTTACACACACTATCTCTTATCCCTAAGAGCTAATCCTCTGTCTCAGTATACCACTAGCCTTCCTACCCAAGTCAAATAGTAACACTATGGCGAAGTATAGTCTGCTATGGGCACTTCTGTCATTTGTCCTTTACTCAGCCTGATACTGCCACATGGGCTCTCCCATGTAACCAAATGGCAAAAGACTCCTCAGAGGCTTACCGCAACTATAGTTTCACTAACTTGATTGCAGAGACAAAGCCTGATCTTCAGCCTAACCCTATCCTCCTTGTTAGAGGCAACATCTATTACCCTCTACATGCCAGGAGGAAGCTGCCATGGAGATGTGCTTTCACCCTAACCTGCCACTGTGCAAAGCTTTGGTTCCTAGCCATGATCATTATTCTGTTATCTGGGGACGTCAAACTAAATCCAGGTCCACCTACCTGTTTCTTTTTCCCAAATGAGTTATCTGGCATGTCCAAGAAAGGATTATTAATTGCTCTTATCAATATCAGAAGTCTTACCTGTCATCATGTGGAACTCGAGGCCAGGTGAAACTCTATAATCCTGATGTACAGGAGCTGCCAGGGTGTGACTTTGTAGGATACAGCCTGAAAAAAGAAATGTGATAGCTGTGTTAGTCCAATCAACAATGCACAGAAAAAACAACAAATATGTTGCAGGTGATACCTTTTATTGAACTAACAAAATTATTCTGGGACTCGCTTTTGAGAGAAAAGAAAGAGAGTTTTGTCTCTTGATAGCTAGTCTCAGAAATAATTTTGTTAGTCCAATAAAAGGTATCACCTGCAACATATTTGTTGTTTTTTTCTCTGCACAGGATAGAGCCTGTAAGGAGGTGGAGATAAGTGCGTGTGGGGGGGGTGGATGGATATATGGAGGGGTGCCACAAAAGGTAGGTTTTGTTGAGGGGATTTAAACAGTCAGCAGGGAAGCTATTGGGATGGAACATGTAGGGGAGGATAGTGGGAAGACAAAGGTGAGGGCGGGGAGTGGAGAGAATGAGGTAACAAGTAAGTGCCTAAGTTGAAAGGAGGGTAGATAGAGTGCAGGGAAGAACTGGTGAAGGTGAGTGGGGGGGGGATGCAGATCAATTTTAGTAGTAGGGATACAGCAGGAGGATAGCGGGTGGGGTAGGGGTGGAGTAAGGATAAGAGTAATGGAAAAGGAGGGGAAAACAAGGGAGAGGGAGGGAGGGTGGGAGAGGGGAGGGGAGGGAAAAGGAGGAGGGAAAGGCAGTGGTGAGTAAGAGCAAAGGAAGTGTTGAAGTTGGCCTTAGGGCTGGTTAGGTGGAAGAAGGTGGGGGGAAGGAGGATTAAGATTAGTAGTGGGGGTATTGCAAGGAATAGTGGGAGGGTCAGGGCAATAAGAGTTGATAGGGGTTAGGGAGGATTTCGGGTCAAGCCTAGTAAGATTTTTTTCCATGGGGCAGACTTGGTAATGAATTCTGCCTTGTAGGTTTAGCCACTTAGTTTGAGTGTAGAGATACAGGTATACATGAGGGCATCTGCAGTTAGCACCAGACTACGGGACTTTTTTAGTGCAGTTCTTACTTGTTTCAGTGTGCTGTTCATGGCTGTGCTATACACGACCAGCTCAAAGTCTACAATGGAAAGAATAGAGCGATCGACTGCAAGGGTGAGGGCCTCATCTGTCAAGTAGGAGCGATGCCTATAGAGCAGGCCTATTCTGGTGCTGACCATTTTTACAATTTGGTTAATATGCTGTGTGTAGAAGAGGAGCATTAAGGGTGACACCCAGATATTTAAAGGCGTTTACATGTTCCAGTGGTTCAAGTCTGCTGTTTAGGATAGTGAGATTGTTAGTTGATTATTATTAGTTAATTCTGGTAGTTCACATAAGTTTTGTTAGCACAAAATATATGTTTATTTTGCTTTTTGCACTGAGTTAGCAGAAACTGCATTACAAGAAATGTGGTGGGGGAGTGACATACAGCTGATTATACTGCAGCATTATCTTTAGCAGTAGTACTGCACTGCCATAATTTCAGAATTTCTTGTTCATGAGAAAACTTCAAAAAGGGAGAAATGTATATATTAGGCTTAAGCACTTGTATGGACTTCCCTACAGTAATGTGCTTTACAATTAAATCTGGTATGAAAGGGAGACTTCAACAGTGCAAAAATAGCTACCACCATTTAATAATTTCATGTTTAGAATAATTTTTTTGTAAATAAGAATGGGAAAAAAGTGATCATCTTGTGTAAGGGAACAAGTCACAAAGTGCGAATGTGTGAGTGACATATTACATCATCAACTTTTGGATAGAAATAAAATATTTGGGACATCCAAAATTGGGTAAACAGGGAAAAAGTAGCTAGTTGGCTGGATTTAGAGGAAGAAGGGATACTAGGAAAGGTGTCAGGATATTTGGGAGCAGAGGGCCTAAAAAGATATAACAGAATGAAAGCACCCAATCCTATGGTTGTGGCGAGTTTGAAAGTGTGGGATAAAATTAGGAAGAGGCAAAGTACAGATAAGCCTAATACACTGTTGGTACCACTGGTAGGGAATCTGGAATTTCTTCTAGGATTGGAAGATGAGGGATTTAAGTTATGGCAAACTAATGGGATAAGATGTATGGCAAATCTAGCTATGGGGAATGATATGTATACCTGTCATAAAGTAAAAGAGAGACTGAATCTCCCAGCCTCACATCTATATAGATACTTCCAGGTGAGGGACTACTATAAGCAACTAGTTGGTACCCAGGGTAATTCGGATCAGCTGTTGGAAACAGAAAGAGAAATATTAGAAGCCCTTAAAAATGAAAAGGGGCTTACAGGGAGAATAGTGAAAATAGTCAGAAAGTTCTTCCAAACATCTGCATAGGTGGCTAAAAAGTGGTGGGAAAGAGATATAGGAGAGGATATTAGTGAAACTAATTGACAACAAATGCTGGAGTCTCATAAAGGACTGTTAGTCTGCAATAATGTATGGAAGCACAATCCAAATTTATACAAAGATTATATTATCCGCCTGTCATGGTACATAGATTTAGTCCTGGGATATCTCCAATGTGTGACAAATGCAAAACAACACAGGGTACATATAAACATTACTATTGGGAACTGCGCCATGATTGTGTCTTACTGGAAAGATATTGCAAAGAAAATAAAAGCTTTGAAAGGCAACCTATGGAATTCTCATATTAATCATTATTACTGGGTGTGGAAGGGGAAGAAGAGGATGGGGAATGGATTATGTACCCTAGAAGGATTAGAATCCTTTTGGTAGTTTCTAGACAGGCAATTCAAAATGTTTGGACCTTAACTTGGGCCCCCACGCTAGAGCAATGGAAAGAGCTCACACTGAAAGTCCTTGCAGTAGATAAATTAACATACTGTCCGAAGGAGAAGAAAATAGATTTGAAAGGGCCTGACTGAATATCTAGGCACATTAAATGTAAGGGAGAGATTATTGTTAGAAGGTAGTGGCACAGTTTATTAAAAGAGGTTAGTGGTGCTAAGGATGGGAGGATACTCTGCATGAGAAGTTAAACTGGGAAAAAAGGAAATACACTTGTATAAATTATACTGAAATAAAGCAGACACAGACACAGACCAGATCAAATTTTAATTTTAATTTTAATACCAAAAGTCATTAGGTTATTGACTTTGTTTATGCTGTCTTTTTTTTTGATTTATAGTTCTGTTCCTGCTAGATAGTTATAGAATGTAGACAGTGGTAAACCTGGAAAACAAAAAGAGAAAAATGACAGTAAGAAATTGAAAGTATCTGTAAATGGCATATGTAGAGCAAGATCGAGTTGATCTTTCAAGCTGCTATTATTGATGTATTAATCAAATGTAATGATTGTAATTGATTGGCAAGCAATGTCATACGATAACTGTCACCAATAAATATATTGAAACAAAAAAATATTTGGGACAAGAAATGTAGGGGATATAGTGCTGTTCAAATGCACCATATATGTAATCAACAGTGTTTTGCAACAAAAACAGTAGTGAGAGAGAAGAGAATGACATCGCTCACAAACAGTGCCATATAAAGAAAATGTAGATATAGAAAATATAGATAGAATTTATTTTAAGAAGAGAGAGAAAACAGAGAGACATGCAGAAGAGAAAGAATGTAGTAGAACAGTGAAAGAGAAAGACAGGAAAATATTTCACATTTTTAAAAGGTTTTTTTGTTTGTTTTTTTTTTCTATTTTTTGGGAGAAGGCATAACAAACAAGAAGGAGTGAGGAAGGAATAAATACAGATGTAGTGTGAAAGGAGGAGGAATGAGGACTGAAGTTAAAGGGTTAGAAAGACATAACAGCAGCAGGAAGAGAAGGAGCAATGCCCATGTGTTTTTAGGGCTCACTGACAGATGGCCCAGCAGCACCCATACCACTGTGACAGAGCTTCTCCATATCAACAAGCTGTGCTTGCTGGTTGGACAAGAACTGGCTCATCATAGTCTTCATTATGCTTACTCTGTGGTGGAGGTCCCCAGTCTCATCTTGCAGCTTTTCTATCTCCACTGTGGTATCTTGCAGCAGTGCAGGTGCTTGTGCCAGGGCTGGTACTGGTGTCGGGGTTGGTGTGGGTGCCAGTACTGGGGTTGGTGCAAGTTCTGGTTCTCTGTGCCACCTTCATCTATGTGGCTCCTTCTAGGTGCCATAGATGGGACACCACCACTTTTCACCTCCCACTTGTGGGCATGCCACTGCTCACTGTGCCTGATGTTCAGGTGTGTATGCTGACCACCAGTCCCAAGGTGGCTACCTCTTTTTCCATGGCTAAACACTGCCTTGCAGATGGTGGATGTCACAAAGCTCTCATCACTTGGGCCCACTGTGAATTACTTCCTGACCAGGGAGGAATGTGGCTGCTTTGGTCTGGGAGGTACAGAGTCAGAGGAGGATGGGGGGCTCCTTGGGAGAGTTAGCTATGGGAGTTAAGGCTGCTGCAGTGCGAGAGGCATGGGCACAGCTAGGGAAGTTGGAGTGGGAGCTGGGGGCTGGAGGTGCTCTCGCATTTCTGGCTGCTGTGAGGAGCTGCTGGAGTACCCTGAATAAAGTATGCTGAAGGTGTATGGCACCCCATCCCCCACCATGAGTCCTCATGACCCACTCAAAACTCTATTTTGAAAACAGAGATTTAGAGACTGATAATATGGGGAAAAGGGAAAGCACAGAGGGATATTAACTGAAAAGATATGTCAAAAGAAAATCAGAAAATAAAACAACTTTACTACCAGCAAGATAGAGGATGGATAGCAGATAAGAAAAGAATTAAAAAAAACTTAGAAAAATAGTTAACTATAGGTTTGTACTGTAGCTGTTAAATAGCTCTGCAATTAGTCGGTCTCCTGTCTCCTTCACTGACTAAGCAATGCAAGTAAAAGAAAAATAGAAGCTGTCTTACACTCTACAGCCTTGCTATGTGACCATCAAAAGCTCTTACATGTGACATTGAGATACTAGTTTACCAGTAGCTTCATTTTAACCAAACTTCACCTTGGTGTACCTCAAAGGCAAAGTTTCCAAGCGAAGTTACCAAATGCAATTTTTGCAAGTAAATAGAAAAAATACACACATTTATCTACAAAGGTGAATTTGATGTATTTGCCTTAACTTTGATGGTTGATTAATACTTTACTATGCCTCTGTCAGTAACAGATGAACACACATTCCAGTATCTAAAGTACTGTAGACAGCAGCTTGTGATGAATAAGGCAGGGGATTACCTAATAACCTATATGGGGAGCAAAAACACATTTTCAATAAACCCAGATGACAATATGATACAAGGATCACAATGCTTGCTAACCCTTATCAGGGCGCAGGTTCACACCGCAGCTGGCTTCTTTAATGTCATGCAGAGCTGAGAAGAAATATCCCATCTGAAGAATGGAAGTATTCAAGTGATCCTAAAATACACCATATTTTTATTTTTATTTATTTAGTTTTGTTGACTGGTAAGTGCACTAGACAAATTCTGCCTATTTTCAGGCATGACCCAGTGGAGAGGGATACAGATGAATGCCAACTGGCCTTTAACCAGATTAAGCTGCTGGTGGTATTTTTAGTGAATGGGGGGAAATTTAGCCAGGGCACTGGGGAAATTCCTCTACTCATCAGTAGGGGGACTGCTGGCTGTGAGAATAGCTACAAGGTACAAAAGCTCCAAAGAGAATGGATGTCAAGGCAGGGGAACAAGTCTCCTTCCCCACCTTTGGTTTTACAGAGACAGAAAAGGACATAGAAACATTACTAACGTTTGAAGAAATTAATGAAAATGATGAGGAAATCATGGAAATGTTTGTATCAACAGAGGATTCAAGCCAAATGACTGGCGAAACTGATGAAAATAACAAAAGAGATGATTCAGAAGCATCAGATATGCAGCAGACCCTATTACTCCAAATACAACAAGAGGAACAAAGACACAGAGATGAGCAGGAATGTCTAAAGGAGAAATTGGCAAATCTTCAAACTGCAGCTCCCCTTGTCAAATTGTGTGGCCCGCCTATCAAAAGAGATGATGACACAGGAACATCAAAGGCCTTATTGGGAGCTGGTGAGTCTAATGCAAATACATACTGATATGGATTTTTTAATAGACACTGTTCCAGAAACACAAAATGAACAGGCTGGCAGTATATATGCTACTAGAAATAGCATGTGCCCACAGCCTAACAAGTGTAAAAACTTGATGCAGTGTTAAAACCTAGCACAGATACAGAGAGTGCTAATAAAATCAGCAATCAGAACGATGGTTTACAGGTGGGTCAGAACTGTTTGCAAGGGAATATAAAAATTGGGGAAATGCAGCCAAATAAAGAGACATAACCAAAATAGTATGATTTGTGTTCAGACATCCAGTAAGAATACTACCACAGGCGAATAAGGACAAAACAGATAGTCCAGTTGTTTTCTTTATGGATAACATTTTACAAGAAGAAGCCACTATTTTTTCATTTACACTGAGAGAAAATAGCTACAAAAGTGGGAAACAGGATGAAATAAAAGGGAAGAGGGCAGCTTTGACTTTGGCAAACAGAAACATTTTATCGAACAATCCTCCCACCACAGTTTACAACATTAATGTAGAACAACCTTCTGAGAAGCAGACAGGCACCTTTGCTGGAAAAGGCTGTTTGGCACCAGTGACACCTGCCTCTCCCTGTGATCCATGGACACCTCAAAAAGCTTTGTGTGAGGCAGAATGGAAAAGGGGCCCTAGTGGGACCTGATTACCTGATCCAGATTGGGACCACGCAGTAAATTTTTTACAAGAGGGCCCAGAGTGGTGGCCTAAAAACTTAAAACACGGGGCCTAATTTATACCTAGACATGCAAGAGCACTAAATGATGGAACCCTTAAGAGAACAGGGAGATGTTAACAATAAAGGACCAAGGCCTATGACTTCCCCAACAGAAGAAAATACAAAGCTGAAACCTGATGATCTTCATCTACAAGAGGGACCCACGGAGACTTTAGACCTCAATGGAGGACTGCCAGAACAACCACAGAATGTCGACCTACCACAGAAACCTTTACTATCAGACTTATTTTCCAATATCAGGAAAGAAGAGGCACCCAGAAGGAATGCAGTACGAATTCAGTATAAAGGAGGACTCGAGGAAAGACCCGATAGACACTATGTAGGGAAACATCTACTGAAAGACTCTCTCCACTGTACACCCAGACAAGTGCTTGTGTTCATAAATCCATCAGGGGAGGACAATTATGACGTTAGTTTTCGTACAGCTTATAAATTAGATGCATTTTGGGATTGTTATAATCAAGTAAAGTTTTCCCCCATGTGGACCCCTTTCTTGATAATACCATTAACCAAACCATTGATTAAGTATGTGACTGTCATGTTTCGGAATGAAGGAGTGCATATGGAGGACATTACCTATTGGTTGACACAAAAATGTGAAATTCAGAGTGATCCAGAAGCAATATTAGACACAGAAATGTTTGGCATGGGAGGGTGGAGGAATAAAGTAAAGACAAGGCGACAAAGGGATCGAATGTATACCCAATTATTTTATGTTAGGGAGAGACCGTGGGGTATGCTTCTACACAGGCCAGCCCAGAGCATGCTACCAATGTGGCTCTAGAACACATCTATCTAGTGCATGTGATAAACCCAGGTGTAACAACTGTGGCGACATAGCTCACATAGTAATGCAGTGTGTCTACCACACAAAATGTAATCTGTGTGAAGAAACAGGGCATGTCTTCAGGGAATTCCCTTGGGCAGCAAAGAATAAAGCCACATACATAAGCCCAGAGCTGCTGATCCAGCAAGCACAGGATTCAGCTACTGAAAAATCCACTAATTCTCAATCCTAGGTACACCCTCCACCTTTGGAAATAGATATACCAGAACCTAATCAAAAAGAAGAAATCCAACCCATATCTCCCAAAACAGAACCTACCCGTGTGATACACAGAGACCCCGCCACAATGATCCAAGTCTGTTACAAGGATTTGGTAGGACCAGAGGAAAATCCACCCAGTGATCCTCCCTTTTGTCCTGTTCCCAGAAGACGATTGAATAGAAATATAAAAACAACCCTCCCACCACTTAAAGTAGAACTTGAGTCAGAAAACTTCTATGCTGCATTATTTACTAACTGGGGAGATTCAGAGATGGAACAAGGGGACACTGATTCACAATCAAGTAAAGTAGAACAGGTACTGCAGATGAAAGAATATAAAGGGGAAAAGAAAAGGAGGGAAAAAAATGCATAGGGTAGGCAACAATAACACTGTACACCTTAAAACTAGGAACGGTAAATGTTCACAGTCTGCTAAGTTCTGTGAAATGACAGGCAGTCTTCAATAACATTCATGAAGAAAAGTTACATATTTTTTTCATACAAGAAACATGGATGCATTCTAGTGAGCAAAGCAGATTTCTTAAAGAACAGTGGATGTGGGGCCCTTCATACTGATCCTTTGGGTTTGATACTGCAGGAGGGGTGGGAATCCTATTTAACTCCTATAATTTTTCATTGAAAAAACTAATAGATCTAAATGTTGCCAGGACACTAATTCTATATGGAACTTGGAAAGGAATGGACTGTAGACTAATTAATATATATAGCCCGCAAACCAAGTCAGTTCAATGCAATTCAACCATTCTTAATTTCTTCCTATAAAATTTTCTTCAGGGGTGATTTTAATTGTGATATATGGGGAAAAGGGGGTAACACAGACAAAAGGAAAAAAATGTATTGTGACTCTAATGCATTGGCTAGAGTTATTGATACGGCTGACTTAATCAATTGTAAGGAATTTCATACGAAAGGACCAAAATTTACATACAAACAAAATAGATTTATGACAACAATAGATCATATGTTTATTTCTAAAAACTTGTCCAAGGTAGAATACCATACCATGCCAGTAGAATTTATAGACCATTTCTGCATTATACTTCAACTTAAGGAAGGAAAGTTGGAACAAAATAAAGGAAACAGATGGAAACTTAGCACTACAATGTTAACAGATCCAAAGGTGATGACAGGGATATGAAACTTGCTTAATTCCAGGGCTTCTGTTAGGTTTTTGTATACAAATATGGGTGACTGGTGGTCAGACACAAAATAAGACATGAAATTCTGGTTATTTAAATATGGAAAACAAAAAGAAAATGGAACATTTTTAAAATATTTGAAATTAAGACAACAATTACACTATTTGTACACTCAGGCTTATTAATCTAGATTGGATTATTCCAGTCAAATCAGGAAAATAAAGGAAGGCATGGAACTATAGCAATATGATAGGGCACACACAATGAAGGCCTTATAATAAACTGGAACAAAGAAAGACCCCATAGGAGACCCCTTTGAAGTTTTTAAAAAAATAAAAGAAACAACAGAAATGGAGTACTTGATTGATCAAGATGGGAATAATGCTGAAACTATTGAAGTACTACACAAAATAATGGAGAATCATTTTAAGGCCCACACCCCTTGGGAACCTCCCCTGGTTCAAGAGATTCAACGTTTTTCACAAAGGTTACACATACCCAAAATGTTAGATGTTGAAAACCAAAAAATGGAACAATACATTACTCAAGAGGAAATAAAAACAGCTATTAAGACTTTAAAAAATGGAACCTTCCCAGGAGCTGATGGACTCTCGAATGAGTTCTATAAGATGTTGTCACATGAATTATCTATCTGCCTAGAAAGGGTATTTCAATATTTTTTCTTATCTAATACCATTCATCCCTTTTTCTCAAAGGGCCTACTAATACATTTATATAAAAAAGGGGACAAGACCCAATTAAGAAATTGGAGACCAAAAACACTATTGAATATGGACTATAAAATGTTGGCACATATCACGAATCATAGGTTGAAACAATATGCAGTTATGGTGATTTCCCCTCAGCAACATTGTGGACTTCCAAATCGAAGAATACAGAATGCTTTAATGATCATCAGGGATGTCATTAAACATGCATCATTGTTAGGGAAAACTGGATGTTTAGTGTCATTAGATCAGGAAAAAGCATATGACAGGGTACTCCATCCCTTTCTCTTTTTAACATTAAAAGCAAATGGTATGCCACCAATGGTCACACAATGTCTTAAATTACTTTACACTTTAGCTACAGTACACACCATTATTACACAACAAGTAATGGAAGAGTTCCAGACTATTACAGGAGTTAGGCAAGGGTGCCCCTTGATTCTACTTTTGTTCATTTTCACATTAGACTCCTTTATAAAAATGTTACCTGATCACCCAAAATGGACAGGGATATCAGGACCTGACCCAAGATATAATCTTCAGATTCAGACTTATGCAGATGATATCTGCTTATTTCTCTAAGATCCTCATCAATTAAACATTTCTTTCAGGAGATGAATGAGTTTGCTCACCTTTTGAATTTTAAATTAAACATAGGGAAAAGCAAAGAACTAATGATAGGACCCAGGAGCTTTTTTTTTTCATTAAGTATGTTTTATTTGAACATAATCACATACATTGTCAGCATGTTGCATTGGTACATAATTGGTTATCATCAGCTCATTCTTTTCATCTCTATTCCCCTAAGTTCCCCCCAAATAAAGGAAAAACAACAAACCTTACTCACCCACTCCCCCATCTCTAGCTAGCCCTCCCACCCCCTTGCCAAGTACAGAATGCAGTAATGCTAACTGAGTTCTGACTCCTATTATTCAAAGGAGAGAAGGGAGATATACAGATATGCTGACAAAGGGAGAATACAACCTCTTAGGGTTTCCAAACTGCCAGTGCGGTGTCAAGTGAGCCCCATAGAGTAAAATAAGCATCTCTTCTGTGCCTCATATGAGCAATATGTTTTTCTTACTGTAATGCCAATAGCATTTCTCTATGCCATTCTGTTGCCGAGGGTGTTAGGTCATCCTTCCAATGTCTAAGAATTATCAATTTGACGTTCACTGCCACTATAGCAATGTGGGCCTTTTGTTGCACTGTAGTATTAGGGGGAAATAGGTGTATTAAACAAGCTTCTGGGGTAAACAATGACTGCAGATCAAGAAGAAGATCTAACCCTTTCATCACAATGTGCCAGAAGGGCCTGATATTTGGGCAGGTCCATAAGGACCCAGGAGCTTGAACTCCATACAGATAGGAGGAATACAAATCTCCTCAGAACCTTTGAAAATACTGGACTTTTCTTTTGGACCTCAGAACCTACCCCTTGAAAATTGGGAAGAAGCAATACGGAAAATTAAATTGAAAGTTCAAAGACGGAGGCCGTGGAAATGGTCAAAACTGAAAAGAATACAGATTCTAAAACAATTTATAATCCCAAGTTTACAGTTCATAGCTATGATTTCCCCCCTGGATGCCTTGAAACTAGAATGTATAGCAATTTTTTTCAACTATTATGGGGAAATAAATTAAACCCCATGAAATGATGTTATACCTATTTGGGGAAGAAGAAAGGGGGAATTGAAAAGGTGGATCCAGTAGTGTTCTTCCATATCCTTTTTTTTTACACAAACTTAACCAAACTGCCCATTTGCCCCTGCCTATACTGTCACCACAGACCCTACTTAATCTTGAACCCCCTCACTTCTCAGGTAAGATTCCTTCTGCTTATTCTATGCATTCTTGAAGCTTACCATTGTTTTCACCTCTAACCTCCTCTGGAAGACTGTTCCAGGCATCCACCCCTCTTTCACTGAAGAAGTACTTCCTCACATCCCTCCTAAATATTCCCTTCCAGTTTCATTGCATGTTTCCTTGTTCTTGTGCATCTTCTCCTGTGAAAAATAACCCCCTTCTTTACATTGCTGAACCCTGTGATGTATTAATAGGTCTCTATCATATCCCTCCTCTCCCTACTGTCTTCTAGACAGGACCCTCACTCCATAATTTAATTGAGGATATCTTCCAGATGTGTTAAAAGTTCCCCCAGTGGAATATGAAAAGGAACCACTCCCTAAATCAGTTACAAAACTAGAGGATTTGTTTTACTCCTTAGAAGATACTCATGTATTTGAGATACTGGAGAAAGGACACAAGCTAGTGGAAGGACGAGAGGAAATGGTTAATCAGCAGCATAATGACTCAATGTCTGAGCATGTGAGAAGATACCTTGTTCCTTTTTACCTTTGACTAGCTGGAGCTTTGAAAGATGAACACATAGTCTATGTCCTTTTTTTTAGAGCAAAAGCATGTATCACAGGATGAAAGTACAGTTATAATATCTACCTTAGTACACCAGGAGGCTTTGATTAGAAATACATTTAAGAAATTATTGAAAGGTGAAATGGGCTCTGCGTATGACTTAATGAAAGCAACCCCCTCTTAATCAGTTGAATGAGAATGAGGGAGAATTCCAGTTAGTAAACTCCCTGCAGCAAGATGCTTCAGTTTCAAAATGAAGAACTGGTATTAAGGAAAATAAACAGAGAAAAAAATAAGAATAGGAAAAAGAGGACTAGAGCTGCTGGTGTAAAGGAATGTATAACAACAAACACTAAAACCAGATATGACATTGATAATACGCTAGAACAATATTAATGAAATTCCAGAATCAGACTCAGCCATTGTCTTTATGGATTCTACAAAAGGTCCCATTATGTTCATAAATAGAAAATTAGGTAAACATGAGGTACTTACACAGCAGAAGAAAATTGAAAAGAAAGTTAATAAAAAGAGGGGGAAGGAAAAAAAGATGCTGAAGTTCAGAATGTTGAATTAAAACAGGGAGTTGATCACTTACAGGTATTGTCTGAGGTTAACAGTATGGGAAAAGAAATTCACGTAAAGAATTGGTGAAACTGGTACAAGAGACAGAAAACACGGAAACTCAGCAAAGTAAAAATACTGTACAGTAATGGCTACTAAAAATATTTGACTTTCAGGAAAGGAGGCTGTCTTAAGAATAAGAAAAAAATATCAGAATTTTAATGTGACTCAAAAGATGTTAAAAAATTAGTTGAAAGATTGCTGGTAATTAAATAGAGAATAATGGCTAGGCAGTGGTGTATTATGATGTTTTTTTACACATCTGAGGTGAGTGATGTGCCATAAACCTCGAGAGCGAAGCTCGAGAGGTTTATGAGCTCATCAACCACCGAGGGTGTGTAAAAAAACAACATGAACACACCACTGCCTAGACTTTATTTTTTATAATTGTTGGTCCAAATAGTTGGTGCTGGGGACTGTTTCCTCACAAAGTCAGTGTCATTTCTGCCACACACACACACACACACACACACACACACAGACACACCCACTCTGTCTCTCTCTCACACACACACACACACTGAAATAGCAAGATGTTTTCTGTTTTTTGTTTTTGGTACAAAAAATGCTATTGCTGCTGACCGTGAGGAAACAGTCTCCTTCAAGATTGCGCTGGGTCGAACAGAAGCCAGACCGAAGCACGACAACGGCAGGATCAACCGGATACATTTTTTTATGGTTTGCCTCAAAAAGGCAGGATTAACCAGATAATTACAAAAGAAAATAATAGCTCACTGCAGCTGGTTATCTGGCCTTGGAGGAGTTATCTGGTCTTTACTAGCGGGACATAGTAGCCGCCATGTTTTTTGAGCTGTTTGGCCCACCCATTGACAGTAAGGGCCAATAACATGGCGTGCTACAAATGAGTGACAGTGACGGTGAGATTAAGTTTTAAGAAATGCTGTAATAACCCAATTTCGGGTTATTACGGCTTTTGAAAGGTACCAAAATCCATTTGATAAATGGGGTCACCAGTAATTATACTAGGAATCCTAAATAGCTGGAATAATGTTCTGTATGTCACAAGAAACCCAACAATAACGGATGCCCCATTGTATTTTCTCTTCAATGTTCTTGAAATAAGTAAACAGATCTGGGGCCACTTTGATAGCTTAAAAAATGTTAGGCTTGGAAATAGTGTTCCCTATTTCCATAGTCTTGTATATACCTGAGAGGCAGTCAGGACATACTGACATAGGGGAAACTGCTGACATATACTGAGCTGGAGGCACTGATTCTAAATGTTGGTTGGGAAGCCAACTCGGTCTATAATCCAGAGGACCCTATTCTCTTTTCCATCCAAGGTCTAGAGCCCTGTACAAGTAAAGATCCAAAAATACTGTTGCAGACTCTTTATTATCTTAGTTTTTCTTTCCTCTATACTTTTTGTCTTCTATTTAGACATCTTTATTGTTGTTATCTGTTCTGATACATTTCTTATACAAACACATTGCTTTCAGTTGTACTTACTCTGCCACTTCCTTCTTGCTAGTGTTATAAATGCCCAAACTGGTTTATATAGCTGCATTCAGTGGTACATTTTAGGTTTGTAGTGAGTTCCTACAAAGTACCTGGTTTGCACTCAAGATCTTTCCTAACAGACTGCAAACTAATTAAGGCAAAATTATTTTAAAATTACAAATTACTATCAGCATGGTTTGATGAGGGAGAGATCATGCCAAACCAACATAATCACCTTCTCTGAATGAGCGACCAGGAAAGGGGTCAAAGGCAGTCTTGCTAGACTTAACCAAGGTCTTTGACACTGAGGCACATGCTAAGCTTTGGAGCAAAGTACACCAGTGTGGTATACAAAAGGAATATAGAAAGTGGATGGTTAAGTGCCTTGGGAGCAGGAACCAGAGGGCTGGACAGCACTACTGAGAGTGAAGAGGGGTACTCACTGACAGCTCTCAGGGACTGATGCTGAGGCCATTGCTATTCAAAAGTTTTATCAGTAATAAGTTTGCAGGGGACACTAAATTGGTCACTGTGTGGACTTCCTTGGGAATGTGGAAAAATAAATTGTATTAGTAGTGGTCCTTGGAAATCAGGAGCTGCCAGATAATTTGATACCTTTTATTGGACCAACATATTTCAGGAACAAAGATGGTATAGTACACAAATGTTCAGGGCCACACATTTCTCTTCATCTTGTGCAATAGAGGTCTGAACAGGACCACACATGCAGCCATCCCACTACTTCCACACATGGTCTTACTCTGTGTCTGTTAGCCAGTCACAGGGAAGATGTTTACCAATGAATTACAGAAAGTGGCAGTTTCAGGGAACCATGAATATATTTCCAAGCATTTTGCATTATGAGTTAGAATACATCCTGGAGCGATACTGTATGTTAGAGGTTGGGAAGGGGGGATGAATTTTTTTATAGTTGTATTCATTGTCTGGTAAAGGAGGGCTAGGACATATTTTCTTGTTTTCAGCCTCATCCCAGGAGTGGGAAGATGGTGGGAGTTGGTAACTAGTATTTATTGAAATTGAACCACATTAAGCTGTTGTTAATTTTAATGAATTAGGGAAATTTGGCCAGGATACTGAAAGCATTCTCTTACTTTTTTCAAGAAATAAAATTGTATCTTTCACATGCACCTAAGCAATCACCAGAATGAGCAGACAAGACCGCTGTTTGCCATTTCATCTAAAAGATGGTACTTCGCAACAGCACAGAGTCCCTAACAAAATGCTGGGTCATAGATATGGTTACTTATAACCATGCCTATAACCACTAACCACTTGCCAGAGCATCTGGTGTTCAATGGAGGTCTCCCATCTGACTACCTACCAGGCCTGACCTGCTTAACTTTTAAGATATGGGATCAGATCCCAGGGTGGTAAAGCTGCAGGATGCCGTTTCTGCAGATAGAGTGTATAGGTCCTGAAGGTCGTGATTCTGTGTTGTTTGTTTGCCATGCAGATGAAGGAGGAGACATTGCCAGGAGCACTTAAATGAGGGTTTGGCAGGGGGTGCAGTGTTCATGGACTTGTTGAATGCTTTTGGTCTTGTTGATCACCAAATTCTTTTGGAAAGGCTAAAAGATAGTGACTTCTCATCAGATGCCTGCAATTGGCTTGGTTCACATGTTGCTGATATGACCCAATGTGCTTGTACTGAGGGAAAATTGATTGGAATAAAGTTTTTAGGTGTGTTCTCCAGGGTTCCATATTGGGACCTGTGTTGTTATTTTACATAAAGAGATTGTCAGATTGCATATGTAATTCAGAAATGCATCTCTGTGTGGACAACACCATTTTAGTTGCTTCTGGTAGTGACTTTGAACAAGTTGAAAGAAATCTGCAAGTTAACTTCACTACTCTGCATACCTGGTTTGTGGGCTTGTATTTAGTACTGAATAATAAAATATTTCAGGTTATGGTTTTTGATCTGATTACCACAGGCAGGAGGGGCATTGTCCCAAAGCTGACAATAACAACAGTTAAAGTTTAACTTGCCTAGGGCTCTAAATATAAATATCGGGGAGCCTGGGTGGATCAAAATTTGAAATTCAACTATCATGTTAAAATAACTGCCAAAAAGTTAAACAGTAGACTCGGTGCTTTTAGAGGTACAGCCTATTAGATGTACAGCCTATTGTTTAAATAAGAATATGCAACAAACCATAGCAAAACAACTACTGATGCGAGTTTTAGATTATGGTAGTCATAATTAATGATATGCTGGAAATGTTACTTTGAAGAACTAGCCAGGCGTGTTTTACTTTGTAACTTTAAAACACACATCCCTGTCAAATGTATGAGATCCTGGTCCATCTCTCACTAGACAAAAAAAAAAAATGGGCCAATCAAGTGAATAAAATTATACTATATAATATACAAATTTATCCGATAGAAAAACTTAGTAAACCTTAACAGAAATATAGTTTGAGAACTAAGATACAAAGAGAATACATAGAGTTGACACCAAAAAATAGATTTGTGGAAATGGCTTAATCATTTTCTGCAACATATATTTGGAACAGATTGGATGAAAGTATTACATTTCAATCCAAAAAAGCCTAGAGCTTTTAATTCTGCTATGATTCAAGAACTGACAGTGAGGTGTAGCTCTATTATATGAAGATGATATGCCCGATTTTAGAAGGGTGGCGCAAGTTGCCACCCAACGCAACTTGCGTGACCAGCAACTGCGGCATTGACCCTGCACCGTATTCTAGAAGGGGCAGGGTCTCCACAGCAAAGTCCTATGACTTGTGCCATGTGGCTAGGTCTGCCGCAAAGAGGGTATACCTGGCCAGCATGTCATAACCAGCTGCTGCAGGGCGCAAGTGCACCCCCCTGCCCAGCAAGCCATAATAGCCACCCGACAGGGTGGCCTACACCCCCTGCCCACCAAACCACCTGTATGTGCCCCGCAGGGCTGGCCACAACAATAGGTCCCCAAAACCTTTGTGGCTGCCCTTCTAGAATGGGGCACAACTGCTGCCATAAACCCCCTAGCACCATTGCCCAGGGGGTCTATGGCCGCAACTGCCAGCGTAACTGCTGTTTGGCACAAGTGGCCTGCGCCCATGTCACAGGCCACTTTAGAATCAGGAATGTCGAACTACTGCGTAAGTTGCTACATACGTTTGTTTCACTTGGCGCAACTGCTGTTACGCCAGGCATAATTTTTCTAGAATCTGGCCCGATGTGTTTAGCTGCAGAAACTCTAAACAGCTTCCATTGTTGTATTTGCTGATCCATTGTTTTATGTACTTATGTTTGTTTGGATTTACTTTGAATTAATGGATACTGTATTATGGAGGTCTGCTGTCTTAATTTGGGAATTCTGGACCACTTTGTAAGCAGGTCATTGTTGTTCTAACAGTATATCCTCAAAACTTTCTGAGCAAAAATTTTAAAAAATTCTACTACTGCTACTACTTAGATAAATTAAAAAGACAATGAGGAGGCAGCAATTTACATTCACAGTGTGTAGAGTGGCACATGGAGTGGAAGAATGGGCAGTATGAGCAGAATGCACTGCACCTTGGTGACCATAGCATGGCATGGGGAGCAGAGTGCTCCCTCCATTTGCCCCTCTTTTATCTGTCAACCTTAGTATCAAACTTCACTCAATTTCTTTTTCTTGAACCATAATCATTCCTATTGTCTGCCAGGCTATGTGTAAATTAGCCCACCTATCTTCAGAGTTTTAAGACAGTCTTATCTTTCAGTGAAGAAAAAGGGGCTACAACAGAAGATGGCAGCCGCCTGATGCTGGGATGCTGAAGAGGAGCTGATCTGCTGTGAATTATTTTGTCTGACAGTATTTTATTACAGGTACGCCACCATTTCCTATATAGTATTTAATCTGTCTCTTTTTTAATTTGTGGTTGCTGGAAAATATTATCTTGAGTCTAGCTTTTTTAATTACAGAAATGTCTGATTTTACCTGAGCAGGAATTCCTGACTGGTGAACCCCAGAGTCTGGGGTTAGAGTGACTGGAGTGTGGTGATTGGAGTGTGGTGACTGACGTTTGGTGACTGAAGTATGATGACTGGAGTGTGGTGACTGGAGTGTGGAGCTGATGACTGGGGCTGAGCACTGGTGAAAGATTGGGTCCTGGTAACACCTGTGCAGCCCAAGGGGAAGATTGTCACCATACCTCTTAACCTTACAGTATGTCACTGAAATGAGGGGCAGAGCACCCAAAATGAGGGACAATGAGGAATACGGACCCTCATAATGAGGGACACAACCTCAAACATGGAGGTGCAAGATCAGAGCCCTGGTGAAACCATTCTGTTTACTTGTACAATATTTATTTTTGAGCTACCATCTTAGAGTATTATGATTAAAGTTATATTTTAAATTCTGAGTTTACAGTATATTCTCTGTGTTGGCAGTACCTTCTTCATGAGGTATGGGTGAGGGACAAAGCAATCTTGAGGGTTAAATGAGGGATGTCCCTCCTAATCAGGGACAGTTGAGAGATATGACTGTCACTGGAAGAAGAGGATGTCAGGTAGAGACAATTTTCTGGAAGGAGTAGAGCTAGATCTAGAATTGAGCAAGTGCACTATTGGTCCTGAATCTATGGACTTTTAATTTGGAGGGTGAGTGACACTGAACTTCGCACAATATTAATTTTAACCAATCTTTTTGTTTATGGATTGAGGTGGTAGCTGAAGTGTCTGTTTAATATCACAGCTGGAAAATATCAGACTTAAAGCTGAAATACTGGCTCTGAACTTACCTTTAGCTACTTTGAATAGTGAGCATATGAGTAAATCATAATACTGAGTGATTTATCTCTTTTTTTAGTTTTTGATTTTTTTTTAAAATTTAGCTCTAATATTTATCATGGGCCCTTTTGGGTCCAATAAGGTTTCATATTAATTGACATGCTGTTGTACACATTCACTTATGCCTTATAAAGTGCAAGTGTATGCATAAAGGTTAGACAGAAAATAGAACCACCATGATCAAAGAGTGGCTGAAGCAATAACAGTCTATTTATATGGCAGCATCTCAGGAGATGGGTTATTTTGTTTTACTTTTTCATTATAAGCCATCTTTAAATTGCTGTTAGTTTGTCCTGGTGGCAGTATTTCATAACTGCTTGGTTGGTTCCCACTTCTGTTGAGGGTGAGTTGTTAAGTTTATGATCCCTGACTTCATTGGATGAAACAGTATTTTGAGAAATTGAGTAGCTGACTAGAAAAATGTGAGCAGCATTTCAATGTATAAAATATTGGATATCTAAAAAGTAAAGTTTAAAGAATTATTTTAAATAAGCACCTTATATAAGTGTGGACCTTTTTCTATAAGTCTGTTTCTGTGTTTGATTTACTCATTCTGGGCCAGTGGTTTCTTCAGTCACAAGGAAATACCTGATCATTATCGACTTTAAGCATACAGTATTTAAGGAAGGCATATCTTATTTACAAGAATGCAGATTAGTTCCTGGTTACCTGAAGATAATCTGGTGCAGTATAACTACTTTTAGCGTAAGTACCTGTGGCATCCAGAATTTGATACAGCTACTTGAAATTACTGTACTTTGAACTGGTCATTTATCTGACTGCTGATAAAACTTTGGATATTATTGGGACTACCCTAATTTTTACTAAAAGACTACAATTTTAATTGAATTTGCAGTACAGGCATATGTTCACAATTATCATACCTCTGCAACTGAACTGAGAATAATGATTTTCCATACATATTTTATAATATTTTTATTGTATGAATTACACATATTGCACATATTAACTGTGTTTGCTTAAAACTATTTACTTGAATATGGAGATAATGAAGTTACAAGAGACACAGAGTTCAGGACCCAGAAATAGTAGAACTGTGCAGAGAAACTGGAACATGGAGGTAAAGAGAAAAAACTGGTAAAAGGAGGATCAGACAGAAATCACCCTCAGAAAATAACTAAGGAGAAAACCCCAGAGAAATTGAATGATTTGGTAATCATAATCAACTCTGGAGGGTCAAACATAGAAGTCAAAAGAAATAAGCAGGGACCGATTTTTTTTAAGAACATCAATGCCACAACAAAAAAAGGCATATTGGCCTAGTACACTGTTTCACGCAGTAATCAACTGGAAGGATGGTGAAGGTTTTCTGTTATAGTCTGTAGTGGAGAGAACGTGACTAAGGCTAGCAAATCCCTGACTAGTAGGTTGATGGTTAAGAAGCAAACAGAAGAGGGTGAGGGTGCTGTCCATAGAAACATAACATTTGATAGCAGATTAGGACTGCCTGGCCCACCTAAACTGCCCATTTGTCCCTGCCTATACTGTCACCACAGACCCTACTTAATCTTGAACCCTCCCACTTCTCAGTTAAGATTCCTTCTGCTTATCCTATGCATTCTTGAAGCTTACCTCCTCTGGAAGACTGTTCCATTCATCCACCCGTCTTTCAGTGAAGAAATACTTCCTCACATCCGTCCTAAATATTCCCCCTTCCAGTTTCATTGCATGTCTCCTTGTTCTTGTACACCTTCTCCTGTGAAAAATAACCCCCTTCTTTACACTGCTGAACCCTGTGATGTATTAATAGGTCTCTATCATGTCCC
Organism: Neoceratodus forsteri; assembly: GCA_016271365.2. Lineage (NCBI taxonomy): Eukaryota > Metazoa > Chordata > Ceratodontiformes > Ceratodontidae > Neoceratodus > Neoceratodus forsteri. The sequence goes on along the minus strand of CM028130.1, from coordinate 271,630,421 downwards.
CCCTCTCCCTACTGTCTTCCAGACAGGTCCCTCATTCCATATTTTAATTAAGGATATCTTCCAGATGTGTTAAAAGTTCCTCCAATGAAATATGAAAAGGAAGAACTCCCTAAATCAGTTACAAAACTAGAGGATTTATTTTGCTCCTTAGAAGATACTCATGTATTTGAGATACTGGAGAAAGGACAAGAGCTAGTGGAAGGACGAGAGAAAATGGTTAATCAGCAGGATAATGATTCAATGTCTGAGCATGTGAGAAGATACCTTGTTCCTTTTAAACTTTGGCTAGCTGGAGCTTTGAAAGACGAACACATGGTCTATGTCCTATTTTTAGAGCAAATATATGTATCACAGGATGAAAGTACAGTTATAATATCTATCTTAGTACACCAGGAGGCCTTGATTAGAAACACATTTAAGAAATTATGGAAAGGTGAAATGGGCTCTGCGTACGACCTAATGAAAGCAACCCCCTCTTAATCAGTTGAATGAGAATGAGGGAGAATTCCAGTTAGTAAACTCCCTGTAGCAAGATGCTTCGGTTTCAAAATGAGGAACTGATATTAAAGTGAATAAGCAGAAAAAAAATAAGAATAGGGAAAAGAGGGCTAGAGCTGCTGGTATAAAGGAATGTATAACAACAAATGCTAGAACCAGATACAACATTGATAATATGCTAGAAAAAATATTAATGAAATTCCAGAATCAGACTCAGCCATTGTCTTTATGGATTCTACAAAAGGTCCCATTATGATCACAAATAGAAAATTAGGTAAACGTGAGGTACTTACACAGCAGCAGAAAATTTTAAAAAAAGTTAATAAAAAGGGGGGGGAGGAAAAAAAGATGCTGAAGTTCAGACTGTTGAATTAAAACAGGCAGTTGATCACTTACAGGTATTGTCTGAGGTTAACAGTATGGGGAAAGAAATTCACGTAAAGAATTGGTGAAACTGGTACAAGAGACAGAAAACACGGATACTCAGCAAAGTAAAAATACTGTACAGTAATGGCTACTAAAAATATTTGGCTTTCAGGAAAGGAGACTGTCTTAAGAATAAGAAAAAAATATCAGAATTTTAATATGAATCAAAAGATGTTAAAAAATATTAGTTGAAAGATTACTGGTAATTAAACTAGGAATCCTAAATAGCTGGAATAATGTTCTGTATGTCACAAGAAACCCAGCAATAATGGATGCCCCATTGTATTTTCTCTTCAATGCTCTTGAAATAAGTAAACAGATCTGGGGCCACTTTGATAGCTTAAAAAATGTTAGGCTTGGAAATAGTGCCCCCTATTTCCATAGTCTTGTACCTGGGAGGCAGTCAGGAAATACTGACACAGGGGAAACTGCTGACATATACTGAGCTGGAGGGACTGATTCTAAAGGCTGGTTGGGAAGCCGACTCAGTCTATAATCCAGAGGACCCTATTCTCTTTTCCATCCAAGGTCTAGAGCCCTGTAAAAGTAAAGATCCAAAAATACTGTTGCAGACTCTTTATTATCTTAGCTTTCTTTCCTCTATATTTTTTGTCTTCTATATAGACATCTTTATTGGTGTTATCTGTTCTGATACATTTCTTATACAAACACATTGCTTTCAGTTGTACTTACTCTGCCACTAGAAGCTGGCATAGGGGTCATGAGGGCTCCAGGAGTAATCGCCAGCCCTCCCCTGCATTCACCCGACCTTGGAACCCCCCCAAAGTACCAGAAGCCTGCATAGGGGTCATGGGGGCTCCAGCAATAATCACCAGCCCTCCCTGCAATCGCCTGACCTCAGAACCCCCTAGGCACCTGAAGCTGGCACAGGGTTGTGAGGGCTTAGGAAGTCATCGCCCTCCCTGCATTCGCCCAACCTTGAATCCCCCAAGCATCATAAGCCGGCATAGGGGTTGTGAGGGCTCCAGGAGTAATCGCCTGCCCTCCCCTGCATTTGCCCGACCTTGAAACCCCCCCCAAAGCACCAGAAGCCAGCATAGGGGTCATGAGGGCTCCAGGAGTAATCACCAGCCCTCCCCTGCATTCGTCCGACCTCGTGATCCCCCGAAGCACCAGGTATGGGATAAACGGCAGCAAAGTGTGAATTCAGGTGTCAAATTCAAACTGAAAACTGTTGATTTCATTGTTAAAAACTATTTCAGCTTGTCCACTGCTGCTTCTGTGTGCTTAAGATACATTAATTGTCATCGCAGGAGTGCTGATAGTTTTTGTAACCCAAAATTTCACCTGTTTCACCCTGCTGATAGAACTGTTTGTATAGGTGCTTTAAGTAATCCTACTGTTTTCCCCATTGAAATGCATAGTATCGTGTGGAGCTTTAAGGACTGTTGGTTTTACCTGGTAATCTTGGTACAGTGAGCGTTAAGGCAATCGGGGCAAACTAGCAGCTCACAACATTTAGGGGTCTCGAGCCCTTAATTGTATTACTGCATAAAAAATCTACTTACAGCCTGTGCAGCATTGCCTGAGCAGCTAGCAAGGAGAGGCTGCCCTGACTCCCGCAGTCTTTGGCGCCCTAAGAAATGCTCGTGCCCCATACTCAATTCCACAACTAAAAAAAAAAAAAAACTAAACAGGGAGCCTGTGCAGCATTGCCTGAGCTGCTTGATTGGAGAGGCTACCTTGACCTGTTCCACGACTGCACAGATCAGCAACCACGCTGAAGCCAGGATCACGGTGGCCATTAACTTTGTGGTCTCAAAGGCCCCCTACTACCATAACTAGCTAGCTCAATCCTACTTGCTCCACCCTTGTAACAATTACCATTTCAAATCCCCTGCTCCAATTGTCTGTTCACTTACCTGAGCTATAATCTTACTCATCCCACTGCTTTTCTATAAAACCCCTCTTTTCTTCCACAGAAGCTGTCATAGGGGTCGTGAGGGCTCCAGAAGTAATCGCCAGCCCTCCCTTGCATTCTCCTGACCTCGGAACCCCCCTGAAACACCAGGTACAGGATAAACAGCAGCAGAGTGCGAATTCAGGTGCCAAATTCAAACTAAAAACTTCTGATTTCATTGTTAAAATCTATTTCAGCTTGTCCACTGCTGCTTCTCTGTGCTTGTGTGTGCTTTTACCCCGCCACCCCCATCACCACCCTTGGTCAGCTCCTCCTTTTGTAGGCTGTACAGGCAGTAGTCACATGACTGAATAAAACCTATCAGCCCACTTTTCCATTTGCAGCTTATCAGCTGCCTCCACTAGAGGGCACCTACCAATTTTCTCACAGCTAAATTAATATACCTGCCCAGGATGTTGTTTCTCACTACATTCCTTTGCCTCCCTATGGCAATACAAACCTCCTTACCACCTACAACTCTCCCAATGAGGGAACCCCCACTGGCCCTGCCCCCTTGGTGCACCCCTCAGCCACACCTTGATGCCTCCCCTCACTCGCCGGTACTGGACCTGGTTTATGTCCACTACAGCATTATATATGCTGCAATCCTGCCACCCTCTTTTCACCCAGGGCTCTCGATCTTAAAATCTTCAACCCTCCGTCACCCATCAGCTTCCTCTCTTTGCTGCAACACCAATGCATGCAAAACCTATTCCAGGACAAAAATGATGCATCTCTATGCCCTTCTCCTGCTCCTGTCAGAGGACACAGAGGTAAACCCAGGTCCAAACCCAACCATTACCCCCACCCCTTTCACTCTCCCCAAAGGCCTATGCATACTCCACCTAAATACCTGCAGCCTGCTATCCAAAATCTCGCTATTACAACCAATCGCCTTAACACTACACCCTGACATACTGACCATCTCCAAAACCTGGCTAAAACCACATCACACAGATGCCGAAGTCTCCATCCCAGGATACACAATTATAAGGCATGATAGGCGAGGGAAAAAGAAAGGTGGTGGCATGGCTATGTATATCTCAAACAGTCATCAATTCACTATTGTGGAGATCCCCTCTCTCCCCATTTTTGATTATGGCTACATTGTCTATAGTGCTGCTCCAAAATCCTCCTTGGCCAGACTGGATCCCCTCTTCCACTACGTTTGTCATTTTGCCTTGGCCCCCCCCACACTCATCACTGTTTTCTTACCTCTTGCTCCCTTCCTTGAATGACTGCCGCCTCACCCGCTGTGCCTCCTTTATTTCTAAATTCTGGTTGGCTTTGCTCCCTCCTTACCTCAACTATCTTCTCTCCCCATGCCTCCCTCCTTGTACTCTCTCTCTCTCTCTCTCTCTCTCTCTCTCTCTCTATAACACTGGTTATCATTAACTTTTGGTCCCCTCTCATAAATCCCAGGGTGAAGAGTCTGACTTTTCTTACTGGCTTCCTAATCTCTGGAACTCCCTTCCACAAATTATTTGCTCAGCCACCTCCAAACACTTTCTTTTTTTTTTACTGAGACCACGTTGCCCCTTCCTATAAATGTCCTTAGCTGTATGACCTTCACCTATTCCCCTTCCACTTCTTCCTCTCCACTCTTCATCTCCCCATTCCAGCCCTCCCTCCTCTCCTCCTTCTTTCCTACACCACTTCCCAATCTCCCTCTTCCACCTTTCTTCTTACTTACTCCCACCCCCTCATTTCCCTTTATTATCCTTCTACCACTCCTCTTACTCTATCCTACACTCTTCTCCCTTCATCTCACCCCCCACTCCTTAACACTGTTCTGTTCTCCTTTGTCTCTCTATTCCTCCCCCCTTTTACTTTCTCACCTGAATGTCCAGCCTATCTATTTCTCCTTCTCTCTGCTTGTTCATTCTGCTACCCTACCCTATCCTACTTCTTCTTCTTATTTGTCTGGTAACGACTGGTAATTTCACTGTCTGTTGTTCTATCCTGCATTATTACTATTTTGCCTTGTTATTGTATATTACTGTAATTGTGTAAAAATTGCTTTATGTTTCTTTTTACTTGTTGTACCTTCATTATCCCTTACCCCAGGATGCATCTGGAAATGAGCTTTACAGCTCAGTATGTCTTTCTTTGTAAAACTCTTTCAAATAAATAAATAAATAAACAAACAAACAAATAAATAAATAGTACCTCCACTGCAAAATGCTGTAGTATTACATTGCATCCTGGTGAGCTCCTATATAATGCCCTAAATTTACTTTCATTTCAGTTGTTTTTTATGTTTCTAAATGTATTACGTTTTCGGGGAATAGTATTTTATAATGTGAAAATCTATGGGGCCAATGAGAATATAGAACTGTAACTGACATGGAAGTAAAGCAGATATTATGGGGGTTATGAGGCTTGCAGTCAGTGATTAATAGTAATTATTTCTGTAGCTCAACACAGGAACACAGTGGTCTTAATGGGTTCAATAGTGACAAAAAACAAGAAAAGGTGGCACTCAGGTTGAAACTGATGCTCAACTGTAGCAAAGGTGAGCTTATTAGACACAAAAAAGATGCTACTTCTGACCCCTGCTGCTTCAACCATGTGGGTCTTCCTCAGGGGCCAAGAAGAAGTGGTTGCCAACAGATCAGGCGAGAACCAGATGCAAATAATTCTAGCCCATGTTTCACATTGTCTAGTTCCTTCTTTTTCAAGGATATTGAAAAAAACAGACATACACAGATGTTTGATCTGGTGTCCTCCAGCAGGATGTGGGTGTGCAGAGGTAGTAAGTTTAGGGGTAATTTTAGATAGCACGTCTTCTCCCATATGTTGAACCTGTTGTACATCCTGCCAGTGGAAACCATGGATATGAATACAAAACTGGCTTTCAAGGCTAGCCTGGACAAATTTCTGCTTAAATAGGGAATCACAGGATAATCTTGGTAGTAGTATGGGCATGGAATGCCTATAAATTAGTACATTTGTACAGCATACTCTTTCTTTCTTTCTTTCTTTCTTTCTTTCTTTCTAAAACTCCACTGGAACTAACAACAACCCCTTTCAGGGATGACCAGGTACATAAAATATACACATAATCATAGAATACACAAAATGTATCACAAGGTTATACAGATAACATTACTATTATAGAACATTGCCATAAAAAAACAAGTACAGATACCCTTGTTTTGTAAAGAATTTAAAAATTTGTAAAGAATAAAAAAAAATAATGTATTAAAAGTTAATGTAGTCGTCCCTGCTTAAGGAGCAGGAGGTGGAGTAGACATGATACATCTAGAACAACCCCTTCCAAAACTACATTTTTCTTATGTTTTTGTGTTCCTATTATTAAACAATAAATATATGTTTTGCATTTAAATTAAATCAGTGCTCCACATATATTGTGCAATTGAAGCTAATTATATATTTATTGATTGATTTATTTAAAATGTTCACCCCACAGATGGCAGGATGACTCCATGAGAAACAATATTCTGTTTCTGTAGGAGATCCTTGGTATTGTATGGCTATGAAAAGTACTTAGTTTATGGTGCAGTACAAAGTTTTATCAGACCCAGAATGGCAGGACAGTGGGAGTGGTATAGACCAGCGTCAGCCCCTGCAACTAAGCCACTTTGTAACTTGACAGTTACTGCAACAGAACAGTTAACAGTTCCATAAACACTGGTACTTGTGGCCCTCTGCTGCTTTTTTGCCACATTAAATTGCTTACTCTTTGTCATTTGGCTGTAGTCAGAATCATTTTGGTACACCTCTCTTCTGCATTTGGGAAGTCGTACTTGATCACAGAGTTGTATCTCGGAAGGACTGGCGAGCATCCCTTTGTTGTACCTTTGTAACCCAAATGTCCTTTCCAATCTGAGGTGATTGGAGGCATCCAACATTTTAAAAAAGTGGTGAGATTTGACTTAATCTCACTACCACTAAATAAAATGTTACATCCTTCTAAACTTGTACTGTCCTACTATTGGGAACTGAATTCATAAGCCTCATTTCTCACCCTTTTTGTGCCAATTAATGAGATACTCAAATTTTCAGCACTGTTTTTTATACTCTTAAGAACAAAATAATTAGATCTAATTTGCGACAGCCAGAGTGATGAAGGATTACAGCATACAATAAACCATTGCATGAATGATCATTCCATTTATTCTTTATAGATTGAGGGAGCACTATCAACTATTTGGAGCACTCCTTTCCTCTGCCCATGAGACACTCTTATTCTTTGAGGAGAGTCTCACATGCAGCTGCCCTGGAAACAGGCATGTTCTAGGAAACTCTTTTCAAATTGTAAGATATTATTGACCAATCTCAGTTAATGGTATATTAATACTGACACTGATGCCACTCTTACGGTTGTAGGAATAGCCTCACTTACATCCTTAGGATATCAGAACTGGTGGCAGAGAGAAAATCATGGCACTCACCTCTGACTGATACAACAAGGAGTCCACATCACTTGTGAAGGTTTCAACTTCTCTTATTTTATTCCATATGAAAGACGTGCAAAATAACAGACACAGTGGCAGGAAGTAGATATGTCCTGATGTTTCACCTTATCTTTAAGGCTTTATATCTGCTTCCTGCTGTTGTGGCTGTAATTCTGCAAATCTTTCACTTAGAATAAACTAAAGGAAGTTTAAAACTTTACAAGTGGTATGGACTCCATTTTTTATCAGTCAGAGGTGAATGTCATGACTTTTTCCCCCACCAGGAATTCTGAGTTTTTGTCAATTGGCACCTGGTCCCCTAAGCAGCTCTTATATGTACTAACACGATATCAGAACTGCTCACCTTTGGTTCATGGTTCTCAAACCCTAAGAATGCATTTATGATCACCCTTACAATAATAAAAGTGGTCTCAGTGGTAATATTAACATACACACTAGATGTCACCCAGTGTTTGTTTATTGATAGCTAAAACAGATTTGAAATTTGTTTCAGGGTTATTTTCAGGTAGAGAAAATCCACAAATACAAAAACAGACTCAGTCCTCCAATATAAACCATAGTGGATCAGCATTTTTCTAAATAAATAGGATCACGTCTCCATGAAGAACCAACAGAATAATCTCTGTGTAATGTTTTTTCTGATCTCTTCCTTTACAGAAGGTCTAAAAAAGGTTACAGTATTCCCTTAACTAGAGACACTACACACATTGCTTTAGCAGGTTAATAGCTGCTAGAGATCAAGCCTCTGACCATATTAGTGTAATGTGTAATCTCCATTTTGAAACCTATGCATCCATTTTATGAAATAGGTTAAAACCAACAATGTATAGCTATGGGCCACTGAGCAGGTGATAATCTAACATCCAACATGTAATCCCACCCAATCCTCATATATCACCCAATGTGGGTAGTCTGTTTGATTTTATTTTTATAATATACAAGTGATCCATACTGAAGCTATACAGTGCCATTTCCAGAAAGACTTGGTGCTTTCTATGTCAGTGCCTCACCAGCTCCTCTTCTTGAAACTGTGTCCATGAAAACTACAGTAGAATTGTCAACATGATAGAGAGTGCCAAGATTTCCTAAAAATAGCACTGCCTAGCTCAACTATGGAGCATCCATGTTTTATGTAAATTAAAAATCAGACCTGACTCGTTACCTGGTGATTGAGAAGTTTGGGCATGGTGGTGTTACAAACTACAGTTTACTGTAGATCTATTTCCAGCTCAATTCTTCACAGAGAATCTGTAACCACATGTCTTCCTTAAATCTAAATCAATTAATCTCCAAATCAACCCATTTAAACCACAAGTCTGGCAAGCATACCCTGATAGATTGGGTTCTGGCATCATATCCCCACTGGGTTGTTACCGCAGGAATCCTACCAGATGCACTCAGTTATCACTATATGGTTTACTGCATCCTTAAAATCCATCACCCAAAAGCCCCACCAATTATCATCCATCTCTGCTCCTTTAGATCCTTGGACTTGTCCTCTCTCCATGAGGAACTTGTTGGATCCGACTGGCTGCCCATTGCTAAGGCCTCCTTCATTGACTCAGTCCTGTGGTACTTCAAAACACAGTTCCTTAATGCTTGGAGCCAGCACTCTCCTTTAAGGAAGACCAGGGTCTGTGGATCTCACCTCCCCTGGGTATCAGCTAAGCTGCTGGTTTGTCAGCATACTCGTGACCTGGCATGGATGGCTTAAAAAACATCAGTGTTCTTTTAAATTTGCTTAGGTATTGTTCTTTCTGCAATGCCTGCACCAGGGCCATCCATCTTGCCAAAGCAGAATACTTCACCTCCACCTTCCAGGAAAACCTCAACAGCCTTTCAAAATTCTGGAAGGTGGCTCATGCCCTATTCTCCTCTTTCACACAACCCCCTAGTCCTAAAGATAGGAGACAAAACCCATCTCAGGTTCCCTTTCTGTACCAATGAATTTAACATCTTCACCACCTGCACCTCCACCCTCCTAGTATCCCTTCCCCCTTCAGCTCCTCCTCTTCTGTCAGCCTCTTTGGCACCTAATTCCTCTTCACCTTGCTTCTCCTTCCTACCAGTCTCCCCCATGGACACCCTGCAAGCTGTTCTTGCCCTTAACCCTAACAAGGGCAAAAGCATATGGGCTTGACCCTAAGATCCTGCACCTATCGGCCCATGCTATTGCTCTCCCTCTTTCCTCTCTTCCGAACCTCTCCTTCTCACTTGTCACTGTTCCTGATGCCTGGAAGCTTGCCACTGTTGTCCCTCTTCCCAAGGGCAATGATTCCTCTAACCCTGGCAACTGTTACCCGATTTCTCTTCTCCCAAACCTTGCTAAACTGCAAGAACATTTGGCTCTGGCTCAACTGTCTCCTTTCCTTGATTCATCCTCCTTCTTCATCCCCTTTCAAGTCTGGCATCTGTAAGGCCCACTCCACCACAATCTCCCTCCTCCAGCTCACTGATGCCATTCTCTCTAGTATGTATCAAGGATGCATCACCTCTGCCATTTTTGTTGACCTGGCAAAAGCTTTTTACCCTGTTGCCCACTCTCTCTTCCTCAATAAGCTTAGAGCGGCTGATTTCTCTGAGACCGCCACTCGTTGGTTCTGTTCCTATCTCATGGGAAGATACCAGGCAGTCAGGATTGGCAACTCCATCTTCCCCCTTCCCCCCATAGGCTCAAGTGTTCTTCAAGGTTTGGTACTTTGACCAGTTCTCTTCTCAATATTCCTCAATGACCTACCTGCTGCTTTCTCAACTGCTAACATCTACATGTACGCTGATGATACTCTTTTTTTATGCCTCAGGTACTTCCATCTCAGATGTTGTGACCAGGCTCCAAATGGATTTCGACAATGTCCAGTGCTGGTTTCATGTAAATCAACTGTTTCTAAATCCTAGAAGATGGTCTCTATGACCTTTGGCACCAGGCAAAAGCTAGCCAGGCTAACTGCTATCCCTACCTTCCATATGCTCGATGGTTCTATTCTAGAAGATGTCACTTCTGTCAGATACCTTGGGCTCTGGCTCAATAGGAGCCTCCACTTTGCTGGTCATGTGGACACTATCCACACAAAGCTACTTCCCAAATTGGGTGCTCTGTATAGACACTGCAGCTGCCTATTCCTACCAGCCCACCGTGAGATTGTACAGAAGATGATCCTCGCAATCTCTGACTTTGGAGACAAAGTCTATAGTATTGTCCCCAAATCCACCCCTACCAAACAAGACACTCTGTTCAATTCCTTCTGCCACTTTGCTCTTGCCTGTCCACTACGTACTCACTACTGTGACCTCTACACTGTTCTATCCTTCCCCTCTCTTGAGGCTGGACACCTTGCTCATAGCGCCTCTCAAATTGGAAAGTTTTGGCTTAGCTCCCTGCATTCTTACCTTCACTACCTTCTTTCCATCCCTCCTATCCCCTCCTACTCATTTTGCAACTCCCCCATTGGGACCCTTGCCCTCCCTTCCCAGTCATCCACGTCAGGGAGAGCAGTCTTCTCCTATCACGTTCCAAATATTTGGAACTCACTCACCTTAGATATCCACTCTGCTTCATCAACTTGTTCATTATCCCATCTTCTTTGGCACTATATCTCCCCCTCATGCAATTGCACCTGACCCTCCTTCCCTTCTTATCCACCCTGTCCATTTTTCTTTAGTCTTTTCACTGCTCAACTCCCCTCCACCCCTCCCCAGGCATGCCATTAGCCTTTAGCACTAGCTGGGATTTCAATGAGTAGTGTTCATACCCCTGGGGTTCTGCTCTTGTGGGTAGGGCTTGGCAAGTCTTATTAGTAAAACTTCCCATGTTTGATCTATGTGTATGTCTGTGATTGCATAACTGTGCACAAATACATGCAAGTACAAATGAAAATGTAAAATTAAAACAATATTATCATGTGTGTACATATGTAACATGGATATATGTACATAGTTATATACTGTATGTGGACAAGTACTGTTTGACTTTGCCACAAAATGTTTCATATTGCCTAAATGTTTTTGTTCAGACTTAGCTCTATGTATAGTTTATCTGTTCTAAATCAGTACTGTACCCCCTCTTCCCCTTTCCCAGGACACATCTGGAAATGAGCTATTATAGCTCAGTATGCTTTTCTGGTGAAACTTTTTAAAATAAATAAATAGAGACAGTTCTGTCCTTGTTCTGTTGAAAGAAAGGGACTGAAAAAATATTTGCAATCTTGTGCTGTCTTCATTTAACACATGGTGATTTTTGGCCCACAATAATTTGTCAGTTCCTTTAGTTAAGATCTGCAACTAATCAATGAAATGTTATTGAATGTTTCTGATGCTTTGTTCAGCCTCGCTTATCTGAGAAAATATTCATTCGCTGCATGCCTGGAATAGGAAAGGGTTGTCTGTAGAGCAAAGCTTTATTTGGACTCATGAGTTTCAAATACCATCCTGTCAGTGAAAATGGAATTCATTAAGGCAGATGTTAGCTAAAAAGAGGTGGTGCTTCCATGAACCAGGAGTGCCCAGATTCTAATCCCACCACAGCCACTAACTCACTGGGTGATCATTATCATGCTACACGCTCCCTGTGCTTCAGTCCCTCTCAGCTCTTAGACTGGGTAAAAACAGGACTTGACTGCAAATTTGATTTTGTATTACAACTGGGCTATCCTGAGTACAAAAAGTTTAGAATAAAATTTAAAAACTGGGAAAAACCTTGCAGATTTTTGTTAGTGTTCATCTGAGATCACTGGTCAACACCTCCCAAAGGTGGTATCAAATGCATCCCTTATTTTGTGCACTTTGGCACCTCTGCAGTTAATCCACCATCTGAAATGTAGTGCCTCTCCTCTTCAGCAAAACATACAAATACAGTACAGTACAAACAAAACATGTTATTGTCATTCAAGTGAGGGAATATATTAAACCACAGTGGAGTAGAAAATGCATGGGGCTAAAATCCCTGAAAGCAAAAGGCAAGGCTTTCTTGGTGCTGGTGAAAATAAATGATATGTAGGTCACAAACAGTGATGCAGCAGTCTTAAACATCACATGTGAAGCTCTTGCAGTGTTGGTAACCTTGTGTTTTACAAAACTTCACAACATTTTTCTCACCTGGCTGAACTTCATGGAAAACATCCTTAAATTTTACAAAGTTGATTTTTCTGTAAAGTTCAAAGAATTTTGCAGCAAAATTGAGTGCAGCAGCAAAGGGATGAGTGTCATCAGTTCTGTTCAGCAGCAACTATGTTATCAAAGTTTGTTTTGGGGGAGGAGGTGGCATCAGCTATGGATGAGAAAGACCATAACTGTGTAAGCATGCAGTGGCAGAGTTGTATCTTTCTTTCCTCTGGGAAAGCAGTAACCATGGTGGAAGTTGTGGAGGAGAAGATGGCAACAACAAAGGAGGAGAAGATCCATAGCTGCCAGTCAATGCAGTGGCTGAGTTGTATCTTCTTTTCTTCTGTGCAGCAGCATCCATGGAGGACACATAGCCAGAGGAGGAAGTGGCAGCAGCAATGGAAGAGGAGACCCATTGCTGTGAATTTAGTGCTTGAGTTGTATCTTTCTTTTTCTTTTGTGTGGCAGTGTCCATGGAGGAAGTGGAGAAGGAGGTCGCATAAGTAAAGCAGAAGAAGGTCCACAGCTGTGTGTGAATGCAGTGGCATAGTTGTATCTTCTTCAGATGATACTCAGCTGTTCCTGTCCTTCACACATGATGGACAATGTGTAGTCTCAATACTGGATCAATGCCTTAAAGACATCCCCAAATGGATGTCCTCCAGCTAGCTGAGACTTAACCTACCAAACCAGAGTTGCTGGTGGTAAAACCTGGTTCTTTTGGGTCAGCAGGTCAGAGCTCCATCTTATAGTTTCCTTCCCTAAATGGCAAAGCACTGCCTGCTGTGAAAAAGGTGAAAAATCTGGCAGTCATCATGGACTTTTGATTGTTGGTGAATACCATGGGCCGATTGTGGTCAACAATGGGTTTTTCCATCTCTAGAATATCTCCTGGATTAAGCCGTGTTTTATGCAAGAGGTCCTGGCAACCTGGTGAATAGTTCTGTAGCCTCCACAGTCAAATACTGTAATGCTCTTAACCTAAGGCTTTCTGGAGGTCGTTACATTGCCTACAGCTAGTGCAGAAAAGCTAAATACTATCAGGCTGCGTTGACGTCCACCTGGGGCTCATCCAGAGCCTTCTGGGACAACATTAAAGAACTGAATGGTAAAACCCGCTCCCCCCCTCTGTCTCAGGTTGACATAAATGGGGCTGTCTCAACTGACCTAACGTGTATTGCTGACTGCCTTAATAAAACTTTCACGGACTTAAGTACAGTCCTCCCTGCCCACTTTTTTGACCCGGTTACCACGTCCACCTTCTCACACATCTCAAGGCCACTTTTCTGCTTCCAGACAATCTCACCCTGTGATGCCAAACCTTTTCTCATGAAGTCCCTCGCCTCCCAAAACCCTAGTAACGACCCTCTTGACTCCAAGATACTCCGCCTTACACTGGATGTCATGCTAATCCCCCTCACGCTTATCTTAAACAAATCCTTATGTTTAGGTCAATTCCCGGATGCTTGGAAGCATGCTGAAGTAATCCCCATCCATAAGTCTGGGGATCACATGCTGCCAAATAATTACAGGCCCATCTCCATCCTCCCTCCCCTATCCAAAGCTTTAGAAAAAATAGTATCCACACAGCTCTTAGAATACCTATCTAAGCACAACCTTTTATGTCTGGAGCAACATGGGTTTCATCCAGGCCACAGCACAACCACTGCCCTTCTGGAATTCTCCCACCACTTACACTCCGCGCTTGACAAGGGTTGTCTTGCAGGGGCAGTATTCATCGACCTATCTAAGGCTTTCGATACGGTGTGCCACCCCTGCTGTTAAACTCCCTATCCCAACTGGACTCTCATCTGGCCCAATGAATTGGTTCTCTAGCTACCTGCAAAACAGGTCCCAAAGAGTTATACTAAATGGGACCCTCTCCTCCAACCTGCCGGTTCTCTCAGGGGTCCTGCAAGGTTCCATCCTCGGACCCACCCTCTTCAGTCTATTCCTAAACTCTCTCCCAAACTCTTGCTCCAGCAAAATACTGCTCTATGCTGATGATGCAGTAATCCTAGCATCTCACCTTGACCCGCTCCTACTCCAAGGCACACTGCAAAGCGCCTTCCTCCAAGCCAAAAAATGGTTCAATAATCATCGACTAGTCATGAACCTGAAGAAAACTAAGTCCATGCTGTTCTCACACCGGCAAAACAGTGCTAAGAACACTCCCCTTCTCATCACCACCAGCAAGCTCCTTACTCTAGAACAGGTAACATCCTTTAAGTACCTGGGCATCACCTTTGACCCTGGCCTTACATTCCACGCCCACTTAAAAACCCTGTCATCTGCCATGAACTCCAGGATCGGGCTCCTCTACCGCCACAAAGATTGCCTCCCGGAATCTGCGTTAAGATTAGCATTACCTCATCGGTGCTGTCTCTGGCCGACCACGGACTTCCTATTTACGTCACGGCTGACCCCACCTCCTTATTTAAGATACAGACCTCTATTAACAAAGCCTGTAGGCTCCTTACAGGTGCCAACAGCAGAACTCACACCTGCCTGCTATACTCTACCTCCAACTTACTCACTCTTGATGAAAGACTGAAATACCATACCTGCCTACTGGCTAAAAAATCCTTGTCAGGGCTTTGCCCGCCAGGGGTCTCTGCTCCACTGCAGCTGGCTGTCCAGCCCCTGCCTACCCGTAACTCCATCGCAGCCACCTTCATAGTTCCCAGGGCTAGGACCTCTCGCTGCCAAAGATCCTTCCATCATAAAGCCCCCCTTTGGTTTAACTCCCTTCCTGAGTCTATCTCTAAGATCCCCGTGATTGGCCGGTTCAAAACTGCCCTCCGTCAACACATTATTGACAGTCGATGCTGCAAATGTCGATAGCTGACCCTAACCCAGCCCTTTGCCCTGTGCCCCTGGTTCCTTAGATGACTGGATACTGTCTGTAACTATGTTGTTATTAATTGATGTGTAATATGACGTATAATATGCAAGTTAACTTATGTATATTACTCAACTTATGCTTGTACTTGTATAGTTGCTGCCTGTAACTCCAGGTGTTTTTGTATCTCACCTGTATGTAATCCCTGTCCTAAAACCTCACTATTTGTTGTCTCCCCCCCATTTGACGAGGTACCTTTGTAAACGAGTCGCTGACTCAAAGGTTGTAAATCTGATTCTTCAATAAATAAAAAATAAAAATAGAATGCTGCGGCCAGGCTAATAACTGGGTCATTTTTTCAGAAAATATCACTTCTGTGCTCCAGCATTTGCACTAGAATGAATATTTCTGCTCGGTGTTTATCAAGCATAAGGAAGAGTCATTGCTGGATTGCTGAGGGGGGGGCAGTGATGTGTGCCAAATGCATAGTTACAAAGAGGGGGTTCTTAAAGGGCTACTGACCTTAAATCTCTCAATTCTCCACAGCCAGGTGAGATACACCCTAGGGTGCTCAAGGAGTTAGCACAGATATTGGTGTAACCCCTAGGTGATCTGTACAATGACTTCCTAATGTCTTGAGTGGTGCATAAGGAGAGAAGAACAGCAGGCATAATACTCCTGCACAAATGTGGGGCAAGTTCACACTGCAAAAGCAACTTTCGGATGGAATTTAAAAAAATTCCACCTGTCTTGAGCGTAACGTCAGGTCATAAAAACATTATGTTAGAAATTTGTGGTCAGGAGCTCACTGAAAATTAGATATTGCCTCTCAGCTGGCCTATCCCAGGTAAATACATTCTAAAAATGTGTAAAAGCAGGACACCACTGAGAATGGGATATAACATCTCATCTGGTCTATTTTGGGTAAATATATAGTAAAAATGTGCACAAGCAGGACCTGGTACAACAGCAATGCCAGTGGCATACATTTTGCATTGACAAATGTTTGTTTTTGAATGGCATAGTAATTTCTGGGGATTTTTGCTCTGAAGGGACACATGACACATAAACATAAACCACTACTACTGCTAGGCCTGAAAACCAACTTATTGGTCCAATAAAATTTATCAAATCATCGGGTTCGTGTTTCTGTTTGCACAAGGATAATCATGGCAATAAACATTTTGTAAGTATCAACAAATCAGTTCTGTTTATTGCTCAGCTTCTGATAGTACAATCAATAACACAGTGACTATACAATACATTCCAAGATAAAATAACTCACACAGTGTAGTACTATTATGTTTAAATGTTTTAAAGAAAACATTCATAACTAAATATAATGCATTTGATGCTCTCTTTCACCATTTCTTACCCACTGTTTCATTTGGACGAAGACATGTTCACATTTTATTATTGCCTGTGACCTTTTGTACCACAGAAAAGCACATGAACAATAAAAGATACTTTACAGTAGCGATAGTCATTTAGGAACAGGATGGTAAAACAGTCCTAGATACATAGATGCATAGACAATAATGGCAGAATAAGGCCTGTTGGCCCATCTAGTCTGCCCCCCAACTAACTACTCATCATCTATGTATATCTGGGGTTCCCATCTGGCTATCAATATCCCCAGATAGGCCAACTTACTTGTGAATCAAAAAGCATAAATGATGATGTAATAATTAATAATATTTTCCATCTATTCATTTGTTAATCTCCATAAAGCCACCCATTCAGCTTCTTCTCTATCCTATAATATTTGAAAGTACAAAGGATGATCATTACAAAATTGCAGCCATTTCAGTTTTAGCCCAATTATTTTCAGACCCTAAACCAATTTTCTGAAAATCTTGCCCTATGCCTTGTGATCCCGCACAGACTTTGTGCTGAAAAGTACTGCAGTTTTGATGTGGAGAAGAATGTTGTGTACCACCATGACTCAAGGGAGTTATAGTAGTGATGTTTATTGACAGTAGTCAACAGCCTCAGCATTTTTTGGTTCTGCATTCACAGAACTGGCCACAGAGCAGAAATCCTGTCTTTCTGACTAAAAAAACACTATTGCAAATTCTAGCTAGATCCTAACCCTCACAATATTATAAAATGTCAAAACTAACCCTCCTAATATTATACAATGGCAAGAAATGGTAGGTGGACACTATAAGGACTTAAGGTTTCTAGAAAATTGGGCATGGTGTAACGGTGTGGCTTTCAACACAAATAAATGCATAGTAATGCACCTTGGAGCCAGTGATAAACAAAGCATCTACACACTGGATGGAGTGCAGCTAAGGGTAGTGAAGAACGAAAAGGACTTGGGAATTTTGGTAACCAATGTTCTTAGTTTTAGTCATCATTGTGATGAGATAATTAAGAAATCTAATAGGATAATCAGGTGTATAAAAAAGGCATTTATAACAAGGAATAGATCATGCATTGTCCCACTGTATAGATCCTTTGTTAGACCCCACCTGGATTACTGCACCCCACCGTGGAGCCCTTATTTGAGAAGGGACATTAACAACTTAGAGAAGGTGCAGAGCAGGATGAATATCCATGGCCTGGGAGAAGAGTCCTATGAATCTAGAATGCACCAGCTGAATCAGTACTCCTTGGAGATCAGGCATATTAGAGGGGATCTATTTGCAAATGTACACAATTACAAAAGACAACAAGTTGATGCACAGTTTGGGTCTCCTACTTAGCAACAGGAATGTTAATCTGAGAAGTCACAGAAAAAAATTGTTGCCATATTGGTCCTTGTAACACAGGATCCACACAAACAGACGATTTGACAAACATATGATATGATTTGGATTCTGTGGAATCTGAAAGCTAAAATCACCTGTGTTCTTTTGTAACAACTCTGTTGGTCCAATAAAAGGAATCAAATCATCTGTCTGTATGGATCTGAGAAGTCATGAATACCAAATGAAACTAACATTCCCTAGGAGGAATAAAAGGAGATATTTTTACACACAAAGGGCTATACCAATGTGAAATGGTCTACCAACGGATGTGGTAGATGCAAACTCATTTCTAACCTTTAAAAACATGTTGGATAGACACCTATTATCTAGCAATGGTTTTCAATGGCCCCACTAGTGCAGGAGACAGACAAAATGGGCTATTACCTTCTGTCTGTCTTAAACACCAAGTATATAGAACCAAGCATATAGTAGCAGGCATTAATATAATGAAGAAGCTGACATACAGTATGTAACCCCCCCCCGGCTACTTTACACAGTTAGCTTCCCCTGGTACCCTTAACTGGGCACAGACTACTTCGGAAACACATTTAGAAATGGTACCATCCTTAGCTTTGGGAATGTATACCAGGATCATTACTTCTAGAGGTCAAAAGGGGTGGGGGTGTACAAAAGCAAAATTATGACCTATTAGGTATTTACAAACAACCAGGTCCTGATGAGAGAACTCTTTTGCTAGGGCTATGCTAGACCTATACTTCTGGAGGGTTACCCAGTAACTCCACACACAGGAATCAATAACCTAAATGTACAAACCATTGTTGGAATTCTAGAGTGTGACTTTATTCCAAAAGATGTTCTCTAAAGCAAGGGTGGACCCCCAAGGATTACACAGCATGGCACAAGCAATTTGCAGAACAACACGATGACTGTATCGGACAGAAACTCTACGTATTCCCATTTGTTATAGGACATTGTACTTCTTGCACTGGCATACCCATATGGCATAGGACTTTTACAACACTCTCTTAGTGGCACTAACCACAACATGAACATTTCTTCCAGTGGCACTGTCCACAACTAGAAATATTTCTAGCAGCACTGGCCACAACTGAGCACATATTGGCTAATGACTAGCACAACTCATTTCAGGGGTTAAAATTCTCTTCAGACATTGGCCACTATATCCAAAGTAACCAGACACCCTTATGGAACCAGTAGTCCTGAACTGGTTACTCCAGATGGGGGGCTGCCCACCCTTTGTTCCCAAATCCATACCCAGACATTCTTTCAGAGTTACAACTTAAACATCTTGAACACACTTTGGTAAATGCATATTTGAATGAACTTTCATATCCAGCAATTAAGAAACATTACACTGGTACTGTGAGAACTAAAGTCCTGAACAATGTGAATTAGCCATGCCTCGACTTCACAATTGTCAGCCAACTTTAAACTGAGAACAGTCTCGAACTTCTGAATAAACAGGTTGACATTTCCCTCTTAGTTAAAGAAACACCAAAGCACAGGTACTTTCTTTTGCAGCAGAGTCAGATCTTACTCATGGTTAGAACATTATAGGCAGCTTCAAATTGTCCTGGATCAAAAAGGGGATTGCCCCTAGGATCCATTCTCTAACATTCCTTTTCACCCCTCCAGGGATGAAAATCAGGAGATCCTGCTGTAGACAATGGTTTCTACCACTTCACTTAGCAAGCTGGAGAATACCAGAACTAGGGTGAGAAAGTAGGCTTTCCACTCAGAGCCTTCAGCTGAGCAGTTCTTACTCCTCACACTTCAAGCTACAACTCTACACTGACTACTCCCAAGGTTCTTAAACTCCCCACTCGCAGCTGCTGTGGCTTATGCTGCTGCGAGAGTTCTAAACAACCTCATCTCTCTCATCTCATCTGAGGTCAAGTAAACAAGAGAGTGAGTAGGTGAAAAACCCTTTTAACTAGTTATTCACCAGCTGCCTTTCCCTACCTAGCATTGACACTGATGGGATTCTAGTAACCCAAGGGGACAGTGTGGTTATAAGTATATATACTTTATAAACACAGAGTTCTGGGTTTCTTTGCAGAAAACAAAACTAGGTGGCATGGTAAACAGAGAGGAGGGGGTGAGGGAGTTAAACAGAGGTCTGGAGAGACTGGAGAGATGGTCTAAAATATGGCATATGAGGTTCAATGTCAAAAAGGGAAATGTGATGTACATAGGGAAGAAGAATAAAAGTACAGAGTACTAGATAGGTGGTGGGCGGGGAAGGAGGAGTTAGGTTGGCCACAAAATCGGAGGAAAGGTACCTAGAGTCAACATTAGTGACTCCCTCAAACAATCCGGCCAGTGCAACAAAGCACACAGCAATGCAACTAGGATGCTGGGATTTATTGGGAGACGAGTTGATAGTAGGAGGAAGGAGGTGATGTTGCCGATGTAAGCTACCTTGTGAGGTTTCACCTACAGCACTGTTCCAAGTCTGTGCTTGGGAAAGGACAGGGACAGGCTAGAGTTTGTGCAGCAGTCACCAAGATGATCCAAGGCCAGCAGGGCAGATCCTATGAGGGATTACCAGAGGCCCATACCATTTAATGTACTCATTGGTGGCTTGGCGAGAAAGGGGGTGACATAATAGAGGCATAAAGGTTATTGAGGGGAAATAATGCAGTGAACAGTGAGGATCTGTGTACCAGGAGCAGTTGTGCAGTAATGAGAGGACACAAATGGATTCTAGTTGGTGGAAGCTTTAGGAGGAACTTGAGGAAGTGTTACTTCACTGTGAGGGTGGAGAAGCCCTGGAACAGATTACCTGCAGATATTGTGGGTGCTGAGATTATAAATGGGTTCAGAAACGGTTGGGACATGTAAAGAGGACTGATAATTCCAAGGCCAGGAGCTAGGGTGATGGGAAGAGTTAGGAGGAACAGGAGAGGGTTTAGTGTAGGGTTCATGGCTAAATTCCCCATTAAGATAGTAGAGCAGGGGAATAGGTAGGAAACTCTTTATGGACAGATTGGATACACCATTGGTCTTTATCTGCTGGAAACACCTGTTTCCATGTTTCTTTATTGGACACAAGAAGGAATAGCTGGATCGTCCATATTATGTTATGTACTGTAAACCAGATTTTCATCTGTAGCCCATTTCCTGGTTCTGCTCTACCTGCAGTCCTCTCAAGGTTGGCACCTGTAACATGTTTATGCTGTCCAGCTGGTGAGCAAAAACAATTTTATCTAGTGGGTAAGTGTTTTCAAGGAGAGAAATTCTTTACCTGTTTTTATTTCCTATTGCTAAGCTTATGTTAACAGTTTTCTGCACTGAGCAACATATGTCATATGCTCTGTATACTTTGCAATTATTTCTGCATATTTCTTTTATGGGTAAAAAAAATAAAATAAATTGCAATTTAAAAAAAAAGAACTCTCAAGCCCTGCTTGTGGAACTTCAGTGGTGCCACAGCTTTCCTTATTCTGTGGGGATTTTAATTTAAAACTACTAGTTTTACTCAACTCCAGGTTCATTTCCCCTCTCTATTCGTCCTGTAGCCCTTCCCCATTGTTATTATGTGATGCCATCAATGACATCACATACTGTAGCAAGTCATCCAGTGGCTGGACAGAAATCTGCCACAGAAGCTAGCCACAGAAATTAAACTAACCTACCACTAAAATATACACGCTCTGATGCATAATGCACTTTAATGCTAAATTGCCACAGATAAATGAGGGCCTTGAGAATGGTAGCGGTAGCATTGCTGCTTATTGGGTCATACAAACTGGGCAGACAAGAAGGTAGAAGACAGACAAACAACAGTCTTGCTTGGGAATGACTGGCCATTGCCATGTAGAACTTGACAATAGCCAATCCAATAGATAAATAAATAGCTATCTAGCTAGAAAGATAGACAGACAGACAGACAGACAGACAGATAGATAGATAGATAGATAGATAGATAGATAGATAGATAGATAGATAGACAGACAGATATATAGCTAGACAGATAGATAGATAGATAGACAGACAGACAGACAGACAGACAGATAGATAGATAGATAGATAGATAGATAGATAGATAGATAGATAGAGATAGATAGAATACTGGATGGGCAACTGTGTACAACAAACTAGTGCTGCCACAGAGGGGTTTTGATTCCCTCTGACCTTGACAGTGAGGCTTGAGAGGTCTAAGGGAATCAGAGTCCCAATGTGACAGATCAGGCTGGTTGTGCAGAGTTGCACATCCAGCATTTTATATAGTGTAAAAATAATTAAGAAATTATCAGTTGCCAAACTCTGGAAATGCCACTGCCATCGTAACAGTTCACTTTCTTTTTTCACTGTTTAATGTGCACATGGCAGTTCTAGGAATGGAAAGCAGGTGACTTATGGGTTTCTGAATCTGCTGGAACAATTTTTTACCACAGAAGCATAAAACCACATTCCATGACCTTTGAACTGTGGTACAACAATGTTTACAAACATAGGAACATGCAATTTGCTGGCAGATAAGGACCGCTCGGCTTACCTAGTCTGCCAATTTTCCCCTGCCTATAGTATAACCACAGATCCTATTTGATCTCTGGCTCATTCACCCCCCCACCTTCCCTTTCCCTAAGAGTTCCTTATGCCTATTCTATGCTTTCTTGAACCCCACCACTGTTTCCTCCCCCATCACTTCCCATTGAAAGACTGTTCTAGGAATACACCACTCTTTCTGTAAAGAAGTACTTTCTCAAATCTCTCCTGAATCTACACCCCCTCCAGCTTCTTATCATGACCACTTATTTTTGATCACCCTTTTTTCTGAAAAATACTTTATTGTTGTACCTTTTTTACCCCGGAATGGTATTCAAAGGTTAGTATCATACCCCTCCTCTCTCTCCTCTCTTTCAGGGTGTACATATTTAGGTTCTTTAATCTCTCCTCATAGGGCTTCTGATGCAGACCCAGCACCATTTTAGTTGCCCTCCTCTGGGCTGCTTTCACTCTGTCTGTGTCTGTTCTGAGATGTAATCTCCAGAATTGTGTACAGCACTCTAAGTGGGGTCTTATCAACAATCTATATCGAGGCAACACTACCTATCTCTTTCTGCTAGACATACGCCTCCCTATGTTCCCCTAGCATCCCACTTGCCTTCCTAACTGCCTTGTTGCCATGCCTGGCCACCTTTAGATTATCTGATATTATCACCTCCATGTCTCTTTCCTGCTTGGTGGTCATCGGTGCCACACCCCCGATTTTGCACTCTGCCCCTAGGTTTCAGCTGGCATAGAAATGTATACAGACCAAGCCCTCACTATACACTATATAAGGAATAATATATGGCTGACCATACATAATAAGCTTGTGTTTCCATTAAGGGCTCAAGATAACAGCATATGGACCATGAAACAGAAGCTCAGGTGGTCCATGCTGTAATCTCAACCTGAAATGGAAACATAAGGCCAGTTGTTTATGGTCATCAGTATTTTATTTTGTATAGTAACAGGTTCAGCAGTGGGAACTTGCAAGTGTCACTGAGTGCCAGTACAGAGACAGAGAAAGAGAGAGAGAGATGGAGAGTGTAAAGCCAAGAAATGGCTCTGCTGAGTAAGTGCTTCCTATATATATCACAAAAATCTAGAATCTGGTACAGAGATAGTGAATGAATGCCAGTATAGAGAGAGTGAGCGATTCGAGGAGTGGATCTGCCTATTAAGCACTACCATGCTCCGAGGAGAATCACCTCATACCTGAGGGGCACCATCATGAACCAGTAGTCTGGTCGCGAAGGCAGGCTGTGGCCTGCACAAGTCCCACTAAGTGAAAACAATAGTGTGTACCAGGTTGGAATTGGTGTGAGCTGCTACACAGGTACACTGATGACAGAACATGCACAACAACTTTTAGAATGTGCACAACTTTTAGAACACGTGCAACAACTTTTGAGTAAGCCCTAGCCATATACTATAAAGGAA
This sequence comes from Neoceratodus forsteri, assembly GCA_016271365.2. Lineage (NCBI taxonomy): Eukaryota > Metazoa > Chordata > Ceratodontiformes > Ceratodontidae > Neoceratodus > Neoceratodus forsteri. The sequence continues at coordinate 271,606,523 of CM028130.1, read as the reverse complement.
TGTACCTTATTTGTGATGAAACTTCTTTCTGCTCTTCCATTCCACCCAATTTACTCAGTCATTCTATGGGGCTTAGCCATAGACATTAAGCCATTTAAAACTAAACCGAAAAGCCATTTACACTGCCTAGCTTTTAATGTCAACTTATCATGACTTCTTATGTCTTTGCAATAATGGCTTTTTGTTTTGTACAGAGAGTAGAAATTCCCATGTGGAGTGCTTTATAAACGTGTTTATTGTTAGGTTTTTGTTTCTTTTTGTAAACTAGGAGCATTTTGTTCTCAGCTTGGGCATTGTAGTACCATTTCCAGTCCATCTGGGAACAATAATTGAGATGAAGGAAGTTGTTCTTTTATTTATTTGTTTGTTTGTTTTGTTTTTATGGTACTGATATCACAGACTGAACACAGAAATCTCAACAATTGCAATGCTTAACCTGAGAATGAAGAAAATACTTTTGATCATTAAGATTTGCAGTCCTTATAAAGGTCCTGATATCACCATAGAACAAGTAGCTGTACCTACAGTATTTAACTAAAGGTTTTATAATCTACTCAGCATTGTACTTGGCATAAGTAGTGGGTTTTAGGGGTGCAAATACCTTATTTCAAATATCAGGGTCCCCAAATATTCAAGTATTTGTTAATGATATTTAGGTATTTGAGGTATGGGTTATATGTTAGGAACTCAACCACACTCTTCTCCCCAGCACCCACAATTTTATATTTAAGTACAGTAGTTATAGCTTCCATGATGGGTGACTGACACTCCACCGTTTAAGTGCTTGTTTGTGCTAAAAAAAAAGTAATTTTCCTCCACCCCCTATCCTTAGGGCACCCTCCAACCACCCTTCAACCACCCTCTGGCCATCCTCTGACCACCCTCCGACCACCCTCTGACCACCCTCCCCAGCACTCAATTCTTAAATTAAGTGGCTTATGACTGTCCATGGTATCTCCCAATCACAAAGAAGATGACCAGCTGACCAGCACAAACTTGCCCTCCTCCATAGCCAGCTGCCTTCTGCAAAGGAAAAGCACTCCCATGCTTGCTTGTTCTGTATAATGAAACCAGCTGGTTTCATTATACAGAGCAAGCACGTATGGGAGTGCTTTCCTTATGCAGAAGGTGGCCATCTGTGGAGGAGGGTGGACTTGCATTAATTGTCTTCCACTTAGTTTAAGAATTGGGTAATGGGGGGAGCAGGTGGTCAGGGAGTGGTGCAAGGGTGGGGGAAAATTACTTTTCTTTTAGCACAAATGAGCACTTAGATGACAGCTAGCTTTGGAAGCAGGTGGATTATGCTAGTCACCCACTGTGGAAGATGTAACTACTTAAATATAAAATGAAAAAAAAATACAAAAAGGCTGTAACGCAAAAAACATCCTCCGAGACCAAATATAAGATGCTAAAGTGCTTTAATAAAGAAACAGATGCAAGAAAAGTACAGATGCGCAAGAAAAACCTCAGACAAACACTCCTGGCACTTTGGATCACTCTGATACTTTCTCAAGGATATATAAATATAAAATGGTAGGTGCTGGTGGGGTGGAGGGTGTGATTGGGTTTCTATCAGAGGGTTGGGGGATGAGGGGGCTTGAATTTAAAGATTTGGACTGGGGAGGAGAGTGAGGGCTTGTTTTCTCTCTTTTTTTAAATAGTATTTTCTGAATAAGAATAGGCATGAATAGTGACACTATTCATTATTTGAAGCCAAATAATGAACAGTGCATTAGTTATGTATTTGGGAAATACTATTATGTTACTTGCACTCCTCTAGTGATTTTACATATTATGCATCAGTGTGTGTATTTCCTCTTAAATTTTTGCATAATACAGTTAAGTTTGCTTAATTAAATTTAGTGTGTAACTTAGTAACATGCATATCACTGCTGCTGTAATGTCCCCCAGGACCCTCTTGGAAACTTGGTGCTGCTCCTAAATCAGGCTGTCCTGGGGTACTTTTGTAAAGTATTTTTATTGGTTTCCCATTCCACTTACATAACAGGAGAAAGTAACAGACTGTATGGCTTTACTGATGCCTAGTAGTTGACAAGCAGCATACCCTTACTTTAATATATATTAGAAAATGTAGATTAAGTTGAGAACATTCCACGTTCCATTGCTCGAACCAAATGATCCCATATAGCGGCATACCAAGAAGTATTACACTGTATATAAAAGCTACCTTTTCCAATGCTAAACATGTAGTTAAATTGACTGGGAGCTACATTTCTGCAGAGCCGCATCCAAGAAGAAGCATTGCCTGGCTAGACAATAAGATAAATCAGGAGCATGGATTGCTGGTACCTATTTAAAAACGAGTGGCTTTCAATCCTTAATGCATAAATGGAAACATAAAAAAAAAATTACCTTCTCTGAAGTGCGGATTTTATTCAGGCTAGGTGGCAACATTATTTTTATGAGAGTGAAGGGGTGGGTCCAGGAAGTGTGCTATAGCAGTGCGTGTCATTTACTAAGTCTACAGACTGCTGAAGAAATTAATTGCATTTGCACTTGTTCTGCTGCTGATAGCTGTTTTGTTTAACCTGCACTAATATTGCACTGAATAAAATCAGCACTTGAGAAAAGGTAAACTTATTTGTTCCAATGTGCATTACAGATTGAATTCCACTTGTCTTTATGTGGGTGTTAGCTTTCCATGAACCTAATTTAAATTGACTGTCCATTGTGCTATGGTTGGTGGGAAAAACTTTAAGTAAACGCATTTTTTCAATTATTTGGTTTTGCTAACCAGGTAAGTACACTAGACTTTTAAATGCTTATTTACAGGTATGACCTTGGAGACTACAATAGTAGGCATGATCCAATAAAATGCGGGTAGGGAGAAATTAAACACATTACAGTAGCTATACGAAGATGACAGAACAGGAAGCAATAATTACATGAGCTATAATTTCATATCAGTAAGATATCAAGCATACAGATTGAATATTTGAGTGCAGAAAAAGAATGAGCTTGGCAAAAATAAACAAGAGGTAGGCAATCATATAGTTCAAGGTGCAGAAACATAAATTATAAGATCAAGGAGTTTCTCAATGGGCACACAATGAGGGCACATGTGGGTTATATAGAGCTGTTGCAGATTCTGGGTGCAGGAGCAGACAGAGGAAGCTAGGATGTATTTCCTCACAGCCCATTTAAAGATAACAGAGTGTGTGAACTGCATACAGAGTGTGGGAGGGGGTTCAAGAACCTGGGGCGGAAGAGGGGAAGGGCTGTTTACCCTTTCTGATATAGCATTTGGGGATGGTGAGCAGAGAAGGATTAGTGGATCTAAGTAAGTAGGACTGACATGAGCTGTAAATTAGAGAAATGAAGGAAACAGGAGGGGGATTTAAGGAGTTTAAGTAGGAAGCAACTGACTAAGAAAGAATGGGCTGCAGTATGGGATAACCAGCCAGGGATGAATAAGGCATGCAGTGGTGTATTAGCCAGGATGAGGAAAGGGAGAAGTGGCATACGATGTTATAGGTTACATATCATTTGTCAATTGTAGATTTAGAGGCATGGGAGTAAATCAGTGAGCCATATTACAAGCAAGGGAGCAGAACTCCTTGCACAATGACTAATCTAGGGATGGAGAAAGTGGCGAAGGGGGTAGACAAGGCCAAGTTGTGAGTTTATGACTTTGCCAATAGTGGAGATGCGGTTGAAGTCCAAGGCCAACTCCAGGGTCATTTCTAGATATCTGAAGTCTTCCACGATGGAGAGCTGTGAGCCATTTGAGCACTGGATAGACAAGGGGTTAGAGCAGGCAAGGCATCTAGCCTTGGACCCAAAGAGCATGGCTTTAGATTTGGAGGCATTGAGGACTAAATTACTGTCAGTGAGGTAGATCTGAATCTGGAAAAGTCAAGGCTGAGTTGTAAATAGAAGTTGCTGGTCCAGGGGAAGTTGAAAAATACATCAATATTGTCAGCATACATGATCGTGGAGAAGGATGTGGAGACAGACGTTTGATTGTTAATAAAGGTGGAGAAAAGGAGTGGTTCACAAACTGAGCTCTGGAGAACACCAGGACTAATACAGGCAGGACTGGAGAGTCACAATATTTAATAAATTGTTGCCTTATCAACAGGTAATTAGAGAACCATGCAGTTGTATGGAAGGCGAGGCTAATTTCTTAAAATTTGGATCAGAGTAGAGCAAGGTCAATAAGGTCAAAAGCATTGGGTAGGTCAATGAATATTACACCAGTGAGTGAGTCTTTGTCCATAGCAGTTTTAATGTCATTAGTTAGCTGAACTAGGGTGGTGGAAGTACTGTACTATGATCTTTATGGAAGCCATACTGTCAGTGGGAAGAAGATATTAATTATGCAAGTATTCCATGGTTTGGGTGGCCACTACCTTTTTAAGGATCTTACTCAGTACAGGGAGGAGAATAATAGGGTGATACTGAGTAAGGAACTTAGGATCGCCTTTTTTGACACTGGAACAAATTTAGCGATTTCCAATCACTGGGAACCACTGTAGAGATGAGAGACAGACTGAAGATGAGAGATAGATGGCAAGAACAGAGTCTCCAAGACAAAGTGTTCTTGGTTCAAAATCAACTGGGCCAGGATTGGCACCTATGGGAAGGGACATGACAAAGTTGAAAACTTCCCTTGTGGTAACAGGTTTTAGAAGGAAGTGTGGATGACTGAAAGGGGAGGAGGGCAGGGCTTGACCCAGTAAAGGGGAGGAGAAGAGGAGGGGCTGATAGAGTAGGCATATAGATGAGAGAATTATAAACTCTGTACATATTTTCCTGCTTCTCCTGTTTGATCATTTGTAATGTTTCCAGTTTCCCCTGCTGTGCTTTGATGACTGAACAATCTCTGTTGATGTGGAACCTTCGTACATGAGCTTGCAGCTCAAAGGTATCCACCGAAATAATAATAAATAAAAAAAAATGAGTGTCAATGGTTATGGGGTTATTGCAATTGACTTCATTGATAATTATGTCATTTTGGGCATTTTTATTGAAGCTGCCTATGAGATCTTTTAAGTGTCCACAGAAACTCCATGTGTTCAGGGCCAACAGCAAATGGATGTAAGGCTGACGGCAAATGGATGCTAAGCATTTTGCATCAAATAGATTCAAAAATATCCTGCCTACAGACCGATTTCAAGAAGCTGTAAAATCGAACAACAGCACTAGAAATCCACCTCTACACTCTCCAAAATGAACACATAGCTTTTGGTAGTTCTCTAGCCTTCCTTCACTGGAAAGAATGAGAGCTTACACAGAGGGCAGAAGACGTGGAGGCAAGAGCCAGACGGAATAATGTCCGAATCTTTGGCATTCCCGAGGGCAGTGAACAGGATGATATGGTAGCCTATCTACAGTCCTGGCTGCAGCAAGAGCTCTCCCTACCTGAAAGCTTTGAGTTTGCTATAGAAAGGGCTCATCGGGCAATAGCTCCTAAGCCCAAACAAGGGGCCCCTCCCAGATCCATAGTGGTTAAGTTCCTAAAGTTCCCAACAAAGGAGAAAATCCTCCGGCTGGCCTGGGGAAAAAGGACTTAAATCTTGATGGGCAAAAAGTATATTTTGATCAGGACTTTCCTCCGGGAATGATGGCTAAGCAGAAAAAAGTTCTGCAAGTGGTCAAGTTGCTGAGACAGAAGGGTTTCAAAGCCTACTTACGTTATCCCACTCGGTTGTGGTACAGGAGGAAGATGGGGTACAGATCTACGAAAATTTATTACAAGCCAATCCACTGCTGGAGCGGTTGGGGATTGTGCTTCCTGATACGAGTGAGGAACAAGCAGAGCAAAAAATTGAAAATCTGTTGTGGGGCATGGTGCCGGGGGGCTGGTAACCCCAGAGAAGACAACAAAACTCCCTCTTACCGTTGCACGCAGATGTGGCAAGGTGGATCCTTCCTCATCACCCACCTCCGTGAGGCTAAGTCGGGGTTTCACTTTGATAGATGCTTCAGTGTTCTGCTTTTCTTTGGGGACACCGCCACCTACATCCGTTTCTTTTCAGATCACAGCCATGGTTGATCCCAACAGAGGCCGGTACTAAAGAACTCTGGTGCATGGGTGGGACACTGATCTAGAGAACTTTCCTCCTACGGTGTACCTTACTATTTGTTCCCTATGGCTACTAACTCCTTGATAGTGTGAGCGAAGCACGCAGGTCAGGATTAAGACATTTGTAATGAAGTCTGGACTTTATTTATAGTTTTGCTGGATAAAGGGGTTAATGGCATTGCTTGTTAGCTTATCCCAGGATCTACAATTGTTCTAGAGTGTATTATCTTGCAGAAGAATCTAAGTAATGGTCATTTTGGAAGGGGGTGAAGGAAAGGTAGGACATATTTTATAAAAACATTTTACCATGTGGCATTTCTAAGTTTATTTAATTTGATTGCAAGGTATATTCGATTAACCCTGCTGAGAAAAGAGGCCAGAATTTCATTCTTATAAAATCTGAGATAGAATAAGTTTTATTTCCTTATTTGTTATATGCACCTATTGGAGTTAATAATAGGTAGCACTTTGTATAGTTGGGAATGGTTTAATTTCTAGATGCTTTGGATCCCAGGCTCATTGCTGGGTCTGGGACTGCACATTGGATGCCCCATTAGAAGGGAGGGTGTGTTTTGGCTGACGGTGGTCAGTGGAAAGACCCCTGGCACATTATGTGCTGTACTCTTCTGTTACTTATGAAGACTATTGTCTTCCGAACCACTTTCGACAGCTGGTGGTTATTGTTGGGCACTTGAGTTTGTCCTCTCAGGGCAAACTTTTTCTTTAACACCCAGGTCCCTTAGGACCACTCTCTGTGTTATTGTTGATTGTTTTAAGTCTCCAGTTGAGACTATATTTGTTATATGTTGTATGAGATGTATATGTTTTATTTGGTTTTAATCCGTGTAGATGCTTATCATTTTTTATGCTTTCTTTGTGGAATGAGCACTAAAATGGGAGAGGGGGATGGAGGAAAGTTGCAGAAAATGATTTTTTGGTTTAGTGATGGGGTCACTTAACATTTGTACAATCAACGTTAAGGGGGTTAATAATGTTCTAAAGAGGGCCAGGATTTTAAAAGAGTTGAAGGATTTAAAATGTGATCTAGCATGTCTGCAAGAAACTAAGTTGTCTGATCAAGAACATGACAAATTAAAAAGGTCATGGGTGGGTCAAGTATTTGCTGACTCTCGCCCTGAAGCAGCTAAGGCTGGGGCGGTAATCCCTGGTTAGAAGGGGGCTCTCATTTGCCCCCAGAACAGTCATGAGGGAGGGTTCTGGCAGATGGGTGTTGGTGTAGGGAGAATTGAATGGCTCCCCTATCCACATAGGTTCTATTCATGCCCTGACCCCACCATCTGGGGAATTCTTTAGAGGGCTGTTTCTAACATTGGCAGGTCTCCCCACAGGACATCTTGTACTTGCAGGAAACTGGAACTGTGTAGATGACCCCAGTTTGGACAGGGCCCCACCTGGGCAAAGGGGGACAGGGGGATGCCCCAGGCTTCTCCGCACTCTGACTGCTGAAGCAGGGGTGGTGGACTTATGGAGATGGCAAAACCTCACAGCAAAAGATTTCACTTTTTATTCTCCTGCCACCAACTCCTACTCTAGGTTGGATAGGATTTACACTTGGCGGTCAGAGACTCATCCTTTTGGGCAAGTTCAGATTCTACCGGTCTCATTTTTGGATCATGCACTGGTCCAGGTGGGGGTGGATTGGGACCCACCGACTAGAAAGGGACAGTGGAGATTAGATGCTGGGTTATTAGAAGACAAGGCCCTGGTCACTGCACTTAGAGCTGAAATTACTTGGTACTTAGAGGTGAATCTTGAACCTCATACTAGGTTGAAATTCATTTGGGATGGGCTCAAGGCGGTGCTAAGGGGCAAATTTATCAGCCACGCAGCATACAGAAATAAGATGCACAAGGCCAAAATAGTAAAAGATCTTGATGCAATTACTTCCTTGGAGACCGAGCACAAGCTCACGCATGATTCTCTTATATACCGTAAATTACAAGATGCACAGGAAGAATATAATAAATTAATACTACACTATACCCTTAACTCCCTAAGATTCACTAAACAAAAATATTATGAAGGGGGAGACTGGGCAGGGAAGTTATTAGCCTTGAGGCTCAAAAAGCAAGAGATGGATAGGTTCATCCCAATAATTAAAAGTTTGAAAAACCCTGGGGAGATTTTGGGCCGACTCTGAGAGATAGCTGGAGCTTTTGTTGATTTCTACTCTCAGTTGTATACTAGAGAGAAAGACAACCAGATCTTGAACAGAACATAGATAATTTCTTATCCACAGTGCAACTTCCCACGTTGTCTAAGACACAGGTGGCTAACCTTGAAAAACCAATCACAGAACAAGAATTAGAATCAGTGATTAAATCCCTGAGCTAGGGGAAATCCCCTGATCCCGATGGGTTTATAGGGGAATTTTACAAAATATTTCAGAAATAATTAACTCCTATACTTTTGAAAGTATGTAACGAAGCACATGTAAAGAAGTCGATCCCAGAGACTTGGAAGGAAGCCACTATTTCAGTCCTCCCGAAGCCAGGAAGGGACCTTATAGATTGTGCTAGCTACAGGCCAATATCTTTATTAAATGTTGATGTGAAAATTTTTGCAAAGCTGATAGAAGAGAGATTAAAAAGGCTGATCCCGGATCTAATACTTGGATACCAGATGGGGCTTGTCCCCAGCCGGCATATACAAGATTACATCTGGTTGTTACTGAATGTTTTGGCTGTGGGTCCCTCTCTCCCCTCTTGGAATCTTACGGCAGTGATTGCATTGGAGGCTGAGAAAGCATTCGATCACCTTGACTGGGTATTTTTAAATAAAACCCTGGCTGGCTTCGGATTTGGGGCCAAGTTCTGGGATTGGATTGCTAATTTGTATAGTAACCCAGGGGCGCGGGTCAGAGTAGATGGGATATTGTCGGACAGATTTGAAATACAGTGGGTCACGAGGCAGGGGTGCCCACTTTCCCCGTTATTGTTTGCTTTAAGTATGGAACCCTTTGCAGCTAAAATAAGGCAATCTGAGCAGTACAGGGGGATTTGGCTAGAAGGAAGGGAGGTCCGGATCTCCCTGTATGCGGACGATACAGTATTATATTTGGAAGACCCAGAGTACTCGGCCACCTATCTTCTGACTCTGATTCAGGAGTTTGGTTCCATCTTTGGGTTTAAGGGACATGAAACCAAAACTGAGATGCTTCCTATTTCTAGATCTGGATCAGACACACTCCCATAGGTAGTCATTTCAAATGGGCGACCGAGGGCCTCCGCTATCTGGGGGTTTGGATACTGAATAACAAGAACAATTTATATCACACTAATTATTTTAAATTACTCCAAAATATACAAACAGATTATAATAGATGGATGGAGTTACCACTGTCTCTTTCGGGTCGTATAGAAACAATATGAATTAATGTATTACCACCCCTGTTATTCTTAATCTCAGTGTTACCATTAAAACTCCCACTTCCATTCTGGAGGAGTCTGAAATCAGCCACATCTAAATTTGTTTGGAATAACAAGCAGCCTAGGGTTAGATGGCAGACATTACAAAGGGTTAAAAGGAAGGGGGGCATGGGACTTCCACATGTTATTAGGTATTACTGGGTGGCTCAGATCCAGGTATTAGCCCAACTGTGGCCAGGTGAAGAATGGCCCTTATGGACAGCACTGGAGAGGCCACCTGTTCCAAAAGCCCATTTGGCAGATATCATTTTTGTAGATCAAGAAGCCTTTTCAAAATTCTGGTTAACCAACCCTTGGTTGATAGTCTTAAAGCAAGTGTGGGCCTGGATCACCAAAAATTTAGGTTTGCAATTAAGATTGTCTGTTCGGACCCCTATTAGAGCTTGTGTGGACTTTCTTCCAAAATGTATGGACCTGGGCTTCTCTAGGTGGGACAGGGTGGGTCTTTATTGCATAGGCCAGTTATATGATTCACAAGGTTTTAAACATTTTCAACAATTAGCAAGAGAGTTCAGTCTGCCCCCATGGGACCATTTCAGATTTCTCCAGATCCGTCATTTTGTACTTGGTAAAAATCTGACTGTTGCAGAATTAAATGACATACACCCCCTAACAGAATTCTTTGTCCAAATATTTACTGGTGGGGATGGGAAGTGATTAATTTCAAAGTTGGTCACTTTGTTTTCCACTCAGGACCCCACTCTTATGGGAAACCTGGAGGCTAGGTGGGCTGAAGAGCTGGACTGTCATTTGGGGGAAAATGACTGGCAGCGTATCTGGGCAGGGGTTCATACTACCTCGGCCTCACCCTTATGGCGGGAGTTTAGATGGAAAGTAAATGTGAGATATTTTCGTACCCCGGTCATCACTATACATTATGTTGCCACCGCATCGGACCGTTGTTGGAGAGGATGCGGGGAGCAGGGTACTCATACCCATATTTTCTGGGGATGTCAAAAAATACGGGCATTTTGGCAACAGATTATCCAAATTATGGAGAAAATATTCCAGGTACAAATCCCACAAGAATCTCAGTATTGGCTATTGGGTCTCCCCCCCTCCTTAGATCACAACTAAGGGGCATTTATATCTATTTTTGATATTATTAGTGGTGGCTCAGAAAGCTATCACAAAACATTGGTTGAATAACATTCCCCCAACCCTAGACTTATGGTATTCTACTTGTAAACAGGTAAAAGAAATGGAAACACTCACTGCACACTTGAGACTGCAAAGGCAAAAATGTTTGGGAAGATTGCTGCCTTTTTTCATTTTCAGGCAGAGAAAGAGAATAAAACTGTGCTGGAAATTATGGTCTTATGCTCTTGACCTTTATGGTATATTATGGTTGGAGTGAGGGCCTCTCCGTGAACTATGAAACTCTGGAATCCATGAAGTGAGATCTTCTGAACCTTAGCCCCCTTCTTTTCTTTTTCTGTTAGTTAATTTTCCTCAAATTAGATAAAACCACTGCCCTCTTGCAGAAACACTGAAGTAGAAATTCTATTCTTTATATATTATACTATAATCTACATTTTGTATAGTACCCCCTTATGATGGGCCACCATCCTAAAATAAAGTATATCTGATAGCAGCTCAATACCCCTCCTTCTCAGAAGTTCTCAATTCTAGCTCACGGGTTACAGTTGTATTGAAATCTTTCCACTAGGTCCCCTCCCCTTTTTTTTAAGCATTAATGTGGTTGTATTTTATGTATGTTGTCTTAAATGTATTCTTGTATACATGTTAATTTGTAAAACTTCAATAAAAGTATTATTTAAAAAAAAAAAAGGAACTCCATGTGTTCCCAGCAGAGGCTAGCATTTATTTTGTTTTTTAACGGAAAAGGCTCTTGGCACCACATATGACTTTTTTGCATTGGTTCCTTAGTTTACAAAAAGCGTGCCAGTCATGTAAACTGGATGAAGACTTATAGCTAACCTAGCAATTATCTCTGACTTTTAAATGGGACAGGAGGTCACCATGCAACCAGTGGGTGGCTTGTTCTCTAACATGCCTCTTTATAAAAGGTATGAGCCTATCTTAGGGAGTTGTGATGCTAGCCTGGAAGAGGCCAAGGGCTTAGTTGAATTGGAGGAGGTCAGGATAGGGGACCAGTCAATCAGAATCAACTTAGCAAGGAGATTAGTGGTCCAGGTGTGAAAAATCTGTGAGGGACAGGATTTTGGGCAGCTTTAGGGACCTGGAATTTCCATAGGTAGAAGGTGGGGAGTGGTTCCTTAATGTGTCAGGTAGGACACCAGCCATTGCGATCCTGTCAGGCCTGTTTGAGTGCATCCACTCAAGCAAAGCACAGTGCCTTCATTTGGTTAGAAGGCAGGAGGGCTTGGAGATGAGTTTAGTTAGGTTATCCTTACTGATGACACTCATAAGCTTTGAAATGGGGGTCTAATCTGCTGAGGTTACAATTCCCCACAATAAGGGTTTCAATCTGTGTAACCTTGAGAGTGGTAGCATATAGGAGGGGAGAAACATTAGTGGTACCACTCTTTGGGGGGATTGTATGCACAAACAATATGTAATATGTTTGAATGGCCCAGAAGGAGTATGGCATGAAGTACCTCACAAAAGGACACAGTTTCAGAGGTTTTAGTCCTTTTTGTCTGAGCTGATGTAGTTGTAGTTAGGGAGGGAGCAAAAGGAGTTAGACATGTCAGGCTTAAGCAAAGACTGACATGCGCAGGAGATCAGGGGAGTAATTAATTACCCGGGCTACAAGATTGGTCTTATTTGAGCCCCTAAAGAGAGGAGGAGGTGCAGAAGGGCCAAGTACTAAGGATGGGCTCAATATCACCTGTTAAACTAATGAAGATAACTGAGGCCTAGAGAGCTAAGAACATTAAGTATTGCTTGGATGAACAGAGGAAGCAGAGTTTGTTCCTATGGAGGAACTGTGCTATAAGGCATACCACCTCATGACTCAGTAGCATTATGGTGCAGACAGGCTGGCAAGTATCCACCAGTAAGTTAGATAAACTATAATTGAAGAAGGGATTGGAGGGAATAATGTCACTCAAATTCTGAGTAGCGAGGATAACATCTGTGATTAAAAGTGAGAACATTAGGACCAACACCTCCCCCCAGTGTAGGAGATATGGGATTAGGTGTATGATAGCTGAGAGTAGACTTGTGACAAACCACTAGCTGTAGGGGTGGAGAGGAAATAGGAAACCACAACACAGAAGTCAAATAAAGCATTAGTCCAAACACTGAGAAAGGCAATAACAACAATCGACAGAATTAAACAACCTACCAAGATGAAATATCATAGCAGTAGTCAGATTAAGCATGGCCTGCAACTGGCAGTGAAGAAATAAAAGGTTGCACCCAGACAGGGTTCAGCCAGGGGACCAACAAACAGCAGCAAATTGGAAAGTAGACCATACCTGAATAAAAAATCAGTCAGGGGACAGCAGCTGTCAGCAACTTAGGAAGTGGACCATGGCCACATAGGGAGTCAGCCAGGGAGCCATAATCTGGCAGTGATTTCAAATATAGGTCACTGCATTAGTTGGCTAGTTAATTAGTTAGCTAGCTAGTTAGTTTTTGTTTACCAAGGTAGGTCCACTGAAATAAAATGGTCCTATTTTGGGGACAACCTAGGCTTCAGTAAGAAGCACATCCAAACTATGTACACATTGAAAATGGTTGATTATGCTATACAGCACAATGTACTTTTCTAAAATATTTTTTATTGATAATTTTCCTCTATACACAGATTATAGAGATGAATAAAATATCTGGATGCAAATACATTATTAATACAGCCTTGCATAACAATACAAATAACACAATTATATTTGTATCAATCTTTAACATAATACAGTAAATAGTAAATCTGACATTTTTTAAATGAAGTATATGCATTCTTTTCTATTTGATGTACTTCAGGACATCATGTATACCAGTACTGAGTTTCAAATTCTGAAAGAGGGAATGAAGCCAAAATGTTTCTTATCAATAAATTCAGAATTTGGACCAGCATATTCTCAGTCAGCCTCATGCCAAGAATCAGATCTGTATGTTACTTTGTTTAAAAGTTACAAGTCATTTTGTAACCCTTAATTCACTGCCTAGTCAAAAAAGCCAGTTTCAGTGAAGAGCTGCTGCTGATGTAATCTTCTGAACTCACAACCTAGTCCTCCCTGCAAGCTATCCTATAGGACTTATTTCTCCTATGTTACTTAAAACTGCAGGTGTAGGAAATGTCTGAAAAAGGAAAACTGACACTGGGTGGGTCGGCACATGCACTTTCGTAATGTGTAGATGCAAGGTACAGTACTTCAGAATGTGACAGGGGGATGGAATGCAGTGGCAAACATGGCTTTAGAGTGACAAAGTTGTGTGCAATTTTTAAAATACTGCAAGTATGAGATTTTGAAATGTCACCAGGTTGCAATTGTGGAATGCAGCAATGACACAGTCTCAGAAAGTAGCTGGAACACATAATTTCAGAATGTGGCAATGATGTACAATTTCAGAGTGTGGCAGTGATGCACAATTTTGGAATTTGATGGTGATGCACAATTTTGGAATGTGGCAGTGACGCACAATTTTGGAATGCGGTGGTGACACACAATTTCAGAATGCAGTAGTAACGAGCAATTTCGGAATGCAGTGGTGACACACAATTATGGAATGTGGTGGTGATGCACAGGTTCAGAATGCAGCAGTAATGAAAAGGTTTGGTATGCAGCCACGACACACAGTTTTGGAATGCAGTGGTGATGCCCAATTTTGGAATGCAGCAGTGATGCACAATTTCAGAATGTGGCAGTGATGCACAGTTTCAGAATGCAGTGGTGATGCACAGGTTTGGAATGTGGTGGCAATGTACAATTTAGGAATGCAGCAGTGACACACAGGTTTGGAATGTGGTGGTGATGCACAATTTAGGAATGCAGTGGTGACACACAGGTTCAGAATGCAGCATTGACGCACAATTTTGGAATGTGGCAGTGGCACACAATTTCAGAATGTGGCAGTGATGCACAGTTTTGGAATGTGGTGGTAACACACAGGTTTGGAATGTGGTGGTGATGCACAATATAGGAATGTGGTAGTGATGCACAGTTTCAGTATGTGGCAGTGATACTCAGTTTCAGAATGTGGTGGCGACACGCAGTTTCGGAATGTGGCCGTGATGCACAATTTCAGAATGTGGCGGTGATGCACAGGTTCCATATGTGGCAGTGACACACAATTTTGGAATATGGTGGTGGCACACAATTTTGGAATGTTGTGATGACACACAGTTTCAGAATGTGGCAGTGATGCACAATTTTGAAATGTGATGGTGACACACAATTTCGGAATGTGGTGGTGACAGTTTTGAAATGTATCAGTGACACATAATTTCAGAATGTGGCGGTGACACACAATTTCAGAATGTGGCGGTGATGCACAATTCCACAATACCATGGTGACACACAGGTTTGGAATGTGGCAGTGATGCACAATTTAAGAATATGGCTGTGACACATAATTTCAGAATGTGGCGATGATGCACAGTTTCAGAATGTGGCAGTGATGCACAATTTTGAAATGTGATTATGACACAATTTTGGAATGTGGTGGCGACACAGTTTTGGAATGTGGCAGTGATGCATAATTTCGGAATGTGGCGTTAACGCACAGGTTTAGAATGTGGACACGATGCACAATTTTGCAATGTGATGGTGACACACAATTTCAGAATGTGGTGATGATACACAATTCCAGAATGCAGTGGTGACACAAAGGTTTGGAATGTGGCAGTGATGCACAATTTAGAAATATGGTGGTGACCCACAGTTTTGGAATGTGGTGGTGACACACAGTTTTTGAATGTGGTGATGATGCATGATTTTGGAATGTGGCAGTGATGCACAGGTTCAGAATGTGGCAGTGATGCACAATTTTGGAATGTGGCAGTGACACACAATTTCAGAATGTTGCCGTGATACACAGTTTTGGAATGTGGCAGTGACACACAGTTTTGGAATGTGGCAGTGATGCATACGTTCAGAATGTGGCAATGATGCACAGGTTCAGAATGTGACAGTGACACACAGTTTTGGAATGTGGTGGTGGCGGCACACAATTTCAGAACATTGCAGTGATGCACAGTTTTGGAATGTGGCAATGATGCACAATATCGGAATGTGGCGGTGATGCACAATTTTGAAATGTGGTGTTGACACACAATTTTGGAATGTTGCCATGATGCACAGTTTTGGAATGTGGTGGTGATGAACAATGTTGGAATGTGTCAGTGATGCACAATTTTGAAATGTGGTGGTGATGCACAATTATGAAATGTGGCAGTGATGCACAATTTCAGAATGTGGCAGTGATATACAATTTTGGACTGTGGTGGTGATGATGCACAATTTCAGAATGTGGTGGTGATGTACAATTTCAGAATGTGGCAGGGATGTGCAATTTCGGAATTGGAAAGGGATGTGCAATTTTGGAATGTAGCAGGGAGTGTGCATAATTTTAGAATGTGGCTGGGACACACAATGTTGTTATGTGGTGGGGACGTGATGCACAATTTTGAAATATGGTGGGTGTGTACAATTCTGGAATTTAGCAGGGACAAGCAATTTCAGAATAAATGGTGTGTCCTGTCACATTCTGACAGCATGCATCCCCACTATATTCCAAAATTGCCATTCCCCACCAAATTCCCTCGATGTGTGTCCCTGTCACATTCTGAGACTGATTGTCCCACCACAGTTTGAGATGGCACATCCTTGTCACATTCTGAGATTGCATGTTCCCTCCAACATTTTAAACCTGTGCATCACCTTGACATTCCATGCCTTAGTTCAGTGGTGTATTCCAGAACCACTTTCTGACATGTTTTAAAGTACAGTGCCATGCATCTGAATATTCTGGAAATGCAAGCACTGTAGCCAACCCTATGTCATTTTTTAAAGGATTACTATAGCTACAGTTTCTTAAACATTGGAGAAGCAGGTCCTATAAGGTTGCTGACAGGGGAGACTACTGTGTGAGTTCAGGAGATGACATCATCAGTGGCTCTTCAATGAAACTGGCTTTTTTGAATAGGTAGAGAAATCAGGGTTACAAAATAGCTCATAACTTTAAAACGAAGTAATGTAGAAACCTAATTTTTGGTAAGAGGTTTATTGGTATTGTGCTTATTCTAATTATGCAATGTAGCACTTTGGTGGGAGTCCCTCTTTAAAGATGGAAGTAATCTTCTATGTATTTGTTTCCATGTAGTTTCTGTTTGATTTGTCAGCTGTTGATAATTAAGTAATAACTTCTCAATAGATAATATGTTCAATAACTTTGTTTGTCACTGTTGGTATTTAAAAGTAGGAAAATAGGTGAATCCCAGTGTTCTAATATACATCTTTTGTACATATATTTATAATAGCCAGTATTTTTTGTGACTGAAGTTTAACATATGAACAATCATTCAGCACAAATATGACAAAGTCAAGTGATGTATCCATGTGTAAAATTATTTGAGCTTCTAATTGTGTTTTATTGTGCCATTCCTTTACATACAAGCATGCCCATATCAGATGGTATAAATCACCTCTTTGACTACAGTTTGGCCAACAGTTAGTTGTATAATCCATTTTATGTTATCTATTTCAGCATTATATATACTCTTGATATTATTTTGTATTGTATTCTTATTATATTCTTTTATTTTTTGTGAACTGGCGAATTTTAATAACCATTTGCCATATTTATGCCCAGTTACATTTACTGAAGTTTATTTTACTTCCTTGGACCATATTTCACTGAGACCCATTTATGTATTCTGTGTCTGCTTCTTACACTTGGAAGCAAATTCTTTTCATATTTTTCTTTTTATCATATTAGAATAGTAATGCATCTGTTCTTGTATTTTGCAATCACAATCTGTTATATGGTGGTATTTAGTATAATTTATAAATTTACTAAACAATGTATGCAATATTTTATATTTCCATCATGTGATATCTAATTGGTTATTTATTTCAGTTATTTTCTCATGTGGGAATATGCCTGAAGAATTGATAATCTGATACCATCTAGTTATATTTGTCATGTGCAGCTTATCTATTAATTGTATAACTGAATTATCCAAGTAGCCTTTAGTTTCTCTTCTTATTTCCATTAACAAATATGATTTTTTTTTGCATAGCAGAATAGGTATATTTCATGGATTTAATTAATTATGAAAATATTAACAGATTATTGTGCCAAATTGTATAAGGATGAAATAGAAGACTGTATAATGTAGGTCCTTTCTCCAGCATTTGCAATATTGCATTGGCAGGATGATCATGATTATTTGGCATAAGTGCCCATTGTCATGCCAGATAAACTTTAACTGCATAAAGATAAATCTCTGGGTCAGGGCATCCCATGCCATCTTGATCTCTGGGAATGATTAACATAGTCCATGGTATTCTATTACTGCCTCCTTTCCACAGAAAGTTATTTAAAATATTTCTAAATTTAACCCAAAGCATTTGTTCTATCTTACCCAAGGTTGACTGAAAACAGTATAACATACTGTATGTGGTCAAATCATAATTTTTATGGTATCAGTTCTATCCCATAATGATAGTGATAAAGATTGCCAATCTCCCAAAAAGTTTTTTTATTTTCTGTATCATAATGTTTAAGTCTAAATATGTTGTCTGCTGGGGAGACTACTCCCCAAGCTAGGTGCTCTATTCCACAACAAAAAATGCCTCCCTACACAAACTAGGCTTGCCATTGTCTGAAAAATGATTCTCCCTGTTTTCGACTACGTCGACATAGTCTACTCCATTGCCCCCATGTCCGCTCTGGCCAGCCTAGATACCATGTTCCACTCCTTCTGCCGGTTTATTCTAGATTGTCCGCAATCCACTCACCATTGCAACCTGTACAGCTCTGCTACCCTGCCGTCCCTCCATGATCATAGACAAATAAACTGCGTTAGGTTCGCTGCCAAATTCTGGTCCCACTCCCTCCCCCCCATCTGGCCTCTACCCTCTCCAAACAATCCCCTCCTGCATACTCCCTCAGGAATACAGATCCCAGACTGCTGCACATCCCATTTATGCGTACTTCCAAAGGCCAGGCCGCCTTTAGTTTCCGAATCCCACAGATTTGGAGTGCTCTGCCGGCCTCCATAAGACATGCACAGAACACATACCAACGCAACCCTCTACTTAGAGCCCATTTCTCTTCCAGCTGCTCCTGTTATAACTAATTACTCTAATTATTCCTGCTTGCTGTACTATAAAAGTATATGTAATGTATTAACCCTGTCACTCTGAACAATGTATATATGAACCCCTGTCTGTATTATCTAAACAAATGTTTATAGGAAAGCCTTGACTTCCCAAAAATGTTTCTGTTTATTGTTTATATCCATGTATTGTAATTATGGGTCTCAGCCCCCAGGTCGCATCTGGAATCGAGCTTTTAGCTAGTATGCTTTCCTGGTAAATCTCGTAAATAAATAAATAAATAAATAAATACATATCAGCAGTTAGATGGATGCCCAGATAGTAGTAGTTTGCATTAACATTTCCTGAAAGACATTTATTTTTTCCTTCTTTTAACTGAGTTATAGGTAATATTACTGATTTTGATTTATTTAACTTATATGCAGGGACTAATGAAAATGTTTCCATTTCTTTGAGAATTTCTCAATATGATTTTTCTTGGATTTCTTAGGAAAATCATGACATCATCTGTGTAGGCATTTATTTTAATCAATATTAAGCCTGAGACATTCAATCTCTTGATTTAACTGTATATGTTGAAGTAACATATCTAAAGAAAATAATAAATAAGATGGGGAGAGGGGGCAACCCACCATTCAGTATAGCAATCCATTGTGTTTTATAATTATTCATCTTAAATATTGCCTTTGGTGAACTGTAAAGTAAGTGTACAGTATTTTCAATGGTTTGGGTAATCCAATATTTTCTAAACTTTTGAACATAAAAGGCCACTGTAACAGGTCAAAAGTTTTGATCCATCCAAGTCTAGTGCTACTGCTTCAGAGTCTTTATTTTTATTAATGTCAGTTATAATTTGGGTTTTCCTTAATCCTTCATGCATATTCCTACCTTTAACAAAACTGTCTGACAGGGGCTGATAACACTAGGGAGTGAGCTCTGTATTTTATTTACAATTAATTTAGCAATGATTTTATAATCAACATCAAGTAAAGCAATAGGTCTATAATTCTCTGGATGAATTTTATTTTTCCCTTCCTTATGTATCAAGATAATAAGTGCATCTAACATTGAATGAGGGATGCCTTTTGCTAAGCTCATTTCCTGGGTCATCAGTTCCAGACAGGGTACCAAGTGTTGTGAAGAAACAGAAACAAATTATATTGTAAGGCCATCTGAACTGGGTGCTTTGTCTTTGGGAAATGATTGAATAACTTCAATTATGTCCTATCTAGTAAAGGTAAGGTCTATATTTTCTAATTTTGGTATATTATTTTATGTGATATACTCTTCGATTTGACATTCCTGAACATTTAATAGTTTCTATATATTATGTTATAATATTAAATAAAAGCTTCCCCTATAATATAAGATTTTCCTGTCTTACTAATGTATCTTTTGAAGTTTTTAATCTCAACCATTACATTTCTGTCCCTGTGTTTTTTGAGGTATGTGCTAATAGTTCACTGCTTTTGTCTCCACTGTAATAAAAGTTTGTTCTCAAAACCCTTAAATCTTTTTCAGTTGGCTGATTCAGTATTTCCTGCATTTTATTAGGCTAGTCATCCTTTTTTATTTTCAATTCATTTGTGTTAACTGTATATGGGTGTAAAAGAGAGAACAATGCACTTTTACCAAACAAACAAATAAGTAAGAAGAAAATAAATGAGCAATTGTTAGGGAGCAGAAACCCTTGCCATCAACCAGGGCAGCCAGGCAAGAAGAAGCATACTGGAGAGGTAGTTCAAAAGGTTGAAGCATTACGGCAACCTGGAATGTTGGGGCGCTCCAGTCTTGCACTGGGTGCTCCTGCCCATACCTTTCATGTTATATAAATGTTATATGAGTATTTTTTTTCTAAAGAAATTGGCTCAGTTTTAATCTGTAATCCCTGTAGAGTGCACTTTGATTGTGTGGTTAGTCTGGAAGAAAAGCAGTGTGCAGGATCCAATATGGGTGCAAGGAGACTTCAAACATTCAGATTGATTTACTCAGGTTTACTCAGGTTTCGGTAGGCAGAAGACTTAGGAGTCCCACCGATCTGCTCCCCTGATTTCCCAGTGATAATTACTTGGTATGTTCCCTGACATGCTCAGTTTGTCAATGTTATTTTGAATGTTGTCTTAGTGTCAACAGCAGAAAATGCCCCAGGTAGAGCATTCCAGACATTTACAAATTGGTGTGTTAAAAAATAGTTTATTTTGTATATCTTAAATGTTTCTGGTTATAATTGCTTTACATGCCCTCTAGAAGATGACCCCCTCTGGGGCTAGGGGAGGGGGAAACTGAGCACCCATTAGGGGGCTAGCTACCAAGCAAATGTGACAGAGCATCAGGCCTATTCTGTTGGCTTATAATATGTTAGTATGTTAGTTAATGTCTTTACTTTTTAAGCTCATTCCCATGGCCACTAACAGTTTGCTGTTATTTATAATGTCATACATCATAGTAAACCTCCCCACAAATGCTTGGTTTGTAGTAGGCTTGCTACTTCTATGGTATTAAGCCTTTTTTTTTCAGTAAGTAGTCTTTTCTCCAGAGCCCAGAGCCAGATGCCAGCCATCCAAGCCCTGCTCCCCCATTTTTCTGCTCAGACTTACCTTCATGTGAGGTGCAATGTGACCCTGGTATTCAATGGGGTGAAGAGCTACCAATTTGCTGGGGTCAGTGGCATCTTGGTCCTCCAGCATTTTCTGCTTTTCTCACTGGAGAGGTGGTGTGCAGTGTTGCCTGGACATCCCATGCACACTTCTGTGCTTGGTGCATTGGCAGCTGTCACTTTCTTCCCCCTGTGTCATCAGCCCTGACCTGCCTCACCCCTTGCCACTACTAGGGGCCAGGTGAGTGCCAGTCACTGAAACCCTTCCCCCTCCCTCCCTGGTAGAGGAGGGCAGTCCTTTGGATGCTCAATCCTCTCCCTCCCTGGCTGTTCCTAGATGACCTGAGTCCGCATTTGAACCGGGGGCACTCCCATGGTGTGAGGTGTGGCATTCAGAGCCTTAGTCCTCAGTGTTTAGCCTTTCTTCATATGCTTTGCCCTCCATTCTCCAAATCATCTTCGTAGCCTTCTCTGTGTTTTGTTTCTGTGTATCTCTACAAACCACACATATACAGTATATTGACAAGCCTCTGACCCAGTGCAGTGAATTATGAGGATGTAAATCCTTGTGTGGGGCAGATTGACAGAGTTTTACCAGAACAAATGCCAATTTTCAAACAGGCTTTTACATTTATTTCAGTCAGCACTTAGAACTCCAAATTCAGACATTTGATTTGTCCTGTTAGGACTCCTCAGTGCAATGCAGTCCCTATCTCAGCAAAAAGCCATGTCAGCCCCAGAGAAAATCAAGTGTTTAGTACTTTCAAAGGAAGCACATTCCAGAGAGGCAGTTTGGAAGAAGATTGAAAAGTTGAAAATCAGGGGCACAATAAAGTGATGCCTGAAAATAAATTAGCTGAAGTACTGTAAGTGCAATCAGACAACATTACCACTTGCAAAATTTAAAGTCACCAGTACATACAAACCATGGATGCCACAAACACACCTATGTATCAGTGTCTTACATCAGTTTGGAGGAAGTGCAGTGTGAAGTATCCAAGCTGGATGCAAGGACAAAACACATATCCATATTGCTTTGTTTTGTGTCTACATACAAGGCCCACACATAGATTGTAAGGCCTCACACACAGTGATGAGTGTCACAGTTTACTATACAGCCACAGTATCTAGTAATTGTCATTATTACACTGTGCTATGGTCAGGTGTTGAGAAAATCTGATGGTGAAAAAAATGTGAATTTTAAAGTCTGTAGTTTGACTGTTAAACAGTTCAGCTGGTTTGACTGGTTGGTCATGCTTCCAAATATAAACACATATATTTAGCACTGTTATATAGCCACCTGCTTCTCAGATAAGCAAGTACCTCATTTACTACTTTCATTAACCTCCCTAGATACCTCTATAAAATCTTACTATATACAGACATAGTAAAATAGTAATTTAAAGGATAACTGACTCGAACTTGTAAGTCTGTGTTTCCTGTAGAAGCTGTGTTTCAAATACTGGTTTATATCTAAAATAGTTCAGTCTTTCTTGGCCTTTTAGTAAATTCAGAATCTGTTTCTGATTTACATTCTGCTACTTAGTACCATTTTAGAACTGCATGATGCAGCTTATTTTTGCAGTGTCAGTGGCTCAGTAGGTAGCACACTCATGTCTGAGGTCGGGAGATCAGAGGGCTGTGGGTTCAGTTCTCACATCTGGCACTTGGGTTACTATCCCAATACTGACACTGTAGTGCAGCACGAGAGGGGTGCTGCACTTCTGAGGTGCTGTCTTTCAGATGAGACATTAAACCGAGGTCCCATCTGCTTGGATTGGTGGTAGTTCAGGTGGATGCTAAACATCCCATGGCACTTATCGAAAACAGTAGGGGATTTCCCCGGTGTCCTGGCCAAATTTCCCTCATTCACTAAAAATACCACCAACAGCTTAATCTGGTTCGAGGTCAGTTGGCATTCATCTGTATCCCCCTCCCCCAGGTGGTGCCTGAAAATAGGCAGGATTTGTCTAGTGCACTTACCCAGTCAACAAATAATAAACAAATATGTCATTGCTAAGACCTTACATTGTTTTCACAATGCATTTGTGTTCTACTATAGAACTCTGTGGTCCAAGGGGGATATAGACTACATCATACCATTCTAAAATGGTACATGCAAGCAGTGTATGGGTCTGATACAACCAGAGAGTTTACTGAAAGGGCAGTGAAGACTGAACAATGACAGAATGTGATCCAATATATAAAAACTGCTTATATAGACAAAAATGAATCCCAGGTTCAATGCAGTTCTCTTTTAAGGTCAAAGGGGACTCTTGGCTCATTATGTCCATCTACTGTTTTATCAGCATGGATGAAATAGGTATGCAGTGCATGCCTACACCAAACTTTACTACTTTTACCATTGGGTTTCACTTAGTGTTCCAGGATATCTTTTTTACTTTGTTTCCTCTCTTCCTCCTTCCCCAGTCCAATCCCAGCCTCACCCCGAGGAGTGGGGCTGATGAGGCTGCACTTGGCAACCTTCCCAGCCAATGCTTGTCTGCCATTAGTGGGTACATGAATTCTTGATAGCCCACTTACCATCCCTCCATCTATCCCTGCCTCCCAGAAAGCCAACTGTTTTACTGCCATGATATGCCTCAGCTGGCCTCAGAGGGGAATTCTGGGACTCACATGTGATGGCAAGTCTCCCAGGAAACAGCACTATGAGCTGGCAGGGCACCACTGAGTCATAAATAAGTGTAGATTTAAATTATACCAATTAATTTTTATACAATTCATTTAAGAACCCATATTGATCATTACATAATCAACTTTCATGGATTATCAAGAGAGAAAATGGAAGGCTCCAAGCCAGTTGTACAGTTCGGCTTTCTTATAGGCCCAGCAATTTTAAGGAATTAGAGCCTCATATATCCTGCAGGAGCAGTCAGCTGGTTATGAGTGTACTGTCCAGGGATGGCTGTCACAAAGCAATACCGGAGCAGGTGGCATTTCTGTTAATACAGGTTTGTACCAGCTCTAAAACAACACCTGGCTTCCTTATTTTTTTAATGAAATGCAAGAGCAAGCTAGAACATACTGGCTTGCTCAGTTGTTTTAGTCTATCTTTCTCATTGGTCTGATGGAGTCACGTCACAAAGATTTAAAAAGCATTCAGGATCTCTAATGGCCACTGATGCCACCTACTTGATATGGGATTTATGTGACTGTTGTATAAGATTTGTATAAGAGCACTAAACAAGTGTAAACCTAGGGGGCAGGATTCACAAAGATCAAATACAAACTTAAGAAAAAGTTTGGTCCAAAGTGAGGGAGCTACATCCAAAATAAAAGGAAACTGCACCCATAATGAGTGTTACCATCATTCGCAAAGGTAACTGAATCCAGAGCACAAGTAACTTATGTTAAAACATAACTTGGTTCAAAAAACAGATACAAGTTTGTGAATTTGTATGTAAGTAGGGTGCTGTGTGCAAATTTGTAATGCAATATACTCAATAACAATTCTTGGGAGGGTTCTTGGAGCAGCCATGGGATAATACATTCTTTCTTTGAGCTCTGTACAGACAGTGATATTTTATAAATAACTTTACCTTCCAATCTGCCTTTTTGTTTCAAAGTTTCTGCATGCCAACAGATACCTAACTTGCCAGTGGACACTATGGGGCCACAAAAAAGGTCAGCAGCAGATCTCCCAAGGGCTGGAGTCATTCTTTACAGCTGCCAGTCCTCGTGCATCAGCTAGGCTGATATACTTCTTCACAGGTACCTAGTCCTAGTGGGTCAGCTAAGCTGGAATCAATTTTTACAGCTGCCAGTCCTAGTGTGCCAGCTAGGCTGGAATCATGCTTTACAGCTGGCAGGCCTAGTGCATCAGCTAAAGGTGGGCCAACTCTACATTGAGGTGCAGGGAGTGATCTGTCCCAGATCCTTTCATTGCTCATTAAGTTGCAGGCTACACGTGATGAGACCAGCAAGAGACTGGCATCCATGGAGCAAAGGCTGAGCGATCAAGACAGTAAGACTGCCAAAAATAAACAGCAATAAATGAACTTACTTAGGGTTCTGAGAGACAATTGGAGGTAAATTCCACTCTGATCCATGATGTCAGCTTTCCGACAGGCAAAATGGAAACTTTAGAAAATGGTCTCAGACAGCGTAATGTGTGAATACTGGTGTTCCCTCCATGGCTAGCAGGTTGTTCTGATTTGCTTGCTACACTGGATCAGATGATTTTCGTGGACCTGACCTTGTTGCTAAGGGACTCTGGATTTGCCTTGGTGCAGTCTTTCATAATCCTGACATGGTTGAAGTCCGGGAGGGTAAGGCCAATCAACCACTGACTGTAATTGCCACTCTGTCTAGCCCTGGGGCTAGAACACCCCAGCTGCATGCCACCTGTGCTCATGGAGAATTGTGTGGGAGGGGAGCAGGCTGGGTTTTTCTCTTGACTTTTTCTCACAGATGCAGGTGAGGAAAAGAAAACTGCAGGCCACCAAGAAATCCATGCTTGCAAAGAGCATTGCAGCGCAACTGCTGTACCCAGCTCACCTTCGGGTACTGTATAAGCAAAGAGAATATGTTTTTACTGACTCAAGCAGCTAATGGTTTCATTGGAAACCTGGAAGCCCAGGAGGACTCTGCAGTGCAAGAGCAAGATTTGGGGGGCAACCCAGAATGACTATAATGAACATTTAGACTTGACGTACCTCTTTTCTTGATTACCAGTTTATCTTACTGGCCATTATTGGTGTACTGTTGTACTAAAGGTGCATATCTGATGTTTCTCAGGTTTAAACTGTTTAAGCAGAGGTTACAGTAATCTACTTCTTTTGTTGAATATGCTGGCTAAATTATGCCTGTATCCAATGTCCTGTATTCCTGTATGGGGCACATTGTTTCACTTTGGTGTACAGAGGTACACCCCTCAGTTTGTGGACTTTCACATACAAACTTTAAATTCCCTTCCCCTTATACAGGATCATGTTAGATGCTGGGAAGCGCAAGGCTTAAGCTTAAATTAAATGAGCCCAGGCAATGTATAGTATGTGCTGTGTCCTCCCATATAGGTGTCCAGCTTCCACCCTCTCTTTTATTCCTGTCCGAGGTATGGCAATCCGATGCAGAGATCTTAGTGGACCGTATCTTGAGGTGAGAGTGCTCTATTCTACAGATTCATCATACTGAATTAATTACTCCTCACTGTTTTTTTATGTGGGACTCTAGGACCATAACAGAGTTGCATTCTACTGTTTCTTCAAATGTATTTGTTCATCCTGAACTGTTATCATCTTTGGTCTCTAATGCATGTACTTGTTGTTTATTTGTGGAAAACACATAAGAAAACTTCTCAAACCAGTGTGGCTGGCAAGCTAAGTGTGAAATGGAAATAGATGGTAGACCACAGAAAGATGGCCTAAGCAGGCTAACACACACCTTTACTGACAGAAAACAGCACAATATGTGGTATTTGGAGCAGAGCTCAGCATGCAGGGAGAGATGAGTCCCCACTACCAGATGCAGGTACTAAACCTTGACCTAAATTAAGCACTAGAGGAAAATGTCTGGATCCAGTATTGCACCACTGTCTTACTTCTGCTGAGTACATGCCCCAAAGTTTCCATGTTAATAGACCTACAGTACCACCTTTGCTGGTGCCGTGTATTTTGAGGGGTGCCTACAGAACCCAGTGCTACTAAGGAATGAGTAAAGGAATACCTTATAGCATGACGCATTACAGGGTGCTAACTATCTCTGTTTTGACAGAATGCAGATGGGTACTCAGACCACCATAGTAGAAAACTGAACCAGTCAACAGCACTTATAAATAAACCACTGCATGGGTGAGTAGAGCATGCCAAACATTTCTTGCTACTACACCTCTTCCTGCATCCATTTTGACCTATTTGGATGAAGTTACCCCAGTTCTGGTACGTCCACAATGTTGGATGTTGTTTGTTAATACGATGCAAGGAATTGGATGCACTGATCAGAGACTAAGCTCAATTTTGGATGTAGCATTCTTTGTTTGCATTGCTTTTTTTTTTGAATCCAGCTAATTTCAGGCTACCCAAGCCCCAAAAAGCAAGATCAGTATTGGTAGCATTACCACAAAAATGTGCTCAGATATTACATTACTTAATTGATTAAATAACGAAGGCACATAGATGGTCCCCACAACTGAGCTGAATATTGATGTCCTCAGAAGCTCAAACACGGGGGTCGCTGGAATTAATATTCAGCAGCTATGGCAGGCCCTATTTGACAGTATCAAACAGATGGAAAATACAATAACTTGTGAAGCATTGTAAGTTATAATAATTATTCTAAATGTGAATTACTCACTTGTGACCTCTAGGTCCTTGTTTATAAATATAGGACACCCAAAAGGTCCACTTTAACATGTTGATCATTGTACCCACATACTTGTATTTCAAATGTCTAGAAGGTTCAGCACACCCTTACTGGATAGCAATAGCTCTTTCTTAACTGGCAGTTTAAGATTGCCACTGTCAACCAGTGCCAGTTATATCTGATTTTTCATGTTTTCAGATATTTGGTTATCATTGCAATCAGTACACCTGTTGAAGTTCACACAAAGTTTTAAAGAGAACATGAAGGGTAAAAGGAAACAATAGGAATTATTGTTTCATATTACAAGAATTAGTTCAAGTTCAAGTTTATTTGTAGGAATAACTCCATTGAGCAGGCTCATTTACAAGGAGGTTCTGAACGGGCAATTTCGTGCAAGATATGCAGCTAGAAAATGGTACAAATACAGAAATAATAGTTTACAATAGTCAACATAATAGAACAGGTTAGATACATGGATGAACAATAGAGAAAACATTTTTTTACATCATTTATACAATTCAGACAGCCACATTAGTCATTACGAGGTTGGCTACAAGTGCAAGGACATAACTACTAGATTTTCGGAGGTAAGTGCCTTAGCCTGAATAATGGGAGCTTTTACAGCCAGAGCAGGTAAGGGTGATAGGTATGTTCAGGTAGGAGTTTGGTCATGAGATAGACATGTAGATAGGTGATGCGACAGAGGGGATAGAAAGAAGGATAGGCAGAAGAACTGAAGGTGCGAGTATGGGGTGTGTACTTATTTTCTTTGTAGTAAGTTGATGCTATAGGCATCTCTAATGAGAAGAGGGTGTGATAGTGACATAATTAGGAGGATAATTATATGATAAAGTTATTTTTGAGATTGGCATGTACAGGAGTTGTACAATTTGTCATTGACAAGGATTTTAAAAATATTTAGTGACACAAGATTTTGAAGTTTGAGGGAAGCTTGTGCTTTATTCTAAGCAGATGGAAGGGCACTAGATGTAGCCAGTTGGCCAAAGTGGGAGCAAGAGTGTGGAACATCCAGCAAAATGAATGAGCTGCTCTGTAGTGGATAGTGGCAGTTAGATTGCTGAAATAGGCCGGATATGTAGGAGGGGAATTTTAGCAGGAGGGCTTTGTAGAGCCATGTGAGCAAGTGGATGAACTGTTTAGTGGACAGGGAAGTCCATCCCTGGGAGACATACAAGTCACAGTGATGTGTGCAAAGGTGAGCATTAGTGATAAATAGTATAGACCTATGATAGCGTACATTGAGCTGTTGAAGCATGGAGTCTGAACAATGTCCATAGATTATGTTGGCATAATTAAGGAGCAGGATGAATGTGGTCTATACCAATCTCTGCCTAGTTTCTGTTGAAAAAAAGGGATTTATTCCTAAAAAAGAAATTATTTGCCTTAGTTTTTTTGTGAGTGAAATGATATGGGCTGAGAACATTAGGTGGTTGTCTAATTCACAGCTGAGGTATTTAAATTTTTTGACAGCTTCAAGGTTGTCATCAAGGAGGATTTTGATGGGTAGTAAAGAGGAGAGAGCTTTTTGAACTGTGGTCAGATGGTTGGAATGAAAGTACATGACCTTAGTTTTCTTAGCGTTTAGTAGAAGCTTAGACTGTATAAAATTTTGTTGGAGGAGGTCAAATTCAGTCTGAAATTCCGCACATAGTTCGCTCACTGAGGGTTTGGAGATACAGAGGACTGTGTCATCTGCGAATAGATGTAACTTAGCTTTGCTGACATTGGCACTGATGGAGTTTATGTAAATCATGAACAGAAGAGGTCCAAGGATTGAGCCTTGCAGTACTCCCCTTGTAAGCGGGAGGAGTGGGGAGAGTATACCTTTTGCCTTGATCTGCTGCCATCTTCCCAACAAGTAGCTGGTGAACCAACTCAGTGCAGGTCCGGTAATGCCATGGCAGTTTAGTGAATCAAGAAGTAAAGCATGACCAACAGTGTTGAAAGCTTCACTAAGATCCAGGAATACAGCCTCTATGATCTGTTTCTTGTCCATGGCAAGGAGCCAATCATTTGTAACTGATGCAAGGGCAGTGGTAGTACTGTACGCAGGTCTGAAGCCAGATTGAGTCAAGCTTTCTAAGTTTGTCCTATCGAGGTAATCTCTTACTTGGGTATTAATTAGCTTCTCAAGGAGTTTGGATTGATGAATTACATCATGTCTTCACCACTTTATACATTTCATAAAACAGCTTGACCTGCAGCTAAAAGTGTGACTCACATTCTTATACATCCTAACAAATTCCACAACTGGATAAAGTTCGCAAACTTGGTCTGCTTACTTATAATTGGCTACTCAGAATTAATACCAGAAAGACCTTCTAAATTACAAAGTATCAAACATTAAAATTCACCACAGAAGTGTTGTATATATTTTATTCTTGTGTTCCGGAAGAGGGTATACTGATCTTAACATCTATTCATCCAAAACTTGTTGCTGCACATGGAATGAAGCAAAAATTATATATTTTTGTTTTACCTTTAGCTGGGGTGAATTTCGTGTATTTAATTGTTTTCCTTAAGTTAATGGGACTTTTCATATTCTGACAAAAATAGTTCTGGATGTTTGCTTGGTTCATTAGAAAACTATTAAAAAGGCTCTTACACAATTCATTTCTCTTAACTAAATGAGACTAAGCCACATTCTAGTCAATGCTTTTTGGCACTTATCATGGCAAAGATTACCTTCTGTGAAATGGCAGGCACACTTTTGCATATTTTTCAAGCTATTACTGGGGTTAATATTAAAACTGAGCAACATACTTGTGACCCATAATCCAGAATTGGTCTGATAAGAGTTTGATACACAGTGGTGAAATCCTTTTTACTCAAACTTGCTGTTTTCAAAACTGCAAAGAAGTGCAATCTCTTATTTACATTTTATAATGCATTGTATATGAGTGTTACAACTCAGATCATTTTAGAGTATGATCCCTAAGAGTCTGGCTTACATCATTAAATTATTTTTTTGTTTGTTGGTACTCAAGTCAGCATTCAATTTTACTCTTTCAGTACCATTTGTTCTTTTTGCCCCTTGATACTTTAATTTACTATGATTTTGTTTGTCTTGGTCCAAAATGCTATATCGATCATATATCCCTGCAAATCTGTCTTAGGACTTTAGGTTAAGTTTAAAAATATATGCAGTGGTAGCCATCACTATGCTGAATGGTGCTGTGCTACTGAAAAGACCGATATCAGAAACTATTGGAAAAACTCTATTCATCTGAATACAACTTTTCTGACCAATATCAGGATGTGGCACCCCAGGTGGCGCACCATAATAGAACATAATGGTAGCTACCACTGTAGAGTGCCACTCCATGGCTTACTGACCAGTATTAGTATTTGCCATGCAGTAAACTGGGAATTTGTTCATGAGCCTGGATTCTAGTCAGGCCAGTAGGAGAAAGGAGACTCAACAGGAACGCATACCGGCTCAGGGGAAGGGAGGTTGGCACTTGTTGCTACATGACTACTCCTTCCCTGGTAGCCTTGGTAGTGGCCAGATACTATGCTGATGGATTACTTAATCCAATTCTTGTATCTGTGTCAATGTGTGGGACATGATTAGTGGGATGTAATAGAGGCAATGCTTTCTAGTCCCTATACAAATTCCAGGTTAAAGGAAGGAGAGCTTGGGCATGGGCTTATGTGTTATATTTGCAGTAAGTGCATGTGACTATATGGCAGCAGGAAAGAAAGAAGACAGTTAGTACAAAAAGGTTATTCCCCACCAACTCAGCCAGCATAACTGCAAGACAGTTCTCGTCAAATACTTATGCTAATGAGTTGCTTTTGCATTACTGAGTTGCATAAACATTGTTGGATTCAGCACAATAGTTTGCAGAAAGTTTTGCCTGATATTTGCAGTTCAGTTGTTCATTGCATTGTGACACAGTTAAAGATGTGTTCTAACTGAATTGCAAAACAGCTTCAGCAAAGTCGGTCTTTAGCTGATTAACTGTTTCAAGGCAAATCAGTCAGAGCTGCCAATGCATTTCCCATCTGTAAGAAACAATGCAAAAGCAACTCCTTGCCATAGGTATTTAATACAGACTGTACTATATTTATTAATTTTGTCCTCTGTAGAAGGTATTTATCTAGCTCTAAAAAAATCCACCATTCTTTCTGTGAAAAAATTATTCTGGAATTTTCATTCAAAATCTTTCTCATAGAAACATAGAGTTTGATGGCAGATAAGGACCACTTGGCCCACCCAGTCTGCCCATTTCCCTACCTATTGGATAAGCTGCAGATTCTAGTTAACCAACAGCCTACTTCCTGCAACCCCCCACTATAATTGCCTTATGTCTGTCCCATGCATGTTTGAATTCCCCAACTGTTTTAGACCCCACAACCTCTCCAGGAAGGCAGTTCCATGCGTCCACCACTCTCTCGTAAAAAGAATTTCCTCACATTACCCTGAGCCGTCCCCCTCTAACTTTAAATTGTGCCCCCTTGTTCTTACACATCTCTTTTCTGAAAGATGCTACCCTCCTGGACTTTGTTGATTCCCTTGAGGTGCCTGAAAGTTTCTATCATGTCCCCCCATCCCTCCTTTCATCAAGGGTATACATATTAAGCTCTCTCAGTCTCTCTTCATATGGTTTCTGATGTAGACCCTGCACCATTTTAGTTGCCCTCCTCTGGACTGCTTCCATCCTGTCTATGTCCTTGCGTAGATGAAGTCTCCAAAACTGCACGCAGTACTCCAGATGGGGTCTCACCAACTGTCTGTACAGAGGGATAACCACTTCTCTTTCTACTTGTGATGCCCTCCCTATGCATCCCAGTATCCCCTAGCTCTCCTTACTGACTTCTCACATTGCTTACCCACCTTTAGGTCATCTGATATGACTACACCCAGATCCCTTTCCATTATTGTTGTCATTAGTACCTCCTGCTATTGTGTACTCTTCTTCTGGATTTTATTTCCCAGATGCATTACTTTGCACTTCTTTGCATTGAATCTAAGTTGCCATATGTCTGACCATTCCTCCAACCTTGCCAAGTCCCTTCTCATCCTTTCTAACCCCCCTTCTGTATCAACTCTGTTACAGATCTTTGTGTTATCTGCAAAGAGGCATACCTTTCCTTCCAGACCCTCTGCAATGTCACCTATAAAGACGTTAAAGAGGACTGGACCCAGTACTGAGCCCTGAGGTACTCCACTAGTAACCCCCCTTTCTTCACAAGGTGTTCCATTCACTATTACCTTCTGTGTCCTGTTGTGCAGCTAGTTTGCTACCAAGACTACCACTCTGGGACCCACTCCCAGGCTGGCTAACTTGATTATTAATCTTTTGTGGGGGACTATGTCAAATGCCTTGCTAAAGTCTAGGTAGGCCATATCCACAGCCCCTCCCTGGTCTATTACTTTGGTCACCCAGTCAAAGAAATCGATTAGATTCGTCTGGCATGACCTTCCTGCTGTGAATCCATGCTGCTTTAGGTCCTGTGTCCCGCTGGCCTCTAGGTACTGAACAATTCTTTCTTTCAGAAGTGATTCCATCGTTTTCCCCACCACTGAGGTCAAACTAACAGGTCTGTAGTTTCCTGCTTCTGCCTTGCTCCCACTTTTGTGAAGGGGAATCACATCTGCCCTCCTCCAGTCCTCAGGTACCACCCCATCTTCCCATGATTTGCTAAAAAGTGTGGTTAGTGGTGTCACTAGGTCCTCCCTTAGCTCTTCTAGGATTCTAGGGTGAATCCCATCAGGCCTCATTGCTTTGTCCACCTTGAGTTTTAGGAGTTCTTTCAGGACTCTTTCTTCTGTAAATGGACTGGCGTCAACCCCCCTACCCGAGTGCTTCTACTGTTTGGTTTAGGTAACTCCTCCTCTTCTTCTTTTGTGAATACTGAGCAAAAGTATTCATTCAGTATCTCTGCCTTTTCACTGTCTCCCTCTGCCCACCTCCCCTCTCCTTTATTAATCTTCACTATCCCTCCCTTAACCTTTCTATGCTCCCTAATGTGCCTATAAAAGGTTTTATCCCCCTTCTTAACTGAGTTGGCTATCTTTTCCTCGGTTTGGACCTTTGCTTTTCTGACTGCCTTCCCCACTTCTTTCTGCTTTAATTGATACAGTTCCCTGTCATGCTCCGTCTGTGATTCCTTATACTTTTTGAATGCAGCCTTTTCTCCTTAACCTTCCCTGACACCTCTTTTGAGAACCATAGTGGTTTTTTTATTCTGCTTTGTTTTCTTTATTTGTTTCACACAAAGGCTTGTTGCCTCCATGATGGCAGTTTTGATTTTTCTCCATTGTTCTTCCACCCCTCCTTTCTGGCCATTTGCTAATGCATTCCTCAGGTATTCACCCATTATGCCAAAGTCAGCCCTTCTAAAGTCCAGTATCCTTTTAAAGACAACTTATGTCCTCCAATTATCTCATCTTTTGAAATGTTTAACAGCTTTATCTTATCAGATGTACAGTAATTACCCCTTTCACAAATTCAAAGATGATCATATCTCTCCTTAGTCAAATGTACAGCTGATGTGTTCAATAATACATTTAGCAGCCTATCATCCTATATACAGGACACCCACACCCACACTGTCTTGCTAAGTGACTTACCTGGTGAGCACAGCTGGCCTCATTTTAATTTTAAACTGCTTACCTGGGCTGATGTCTATCACAACCTGTCCAGGACAAAAGTTAAGACAAGACTGGGCCCTGACAACACAGACATGAAGCTTCTAAAATGTGGTCCTAGGAAAGTCACCTACCCTCTGCAGCAAATCGGCAACCTGTGTTTAGCCACTGAAAATGTTCCAGATATCTGTCAAAAGGAATATGTGGTCCTTGTTTTTTTTGTTTGTATATAAAAATGTTTATTGAGATACACACAACAGAATTCATGACATACATCAATTACATTCCTGGCCAGAGGGAGCCGCTCCCCCTCATAAATATAATTCTAACAAGAAATATCTTTCAGGTAGTCAAACTATAGTTACTTACTACAAGACTGGCCCACCATTGCAGGGGCAGGGTGCCCATCTGTGACTCCAGTGACCCAGGTTTAGGAACGGACTTGGGACATTAGAGGGCAGGCCAGGGGAGAAGGATTGAGCATCCTAGGGACTGCTTTCCTTCTCCAGGGGAGAGTAGAGTGTCCGCTGCTTGGGACTGAGCAAAGGATAAGGGGTACCTCAGTGCCAGTGCCATCACCTGTGTGGGGTGGGTAGATGTAGGACATCATTGCATGTCCCCACCCCAGGGAAAAAACAACAAAAACGCAGGCCACCCACAATGATGCCCACCCTGGGCCTGATCACTCCCTCTGACTCTCCTCTTCTGACCAATTCCAGCATTTGTGGCCCCAGCAGGCCTTGAACCCCACCCTGGGGAAGCCAGTAGGTACGTTATAAGTGCCCTAACGACACCTTTGTCCCATCTCTGTGATCTGCCTGGTGCTGTCGGTCCCACCCTGTGGGGTAAGTCAGGGGGTATCTGTGGGGGAAGGTAAGTCTAGGGGAGTGGGGTAGGGGTCAGGAGCTCAGTTGGAGGAGGGGGCGGCTTGCAAAAAAAAATTGTATATTGCATGAAGCATGAACCATTGCATGCATATCACACCAAATAGCACATAGTGAGGGATACTACAGGCCATTTGCAATTAAATATGGCACGCATGTGTCAGGTTACCATACACAACATAAATAGCTTTTTACACTGGTTGATTAGAGGAGAATATTATATTCGACTGTACATAGAGCGTAAGCATAGCAGTTGAAGCAAAGCAACAAATTCTCATGAAATGGAAGTCGTTTGATGTACCCAGCATCACTTTTGCATGCCCTGGGGAAGCAGGGTGTCACATTCCATTCTGCTTCCTCAAGGCATGCAAAAGGGATGCAAGGGGACTAGCCAGTGGGTCTCAGTCATATGGGTAAACAGGATTATTTCTCCCCTTATATTCCACTCACAGCTTCTCCATCCCTATACACCCCTCAAATCTGGATTGGTTGTCTACTACCCCCTGTTCTGTCCCTTTCCATTTGCTTTGATCTAGGGCTCCCATGCTTTCTCAAACATCTGCCCTACCCCCGACTTTGACTAGTTCTGGACACTGTTACCTCCCATACAGTAATGCTGAGGATGTCAGACGGCCTCCACTTCCAGAGAATTTGTTGCTTTGCTTCAACTACAATGGAGTGAAGCAACAGTTGATACTGTGACATTGTTAAGGACAATCTGCTGTGGTCACCCAGGAGCCAAAAATGGGGAGAATCTGTGATTGCACCTTCTAGGAGCCAGGAGCAGTATGTGATCACTTCCACTCACAAGGGTTGAACCGATTGACATCCCCATAGAATATGAGCAATAGTTCCAGGAGCTTGTTGGCATCTTCAGCATCTATCTGAAACTTATAGTCCCATGTGGACCAATTTCATAGGATGCGTTCCCTGTTTTTAAGGGTGGTGTTGCTAACTTACATATCAACTACCACTCCATCTCCCCTTCTTTATCCAAAACACTTGAGACAATTGTGAATGACCAGCTAGCTGAGTTCCTTAACTGGCATGCACTTCAGGCCAAGGAGTAGCATGGGTTCAGGAAGAATTTCAGGACTATGACTGCTCTATTGGATTTCACTGAGTTGGTGCATAGTGCTCTGGACCATGGAGAACTGGCTGGATCTATATACATAGATCTATTAAAGGCATTCAGTCTTGTCAGCCATACTCTCCTCTGTCATAAACTGTCATATCTGGGCCTCTCTGATCCCAGGCAGTTAAATGCAGGGAGGCCCCATAGGATGACAGGCCACTCAATATTGGCGTCCCTCAGCTCTCCATACTAGGGACCCTACAATTTAGTTTGTTCATAATAATCTGCTTGCTGTTTGCAAATCCTTCTACATAGTTCTGTATATAGATGATGCTATCATCTTCTCTAATGACAGGAACCTGGACTGCCTGAAGCTGAGCTCCAGGATGACTT
This sequence comes from Neoceratodus forsteri, assembly GCA_016271365.2. Lineage (NCBI taxonomy): Eukaryota > Metazoa > Chordata > Ceratodontiformes > Ceratodontidae > Neoceratodus > Neoceratodus forsteri. The sequence continues at coordinate 271,569,922 of CM028130.1, read as the reverse complement.
TGACTCACTCCAGGGCTGATTCACTAGCAACCTTCTAGTCATGAACATGAAGAATACAAAATGTATGCCATTTGGCAATCATAATAAGGTAGACCTCTTTTCTGGCCTTACAATATCTACCACCACTGGAGCCATACTTGAACAGGCAAAAACACCTTCAAATACATTGGCCTGCTCCTGACAGTGCCATGTCATTCTCTGATCATGTGAACTACCTAGTAAAGGCAGTGAACACAACAAATTGGCTTTCTATATAGACACAGGAGTAACCTGTTACCTGAGGTTAAAAAACTCCTTGTCCAAAGCTTTGTCATAAGCATATTTGACTATGGTATTGTGGTCTGTGGGTCCCCAAATGACGGGGTGCTGGCCTGGATAAGCAGGCTGCTTAACAAGGCCTGCCGCTTTGTGGTTGACCTTAAAGTTGATACCCATACACATGACCCGTATACCATGCTGAACCTGTTAAACTTCAGCTCAAGGGTTCTCTACCATACCCTGGTCATGGGCAACAAAGCCTTGTTAAGCTTGCTTTCCCCAGGCCTGCAGACTATGTTCACCTATATTGATAAGAGGTGTGGTACTAGAGGCATGGCATGTAGCTCACTGCTGCTTTGCAGATGGAGAACCGTGGGACAAAACTTCTTCTTGTACTGATTTACCAAGCACTGGAATGACCTTGTACAGTAGATCTGTAAGGGGGGGCTCTATGATGTCATTTAAAATATGGTTGCATACTTTGCTTTCTGCACCTGAAATCTGTAAATGCTATAAATGAACTTCCTTGTAACCTGACAAAGTATCTTATGTATACTGCACCTTTAGTAAATAACCTGCTTCCTGTTGCAGATATACTGCTGTAATATACTTTATGTACCGTATTGTTAATGGAATCTCTCTGTCTGTATTTATGACTGTACTGTGGAACAATATCAGTATGCATTAATGTTTACCTAACTCTGAACCCTTTTAAAATAGGCACCTGCCTAAAGGATTATTTGTGAAATAAAAACTAATACTAGTCTTCTTTTCTCCATTGAGAACAACCACTGGTAGATACAGTATCCTCCATACTATGTATAATTTGTGTTGTTCTTCTCTGAACTCTTTTGTAGATAGACAGACAGACAGCTAGATAGATATATATATATAAATAGTGTAGTATACTGCAGTAGAGTTACTGCAGTAGACAAGGCAATTTCAATGGCAGTTAATTCTTTTCATTAGGCAGTACAACTTCTTCAGACACTGTATTGCATCCTGGCTGAAATCACTCTGTGTGTACATATATATATATATATATATATATATATATATATATATATATATTTATGTGTGTGTTCTTTGCAGAAAACATTGTTAATGCATCATTAGGGTTCCAGTGACAAATGCTGGGAAATGTGGTGTTAGGGTATCCAACCCTAACACCCCACCCCCACCCTGCAAGTAGCAACAGGCATGGGGGTGTGTGTCTTGGGATTGTTAACCCTAAAGCTCACCCCATTCCATGAGTAAATAAGCTGAGATGGGTACAGTATAGGAGAATGGGGTGAGCATTAGGGTTGACAACCCCAAGGCACCCCCCCCATACCTGTTGCTGTGTGCAGGGTGGGGGTGGGTTGTTAGAGATGGAAACCCTAACATCACATTTCACAACTTTTGTCACTGGAACCCTACCTGATGCAGTAATGAAGTTTTTTGCACAGAATGTCCTTACTTTTTGAGATAGTATAATCATATCCTTGTTTGGTTGTTGGAGCGCAGTGCTCTCCGGGCCGTGCACACCTATCCCTCCATAGATGCATACATGTATGCTGCCATGGAAGCATTTCAGCCAGGACAGCAACCAAATGTTCAGATAGCCTTTACCCTACTTCATGAACGCTGGGCTGAGAAATTTTAAATCCCCACCGAAGCATTATTCTGCACCACCGCAAGGTCACTCCACATCACAGGTGAGGAAACACATTTTGGCCAGGATTTGAAAACTGACACCAGTCACATTCATGAGGTAATGTAAAGAAATGGCTATGTTTGAAAATTTGGGGTGAAAATATTGCAAATTAAGAAAGGTAGGAGCGAACAAAGCGAAATGTCAACAGATGCGCCATTTTAACAAATTTTGACCCCAAATTTTCAACATATCCTTCTTATAATCCTACCTCATTAACAAGTATGGTGAAAATTTTGAAATCTGGCCTGAAAAGTGATTTCATCAACCGACCATGAAATCACCTTTCAGGAAGGATATGCGAAATGTCACCAACAGTGTTTATGAAGAGGGGTCCAAAAAGGGTATGTGGACAATTTGATGTCAAAATCTTTAAAATTGCCAAAGTTATGCACCAAAGTTGAAAACCCTATTGAAATACATTGAATTACATTTACCTTAATTTCTCAGTTCCCTGGTAGTCTGATGGTCCCACCACCCTCACCAATTCTCTGATCACTGTCCCAGTATGTAAAAACTAATTCCCTGGTGGTCTAGTGGTCCATCCCCCCATTCTCTGATCACTATGCTGTTGTGTAAAATATAATTCCCTGGTAGTCTACTGGTTCCTTCCCCATTTACCAATGTCCAAGTGCCATCTCTGTATAGAAAAAAGATATTTCCCTGGTAGTTAAGTGGTCCCTTCCTTCTCCACCGATGTCCAATCACTGTCCCCATAAAAATATATTTCCTTGGTAGAGTAGTGGTCCCTCCCCCATGTCCAATCACTGAGTGAACTATGAATGAGTGCATACTACAGTATGCACTCATTCTCAACTCAGTCAGTGGCCAGCTGTGCTGGTGAGAGGAGGGCTGTGCTGGTCACCAGCTGGGATCTGGGATGGGGGGAATAGGGTGGTGGGTGACTATCTGACAGGGTGGGAGTTGGGGTCCACTAGACCACCAGGGATCTGTTACTGTCTTTTCAAGGGATGGGGATTGGGGACAGGCAAGGAAAACTAGACTACCAGGGAAATTTAAAAAGAATTACTGGAACTGGGATTGACCGGGGGGGGGGAGGGACCACTAGACTACTTGGGAATAATATATTAATTTACCTGGGGTTGGCAATTGGTGAATGGAGAGGTGTGAGGGACCACTAGACTATCAGGGAAATATATATTTTTTTACAGGGACAGCGACTGGACATCAGGGAAGGGGGAGGGACCACTAGACTACAAGGAAAATAAACATTTTATATGGGGATAGTGATCAGACATCAGTGGAGGGGGAAGGGATCACTAGACTACCAGAGAAATATATTTTTTATATAGGAATGGTGATCGGACATCGGGGAGGGACCATTAGATTACCAGGGAATTACTTTTTATACAATGGGATGGCGATCGGAGAACGGGGTTGGGAGAGGGACCAGTGGACTATCAGGGAATTAATTTTGTACACAGCAAGACAGTGATCAGAGCACACAGGGGTGGAGAGGGACAAAATTCCACCTGGACAATCATTACTTTGTAAATTGTGAAAAATAATCCATTTCTGTGGTTCTTTTTTCACAATTTGAGGAAAAATAAAAATCCTTTTTCACAAATTATGAAACAGGAACCCTTTTCATGATTTTTTCTTTTGCAATTTGTGAAAAGGGATTTTGGCATCTTAAAAAACACATTTCCAGATGATTTATAAAAAAAAAAACTAACAGCAGAATCTGTGATAATGTGTTAACTGCTGACTCAGTTAGCTAGACACATATTTTTGTCAGTGTCAGTTGCTCAGTAGATAGCACACTCGCCTCTGAGGCTGGGAGATCATAGGGCTGTGGGTTCATTTCCCACATCTGGCACTTGGGTTACTATCCCAACACTGACACTGTAGTGCAGCATGAGGGGAGTGCGGCACTTCTGAGGTGCCATCTTTCAGATGAGATGTTAAACCAAGGTCCTGTCTGTCTGGATTGGTGGTAGTTCAGGTGGATGTTAACAATCCCATGGCATTTATTGAAAAAAAGTAGGGGAATTTTTATTTTTTTACTTCAAAAACAAAATAACATATAATACAAAAGAATCACCATATAATTCAAAAGAAAAACAACATAGTTATTTAAGCATACCTTTGAAGATAACATGCTAATACTGTATAACTCCCTCCCCCTTTCCTCCATATGAAGTGGGGAATTGTTTCCATAAAACTTAATTACTTCATACAGAAAACCCAACAAAAAAATAAAAACATAACTGATATTACTTCATACAAAACCTAGTAGAAGGAAAAGAAAAAAACTAAAATTAGTATTCACATCTCCAAACATCTTCTACTAATACTTCCTTCAATACCTATTACCCCCCTTATAAAATAAAAGAATATAAATCGTCTCTCTAGATAATGTTTGCCTAATCCAAAAGATATTAGCAAATTTAAGCAGGCAGCATCGTTATCTAGAAATTCTGCCAATATCGCTCCCAAATACCCCTTTTCAGTGTCACAAATTCTTGATCCCTTAATGTAGTGACTGCAGTAGATACAGAATAATACAGTTAGAATGCTGTTATTTGTGCTATTGAAAAATAAATCTACGCCGTACTTGCCAAATCCAGTACAATAGAATTACAGTGATCACATTCAGGGTACTGTAACTATAGTTCTTCCAACTAGAAGGGAAAATTCCAAGATACAATTGGTGATTCATAAAAGCTTTAAAAGGATGCTGTACCCAATGAGCTCCCCATAACACCCAAAAATCCTGAATAAAAGGACAGGCATAATATAAATGATCCATAGATTCTTCTTGCATAATGCATGTATTTCTTAAACAAAATCTATCAGCCAAAACTTTGTGCTTGTGATTCCCTCAGGTATTTATCCTCCCATGAACCCCCAACCACATAATTTATTTTTTTTTTTATTTTATTTAAACAGCAGTTTGGAAAACCTTTGAGCCATAGGCTCATTTACAAAGGTACCTTGTCACAGTAAGACAAACCAAAATACACAGTACAGCAGTACAACACATAAGTATAACAGTAAAATTAAGACATAGATACAAACAAGCTGGTACAGGTAGGATGGATGCAAACAATACCAGGATTATGTCATTCTTAGCAGCTTAGTAATAAGCTTTGTCATAAGTACTAGTACGGCTTTGACTAAGTGGCAGTTACAGCATCCGGTGTTAATAAGGTGGTTACGTAAGGAAGTTTTGAAGCACGATATAGTTGGAGCTTCGGAGATGGAGGGGGGCAGTGTGTTTAACCAGGAGGGGGCCCTAAAGCTGAAGGCTCTTTGGCCGTGAGAGGTCCTAGCTCTAGGGATAACAAGAGAGGTTTTCCCAGAGGTCCCTTTTACAATAATATCCCACATCTGTTTTGGAAATTGTTTATCAATTGAGCTGTAATTAATTGCTGTTCAGAGTCTTGGAATTTCTCAAAGGGTGACTCAGAGAAATGTTTAACCAAAATTTCCTCATATATAGTTTTCCTAGACAACGTAGCAACATCCTGAAAGGAAACCGACCAATACTTAATATGGTCAAAGATCAAAACACATCCTGGCGACAAGACATATTTCCTTTTGTTTTTATGAATAAAGCAAGAATTCTCCCATTCTCTCAAAATCTCTTTTAAAATGGTAGCTATGTGTAATTGCCATAGTTTTGAAGTCTTTGTAATAACCGGTTTCAAATTAGTAGTTAAAAATAACGTAAAGAAAAATATTACTGGATTAATCATCTGTACCCCCCTTGTGAGATATCCAGATATAAACAATTCCTCCTAATGGGATTCAACTGGCTCCCCCAAAGTCCTGTAAAAAAAACTGCAATCAAAGCCATTTTAAGCCATTTTGGCAAAGGAAAGGTATGTCCCACATAAAGAAATAGCAGAAGCAAAATAGATTTTATCATAAAAATTCATTTTTGCTTACTCATTTTCCATTTTCCCCATTTACTTATTCTTTCCTTCCCCCTATTAATACTAAATTCCTAATTATAACCTGCTGGGTCCTCTCCCCCAAAATAAATCCCTAGGATTTCCCCATAGGAATCTAACACTGGAACCGTTCCAATTTTAGCAACATTACTCTTTTGTCCCAAGAGATTTAAACAAATGCTTTTATCAGGATTCACCTGAGCCCCTATCACTCTTAATAAAGTCTGTAACACCTTAATTATCAATTCTCCACACTGAGGATCAGGGAAATATCACACAGAGATCATCAGCATAATTAATGGTTTTAAAATCCTCTGCACCAAACCCTTGAGCCCCATACAACAACGGTGATTTATTTAGAATTGTAATAATTGGGTCAAGAGCTACTACATATAAAAGAGGACTAAGCAAACAGCCTTGCCATACACTCCTGTTGATACAACACTTTTTTCCTACACAGCCATTCACCACTGGTGTAACATAAGCTAAAGCAGTGATACTCAGTCCTGACTGGCTCAGGAGTCACATGAGCAGTCACGTTGGCCAAGGAGCCACAACATACATCTCCTAGTAAATTTTGGCAAACACACTCCAGTGTAAAAGAAAATATTTCAATGACTAAACATTTCTTTAATTTCATTTATTTCATGTATTTCATTTACTAAACATTAGTTAACATTTGTACAGTCTGACAGGGTGCAGCTTGCAAGAGAATGTGCAATACACTTTGAAAATAATGCTTGCTGGTGTACAATGCTGCGGTATTATAGTGAATCCTTGCTGATTAATACTGTATAGTGTGATAACAATTTGTATCACTCACTGGGAAGAGCCACAGTTGATAAGCTGAAGAGCCCCATGAGGCTCTAAAGCCATGATCTGAGGATCGCTGAGCTAAAGCACAACATAATTGTAACCAATTAATAAATTTTGCAGGGATCCCATACTTCCCTAAAGTATGCCAAATGAATTGTTGTGATGGAAGATCAAAGGCCTTAGCTTGGTCCATACTAAGAATATTTCCAATCGAATTCACTTCAAACAATTCCCTTATTAACACTAGAGCATCCTGAATTGATCTCCCTGGCATCGAACAAAACTGCAAAGGATGTAATAACTGATCCAGAACAGCCTGTAATCTATTACATAATAATATAGAAAAAATTTTAAAATCCACATTCAAAAGGGTGATGGGTCTCCAGTTATGAATAGAAGTCCGATCTCCCTTTTTATACAGAAAAATCATAAGCCCATGATACATTGTCTCTGTAATCCTATCTTTATTCAGAAAGGCACCTTATACACCTGTAATAATTCTGGTGCCATCATATTCCATAGAATGTTATAGAGTTCTCCTGCCAAACCATCCGAACCAGGTGCTGTGTTTTCAGTTAAATTCTTTACCACTATTTCCATTTCTACCTTTGAAAAATCTCCTATCATACCATCTGCTATATTTTGTTCTAGCCCAGGGAGATCAGCAGCACCAAGTAAAAGAGACATATCCTCTAAATTTCCAGAAAAGGATTGTGATGCAATAAAATTTTCCATTACCCACAAAATCCCAACATTATCTATCACCAATTGACCAGAATCATCCTTAAGAGTCATCATTTGTCTCTTTTTAGTTCTACCCTTACAATCCTCATATGGTGTTGTCTGCTCTTTTTTCCCTTGGATTCCAAACCTTTGCTCCATCTCCAGTGTTTTTTGTCTATCAGATCGGAGCTGCATCAAGGCCCATTTCAATAAAACAATTTCTTCTACATAGGAATCCCCTCCTTCCACTACCTGGGACATTAAATCCTGTAATTCCTGTTGATGTTTCAAATAGTCCTGATTTTTAGAAAGAGCTCAAAACTGCTGATGTTGTTTAAAAAAGCAATAATGCAGGACTTGGTATCTTCCCACCAACAAATCAGTGAATCATACAAATCAAAGGCCGATAACCTATCTGCCACAATATCTTTTAAAATAACCAATGTATCAGATTCATTCACTATACTAGCATTAAGCCACCATACCCCCTTCCCCCAGAGAATAGCCAGATGTCGGGACACTGTAACCCCCACCAAACAGTGATCTGATGGTTCCTCCATAAGGACCTGTGAGGCAATTGTAGGCACGATCTCAGTAAGAAACCAATAATCTATTCTTGAGGAAAGAGATCCTCTAAAAAAAGTCGGTCTTGCATTTCTAGCCATCACATCCAGCAATGAAGCCTGTTTCAAAACTGTTTTTAAGGCACTACTATCACAATATATCTTACCCTGCTCAACCTTTTGTCATAATACCTTATTAAAGTCACCCCCCAAAACATTAACCATCCCGTGCATAAATAAGGATGAATTTTATTAAATAAAACAACCCTCTGGGCTTCTATTGCAGAGCATAAATGTTAATTAATCTGCAAAAAATATCTTTAATCTGCACATCCAACATCATTGCGCTCCCTGGATCAATATCAACCATCTTTTGTCTAAAAATCACAGAAGTGGTGAGGCAAAAGCCTGATTCTGAACACAAGCCCTGCCCTATAGACCAAAAGGATTGTCCCATAAACCAATTTTGTGTTGCCACCTGCACTTCTTGGGTAGTGTACAGCCTTGTGTCCTGTAAGAAAAAAATGTCAAAAGACAAAGATTGTAATAATGCATATGTAGCTTTTCGTTTATACTCTGAACGAATACTATTCATAGTTAGACTAGCTAAATGAAGTGTAGGGATAGTCATCCTAAAATGTTAAACTGCATCATGACATTTTCTTCTTATTTGCCCTGGTGACCCTCCTAGAGACTGTCAACTGGGGTGTAGATGGATCCAGTCTTCATGGTTCTACTGGGGGATTCCCATGCATCGAGGAAATAGAAACATCCAAATCAGCACCATCCATTATATCACCCCGACTTTGCAATGGTTCATAAGTATTTGAAATTTCAACTACTGGCTGATTTCTACTTTTCACAGCCCTTTTGGGTAATGATTTTGTCTGGGACACAGGAAAAAAACCAACTGTTGCTTCTGGAGTCTCGTGTGTATCCGGGATCTCCACTGCTGAAACCACAACCACGGGGGGGGAGGCATCCTACTAGCCCCTGGGGATATAGGGTGTATTGTTGCCTCTATGCTTAGCTCCATTCTATCTGAATTCTCTGGAGAAGGCTGAGTAAATGAGAAGTGTGGCTACTCCTGGTAGCTAATCTCTGCTGACCAGGAGACTCTGTGTGTGTTTTGTGCTGCTTAGAGGATTTGTTAATACAAAAATCATGTTCAGTGTAGTCAGTGTTATTATGTGCTACCCAGGGGCAGGAAAAAAAAACATGGTCCTCAGACCCACAAAGATTACAAGTGGGTGGAACCACACAAGTCATAGCAGAGTGGGCCAAAGCCCCACACACAGAACATTTCATTTGATCACAGTCTGAGTTTAAATGCCGAGTAGAGCCACACCTATAACATAAGTGTGGCTGCCCAGGATAGAATAGTATCCCCCTATCTCTCCCTAGGAAAAAACAATTTGGCAGGTGTTGAATGCCGTCTTCTGATATTAGAAGTTGCACATGAAACTTCCATCCCCCATTCACTGTGCACCACTTCTCCAACCAATAAAGAATGCCTAAAACATTTATCCCTTCATTCCGGAATAACACAGTTATCACTTTTTCTGTTGGCCTAGTTATGGGTATCGCTACAAATGGCTTCCATAGAGCAGTATTCTTAACCCCATAATATGCAGTCCAAAACCGATCTAATAAGCCTGCTGTTCAGAAACTTATATCGAAGTTATGGTCTCCAGATGCATGAATCAAAGCATACACTTTAGCAGATGAAAAATGTAAAGAATCAATCTATAACTGTTTCCCCACATAGTTCCTGTCCGGTGGATAGTCTAGCCCCCCTTTATAGTATAATCTGACCACAAATCTCCATCTTGCAGCCTCCTCTGGCTTTTTAAATAAACTAGCTAACAGGTTTAGTCCCCGGCTCAGGACAATTGCTGTCCCCGGGATGATTATTCAACAACACAGAAGCATTCTGCTCAAAAGAAGTACCTGAAGTCAATGGCTGTTGCGTTTGAGTATGTTGTTGGGGCTCTCCCGACTGTTGTTGTTCATTAGACCCTCACTCCCCTGACACTGACTCATTCAGAACTTCTGAGTCAGTGTCTGATGCAGGACCATCAAAGGGACAAGAATCACCTGTCAGTCCTTTGCTGGCTTGTCAGCTGCCTTTTTGCTCAGGCACAGAGTGAGAAACAATGTTATTTGATGAGAAATTAGGACTCACGGTTTTTGGAGATCCAGGTAATGGAATGATAGGATTGGGGACCCAAATATCATTAAGTAAAATCCACTCTGTTTTCTGTAAGGCTAATTCTGGGTTCCACATCATCTCCTCAGCTGTGAATGGAAAAAGAATCAAATCTGAACCTGGGGACGCAGCCTACGGCTGTTCGATCTCCACAGCGACTGGTAAAAATGTCCCCTCCTGGAAAAAGCCTTTTTTTTGTGTTGGTTCTATAGGAATATGTTCCACTCGCTTTCTTTTTTTCTCTCCTCTTCAGTTATAGTCTCCTTTTCTGTTTCAGACTCCATCAGCATAGATAATAAATTTGTAGTCTCCAATGCCATCTCCGTAGTCAGCCTTTTTTCTTCTGCTACCTCTTCTCCTGCTGCTTCCATTTGCAACAATTGTACTTCGGGCATCACTTGTTCTTGCTCCATTACATTCTGAACTGCACCTCCTTCCCCTTCCACCATCTGTGGCATACTGAGAGAATCCATACCTGGAACTGGCTAAGGGTCCCCCTACAGAAGAGATGGGGAATTTCCCAGGTGTCCTGGCCAAATTTCTCCCATTCACTATAAATACCACCAACAGCTTAATCTGGTTCACTTTCAGTTGCTTACCATCTGTATCCCCCTCCCCCAGTCGCTCCTGAAAGAAGGACTTCTAGGCCCAGTGGGCTTACCGGGTCAACAAAATTCAATAAATAAATAAGAATCTGATAGAACAGGTTCCTATTAGCAGAATACATGTGTTGGTTACTTCAGAAAACATAATTGTTTTCTGGTTTTTAACTTTGTTTGCCTCGGTAAGAAAAAACAAGATGGTGGTAGTATGAAAAAAGATTCCCCATTTGTGACAAAGGATTACCCATTTGTGACAAAGGGTTATCCATTTATGACAAAGGATCCTTTTTAGAGCAGGACATGTAACTGCTTCCTTTGAAAATAATGGGACATTTTAAAATGTAATAGATTTGGAATGGATTAATATTTTTTCACCAAACCTTTAAAAGACACATCTGTGATCCACGGCCTATATACAGTAAAATGTTCAGACCAAAATTCCACACTGTTTTTGCCCAATGGCCTGACCAAGACTTTCAACAAAAATGATAAGTTTCACATTTTATGACAATTGGTATCTCCGCACCCATGCATCCAACCAGAATTAAATGTGCCATATCAAGAGATCACCGACCCCTGATGGTGCATGCAAAATGTCATGTGAATCACTTAAATGGCTGCAAAGTTATTAAAGTGCAAATGTTTGAGTTTAACATAGAAGTGAGAGCTGAGCCCTAACTACAGTAGTGCAACCATGCCCCTATAATATATATACTGTATGTTTTATAGTGGCATGGTAGTGCCACCATGGTTAGGGTTGGTACAGCTCTTCAATGTTAAATTGAAAATTTTGCTCCTTAATAACTTTGGCGTACTTCAAAGAAATAGCCCACAATTTGGCATGTATGGTCATTCTGCCAGAGTCTCATGGTGTGAAAAGTTTCTTGATTGCATCTTGTATGGTTTTTGAAATATAAAGTGGTAAAAAACAGAAGAAAAAACATTTTTCCTATTAGTTAACATGGGATTTTTTGCCATCATCTACAGACCAGACAGAATGACATTTTTCTCTGAATTTTTCAGGGATGATGGGGTCTGTGTCAAGGATATGCCTTTGGATGGTTTAGTGAAAAAATATTTTACCATTTTTGAATTATAACAATGTTTGTGATGGCTGTAAGATGGACAGTTAAATGAAAACAGTTTGAACTGTAAAATTTACTGTTTGAACTGTAAATTTACTGTTCATTATCAGACAAATACTGTTTGTGATGTCAGCCATATTGTTTTTTTTTTTCTTGTGTTAACAAACTTTTTCTACCTAAGTACTGCCTGGTAACTAATGAACAAAACCTGTAACTAGGTCACCTTCACATACTTTGTGGGACTTTTTTATTATTATTTTAAAATTAACATTGGAAATATTAGTTAGACTGACAAGAACAGTTTTACCGGTCACTCGCTTAGTTAAGGACTATTCCACCAGAAAATAACCATTCGCAGCTCTTTGCAGTTCAAACTTTACTGTTCAAACTGAAAAGACTGTGAACAGTAAAGGTCCATGACAGTTTGAACTGTCATAGCTCCTTGGTGTCTAGTGGCACCCCTATCTGCTCATTTCCTTCCCCTGAAGATAAAATATTATGTCCTTGGTAGTCCAATGGTCTCTCCCCCTTTCCCATTCTCTGCATTTCCCATATATTGTTTCAAGTATTTCCCTGGCAGTCCCTGTGTTAGTTTTATATTCCCATTTTTAGTCCAGTGGTTCCTCCCCCTCCCCATTCTTCGATCACTATCCCCGTGTATAATTTATATATTCCCATTGGTAGTCCAGTGGTCCGTCCCCCTCCTTGTTCTCCAATCATCATGCTATCTGTGTATAATTTTTATTATTCTCAATGGTAGTCCAGTGGTCCCTTCCCCTTCTCCAGTTCTCCGATCACTGTCCTGTGTATAATATTCTCATTGGTAGTCTAGTGGTCCCTCTCCCATTCTCTGATTGCCATCCCATGTATAATTTTTTATGCCCTGGTAGTCCAGTGGTCCCTCCCTGTCCCCATTCTCCAGTTGCCATCCCGTGTAAAATTTGTTATGCCCTGGTAACCCAGTGGCCCCTCCTCATTCTCTGATCACCATCCCATGAAAAATTCATTATGCCCTGGTAGGATCCATGACAGGTCATCAAGAAAATATTTGTTGAATGACCCAACAGCAAAACCAGCAGGTGGATTGCATTTTGCAGTCAGCTGCTGGTTTGCAGAAGCAACAAGTATTTTCATAGGGGGCTTTGCCCTGAACCACCCACTTAGGATTCTCAGCTCTGAGTTGGAGCTGATTTGGGGGGTGCAGGACCCCCTACAGACAGTGCTGGGTGCCAGTGGGTTCTCTACAGTGACGTGATGCTGTTGTTGCTGTAGGGGACTCCACTGTCCACATGTTGATGTCAGGGATGCATACCGCCCTCGTAGTCCAGTGGTCCCTCCCCATTATCCAATAGCCATCCCATGTAAAATGTGTTATGCCCTGGTAGTTCAGAGGTCTCTCCCCTCTCCCTGTTCTCCGATCACCATCCTGTGTAAAATTTGTTATGCCCTGGTAGTCCAATGGTTCCTCCCTCTCCCCATTCTCTGATTGCCATCCCATGTAAAATTTGTTATGCCCTGGTTGCCCAGTGGTCCCCTTCCCCCATTCTCTGATCACTGTCCCTGATGTGTTTTTTAATGCTGAAAAAAGGTCCTTCATTGATCAGCCCCACCCCACCTCCTCCCACTCAACACCCACCACCCCTCTCCCCAGTACACACCCCACACACACTCTCACTCACCTGAACAGGTCCCAGATTCAAGATTCACTCTCTGATCGAAGACTCATCTTGTTGCTAGAACTGGCAACTACATTATGAGAAAACCAAGGTAAATGCGGTGCAATGTATTTCAATGGAGGCTTCAACTTTTATGTATAACTCAGCCATTTTTAACCAAATTGATTGCCATTGTTGCTCAGTTAGAAGCAAATTCAAAACTTTAGACCAGTATTGGTATGAAGGGCCATATCTGGAAGCCCAAAGTTGTTGTATTTCCTTGTATAACTTAGAAACAGCATGTCACTCTACAGATAAATAAGAAAAAATAGCCAAAAAAGTAAGCAGGCCAGTATTAGGGTTTGGATTGCCTAGAATAGAAAAAAAGAATATATTGAATTTGGTGGTAATCTAACTAGTCTTTATTGGTTAAATTATACTCCTCTTTTAATTTCGAAAAGGAAATCCAGTTATGCCCATGGAGAAACTGTAGGGGAGATTTTGTGCCATGGGATTGCCAGCTAGAGTTTTTTTTAATATTTTAAGTATTTTAAAATGCAGGGTTAACCAAAGGCGTTTCTCCAAAGGGTCACAAAACAGAGATTTTAGACTTCTTTGCAATTGCTTAAATATTTTCAAAAAATACTTGTACCTGTAGGTGAATCCTTAAGCTGTAATGGAAGGTTAGACAATTTAAGAACAAAATAGGGCTTTAGGCTGTATATTTGAGACATAAATCTTTTTCTATTTGCCATCAAAGAGGAGTACAAGAAGATCAATGTGCTTGATTTTGGGCTGCCCAGTGAAAATATTTAGAACCTTGTGCCGCATGATAATAGCCATAAAAATCCGGTGCAGCCAAACCTCCTAACTGTTTAGGAGCAGCCAGTTTAAGATATCTCAGTTTAGGTTTATGCCCTCATCAGAGAAATTCTGAAAGCAATTTATGTGCAAACCAATCAGCAAACCTACAAATACATGGTAAGATGGTGACCACGCTGGGCTTGCTATCATGATGGGGAGAACAGTTTATTCTCCGCAGTGATTTTTACATTTTAAACTTAAAATACTAGCTATTTTATATTCGTTTTGAGTTAGTAAGGGTTGGTTTAGTTAAGGATTTTAGGTGAGATGTTAGATTCTGTTAGTAGTGTTTTCAGGTGTAGCTTAGAGTTTTGGGAAAATGAATGTGAGCTTGACTGTTAATGCTCTTTTGTTAGTCCCTTTTAACATGCTACCACTGATTTGGTTCTTGAGCTGGTGAAGGAGAGGAGGAAAAACATAAGGCAAACTGATACCTGGCGCCGATCAGTTCTGGGGTCAGTCTACAGTTTGTTTGGAGCCTGCATTTGCAGCCTGATGGTACACAGGAGGAGAGGCAATTAACATCTAGGAATACTGTAGGAACTATCATGTTCACTCAATAGCTTGGGCGGTGCAGTGACTGGGACGTACTGCATCAGAAGACCACAGAGAAGAGATTGGTGTGGACCACTGTGGAAATCAGTGCTAGTGGTGGAGGATTGAAGAAACTGAAGTGAGCGAGGAGTTAAGGATCTTCACGTATGTCCTCGGGGGGGGGGGGAGTAAAGGTGCTTGCTTCCCAGAAGGGAGGTTGGACAGGAGAGTCAGCCGTAGGGCTGGGTCTGGACCTGAATCCTCCTAGGTGCTCAGGAGGACATCTGGTTTTAACCGGGTGGTCTCGCGGGATCCATAGTCTGTGGAATTATTCAGGCTATCCCCCCTGTCCTAGGTGGTGGGTGTGTGAGAGCCTGCCCTGCGCTTGCTGGGCCCACTTGCAGAGACCGAGGACTTTCTATGGCAAGCCTAAGAAGAATAACTCTTAATGAACTCCTTATTTGGTCAATTTGGCCAATGAATCTGTTTCCGGATCCTTGTAGAACTGGTTTGAGACATTTTCTCTCCTTTTTTCTCCTTTGTCTGGCTCAAGGGAAATGGACATTTTTAAGCAGTGAGAGTGCTTTGTATTTTAGACTTTAATATTGTTAATTCCTGGAGGCTCAGGTGAGAGCTGGTGGCCCCTTGGATGTTTTATTTGACTTAACCCCATGAAGTGAGAGTTCATGGGGGTGTTTATTACTACAAACTGGTAAGGAGAGACTAAACAGACTGCTGTATGGACTTTATATGAGGTATTGATTTATTGTTAATTTTTAGGGTGTGTCTGGGGTTTATTTTGGGGGGTTATTGGTTTTATAAAATAGGGAATTTTGTAAATAGTTTATTGTTGGATTCACTGCTGATATAGTGTTGGCAGCATGTGTTGGGACCATTTTTTGGTGGGCAGTCGCTACTCCCCCTCCAGGCTGAGGGACCTATGCCCCTTTTATAGCCCCCCCATTGCAGCCCAAGGTATATATGCATTGTCGTGCTCTGGGGATTGCTCTGAAGGGTCTGAGGGGCTGGGCCCCTGGGTCTGGTGGGGGAGGGGTGCAGGGTGGGCTGATTGGGGTAGTGGAATCAAGGAGGCACCTCAGGATGAAATGGGTCCAGGAAAGAGAACCTCCTTGCCTGGTTCCTATACCCAAGGGCTCCATGGGTAGTGGGCAAGTGGCGCACTCTTCCATGGCCTCTCATCCAACTCGGGTGGTGTTATGCAATACCAGGTCAATAAAAAACAAGACAGCAATTATTGCTGGTCTTGTTGAGACATCTGACCTGGTTTGTGTCACCGAGACCTGGCTGGATGAGAATGCCTGTTTGGTATTGGAGCCAGTGGTTCCAGCTGGGTACTCGGTGATACACTGCCCGAGATTGGATCATAGGGGCGGGGGCATAGCCATTTGTTTTAAGATGGAACTGGGCCTTTTAGAGGTTTCAGTGGGGACCACCAGATCCTTTGAGTGTATCATGGGAGCAGGTGTGGGCAGCAGGATCCTTCTCACCTACTGTCCACCCAGAGATGGGAAAGTTTTCCTGCAGGAAGTTGCAGACTTCATGGTTGACATGGTGTTGGAATCCCCCAGGTGGTTGGTCCTGGGGGATTTCAATGCCTGCGTTAATGTTGAACTCTTGCATTTTGGTCAGAACTTCCTCCAACTTATGATCTCGTTGGGCTTCACACAGGTAGTTACCACAGCAACCCATTCTCAGGGTCACTCCCTGGATCTGGTGTTCCTCCTGGGCATGGAGGCCACTGACTTGGTGGTGGAACCAGTTGGATGGTTAGACCATTACTGTATAAGGTTCAGTTTCAAGGCTCCCCCTGTGAGACCTGCCCCTTTGGAGTGGGTCCAGTTCCGCCCTTTGAAGGGTGTTACCCCAGAGGGTCTGATGGTGGTGCTGGACCTATTGAGTAGGCCATTGGAATGCTTGGATCCAGGAGACCTAGTAGGGCACTATAATAGTATGGTGCTGAGGGCCCTGCATTCCATAGCTTCTGTCTGAGTTCACCCGCTCCCTCTCCATCCTCGGTCCCCTTGGTTTGATGGGACTTTGAGGAGGTTGAGGAGAGTGGGGTGAAGATTGGAATGTTGTTGGCGGAAATCTGGCCAGGAGGAGGACAGACTTAGGTTGATGGCCCATTATTTGGACTATCAATCAGTAATCTCCCGTAAGAAGGTAGAGTTCCTGTCCAGGGAGATTGCTCCGACAAAGAATTGAATAGCACAGCTCTTCCAGACCATGGATAGGCTGTGCAATCCAGCCTGCCTCCGGGGCTGGAAAGCTTTTTCACAATTAAAATGTGATGAGTTCACTCAATTCATTGCAGATAAGGTGTCCTCCATCAAGTCGGAAATCTGCCTGACTCATTCAAATGTGTACAGTGGTGGTCGATGCGAGGGCACAAGCATCTGGTCTGTCTGGACAGATTTCAATCAGCCAGCGATCATGGATATCGTGAAGATTACTCAGAGCTTGCGACCGACTTACTGTAGTTTGGATCCTGGTCCAACCCACCTCCTTGTGGGGTGTATGGATGTCATCAGACTGACCCTTGCTGAGATAGTCTGGTGCTTGCTGGATCAGGGGGTGTTTCTGGACCCCTGAAGGAGGCTATGGTGACACTCCTTTTAAAGAAATCTTCCTGCGACCCAGACTGTCTTGTGAACTACAGACCGGTCTCTAACCTACCCTTTTTGGGCAAGGTTATTGAGAAGGTAGTCATGCTGCAGTTCGAGAACTTTCTTATCACCCACGAAGTCTATGATCCTCTCCAGTCCAGTTTCAGGAAGAGGCATAGTACAGAGACGGTGTTCGTTCGGGTACTTAATGATCTCCTAATAGTGAGGGATCCGAGGAATCATTTGATTCTGGTACTCCTTGATCTCTCTGCAGCATTTGACACTGTGGATTATGGGGTGTTGCTGGAATACCTGCGGCTACTCTGCAGACTGTTGGGGACAGTCCTCAGGTAGTTCCATTCTTTCCTCACAGGCAGGACTCAGAGGGTGGTGTTTGGGATTTTTTCCTTGGCCCCCTTCTCCCTGTCTTGTGGGGTGCCACAGGGTTCTGTGCTATCCCCCATGTTGTTCATGGTGTATATGTTGCTGTTGGGAGACATTATAAGGTGGTATGGGCTGAGTTTTCACTACTATGCAGATGATACTCAGCTCTACATGTCCTTTGTACCCAAACAGGACAGTGCGATCTCAGTCTTTAACAACTGCCTCTCTGAGATCCAAGACTGGATGAGTGCTAACTGGTTGAGACTGAATCCAGACAAGACTGAGGTGTTGGTTGTGGACTCAGGTCAGAGGGTAGAGACGTTGACTCCTGGACAACTGTCTGGCCATGTGCTAGGGGTAACCAGTTGAGACCTTCTGAATGGGTGTAGAATCTGGGCGTTGTGCTTGATAATGAACTGACACTAAAAGTGCAGGTATCAGTAGTTGTCAAGTCCTCATTTTATCATCTGAGGAACATCACCCACATAAAACATTGGATCATGCCTTAGTGTCCTCTCATCTGGATTACTGCAATGCTCTATACCACAGGTTACCGGGGGTGGATCGCCATTGCCTGCAGCTGGTGCAGAATGCTGTAGCCAGGTTGTTGACAGGATTGTTGAGAACTAGCCACATCACACCTGTGCTGTGTGAACTGCACTGGCTGCCAGTGGGATGGAGGATCACCTTCAAGGTCATGTTGCTGACCTATAAGACCCTGCATGGACAGGGACCGGGTTTCTTGCAAGACCTCCTTCAGCCTAACTATCCCCTCTACCCCCTCCACTCCACTGATGAGGGATTGCTAGAGGTTCCCAGGGTCTGTTTTCAGACATCAGGTGCTAGGGCTTTTTCTTTTGGAGCCCCAACCCTGTGGAACTCTCTACCTCATCGGATTAGAGAGTGCCAGTCCACCGAGACTTTTAAATCCACATTAAAAACTTATTTATTTGAAAAGGTATTTGGGGATAATGTTTAATTCTGTGATTGCTGCCTGTTATTTTATATTTTTTATTTGATTTAATGTTTTCATATTGTATATGCGCTTTAGTTTGTGGAAAAGCACTTTAAAAATAAAGTTTGATTGATAGTTCAAGAAACCATCTATATGTTAAATGGATTGTCAGAATTGTTATAGGATAATGTATCCTTCATAATATATTCATCTTTATTAAGCTCAATTTACCCCAGAGAGAAAGGGGTCATTTATCCCATCTATCTAAGTCTAATTTTATTAAGCTTAAGGGGAGAGTAAAATTTTTACGAATCATGACAGAATCAGATATAGAAATATAAACACCAAGGTATAAAAACTCTGGTAAATTTCACTGAGCACAAAGGTGAAATATCATTCCTGCCAGTATGTTTGTTTAGCGGTAGAACTTGAGTCTTATCTATATTTAATGTGTAGTTTGAAATAGAATTAAATCTTTCAATCTTAACTAGCATATGAGTTAAAGAATTAGCTGGGTCTTGCAAATGAAGCAAAAGATCATCAGTATATGCTGAGATCTTATATTGCTGGGATCCTATATTAATACCAATAATATGTGGATTAAGTTTGATAGGCGAAATGAAAGGTTCAGTATATAAATTAAATAAGAATGAGGAAAGGGGGCATCCCTGATGTACCCCATTACATAACTGGAAGAGGATGAAAAAACCTTATTGCATCTAACTTTAGCAGTAGGATGGGTATATACTAGTCTTAACCAGTTAAAAAAGTCTACAGGGAATCCAAATCTTTCCAATGTATAAAAAGGATATAGCCAAGAGACTCTATCAAAAGCTTTTTCTGCATCGAGTGAGGCAAGAACCGCTGGGATTATTGCCCCCTCGATGCAGAAATTATATGCTGAAATTTCCTGAGGTGATCAGAAGAATGTCTATTAGACGTAAAACCAACCTGTTTTGGGCTTATTAATTTAGATTGGACTCTCTGGATTCAAAAGGCAAAGGCATGTGTCAGAATTTAACAATCTATATTCAAAAGAGGTATAGGCCTGTATTTATTAACACTAGTGGAGTCTTTCCCTGTTTTTAGTTAGAGTGAAATAATAGATTCATGAATAGACTGATCTAAATCACCCAATTCATATGCATCTACAAGCACCCAATGAAGATGAGGCAGTAAACGCTCAGAAAAAGCCCTATAAAACAAAAACAAAACTCCATCAGGGCCTGGGGCTTTATTAGTAGCCATAGTGTTTGTGCAGAATGTAGTTTGGCCACTGTAAGGGGAGAAAGCAAAAATTCATAGTCCATAGAATCTAGCTGTGGTAAATCACATGAATCCAAATAATTATCTACCACGTGAAGATTAGAATTCAGATCTCCTATACTGTAAAAGGTGGCATAACATTTATAGAACTCTTCAGCTGTTAGTTTGGTTTGAGTTACAGACTTTTGAGTTGTAAAATCATATATACATTTAATGGTTCAAGCTGTCTCTTACTGTTTAATACACATCACTAACAGCCTACTTGGACGTTCCCCAGAGGAGGCATAGTTAAGTTTGGATCTGAATATACTGAATTCTGCTTGTGTTCTATTTAATTTATGATATTGTTCCCTACAATCAATTAACTGTTTTAATAAACTGTCTAAGTAGGAATGGGAAATTTGAGTTTCTAAGGACCTGATTGAATTGAAAAGCTCATTAGATTCAGCTAATTTCTGCTGTTTAAGTTTAGAAGCCATGCATATAATATCAGCATAAATGGTACACTTATATGCCAACCATAAGGTAGAATATTGAGCTACTGAACCCTGATTTTCTTTAAAAAAAATGAATAGTAAAATCCTTAAGGAATGAAGTTATATGTTCGGTCTTTAGCAACGAGTCATTCCACCTCCAAATTTTGTCTGCTTTTGCATCACAGATCACTTGTAAAGTCAAATATACTGGAGAGTGATCCAAGATCCCATGGGATAGAATCAGGGCTTGTGCAATACCTACTAATAATGAGTGGCTTATTAAAAAGTAGTCAAGCCTTGACTGTGTATTGTGAGGAAATGAAAAAAGGTAAAATCTTTATCTTTTGGGTACAATGTTCTCCGTGGATCAATCAGAGAATGCGAATATACTAAATCTCTGATAGCCTGTTGGTTCTGTGAAAGGGAAGCAGTGTAAGATCCAGTCTTGTCCAAATCATTGTCAAAAATGACATTCCAGTCACCTTCTATTATATGTGGGATATATGGCTAA
This sequence comes from Neoceratodus forsteri, assembly GCA_016271365.2. Taxonomy (NCBI): domain Eukaryota; kingdom Metazoa; phylum Chordata; order Ceratodontiformes; family Ceratodontidae; genus Neoceratodus; species Neoceratodus forsteri. The sequence goes on along the minus strand of CM028130.1, from coordinate 271,548,781 downwards.
TTAACCAATTGTAAGGAAAAATCCACAAAAAGTTGAGAATCATCCTTGTTAGGTCCATAAACTGAAGTTAATAAAATCTTCATATCATCCAGCGTACCTACTATAATAATAAATAGGGCCTTTGAATCAAAAATCAAATGGTGAAAAGTAAAATTAACATTCTTTGCAATAAATACAGCTACCCCCACTCTTTTTTATTTACCACAACACCAAAAACTTGACTCTTCTAACACCTCTTCAAAAATAAAGCATCCTTTGTCAATAAATGGGTTTCCTGCAAAAAATAATTATAGAGGGATTAAATCTCCTTAAATGAACAATAATTTTAGATATTTTTGCGGGGAATTAGCACCTTTGACATGCCAGGAAATAAAAGTAAAACTAATTCATCTGAATTACATATGTCACAAAATTCTATGTGATTTCCATTTACATAAATGTCCTGGCACAGCCCTCCATATTATAAAAAACATAAATATAATGGTGAATAACTTACAGAATTCCCCTGCGTTTAAGCCAAAAATACAAAAATAATTCCCAGCCCCATACACTTCACTCTTATTTCCATGACAATCGAACCAAAAGTAAACCCTGCAATATAATACATATGTCACAGAGTATATGTAATAGCAAAACAAGTTGTTTTCAACCCCACCCACACTACTTTGTGACCAAAATGTCATCCTATGGGGGCATCACATAACGGGTCATCTTCGGGTCAATATAACAAGAATAATTAAACCTCCTAGGAGATAAACTCAATAATATAACTGTTGGAAAATATAAAATATGAGACATCACAACATATATTAATAAAATACAAAAAACAAGTAAAAATATTATAATATCAACACCCCATTTTTAAGTTATCAAATGTTCTTAGAGAATTGGAGAACAAACTAAAATGCCAACTCAACCCGGTAAATAATATAGTTACCAAATTAATGTTAGAGAGCCAGAAAAAAAGAAAGAATATAACTGGCACCATCTTTTTAGACAGTATTCTGTATTCAGAACTTGTTATTTAAAAAAAAAGAAAGAATAGATAGTGTGCCTCATTAGACTCTCTAGTAAATTTAACCCCTCAAACCTTCAAGCAGGTAAAGACAATGCAGTATTATTTATTCCCTATCAACAACTATATAGTTGAGTTAATCAAAATCACAAACATGGAATTTGATAAATGGCCAAACTGGCCAAAGAAATTTTTTACAAGAATCAAACAGAGGTAGGCATGCTACATTAGTAGCACTATTTCTAGAAGCAGTAAAGGAATAAAAAGCTATAAAAACATTGCACCAAAAATGCCTCATTAAATAAACTGAAGTAAGTCTCTATATGCAGTTTGGTGTATATTATCTTGGAAAATATATCCAAACTGTATCTTGTCCCAGCACACAAAAATGCATATGGCCAATACAGAGCTCTATAGTCAGCAAACAATTCCTAGCATTTAGAACCCACCTTAAAAGTGTACTTAATAAAAACTATCGTATCATGTGAAATATAAAAACATTACAATGAGTATCTATAATGTATAAGATACATCAGAAGATACTAAAACATCTTTGCAAGGAAAACAACACCCATCTTAAATTGTCTATGCCTTAAAAAGCAAAGTGGAAAGCCACATGAACCACAGACAAAAATACAATTACCGGGTTCATTTTAAAGATCACAAAAGAAAGAATATAACTGGCACCATCTTTTTAGACAGTATTCTGTATTCAGAACTTGTTATGTAAAAAAAAAGAAAAAAGAATAGATTGGGTGCCTCATTATACTCTGTAGTAAATTTAACTCCTCAGACCTTCAAATATGTGAAGACAATGCAGTATTATTTATTTCCTATCAACAATTATATAGTCGAGTTAATCAAAATCACAAACATGGAATTTGATAAATGGCTCATCTGGCCAAATACATTTTGTACAAGAATCAAATAGAGGCAGGAACACCATGTTAGTAGCACTATTTCTAGAAGCAGTAAAGGAATAAAAAGCTATAAAATCATTGCACCAAAAATACCTCATTAAATAAACTGAAGTAAGTCTCTATATGCAGTTTGGTGTATAACATCTTGGAAAACATATCCAAACGGTATCTTCTCCCAGTACACAAAAATGCATATGGCCAATACAGAGATCTATAGACAGTTCCTAGCATTTAGAACCCACCTTAAAAGTGAACTTAATAAAAACTATTGTGCCATGTAAAATACAAACACATCACAAGTACCTTCAGCCCACCACTAGACCCCTTGCAAGCCTCAAACCTTGTACCCCTTACTCCAAAGTCTGCAGCTCAACCGCCAAGCCAAAGAACCAGGCCAATATCTACCTCTAATTTCAAGGTTTTAACCCTTCCTTCTTAGAAACAAAAATACCTATCTTCAGTCCTGCTGCTGTTTTCAAACCCAGTACCCTTGCTATCAGAGTCAGCAGCTCTACTACTTAACCATTGCATCTGGCTATCTCATTCTGACTATCTAAGACTCTCATAGTCTCTGACCCCCCCCCAGTCTGCCAAAATATTTCACCATTTCTCTCTTGGTGCCACTGCAGGTATTGAACCCTGTACTCTTGCTATTTCACTCAGCAATCACATCAGACTATTGTTTGTGATAGGTTTTAAGACTCTAAAAGCCTCTAACCCCCATAGTCTGCCGAAATATTGCCTGGGTGCTACTGAAGGCTTTGAACCCTGTACTCTGCTGCTGCAGCCACCTTCCTGGGACCTTTTCTATCACCCTAGGCAAGTCTTGAACCTGATACCTTATACACTTGAAGTGAAGGCTCTACCACTGTACCAAAGTGTTGACTACGCTTATGGGTAGACCTTTCACCCTCTTCTACCCATCTCATTACTGCTATCTGCAGACCCATCCTAAGATGACTGCCCACCTTCTCTTGTCATGCCTCTCCCTCCTTCTTCTCATGTGGCCTCCATCTAACCCAGGTGTCCCCATGGCTCCACAGGTCCCCTACTCTGGGGCCCCAGAGTCGCCTCCCTCCTTCTCTACTATCTCCTTGCACCCCAACCTATCATACCCTCCTCCCAGTCCCCACCTAGCTTCCCCCCTTTGCACCTATGGGCAACTTATTGTACTAGCCTGCACATCCTGTACCTCTTTGCCCACTCCTTGTGTCTCTAAGCTCTCCCACTCCTACTATCTCGCTCAACGCAAAAATGCCTTCCACACCCCCCTGATCAGGGCTGTACTTCTCCTCCTACTCTTGTCAGGGAACATTCATTCCAACCCTGGCCCAACCCACAATAACTCCTTGACTAGATCCCCTGGGCTTCTTATTGCTTCTATGAATATCTGCAGTCTCCTGAAGAAATTTGATTCACTCCAATGTTGGGTCACTGTCCACAAACCTGACATCATCTCCCTAGTCGAAACCCGGCTATCTGACTCTATTCCTGACTCCCTTGTCTCACTCCCTGTCTACTCCCTCTTTCGAGAAGGCCGTGTAGGGAGACGAGGTGGAGGCTGTGCTATTTATATCAAAGACTCCCTTCCTGGAGTAGCCCTCCCAGCCCCTGTCCTTAAACTCAGGGCCAAGGCCCTTACCCTAAAACTTACCAGCGACCCCTCTAAAGGCCCCCCTCTTTCTAACCTCCACCTATATTCCCCCAAAAAATCAAACTCAGGCCCTGGTCCCTCTAATAGAGTATCTCACCTCTCTACCACATTCCCCTGAGCATATTCTCATGGGTGATCTAAACATAAACTGGCTTAGCCCCGCATCCTCCTCCACCTGTGACTCCTTTACTGCTATTGACCTAACGCAACTTGTTACCCAACCAACAAGAGTGAACCCCACAATGGGGTCGAGCACTCTTCTGGATGTAGTCCTCACCAACCAACCTAACCAAGTTTGCAATCTACAAGTCCTTCCGGATGGAATCAGTGACCACTCCCATATTCTTTTCTGTTGGATTACGTCCCTAACCAAACCCACTGCACAGGCCACCCTACGGCGGCGGTTGCGACCAGGTGGCCTGAGAGGCCTGAAGCAACTTCTAGCCCAAGTTGACTGGTCTCCCATTGAGACCGCCCCCAACCTTGATTCGGCCCTGGCCTTCTTCACCTTAATGTTTAACAAAGCTTGTGATATCTTCGCACCCCTAACCAAACTTCGTTCCAAGGTACGGCATACTCCCTGGGTCACCCTTCTCTACTCCAACTCCTTAGGCACAGGGATAACCTGTGGCACCTAGCCATGGAAACTGGCCACCCTGCTGACAGACAGGCATATGCTGCTGCCCAAAATAAATGTACCTGGGCCATATGCAAAGCAAAGGCCGATCATTATCGGGCCTCATTCACCTCATCCTGGGGGAATGCTAGAACCTTCTGGGATAACATCAAACAACTAAATGATGGTACACGCTCTCCTCCACCTTCCCAAATCAATATTGAGGGTATTATCTCTACTGATCCTACCCTCATTGCTAACCATCTCAATAAATCCTTTACTGACCTTAGCTCTGTATACTCCCTAGCAACTTTTTGGACCCCCCACTCTCCTGACCCTGTTCCCTCACATGCATCTTTCCACTTCCACTGGGTTACTGTCAATGAAGTCAGACCATATCTGACCAAGGCCCTAAGAAGCAACACCACTGGCAGTGACTCCTTGGACCCCAGACTCCTCAGCCTGGCATTGGACCAGGTCATCACCCCAATCACTAGCCTCTTCAACAAATCACTCTGTCTAGGGAAATTTCCATCAGCCTGGAAAATTGCCACTGTCACTCCCATGCATAAGGGTGGAGATAGGGCCCTTTCCGGTAATTATCATCCCATCTCAATCCTCTCACCACTCTCAAAAGCCTTAGAGAAAGTAGTATCCTCCCAAATATCTGAGTTTCTTACCAAATACAGTATCCTCTGCCCTGAACAACACAGCTTCCCGTGCTGGGCACAGCACCAATACCACCCTCATCGAGTTTTCTAACTTCCTCCATTCCTCCCTGGACTTGGGCTCTCTTGCTGATGCAGTGTTCATTGATCTGTCAAAAGCCTTTGACACCTTATCCCATCCTCTCCTGCTGGATGCACTCAGTGCTGCTGGCTTTGCTGCAAGACCTGTCTCATGGTGCTCCAGCTATCTGTCTGCCCGGTTCCAGCGTGTAAAAATCAATGGCACCCTCTCTGACCTCTGCCCTATCCGATCTGGGGTTCCCCAGGGTTCTATTCTTGGGACCCTGCTCTTTTCCCTTTATCTCAACACTCTGCCAGGTGCCTGTACTGGTAAACTCCTCCTTTATGCAGATGATGCTGTTATCTTCGCTTCTGACTGTAACCCCACCACCCTCCAAGATTCCCTGCAATTATCCTATAAAGACGTGGAAGCCTGGTTTAAAGAACATAGACTTGTTATCAATCTTAAAAGACCAAATCTATGATCTTCTCCACCCCAAAACAAAGCTAGTAATTTCCAACTTCAAGTCTTCGCCAGCTCTATGTTCCCACTCGAACAAGTTTACACATACAAATACCTTGGGATAACCTTTGACCCTGCCCTCACATTCCATTCCCATATCTCCGCTTTAGCCTCCACCACCAATATTAGGTTGGGAATCCTTTACGCCACAAACACTGTCTCCCCCCCGATGCCCTCCGACTCACAGTTATGTCCTCCATTCTGTCACTTGTTGACTATGGCTTACCAGTCTACGGGCTGCTGACCAGACCTCGCTAAACAAAATCCACCTCACCTTAAATAAGGCCTGTTGACTAATCTTAGGTGCTCCCAGACTTACACATACCTGCCATCTTTATTCCCAGGCAAATCTGCTCAATCTTGACGAACGTCTTAGGTATCAAACCTGCATCCTTACAAAAACTCTCCTTGGGCTCTCTCCTCCTGGTTTGACTGCCGTTATCCACCATGTAAACTCACTAGCTTCAACACGGTCCTCCTGTAAAACCAAGTTGAAGGTACCTAGAGCAAGGATCTCTCATGGACAACGGGCTTTCCTCTACGTGCCCTTCTTGGTACAATTCCTCCTGCCAGTATCTCAGACACCCCACAATCTCTTGCTTTAAACTACCCTCTGGAACCACCTTTTCACTACTCACAGCTGTTGCTGTTTCTAAGCTATCTTGCTCACTCTCTGACAAAGCCCCCTGTTGGCTGCTCCAAATCCTCTACCTTCTACCCTTGGTTCCTGTTACCTCCCTGTTGACCCGCTTACAACACACTGTATTGATATCCTATGTTTTTGCTGATGTTCTAGTTATTTCCTGAACAATGTTAACTTCACCAATCCTGTATGTTGTAAATTGTTGATCTCATTTGTCCTCCTGTATCCTCAAAAAAACTGTACACTGTTTCTCTGTACCAAGTTGTTATCACTGTATTGTCCTCTCTGTGACGAGGTACCTTTGTAAACGAGCCTCTGGCTCAAAGGTTGTAAACTGATACTTAATAAATAAATAAATAAATAAATAAATAAATAAATAAGATACATCAGAGGATATTAAAATATATTTGCAAGGAAAACAACACCCATCTTAAATTGTCTATGCCTTAAAAAGCAAAGTAGAAAGCCACATGAACCCCAGACAAAAATACAATTACCTGGTTCATATTGAAGAGCACAAAAGTAAATATTAAAACTGTCATCAATTGTTAAACTTAACACTTTGTTCAAAACTAGCCATTAGGACATAATAAGAAATAAAGCACCACCATGAGGCTGTTCATTAAAGTTAAACATCTTGAACCTTCGAGCAAAAATACAAAGCATATTAGGAGAAATAAAACAGTCATTTTCGTTTTTACTTCTTATGGCATCAACTAGTCAGGCTAATCCGTACTTAAAACTAGTGAAATTAAAAATGAATAAACAGCTGAAAACGAATGTATGGAAACATCAGAACCAAAGCAAAGACAACATTTGTAATGTTAAATTGATAAATCAAAAATGTTCTGTAACTTAACCAAGGGAGTCCATTACGTATTTCTGATGTATAAAGTATTTTTTTTTAAAGGGGGAAAGTATTGTCCAAACTATGTTTTCTTCTAGAAAGTAAAAGTGCTTTTATCTAGTGTAGATATCTTATTGACAGTTTGCAAAAAGGAGCCATCTTGCCTTTCTCCAATGCACTATCTTAGGAAATCTGGAGCAAATAAAGAATCTCGTCTGCTAGGATCATAGAACTAATGGAAATAACCTCTTAGTTCTGTTCATTGGTCCATGCTTTCTTGATGAGGAAGTAGGGAAGCTGGTTTAGGGAACAGATCTGGCAGTATAGTCTGCAACTGTTGTTTAGCAGAGTCTGCAGATTGAAATGAGAAATAACCATGTGATAACATAATTGTCAGTCTAGCAGGGAATTGAATCCTGAATTTAATGCTTCCCTGATGCAAGCACTTTTTAATGTCTTGGTAAGCTTTTTGTTGTTCCTGGACAGCCTGGCTTACATCATTAAAAATATAGAAATGATGCTGTGGCCAATAAAGGGCTGGCTGGGATCTTGCAGCTTGCTGAATTTTAACTTTATCCTGGAAATTAAAGAAATTACAAATAATTGCCCTAGGTCTCTCACCCTGTCTAGGTTTTGAGTGAATGGACATATGTGCCCTTTCTACAAGGTAGGCTTGTCCAGACTCCAGAGGACCTGCAATATGGCAAAAAAGAGAGTTTACAAAATGGAGCATATCAGTTTGTTTGGCTCTTTCGGGTATACCAATAAGCAGTAATTTATTCCTTCTCGACCTGTTTTCCAGGTCATCTGTTTTCGCTTCAAGTTTTTGTAGCCTTCTTGTTAGGGTAATAACTTCTTTATCTGCTGACTGGGATCGATCCTCAAGCAAGCTCGCTCTTACCTCTGCATCAGAAACTCTAGTAGTTAAAGCCACCATGAAAGATTTTTCTAGCTTTTACATCTGTAACTAGTTCAGTTAGAATAGCCTTAATGGCATTAAATTCAAAGTAGATAGGCATCTGGTTCTTTATCCTGAGGCTGATCTTTGGCAGAGGCAGGGCCACCAGATTTTGATTCAGATTTGTGCCTCTTAGACACTTTCTGCTGTTTAGGGCTGTGTAGAAGAGCTGCCAGCGATGTCTTTTTCTGTGGATCTTGTTCTGCCATCTCTCCCTTCAGATTGCTTACCACTACAAGTTGCGAATGGAGAAAGCAGTAAGTGTGTATATATATATATATCTATGCCAGGAAGTGAAAAAAAAATGATTAAGAATTAGTTTAATGTAACTAGTGATCCCCGACGAGAATCACCACCAAGCAACAACCTCCATAGCTGCTACACTGGAAGATATCATTTTTTTTTTACCATTCACATTTTTTGCTTAACTCAAAAACCTTATAACTCTAAACTGTATCATATTTTTTTCAGGAAGCCTTCTAAAGAAACTCCTTTGGCATAGGCCCCTTCAACCCTGACCATTTCATGAAAAAAAATTCCACACCATCTAGGTTGTAGGGGACAGCAAAAAAATTGGAGGCAGTATAGTGCAGTGGTCTAAGGCTCTGAGCTGCAAATTTGGTGACATCTAGCAGAGTAGACCTGGGTTTGAATCCCACAGCTTCCACTTGCATACTGTGTGACCCTCAGCAAATCACTTGTGCTCCCAGGTCGCTCCTGTAAAAAAGCTTTTAGCTTAGTGTGCTATACCTGATTAAACAACTAAATAAAAAAAAAAAAGTATAGGCTATTTTTTACCATTTTTTTTTGGTACTCTGTGTCTTGGAAAGTGAACAAGATACTGTCACAGAACTTTTCATATCTTGCAGCTCTTGACAGCCATGTCAAAGTTTAGGCAATTTTGTCAAACAACACCTAAGATACTCAGGTGCAAAAATTGTGGATTAACATTAAACACCCTACTCAACCCTAAATATAAGGGTGCTATTGCACCCCTATATTATATAGATATGGGATATGCTACTTCACATTGTAAATATTGCTGATATTTTTGTTCAAGTGCTGCTGCTTGATTCAATGACATCACGAGTGGCAAAGCCACAATTGATTTCTGGGAAAATCTGCACAAGAACAAAAATTTCATTCATTCAAACATTCCTTTTTCTTTTTTGTTGAACTATTAAACTATTCAAACATTGATGAAAAGGACATAATTGGTTGTCTGTTTTTTATAGCTGAACCAGGAGAGTGTTTAATCTGAGGAATGCATCAGGTTTGGGAGTAATGTTACTATGGCAGCACGCATTAGGAGCTGTAAGACAGTAAGGGATTGGGAAGAAAATCACAGATCTTTAGTGTTTTTTCATTAATGAAATGTGTTTGTGGTTGTTTGTTACTTGTTTGTTGACTAAGTGTGATAAAAGAATGTAACGACAATCATTTTACCTTCAATCTGAGTCATAATCATACAGATTATATAGTCTTCTTGAGGAGGTCGTAGAATCAAAAACCGTGGGGGGATTCAAGAATGCATAGGACAGACATAAGGTAATTCAAATGGGGGGGTAGGAGGAAATAGGCTGTTGGTTAACTAGGATCTGCAGCTTATCCGTTAGGTAGAGAAATGGGCAGACTAGGTGGGCCAAGCGGTCCTTATCTGCCATCAAATTCTATGTTTACTATGTCTTGGCTTTTTGACATCTGCAGCTTGCTTATACTGTACTGTATATCCTCCAAGACACTACTATACATGTTGGAAGATGACGTTGGGACCAAACAGAGTTACCAGGCTTCTGGTGTGGCTATCTACAGTAACTGAAGTACAGACTTGAGGCCTTGAAGAATATGGTTCTGAGATGCAGGATGAGGCACTGTGCACAGGATTTTCTGTACACTGGTTGAAGAGATTTAAAATATAGCATTTTTTTTCCCATTTAACACAGGATATTCCCACTTTGGACATTTTATATGTCTGAAGACGTACCATACTTCAGTAGATGGAATGTTAGCATTAATAAGCTTCTGTATGGAGGTTTCATAAGTGCTGTAATTTGTAATTCATTTCTCTTTTGCTAAACCAGCACTAAGTTGAATTTTATGCATCGTTTGTCGGAGTTCATTCAAGCCTATTATTACATTCCTGAACAAAAGAGAAAATCCAGGCTTAAAGATAATATTTGGGGCAAGGTAGAATTGTGAATCATGAGTTAAGGTACATTGGAGACTGTTTATTGTATAGTTCACATACTGGAAATGAGTTTCTGGCAAGGTTCTGTTACCTTTCAGTTGTTAATTTGTCCAACCACACACTGACTACTGGAGAACTGAATGTACTTTCAAAGGGCCTCACTTTCTGCCCAACAAAACCACTGGATACCATACTGTTTTGTGGTGAACTAGAGGAGTACTTCCGTAGATTGAGACTTAAAGAATTCTTTCATGGCAGGGAAGAAATCACTGGTAGTGAAGACAGTGCAAACAGCAATAATGTAATGGATAAGAAAAAGGAATCTGATTTTACCCCCTCAAGTGGGCGTAACAAAAAACTAGACAATTAGTTTCCGCCAACAAGTCAGTGGTCAGATCCTTACCAGGCAAAACAAACCCATTATAACCTCTCTCCACTGGAACGGAGAGCTATAGGGGCACTGAAATCAAACCACAACATTGTCATCAAAAAAGCTGATAAAGGTTCTGCAGTGGTGATTTTAAACAGAGAGGATTATATTACTGAAGCTAATAGACAGCTAACAGATCTTACATACTACAGAGAACTGGAGAATGACCCCACTACAAGATATAAAGATGAACTATGTGACTTAATTAAAACTTTTCCTGACCATGTCCGAGAGAAACTAACTCACCTCATCCCTGCTGAACCAAAGCCAGGGACATTCTACATGCTGCCTAAAATACATAAACCTGCAATCCAGGGAGACCCATAGTCTCTGGTAATGGTACCTTGACTGGGGGATCTCAGGGTTTGTAGAGACCATTTGGAAACCGCTGGTTATGGAAAGAGACAGTTATATCCAGGACACTACGCACTTTTTGCGTGACTTTCTGGTTATAAGGATTTACCACCTGATACCATTTTAGTGACAATGGATGTAACATCCTCTAAACTAATATTCCACACACAGATGGCATTGCAGCATGCCTTAAATACATACATGAGAAAGGACCTGACCAAAACATCAACCCTGGGTGGTGGGGAACTTATGGAATTCATTTTGACACATAACTTCAACTTCAATGGTAAACATTATGTTCAAACTATGAGAACAGCAATGGGCACCAAAATGGCTCCACAGTATGCTAACCTCTTTATGGCTGACTTGGAGGAGGATTTTTAAGGCAGTATCCCCACAAACCACTGGCTTATTTCCGTTACATTGATGATTTGTTTATCATCTGGACGGAAGCACAGATGCACTCAAAGATTTTCATCACAAACTTAGTAATCTCACCCTACTATAAAGCTTACCTTGGAGTACTCTACCACCAAGGTTAACTTTCTGGACACCACAGTCATCATTAAGGATGGAACCTTACATACATGTATTTACAGGAAGCCAACAGACAGACAGAGATACCTGCACAGGAAAAGTAACCACCCAAACCATACAAAAAAATCTGTCATATACAGTCAAGCACTTCGTTGTCAACGTATTTGTTCAAATGAGGATGACAGAGATACACATTTGGCTATGTTGAAAAACACCTTTATGGAGCAGGGACACTCTTCCAGGGAAATTGACAGGATAACAGAACGGGCAACGCAAGTACCAAGACAACAACTACTTCAATATAAAGAAAAGACAGCTACAGAAAGAATACCCTTGTAGTCACATATCATCCAGACCTTGAATGTCTGCGTAAGATTATTAAAGATCTCCACCCAATATTTAGTGAGGATGACACCTTAATTGTATTTTTAAGGAACTCCACTACTATCTTTAAACAACCACCAAATGTATCCAGCCTAATTATTAAGAGCAAACTTTCACGGAACAGATACCATGTCACACAATGGCACACGACCTGCAATCAACGCCCCTGTAAGACTTGTAGGGCTCATTTCTACCTCAGACTGTGTGATTACATCACAAAACAGACAATTCCAGGTGCATGGAGTTATACATGCATGTCACGACATGTTGTTTATTTCATTCAGTGCAAGAGATGTCCACAAACAGGTTATGTAGGAGAGACACACCAACAGCTCCGCACTAGGATGAACTCACACAGACATACTATTTCAGCAAGGAAGACTGAAAAACCAGTGGGCATCACTTCTCCAGCCTGACCACTCAGTCTCAGATATGTCAGTAATGGTCTTAAAAGGAAATCTCAAAAACACACAACAGAGATGAGCTTTGAGATTAAACTTATTTTACATCTCAATATGGTAGCAGATGGGATGAACGTGGATCTTGGCTATGGGACACTACAGAAACTAACATCCACAGACCTTTTCTTCTTCAAACTGACATATTATAGGACTTCAGCATGTGTGAGATGTGGATGCGTGTGTTATGTGTGTGGGTATATGTTGATGGTATGTGATATAACAGATGTGGGGCTTGCTGTCACATTGAGGTAAGTCTCTATTTAGCTATATGGAGTTATAATGTGTTACTATTTTTATTTCACACATAAAGAATTTCTCCTTACTTTTTATCTTTGCCTGTGGGGATTGATTCCATTGCACCATATTCAGATTACCCAGCCTGCTAGTGTACATACAGGAGTGTTATCTTATACTGTTATATATAATTTTTGTAACTCTGTACATATTGGGATGTGTGATCTCATTTGCTTGGGGGTCCTGCACAGATCTTTTTACATTAGGCTAATATTGTAGTAATTTACTCAGGATTTCATGACAAGTTGTATTCCTTTGGGGAACAACTGCAGTGACTGAAGTTAATATAGGTTCACTAGGAGAGAGAGTGAGTGTGTGTGTGTGTGTGTGTCTCTGGGAGAGAGAGAGAGAGAGAGAGAAGGAGGGGAGAGAGAGAGACAACATCTCCTTTAAGCTATGTATCTCCCCCACCCACATTATTGTGATGTGGGGTGGGTTAGATTGTATTGTTTGTATGAACAGGAGGAGATAAATTACATTTTTATCTCTTTTTCAGATTCCCTAGACACTTGTGGTACATCAAGTTGCTACATTCTCAGTATATATTGACATCAGTACATATCAGGCTGCATGGTCTTAATTCCTTGAGGTTCCTCGACTAGAGTTTTTTGTTTGACACTAATATTATCAATTTATATTTAAATTATCATTTATATAGTCCTGAGGTTTTGTAATTTCTTGGGCCTTTTATTTAGCTTGAGAATACAGCTGGGTTAATGTCCAGCTAGGTTTACATCACACAATGTGCACTGATGTTTTTTTTAGACAGCTTTACTGGTAATTCTTGTCTTTAATGCATACATTGTAATTTCATGAGCCCTATAACTATCTTAGTTTGTCTTTAAGTTGGGTGGGTTTGCCTTCAGTAATCATATCCTATACTGACTGTGACACTCATGGCTTGATTTGGGAGTTATCTGCTTCAGCAGTGTTATCTTATGTCAATTAAATTTATGTGCAGTAGGATTCTTGGTATGTGTGTTGCACCAAGCACATCTGAACCCAAGGTTCTTTCGGACTGAGGGCAGTATTGTACTGTTAAACTTCTCTGACATCATCTTCTGTTTTTTTTTTTTTTTTTTAAATGAGTATTTTAAACCAATGGGGATTTTTTTCTGTTTTTCTCTGCATTATCTAGCTGTTATAAGTATTGTATTTTCTAAACAACTGCCATGAGCTTCTGAAGAAGGACTGGTTGGTCCGAAAGCTAGAGCACTTTGTTCTTGTTGTTACATCTATGTTGGTCCATTAAAAGGTATCAAATCATTTGCTTCTGGATCTATTCTTGCAAGGACCAATATGGTAACTACTAAATCTAGATTTTGGCAAGGTTAGAGACATTTTTGTAAATTCTGGACTTGACAGATCTTACATCACTGGGATTTTTACCAGTATGTTTTTGATTTTTCTCTCACTATACTACACATAACAATTTCCATCACCATCTCTGCCTTCCCTTATGTCTCTCCAGGTGAGAATTTACTTCTCTTTTGTTCTAAAAGCATATTTCAGGCCAAAATGGAATAAAAGAAGAGAACTGTGCATTCTGACAGTTATTTTGTTTATTTATTGAAATGTTAGTTTTTGTTGTTTATATTTTTAACCAGGAAAATGACTGGGCACATCCCTTTTTCAGTCATGCCTGACATAGAAACATGAATACATCACACAGTATAAATACATAATATTAGTACAACATTCAACAAATATAAATTAAGTTCACAATTACACAGTAGCAATGAGTCAGATTACCATAATAAGCACTGGTGTACAGTGATAGTCATACAAACGTTGATCAGTACTGAGGTATGCCAGGGGCTACTGAGACAGAATTACATTACAGTCAATGCAAATTGTAACTTGAGTGCCTCAGTGGTACCTCGAGTACCTCGAGGTAGTCAACTTTTAGATAACTACCACATCAGATTTATATTTCCTATGAAAGAAGTTATTTCTTTATTTGGGTCTATTGCCCTTTCCTTGTTTTTTGAGGAATTTTTGATCTTCATCAAGGATATCACCTCCATTGGGCCATACCTCTGGAACTGTAAGCCATCAGCATCAAGACCTTCTGGAAATCTTTGTCTAGCTGGGGCTGCCCATGATGACATACAACACTGGTGCCTATAAAACATGGGTGTTCCCATTACTCCTCGGTTCTTTCATTCACTGTTGACATACTCTTCAGACCTGCAGGAAAACAACAACATCATTTTGGTTGATTGTTGTTTGGGAAAGATATCTAATAATTTATGGGAGACATCGGCAATAGGGAGGGGTATCTGCTAGACATGAGTAATTTTACTAAAAAGGATTGGGGGCTGAGGGGGCCACAGCACAAGTTCCCTCCTGTTCAGGGAGGGCTCTGTGTGTGGCCCATGGTCTCTACCCTCCCAGAGGACACATGTCTAGGTACCATGAGATCAGCCCTGGCTGGTCTAATAGTATTTAGAAATTTGCCCTCTGGGAGATTTTTGTGAATCCCAATTTAGGGGTTATGACAACTTGCATCTGCCGCAAGCCCTCTAGTGCAATGTTGTGGCCCATTTTGTGCTGCAAGGATTACAAAAGCCACCTTTAGTGCTTGCAGCCTGTGTTTGATGCAGGCTGCTTTTGTGAATTGCTCCCGGTACATCGTTTGGTGCAAAGTTCTTGTAGCAAAGGCCCCTTGCACCATTCTGGGGGCTTTATGAATCTGACCCAGGTTGTCTGGAGTTTATGGGTTGAGCTTCATGACTTAGCCAGAAGTGGGAAACTCAAGCATGAATAATCATGTCCCTGCCCTTCCCGTTTACACTATATGAGAGGGGAAAGCAAGCTGTTTGTTCAGGCAGAGAGAGGAGAAGGAAGAACAAGATAGAGTCTAGCCTTTCCAGCTGTGACTGAGCCCAGGGGCCCTGTGGCATCAGGGATTGTGTCAAGGTCCTTGGGGCTGGGTGGCACTGATCTATTCAGGTGAGGTCTCCAGAAGCTTGGGACCCAGTTGAGGTACCAGACCAGAAGAACACCCCCACAGTGCCAGCTAGGAGGAGGTGGACCCCATCTCAATATCCTACCTTGAGAGAAAGGAAAGACTGAGACTTGATGGACACCCAGGGGAGGTTGCTGGGGTCCTTGCAGATCCACTCCAATCCATAGTATGTAATGGAGGAAGAAAATATGTGAATAAACCTTTGTTAAGATGCTCTGTATGAGAAAGGGTATAGGTACCCTGAAGTAGTATGAAACCCTCTGGGATCTGTAATCAGGAATGAGTGATCATCAGGATGGGGCCTGATAAGTGTTGGGAGTGGTAAGTCCCTGGGATGGGTCTGGGCATAAGAGTCTGTTCTTTGTGCCACTTGGGCTATCAGTGTGCAGCCAGAGGGAGGCACAAAACTGATGTACTAAATAAATTTTAATTTATGTATTTGCTGAGCCAGAAAGACATGCACAGGCACAGTTGCCACCAGGATAGTGCTCACTCTGCCTGCGATGGTGCCATGCCACAAATGGCCTTTGCAGTGCTAGGGCTGCAGGGATCCCCAAAAATGGGGAAATAGGATTTATGGTAAGTAATGTACAGTAACTGTAACAGCAATGCCCCTTTAATTTGAAGGGGAGGGAATACTGGAAATAAAGTATTTTACAACATAATATACTGAGTGTAGGATATGCCTTGAGTGACTTAACATGACAAATGGTGACAATGGAAGAGATGAACTGAAGAAGGCAAGGGTAATTCTCTTCTAATCCATGTAAGACTAGTACAGGAGGGCATCTAAAATGGTACAGGGTCTGCATAAAAAGCCTTATAAGGAAAAACTGAAAAACCTCAATATGTACACCCTGGAGGAAAGGAGGGAGAGGAGGGATATGATAGCAACTTCAGATACCTCATGGGCATAAATAAGGTACAAGAGAGAAGCATTTTCCAGAGAAAAAGATGCTCAAGAGCAAGGAGTCATGCTATGAAGCTGGAGGTGGGTAGACTCAGGGGAGATGTGAGGAAGTACTTTTTCACAAAAAAGTGGTATATGCATTAAGCAGCCACCCAGCGGAGGTGGTAGGGGCAAAGACTGTAGTGGGGTTCAAGAATGCGTGGGATAGGTATAAGGGAACCATAGTGGTAAGGCAAGGGGTTGTTGAGCTATAGATCAAATAGTGTCACCAGTAATACAGTAAGTAGGGGAAAATTGGATGACTAGCCAGGCCAAGTGGTCCTTATTTGCTGTCATGTCCTATGTTTCTACAGTTAAATAAATATGAATCCTGCTTGATCCCAGCTCCCAGTCTGGATATTCACTTGTGAGTGGATTCATGTTTGTGGTAACCCAGAAATCTGAATTGGTGCCCTGGTCCCCATTCACCCTGATCCATGGTGGCAAAGGCACAAGCATAAGGTAGAGAGACAGTGTTCATAGAATAAGGTGGGTGCTCCTCTGAATAAGAGATACCATCATATACCTCTGTTTGCAGAAGGGTGCCCGGCCCTCACATCTGTCTGGCACTACTTGTTTTAAAACTGTCTTCCATGTTTTTTTCTACACATTTTAAATGTTCTTATTGTATTCCTAAAGAGCTATCTTGGATAACCTAATGACCTGACTAAATATTCCCACAGCAATTTCTATTTTACACTGTTTAGTGCAAAATGATAGACTCTGCATTTGTGGAGGTATCAGGGATGAATAGCTAATCAAATTACTGTAAATATGCACAATATTTTTATTTGGTGGTAAGGATGTTTTTAATTCTATTAGAAGCAGCTGCTGCGGTATTGAGAGATAGTAACCACTTTAACACCTGGGTATGCTGTCATGCATATCATTTGATGACTGCTGGGTTTCAATGCATGTACTGTAGAAGGTCAGCAGTAATTATACTTCATAAAATATAGTTTTGCTTGAGTGACATTATAACAATTCATAAACAAATTATGAAGGAAATCGACTACAATATAGAGCTTTCCTGTTTCTTTTCCCTTTCTCTTTAATTTACAATAAAACAATCTCCCAAAAAATCAATGTGATGTTTATTAGGGCTCAGAGAGTCCCAAAACAAAACCTAGCAATGAGTCAGATATTCAAATGACAGAATTCAACAATATAGAAACATGGAAACAAAGAAACTGATAGCAGAAGAAGGCCAGTTGGTCTATCCAGTCTCTGTACAAATGCAATTTTGTCATGCTGTTAAGACAAAGTGACGTTAGCAAATTCAAATCAGTCAACATGGGGTCAGGTGCTCTCTTCATCCTGTTGTACAAGACAATGCAGAGACAACTGATCTGAGTCATAAAAACTGAAGTCTTGCCATCTTTCAGAATTTTTCTTTTGCTGTGACCATTAGAGAAAATTATACCCCCATGTGTAGCATTTCCCATTGAAATGACAGGTAACAGTGTCTTCATTGCTACTTGAATAACAGTAAGTAGGATAAATAAAGTTCTTTTGATTATAGAAATAAAGATTACTTCTCAGACAGGCAAGTCAGAAAATAAGATCTTGATCTGAGTCAAACATAAATGGTCAGGACTGTTGTGTTTCCTTTGTGGAATTCATCAATTTGATCGCCAAGACAACTCATTAATGGACTTCAATGGAACCCAAAATGCCATTACTAAAAGAGATGCCTTATCAGAAGGGAGAGAAAATGTTTGTACTAACATCTCTTTCTCTGCCACTTACTGAAAAAAATTAATTGACAACAACATTAGAGATCCCAGCTACTGTATATGCACATTGCCATATCTTAATTGATTTTCCAGAATTGCCATTTCCTACGGCTATTAACCCCCTCACACACCTCAGTTCTTAATTTGGCCTCCAATGTCTGAACTCTTGGTTTAGGTTTTACAGTTTTCTCTTTTATATTGGTTATCTTTTAATTTCAGCTGTAGTATTCTCCAGGTATTGTTGCCAATAGTCAGTCTACACACTTACAGTTTTCTGCCCAAACATTGATTCCAGTGGGTAATAATTTCAATAGCTTGTCTAATGTGTTGTATATTTTGATGTGAGTAGCTCTACAGTGAGTGATAATTGTTCACATTGTATTGTTTCTGTAACTAAATATAATATGAATTGGTCAATGCCAAATGTTCAATTTCTTGTATTTGCTGTGTAGCTCAATTCAATTCAATTGGGTTTATTGTTGACAAACAATATTGTCATTACAAAAACAAACACACACATAATTTGCAAAATAAACAATCAATTTTCCTGGAATTGAAAACTGCACATATACCGCTGTAGGAACAAAACCCTTAATGGAAAAAATATTTTATTTTTATCTTCAATAATTGATTTTTAATTATTATTTTATCTGATTTTTATATGGGACTAAATTCTGGTTAAGGGTATTGTTTGCATAAATTCCTACAAGAAAATAAAAAGTGTTAGTTATTTAAACCTTAAGACAAGGTATCTGGCTTTAATGCTTTAAAGGAAAATATTTCTGTTCCATAAGCAGCACTTTGCCATATGCTAGAGGAGGTCTAAGGGAATAGAGATGAAACTCCATCTTGTTTTTAAGCCATGATATGAGTGGGCATCTTCCAGGCTAAGCATGTAGTGCAATGTTGTTCTAAGGGGGGGCTATCACATTCCAGTACCATCTCTGTTGTGTCCAAGCCTTGCATGACAGATTTATAGGTATATTTATAGGAAAAGTCTTAGCTAAAGCTAGGTACCCATGACCACTATCAAGATAAGAGATCATGTGATGGGTAGCACCAAGAAAAAGAAAAAGTCTTGGACTTTGAAAGTCCTATTAGCCTGTATAGAAATAAGAACTTTTATTCATAGATTAAAGATGCAATGTACTGCCGCCATGTAAAATTGGACAGTTACAGGACAATAGTATGACAAATAAGCTTACCAAGTTTTATAGTTGCAGAATGAAGCATTCAAAAGTTATGAATATAATTTATTTAATATCATTTTCTTATTAGAAAACTAGACAAATCTAGTATCCTGTGATAGCTCACATCTTAGGAAGTCTAACAAGATGAATATTAAATCTGTAGTTTGTTGCTATAGAGAGAAAGACCGTCTAAAAGTTTATAGTGAATTAACTTTTCTGACAGTGATTGATGTCTTTAAGAAAAGAACAAAGGAATCCCTGTCTTAAAGAAGTTTGCTAAATTTATACAGTTCCTAAGTATAGCAGGTATGCCAAAGTAACATCATTTTAAACAGGAAAAAATGTACTTCTGAAATCTGTAAATACTTTTTAGATATCTATAAAGGAAAATGTTTTATAATGCTTTTATAAATTATAGATTTTATATTAGAATTCACACCATCATGTTTGGTCTCAAATGAATCCTCTCCTTTAGTTGCATCTAAAAATTTGAGTCTTATATATGTACAAAGGTGCACATAGATGCAAGAAAGGAAAGTTGTTTTATATCAAAAATAGTTTTCAGAATGAGGTCATATTGGGAAAAAAATGGCTTAGGAGGGGCTAACAGTACCACCCTCAAAGAGTGCTCAGACCAATCATAACTTGGTGGTGATGTCGCCCAGTAAAGGGGACATAAAGGAGATGCTGGCAAAGCCGGCCCAGAATTGTTTAATTCTTTGGTGTGTGAAGACCTGTGTTCAATATCCTGAAAATTTTGGATGAGCTTGGACTTATTCTAGACTAAAAGCCTGAAGCCACACCTGCTGGGAACATTATTTGGGCTTTAACATTGCCACCTCAAGGAGTGCTAAACCAGCCTGAAAGCCTGCACAACTCTGCCACAGGTCCAGCTGCTGAAACGGACTGTTACAGAAAGGACTTTCTTCCAGTATTGGATCAAGCAAGGACTATGTTTTGCATACTGAGAATTTGGACTAAAAGTAATGTTTTGGAATTTCTGTTAAAAGCATGAACAAGATACTGACTTTGGAATTTACCAGCCAGCAAGCCTGCAGTGCTGTTAAATAGTAATGAGTCCAGAGCTGCAGGTTCAAAAGCAGAAATTAACTGAAACAGAAAAGAGTCACAGAGTCCAGTTACCCAAAACAACATTGCTGTCCACAGGGAGAGATCTTTCTACAGACTGTGCTGAACTGCTGAAATCTTGTCTAATTTCTCCCACTAAATCCTGAAGTGACTTTTGATGATTTGTGACGTCAAGCAAGAAGGATCCATCCTGCATTGCTTCATTGATGTCAAAAGACTCTACAGTTCCAGGTTCAAGGGAAAAAGAAAGCAGACTAAACCCAGACTCACCACCAAGGACATTTGTCATCCAAAACCAAAAATTCTCACCAAGACTTTGAAAGCTAAAAAGTAGAAGACCACATCTACAGATAACTAAAACATAAGTATTCCTTTATCTTACTATTAGTACTTATTTGGCTATCTGGGGTGATAACTTAATGCATTTTAGCTCCAAATCTTGGGTTTATGGTTAAGCTAGAATTTAAATATAAAGAAAATACCTATTACGGTACATACTATAAAGTTTAAACAAGTATCATACCAAAATAATCTGAAACACTAGTGTAATGAGTTGCAAGTTCTCATAGTAAAAAGAAAAGGTCATGCTATTTATAAGTATGCTAAAGAAATAGTATAAACTGTCATTTATTATGCTGAATATTGCTTGATTATTTACATTGCTTATTGCTGAAATTTGTTTTATTTGTTTTATATGATTTACTTGATTTTCTAAAATCTGTTTTGTTTACATTACAGTTTATGTTTACATTACTTTTTTATGTTTGATATTTATGCTAGTTATGAATATTTAGGACTTGTACATATGTGAATAAAATATATTTTTCTCTTACATAATCCAAAGTGTGGCAACAGTGATTTTCACCATCATTTTTGAATCTGGAGAGCATAGAATAATATCACATGTGAATATTTATTATTTTTGGTAATTTATGAAATTATTTTTGAGTAAGGCCCGAGGTGAATCCAAGTGCATTCTTATAAAAAGTGATATTATAAGCCTTTGTTCCGATATCTTTGGGGTTCTCGTTTGAAAGATGATTGCTGGTGAATAACAGCCGACGCTTAGGTTGTATGAGAAATAAATATTATTACAGTTATTGTTTGCAAGTTACTAAATTGAATAAGTAATATTTTTCTGTTCTTGTTTCTCGAGGATTTAAAGATAAAATTACCCCTAGACAGCGAGAAAAGTCAGAAAGAAGTAATTATCTGGCAGGAAAGTTGCAAGGAAAAGGACTTTTGAAGTATCCCAAGGAAAAGATTTGGTTCTTTGTTTAAAATTGTATTACATAAGCACTGTGATTACTATTGTTGTTTAAAGGGTATTATTGTTAAAGTAGTTACTATTGTTACAAAAACCATGTCAGTGCAAGGTTTATGTGCAAAAGTTATAAAATCTGAAGCAGTGATACATTCTCCAGTATTTTCCCAGTCTTCAGTTATAAGTAAGGAGGAAAGAATAAAAGATCTTGAAAGAATGAATGAAACATATTTAGAGCTAATTGACCAGCTAAATCATTATCAAAGATATTTAGCAAGGGAAGCAAAATAGTTAAGGAAACAACTACAAGAAAAATCACTGGAATGTAGTAAATTCACAGGCCAAGTTGAGCTATTAGAAAAACAGTTAGATGCAAATAATGTGAAAATATCTGATGGAGACTGTGTCCTAATCAACTTAAAGACTGGCATTCCTGCCTTGAAAAACTTGAATGAACAGTTAAAAGAGCAGTGCTCAGTTGCAGAGGCAGAGAAGGCCAAAATATTAAAGACTAATGAAAAGCTTAAAGAGTGGGACACAGCTTTGGTAACGGAAAAAGCTAAATTAAAGCATGCTAATGAACAGGTTACCAGTGAGCTAAATGAAATGGTACAAATGTATAATAATGTAAGGGAGCAATATGAAAGTGATCAGAAACACTAGGCAGACAGGGAAAGACATCTCTTAGTCAGATGGAAAGAGGAAACCTCGGAACAAAGAAGCATAAGCTGTTCACCCTAGGGGTATCCACCCCAGGGTAAGGAACAAGAGGCTTGTCCTTCTTGGGATTTCCATAGTGCAGGACCCTCAAATGGAACAGTCCCTTGCCAACCACACTCACCTGTTCATTCTAGTGTTGAAAAAGAGTTAAAACAAGAAATCATGCAAAAAGAGAAAATACATAAAGACAGAGAGATCAGTGCACAAACAGAAAAGGAGGATATCCAATGGAAAGAGTGGTGTACCATTTTGGAGCAATACCTCTATAAACTAGGAAAGAAGTCAGAGATTTTCAGGCCCAAAATCATGATACCAAAAGCAAAAGTAAAAATCATGTAAGAATAAACGCATCTGAGGAAACTTGCTCAGATGACTCCTCCCCTGAAAAGGAATATTCTTGTTCAGAAGAGGAACCACGCGATAAGCATAAGAAGAGATATAAAATTAAGCAAAAAGGAAGCTCTGATTCTGAAGGTAACTCATCTGATGGGTCCAGGAAAAATAAAAAGATTTCTGAAAAGGAACAGGGGTATTTAAAATCAAAAACTGTTACTCAAGCTTTGAAATTGGCAGGTGAGAGGTATAATTCTAAATCTGTGAAAGGAGGCATTGAGCAGCATGTTCGAAAACTAAAAGAGCGTTTTGAATCTGTGTGCATAACTGATGAGGGAGAACAGAGTTTTGTGATTAGGTGGTCTGTTGATGATCCTCATGCAGAGTGGCCAAGAATGTCTAGAGAAAGTAGGAACAAACCTGACAAACTGTATAAATTCCTAAAAAAGGAGTTTGGTAAATACCGCACTAAGGGGGCAGCTAGACGTGCAGCCTACCAAATGCGGTGTGGGGCTGATCAAAGTCCTATGGAATATTATTGCAGACTAAAGGATGTGTACTTTGGAACAGAAGATCATTCAGACAGTGATTCAGATGACTTCTGAGATGCATATTACCAAGGTTTACCCCCTGCTATCAGGACACAATTGGCACTTGAGCTTAACAAGAGGTCCAGGGACATCCACTGGATTGCCAGACAGGCAGAAAATTTCTGGGACTCTGTAAGAGGTGATGACTCTCCTCCACAGAAAAAGGGAGGGGGCCCCAATCCCAAGGTCCAAGTGTCTGAAGTAACTACCTCAGATACTTTGGCTATAGAAGGGGGTGAGCTATCTACCCCCAAAAACAGGAGACAAAGAAAGAAAAGAGGTAACAACACTCAACCATGAAAAGCTGTAGAGCAGCCTAAGGCTGTGCCTGACCCTGCAGTAGTAATCCAACCTACCAACCCTGCCCAAGCTTCCCCTGTGGTGGTTTTACCACCTGGCCCTGAGTCACGGTTCTATCAAACCCCTCAGCAATTCCCACAATCTCAGCCATACCAAAACCAAGGAACCTCCTATTGAGGTTATGATCCTGGTAGAGGACGTGGCCAAGGGTGTGGGAGAGGATACTACAGAGGATACAAACATGACTATAGGGGTGGTGGATGTGCCTATAGGGGGTGTCAAAACTATAACAATGGGCAAGATGGTTACAGGTTCTAAAACAGCCCTCGACCTGGTTCCCCAGTCGTGGAGGAAATACAGGGAATAAAGGAGGAGATGGGAGACTTAAAATTACTGCTCCGGCATTTGGTTACCCCTCCTCCTCTACCTTCTGGGTTTCCTACACCTGTGCAGAACCCACCTGCAACCTCAAGCAACAGTGGAACCAATAATAATGGCCAGTGACTACAGCCTTCTGTCCTTCCTAATGCTGCCCAGGTTAATGAAATTGCAATCGCTGACAATGGTAATAAAACTGCTATGAAATTGGAAAATGAGAGCATTAATGCAAAACCTGACCTTACCCTAGAGGTATCCCAAGTTACTGCTGCAGGCAGTGTAGAGTATCACAGTAAACCTGCCATGTTGCCAGGAGTTAAAAAAAGCAAATTCTACCTGGGCAACTTAATCCCTAAAGGGGGGGCAGATAGGTTTTACTTTGACATCAACATTGAAAACAGCCTAAGTCATGAAGCTTTAGTTGACTCTGGATTGGAAGTTACCTTGATGTCCAGAAGCATTTATGACAAACTGGTTGATGCAGTAGGTGACTCAAAGGTGTTAAGAACCCTCTCTGATGGCTTACAAGTAGTAGGTTATGGAAGGGGGGTATAACAGACCCTAGGTAAAGTGTGGCTGAGACTGAGGTTTGGCAAGATGGAAGTCAACCACCCAGTGTATATCACTGATAGAACTGGGGATGATTTCTTGATTGGGAATGACCTCCTAAAAAGATTTTGGCCTATTATTGACTATTTCCATGGAATCCTGTGGGCACAGGTAAATCGGTCCATTCCATTTGGGAAAAGTCTTAAGGTTGCTAAACAATGAGAATCATGTTACATTGAGAAAAGGGATGCAACAATTAAATTGAATTTTGTATGTTCTGATGTACCTGATGTGTCTGTACTAGGTGATCCTGAAAATTTGGCTCCATGAAAAAGCAAAGCTCACGTGGTTTGTCTGTCAAAGCATTATGTGGTAAAGTCTGAGATTAATGCAAGAGGCCTCACTTTCTTCACCAAGGAAGTGGACCCTGCTGTCTCAGAAGCACGCCCTGCAGTTGACACAGAGACACTGAACTCAGAGTACCCAACACCCTCTGGGGATGGTGGAAATGAAACACAGTCACTAAGTCACGAGTCCTTACTCTGCAATATGAGGTCAGAGGAAGGCAGGTTAAAGGTGCCCATCAAAGCAGAGAATTTGCAGATAGTGAATTCTGTGTTATGCTTAGGTTATGAGCACTGTTTAATTAGTGAACTGTTTTACAAGATGTTAAAGAGGCAGAAGCCTAGTTTAACATTTGTAAGGAAACAGGAGTGGTTGGAAAATGTCCCATATCAGACCACTAGTGTGAAAAGCATAAGTATCTGTGTTTTGAACCTCCAAATAGGGAAAAAGAAAATATAACACCCCTGTAAAGGTAGTACAAGGCCTAAAATCTTCCATGTACCTGGGGCTAGACATCCTTGTACAACTGGGTGTGTATGTTGACCTAGCCAATGATGTTCTTTGGTCACGAATAAGGGGGGCCCTTACCCAATAAAGTGACACCACAGGCCTTGAGGTCTGGGCAAACTATTCCTCAAATGTGCCAGGTGGTAAATGAGTTCACTACAAGAATTCCAAGTAATGTTAAGGATTTCTCTCTTAGGATCAATGTAAAGAAAGGCCAAGAAATGCCTGACAAGACTGCACTCTTTGTACTTGACAAGCAACTTAGTGAAATGGGTTTAAAAATCCACTCCATACCTTGCTTAGACATGAGCAGCAAAGTAATGCATCTCTTGGTACATAACCCAACTGTAGAGCCTATCACTATAGCAGCTAATTGTGAGTTAGGGGTAGCGATAGCAGAATCCTTTTATGATTTGGAGTTAACTGTTCCAGTTATTGGGGGGTTACCAGAAGACATTGTTCAGGATGACACAGATGAAAAAATAAGGTCCGTACCAATTGGTTTAATTGCTTTACAAGAGATTTGCCCAGTAGATAAGGAAGAAATCCAGGCATGTAAAGTTGAAAATGATTACCTTGTACTGTCCACTATGGTTAATGAAACAAAACAATTTAAAGAGTTTCATGTGATTGATGCTGAAAATGTTTCTGAGATAATAGAAGATGAGGTAGAAATAAGTAAAAATTTACCTTTCCCAGATTTTAAAGAACAAATTGTGCAAGCTATACAAAATTGTAATTGTGAAACGGAAGTAGAAAAAGAAAAAGTCCATGAAATTTTTCTTCAGTTTAAGGGCATGTTTGCAAAAGATGCTCATGATTGTGGGGTAACTGTCCTCCATGTTACCAGGGTCCCTACCGACCCAGTAAAGGTCCAGTTTATGTACGCCAGTACAGAATACCACTAGCATCTTATGAACATATACAAGAGATCCTGGATACCTTAATGGAGCGAGGAATTATAAGACAGGTAAACTCTATTTATAATTCCCCCATTTGGCCTGTACTAAAACCCACAGGAAAGTGGAGACTCACTATTGACTATAGGAAGTTAAACCAACAGGTGCCTTTATCTCACTGGCTCATTACACATTTGGACCAAAGTTTGGCCAAAGTTCAAGGTGCCAAATATTTCACTACGCTAGATATAGCAAATGGATTCTGGACATTAAAAGTAGACTCAAAAGATCAATACAAACTGTATTTTACCTTTGGAAGGAGACAGTACACATGGAATAGGTGTCCTTTTGGGTACTTAAATTCACCAGTGGATTTCAATATCTTTCTGCACAAGGCCATGCCTGATGTGGAAAACAGAGGAAATTTGATTTATGTGGATGATGTACTAATCAAAAGCAACACTTCTGAGGAGCACCTAGCTGAGGTCACCTATGTGTTAAACCAGCTAACAGCCGCTGGTGCCAAGTTGTCCTTACCAAAGGGGCAATGGTTCAGAGATAGGGTAAACTATCTTGGGCATGAAGTTAGTCCTGATGGGCTTCGTCCTCAGCATGCCAAAGTTGAGGCCATCCAAAAAAATTGGTCCACCTAAAACTTTAAAAGAGTTACGCAGTTTTCTAGGGATCTGTAACTACTGAAGACAGTTTATTGAGAACTATGCAGAGATTGCCTATCCTCTCACCAGGCTGCTGAAAAAGTCAGAACCCTGGGTGTGGGGGGGGAGCAAGAGACAGTCATGCAAGCTCTAAAAGATAGTCTGAGTCAAGCACCATGTCTTGCTTACCCACAAATGGATAAGGATTTTTATCTAGAGGTAGGACATACTAGTAGCAGCATCAGTGCAGTGTTATATCAGAAACATGATTCAGAAAAATGTGTTATTGCTTATGGGAGTAAGACCTTGAGTGATGTTGAGAAAAAGTTTTCAGATTGTGAAAAGGCATTGTTTTCCACTGTATGGGCAGTACAATGGTTCAAAACTTACATTTGTGGTAAAATAAATTGTTGTAGAGACTGGTCACTAACCCCTTACCTTTCTAGGGAGCCAAAAGCTTAAGGATGGTAATATGTCTAGCAGCAGAATTGTGGCCTGGATCTTAGCACTCCAGGGCCTACCCCTAGAGGTTAAGTATGCAAAGAACAAAAGGAATGCAGTAGCTCAAGGGTTAGCAGACCTGGAGATGCATAATTGTACTATAGATGAACTTCCAGTACAAGACCCTGACCTATCTCCCGAGTTGGATATGGTGTACCAACATAACAGGCACCACCACTATGATGAAAATGTGCGTGAAAATTTACCTAGAGCCTATGTTGATGGTTGTTCATTCAGGCAAGGTGAAGACCGATGTTCTGGTTTAGGAGTGGTATGGCAGGATAATGTACCATGTACTCCTATCAACTACAAGCTCAGTCCTAAGTCTAACCAATATGCAGAATTGGCAGCCACCTATATAGCCGTACAGACTGCAGTACAATATAAGTTACGAGACATTGTAATTTGTACTAACTCTGATTATGTTAGGCAGGACTTCCTTACACATTTACCAGGGTGGAAGGTGAATGGTATGATCAATTCAAGAGGCACTAAAGTGATGCATGCAGACCTTATCTTAGCCATAGATCAGTTGGTTCAGGAACATAAGTTGGTTGTTTATTGGAAAAAGGTAAAAGGACACTCCAAAATTCAGGGACCAGACAAAACAGGAAATGACCTAGCAGGTGCTCTGGCTAGGGAGGGTGCTTTAAGTGGAGAAGAATGGAACTTTGTCCCTCCTGTCCAGGCTAAGGTGGATGTGGTTGCCTGCAGACAAAAGCAGCAGGAACAGGAAAATAAGGTTCTACACTTCTATAGTGAAATACCTGACTTTGATTTAGTGAAAATGCAATAAGAATATGAAGTGGTAGGAAAATGTTATCGTTTCATTAAGGATCCCACTAAAAGCATGATTTCTGACAATGACCTACAGGATAGCCGGGACCTGAGAGCCAAGAATAACCAGAAGGACAAATTCCAATTAAGAAATGATCTCTTGGTAAGGACTGGCAAAAACCCACATGAGGTCCAATGGGTTGTTCCTTTAGGCCACAGGGGAATTATGTTACAACATGCCCATGATGAACCATCAGGAGCACATGGGGGGATAGAAGAACTTATGAAACCTTGAAAGAGATAGCCTACTGGCTCTACATGTATGATGATGTTGCATGGTATGTACAAGGGTGTATAACCTGTTGCAAGTTCCAACCAGCCACTCACAGACATAGAGCACCACTACAGTCAAAAGGCATTGCTATGCCTTGGTCAGACATCCAGATTGACTAGATTGGTCCTGTTATCAGATCTTCAAGGGGTAACCAATATCTTTTGACAGTTACTTGTCTGTTCACAAAATGGGTCGAGTGTATACCTGCTCCAAATAACACTGCCGAAACCACTGCTTTCTTACTAATAAACCATGTGTTTAGTCAATGGGGATTACCATTAAGAGTAGAGTCTGATAGAGGTCCTCATTTCACAGGAGAAGTAATAGAGAACATGTGGAAAATTCTAGGAGTACAAAGGAAACTACATGTATCCCACCATCCACAGTCATCTGGACAGGTGGAATGAACTAATCAAACAATTGTGTATATGCTGAAGAAATATATCAGTTCTTCAGGAAAAGATTGGGATGTAAAGTTACCACTGGTATTAATGGCCATATGGGCTACTCCTAATAAGTCTACAGGTGTTCCTCATTTTGAAATGATAACAGGAAGACAGATGGTGTTACCTTTACATCTCCTGTATACCACAGGAAATGTAAATTCAGCAAGTGCTACTACCACACATGAATATGTAACCCATTTAAAACAGCATTTGTGAGAAACATTTGCATTTGCTCAGAGAAACTTAGAGAAAAGTGCTGAAGCTTCTAAATCATATTATGACAGAAAAACTAGTCCAAAAGAGTATCAAATTGGTGATAAAGTGTTTTACTTTAACTACAGTAGAGATAAAGCCAAGGTCAAAAAGTTTATTCCAAGTTGTCAAGGACCCATTGTGATCACTGACAAAATCTCACCTGTAGCCTACCGAATTGAACTAAAGCATAAAAGCACTGGAGAGGTAGTACCTAAATGGGTTCATATTAATCAGTTGAGGCAATATCGTGAATGCAATAAAACATGGGAAAATGTTCTAAATGAATCAATGAGTGGTGATCAGGAATTAGAGTCTAGCTAAAATGTCAATTGTAATGCTGATTTTTAAAGGTAATAAACAAAGAGAATTTGTTGTATTGAAATGTTCAACAATGTAAAAAATGCTATATTGAAAGTGTACATAGTTGTAATCATGTTTAATCATGTTAGTTCATGTAGTACTGTACACACATCTATGCAAAATAGTATGTCTCCACTGATATCATCTAGTGATGACACATCTATGATGTCACATCCTATGATGTCACTTGTGGTGATGTAATGTACTGATGATGTCATAAGTTATTGCATGATGATGCAACGTTGTCTGTTATGTTTTGTTTTCCCTGCAATGCTTAAACCTATATACCCATATATAGTAGGATTATTGTTTAGAATTGCAAATGCATTTTTGGGGTGCATTTTCATTCAAAAGGGAAATGTAGGGACAAAACACAGAACCCTCGGTGCTAACAAAGGAGGTCATGAGAAACTCCTGCCAGCTCTGCCCACACCCCAGGCTTGGAGATCGATTTTCACTGTGCCAGAACCCCTCCTGTGCTTACAAGGAGGTCACGAGGGCTCCTGCCAGCTCTCCCCTACCCCACGGAAACCGGGGTGCCAATTTTCAATGTGCCAGAACCCCTCCGGTGCTTAGAAGGAGGTCACAAGGGCTTCTGCCAGCTCTCTCCCACCCCACAGAAACCGGAGCACTGATTTTCACCGTGCCAGAACCCCTCCGGTGCTTACAAGGAGGTCACGAGGGCTCCTGCCAGCACTTTCCCACCCCACAGAAACCGGAGCACCAATTTTCACTGTGCCAGGTACTTACTGAGCAGCCTCCCCCATCATGACCGTGTCCAGGAACCGCTGGCTGTGATTTTTTGAATTTCCTGCTTTGGCCCCTTTTTTCTCTCACAAGACTTTAAAGAATTTAAGAACAAAAAGTATCAGAGCAGATGTGGAGATAGTTTTATTTTGCTTTTAAATTGACTTGCCAACTGCAGCTTTACTGAGGTTAATTTAATTATTTACTTTAAGGTATCTTGTAGTTTAGCTGTTTTAGGCTCTGTCTCCAAACTGCATATTTAAACTCCCCTCTAGTTGATGAAGGGAATTTTCTGGGCAGTCTCTACTCTCTCTATACAGCCCAGTCCCCCACCCCCCACTGTGAAACTGCCCCCCTCCTCCTACCTATTTTAACTCCCACTGTCTTTCTCTCTCCTCCACAGAACCCCTCCGGTGCTTACAAGGAGGTCATGAGGGCTCCTGCCAGCTGTCCTCCACCCCACGGAAACCGGAGCGCCGATTTTCACTGTGCCAGGTACTTACTGAGCAGCTTCCCTGATTGTGACTATGTCCAGGAACCTCTGGCTTTGTCCTACCGAACACTACGCGTTCAGTGCCCCACCACTCCCACCACCACCCTTGGTCGGCATTCCAGTATATTTATTTATTTAGTTTTTGTTAACCGGGTAAGTGCACTAGCCAGCAAGTGACAGTTTTCAGGCACGACCCGGGAGGTAAAATTACAGAACATAATGATACAGTAAGGATAACGAAAATACATGATGCACAGAAATACAGGAAGATACATATGGCAGGATACAATGCATGACAAAGGAAAATACAAGGCAAAATACATTTCAAGGACATTTTCCATTGAGCGCATACATAAAGTGCATTGAAGGACCTAGGAAAGGGGAGAGGATAGGTGTAGGGGTAAGCCAGAAACAAGATGGAAAATGACAAAAGGGGGGAAGGTGAGGAGGTGAGGAAAGGATAGAGGGAAGGATAGAGGGGCAAGGGGCCAAAACGGGGGGCTAAAGAAATGGCTAGAATATAAGGACAGAGAGGCGGTGGCAGGAATAGGGAGGTAGGAGGGAGTAGAGGAGGGATGGCCAGGAGAGGGGAGGGAGGGGAGTGAGGATTAAAAGAAAGCCGGCAAATACGGCAGCAGTGATACAAGGTTCCAACCTGCGGCCGAGTCGTTGGAGCCGAAAGACGGCAAGCGGAGAAAGGGTGACAGGTGGTTACGGCAAAAGACGGCAACAGCGGCAAAAGGTAGCAGAATGCGGCTGGGCTGGTGGAACCGGAGAGACGGCAGGGCAAGGGTGATGATGCCGGTAAGAGGAGGAGAGAAGAAAGAGTTACTGCAGTAGCGGAAAAGGTAACACCAAGCCGAAGCCAGTGGAACCGAGAGACGGCAGGGCAGGGAAGAAGAGGTCGGTAGGAGGAGGTAAGTTTACGGAAGTGGAGGTAATAGGGAACAATGCTCAGCTGGGAGGGTGGGACGAGCGACGGGCAGGGGTGACTCAGAAGGAGGTAAAGGCAGGCAAGCAAGCAGAGAAAGGAAGGGGAGGCAGAGGGGAGGGGAAAGGAGTGCAGGAGATGTGGTTGGGGGGAAGAGAGGAGCAGGGGAGTTGAGTGAAGGAAGGCTGAGAGGTGAGGGGAGAATAGAACAGGGATCAAGGGGAAACCAAGTGGTGGCGGAAGTAAACAACAACTTGTAAATGGCAAAAGCTAATATTTGGCATACAGTCAAACAGATTCAAGCAGCAATTATAGTAAAACACCACATAAAACAACCAATATAAAGGTAGATTTCTGATCACATGATCACGAAATAGCCTATCAGTCAACTTTCCCATCTGCAACTTATATTCTCCCACCACTAGAGGCCCCCTTCTTGCATACCACAGACCTGACTCATATATAGCTCCCTAGCCCAACCATGCTCCCTCTCACACTCATCACCCTCCTCTTACTACTTCTTCAAACACCTCATCCTCCCCCATTACGTGACAGAGGGGAGCAAAACTGACACTTCCTATCCTCGTGCAGCCTGGAGCCTCCTACCCCACCCCCTACCCCACACTACACATGAGCTACCAGCCTTTACTAACCCAGGTGGAAAACAGTCGGCAGCACCCTCCCCATACACCACATACTTACACGGACATTTCAACATCTACACCCTCACCCCTGGTTTCCATCTCCCATGGCAAGAAACCCTCTGGGGCCCCTCCTTCTCCAGCCAACCCCCATCCACACCCTCACCACATCGAATCCCACCTTTCCACACTTACTCCTCCTAGCTGCCCACCTTACCCTGAAACTCCCTATACCCACCATAGGACACACACTGCATAAATGCCGTAGACAATCTCTGTAAGCTAGATGCTACCACCTTAGGTTACTCATACTTCTTCTGCTTCTGATGGGAAATGTCCACCCATACCCTGGCCCAATAAATTCCCTACCATCCCACCCATCCCCAGGAGATGGGCTACACATTGCCTCACTAAACATCTGCAGCCTTCAAAAAAATGGGACTCCTTTCAGGGGTGGATACTCCAGCATCATCTTGATATCATTGCTCTGAGTGAAACCTGGCTCTCCCCCTCTGTCCCTGACTCAGCAGTAAACCTCCCCGGATACCACCTCTATTGCTCCGACTGAGTGGGCAAGTGAGGGGGAGGCTGCACTATCTACCTCAAGGATTCGCTCACTGGCCACCAACCCCCCCTGCCCCAACTAACTTCCAGGGCTCAGGCCCTCACCCTAAAATTAACACTAAGTAAGTCAACCTCCCCTCTCCTCATCACCACTGTTTATGTCCCTCCCTGAGACCAGAAGCTATCCTTCCAAGCCATCATGTGCTACCTCGCTGCCCTTCCCCCAAAGCATGAAAAAATACTATTGGGGGATTTCAACATAAATTGGCTGGCCAAAACAGCTGCCCCTTACATCAATGAGGCTGTGGCTCTCGACCTCTCACAGATCGTCAAAACCCCCACCCGGCTACACACCCACACAGGGACATCCTCCCTACTAGACCTAGTATTCACCAACCACCCCCACAAAATAACAAGCACCCTAGTCCTCCCTGACGCCCTTAGTGACCACTCACCAGTACCATGCAACTGGACTGGTACTCCCCTCAAAACCCCTCCTAAAATTACTTCACAACACAAACTAGGGCCTGGTAAACTAGCCCAACTCAAGGTCCACCTCAGAGACTGGGACTGGACACCTCTAACAAACACCCTAGATCCAGACCACGCCCTTGAACTATTTATCACCACTTTCAACGCAGCCTGTGACCAGTTCGCCCCACTCACCAAAACAATGTCCAAGGGAAATCAGGCCCCCTGGTTCTCAGACCACCTCCAAGGCCAAATATGACACTGTGATTCCCTATGGCACCTTGCCAAGGAGACCCAATGGCCTCTAGACAGGCAACGATATAGGGAGGCCCGAAAAACGTGCACCTGGGCCATATGCACCACCAAAGCAAACTACTGCAAAGCTACCTTAACCTCCACCTGGGGCACTGGATGCAAGTTCTGGGAAAACATTAAGGAACTATGTGGAAAAGCCCCAAACCTGCCACCTGACCTAATGCAAGTTGATGGAAACCTCTCCACTGACCCTCTCAGTATAGCCTCGGTCCTAAACTTCGCTTTCACTGATCTCTCCAATGTGCTCCCCCCCAAACTTCTTTGATCCCCCGCCAGCCCGTATAGCCCCCCATCCACCCCTTGCTCCACCTTTCTATCTATGAGCCCTCACCCTGGAGGCTGCTAAGCTCTACCTTACCAAAGCCATTAGCCACCATCACTATAGTCATGATTCCCTGGACCTCAGACTTCTTCACATCACTCTCCTGGAAGTCCTGGCCCCACTCACCCATATTCTCAACCACTCCCTCTGTCAAGAGAAATTCCCCACCCA
Source organism: Neoceratodus forsteri (assembly GCA_016271365.2). NCBI lineage: Eukaryota > Metazoa > Chordata > Ceratodontiformes > Ceratodontidae > Neoceratodus > Neoceratodus forsteri. The sequence continues at coordinate 271,514,425 of CM028130.1, read as the reverse complement.
CGGGAAAGTGGCCTACATCACACCCATCCATAAAAGTGGGGACCGCACATCCACAAACAACTACAGCCCCATCTCTATTCTACCTCCCCTTTCTAAAGCACTAGAATGCATAGTCACCGACCAACTTACTGACCACCTTAATAAAAACAGTCTCCTATCCAGACAGCAAAATGGCTTCCATAAGGGTCATAGTACCACCACCGTCCTCCTTGAATTTACCTCCCATGTCCACCCTGCCTTAGACCATGGCCACCTCACTGGTGCCATCTTCATGGACCTATCTAAGGCATTTGATACCGTAAACCATGCCCTACTACCAAACACCCTGGCTTACACAGGGTTCTCCAATGTTGCCATAAACTGGTTCACCAGCTATCTCTCTGATAGATCTCAGACTGTCAAAGTTGGCCCTGTCCTGTCCCCCGTCTCCCTATCCACTCCGGTGTCCCACAGGGCTCCATACTTGGACCCTTACTTTTCAGCATATACCTTAACTCCGTCCAGTCAGCCTGCCCCGGGAACCTGCTTCTGTATGCAGATGATGCAGTCCTGTTCACCTCTGACCCTGCACCCCTCAAACTCCACCAAACTCTCCAACACTCTTTCCATGAAATCAAACACTGGCTCACCACCCAGCATCTTATTATTAGCTACAATAACTAAAGTTATAATTTTCTCCCATCCCCAGAACCCACTCAAAAACCTCTGCCCCCAATTTCACACTTCTAATCAAACCCATCTCGAATAAGTTAGCAATTTTAAATATCTAGGGATCACGCTGGACCCTGCCTTCAACTTTAATCACCATATCTTGCACCTATCAACAGCCCTTAGCTCCAGGCTATGTGTACTATACCAGTACAAACACTGCCTCACCCCTGAAGCTTTAAAACTTACCATAAACCATGCCCTCCACAGCCCTTAACAGACTCTGGCTTGTGCTTAGCAAAGTCTGCCGTCTCATCCTTGGATGTGACCATTTCACTCACACCTGCTCCCTCTACAGTGCCACAAACTGGCTAAACTTGGACAACAGGATCAGGTATCACACCTGCATAATGTCCAAAAAGGTAATCCAAGACCTCACCCCCCCTGCCCTGGACCAAATTAGAGACCCAACACCACATGGCAAAACTACCCGTAGCATGAGCAAACTTCTGCTATGTGTACCCCGTGGCCGGACATCCCAATTCCAGCAAGCTTTCAGCTACAGAGCCCCTTCCTGGACTAACACACTCCCTTGCCTAACAACTGATGAAGCTAGGTGGGGCTCTTTCAAAACTAGGCTAAGAAATCACCTACTGGCCTCCAACCTTTGTGACAGCAATTGACCCAGAACAGCTCTGAGTCCTCCTTGCAAATGGCCTACATGAGCAATCCTTTTTTCTGGACAAGCAGCCCCGCTTCAACACCTCCTTGCTACCTTATGGCTGTGCCAATCTCTTGTAAAGCATGTATCCTGGACGAGTAGTGCATCCACTGAACAAATGAGTAAACCATGTTAGCGAAATGTAATTTAGTGTTATGTGCAGTACCCTGTAAAAATATTGCCCCTGTCTCTGTCCTATGTACGATGTGGAACCTTTGTAAATGAATCTCTGCCTCAAAGGTCTTCTGAATATCTCAATAAAATGAAAAATAAATAAAATAAAAACCCTTGATGGAAAAAATATTTTGTTTTTATCTTCAATAATTGATTTTTAATTATTATTTTATCTGATTTTTATATGGGACTAATTTCTGGTTAAGAGTATTGTTTGCATAAATTCATACAAGAAAACAAAAAGTGTTAGTTATTTAAACCTTAAGACAAGGTATCTGGCTTTAATGCTTTAAAGGAAAATATTTCTGTTCCATAAGCAGCACTTTGCCATATGCTAGAGGAGGTCTAAGGGAATAGAGATGAAACTCCATTTTGTTTTTAAGCCATGATATGAGTGGGCACCTTCCAGGCTAAGCATGTAGTGCAATGTTGTTCTAAGGGGGCCTACCACATTCCAGTACCATCTCTGTTGTGTCCAAGCCTTGCATGACAGATTTATAGGTAAATTTATAGGAAAAGTCTTAGCTAAAGCTAGGTATCCATGACCACTATCAAGATAAGAGATCATGTGATGGGTAGCACCAAGAAAAAGAAAAAGTCTTGGACTTTGAAAGTCCTATTATTCTGTATAGAAATAAGAAGTTTTATTCGTAGTTTAAAGATGCAATGTACTGCCGCTATGAAAATTGGACAGTTATAGGACAATAGTATGATAAATAAGCTTTCCAGGTTTTATAGTTGCAGAATTTATTTAATATCATTTTCTTATTAGAAAACTAGACAAATCTAGTATCCTGTGATAGCTCACTTCTTAGGAAGTCTAACAAGATGAATATTAAATCTGTAGTTTGTTGCTATAGAGAGAAAGACCATCTAAAAGTTTATAGTGAATTAACTTTTTTCTGACAGTGATTGATGTCTTTAAGAAAAGAACAAAGAGAATCCCTGTCTTAAAGAAGTTTGCTAAATTTATACAGTTCATAATTATAGCAGGTATGCCAAAGTAACATCATTTTAAACAGGAAAAAATGTACTTCTGAAATCTGTAAATACTTTTTAGATATCTATAAAGGAAAACATTTTATAATGCTTTTATAAATTATAGATTTTATATTAGAATTGACACCATCATGTTTGGTCTCAAATGAATCCTCTCCTTTAGTTGCATCTAAAAATGTGAGTCTAATATATGCACAAAGGTGCACGTAGATGCAAGAAAAGAAAGTTGTTTTATATCAAAAATAGTTTTCAGAATGAGGTCATATTGGAAAAAAAATGGATTAGAAGGGGCTAACAGTACCACCCTCAAAGAGTGCTCAGACCAATCATAACTTGATGGTGATGTCGCCCAATAAAGGGGACATAAAGGGGATGCAGGCAAAGCCGGCCCAGAATTGCTTAATGCTTTGGTGTGTGAAGACCTGTGTTCAATGTCCTGACAATTTTGGATGAGCTTGGACTTATTCTAGACTAAAGCCTGAAGCCACACCTACTGGGAACAATATTTGGGCTTTAACATTGCCACCGCAAGGTGTGCTAAACCAGCCTGAAAGCCGGCACAACTCTGCCACAGGTCCAGCTGCTGAAACAGACTGTTACAGAAAGGACTTTCTTCCAGTATTGGATCAAGCAAGGCCTATGTTTTGCATACTGAGAATTTGGACTAAAAGTAATGTTTTGGAATTTCTGTTAAAAGCCTGAACAAGAGACTGATTTTGGAATTTACCAGCCAGAAAGCCTGCAGTGCTGTTAAATAGTAGTGAGTCCAGAACTGCAGGTTCAAAAGCAGAAATTAACTGAATCAGAAAAGAGTCACAAAGTCCAGTTACCCAAAACAACATTGCTGTCCACAGGGAGAGATCTTTCTACAGACTGTGCTGAACTGCTGAAATCTTGTTGTCTAATTTCTCCCACTAAATCCTGAAGTGACTTTTTATGATTTGTGACATCAAGCAAGAAGGATCCAGCCTGCATTGCTTCATTGATGTCAAAAGACTCTACAGTTCCAGGTTCAAGGGAAAAAGACAGCAGACTAAAGCCAAACTCACCACCAAGGACATTTGTCATCCAAAATCAAAAGTTCTCACCAAGACTTTGAAAGCTGAAAAGTAGGAGACCACATCTACAGATAACTAAAACATAAGTATTCCTTTATTTTACTATTAGTACTTATTTGGCTATCTGGGGTGATAACTTAATGCATTTTAGCTCCAAATCTTGGGTTTATGGTTAAGCTAGAATTTAAATATAAAGAAAATACCTATTACAGTACATACTATAAAGTTTAAACAAGTATCATACCAAAATAATCTGAAACACTAGTGTAATGAGTTGCAAGTTCTCATAGTAAAAAGAAAAGGTCATGCTATTTATAAGTATGCTAAAGAAATAGTATAAACTGTCATTTATTATGCTGAATATTGCTTGATTATTTACATTGCTTATTGCTGAAATTTGTTTTATTCTTTTTATATGATTTACTTGAATTTCTAAAATTTGATTTGTTTACATTACAGTTTATGTTTACATTACTTTTATTATGCTTGATATTTATGCTAGTTATGAATATTTAGGATTTGTACATATGTGAATAAAATACATTTATTTCTTATATAATCCAAAGTGTGGCAACAGTGTTTTTCACCATCATTTTTGAATCTGGAGAGCATAGAATAATATCACATGTGAATATTTATTATTTTTGGTAATTTATGAAATTATTTTTGGGTAAGACCCGAGGTGAATCCAAGTGCATTCTTATAAAAAGTGATATTATAAGCCTTTGTTCCGACACCACCATGGTAATAATATTGGGGACATTGTTACCAAAAGTTGCCAACCTATCTCAAAGGAACAAAGGGATGGGAAAACATGGTTACCATGTAAACCTAGTGGTACTTTTGCATGTGGAAATTGCAAATATTGTGTTACCACATTGAAGAGCACTACATTTACATCGGTTAATGCCTCCAAAATATACACGATGGGTTCTGTTTTTAGTTGTATCACTGAGAATTTGGTATATTTGGCAACATGCACATGTGGTGCATTTTATGTTGGCAAAACCACACGCCAACTTAAAGTAAGAATTGGTGAACACATGCATAGCATAACAAAAAATGATGATAGAAGTGCACTTGCTGTACATTGTTGTAAACACAGGGCAGATAGTACAGAACATAGTACAAAACATGAATTCAAGTTTTGTGGAATTGAATTGGTTAAACTGGGTCCCTGAGGGGGTAACATCAATGATTTGCTATTAAACAGAGAGGCATACTGGATTTATATATATGGTGGTTTACAGTTGCCAGGATTGAATAACAAGTTTGATGTTATTCCCTTAATAAACATGAGGAAGAAAAAATGATTTATGAATTCTGACAACTTTTATCAACTCGGATCAGTTTGCAATTCTGAAAAATAAGAGAAACATAGAATCTAATGTGTAATTATATAGTTATTTGTGATAATGGATGTAATTATTTTCAGTGTTTTATAACTCTTTTTTTCTTTTTTTCCTTTTTTCTTCTTTCCCCTAGATGGCGCTGATTTTGCATATATACTTGCCTGAGAAATAGTTTTTAAGCTACAAAAATACATATTGGACTTCAGCTAGTAAGTCTAAGAATTTACCTGTTCATAATGGCTAATGGTAAGGTTAATGGTTAATAGACCAGGTTTTGGTAGAAGCATAAGTATAATCCAACTGGATAGTAATACCAGTATATATAAATGCTATAATTACAGACATAAGAATATTTGATCTCAGATGAAATGATTGCTAAATGTTTTTGTAAAATTTGTATAGAAATGCATTTGGTTTATAAGGTTCATTGATCATTTATGCTAAATGTTGGTTCGTTTGAATTATGATGCATTTTATGTATTTCACTTTTTGAGGTGTTGTCACTTTAATTGTAAGCTTTTTCAGAGGCATGGATTGTTAGTAGACCATCCTCCTGATGACGCACGGTGTGTGCGAGACTAGTTGAGGTTCTTAGCCTGTACTGCTGTGCTATTTTTATGCACTGATTAAATCTACCTATATTTTGCAATACCTGTGTCGCCATTTGTTCTTTTTCTCCTACTGACTGTTATCTCAAGTTGGCATGCATGTGTGGAGCTGAGGATTTTATCTTTCAGCATATACATGATGTTAATCAGTTTCTTTAAAAAAACACATTCAATCCTACCACATTTACAATATCTTAACATGCATAAAGTGACATTTTATTATAGTTTGAATTGAATAACAAATCTATTGCACAGAACAGGATCATACAAGCATATTAAGGTGCAATCTCTGTTCGCTGTCTCTCCTGTTTACCTAGATATTTCCTACAGGATCTGGCATAATGTGCCACTTTTTCTGATCTATAGTTTTGCAAAACTTTGCCACATTTTCAAATACTTTAAAATTATTAGATTTCAATAAATAATTGAGCTGATATCTTGGTTCCATATGTAGGGATGTCAACAAGTCCCCAAGGTATAACTTTCTCTCATATCCCTATAGTGAGCACAATATCATCAGATGTACTAAATTGTCTTCCCCAAGCATGCACTGACAAGTACTAGCTGTACTTTTTGCATAACATTTCCTTAGGGACTGACATTCACATTATCTGAACCTAAATTTTATAACCATTTTCCTTTTTTCTGGGTCCTTTATTTTATTTAAATATGGCTGTAGTCTCAATTCCCTTATTTCATTCTTAGCCAATCAGGAACTAATCTTACAGTTCCCTGCTAAGTATATATCTCTTTGTATATGAATAACCCTTATTCTGTTTTTAATTGTTATTTCTATGAGCCTCAAAGGAGTTATAAGACTTTCCCAATGGTCCATATGGTTTGATTATCATTTCCAAGATTTTTAAGCTTGGATATAAAAATCCTTCCTGTCTGTAAGTTATAGTCGCCTCTAAACATGCTCTAGGCAATCTTCCCCATGCAATGTTATAGACCTTAATCCAATACACAGCTAATCTCTGCTTGATGTTAAATTTTACTGGTAATTGTCCAAGTTCAAGTCTGGTCAGCAGGGAGGATGCTCCTAAAGGTAAACCCAGGAGTCTTTTGTAAAGCTTATTCAGCAGAATCTCTAATGCTTCTATGTTATCTTGACCCCAGATTTCAGCTCCATAAAGTGTTTGACTTCTCAACTTAGCGCTTAATGCTCTCAAAGAACCCTTAACAGAATGTCCTCCGAATTTATGCAAAAATCTCTCAACAGTAGGTGAAAATCTCCTAACTCTTTGTACCATCAGTTTTTTATGCATGTTGCATTTTAAATTGTAGGTGAATGTCACCCCTAGGTAACAAAAGTTATTTACGCTCTCTATTTTATTATTGTGGCAAAATAATTTACTGCCCTTGCCCATTCTTTCTTGATACCTGTTACATATTAAATACTTTGCTTTTTCATACTTTATTTCCAAGGAAGCTATTTTACATCCCTGATACAATTTATTAATACTGCTTTTAATTCCCAAGTAGCTGGTGGATATTAAGATCACATCATCTGCATATGCCAGGTATGGGCAGTGCCTGGAGCCCACTCTTGGCATGTGCAACCCAGGATCATACAATTCCTTTAATACACTATTCAAATATAAATTGAACAAAACTGGCAATAAAACACAACCCTGTCTTAATCCTATACTGGTTGCAAACTTTGTAGTGGTATCTCCTCCACTGTTATACCTTATACTAGTGCAATTATCTGTATACAAGGTAATCAACAAATTAAGCATTGCTGAGTCCAACTTATAACCCCCCAATACTCTCCATTGCTTATCTCTTTTAACTTTATTGAAGGTTGCCCTTAGATCTATAAACACGCAGTATAATTTTTGCTTTTTAATATAAATATACTTATGTATTATGAGGCCAGGACAAAACATTGATCTATTGTGGAATGACCAGACATGAAACCTGCTTGAGCCTCACCATTTATATCTGTCTCAAGTATCCAATCCATCACTCTTTTATGTAATACTTAAGTGAATAGTTTCTGGGATACATCAAGAAGGCTAATTGGATGATAATGCTTGGGGTTAGCTTTGTCCCCCTTTTTAAAAAATAGGTATAACTATATTTTTTCTCCAGGAGTTGATCACTTTCCCAGTCTGTACTATAGGATTATAAATGTTTTTTCAGACAGGGGACCCATAATTCGGGGTCATTAAGAATAATATCTATAGGGATTCCCTCAGGTCCTGGTACCTTGTGCCTTTTTGAAGATGCCAGTGCTTCAATGATTTCTTCTTCTTCCTTGATCTCATCATTTAATGGTACCCATGCTCCAATGTGGCAGACTATCTTATTTCCTTCTAAGTCAAAGAGTAATTCCCTACAAGAAGATTCCCAAGTACTGGGGTCAATATGATTTTCAATTATATCTGGGTAATCTTCCCATCCTTTAGCCACCATACACCAATAAGTTCTATTATCTTTTGACCAGACTGCCCTCACAAATTCTGAACATAAAGTTGTCCTAAATTTATCTATTTTATTTTGCAGCAAATATTTATAATCTTTCCTCATTTTATTTAATCTGGTCTTATTTTCCCTTGTTGGATTGATTCTTAAAACTCTGGCAAATTTATTGATTTATCTTTTAGCCATTTTACACTCAGCACCATACCACCTACTACCCTTTATTTCCTTAATGCAAGAGGCTTTTAATAATATAGATCAAATCTTCTGTATGATATTTTCTATATCCTGCAGACTTTCTACAGGATCCTTATTATGAGCAATATCCATAATCCTCTCCCTAGCCCCACATTCTATGAGGAGCTGATTTGACTGATAGTTTTCTATCAACTCCCACTTAACCCCCTTTTTAACCCTTGTAAGTCTCTTCTCCTGTTTAGTGACAGGGAGTTTCTGTCCACATGTTTATCTGTATTTCTGTTGGGCTATGTTCACTTTCGGCCCTAATACCTACTTTCAAGTCCCTAAATAGTGAAAGTGTGTTAATACTCAACTAACACAAGTCAATTGTTGAAGCTGCCCTGGTTCTGTGTAGGTATATACCCCATTGGGGTCCCCTCTAGATCTATCATTTATGAGAAGGAAGTTATCATCTTCTAAAATATCTGATAACTTCTTACCCCTTTCACATTGTTTATGATCCATTGCCTTACGTTTCTTTATCAGAAAATTCAGACCCTGAGCTGCACAGGCTTCACTTATTTCTCTAGTGGGCTCCAGGCACTGCCTAACCCTGGCATTAAAGTCACCTACTAGGATGATACCACAGTCAGGATTACTTTGAGTACTCTTCTCCAGCAAGCCCACCAATTTGTCCAATGTTTGTGTGTCAATCTATCTAGATCCTACAGGTGGTATATATGCATTTATAATTATATATTCCTTCTTGTTAATTACTAATCTGACTGCCAGAATATGATCTGAATCTACTTCTATCTCAGTCTGTTCTACATGCTTCAAGATTCTACACCACATCATCAATCCCCAGACAATCTATCATATTTCTTGTTACTTTTAGCTTCCTTGGAAAAAGATTAATATCCATCAATATTTATTGTATCCTTTGTCCAGGTTTCCTGAACACAAACACATTTGAAAAGTTTCAGATAATCTAGAAATGATGGGTCTAGTAGTCTGTCTCTGATTCCTATCACATTCCATGATAAGATGTTATACTTTTGAACCTCCTTAATTCTGTGCTGTGGTACTTTCTCATATTCTTTTAAATCATTTCTGTTGCATTCCAGCTGTCATTCTTCTGTTTGGTCCTGCAGAATCTGATATCTGTTTGAGGTCTTAATTAAGTTTAACCACTGTTCTGATTTTGGTGCTTTCTCTTTTACTTTTTGGATTTCTTTTTCTCTATGTAATAAGAGTTCTATCTTGTCTAATATCAACATTTTAGACAAGATCATCTGACAATCTGATTCATTATTTACCCAAATTGTAATTTGTCCATTCTTTTCCCTTCTCATCACCTTTTTAATTACTGTATTCAATTATTTTTGTCTTACTAGGTTGTATAAGAACTGCACTGTTTTTATTCTGATATTTTTCCTATTTTCATTCAAAAAACTATTAATTCCAAAAATAGTAATCTAGAATTATTGTCTATCATTCTGTATTATTTTTAGTCCTTCAGAATATTCTGGAAAGATGGTTTTTATGTTCGCCATGCTCTGTAGTTCAAAATCAAGAGCTTTAGTCCTATATTTTTGATTTTCTATTGCCTTAAGTGTATAATATTGGTCTGAAATTAATAGGACTAACTCTGCATTCTCCAGAAGCCTTACAACACTCAAGTTATTCAGCATTGTGTCTTGTTTTTTATTTCCTTGTAACACTGTCCCCAAGAAATGTTTTAAATGATGGTCAAGTTTTTCTTCTGTCTCTTCCACTATTATAGTCACCTTATATAGGGGCAGAACATAATTAGTTTCAAGGGTCCTTCTAAGGATGTTTTTTAATTTATTAACTTTCTGCTCATCCTCTTTACTGATAGCAAAGCCACATCCCATTTCCTTATCACCAACAATTTGTTCTTTTTCCTTATTTTGATGTTTTGATATTTCTTTCTTTCCCTCACCCTTTTTCTTATTCTTGTTACTTTTTTTTATCTTTTTTATCTTTAATGGTTGCTGAGTTCTTATACTTGTCTTTGTTTTTATTGTGTATGTCCCTGTGCTTTGCTTAAGGTCTTTATTGTTCTCCTTTTTACTAGTTTTGGTTTTATTTTTATTTATTTTTAACAATGTCTGGTCTTTTGAGTTCCCTATATCTACAACCTCATTTCTACTGTCACATTCTCCCTGATATTTTGGAGTATTACCTCTTTTGGATTCCAGGGTGGTCTTTATTTGTCCCTCTTTCCTTCACTCATTCAAAGAGCTATTTATCCAAATTAATTTGCTAGAATCTTCTTTCCCCTGATGCCTCTGTTTTGCCATCCTTTCTTGTTTTAACCTCTTGTCCCATAGTTGGGGGTTATCTGTTCTTAGTTCTTTACAAATACTGTTCTGTCTATCACACCTTTGAGGCAACATAATTAGTTCTTCATCTGAATCTTCAGTAGAATCCAGTCCTATTTCTACTAAAGTAGTTATACGTGAATTAGGAGGAAGGCTTATGTTCTATATACTTACATTCTTATAAGTCCCTTGTTATCGTCTAACCCCTATACTAGGAGTATTTCTTCATGTAGTCTCACTGTTTTTAACATCTGCTGGTTTTTCTTCCATTTGCTGGATTAAAGCTGGAGTCCACAAGTCAATCTTTTTTCTTATTTTCTGTACAAATCCCCTTAACAAAGGAAAGGTCCTGCCTAATTAAAGTAAGTTGCTCATACATCACAGCATTAGCCAAGAGAGGATCCCCCAAGGCCTGTGTAACTTCTTTTGTTAAATTCCCTAAATTTAGCATATCAGGTTCTATGGGACTGATGAACTGAGTACTGTCCTCCTGGGACCGTCTGGTCTTATTAGATTGCTCCACCCATTTCTACTGGCCTTCCTCTTGGCTTGGAAATACTTCATAGGTAAATAATGAGCCATTAAGGCCTTGTTTAAAATCTTTAATTTTTAGTTCAATCTTTTTATTGGTCTCAGTCATTTCTCTTATTTCCTCAACTGTTTTATTGACTTCTTTATTTACTAAATTCATTATATCTGAAGTCTAGTGGTTAATCTCCTTACTATTAAATCATCTCTGTGCAGGTGTACTCTGGTCAATCAGATAAGGTAAAATTGTATGGTCCAATGATTTAATTTGTTTTTCTCTATTCTTATCAAATAAGTCCTTTATAAGCAAGTGTGTCCATTTAGGTTTAATAGTATTTTTATCAGGTTTACGGCTCCCTGTGGGACTCATACTCTTATTATTTCCATCTACAGATATCTGGATCGAGTGAGTATGATTCCCACAGTCCATTTTTTCCTCTAGGATATTCCTTTTTTACACTTAACAGGTCTACCTCTAGATTTTATTTTAGGCAGGTTCTGTAATTTATCATCCCTACAGTCATCACCAATTACTGTACCATTATCTGTGGGTATCTTACCACTCCTTATTTTTACTGGCATATTAAATTACTATCATGATCCCTGAATCCACAGATGATACAATTACAGTAGAATAAAATTGTATATTCTATATACAATGGTCAAGTTACATAAAATCACCACTACGCAATCCAGACAATGCTTCTTGATTTGTCCTAAATTGTCCTAGCTGAACTCAGATTTTAGGTTAGGACTATTCTTATTAGCTGCTACAGTAATTGCTGTTAATTGGTGTTAATTGGTAAAAGCTGAACACCATTCAAGTTCTAATTCAGACCAACATCAGTCGATAAAACTTATCCTGAGTAGATGTTATATAATATTGAGGAATATATAATACATATAAGTATCTTAAATATCTTGAGCAGATTAATGACAAGAAAGAAGGAGACCTCAGTGAAAGAAAAAACATAAACAAGCACTCCTATTGTTCATATAATCCCCCCAGTCCTTGGAACAAGGCCCCTAAGTCCTTGGGGCAAATCAGTATTTGGTCTTGATTCTGTATCTTGATTCTGTATCCCAAGTTCTATATAACCTTTGACTCATCCACAATTTCCAAAAACTCAATAAAAAAGACTAAATATAAATCTTAAAATGTTACTTTCATTTGGCGATCTCAATTCTTATATGATCCTGTAAAGTTCCAGGCCACCTGTAATTAATGTGGGTGATGTTCTCAGTACAAGCTAGTGCTTTTATTCTGAGTTCTAAAGTGTCCAGACCACTAAGGATACCAAGATTCCAATGTCGTGCAGCCCTTTTTACAAACACGGTCCTCCTCACTAAAATAAAAAACAATACAAAGACAGGACAATAATAGAATCCAGCAATACTGTGTGACCCAATTTTTAACACATTTTCTGAGACTTTAAAGCAATGACACTAGTACTGATATTGCACCTTTTACACTGTTTAACCAGTACTTACTTTTTTGTTATAGGGAGATTTGGTACACCATGCTGAAGTGACTCTGTCTCTTTCTAGCTTTTGGTTAATAAATGGCTACTGCAGTGTATTGAACTGTCTTATACTGCTGTTCTGTTGTTTCATAAAAAGCTGAGAGAGTAATAAGTTTAAAATGCCAATCAGCAGTTACTGGGATGTGGATTTCACCAGAACTATGGCTAAAAACCATTGCACCAATCACTAGAAGATATAAAATAAGATATCTTGCTCTAGAAAATCACAGCTATAAATGTTTTTAACATGCCATGATAAAGTGTGATAGTGTAAGTACTCTCTACTGTGAGGAAAAAAGAATGCTAGTAGGCTGCATAAGTTGCATAAGTTGTTTGACTGTCCTTCCTGCCTGGGTGCTCAAAATGGTGATCCAACAGTCTAGACACCAGCATGTGCACTTTATTGAGGACTAGTCATGTGTTCAATTGGGCCTATCTAAAGGTCGATTCCTGGAATCATCATACAAGTACCACAAGTTCATACATCGAATAAATGTAAAACATAAAAAATAAAAGGATATGGGTTCAATAGTCCTGTATTACCTTATTTACCTCATATTGTAACATCAGAGATGACTGGGGTAGAGCAAGAGCGAGGGCTATGAAAATCAAAATTCAATTCAGTGTGCACAAAAAGTATGCTAGAACTATATAGCAAGTCGTTAGTAGAATACAACACCAGGCACCTAAACATCTGAACACCTAAGCAATTGTAACACTTGTAAAAAGAGATGTACACTTTAAACTATAATAATGTAATAGTATAATAAAATAAAATGCACAACTTATACAACATACGATTGGCAAGGAATTCTCTGAAGACTCCTTTAAAAGGAGCACCTATCTGGTAAGTTTATTTAAACTTTTGTGTGCTTTCCAATTAGGATTTCAATCATAAAAGTCATAAAAATCTCATAGTGTGTCTCAAGATTCAGATAGGCTATTCTGGGACACGCTAGTGTAGGTTAGCTTGGCTCAAAGCTGGGCTACCAAGGCCAATAACCCACCGTGGGTCTTACTGGAACTTTCTCCTTAGTTTGGGGCTCTTTCCACTGCCAAGACTCCACCCAATGCTGGGATGTCCAGAGGCCTTGCTCCACTCCTCTGCTCACTCTTGGTGTTGAGCAGCCACAAAGATGTACTGGAAAGGTCGGCAATGACAAAAACAAACTTTAATGTGGCAACGGTGGCATACCTTTTATAATAAAAATCAAGCATTTGCCAACTCCTGCTATGTCTGATCCTCCACAATGGGCTAGCGACTGACTGCTTGCTTTCAGCTCCTACTCCAACTCCAAGAATCCTCCTGCTGTGTAGTTGTTGGGCATAGGTTACACAGCAGTCAAAATTAACAAATTAATAACATGAGTTATAAGAGTGAAATTGTCATAATTGAGAGGTTCAGAAAGAAAAAGCCCTTTTGGGCAATCACTTTAGCTACTATAACTACTGGATGTGGAGCCAACCAATTTGAAGTATTCTGGAAACCACAAAAGGGGGGAGCCTCTCTGGGCAAAAAAGTCCAGACACTGAATATGATTCAACAATCTTTCTTTATTTAAACACTCTCCAACATTTTGCCACTTTTGTTACAGTGTTCTGAGGCTTGGCTGCTAACATTCTAGCATTTACATCAAATTCAATGTGCATAGAGGCTGCAGTGATTCTTCTGGTTAGCAGTTCAAACTGAAGACTGTCAGTTCAAACTGCTAACCTGGAGAAGAATCACTGCAGCCTCTATGAGCCTTGAATCTGATGTGAAGGGAAGAATTTTAGCAGTGTCTAGGACTGCAGCCAGGCCTCTGAACATTATAATACAAGATTTCAGAAAGCTTTGCCTGAAAATGGGAGAATAATAGTGAATGTATTAATCACAGTGTTCCCCTGCACAAGCCACAAAAAGTGGCAAAACACTGGAGAGTGTTTAAATAAAGGAAAATTGTTGAATCATATTCAGTGTCTTTGCTTTTTGGCCCTGACTGGACCACCCCTCTTTTTCGCAGTTAAATGAAGAGTTTCATACACAAAATTGCCGGTTTTCTAGATTGTGACACAGAATTGTCAAGATAGTATTTTTATTACCCCAGTATATGAACATGGCATGTGTCATTGATCAAATGGCACCAAATTTGTGTTTTGTAGCATGATCAGGAAAACAGATTTTGGAGGGGAGTTTAAAAATGAGACCTGCCTTGTTCATGAGATGTGGTAAAAAACTAGCTATACTGAAAATGTGTGTTCAAAAGTAAAAATAAAGAGTGACATTTACTGTGGCAGTGTGGGTGAGTTGACCAGTCCTGTTTTCCCAACAAAATTTAGTGTCCTGAGCACTGGGATGCTTTGTGCAGGAGTTCATATACAGTATCAGTGTAATATAAAATGGATCTGATGCTGTATTTGTTTTGTAGTCCTAGATCAAAATCACTTTTTGTCAGTTTCTTTATACCAGTATCTGGTTCTCCCCAGAAACTGAGCCCTGGAGAGCATGAGTCATAACAGTTGCAGTCATGCTGTGACAATTTATCATAGTATTATATATAAACTCCACTGCAAAGCATCACAGTGACCAGGACACTAAATATTGCAAGGAAAAAGTCTGCTCAGCATCAGCAGTCTGCTGAGAACAGCTGATCTCATTCACACTGCCACACTGAACATGACTCCTCCTTTGCTGTCAATGGTAGACTCAATTGGAGCAGGCAGGGCTGAAAATGAACATGTGGAGACTAGTACAGATGGCGTCAAATGATGCTTATATGCCTATGTAAAGAGTAAAAAGATAACAGTAGCCTTATGAATTTGAAAATGTGAACATTTTAATTAACAGGAACATGTAATGAATGAATATTGTGCACAATAAATTAAAAGCATTGCCAGTGATCTAGTGACATATTCTGTTTTGTAGAATAACAGTGTAGAGTTTGAATTGTTTTGGTCATATATTTGTCTTACATATAGGTGTACTGGAATGCATTCCATTTGTTTGGGAAGGTAAATGTACGGACAATGCCAGCATGTTTGGGGAGAAGAGGTTTAGAGGAGAGGGACAGCAAGCAAATAAGAAAGAACAGGTAACATGAAGGATGATGAATGGCAGGACTTTGGAAGAGCAGAAATCAGGAAGGGGGAAGAAAGAAAGTGGCACAGAGCTGCAAAGATATATCGAGAATGGGACGATGTTGGGGGTCAGAGATGAGGTGGAAGAGAGGTGGAAAGCAAGTGCTAAGATAGGTTAATGTATAGTAATAATAGGGCATTTTAGAGTTGAAGATAAAGATAAAGGAGACGAGAGAGAGAGAGAGAGAGGAAGTGGAACACAGTTGGTAATGTGAAATATGTCGAAAGTGGAAGGATGGGGCAGAGGTGGTAAGGGAAAAATGAAATGGCATAGACCAGTTACTGTGGATTATGGGAAATGGCAGGAGGTGAGGGAAGGAATTGGGGTGTGTGGAAAGTGTAACAACTAGAAAGCATATAAGGAGAATGGCAGTATGTTGGGAGACTGAGAGATGGAAGAAGGGGAAATGTTTGAGGGTAAAGAGGTCGTGCAGCAGAGTGGCTGAAGTATACAGAGAATGGCAGTGATCTGAGAGCAGCACAAATCGTAAGAGGAGGGTAGAGAAAAGTGTTGAACAGCGGATAGTGTGACTCCTCATCATTAATATGCACTTTACACATTTTTGGAGCATATGCATGATGAAGAAATTCAAAGTAGAAATATAATTTGTGATAATGCCAATAGCTTTTTGTACAATCAAAAATGCAGTTGGAATGTGTATGGTGGTGTACAAGATAGTTAAAAAGCAGAATAGTGCTCTTCAATGGTTATGTAACGCAAAACGGTGCTGTTTAATGGACAGGTAACTGATAAAGCCATTATTTTTAAAATAATCAGGCTATATCAAATGAGAAGTATGTGATGGTATTATTAGTAAAACTATGTAATTAGGGGATTATACATGCTTACATACAGGGCATGTAAATTATGAGAAGTAATGTAGACACAGTGGTGGCTGTATGGTGCTTATGTTCAAATGATTATATTCAATGTCTTTCACTGATCTCACTCCCTTCTGAAGACTCATGAGAGTCGAGGCACTAGGGGTTAGTTCCAGAGGATTGGAAAGACACTGGACTTACTTTGTAAGAAGAAGCAACTTGTATGCCTTAAGACAAAAAACTTTAGTGCATAAGCACTGAGGCAAGGGTTACCCCAAAGGGCATTGGCCAGGAAGCCAAGTTTCAAAGAAATACAAAATCACACATACCCCATAATGCAAAGCATCATGGGCTGTATATGCAAATCACCACAAAATGTTATGCTGGCTCAATTTTAAGCAGGAATGCATGGTGCCGAACGGCCTCTCACACAACCTGCAAAGGGTGCCAACACAAGATACAGACGTGTTTCGTCCTACCAGGACTCATCAGTGTGCCTCATCTGTATGACACCCCAGTGGAATGAATCAGCTAGCTTAAGTTGGTCTATTGGGTTTGGGTTGTGATGAGCCTAATTAAAAACAAAAAACAAGTTAAAAGACAAATAACCTTAGTATCTTCTGTTGGCACCCTTTGCAGGTTGTGTTAGAGGCCATTCAGCACCATGAATTCCTGCTTAAAGTTGAATAAGCATAACATTTTGTGGTCATTTGCATATACAGCCCATGATGCTTTGCATTATGGGGGTATGTGTGATTTTGTATGCCTTAGCCAGGAATAAACTTATTGTTGCTTGAATTCAATAGTGTTCATGCATTGTGTGAGTGCCACTACTGTCTGACTGACTTAAATCATTGAAATAATGCAAAGTTTATGAAACTGCATACTGATGCTGTTACATATTTGTTCTGGACTATTTTTATGCATGTTCAAAATGAACTTTGTTACAAAGAGGCATTAGGGAAGATAATGACAAAGGAAAGAGGAGATGGGGTGATAAGATAAGAGATGTGGTGGACACGAATAACAAGTGAAATACATTCACCTCTTATTGATTTTTTCTTTGTTTATTGAAATTTATAATGTAAGAAATTGGGTTGCAGGTGGAGTAATGCACAAAACTAGTTTAGCTTTCATAGAAGGATAAAAGAAATGTAGGGTATGCATATTGTTTCATACACAGAAAAAAATTGTTAAATAGAATACATGAAGACAGTTTGAAATGGAAATGTACCAGATGAGAACAAATGAATTGGGGCAACATGAGAAACGTAGATAGAAATGAAAGGAGGTGTACCTAGAGAAAGCAAACAAGTAGTAGTGGTGCTCTATTGGGAAGGGTACAGGAAAAAAGGAATGTAAGCAGTAGAAATGTGTTAAATACATTGCAAATAATGGTAAATACTAGAAAGTAAGAGGTAATGCACATGAACAATGGCAGAATGTGGGGGGAAGAGGGGAGTGAGAAAGAGCATATGCAGCGGAGTAGCTAATGTGAATTATGATGAATTGTCACAGATTTGGTGGGGACAAAGATCAGGGAAGGGGAGAAGAGAGCAAGTGTAGAGATTGGGGAGGGAGGGAGAGAGAGACAGAGAGAGAGGGGAACTACCACAGAGTGGCAAATGTATAGGGAGAATACAGGCATGTTGGGGACAGAGACTGGGGAGAGGAGAGATAGAGAGCAAGTGCCACAGAGTAGCTAATGGGAATGATGATAAATGGTGGTTTATTGGGGGGGGGCAGAGATCGGGGGGGAGAGCAAGTGCTAAAGGGTAACTAATGTGTAGGGACAATTCCAGCATGTTGGACATGGTAGAAATTAAGGAAGGAAAGGATAGAGACCAAGTGTCACAGAGAGGTTTATGTGAATGATGGTAAATGTTGGTATATTTGGGGAGGGGCAAAGATTAAGGAGAAGGAGGGATCAAGTGCCACAGAGCTACTAATATGTAGGGACAGTGCTGTAATTTTGAGGGGCAGAAATCAGGTAGGCAAGGAAATAAATGCAAGTGCCACAGAGCAGCTTAAGTTAATGATGCTGAATGCTGGCAGGTTTAGGGGCAGAGATCAGTGAGGAGAGAGAGAGAGAGAGAGAGGAGAGAGAGTATGTGCCACATAGTGGCTAATGTATAGGGACAATGCCAACATCTTGGGGGAAGATATCACAGAGGGGAGGAATAAAGAGCAAGTCCCAAAGAGTGGTTAATGTAAATAACAGTGAATTGCAGCATTTTGGGGACAGAGAACAGGGAGCAGGGAAGAGCAAGTGCTGTAGAGCAGTTAATGTATAGGAAAAATATTAGCATGTTGTAGGAGGACACAGAATGGAGAGGGGACAGATATAGAGCAACTGCCACAGAGCCGCTAATGTGATTTGTCATGAATGATGGCAATTGGGGGGACAGATATCAAGGAGGGGAGAGAGCAAGTGCTACAGAGCAGGTAATGTGAATGATGGAGAATGAGGACACATTGGGGGAGCAGAGACTGAGGAGGCAGCAGAGAGCAAGTGCCACAAAGCAGCAAATGTATATGGAGCATAATGTCATGTTGGGGGTCAGAGATGGGGTGGAACAGAGATAGAGCCGGAGAACATGTCATGTATAAGGAGAATGGCAGTATGTTGGAGGCAACAAGGGAATGAAGTTATAGAGAGCAAATGGCACACAGTGGGTAATATAAAGCACTGGAAGTGTTGAGATATTTGAGAGGGGGTGGGATAAAGTAAGTATCACAAAGCGGCTAATGTGTAGGGACACTGTCAGCTTTTTTGGAGGGGAGGGGCAGATATCAGGGAGAAGAGAAATAGAGAGCAAGTGCCCTCTCCCATCTGTACCCTTCTCCAGCTCCAACTATGTCTCTTTCCCCCCTCTTTTACTTGTTCTGCAGCACACTTAGATTGATCTATTATTAGCCTACCCCGGTTGTGTCATTTTGCTTCATTGCATTTAATTCATGTACTATTTGTTTGGTCCATTGTCTATGCAGTCCTCGATGATGCACACTGTTGTCAAGATTTGTGTTACTATGCAACGTCCTTCAGCCCTCACATTTGTGCCAGCTGTTTTCTGGTATGATGTCATTGAATGTTATATTATCTCTTTTTTGGATACTGAAGACTCACATTGTTATTACGAATTGTGTTGCTATGTATCATCCTTGTACTGTGTTGCTATGTAATGTTATGATGTCTTTTTTTATTCATGTACCCAGGACCACCTTGTAAATGAGTCCTCTCAATGGTGTTTTCTTCTGGTAAAATAAAGACTGATTAATTGAATGGCAATCAATCAATCAATCACTCAATCAATCAACTTTATTTAACCAGGCATATAACACCATTGAGCAAGCTCATTTTCAAGGCGGTCCTGGACATAAATTCGATACAATACAGAGAATACAGTAAGTGGAAGGTAAAAAACAAAAACATGACATAGTACAGATATGGTAGACATTAATGTGGTGATAGTGAACAGATGTAGGCCATGGGAGGCATATACATAAAGTCCAATATAGTTTACATACGCCGTTTCCAACATGATTTACAAGAAAGCAAAGTGTACCATCCTAGCTGTTACCACTAATTTAGAGGCTAGTATCTTTATACTAGAAGCAAGGGAGAGGAGAAAGAGCAGATAATGGAGGAGAAGGGGAGTGAGAGTACACCAGGAAGGGAAAAAAAAAGGAAGTTAGGCTAAGTTTAGGGGAGAAGGGAATAAGTGCTGGGGATCCCTTGCTAGGAGAGAAGGGGCAACCGTCGGAGTGTAAGGTTTGCAGAAGGGACCAGTAATTAAGGTAAAAGAATCATATAAAGCAACTGCATGTATCCTTCAACTGGTCCCATATCAGTGTTTTGAATGTGAAGATGCTAGGGAGCGTGGAAAGCTTTAAAGATTTTTGCATAGAGTTCCAAAGTGACGGCAGAGAAAAATTGATTGCTGCCAGGCCAAGGGTTGTTTTCACTCTAGGAGTCTGGAAGCAAATCATGGAGAAGTATCTTAATCCATAAGATCCCTTGGCATGTACAAAGAAGCTTGAGATGTATGTAGGGAGATTATTGGATAGCGCTCTAAACATCCAAAGGAGAGCGTTTCTTTTTCTCCTGGTTGCGAGTGAGGGCCATCCCAGCTCCTGGTATAGTAGACAGTGGTGAATGCAACGGGGTAGGTTAAGGATAAATCTTAGGGCCCGGTGGTAAAGGATGTCAAGTTTGTTGAGCACCGTAGTAGGGCAATGACTGTAGAGGAAGTCAGCATAGTCCAGTATAGGTAGAAATGTGGATTGCACTAGCCTCTTCCTGGTTTCTAGGGTAAGCAGATGTTTAAGGCAATAAAAAAGGCCTAATCGCTGCCTTAATTTCTTCGATATTTCATGTAGGTGGTACAGGAAGTTGAGCTTATTATCTAGCCAGAATCCTAGGTATTTAAAAGTAACCACTGTCTCTAGGGGTTTGTCTAGCAGCGTTAGAATCTGGGGGTTAAGTGCAGACCCAGAGGCAGACTTTGGCGACAGGATCATGGTTTTAGTCTTTTTGGCATTGAGGAGAAGCTTATATTTGATGAGGTTATATTGGAGAGTGGTGAAATCTTGCTGAAGGTTCATGTGGGCCAAGTCCAAGGAAGAGTTAGTGGTACAGAGTACAGTGTCATCTGCAAATAAGTGCACATTGGCTGTGCGCAGGTGTGAGTCCAGGTTGTTGATGTAGATTGCAAAGAGGATTGGGCAAAGTATGGAGCCTTGTGGAACACCTCGTAAGAGGGATTTTTGCAGGGACAGATCACCTATAGCTTTGACTTGCTGAAGCCTGTTGGTTAGGTAGCTGGTGAACCATTTGATGGCAGAGCTATCAAAACCGATATTACCCAGAGCAGTAAGTAAGATGTTATGATCCACAGTTTCGAAGGCTTTGCTAAGATCCAGGAATAGGGCAGCTACATACTTCTTGGAATCCAGGGCAATTTGCCAATCGGTGGATACTTTTGCTATGGCTGAAACAGTGCTATGTTTCGCTCTGAAGCCAGACTGAGCCGGATTTAGCAAGTTATTTGGGTCAAGGTGCTCTCTGATCTGGGCATTGACAATTTTTTCAAGTAGTTTTCAGAGGATGGATAGAATAGAGATAGGCTGATAATTGTTCAGATCACTTGGGTCCCCAGATCTGAATAAGGGTAGGATGTGTGCAGTTTTCCACTACACAGGTAGCTGGCCCTGTTTGAGGGAGGTGTTGAATAAGTGGGTGATGGGGGCGGTTAAATAGAAGTGGCCAAGTTTTAGAAAGTAAGGTTCGATATTGTCTTCTGTATCCAGGGACAGGAGGTCCTCAACTTGTTTAAACGTAACTGTAAAGTTGGCAGGATGCGGTCGGTTTGGGTCCAGATTAGTAGTATGATTAGCAGTAGCACCCCCTGGAGGATTGAGATTGTTGATGGGAGAGGTGTCAAAGGCGAGCCCTGCAGTAGCAAAGTGCTCGTTGAACTGTTCTAATATAGCAGCTTTGTCTGTGTAGGTATTACCTGTGGACACAATTTTGGTTTGGAGGGATGAATTGGCTGTCTGACCTTCGACCTCCTTAAGAATATTCCAAAATTTGGCAGAGTTGTTTTTGTTGTTTTCTAGTTCAGTTTGGTAATATCTGGCTTTTACAGACCTAATTAGTCTGGTGCAGGCATTTCTAGAGGTGTGAAATGCCAGCCAATCAGTTTCTAGGTGAGATTTACTTGCTTTTTTCCACCAAAAATCCCTATCCTTCAGTGCTTTCTTCAGGATGGGACAGAACCAACCGGGAGGTCTTTTTTTAGATCTGATCATTCTTAGAAGGACGTGTTTGTCGACTAATCCTATGAGTAGGCTATGAAAGATGTTAAAGGCTTTGTTAAGGGTGGGTGCCAGATAGAAGTCTTGCCATCTGATGTTGCTTAAATCTTTTAGGAAGGAGTTCTGGCAGAAGTTTTCCAGGCATAGTTTGACTTTGAATTTAGCAACTGGCTTCATGTGGGGAGAATGTCTGATACAGGCCATAGCACAGTGGTCACTTATATCATTGAAAAATACTCGGATGTGCGAGATGTTATATGGTTTGTTTACCAGTATGAGATCTAGAAGGGAGCGATGCTCAGGATTTTTTCTGTTAGGTCTGGTGGCAGTGGTTGTCATTTGTACCAGTCCATTTACATCACAAAGTTCCTTTAGCTTCTTTGAACTATCACCATTCCAATTTTGGTTGAAATCTCCCATCAGTATACATTCGGAGTTAGCAGAGTCAAGAAGATTTTGTAGGTGTGACAGCAACACCATGCCTCCAGAAGGTGGACGATAGCATGCTGCTATAAGAAGTGACTTATATTTGGAAAGGGAGCGTTTTAGGGCCAAGCATTCAAATTCTTTAGCCTTTGAGGTACAGTCAAGGATTGTAGTTGTGTATTTACACTTCACAAAGATTACGACCCCTCCTCCTCTAGAGGGTCTATCACAATGATAGGAATTGTATCCTGGTGTATATAGATAGATTTGTCAGAGTTTGAAGGCATGAGCCAGGATTCAGTTATCATGAGGACATCAGGCAAAGCATGTAGAGCTCAGGCCTGAATAGGGTCTAGCTTCTTTAATAAGCTACAAGCATTGATATGGAGAAAGCTGATACCTTTATATCATGGTAGGTCTGCAGGGGTGTCCAGAGGGGAGGGTGGGCCTGGATTTAGTTCAGTGTTTCCCGGGCAGAGTAGGAGAAGTAATAGTAGTTTTTTTAGATAATTTGTTAGTCTGCTGAGTAGCCTTTTTTTACTCCTTCTGGAATGAGTTGCTTTATTGGTGGCAGCGTTCTGGGCAGATACGTTTAGGAAGGGATAGGATATACATGGTTATTAAGGCTGAAAGTGTCAGTGGTCTTCACACCTGCTTATTAATCATTGTCCGGTGCTGGGGGGGATGTGGCCATAACGAAGTCTGCCCTTTGGAGTGAGACCAAGAATTAATAAAAAAGGGCCCATCGTGGTATGAGTTAGAGGGAGATTTTTGGCCTTGGTGCCAAGTGTCACCTGGACTACTGAATGGTATGTAAATTAGCAAAATGAGACAACTATTAAGGAGAGCAGCCACAGGGGTCATTTTGCAGGGAAATATCTCCAAGGTATGGCCGGACTGGTTAGAACAATTACCTTATATGAGGCTAGTAGTGTTATGTTGCACTAGTTTTAGAAGGCTGATCAGCAACAGCTTTAAGAGGCAGGGTTATCCAAGGGGGTGGACTAAGCACTGGTGTGGCTGAGTGTGCTGAGACTAATACGAGTTGGGGTTGACCCTGGCTTCTTACAGTAAGGTATTTAATGGGGGCGGGTGGGGTGGGTGGTGTAAGAAAATTCCCACCAGAAGCGTTCAGCAGGCAGGCGCCCAGGTAAGAATAGCTTAATCGGAAGGGAGGAACAGGGTTGCTGTCCAATCGGGGTTCCAGGAAAATCCCCGATGCTGAGAGCAGGCTTACCGGGTCAAAGGCGCTCTTAGGCAGGCAGGAGTGGCGCGCGCTGTCGGCTGGCTCCTCCAGCTGTGGCGCCTCACAGTGTGAGGTGGTAGCCCGATCAGGAACTCTTGAAAGCTGAAAGAGAGAGAGAGCGAGGCAGGGTTTTTTTAGCTATACTATCAGGACAAAACAGCTTTAGCATTTTGCAGGACTAATTGGAGGGCGGGGGTGTAACAGCTTAAGCAGATTGCAGGACTAAATCAGAGGATGGGGTGAGATATATGCAAGAGGAGTTATACAAAGCAAGTAGGTGAGGAGGGAGGCCGAGACCAGACGGTAAGGTAATTTACTGTGGCGCTGCTAGCCCTGGGTGGTGAGGGGGGAGAGAGAGAATACAGTGAAGAGTAAAGGAGAGAGACTGAGTAATGGTTTAGGAAGATCGAGGGGAGAAAAACACAGCAACCAGTATAACAGTAGCAATAATCACTTTTGTCAGTAATGTATTCCCAGAAAGTTTAGTTTACAGTCATTATTGCAGTCTAAAGATTCCCCACAGTAAACATTCACAATTAGCTGAAAAATTCCCACCAGAGGCGTACAGCAAGCAGATGCCCAGAGTAGCTTTTTTTTGGAAAGGAGAGGATTCATCAGGCAGCCAATCCCAGATGGAGCCGTAACTTAGTGGCAGCCAATCAGAAGGGAGGAACAGGGTTGCCATCCAATCAGGGTTCCAGGAAAATCCCCGATGCTGAGAGCAGGCGTAAAAGGTCAAAAGCGCTCCTAGGCGGGCGGGAGTGGCACGCGCTGTCGGCTGGCTCCTCCAGCCGCGGCATCTCAGAGCGTGAGGTGGTAGCCCGATCAGGGGCTCTTGAAAGCGGGTCAAAGGCAGCATTTGGGGGGCCGAAGATAAGGGAGGGGGAACAACAAGTGCTACATACTGTGGTGGCTTATGTATAGGGAAACTGATGGCATGTTGTGGGAGGGGCAGAGATCAGGAAGGGGATAAATATAGAATAAGTGGCCCACAGCAGCTAATGTGAATGGCAGTGAATGGTGGCAGTTTGGGGGGGTTATATCGAGGGGGAGGAGGAGAAACAAACAACTGGTACAGAGCAGGTAATATGAATGATGGGGAATGGAGGAAGTTGGTGGGGTCAGAGATCAGGGAGATGGGGAGAGAGCAAGTGCCACAGAGCAGCAAATGGATATGAAGAATGGCACATGTTAGGGGAGTCAGAAGTAGGTAGAACAGAGATAGTGCTGAAGAGCATACCATGTAAATGGAGAATGACGATATGTTGGGGGAGAGATCAGGCAAAGGGAGGAACAGAGAACACATGGCATACAACATGTAATATGAAGTACAAGGAGTGGCAAGACATTTAAGGGGTGAGTGGGACAGAGTAACTTCGGCAGAGCGGCTAATGTGTGTGGACAATGCTGGCATTTTAGGATGGCAGATATAGGGAGTGGGAGGAATAGAAAGCAGGTACTGAAAAGTGACTAATGTGAATGGCAGTGAATAGCAGCATTTTAGTGGGGGCAGAGATTGGGGGGAGAGCAAGTGCCACAGAACAGCTAATTTATAGGGGAAATGACACGTTGTAGTGGGGCAGAGATCAGGGAAGGGAAGGATATAGAGCAAGTGTGCAAAGCAGTTAATGTGAATTAGGGTGAATGGCAGCAGTTTCAGGGGCAGATACACTCGCCTCTGAGGCCGGGAGATCAGAAGGCTGTGGGTTCTAGCCCACAGAAGTTTAATCCCAATACTGACACTGTAGTGCAGCATGAGGGGGGGTGCTTCACTCCTGAGGTGCCGTCTTTCAGATGAGACATTAAACCGAGGTCCCATCTGCCTGTTCTGGTGGTAGTTCAGGTGGATGTGAAAGATCTCATGGCACTTCTCGAAAAGAGTAGGCTAGTTTATTGAGGGGAAGAAAATCATCCAATAACCCCTTCACAAATCACTTAAAAGCGATAATACAAATAATACAAACAGAAAAAGTTTGGATATGTACATCTTGAGAAGTGAAATTCATACAAGCTTGTAAAAGAAAAGTACATTCAGGAACTAAATCTTCCTAATTTACACACAATTGTATTCATTGTGTACCCTAAAAACAAGGCGAGACAAAGAAGAACAAAAAAAGCAGAAAAACAACTATAAATAAAAACATCTGACATGACATAATTCCACATAATAGAGCAACCAAACCTCACCCTAAATATAATATCCCTTTGTCAGAAATGGGGAAAAGGGATTACAAACCCAGTACAGCCTCTATTAACCCTATGCCAGTACCATATCCCCTGTATATACTATTATCCATCTGTGGATTTTTCTTTCTTAGTGAAAACACATCACAGTCTGTTATCCAGGGCATGTTCCTCCAGGCCTTGAGCAGGACTCTGTGTTGCAGGTTTTTCACATCCTCACTATACAATGACTGTAATTCCCTCATAATTTTCTGGATTACCTCCTCGTGAAGTAAATGCTTTTGCTCTAATGTAAATAAACATCTGCTATTCCAGAGGAACCATTTAATGACCAGCAGAACCCTATGCAAAATCTCTATATGCCATCGATTCCCTACACCTATATATTTACCCACCATAAACCCTTCCATGGTGACTGTCTGAAACCACGGTGCTTCCCATGTACTAGCCAGGGTTTCCCAAAAGGGTCTTACATATGTACAAGAGAAAAACAGGTGTTCTGTTGTCTCTAGCTGCTGTATGCATCTAGGTCTAATACATATATGATCCTCTAACTGCTTGTGTTTCTGATTTGTTTTCACATTAGTACTGTGATGGCAGCTTAACCAGTGAAAGTCCCTCATTCTTTCCTGTATTCTAGGAGTTCATAACAGATGTAATAATTTCTCTTTATGTTGACCTGGACACCTTGGGAATGTGTCTGTTTCTCTAAACTGAGTTCTTAATACCCACTGATATGTGGCTTTTCTCTGTTTGGTTAATAACAAATGGCTCGATATGTGCCACTTTTTAAAATATACAAATGTCTCCCTAAGGTATGTGGGAATATGCAATGATCTCTTTAAGGGACCTAGTTGTCTTCTATCCCATAGTTTAAACCATGTTTCACAATTTGCAAAGAATAAAGGTAGCCAGCTTAAATCCATAAAAACTAACATAGGTCTAAAGTTGGCATACATGAAAACACTATAATAAAATAATATAGGATTCACCATCCCTAAACCCCTTTGATCTACAGGGAGATAAACAATGTTTCTTTTAATGGGGTTCAGTCTACTGTCCCACACTGCCTGAAAAAATAAACTATAAATCATGGTTTACAATTCTCGGGGCAGGGGAAAAACATAACTAATATACAAGAACACGGGAATTAAAAACATTTTTATTAAATACATCCTTTTTAATTTGTCCAATTTCTGTTTGTTCCACTGTGATACTAAGTCTCTACCCTGTTGAACCTGGGGCTCCCAGTTTAACATACTCAACTCCCCAGAACCAAATGTTATACCTTGAATCTTTATATGACCTGATGTCAAACATATCTTCCTAACTTCCAAAAGGGGTTGTATAGCAACCCCAAATTGTGTACCTACAGATTTGACCAAGCTCAATGCTGCCCTGAGTGTGCACTATATGACTCACAAATTTGCAGGGCTTCCCAGGCCAAATCTCTATCTACAACTTAAATGCAGAGGTCATCCGCATATGCCAAGGCTTTATGCCTAATAGGAACTTTGTTAACAAAAATGGGTTTTAAAAGTGGTGAGGCATTAATCAACCACAGTAGAGGGTTAATACAAAATGCATACAGCAGGGGGCTTAGGAGGCACCCTTGCCGAATTCCCTTTAACATTGGCAACATAGGACCTTTCCATCCTTTTACTATGGGAGTAACGGTTGCTGTTCTGTATAAACATTTAATCCAGTTGATATATTGTATGGGGATTCCATACTTTCCTAGTATTTTCCATAAGAAGATGTGACTAATAGCATCAAATGCTTTCTTTTGGTCTAAGGAGAGAACTAAACACTCCACTCGATTTCTATTACTGTGTTCAAATAGCTCTCTAAGGAAGATCAGGTGTTCGGTGATACTTCTTCCTGGAATGGCACATGTCTGTGCCTATGAAATAACAGATTTTGCACTGTTCAATAATCTGGTATTCAAGATTTTTGCCAAGATTTTAAAATCCGTGTTTAATAGCGATATTGGTCTCCAATTATCAATCAGCCACCTATCACCTTTTTTAAAAATATGAATTAACATCCCCCTGTCATGCATAAGGAGGTAGTCTCAGAATTCATAACTGATGTGAAAACTGTGGCCAATTCTGAGCATAGCTATGGTCCTAAAAATTTATATATCTCCCCAGTTAGCCCATCGCCGCCTGGAGCTTTATCAGACCCCAATGCCCAAATGGCCATTTCCACTTCCTGAGGTGAAATCTCCACTTGTCAGTGATTGAATCTGATCTCTGGGAAAGTCAAGTGTGGGTACTGACTCTACAAAGTCATCTAAGGTGTCCTCCGCTATAAGAGTGGGTTCCAATAGGTGTCTAGTGTGCTGCGCAACAATGTCTAAGATACCTTTGGGATCTGTGCACAAGTGATTATTGTCATCCAGTAACCCATCCATGTTTTTATTTCTATTCCTTACAAAGCACCCTTCATATGGGCAAATCTGACCTTTATTCCCCTGTGTACCACAATTCTGCTGATATTGCTGACTCTGTGCTTGTAATACATGAAACTGACCATTTGTTGTTTAATGTGTTGAATCTGTGGGGAAAAATCCTGTTTAACCATAGCAGACATGGATAATAAGTTTTGTAGTTGCTGCCTGTGTAATATATATGTCCTATATGCAGTGTCATGTGTGGTTTTGCCAGGCACCCGTAATACCAAAATTAGATCTGCTATTATATCTTCCACCACATACCCAGGTCCTCATACATTATCATCACTGATTTCCAAGCTTGAATGAAGTATTGCAAATTGTGTTGTGTATCTGCCCCACACAAAAGTGAAGCATTACATTTCCAGTATCCTGGACCATTAGGGGGAGTATCAATATTACCAAGTTGAAGATATAATATTTTATGGTCTGAAAATTCAGTCACCAGGGTTTTAGCCTTAGCAATCACAATAGAAGGGGAAATGAAAAAATAATCAATCCTGGTGGCTGAGGCACCCCTATGAAAAGTGGGATCTGCCCTCCCTATTTTTTCTAAATATGCATCTCTTAAATTCTTGTTTTTAATCATGTTGTGCAAAAAAGTCATATCACAAAATACCTTCCGAGTGGTGGCTTGACATCCACTATCCCTGAGTTTCAGCCCATAATTGAAGTCTCCCCCAACACAACATTTTGGGCAGAATATAGATATGGTTAAACCAGCTGAAACAATTATATCCATTCTGTCTTTGCTTGTCCTGCATAGACATTGATAAAATGGAAGATCACATCCCCAATTTTAATGTCCAGGATCAAAGCATGTCCTGGTAGAAGATTCACCAATTTTATAAAATGAACTTCAATATCTATAAACAGTATGGCTACCCCAGAATAGGATTCTGTACCAATTGACCAGTATGAATGCCCAGAAAACCAAAAACGTGTGGCTTATTTAATTCCAACAACGTGTGTAACCTTGTATTTTGCAGAAAAATAATACCTGAAAGAAATTATTGTAAATGAGAATACACAGCTTGCCATTTCTTAATATTCTTAACACTGTTTACATTACTGGAAAAGAAGGATATCAAACCCACTATGGAAAGAAAGGAGAAGGTTGCACCCCATAAATCATCTATCTACTCAGGGTGGCTTCTTACTCGAAGCTCTTGTAGATCTTATGTTTTTAAGTTTGTCCGAAGCCTTAAGAGGAGCTATGGGGGCTTGATCACCTCCTGTGTGGGGGGGGGGTCCTCTAAACCTGAACCTGGATCCAGAAGAGAAGAAACCACTGAAGAGCCCTCCAACTCATCCCTTGAATCCAAAACCTCTACTGGTAAGGGTGAAAACCTGTTCTTAGTGGAAATCTCAGCCATTTTGGGAATTTTGGAAATAGGTTGTTGCCAAGCTTGTCTATGTCTGGTGCTTCTTACCA
This sequence comes from Neoceratodus forsteri, assembly GCA_016271365.2. Taxonomy (NCBI): domain Eukaryota; kingdom Metazoa; phylum Chordata; order Ceratodontiformes; family Ceratodontidae; genus Neoceratodus; species Neoceratodus forsteri. Next base: position 271,484,357 of record CM028130.1, on the reverse strand, counting down.
CCTGCTCCTTAGGCTGTTGTGGGATGGGCTGGGGAGGGGGCATATCTTCATTATTTTAAGTGGTTCAACCAAATCCTGCCCTTCCTTATATGTGCCATCCCCCACTAGGGGAGCCTGTCCCTGCAGTGGCTCAAGCAGAGGGGGTATAACCTGTATGGATAAGCTGGGGGCTGGTACCACGGGTTCAGACACCTGTAACGCTAAGGCCTCTACAGGATTTTCTCTAGATCTGGGAAAAGTACGTTGTGCACTGTTATGTTGGGCAAGTGCAATAGTAACTCTTTGCTCGTCCCAATGTGCCTGGTCTGTCTGATTGTGGGCTGCTGAAGGACAGGAGTGATAAGTGTGTCCCTTTAGATCACAGAGATTACACACCTGATCACTTTTACAGAGGCCTGAGGTGTGACCCAACTTGTTGCAATTCATACATTTTAACCTATCACACATGTTGCTAAGATGACCTGTGGATCCAAAATGGTAGCAGGCCTTGGGCTGTCCTGCATAAAACAGCACTCCTCTATCCTTCCCTAAAAAAAAAACTATTAGGCAAATGCATTAGCCCAGTGTCAGATGTGTTCAAAATCACTTGTACCCTCCATCCCCCAGTCCAGATGTGATCTTCATCAAATATAGGCCCTGGGTTACCCTGTACTGTACATCTTTGCTTCAGCCAATAAATCAAGTCAGTGACGCTGACCCACTCACTCCAGAACAGTACCGTGATCATGCGGTGTGCAGGTTTAGTTAAAAGGACCACTTCAAAGGGGGACCACAAAGGTGAAGCTTTCAAAGTCCAACAGAAAGCCCAACATTTCTGCAGGCCACTCAATTGCTTAAAGCTAAAATCGAAGACAGGTTCCCCTGAAGCATGGATTGGGGCGTAAATTTCCACAGGAGTAAAGTTCATAGACCATTCAGTAATGTTCTTGCCACATGTTTACAGTCTGGAAACCTATCCAGACCTCCTTTATAGATCAGTCTATTACCATTGTGTCTTTTGGCTGGAAAAACAGGAGTCCTGAATAAAGATGCATAAGAGTGAGCTCGTTCAGTATTTCTGGTATTTGTAGTAGCAGTCTCCTGGTTGTTAGGCCATTCAGTGCCACTGATCATTTGCTGTGGTATCCTAGTGATGGGAGCTAAAAGCTGTTTCATAGCCAGTACTGGATTCTGGGTTAAATCTAACCCTTCTGGGATGTGAAGTGGGGAAGAAATATCCATTACAGAACCCCAATCTGCTGTAGCTTGCTCTGGTACAGAAGAGCTTTACGCATCCATGGACATGCTAGTGCTTGTTTTAACAATAGAAAAACTTGTGAGACCTGATTCCCAAGAACCAGAAGTAGCAGATTTTTCCCAGCCAGCAGCTGTAAGCTCTTTGTCCATGGACCAAATTGTTGGGTCTGCACTGCTCATATCATGTAATGAGACAGTCTCGGAGTCTCGTCTTAGACAGGGCCCTTCTGCAACTGTAACAGCCATTCCCTGAGATACGTCTGCACAATTATTGTTCAAATTCTCTGCAAAAACAAATAGAGGAGATTGGCTCATACCTGCCGTAAATGAGAATGGCAGTGGTACCTCCTGCCGCTCCACAGAACCGTCCTGTGCATCGTTGGTTGTTGAGTCTGCTGCTGAGAGAGTAAGGGCTCTGCCACATCAGCACTGTGCAGCTGTACCTCCACCTCTGGCTTATCAGCCTGTAGTGATGAATCTTGCCGCTGTGCTACAGCAATAGCGGCTTGCAGCTCCATTTGTCTTGCCTTGAAGTGAGCCTCTTCTTTTTGCAATAACAGCTGTAGACCTTTAGTCACATCCTCTGAAGTTATCTCTTTATCAGCATCCGTTACCAATTCTTCATTTTCTTGGCCCTTTTTTCATTGCAGATTCTCCAGGATCACATCCGTGCTACCATTAAATTAGGAATCAGCAGCATCCGTCTCCATACCCACTCCCTTTGCATCAAAAAAAATTCTGTCTCCATCGAAGGTATGGCAGAGGGCGAGACCTGCACCTCTGTCTCCTGAACCTCCATCCTCCTCAGTCAATTCACAAAATGTCAATCAGCCAGAGGTTCTCCTACAGGTGAATAGGGGAATTTCCCCAGTGTCCTGGCCAGATTTCCCCCCATTCACTAAAAATACTACCAACAGCTTAATCTGGTTCAAAGTTAGTTGGCAGTCATCTGTATCCCCCTTCCCCGAGTTGTGTCTGAAAATTACATAGAAACATAGAAACATAGACTTTGACAGCAGATAAGGACCGCTAGGCCCATCTAGTCTGCCCATTTCCCTACCTACAGGATAGGCCGCAGATCCTATTTAACCAACAGCCTATATCTTCCTGCCCCCCAGAAGAATTGCCTTATGTCTGTCCCATGCATTCTTGAATTCTCCCACAGTTTTAGACTCCACAACTTCCTCAGGAAGGCTGTTCCATGCATCCACTACCCTCTCTGTGAAATAATACTTCCTCACATTGCCCCGAACCGCCCTCCTTCTATCTTTAAATTGTGTCCCCTTGTTCTTGCAAGTCTCTTTTTCTGAAAGATGCTACCCTCTTGGACTTTGTTGATTCCCTTGAGGTACTTGAAAGTTTCTATCATGTCCCCCCTCTCCCTTCTTTCCTCAAGGGTATACATATTAAGCTCCTTTAGTCTCTCCTCATACGGCTTCTCTTGCAGACCCTGCACCATTTTAGTTGCCCTCCTCTGGACTGCCTCTATCCTGTCTATGTCCTTGCGAGATGGGGTCTCCAGAACTGGACACAGTATTCCAGATGGGGTCTCACCAACTGTCTGTACAGAGGGATAACAACTTCCTGTTTTCTGCTGCTGATGCCTCTCCCTATACATCCCAGTATATCCCGGCCCTCCCTACTGCCTTCTCACATTGCTTGCTAACCTTAAGGTCATCTGATATGATTACCCCCAGGTCCCTTTCCTGTTTTGTTGTTGTTACTACCTCCCCACCCATTGTGTATTCTTCCCCTGGGTTCTTGTTTCCCAGGTGCATTATTTTGCACTTTTTTGCATTGAATCCTAGCTGCCATACGTCAGACCATTCCTCCAACCTTGCCAAGTCCCTTTTCATCCTTTCCACGCCTCCTTGTGTATCAACCCTGTTGCAGATCTTTGTGTCATCTGCAAAAAGGCATACTTTTCCTTCAGTCCCTCTGCAATGCCACTGATGAAGACATTAAAAAGGACTGGACCCAATACTGAACTCAGTGTACCCTCACTAGTAACCGCCCTTTCTTCAGAGCGGACTCCATTTACAATTACCTTCTGTGTCCTGTTGTCCAGCCAATGTTTTACCCAGGCTACCACCCTGGGACCCACTCCCAGGCTGGTTAATTTGACTATTAATCTTTTGTGTGGGACTGTGTCAAATGCCTTGCTAAAGTCTAGGTAGGCCATGTCCACAGCCCCTCCCTGGTCTACTACTTTGGTCACCCAGTCAAAGAAATCTATTAGATTCGTCTGACATGACCTTCCCACTGTGAACCCATGCTGCCTTGGATCCTGTGCTCCACTGACCTCTAGGTACTCAACTATTCTTTCCTTCAGAAGTGACTCCATCACTTTCCCTACCACAGAGGTCAGACTGACAGGTCTGTAGTTTCCTGCCTCTGTCTTGGTCCCACTTTTGTGAAGGGGAATCACATCCGCCTTCCTCCAGTCCTCGGGTACCACACCATTCTCCCATGATTTATTAAAAGAGTAGCCAGTGGTTTCACTAGTTTCTTCCTTAATTCTTTTTAGAATTCTGGGGTGAATTCCATCAGGACCCATTGCTTTGTCCACCTTCAGTTTTAGGTTTCTTGGAGAACCCTTTCTTCTGTGAAAGGACTGGGATCGACCCCTATCAAGAGTGCTTCTGTTAATTGGATTGGGCACTTCCCCCTCCTCTTTTGTGAATACTGAGCAGAAATATTCGTTCAGTATTCCTGCTTTTCACTGTCCCCTCTGCCCACCCACCGTTTATTCTATTCAGCCTCACTATCCCTCCCTTTGTCTTTCTCACTCGCTGATGTACCTATAAAGGTTTTATCCCCTTCTTAACTGAGTTGGCTATCTTTTCCTCAGTTTGGGCCTTTGCTATTCTGACTTCCCTCCTGCTTCTTTCTGTCTTAACTGGTACACGCTCTGTCCTGCTCCTTCTGTGTTTCCTTATACTTCTGGAATGCTATCTTTTTCTTCCTGACTTTCACAGCCACCTCTCTTGAGAACCATAGTGGCTTTTTCTTTCATTTGATTTGTTTATTTGCTTCACACAAAGGCTTGTTGCCTCTGTGATGGCAGTTTGATAATTCCCATTGTTGCTCCACACCTGCTTCTAGCCTTTTGCTAGTGCTTTTCTGAGCACTCTCCCATCTTGCCAAAGTCAGCCCTCCTAAAGTCCAGTACCCTCACTTTTTGTATGGCTTGACTCTGTAGCTGAGTTTAACATGAACCACACTGTTTGATGGTCACTTGTCCCCAGATGGCAACCCACTTCTAGATCTGGGATCCTCTCACTGCCCCGTTTGAAGTCCGGGGTCTAAGATTGCTCCTCATGAGTGGGTTCGAAACTAGCTGTCTAATGCCTGCCACCTGTAAGGCATCAAGAATAGCCCTGCTCTTGGATGTCACTGAAGCAAATGTGCTCCAGTTAACATCTGGCATATTCAGGTCTCCCATCAACAGTATCTCCCCTTTCTCTGCCATTCTAAGAATGCCTTCCATCATATCCTTGTCCATTTCTTCCCCCTGACATGGGGGTCTGTACACAACCCCTGTGCGGATTGTGGTGCCCTTTCCAGTCTCCAAGGTGACCCACAGTGCCTCCTCTCCTCCCTGTTTACTCTTTTGTTCAGTTGCTTTTATCCCTTCCTTTACATAGAGAGCTACTCCTCCCCCCTCTTCTCCCCTGCCTGTCTCTCCTGTAGGTTATGTACCCTGGTATGTTAACATCCCAGTCATGGTTCTCTGTGTACCATGTTTCTGTGACTGCTACGATATCCAGGCATCCCTCTTCCATTAAGGCCACCAGCTCAGGGAGCTTGTTGCCCAGACTACGGGCATTGGTACTCATTACCCTCCATTTCCTGATGGCCTTACCCCCTTTTGCCCCATCCCTGTCCTTCTTGCCTTTGTCACTTTCTCCATTTACCCCTGCCCTTCTCCCTATTGACACCTCCATGCTGGTGTTTGCCACACTTACTACCGTGATTGTTTGGGGGGGCTAGGATTTTCCTGCTCCTTTCCAGTGCCAGAAATTGGCAGAATTTGCCTAGTGCACTTATCCGGTCAACAAAAACTAAATAAATAAATAAATAAGATCTAGAGGAAGGAGAGACAGCAAGTGCTACAGAGCAGGTAATGTGAATGATGGGAATGGATAAGGATGAGGAAGACTCATGACTCCTATAAATTTATATAATGAATTTTATTTTTTTTTAAACAGAACTATTTTTGGCTGAGCCGCCTGTAAGACTGGCTAATGATTTGTGGCTGAGAAGGTCACTTTTCAGGGCCCATGTTAGTCTGTTAGGGCTCATGGTGGTCAGCTAGCTTTTCTGTCGCACTGTCTGTCTCACCAGGCTTGGTGGCTACAGGTTCTTGTACATTGCTGCTAATCTGCAAGGGTTAGTTCAGCCACGTCTATCAAATAGTTCTTACCTTTGAAAAGTTTTTTCTCCCACTGGTTCCTAAGGGCAAGGACATCATTAAGCAACCACGTTCCAATCCCTGGGTGCAGAAATTAGTGTGGTGGGGGGGAGAGAGAGAGAGAGAGAGAGAGAGAGAGCGAGCACCACAGAGTGGCAAATGTATATGGAAATGGTGGCATGTGGAAGGGAGGTCAGATATGGTGTAGAACAGAGAGCTGGAGAGCATGTCATGTATATGGAGACTGGTGATATGCTGTGGGGGGTAGAGAGATTGGGTAGGGAAAGAACAGACAGTAAATAGCAAACAGCAGGTAATATGAAGTTCCAGGAATGGAGAGATGTTTGAGGGTGGGTGGGAGACAGTAAGTGCTACAGAGCAGCTAATGTGTAGGGACAATGCAGGCATTTTTTGGTGGACATATATTGCAGAATGGAGGAATAGAGAGCAGGACCCACAGGGCAGCTAATGTGAATCACAGTGAATGGAAGCATTTTCAGGGCACAAAGTTCAGGAGGAAGAGCAAGTGCTGCATAGTGACTTATGTATAGGGAAAGTTTTGGCATGTTGTGGGTGGGGGGAATCAGGGAGAGGATTTATATATGGTAAGTGGCATAGAGCAGCTAATGTGAATTATGGTGAATGGCAGCAGTTTGGGGGCAAATAACAAGGAGAGCAAGAGAACAAGTGCTGCAGAGCAGGTAATTTGAATGATGAGGAATTGCGGCATGTTGGGATGAGCAGAGATTGGGGAGGTGAGGAGACATCAAATGCCACAGAGTGGTAAATGGATACCAAGAAAGGCAACGTGTTGGGGGGTGGGGGTTCAGAGATGATAGTGCCAGACTGCATATCATGTCTATGGAGAATGGCAGTATGTTGGAAAGAGAGATCAGGAAAGGGAGAAACAGAGAACAAATGGAGAGGAAAGAGTAAGTATACAAAACAATAGTTAAGGGGACACAAATAAGACATGATGGGAGTGGTGCAGGCAGTGGCTGTGAAGCAGCAGTCTTCCAGGATACGTTCTGGAGGATGTGGTGTTGTCCCATCTGCAGGCACCTCTCTGAGTTGAGGGAGGAGGTTGCTCATCTCCAGGCTGAGTTGGCCAGGATTCGGGGGACTTCCTCTCCCACCCAGGGACCACCAGGGCCACTGCTGCTGCCTCAGTGGTTGCCAAGAAAGAGGAGCAGTTGGACCATAGTGGGCTCAGGGAGGGTGAGGGTGGTGAAACTGAGGTGCATCCCTCCAGTTGTATCTCTCCACAATTCATATGCCATTCTGGCAGAGTGTGGTTCCTCTATGGAGGCACCTGCAGTGGAGACCAAGGAGGATGCTGGGACCCTCCACAAAGGAGACCCACAGGAGGGTGGCATGGGACCTCACAGGGGAAGGAAACTACTCCTGGTGGCAGACTCCATCGTTAGAAGGGTAGAAATGGGGAGGAAGGGGAAGGGAGGTAAGGTGCCTGCCTGGTGCCATGACTTGGAGGGACAGGGAGAGAATTCTCAGGATCGCAGGAGCAGCAGCATGAGGGAGGGAGCTGGATATCATTGTCTACCAAGAGACAAATGACCTGGATTGTAAAGGGATCAGAGCAGTGTAGGAGGAGTTTGTGGAGTTGGGAAGGGGTCTTAGACAAGTAGCACACATGGTAACCTTCTCGGCGGTGCTGCCTGTCTATGGCATAGGTGAGGCTAGGGTGCTACACACCAAGGGATTCAATCAAAGGTTGAAAAACTGGTGCAAAGCTCAGGGTTTTGGCTTCACTGGGGACTGGGGGTCCACCTGGAGGGATACAGGCCTATGCTGGTGAGAGGGTCTGCATCTATCCAGGACAGGAACTAGGATCCTAGGTGATAGGTTTAAATGCTTCATTGGCAAGCATTTAAGCTAGCCAAGGGGGGGAGGCAGTGAAAAGAAGCAGGGAAATCCTAGCCCCCCCTCCCAAAATCAGGGTAGTTAGTGAGGTAAACACCAAGATAGAGAAGTCAATAGGGAGAAGGGCAGGGGTAAATGGAGAAAAAGATAAACGCAGTAATGACAGGGGTGGGGCAAAAAGAGGAGGGTAATGAGTACCACTGCCCATAGTCTAGGTAACAAGCTCCCTGAACTGGTAGCTTTGATGGAAAAGGGATGCTTGGATATTGTGGCAGTCACAGAAACATGGTACACAGAGAACCATAACTGGGATGCCAACATACCAGGTACACAATCTACAGTAGTAACAGGGAGGGTAGAAAAGGAGGAGGAGTAGCTCTCTATGTAAGGGAAGGGATCAAAGCAATAGAACAAAAGGGTAAACAGGGAGGAGAGGAGGCACTGTGGGTCACCCTGGAGACTAGAAATGGCATCACAATCTGCAGAGGGGTTGAATACAGACCCCCATCTCAGGGGGAGGAAATGGACAAGGAAATGATAGAAGGCATCCTTAGGATGGCAGAGAAAGGGGAGATATTGTTGATGGGGGACCTGATAATGCCAGATGTTAACTGGAGCACCTTTGCTGCAGCTATATCCAAGAGCAGGGCCATTCTTGATGACAGCTAGTTTTGAAACCCTCTCAGGAGGGAGCAATCTTAGACCTGGTACTCTCAAATGGGGATGGAGACAGGATCTCAGATCTAGAAGTGGGTAGCCATCTGGGAACAAGTAACCACCAAACAGTGTGGTTCACCATAAACTAAGCTGCAGAGTCAAGCCATATAAAAGTGAGGGTACTGGACTTCAGGAGGGCTGACTTTGTCAGAATGGGAGAGTGCCTCAGAAAAGCACTAGCAAACAGGCAAAAAGGAAGGGCGGAGCAACAATGGGGAAACATCAAAACTGCCATCACAGAGGCAACAAAGCTTTGTGTGAAGCAAATAAACAAATCAAAACAAAAGAAAACAAGCATTTGTCAATGCCTAATGTTTGCTTGTTGGCATTAGCTGTGGAAGTGCAGGAGTTAGACAGATGCAGTATAGGAATGGCATTGGAGTACTGAACTGACGCCAACTCCACCCTCACTCTGCAGAGATGGACAGGTATTGGGGTGTGCCTTTGGGTCATTGCCCATGACAGTCACAACATTTCACCACACCCTACCCTTCAGACATTGACAAGTGTCGAGGTGTGCCTTGGGGTGTTTGGGCTTTACATTCACCATAAGGAAATATGCTGAAATGGATGCAGTGTAAGAGAATGGGGTGAACTCCGGGAGCAAAGGGTCCAAGGTACACCTCGATGCCTGTCACTGGCTGCAGGGTAGGGGTGGGGGTGGAATGGCATGGGCATTACTGTCAATAATCCCAAGTTACACCCCTGACACCTGTCAGTACGTACAGGGTAGGGCGTTATGGTCAAAAACTCTAATGCCCTGGGCGTTTCTTAGTATTTTTACTCCAAGTTTTCCACATGGGCTTTTTGAGACCCCACCACATGATCAGTGACACTATCAGTTCATTAAGTGAAAGGTAATTTTGCACAGCGACTGTGTCATTTGGCGCCACAGGTGCAAAAATGCATTCTGAACAGGATGTGAAAAGTGACAGAGGAGGTGTAAAAAATTGCATTGTTGAAAATCTGGAGTGAAAATATACAAAAACTGGTGAAACCACGAGCGTGCATAGAAACTGCGCAATGTACACCCATAATGTAATTAGTTTGGGGATTTTTTACAGCAGATTTTCAACACAGGCATTTTGGGACCTCTGCTCATGAACAGAGTCACTGTGATTTTCGTAATCTGTCCCGAACACTAATTTCCCACAGCGACCACGCAATTCTGCGCCGGAAGTGCGAAAACACATTTTGGCCAGGGTGAGAAAAATGACAGCTATACTGCTCATAAGGAGGTGTGCAAAAATGCCAGTGTTGAAAATCTGGACTGAAAATATTACAAATTCGTGAACTTACAAGGGTACGTGGAAACTGCGCAATGCACACTCGTAACACAGTAATTTTATGGACTTTTGTCACCAAATTTTCAACATAATGATTTTAAGACCTCTGCTCATGAACAGTGTCAATGTAATTTTTCTTAATCTGTCCCAAACATTGATTTCGCACAGCGACTGCGCCATTGTGTGCTACATGCATGAAAACAAATTTTGGGTGAGATGTGAAAAATAACAGCTGTAGTGCTCATAAGGAGGTGTGGTAAAATGGCAATATTGAAAATCTGGAGAAAATATTAAGGAATTCGCAGTTAGTGTGGAGCTGCTCAACCTGTAGCTAAATAAAACAGTAATTTTTGGGAATTTTTTCACCAAATTTTCAACATAAGGTTTTGGGGGGCTTACCTCATGAACTGTGACATTGTCTTTCCGTTACTCAGTCCTGAAAGGTGGCTCCACACAGTGACCGTGAAATCACCTTTTGGGACAGAATAACAAAATGACAGTGACTGAGTTCATGAGGTAGGGTCCAAGAACCCCATGTTGAAAATCTGGTGAAAAAATTCCCAAAAATGGCCGAGATATTCACCAAAGTTGAAAAAAAAATGTTATGCCATTGTACAGCTCACTGGCATTTCTTCAGTTCATGGTCAGTTTGAAGAGCACAGACGTGTTCCAGATCAACCGAAGATCATCGCGCTGGGCTCCAGAGGTAAGTATGGGGTTAGGGGGGTGTGGGGAGGTGGGTGGGCAGAGCATGAGCGCAGGTTTGGGGGAAGAGGCAAGACAGTCAAAGAGGGACCTTTCCTTTTTACAGGTGTTTTTTTTCTTTTTCAGGAAGATGACACAGGACTTTTGTAACACTGGGTTGGGCTACCAGTGTGGCAGATGGAAGTTTTTTGGGGGGGCAGTGGAGCCGATGGAGGATTGGGCATCCCCGTCGGCCATACAGACTTTTGCCACACTGGAGTGGGCTCCCAGAATGGCACCTGGAAGTCTGTTTGGGGAGGCAGAGGAGCAAATGGGGGGGTTGGTCACCCCCATCGGCCATACGGTGTGAGGGGGGGAACGCATGAACATGCTGGGGTGGGCTCCCTGCGTGCTACTTGGGTGTTTATTGGGGGAGGGTAGTAGAAAAAAACAGAGCTGTCTATGACAGCTGTTCACATGCAGTGCTGAGTGTAGGCACTTTGCATACTGCCGACAGCAGTATGTAAATTTCCTGCCAACGGCAGTATACAAATTGCCTACATGTTACCACCACTGATTGTAGCGGTCTTTGGCTTTCAACTGTACGCCGCTGCATCTGAACTGCTGTCATAGACAGCTCAGACATTTATTGGTGCGTTGAGGCTGCGCCTGCAAGAAGGAGTAGGCCTTTGGAAGCGGGGTGGCACACCTATGAAAATTCATATGGTGGCATTATGTTTCTTGCACATGCATGCAAGCAAACATAAAAACCCTATGGTTCTCAAACAAGGTGGCAGGGAAAGTTAGGGAGAAAAAGACAGCATTCAGGAAGTATAAGGAAACACATAAGAAGCAGCACAGAGAACTGTACCAGTTAAAGCAGAAAGAAGAGGGGAAGGCAGTCAGAATAGCAAAGGCCCAAACTGAGGAAAAGATAGCCAACTCGGTTAAGAAGGGGGATAAAACCTTTTATAGGTACTTTAAGGAGCAAAGAAAGACAAAGGGAGGGATAGTGAGGCTGAATAAAGGGAGGGTGGGTGGGCAGAGAGGACAGTGAAAAACAGTGATACTGAATAAATACTTCTGCTCAGTATTCACAAAGAAGAGGAGGAGAAGGTACCCAATCTAATCAATATAAGCTCTCTGGATAGGGGATCAATACCAGTCCTTTCACAGAAGAAAGGGTTCTGAAAGAACTTCTAAAACTGAAGGTGGACAAAGCAATGGGGCATGATGGGATTCACCCCAGAATTCTAAAAGAACTAAGGGGAGAACTAGTGACACCACTGACTACCCTTTTTTAAAATCATGGGAGGATTGTGTGGTACCTGAGGACTGGAGGAGGGCAGATGTGATTCCCCTTCACAAAAGTGGGAGCAAGACAGAGGCAGGAAACTACAGACCAGTCGGTTTGACCTCAGTGGTAGAGAAAATGATGGAATCACTTCTGAAGAAGAAAACTGTTGAGTACCTAGAGGCCAGTGGGGCACAAGACCCAAGGCAGCATGGATTCACAGCAGGAAGGTCATGTCAGATGAATCTAATCAATTTGTTTGACTGGGTGACCAAAGTAGTAGACCAGGGAGGGGCTGTGGACATGGCCTACCTAGACTTTAGCAAGGCATTTGACACAGTCCCACACAAAAGATTAATAAACAAATTAGCCAGCCAGGGAGTGGGTCCCAGGGTGGTAGCCTGGGTAAAACATAGGCTGGACAACAGGACACAGAAGGTGACAGTAAACGGAGTCCACTCCGAAGAAAGGGGGGTTAACTAGTGGGGTACCACAGGGTTCAGTACTGGGTCAGGTCCTTTTTAATGTCTTTATAAGTGACATTGCAGAGGGACTGGAAGGAAAAGTGTGCCTCTTTGCAGGCAATATGAAGATCTGCAACCGGCTTCATACACAAGGGGGGGTACAAAGGCTGAGAAGGGACTTGGCAAGGTTGGAGTAATGGTCAGAAGTATGGCAGCTTAGATTCAATGCAAAGAAGTGCAAAGTAATGCACCTGGGAAACAAAAACCCACGGGAAGAGTACATAATGGAGGTGAGGAGGTAGTAACAACAACAAAAATGGAAAGGGACCTGGGTGTAGTCATATCAGATTACCTAAAGGTTAGGAAGCAATGGGAAAAGGCAGTAGGGATGGCTGGGGGGGGCTACAGGGATGTATAGGGAGAGGCATCACCAGTAGAAAACAGGAAGTTGTTATCCCTCTGTACAGACAGTTGGTGAGACCCCATTTGGAGTACTGCATATAGTTCTGGAAACCCCATCTCCGCAAGGACATAGATAGGATGGAGGCAGTCCAGAGGAGGGCAACTAAAATGGTGCAGGGTCTGCAACAGAAGCCATATGAAGAGGGACTATAGGAGCTTAATATGTATACTGTTGAGGAAAGGAGGGAGGTGGGACATAATAGAAACTTTTAAATACCTCAAGGGAATCAACAAAGTCCAAGAGGTTAGCATCTTTCAGAAAAAGAGATGTGCAAGAACAAGGGAACACAATTTGAAGATAGATGGGGGAATGGCTCAGGGGTAATGCAAGGAAGTATTTTTTCATGGACAGGGTAGTGGATGCATGGAAGAGCCTTCCTGAGGAGATCATGGGGTCAAAAACAGTGGGGGAATTTAAGAATGTGAGACAGACATAAGGCAATTCTTGTGGGGAGTAGGAAGAAATAGGCTGTTGGTTAACTAGGATCTGCAGCTTATCCAGTAGGTAGAGAAATGGGCGGACTAGGTGGGCCAAGCAGTCCTTATCTGCCATCAAAGTATATGTTTCTATGGCACACAATGGGAAATATAAAGCACCAGGAGAGGAGATGTTTGAGGGTAAGTGGAAGAGAGTAACTTCTACAGAGTGGTTAATGTGTGATGACAATCCTGCCATTTTTGGGGGACAGATATCGGGTGAGAGGAATAGAGAGCAAGTGCCACAGAGCAGTGAATGTGAATGATAGTGAATGGCATCATTTTGGAGGGCAGAGATTGCGGGGGAGGGGAGAGCAAGAGCCACAGAGCAACTAATGCATAAGGGAAATTATGGCATGTTGTGGTGGGAATGGATGGATATAGAGAAAGTTGCACAAAGCAGTTAATGTGAATTACAGCAACTGGCAGTAGTTTGGGGGTAGTTATCGAGTTAGGAAAGACAGCAGGTGCTATAGAGCAAGTAATGTGAATGATGGGGAATGGAGGTATATTGGGGCAGAGATCAGTGCAGGGAGAGCAAGTGCCACAGGGTGGCAACTGGCCCAGTGGCATGGAGGGCAGAGGCACACATGCCTCACCTGCTGTTACACTGGTGACCCTGATTTGGCAACGAGCCTGAACCACTCGGGGACTAGTCAGGAGGAGGAGGATTGAGCATCCCAATGGATGCTGTCCTGCTCCAGGGAGGGAAGGCAGTCTGCTCTGCTGCAGCATCGCCACCTAGGTAACCATGGTTGGTGATGCAGGTTGGAGAAGCACTTCCTGGTGGGGGGATGCTCCCTGATGGGAAGATGTCCAGCATGTCCTCGACATGAATGCATTCAAGCCATCATCCCCAAGGAGCATCTGTGGGTCATGGAAACCAGGGGAAGAAGAGCAGAAAATACCGCTGGTGGCAGGATGCCACCCCACAGAGCCTCACAGACTCCACACCACCTACTGAATGCAGGGGACCACTGGAATTAGCATGGCACCAGAGGGGTTAGGGGTCCCACTGATGGCTCCACCACAGGGGGCAATCAGTGGAGGAATAGGTGGCCCCAAGGTAAGTTTCAGAGGCAGCAGGTGATGGGGTTGGGGGACCACATGGGGTGAAGGGAGTGGCTAGGCAGAGTAACGAGCAAAATAAAAGTGCTATAGGCTGGCAAATGCATACAGAGAATGATGTCATGTTGGGGGGGAGGTCACAGATGGGGTTAGACAGGGATAGAGCCAGAGAGCATGTCATGTACATGTATATGGAGTATAGAGTGTTTATGGAGAATGGCGATATGTTGTGGGGGATGGAGCAATCAGGGATGGGAGGAATAGAGAGCAATTGGCACAGAGCAGGTAGTATGATGTTTTGGGAATGGAGAGATGTTTGATGGTCGGTGAGAGAGAGTAAGAACTACAGAGGGCTAATGTTTAGGGACAATGCTGACATTTGGGGGGGCATATATTGCAGAGGGAAGGAGTAGAGAGCAAGTGCCACAGAGTGACTAATGTATATGACAGTGAATGGCAGAATTTTGGGTGTGCAAAAATGGTGAAAGTATAAGAGTAAGTGGCACAGAGTAGTTAATGAAAAGGGAAGAATGTTGGCATGCTGTGGTGGGCAGAGATCAGGGAGGAAGGGAAAGGATATAGAGTAAGTGGCGCTAAGTAGCTAATGTGAATTATGATGAATGGTAACAGTTTGGAGTGGCATGTATCAAGTAGGGGGCCAGAGAGAAAGTTCCACAGAGTGGCAAATGTAGAAAGAGAATGGTGGCATGTTGGGGGATCAGTGATGGGGTATAACAGGGATAGAATCACAGACCGTGTCATGTATATGGAGAATATCGGTATGTTGGGGGGAATTGGGGAAGGGAGGAATAATGAGCAAATGGCACACAGTGTGTACTATGAAATACTGGGAGTGGCGAGACATTTGAGGGTGGGTGGGAGAGAGAAAGTGCCACAGAGCAGCTAATATATACAGAGAATAGCAACAACTGGGGAGGATCAATGATCAGTGAGGGGAGAGATACCGATCAGGTGGCGAACAGCAGATAACATGACTTAGTAGGAGTTGGGGGACATTATGGATGGCAAAGATGATGGAAAGGAAAGGGAGAGAGCAAGTGGTGAAGAGCAGGTAATGAGAATTATGGGGAATGATGGCATAGATTGTGGAGGGGAGGAGAGAGCGATTGCTGCAGGGAGACAAGTGTATATGGACCATGTCAGTATGTGTTGGGGGACAGAGATCAGGGAGGAACACAGAGCAAATAGGGAAGAGTGGATCATGTGTTTTATAAGGGGAACAGCAGAGATCGAGGAGGGGTCCAAGGAGGAAGTGCCACTGAGTGGTAAATGTAAAGTATTGAAGAATGCCATTCAGTGTGCTAACCACAGTGAAGATTGTGTTAAAAGCAATGAAACTTAAAGCAGGGACAAGGCTTCGTGCAGCTCTTAGGAGCTGCACAGGAAAACCCTCTACTTTGCATTTTCCAGCCTTGTAATTGGGCAAGGTCTTCAAAAACAAGAGAAAGACAGAGAGCTGGTGAAATTAGGAAGGAGATTCAGTAGTAAGGAGCAATGCTAGGAGAAGAAAGGACACAATCCCAAAAGCTCTCTCACAGTTCAAACTGATACTAATGTATTCATATACTTTATAAGCAAATATTTTTTAGCTTAGCAGTGTCAGTAGCTCAGCAGGCTGCACACTTGCCTCTGAAGCCGGGAGATCAGAAGGCTGTGGGTTCTATCCCAACACCAGGCACTTGGGTTAAATCCCAATATTGAATTGCAGTGCGGCATGAGGGGGGTGGTGCAGTCATGAGGTGCTGTCTTTCTGATGAGGCATTAAACCGAGGTCCCATCTGCCTGTTCAGGTGGATGTTGACGATCCCATGGCAATTCTTGAAAAGAGTAGAGGAATTTTTTATATATATGTACAAAAATCAATATTTACAGAAATCAAAAATTAAAAAATATAAAACTTAAAACCAGCTTAATTATCATCTTATGACAGGAATATAAAACTGGAGAAAGGAAAAAAAATGTAAGCAGCTTTTATAATCAATAATCATGGGAATTAAAGGAAAATGACAGAAACAAAAAATTGCTTTAATCAGCTTCTAACACAAAATAAACTAACGAGAAAAAAAAAAAGGAACTACTAATCAATATATACAATATTTACAATCTTGGGAAGACTCCCCAGTATTTGTCCCACATATTCTTATCTACATTACTTCTTTCAAGCATCTGTATGTGTTTTAATTCATTAATAACAATACTGCATAGTTCTTGACTTGTGACATTTTGCTGTTATAATATGAATCTCTACCAAATCCAATATAGTAAACTTGCCATAATGACATAAAGACTACTGACATTATAGTGTCGCAAAGTGGCTGGAAATATCCATAAATATAGCATGTCTGACTTAATATTTGAAAACAATAGCACCTTCCATCTCTCTTTTAGGAAATCCCAAAAGTCCAAAAATATATGGACAAGAAAAAAATAAGGTGGTTCATCGTTTCTATTTGAGATATGCACGTATGCCTTGGACAAAATCTTTCTGTAAGTTCCTTGTGTTTTTGGTTACCTTTTGTATTTATTCTCCCATGAACTCCTAGCCAAATGGTGTTCCACATCTTTATTGGAATTCTTGGGTCTTGTACCAGATTTGTGATATCATCTTAATTGTGTTTAGAAAAATTGGAAAAAAAGGGTACTCTACAAAATTTCTCTGCAAAATGTCATTACGTAATGCTACATAGAAACATAGCCTTTGACAGCAGATAAAGACCACTTGGCCCACCCAGTCTGCCCATTTCCCTACCTATTGGATAAGCTGAAGATTCTAGTTAACCAACAGCCTACTTCCTGCAACCCCCCACTATAATTGCCTTATGTTTGTCCCATGCATGTTTGAATTCCCCCACTGTTTTAGACCCCACAACCTCTCCAGGAAGGCGGTTCCATACATCCACCACTCTCTCCATGAAAAATAATTTCCTCACATTACCCCTGAGCCGTCCCCCCTCTAACTTTAAATTGTGCCCCCTTGTTCTTACACATCTCTTTTTCTGAAAAATGCTACCCTCCTGGACTTTGTTGATTCCCTTGAGGTACTTAAAAGTTTCTATCACGTCCCCCTGTCCTCCTTTCATCAAGGGTATACATATTAAGCTCACTCAGTCTCTTCATATGGTTTCTGATGTAGACCCTGCACCATTTTAGTTGCCCTCCTCTGGACTGCTTCCATCCTGTCTATGTCCTTGTGTAGATGAGGTCTCCAAAACTGCACGCAGTACTCCAGATGGGGTCTCATCAACTGTCTGTACAGAGGGATAACCACTTCCCTTTTTCTACTTGTGATGCCCCTCCCTATGCATCCCAGTATCCCCCTGGCTCTCCTTACTGACTTCTCACATTGCTTACCCACCTTTAGGTCATCTGATATCACTACACCCAGATCCCTTTCCATTATTGTTGTTGTTAGTACCTCCCTGCTGTGTACTCTTCTCCTGGATTTTTATTTCCCAGGTGCATTACTTTGCACTTCTTTGCATTGAATCTAAGTTGCCATATGTCTGACCATTCCTCCAACCTTGCCAAGTCCCTTCTCGTCCTTTCTACCCCCCCTTGTGTATCAACTCTGTTACAGATCTTTGTGTCATCTGCAAGGAGGCATACCTTTCCTTCCACACCCTCTGCAATGTCACCTATAAAGACGTTAAAGAGGACTGGACCCAGTCCTGAGCCCTGAGATACTCCACTAGTAACCCCCCTTTCTTCAGAATGTGTTCCATTCATTATTACCTTCTGTGTCCTGTTGTGCAGCCAGTTTGCTACCAGGCTACCACCCTGGGGCCCACTCCCAGGCTGGCTAACCTGATGTGTCTTTGTGCTGGACTGTGTCAAATGCCTTGCTAAAGTCTAGGTAGGCCATATCCACAGCCCCTCCCTGGTCTATTACTTTGGTCACCCAGTCAAAGAAATCGATTAGATTCGTCTGACATGACCTTCCTGCTGTGAATCCATGCTGCTTTGGGTCCTGTGCCCCGCTGGTCTCTAGGTACTGAACAATTCTTTCTTTCAGAAGTGATTCCATCATTTCCCCCACCGCTGAGGTCTAACTAACAGGTCTGTAGTTTCCTGCCTCTGCCTTGCTCCCACTTTTGTGAAGAGGAATCACATCTGCCCTCCTCCAGTCCTCAGGTACCACCCCATCCTCCCATGATTTGTTAAAATGTGTGGTCAGTGGTGTCACTAGGTCCTCCCTTAGTTCTTTTAGGATTTTTTTTTTTGTTAGTTGTTTAACCAGGTATAGCACACTAAGCTGGAAGCTTTTTTACAGGATTCTAGGGTGAATCCCGTCAGGCCCCATTGCTTTGTCCACCTTGAGTTTTAGGAGTTCTTTCAGGACTCATTCTTCTGTAAATGGACTGGCGTCAACCCCACTACCCAGAATGCTTCTATTGTTTGGTTTAGGTAACTCCTCCTCTTCTTCTTCTTTTGTGAATACTGAGCAAAAGTATTCATTCAGTATCTCTGCCTTTTCTCTGTCTCTCTCTGCCCACCTCCCTTCTCCTTTATTAATCTTCCCTATCCCTCCCTTAACCTTTCTATGCTCCCTAATGTACCTATAAAAGGTTTTATCCCCTTTTTAACTGAGTTGGCTATTTTTTCCTTGGTTTGGGCCTTTGCTTTTCTGACTGCCTTCCCCACTTCTTTCTGCTTTAATTGATACAGTTCCCTGTCATGCTCCTTCTGTGATTCCTCATATTTTTTGAAAGCAGCCTTTTTCTCCGTAACCTTCCCTGACACCTCTTTTGAGAACCATAGTGGTTTTTTATTCCGCTTTGTTTTCTTTATTTGTGTTTCACACAAAGGCTTGTTGCCTCCATGATGGCAGTTTGATTTTCTCCATTGTTCTTCCACCCTCCTTTCTGGCCATTTGCTAATGCATTCCTCAGGTATTCACCATTATGCAAAAGTCAGCCCTTCTAAAGTCCAATATCCTTGTCTTTGTATGCTTGTCTCCATGGTTGTGTTTATGTGAAGCACACTGTGCAGTGGTCGCCAGTTCCAGATGTCTACTGACTTCTAAATTTGTGATCCTCTCTCATTTGAGAGTACCAGGTCTAATATTGCTCCCCCGAGTGGGTTCCACCACTAGCTGTCTAAGGCATGCCCCCTGTAGGGCATCGAGAATGACCCTGCTCTTACATGTGGCTGCAGTCCATGTCGTCCAGTTAACATCTGGCATACTTAGGTCCCCCATCAACAGCATCTCCTTTTCAACCATTTTGAGAATGCCCTCTATCATTTTCTTGTCCATTTCCTCCCTTCGAGACGGGGGTCTGTATACAACCCCTGTGCAGATTGTGATGCCATTCCCTGTCTCCAAGGTGACCCAGAGTACCTCTTGTCCTCCTCCTTTACTTTTTAGTTCTGTAGCTTTGATCCCTTCCCTTATGTAGAGAGCTACTCCACCTCCTCTTTTACCCTCCCTGTCCCTTCTGTAGATTGTGTACCCTAGTATGTTGGTGTAACCCCTAGGTGGCGCTATCCCAAGGGCTACTACCCCTGCCTGCTTAACTACTAACAGGTTGAGGGCCTAGGTCCAATGGTGGTGCCTCCACCCAGAGGTCAGGGTTTGCAGTAGTTAAACTAACTTTGTCACAGCCCTCTGGGGCACTGTAACCCCTTTCTTCCCACTAGTGGCCCACACAATGCATAGGAATATCTTCACAATGTACACTTACCCCAGGACTGGCTCCATCGACTGGACCCCGGGAACCCTGTAAAACAAGATGATACAGTGAAACCACAGAACAATACTTTAACATAAATAATACCTCAGACAGTGTAACTTTGCTGAAACAAACAAATCTGATTTATTTAGGGGATATAACAAGGACAGCGGGAAATCAGGTTAATTAGGTTAAACACATTAATAATCACAGTACTGTGTACATATTCAGAGTCCCAAATTGTCACCTTCATTGGGTACCCAGGATGGGGGGCTAGCCAGGATTGGTTGCAGTTGGTTGGGGCCCTGTGATGGAAAAAAACACTTGCACAATACCCAACTGTAATCCGGAGCCGGAGAGCTCAGTTCGTGAAGAAATGAAAAAAGCAACAATTAGATGACACACTTGTAATTCAACAAACAGATGGCAGGGAGCTACCCTGCTTTGTACTCACAACTCAGTGCTGGGAACTGGATGGAAGGTAAATTGTTCTGGATTGTCAGGAGGAGCAGAACATGTGGACAAGGTCCTTGTGACTGGACCCCACTGCAGTTTAAAACAAATGGATGTAGTCTGGCTTAAGCTGGAGTTTACTTCCAACTTCATGCACTCTGTTCACTGTACAGGGGATTTGAAACGCGATTCCCCACAAGCACTACACACATTTATATGTAAAAAGGGAAGTACTATACCAGGCAGGCTGCTTCTCTATCCTGATCGCAATAACTGCACAATACCCGGGAGAACACACAGCAGATTCAGTTCCTGACAGACCAAGCGTGATTCAGCAATTTCTCTAGTCTTCTACAGGGTGAGCCTGGTTTTCTCACTTCTAGTGCTTCTTTCTCTTTGCAACTCTGATTCAGTCCACACTGGCACTCACAAACAGCTGCAGGCCAAACTTTGGGGCCCCACACGAGCTTCCCGCGTGAAAACTCAACAGCACAGGAGCATGGGCTCCTTCCCTCTTCTGATCACAAAATCAACTGAACTTTCCAGTAGACAGAGCCGGGCATTTCCTTTGAGTTCCTCCTGTTCAATGGCTGGTTTTGCTGTCCTCACTGTAAACTCCCCCTGTTGGTGGAAAAAGGCGGCAGTCCAAACTACAATTCCCGAAGCATTGGCCAGACAGTACATAGGTGGCTGGCTCCACAGTCGAGATCAAGTTCTGATTTGCCAGCAGCAGGCTCCATTTCAAGGGTCCCCCCACACTGATTGGTCCAGTTCAGCAGTTCAAAACTAGAATGGGGGACTAGGCAAACACAATTCTGACTGCAAAGAAAAGCAGGTTAGACAAATTGTATTTTCGTTATTACTCTAAATGATGTGTGGCAAACAGTTATATCTGTGAAAAGTGCTCACCCTGCCCACTTAGTGACGGAAGAAACGGAACGATTTGGCAGCAGCTCGAGTGGGACTCAAGCAGGGAAACACACAGACCCCCAACCAAATTAATTATGTCTGCAGGCAGACAGCTCTTAAAGAGACAGTACCAGAGGCTCTAAAAGCACTCACAGATAAACGGCTTAGACGCTGAACACCATCCAGGCTTGGAGCACTCAAGCAAGCTCCTGGAAGACTTTTGGGAACCCCCATTTTCAGGGGGGTTACATTGACATCCCAGTCATGGTTCTCTGTGTACCATGTTTCTGTGACTACCACAATATTCAAGTGTTCCTCTTCCATCAGGGCTACTAGCTCTGGAAGCTTGTTTCCAAGACTATGGGCATTGGTACTCATTGCCCTCCATTTAGTGTTGGCTTTATCCTTTTTTACCCCATCCCTGCTCTTATTGCCCTTGTCTATTTTTCCATTTACCCCTGTCCTGCCCTCTGTCAAGCTCTGTACCTCAGTGTTTACCCTGCTACCTGCCATGTGTTGTGGGGGGAGGCTTGAACTTTCCTGTTTCCTATGAGCACCTCACCCCTTAGCTAGTTTAAGAGCTTGCCAAGGAAGCCTTTAAACCTGTCACCTATGAGCTTGTTTCCCTTCCTGGACAGATGCAGACTATCATGCCAGTATAGACCTTAATCTCTCCAGGTGGACCCCCAGTCCCCAATGAAGCCAAAGCCCTGTGCTCTGCACCAGTTTTGCAACCATTCGTTAAACTGCATGGTGTGCAGTACCCTAGCATCACCCCTGCCATAGACTGGCAGCACCTCTGAGAAGGTTACCATGCTTGCCACCTGTCTGAGGCCCCTCCCCAACTCCACAAATTCATCCTGCACTGCACTGAGCTCATGCCTAGCTAGGTCATTTGTCCCAAGGTGGACAATGATATCTAGTTCCCTCTCCTGTGATGCTGCTTCTGCAATCTTGAGGATTTGCTTCCTGTCCCTCCCAAACCATGGCACCAGGCAGGCACCTTACTTTCCTCTCCTCTCCCTTCCCCAGGTCTACACCCCTAACAACTGAGTCCCCTATCAGAAGCTGTTTCTTTCCCCTGTGGTGTCCTTTGCCACTCTTTTGTGGGTTTCCCTTTTGGATGTCCCCAGCATTCTTCTTGGTCTCCACTGAGGGTGTCATCATAGAGGAACCTTGATTTGCCAGACTGGTATATGATTTGTGTAGAGGTAAAACTTGGGGGGCTACACCTCTGTTCCACCACCCTCACCCTCCCAGAACCTACTGTGGTCCATCTGCTCTTCACACATGGCAACCTCTGAGGCAGTGGTTGTGGAACTGGTGCTCTTTGGGTGGGGGATGCCTCCTTAGTCCTTGCCAGTTCAGCCTGGAGGTGGGCAACCTCCTCCCTCAGAGCTGACAGTTGCCTGCAAATAGGGCAGCAATGCAGGTTCCAGAATGTCTCCCAGAAAACTGCTGCCCCACAGCCAATGCATTGCACCACACCCCACATGTCACTCTTCCTTATAATATACAATAGAGTAATATATAAAATATATACATATATATATATATTTTTTGGTGTGTACTTACCCTTTTTTGCACTGTGCTGGGTTATTAAGAATATGACAATTCTACCCCAAGACCTGTTGAGAGTGATGTCAGAACCTTGGCTATAAAGAAATGCCACTCCTGGGTGGGCAGGGTGAGGGAAGGGTGGGTGGGTGGGTAGAGCCACAACCACTGGTGAGTGTTAGAAACAATCAACACACCACTGCTCTACCACCCTGGTGAGTACTGCCCTTATAGTAAGTCAACCAACACCACAATTTACTAGACCACTGCTCCTACACAAACCACTCTACTGAGTCCAGGGATAAAAATGAATTCACTGCTCAGCCAGCAAGACACTTCTAAAATGTTGCACAAATATCCTTCCAAATCCTAGGTATCAAGCACAGGAATCAAGCAACTTCAGTTGTATTTCACCCCCTCTGATTATAAAATTACTACACTTTAATGGAATCCTGCAATTCTCTTCTTAATGCCAATAAGAAAAAATGAAACTTTCTGTAGAAAGCGTAGCTTATCTTCCTAACAAGTCCCCCACAATATTATGTGTTACCAGGTTTCCAGTTCCTCAAATGTGTTCTAGTTTGTTCTCTGCAGTATAGCAAGTTTCTCAGCTTTCAACAGAAGCAGGCAGTCTTTTCTGACTGGCTTCTCACTGTGTAGTTTACCTAAGACAGCTCAGTGATAAAAGCCCCACCCAGAATCAAGTGATTGACTAGTGACACCTGTGATGTAAGCAAGCCTTTCAGTGGAGACACTTTGCTATGTCTGCTTCTAATACAAAACTTCCTCATATAGGATGTCCCATTTCTTAATAAGGTCAAATACAAATGCCCACATTGTGGACAGTTTAGGTACCATTTTATTTTTATGCAGAAAAGCATTCCCAATCCATTCTTGTAAAACACCCATCGAATGTGGTTTTACCCACAGACCCCAAATTTTCCCTCCCTTCATAATTGGAAGTATATTTGTGTAAAGGAAAATCAAAAAGAAAAAAAGTAATCGGATTTAGCATCCCCACACCCCCTTCCTTTACTGTTTTAATGGGATATTTCACTTTGTTGGGTTCAAACAGCTACCCCAAAAGCAGAAAAAAAACACCTAGAAGGGCAGTTTCCAATTTTTGGGACAACAGATGTATATAACTAATAAACAAAAAAAAGGTTAATAGAAAAGTTTTAATTGAATACGTCCTTTTAAGTTTCCCCAATCTCCAAGCATTCCATCTGCTTACTTTATTTTTACCCTTGTGTCAGCCCATGTTGCCAGTTATAGGTCGACATATCCCCATGCCCTGAAAAAAAAAAACTAAAATTCTCAGTGGCATTATTTCAACTGGTAGATCCCCTATATCAGGTTCTGGTTCCCCTGTCTCTTTTACATAGAAACATAGAATGTGACGGCAGATAAGGACCACTTGGCCCACCTAGTCTGCCCAATTTCCTACCTAACAGATAAGCTGCAGATCCTAGTTAACCAACAGCTTACTTCCTCCTACCCTCCACTAGGACTGCCTTATGTCTGTCCCATGCATTCTTGAATTCCCCCACTGTTCTTGACTCCACGACCTCCTCAGGGAGGCTGTTCCATGCATCCACAACCCTCTCTGTGAAAAAATACTTCTCACATTACCTCTGAGCCATCCCCCCTCTGTCTTCAAATTGTGCCCCCTTGTTCTTGCACACCTCTTTTTCTGAAAGATACTACCCTCTTGGACTTTGTTGATTCCCTTGAGGTACTTGAAAGTTTCTATCATGTCCTCGCTCTCCCTTCTTTCCTCAAGGGTATACATACTATGCTCCTTTAGTCTTTCTTCATATGTCTTCTGGTGCAGACCCTGCACCATTTTGGTTGCCCTCCTCTGGACAACCTCCACTCTGTCTATGTCTTTGCAGAGATGGGGTCTCCAGAACTGCACACAGTACTCCAGATGGGGTCTCACCAACTGTCTGTACAGAGGGATAACAACTTCCTGTTTTCTACTATTGATGCCTCTGCCTACGCATCTCAGTATCCCCCAACCTTCCTTACTGCCTTCTCACATTGCTTGCCCACCTTTAGGTCATCTGATATAATTACCCCCAGGTCCCTTTCCATTTTTACTGTTGTCAGTATCTCACCCCCCATTGTGTTCTCTTCCCATGGGTTTTTGTTTCCCAGGTGCATTACCTTGCACTTCTTTGCATTGAATCTGAGCTGCCATATATCTGACCATTCCTCCAACCTTGCCAAGTCCCTTCTCATCCTTTCCACTCCATCTCATGTATCAACCCTGTTGCAGATCTTTGTGTCGTCTGCAAAGAGGCATACTTTTCCTTTCAGTTCCTCTGCAGTGTCACTTATAAAGACATTAAAAAGGACCTTTACTAGTACTGAACCCTGTAGTTCCCTGCTAGTAACCCTCCTTTCTTCACTGTGAACTCCATTTACTACTACCCTTTGCGTCCTGTTGTCTAGCCAATTTTTTATCCAGGCTACCACCTTATGACCCACTCCAAGGCTGGATAACTTGTGTATTAATCTTTTGTGTGGTACTGTATCAAATGCCTTGCTAAAATCTAGGTAGGCCATGTCTACAGCCCCTCCCTGGTCTACTAATTTGGTCACCCAGTCAAAGAAATCTATTAGATGCGTCTGACATGACCTTCCCATCGTGAATCCATGCTGCCTTGGGTCCTGTGCCCCACTGGCCTCTAGGTACTCAACAATTCTTTCCTTCAGAGGTGATTCCATCATTTTCCCTACCACTGAGGTCAAACTAACTGGTCTGTAGTTTCCTGTCTCTGTCCTGCTCCCACTTTTGTGAAGGGGAATCCATCCACCCTCCCCCAGTCCTCAGGTACCACCCCATCCTCCCATGATTTGTTAAAGAGAGTAGTCAGTGGTGTCACTAGTTCTACCCTTAGTTCCTTTAGAATTCTTGGGTTAATCCCATCAGGCCCCATTGCTTTGTCCACCTTCAATTTTATTAGTTCTTTCAGAACCGTTTCTTCTGTAAATGGACTGGTATAGACCCCCGTCTTCAGAGCGTTTCTCTTATTTGGTTTAGGTACCTCCCCCTCCTCTTCCTTTGTGAATACTGAGCAGAAATATTCATTCAGTATCCCTGCTTTTTCACTGTCACCCTCTACCCACATTCCCCCCCTTTATTAAGCCTCAGTATCCCTCCTTTGGTCTTTCTTCTCTCCCTAATATACCTATAAAAGGTCTTATCCCCCTTCTTAACAGAGTTGGCTATCCTTTCCTCGGTTTGGGCCTCTGCTATTCTGACTGCCTTTCCAGCCTCTTTCTGCTTTAACTGATAAAGTTCTCTGTCCTGCTCCTTCTGTGTATCCTTATGTGTTCTGAGTGCTGTCCTTTTCTCCTTAACCTTCTCTGCCACCCCTTTGAGAACCATAGCATTTTTTTCCTTCGTTGTATTTTGTTGATTTGCTTTACACAAAGGCTTATTGCCTCTGTAATTGCTGTTTTAATTACTCCCCATTGTTCCTCCACCCCTCTTTCTTGCCTGTATGCTAGTGCTTTTCTGAGGCACTCTCTCATTTTCCCAAAGTCAGCCGTCCTAAAGTCAAACACTCTTGTTTTTGTATGGCTTGATTGTATGGCTGTGTTTATTGTGAACCACACTGTTTGGTGGTCGCTTGTTCCCAGATAGCTACCCACTTCTAAATCTGAGATTCTTTCTCCATCCCCATTTGAGAGTACCAGGTCTAAGATTGCTCCCTCCCGAGTGGGTTCCAATACTAGCTGTCTGAGGCATGCCCCCTGTAGGGCATCAAGAATGACCATACTCTTAGATGTGCCTGCAGCAAAGGTGCTCCAGTTAACATCTGGCATATTCAGGTCCTCCATCAACAATATCTCCCCTTTTTCTGCCATTCTAAGGAAGTCTTCTATCATTTCCTTATCCATTCCCTCCCCTGAGATGGAGTTCTGTATGCAACCCCCATGCAGATTGTGGTGCCATTTCCTGTCTCCAGGGTGACCCAGAGTGCCTCATCTGCTCCCTGTTTACTTTTTGGTTCTGTTGCTTTGATCCCATCCTTTACATAAGAGAGCTACTCTTCCTCTTTTACCTTCCCTGTCCCTCCTGTAGATTGTGTATCCTGGTATGTTGACATCCCAGTCATGGTTCTCTGTGTACCATGTTTCTGTGACTGCCACAATATCCAGGCAACTCTCTTCCATCAAGGCCACTAGTTCAGGGAGCTTGTTACACAGACTGCGGGCATTAGTACTCATCACCCTCCACTTTTTGATGGCCTTACCCCTTTTAGCCCATTCGTGTCTTTACTGCCTTTGCCTTTTTTTACATTTACCTCTGTCCTTCTCCCTAATGACTTCTCTACCTTAGTGTTTAGCTCATTAATTATTGTGTTTTGTGGGGGGAGGCTGGGATTTCCATGCTCCTTTTCAGTGCCTCCCCCCCCTTGGCTAGTTTAAATGCTTGCCAATGAAGCATTTAAACCTCTCACCTAGGATCCTGGTTCCCCCTTGGACAGATGCAGACCATCACACCAGTATAGGTCTGCATCTCTCCAGGTGGCTCCCCAGTCCCCAATGAAGCCAAAACCCTGAGCTCCACCCCAGTTTTTCAACTATTTATTGAATTTCCTGGTGAGGAGTACCCTAGCATCACCCTTGCCATAGACAGGCAGCACCTCCGAGAAGGTTACCGTATGTGCTACTTGTCTACAGCCCCTCTCCAACTCTACAAACTCCTCTTGAACTGCTCTGATCCCATTCCTAGCCAGGTCATTTGTCCCTAGGTGGAAAATGACATCCAGCTCCCTCCCTCGTGCAGCTACTCCCACAATCCTGAGGATTCGCTTCCTGTCCCTCCAAGCCATGGCACCAGGCAGACACCTTACCTCCCTCTCCCCTTCCTCCTCCATTTCTACCCCCTAATGATTGAGTCCCCTACCAGAAGTTGTTTCCTTCCCCTGTGGGGTCCCATGCCACCATCCTGTGGGTCTCCTTTGTGAAGGTTCCCAACATCCTCCTTGGTCTCCACTGCAGGTGCCTCCATAGAGGAACCACTATATACCAGAAGAGTGAATGAATTGTGGAGAGATACAGCTGGAGGGATGCAACTCTGTTCCACCACCCTCTCCCCCTCTGAGCCCACCCTGGTCCAGCCTCTCCTCTTTCTTGGCAATCTCTGAGGTAGTGGCATTGGCCCTGGTGGTCCCTGGGTGGTAGAGAAGGTTTCACGAATCCTAGCCAGGTCAGCCTGGAGACGAGCAACCTCCTCCCTCAGACCAGAGAGGTGCCTGCAAATAGGGCAGCATCGCAGCCTCCAGAATGTCTCCTGGAACACTGCTGCCCCACAGCCATTGCACTGCACCACTCCTATCATGTCTTATTTTGTGTCCCCTCTCCTGTTTCTCTGTATGCTTACTTTCACCTCTCCTTACAACTCTCACCCTTCCTGTTCTGGGACAGCAACTTCCTATATTCTTCAGTTGCCTCCTTCTTCTTTGTTCAGTGTCAGATCACCACCAGCTGGGGGGGGGGAGAGTGAGCTACTTTTTTCCTTTAGGGTTGACAAAACCAATGTTTCTCTATGATCCTTCCCTTCCTACTGCCAAACAGGAAGTTTCTGTTGACAGTCAAATCCAGTGGCTATAAAAGTAGAATTGAGACATGCAATTGTTTTTATTTACTTTTGCACCAATTTCCATAAATAAGCTTCCCAACAAGTGATAAGCTAGAATTCCCAATTTACCATCTTTTACATGTAGACACAAGTCGTCCACATACACAATTGTTTTTGCTTCTGGGATGTCTTTGTACATTATTCTTCATATTTTGAGAGATGCATTTATAATCTGTATTGTAGGGTCTACTGTAAAAATATAAAGAAGGGAACTCAGGGGACAACCCTGTCTGACCCCTTCTTCCACTGGACATTTCCTCCCAACCCACCCAATATTGTAGGAACATACATAAGCCAAAGCATAACACATCTGAATCCATAAAACAAAAACAGGAGGTAATCAATATGCTAACAGGCACATCTATAAATAATCATGGGGTACTCTGTCAAATACTTTCAATTGATCCATTGACATCACATAACCTGAGATTTGTTTTTGAGCCCCTTTGTCCATTATTTCTCTTAATAAGATAAGAGCATCTGTGAGTTGTTGACCTGGTACTGAGCAGTATTGTGATGGGAGGATCAAAAGTTCTAAAACTGAAGAAAGCCTTTTACTCGGTAATTTCACAAGTATCTTACAATATGTATTCAACATAGTAACTGGTCTCCAGTTCTGCATGTCTGCTTTATTGCTGCCTTTAAAAAGGAAAATCATTAGTCCCTCATACATGCTATCAGTAATTCTATTGTCTTCTACAAAGGAATTATATAATTCTTCCAGTTCTTCTGGCATAAGGCCCCATAATACTGTATTTTATATACTTCTCCAGGCAACCCATCTGATTCTGGAGAAGTATTATTTAAGGATTTTAATGCCACTTCTATTTCTAATAAAGTAAATTTGGTTGTTAACGATGGTGTTTGATCTGGTCCTAATGAGGGAAATTTTGCTGTTTGTAATACCGTGGACATTTATGAATTCTCTGGTATTGGTGTGCTAAATTGTGTTTGTATATAATTCTCCAATAATTCCATGATTTGCTTGTTTCTTCCCCTGGCAACCCATCTGATTCTGGAGAAGTATTATTTAAGGATTTTAATGCCACTTCTATTTCTAATAAAGTAAATTTGGTTGTTAACGATGGTGTTTGATCTGGTCCTAATGAGGGCAATTTTGCTGTTTGTAATACCGTGGACATTTACGAATTCTCTGGTATTGGTGTGCTAAATTGTGTTTGTACATAATTCTCCAATAATTCCATGATTTGCTTGTTATCTGACTGTATAGTGCCATCTGGGGGACAATAGTTCTGTAATCTGTCTTTTAGATATCCTATTAGCACAATCTATAAAGAGATTCATCTGTTCTTTTTTCCTTTGGTTGCCAAATGTTTGCTCCCGTTCAAGGGACTGTTGCCTATTATACTGAAACATAAACATTTGTTGTTTTACTATATTTATTTCCACTGTAAGAGCTTTTTGCTGTAGTTCTTGTTTTGAAAAGAGTAATTGTAATTTCCCCCTTAGAGCTATATATTTTTAATAGTCAGTTTCTGCTTTTTTTTGTGCAGTTTGTGTAAAATAATCAGTTAAGCAGAGCTTTATTTTCTCCCACCAAGATATCATGGAATCATTAAGAAATTTGACTGTTCTTCTATCCTGTATGATTTTTTTAAATCTTTCATGACCTGTTTAACCTGTAAAATACTAGCGTTCATTCGCCATACCCCTTTGCCTGTTTTCCATGGTGGTGGGGGGTCTGAAGTAACCTGGATTCCTATTAGCAAGTGATCTGATGTTTCTAAATGGATGGTTTCTCAAAAATCTACAGGGAGGGTGTTGGTAATGAACCAATAATCAATTTTGTCTGATAATTTACCTTTAAAAAAAATATGTTTTGGTACCTTCCCTGGTATTTCTTGTGCGTTTTTTAACTTAGCTTGTTTCAACATAAGTTGTAAATAATTTTTATCACAATAAATTTTTGTTTGTTTACACTGGGCCATTTTGGAAGTCACATCTATGTTAAATTCCCCCCCCCCACAAAAAAAAATGTTTCTGTTTGTTAACAAATAAGGTTGTATATTCTTCGATAGAGCAATCCATAAAGCTTTTGTCTGGGGGCCATATATATTAAGCAATCTACATGCTAAACTGTGTAATAAAATGTCCATAATAAGAGTTCTACCTGGGTATAGTTCTATGATTTTTTTTGTACCACAATATCAGATCTAGTAAAACAAATCCCTAGACCACAATGTCTATCTGTCCCTATTGACCAATATGACTTTCCTGTATACCATTCTAAAGAAGCAGTTTGGATTTCTGGTAATGTCTGCAACTTGGTATCCTGCAGGAAAAAAAAAAACATGTTTTGATTATTGTGATATAGCAAAAATTGTCTTCCTTTTTATATCCAATTTTATGCTGTTAACTTTAAGGCTTACTAACCTTATAGTGGGAATAGAGCTATGAGAGTCAACATCAGACTTTCTTCCTACTAGATTGTGTTAGCCTCTTTTTAGTGTTCAGTTTGGGTAATGAAGGTCCTGGTAATACTGGTTCTGCAGTAGATTCACTTTGCATGGAGTGATATGAGACATCAGAGTCCTCATCCTCCATAGTCTCCCCTCAACTTTGGAGGACCTTAAAACGATTGTCCATTTGGAGGGGTTCTGCTTCTTGAGTCTTTGCTGCCTTAGCGGATAATATACTTTTCATAACAGGTACAAAGGTCAAGGAATCTTCTGTAGGTTTCTCAGTTACAGCAACAGGCAAAGGGGGCATGGCATAACTAACTGTATCGTGTTTCCAACTGGTATTCCATTAAATGCAATATGGGAAATGTCCTGAGATATATTATGTTCTAAAGTGGTGGGCACAATTTTCTGAGCTGCCAGAGGGTTGCTATTAGGTTCCCTTGCTATGGAATGTTGAAAAGTGCGCTCAGTACGTCGCCAGCCCCTCTATGTGGTTTTGTTGCCTGATTTATGTAGTAGTCTTGTTCTGAAAAATGTGTTGTGTTGTGAGCCACCCAAGGGCAGGATTTAAAAGAGTGTTCCTCAGCCCCACAGAGATTACAGGTTGGGGGAACTGTACACAGATCTTGCAGTGTGGCTCAGTGCTCCCCATAAATAACATTTTAGTTTGTCACAATCGGTATTAAGATGGTCTTGACAGCCGCACCTATAAGAAGAGTATGACTCACCTGGGTAAAATAAGATTCCTCAGTCTTTGCTGGGGGAGAAAGCAGTTTGGCAGGTGTTGAATTCCTTGGTCTGTTTAAGTTGTATTCTGGATTTCCACCCGCCTACCAGTCGAGAAGCTGTTGCCATCTATAATGGGTTCTGGGTGACCAGTCACAGTACAGAATTTTTCCAGCCAGTATATTATATCATTGATATTGATCCCTTCATTTTGAAATAAAACCGTGATTGTTTTCACTGTAGGTTTTGCTATTGGGATAGATATGAAGGGGTCCCAAAAAGGGGTGTGTTTAACTACATAATATGCTGACCAAAATTTGTCCAATAGATTAGCACTCCGAAAACTTACATCAAAGTTTGATCTCCTGGTGCATGTATAAAGGCATACACTTCAGCAGGAGTAAAATACAAGGAGTCTATAATTAAAACTTTGCCCACATAGTTCCTTTCTGGAGGCAGATCTAATTCCCCCTTTATATCTGAGGCACACCACAAAACACCATTTAGCTGCCTCAGCAGGTTGTTTAAACAGGCAGGCATAGCTTTGATGGCCTTCTTTGAGTATCTGTGTTTATATTATTTTCCCTTGTATCTGGCAACATGTCTAGTACTTCATCATTATGCAAAGTTGTATTCAAATTCATACCTTCTCCATGTGGAGGTGCAGCAGCCTGAAGTGCCCCCATACTGTCTGAATACTCATTTCCAGTGTTTTGTATACTGCCTTGTGTTTGTTGTACTGTTGAGGGCTTTGTGTCCTGAGAGATAGCACTGGGTGTAGCATCTGACACACTGCAGCTTGGTGTGGCTGTGTCCTGGATCTGTTCAGCTGCTGCAGCTGTCTGTTCATCACTCACAAGTATTCCTGGTCACTCCACAGTATCGCTTTGCTGTAAGGAGTTTTTGCTCCACTCCGGTGTTCCTGGAAGTGGTATATTGAGGTCTGGGATCCATGTACCTTCTGAAAAAATTCAACCAGAAACATAGAAACATAGACTTTGATGGCAGATAAGGACCACTTGGCCCACCCAGTCTGCCCATTTCCCTACCTATTGGATAAGCTGCAGATTCTAGTTAACCAACAGCCTACTTCCTGCAACCCCCCACTATAAATGCCTTATGTCTGTCCCATGCATGTTTGAATTCCCCCACAACCTCTCCAGGAAGGCGGTTCCATGTGTCCACCACTCTCTCCATGAAAAAGAATTTCCTCATATTACCCCTGAGCCATCGCCCTCTAACTTTAAATTGTGCCCTTGTTCTTACATCTCTTTTTCTGAAAAATGCTACCCTCCTGGACTTTGTTGATTCCCTTGAGGTACTTAAAAGTTTCTATCATGTTCCCCCATCCCTCTTTTCATCAAGGGTATACATATTAAGCTCTCTCAGTCTCTCTTCATATGGTTTCTGATGTGGACCCTGCACCATTTGAGTTGCCCTCCTCTGGACTGCTTCCATCTGTCTATGTCCTAGCGTAGATGAGGTCTCCAAAACTGCATGCAGTACTTCAGATGGGATCTCACCAACTGTCTGTACAGAGGGATAACCACTTCCCTTTTTCTACTTGTGATGCCCCTCCCTATGCATCCCAGTATCCCCCTGGCTCTTCTTACTGACTTCTCACATTGCTTACCAACCTTTAGGTCATCTGATATGACTACACCCAGATCCCTTTCCATTATTGTTGTTTTTAGTACCTCCCCTGCTATTGTGTATTCTTCTCCTGGATTTTTATTTCCCAGGTGCATTACTTTGCACTTCTTTGCATTGAATCTAAGTTGCCATATGTCTGACCATTCCTCCAACCTTGCCAAGTCCCTTCTCATCCTTTCTACCCCCTTGTGTATCAACTCTGTTACAGATCTTTATGTCATCTGCAAGAGGCATACCCTTCCTTCCAGACCTCTGCCAATGTCACCTATAAAGACGTTAAAGAGGACTGGACCCAGTACTGAGCCCTGAGGTACTCACTAGTAACCCCTTTCTTCAGAAATGTTCCATTCACTATTACCTTCTGTGTCCTGTTGTGCACCTAGTTTGCTACCCAGGCTACCAGCCTGGGACCTACTCCCAGGCTGGCTAACTTGATTATTAATCTTTTGTGCGGGACTGTGTCAAATGCTTTGCTAAAGTCTAGGTAGGCCATATCCACAGCCCCTTCCTGGTCTATTACTTTGGTCACCCAGTCAAAGAAATTGATTAGATTCATCTGACATGACCTTCCTGCTGTGAATCCATGCTACTTTGGGTCCTGTGCCCCGCTAGCCTCTAGGTACTGAACAATTCTTTCTTTCAGAAGTGATTCCATCATTTCCCCCACCGCTGAGGTCAAACTAACAGGTCTGTAGTTTCCTGCTTCTGCCTTGCTCCCACTTTTGTGAAGGGGAATCACATCTGCCCTCCTTCAGTCCTCAGGTATCACCCTATCCTCCCATGATTTGTTAAAAAGTGTGGTCAGTGGTGTCACTAGGTCCTCCCTTAGTTCTTTTAGGACTCTAGGGTGAATCCCATCAGGCCCCATTGCTTTGTCCACCTTCAGTTTTAGGAGTCCTTTCAGGACTCTTTCTTCTGTAAATGGACTGGCGTCAACCCCACTACCCAGAGTGCTTCTTTTGTTTGGTTTAGGTGACTCCTCCTCCTCTTCTTCTTTTGTGAATACTGAGCAAAAGTATTCATTCAGTATTTCTGCTTTTTCACTGTCTCCCTCTGTCCACCTCCCCTCTCCTTTATTAATCTTCCCTATCCCTCCCTTAACCTTTCTATGCTCCCTAATGTACCTATAAAAGGTTTTATCCCCCTTCTTAACTGAGTTGGCTATCTTTTCCTTGGTTTGGGCCTTTGCTTTTCTGACTGCCTTCCCCACTTCTTTCTGCTTTAATTGATACAGTTCCCTGTCATGCTTCTTCTGTGATCCTTATACTTTTTGAATGCAGCCTTTTTCTCCTTAACCTTCCCTGACACCTCTTTTGAGAACCATAGTGGTTTTTTATTCCGCTTTGTTTTCTTTATTTGTTTCACACAAAGGCTTGTTGCCTCCATGATGGCAGTTTTGATTTTCTCCATTGTTCTTCCACTCCTCCTTTCTGGCCATTTGCTAATGCATTCCTCTGGGTATTCACCCATTATAGTCAAAGTCAGCCCTTCTAAAGTCCAGTATCCTTGTCTTTGTATGGCTTGTCTTCATGGTTGTGTTTATTATGAAGCACACTGTGCAGTGGTAGCTAGTTCCCAGATGTCTACTGACTTCTAAATTTGTGATCCTCTCTCCATTTCAGAGTACCAGGTCTAATATTGCTCCCTCCCGAGTGGGTTCCACCACTAGCTGTCTAAGGCATGCCCCCTGTAGGGCATCGAGAATGACCCTGTTCTTGGATGTGGCTGCAGTCCATGTTGTCCAGTTAACTTCTGGCATATTCAGGTCCTCCATCAACAGTATCTCCCCTTTTTCAGCCATTTTGAGAATGCCCTCTATCATTTACTTGTCCATTTCTTCCCCTTGAGACGGGGGTCTGTATACAACCTCTGTGCGGATTGTGATGCCATTCCCCATCTCCAAGGTGACCCAGAGTGCCTCTAGTCCTCCCCTTTACTTTTTAGTTCTGTAGCTTTGATCCCTTCCCTTATGTGAGAGCTACTCTACCTCCTCTTTTACCCTCCCTGTCCCTTCTGTAGATTGTGTACCCTGGTATGTTGACATCCCAGTCATGGTTCTCCATGTACCATGTTTCTGTGACTGCCACAATATCCAAGTGTTCCTCTTCCATCAGGGCTACTAGCTCTGGAAGCTTGTTTCCAAGACTATGGTCATTGGTACTCATTGCCCTCCATTTAATGTTAGCTTTATCCTTTTTTACCCTATCCCTGCTCTTATTGCCCTTGTCTATTTTTCCATTTACCCCTGTCCTGCCCTCTGTCAAGCTCTGTACCTCAGTGTTTACCCTGCTACCTGCCATGTTTTGTGGGGGGAGGCTTGAACTTTCCTGTTTCCTATCAGCACCTCCCCCCTTAGCTAGTTTAAAAGCTTGCCAAGGAAGCCTTCAAACCTGTCACCTATGAACTTGTTTCCCTTCCTGGACAGATGCAGACCATCATGCTAGTATAGACCTTCATCTCTCCGGGTGGAACCCCAGTCCCCAATGAAGCCAAAGCCCTGTGCTCTGCACCAGTTTTGCAACCATTCATCAAACTGTATGGTGTGCAGTACCCTAGCCTCACCCCTGCCATAGACTGGCAGCACCTCTGAGAAGGTTACCATGCTTGCTACCTGTCTGAGGCCCCTCCCCAACTCCACACATTCATCCTGCACTGCACTGAGCTCATGCCTAGCTAGGTCATTTGCCCCGAGGTGGACAATGATATCTAGTTCCCTCTCCTGTGATGCTGTTTCTGAAATCCTGAGGATTTGCTTCCTGTCCCTCCAAGCCATGGCACCAGGCAGGCACCTTACTTCCCTCTCCTCTCCCTTCCCCAGGTCTACACCCCTAACAATTGGGTCCCCTATCAGAAGCTGTTTCTTTCCCCTGTGGTGTCCCTTGCCACTCTTTTGTGGGTCTCCCTTGTGGATGTCCCCAGCATTCTTCTTGGTCTCCACTGAGGGTGTCATCATAGAGGAACCTTGATTTGCCAGACTGACATTTTATTTGTGTAGAGGTACAACTAGGTACAGTTAGAGGTAGGTAGAGGTGCAACCAGCTTTCTGTAGAGCCACCTCTGGGGTCTATTTTGCTTCTTCAGTGGTAACTGGGAATGAACTTGAAGCCGAAGAATTCTGCTGCATTTGGATATTTCCCTCTGGTGTCATCTCTTCTTCAGTTTCCAGAATAAACCACTTTCCCTGTGTCAGCAGTGGACTCAGTTTAGACATTTTTCTCTTTCTTTCACCTTCCAGACAAATTTTATTTACTGTATTTCAAATTCCTTTTCTGCCTCTGACATTATGGCTAATAATTGTTGCTCTTTCTCATCTAAATCCACTTTCAATCATTTTTCAGCTTCAGCGATTTCCTGAGAATCGTTAATTAGCATGTTAGAGTCTATCATATGTTGAGATTCATTACTTGCCATAGTGATATCATCCCCCTGTGTCTGCTCCATGGCACAACCTCCCCCATCCATGTCTGCAACCAGACTGGGGATCCTCCCTCCTGCCACTGAAGGACAGTGCCCCCTGCAGAAAGAGTAGTGGAAGTGTTGTTATTGTGGGACTCACACAATACCAAGGATGGTAACGTGAAGTCAAAGGTAAATCTCTGGGGAAAATCCATAAATCGACTCTGTCATCTGAACTGCTCCATGCCAGGGCAATTGAATAGGTGTGTCACCATCATCCGATGTCTTAAGAGTTTCTTAGTAAAAGACCGTTGTTCTACCAAATGTGTCACCCGGGTAAAATTCCCCTACCAAGTTCAAATTATGAGTATAGTGGGGGGGGGGTCTTCTTCGTTGTTTACTTCTATTTGTTTTTTTTCTTGTTTATTTTATTTTCACTTTTTCTCCCATTTTAAGTCACCCATCTCATACAGTGCACCCATAATTGTTCAACAGCTTGACCAGAAGTATGCAATCTCTCTTTATTATACTGCTGTTGAGCTTGTCCTAGCACAATCTGCACCAATTCTTGTTGAGCAATGTATTTTTGTTTCAGTGTCCAGTGACATCTGGATTGCCAGATATGGTATTTCAAAAGACAACATAGCAGACACAGTGTACTGTAGGAATATTTCATCCATCTTCCAGTATAGAGTCCTAAGATCAGGATCTCATAGGTCATTTTGGTAAAGCTACTGTCTTGTATCATCTGTGCCAGGATAGTACAAAAAGTGATGACATAGGGGCATTCAAAAAAGAGATGTTCTTGTGTTTCTAGGATGGCATTACAAAGATCTCTGGTGCAGTACCATTCATCCAGTTTCTTATGTTTATGGTTGTTTTTAAGACCCAACTTCCCATGACTTGCAAGCCAACTAGTATCCCACAAGTATTTATGAATTCTATGGTCCATAAACTGTTTAATGGTAAAAGAAAAACTCTGTAGTGTACCTCCATAGAAAATAACTTCATCACTGAAATGGTGCATTAAAAGTAGCTCATAAACCAAATGTCATGGGAGGGAGAGTATGTCTTGTTGTAAAACCTTCCACAGTCTGATTTTTTTTCATGGATGTGATAATGTAGTCCAGATAATGATCAAGTGGCATCTTAAAAGACCAGTTATTATTTGTTCATGTTGGTAGAATTGCCTGCAACCAATTGTATTACCAGTGTACCCATATGTTATCAAGACCCTTCAGGACTGGTACTATATTATTATTATTATATTATTATTAAAGGATGACCCAGGGAATTACAGACCAGTCAGTCTGACCTCCACTGGGGGCAAGCTCATGGAGACCATACTAAAGGAAAGGTTGGTGAACTATCTAGAGGAGCATAGTCTTCAGGATGTAAGGCAGCATGGGTTCATGGGGAGGGGGGGATCGTGTCAAACAAATCTGATCGACTTCTTTGACTGTGTCACTAAGACAGTAGACAGGGGCCAAGCGGTAGACATTCTCTATCTTGATTTAAGCAAGGCCATTGACTCTGTGCCACACAAAAGGTTGATCAGGAAGTTGGCGTATCTCAGGGTTGGGGAAAAGATGGCCAGATGGGTGGAAAACTATATGAAGAACAGAACCCAGAGGGTGGTTGTGGGGGGAAGAGTTATCTGGCACAAGACAGGTAACCAGTGAGGTCCCACAGGGCTCAGTGCTGGGGCCGGTGTTGTTCAGTGTCTTCATCAATGACATTGGAGATGGCATTAGGGGCAAAATGTGCCTATTTGCTGATGACACCAAGCTATGTGGGAGAATAGACACAGCTGAAGGGATACAGGACTTACAGGAAGATCTGGAAAAGCTAGGGAGGTGGTCCAGGATCCGAAAGCTTGGCTTCAATGCCAAAAAATGCAAAGTTATGCATATTGGAGCCAAGAATCCTAGGACAGAGTACTACCTGGGTGAAGTCCGAGTATCTGCATCAGAGGAGGAGAAGGACCTGGGTGTGATGATCACTAGTGACCTGAAGTACTCCATGCAGTGCAAGAAAGCAGCAGCAAAGGCAAATAAGATGCTGGGATGCATATCAAGGGGGATCAGTAGTAGGAGAGAGGAGGTTATACTGGCATTGAACAGGTCATCTAGAATGTGGAGTTCAGTACTGGTGCCCACACCTCAAAAAGGACATTAACTTGCTGGAGAAAGTCCAGAGGACGGCTACAAAAATGACAGCTGGTCAGCAGGGTAAGGCATACGAGGAGAGGTTGAGGGCAATGAACATATACTCTCTGGAAGTCAGGAGAGAGAGAGAGGGGACATGATTGGGACCTTCAAGTACTTGAAAGGGATAAATAAGGTTGATAAGGGTTGAGTGGCAACCATAACATGAGGGGGCACAGTTTTAAGCTGGAGTGTGGGAGGTTTAAGAGGGAGGTCAGGAAGCACTTCTTCACAGAGAGGGTGGTGGATACTTGGAATGCACTTCCAGAAGATGAAATCTCACTTGAAGACAGTGGGCAGCTTCAAGAGAGGCTGGGACAGGTATAGGGGAGGGTAAGAGTCATGGGTAGGGAGGATGGGAGGAGTGGGAAGAGGGGTCAAGAACAGCAGCTCAAGCTGTGAACCCTGCAACATGAGCAGACTTGATAGAACAAATGGCCTGGAGAAGGTCCAGAGGAGGGCTACAAAGATGATAGCTAGTCAACAGGGTAAGGCATATGAGGAGAGGTTGAGGGCACTGAACAAGAACTCCCTGGAAGACAGGAGAGAGAGAGAGAGATAGGACATGACTGGGACCTTCAAGTACTTGAAAAGGATAAATAAGGTTGATAAGGAGAGTCTCTTTAAGCTGAGTGGCAACCATAACATGAGGGGGCACAGTCTTAAGCTGGAGGGTGGGAGCTTTAGGAGGGAGGTCATTAAGCACTTCTTCACAGAGAGGGTGGTGGACACTTGGAAGGCACTGCCAGGAGAGGTAATCTCATTGAAATCAGTGGGCAGCTTTAAGAGAGGCTGGGAAAGGTATAGGGGGAGGTTAAGCATCATGGGTAGGGAGGATGGGAGGAGTGAGGAGAGGGGGCAAGAACAGTAGCTCAAGCTGTGGACCCTGCAACACAAGCAGACTTGATAGACCAAATGGCCTTCTTCTGCTGGCTTCTTCATATGTTCATATTAAAAAAACAAAATAATGTGCAAAAAAAGAGCAATGGGTTCATCATACCCAAGCCCCCTTGCGAAACAGGCCTGTACATAACATTCCTTTTTACTGGGTTGAATCTACTACCCCAGATGGGTCTAAAAAATATATTATATAAGTTGGCTTCTAAGGATGCTGGTGGAGGAAATACTGTTCCGACAAACAATAAAATAGGGATAAGAAAAGTTTTAGCCAAGTATACCCTTTTCAGCTTTATTGTTTCAATTTTATTCCATGCCTGTACTCTGGATTCACAGATAGTTAATTTTTGCTGCCAATTGACTATAGCCATATTACTCGGGCCAAAGAAAAACCCTAAAGTAGTCGCCCCAGCCACAATTTGAATACCCCCAATCGTGTCGGCTACTTTTAGAGCAGTGTCTCCTATCATGAGTGCAACACTCCTCTGTATGTTTATTTTTGCACCAGTAACCTCAGAGTAGCATTGAAGAATAGAAAAAGCTGGGGCGCCATCTTGTTCATGTCCCAGAAATAAGCATAAATCATCCGCATACGCCAGAATCTTTAAAGATCGAGTAGTGGGTGAACTCAACATGGCCCAAAAAGCCATGCACATCTGCAATTTTCTAATGTCTATGTAAAATGTACAAAGCAGGGGGCTGAGAGGGCACCCCTGCCGTACCCCTTTTTTGATTGTGATCTTCCTACTAACTAAGACATTTATGAGGGGAAAAATGTGCCTGTGAGTACAGTAAATGCAACCACCTGATAAAAGTGTGCAGAATCCCATAAGTAGCTAGAATCTGAAAGAGAATTTCATGTGAAATGGCATCAAAGGCCTTTTCCTGGTCCAGAGGTAACACAACCTTGCAATGTTCCTCTATGCCCTTTAGTGAAGATTTCCCATCAGTAAAATAAATTATCTCTCAGATTTCTGCCCGTAATCGCACAAGACTGGAGAGGGGATATTGATGTTTGAGCAACCTGTTCTAATATATGGCACAAAATCATGGACAATAGTTTGAAGTCCACATTCAGTAATGAAATCGGCCTCCAATTAGTTAGAGTCAATCTGTCACCATTTTTATACAACAAAATCAAAAAAGCCTGTGCCAATGGTTCCTGTACATCCTCATTAATCAGAATATCATTAAATGTTTCTACTAACAGTGGGGCCAAAATATCCAGAAGTTTTGTACACGGTAGAGCTCAGTCCATCCAGTCCAGGGGCAGTATTTCCCTTTAATTTATGTATAGCTTGCCTAACCTCCAACTCACTAACCGGTTTAGTTAGTTCTTCTGCATTCTGCAGTAATGGGGTAATATCAGTATGGAGTAAAAAAACATGGAAATGTCCCTCAATTTGGACCGGAGTGCCAAAGTAGGAAAACAAATATCTTGAAATAACTTCTAACATTGCGTGAAAATCTGTATGTACTGAGCCATTGTGGTCTCGTACAGCATCCCATGACTTTTTCTATACCCTTGTGGTGCAATTCTTAAAAATGTCTAGGGAAGATCTTGTGCCCTGAGTGCCTGCCATCTGTTCCATTTTCAATTATCTTGTCCTATTATATGGTTCATTTCTAATTTCTTGTTTAATGTTATTAATTTGCTCAGATCTATCCACACCTTCAGTATGTTTCAAGGAAATAAGATGAAAAAGCTGTTTATGAAGGGATAAAAAAATCAAAATAAGCCTTTCGTCCCTTCTGTTTACTCCATTTTAGGTAAAGGAGTCTAATGGAATGGTTAGAATCCACCCACCATTCTCCTACAGACTCATACCATGCTACACGGGTAAAACATAGAAACATAGAAACATAGAATTTGACGGCAGATAAGGACCGCTTGGCCCACCCAGTCTGCCCATTTCCCTACCTACTGGATAAGCTGCAGATCCTAGTTAACCAGCAGCCTACTTCTTCCTATCCCCACCCCCTAGAATGGCCTTATGACTGTCCCATGCATGCTTGAATTCCACCACTGATTTTGACTCCACAACCTCCTCCGGAAGGCCGTTCCATGCATCCACAACCCTCTCTGTGAAAAAATACTTCCTTAAATTACCTCTGAGCCGCCCCCCTCTATCTTCAAATTGTGCCCTCTTGTTCTTGCACACCTCTTTTTTTGAAAGATGCTACCCTCTTGGACTTTGTTGATTCCCTTGAGGTACTTGAACGTTTCTATCATGTCCCCCCTCTCCCTCCTTTCCTTGAGGCTATACATATTAAGCTCCTTTCGCCTCTCTTCATATGTCTTCCGGTGCAGACCCTGCACCATTTTAGTTGCCCTGCTCTGGACAGCTTCCATCCTGTCTATGTCTTTGCAGAGATTGGGTCTCCAGAACTGCACACAGTACTCCAGATGGGGTCTCACCAGCTGTCTGTACAGAGGGATAATAACTTCCTGTTTTCTACTGGTGATGCCTCTCCCTATGCATCCCAGTATCCCCCCAGCCCTCCTTGCTGCCCTCTCACATTGCTTTCCCACCTTTAGGTCATCTGATATGACTACCCTCAGGTCTCTTTACATTTTTGTTGTTGTTAGTATCTCACCCCCATTGTGTACTCTTCCCTGGTTTTTGTTTCCCAGGTGCATTACTTGCACTTCTTAGCATTGAATCTAAGCTGCCATACATTTGACCATTCCTCTAACCTTGCCAAGTCCCTTCTCATCCTTTTCACCCCACCCTGTGCATCAACTCTGTTGCAGATCTTTGTGTCATCTGCAAAGAGACATACTTTTCCTTCCAGGTAACTGCAATGTAAAGCACTAAAAGACATTGAAAGTTCACGATCCTAATACTGAACCCTGCAGTACCCCACTAGTAACCCTCCTTTCTTCTGAGTGGACTCCATTTACTATTACTCTCTGTGTCCTATTCTCCAGCCAATTCTTTACCCAGGCTATCATCTTGGGACCCACTTCCAGGCTGGCTAACTTGTATATTAATCTTTTGTGTGGGACTGTGTCAAATGCCTTGCTAAAGTCTAGGTAGGCCATGTCCACAGCCCCTCCCTGATCTACTACTTTGGTCACCTAGTCAAAGAAATCTATCAGATTCGTCTGGCATGACCTTCCCACTGTGAATCCATGCTGCCTACGGTCCTGTGCCCCTCTGGCCTCTAGATACTCGACAATTCTTTCCTTCAGAAGTGATTCCATTGTTTTCCCTATCACTGAGGTTAAACTAACAGGTCTGTAGTTT
This sequence comes from Neoceratodus forsteri, assembly GCA_016271365.2. Classification (NCBI taxonomy): domain Eukaryota; kingdom Metazoa; phylum Chordata; order Ceratodontiformes; family Ceratodontidae; genus Neoceratodus; species Neoceratodus forsteri. Next base: position 271,441,553 of record CM028130.1, on the reverse strand, counting down.
CCTGCTTCTGCCATGCTCCCATTTTTGTGAAGGGGAATCACATCTGCCCTCCTCCAGTCCTCAGGGACCACCCCATCCTCCCATGATTTATTAAAAAGGGTAGTCAGTGGTGTCACTAGTTCTACCCTTAGTTCTTTAAGAATTCTGGGATGAATCCCATCAGGCCACATTGCTTTGTCCACCTTCAGTTTTAAGAGTTCTTTCAGAACCCTTTCTTCTGTAAATGGGCTGGTATCAACTTTTGTATCCAGAGTGTTTCTACTGTTTGTTTTATGTACCTCCCCTCTTCATTTGTAAATACTGAGCAAAAATATTTGTTTAGTATCTCTGCCTTTTCACAGTCTCCTCTGCCCACCCTCCTCCCTTTATTAAGCCTCACTATCCCTCTCTTGGTCTTCCTTCGCTCCCTGATGTACCTAAAAGGTTTTATCCCCTTCTTAACTGAGTTGGCTATCTTTTCCTTGGTTTGGGCCTTTGCTGTTCTGACTGCCTTCCCAACCTCCTTTTGCTTTAACTGATACAGTTCTCTGTCCTTCTCCTTCTAGATTCCTTGTACTTCCTGAATGCTTTCTTTTTCTCTTGAACCTTCACTGCCACTTCCTTTGAGAACCATAGTGGTTTCTTACATCGTTTGTTTTATTTATTTGCTTCACACAAAGGCTTGTTACCTCTGTGATGGCAGTTTTAATTATTCCCCATTGTTCTTCCACCCCTCCTTCCTGCCCATTTGCTAGTGCATTCTTTAGGCACTCACCCATTTTGGCAAAGTCAGCCCTCCTAAAGTCCAGTACTTTTGCTTTTGTATGGCTTGACTCTATTGCTGTGTTTATTGTGAACCACACTGTTCGATGGTCGTTAGTTCCCAGATGGCTACCCACTTCTACATCTGTGATCCTCTCTCCATCTCCATTTGAGAGAATCAAGTCTAATATTGCTCCCTCCCGAGTGGGCTCCAATACTAGTTGTCTATGGCATGCCCCCTGTAGGGCATCTAGAATAACTCCACTCTTTGAAGTGGCAGTTGCAACTGCACTCCAGTTAACATCTGGCATATTCAGATCACCCATCAGCAATATCTCCCCTTTTTCTGCCATTCTAAGTATACTTTCTATCATTTCCTTGTCCATTTCCTCCTCTGAGAAGGGGGTCTGTATACAACCCCTGTGCGGATTGTGGTGCCATTGCCTGTCTCCAAATTTACCCACAGTGCTTCTTTCCTCCCTGTTTACCCTTTTGTTCTGTTGCTTTTATTCCTTCCCTTATGTAAAGAGCTACTCCGCCTCCTCTTTTACCCTCCCTGTCCCTCCTGTAGATAGTGTATCCTGGTATGTTTACGTCCCAGTTATGGTTTTGTGTGTACCATGTTTCTATGACTGCCACAATATCCAGATATTCCTCCTCCATCAAGGCCACTAATTCAGGAAGCTTGTTACCCAGACTACGGGCATTGGTACTCATTGCTGTCCATTTTTTGATGGCTTTACCTTTTGTTGCAGCATCCCCCACTGACCATTCTACCTCGGTCTTTTTCTCATTTAGTACCCTGTTTTGTAGGGAGAGGCTGGGATTTTCCTGCTGCTTGTCAGTGCCTCCCCCTTTGACTCATTTAAAAGCTTGCCAATGAAGCATTTAAACCGATTGCTCAAAAGACTTGTTCCCTTTCTGGACAGATGCAGACCATCCTGCCAATATAGGCTGGTGTCCCTCCAGGTGGAATCCCAGTCCCCAATGAAGCCAAACCCTGTGCTCCACCATTTTTCAACGTTCATTAAACTGCATGGTGCTAATTACCTCGCCTCCCCCATGCCATTGACAGGCAGCACCTCTGAGAAGGATACTGTGTGTGTACTTGTCATAGGCCTCCCCAACTCTGCAATGTCCTCCTGCACTGCTCTGATCTCATGATGAGCCAAGTCATTTGTCCCTAGGTGGACAATTACATCCAGCTCAGACTCCCTTGCAGCTGTTCTCGTGATCCTGAGGATGCGCTTCCTGTCCCTCAAGCCATGGCACTAGGCAGGCAGCCTTCAGTTTTCCCAGCTCCCAGTTCTATACCCCTAATAACTGAGTCCCCCACCAGGAGCTGCTTCCTTTCCCTGTGATGTCCTCTGCCTCCTTCCTGTGGGCCTCCCTTGTGACAGTTGTCATCAGTCTTATCTGAGGGTGCATCCATAGGGGAGCTATGCTCCTCCAGAATGGTGTATGGATTGTGGAGTGGAACAATTGACTGGGTGTGCCTCTGTTCCACCATCCTCACCCTCCCTGAGCCCACTGTGGTCCAACTGCTGTGCTTTCTTTGCAACCTCTGAGGTAGTGGTGGTGGCGCTAGTGCTCCCTGGATGGGGGAGGTTCCCTTCCTACTGTCCAGTGTGGCCTGGGGAAGGTTTCCTTACTACTGTCCAGTGTGGCCTGGGGGAAGGTTTCCTTACTACTGTCCAATGTGGCCTGAAGACAGGCAACTTCCTCCCTCAGGGCAGAGAGTTGTCTACAAATAAGGCAGCATCTCAGCCTCCAGAAAGACTCCCTGAAGACTGCTGCCCCAGAGCCATTACATTGCATTACTCCCCACATGTTTATCTACTTTTTTTTGTTTGTTTTTGTGTGTGTGTGTGTGTGTGTGTGTGTGTGTGCGGCGCGCGCGTGTATGTGATTGGTTATATATAAATATATATATTATACAATGTGTATGCTTATATTGTCAGTGCAGTGTTCTAGAGAGGATATGACAGTGATATGCACCTTGCACTCTTGAGGAAATTATGTTAGAACCTCAGGTATAAAGGAACTATTTCAGGGGTGGGTGGGGTGAGGGGTGGGAAGGGGTTGGGCCTAAACTGTGCCCTCACAAAACAATCAGCTAAAATCTCTCACCCACCACTGCGATGAGTGCCTTCCTGTCAGCAAGATACCCTACACAACAATTTGGCAGAGAAAATACCCTGCTAATCAAACAGAGAAAAATACAGACATCCAAGTCAGACACAGGTATACCTCTCCAGCCCCAAAACAGCCTGGTGGTTTGTTAGCCACAAAGGAAAATCAAATATGCAGTTATTTCAGCCCTTCTGAATGCAGTTTTGAAAACCCCCTTCCTGAATTAAAAACTAAAATAATTAAACACAAAGCAATACCACTGTAAAAGTAAGGAAAACTTCTCTCAGATGTAAGCAAGAGAGAGAGAGAGAGAGAGATTAGTTACAGATATCTAGTCCAATATAGTATATCCCACGCAGCTTCTCAGTTGTTTCAAAGCACACCCAGTACACAACTTGTAAGAAGGTGGACTTCTGTCTGAAACAGGATCACACCAGTAGTTTATAGTAATTGATCAGTGCTGAAATGGTCAAGCTAGAACAATTGGCTGTGATGCAGGCCTCTGACTTGTGAAGACAATTTCCCCCACCTCAGGCTATGTCTGGCGTCCAATTACAAACTGCAGCCTTTGCTATTTTAAATCACACAACCACCACCAAATATTGCAAAATATATTGATGCAGATTGTCACAGAATTCTAGTAATCAGTCCAGTTAGCCACAAAGGAAAATCAAATATGCAGTTATTTCAGCCCTTCTGAAGATGCTGACAAGATAAGCAGTTTCGAAAACCCCCTTCCTGAATTAAAAACTAAAATAATTAAACACAAAGCAATACCACTGTAAAAGTAAGGAAAACTTCTCTCAGATGTAAGCAAGAGAGAGAGATTAGTTACAGCTAGGTAGCTCTAGCTTTTAACAAGTCTGTCATATCCTCTTGTATTTTTGCCTCCATAAGCAGCTCATTATTAATATGCCAATATCCCTTATCAATATTATTTGCCTAGAGGTGCCCCAAACCTATATGTAACTCAAGGTGGTCAGAAGTAGCTGTTGGATGTGTGCCTTCAGTAAGTATTGTCCAGTGTTTAGGAATGAAAATATAATCAATTCTTGTAGACAGGTCACCTCTATGGTATGTATGACTTCCCAACTTATACTGATCTATAAGACTCCATCAAGGCCGCTGTGTGTATAACAGATTTCAACGTAGTCATGTCACAGTATAGTTTTGTGGTTTTACCAGTTTTGTCACCCAAGTCAATAGGGCAATTAAAGTCTCCACCCAAAATTAGTTTCCTATGATTGTGCAAAAATGGTTGTAGGAGCTGAAATAGATCACTCAGAAGGGTATTGATCTGTGGTGCATATATTACTCCAGTCCTGAGATCCTGCTGCTGAAGAGAGACATCAAGAAACAGCGCCCTCCCAGGTTCCACGTCATTCACATTTTGAATCTTGACTGGCCCAGAAAACAGGATTCCCACTCCGGTGCATAGTTCAGTCCCCTAGGACCACAAAGAGGGGCCCCAGGGCCAAGCTTTCTGGGTGTGATATATGTCAGACTTAGATCGTAACTGAGTGTTTTGAATGAGGCAAATATCTAGACTAGACTTGTACAGAGCCTGTAGAGTAATACTTCTATGTTTGCAGCTGCTAATGCTGTTCACATTCAGTGATACACCATTTAAGGTGCCACCCAACATGCTGTGTGTATATTGAATAAGGTGGAGTCAAAACCTGCTCTACTTCAAGCCTTTTTCTTCTGTTTTTCCTTAATCTTTGATTCACTGGTTGGTCACTCTCCACTTCAGTGATATCATGTTGTGAACTAACAAGGGAAAATGCAAAGTCTTCTTCCTCCTCTGCAGATTGTTCCCATAAAGCAGAGCACTGATTAGAACATTTTAGGTATTTTAGCTTTAGCAATATTTCGGGAAGAACACCGTTTCCCCTTATTTGGTAGAAAGTCCTCCTGCGGGGGGAGGGGGGTGGCATGACAGGGTGTGATAGGGTCTGGGAAAGCTGATCAGGCTCCTGAAGCTGCTGTACTACCATTGGGGCCACATTATGACCATCAGGGAGGGTAGGAAGTATGGTGGTGGCAATGTCTTCAGATTGGGGGGCGCCAACTGTACCTCGCTCAAGGATGATGCCATCGAGGTAGAGAATAAAGTTTGATTTTTCCTGGGCTATGTATACAGCGTCATCCTGGTCCCAGAATGTACCCTTTATATGTACAGCCCAAAGGCACTGGAGGAAGAGATGCCAAATCTCCTCACAAAGATTGCACTTGGGCAGGCTTTGGCAACAGTTATTTGTATGACCAGTTTGTAGGCAAAAACTGCAGATTAGAGCATCACAAGCGCTACTGAGGTGCACAAAGAAAACAAACCTATGGCAAGTCTTAGGCTGACCTGGATAGAAGCAAAAACCATGGTCCAGGCCAAGGTAGAAGCAGCTGGGCTGATGTACTGGCCCATCCTCTGTCATATGCAGTTTCAGTCTCAATTTCCAGCCCCTTGTCCAGATGTCTTCACTATCAAGCATAGGGGTAGGGCACTCAAGAACATCCACCCTTTGTTTAACCCAATGTAATATGTCCTGGATATGCACATTCTTGCTGCAAAACGATATCGTAACAGTTTTAACCAATGGTCTGGTAAAAGGTATGGCAATGAAGGAAGCCCATAAATAGGAATGCCGTAAATTATTATGCTTCATCCAAATTTTTCCAAATGTGCAGGGGTGTTAAAAGAAACATCAAAAAATGTGTTACCAGAGATATGGATAAGGGCAAATATATCAGATGCTAGGCAATTCATAGATTCTTTAAGCAATTTCCTGGCAACATATATTCTGTCCGGTGGAAATTCTAACCCCCCTACATTATTTAAGTCTGACTGCATTTCTTCTGGCCCTGGGTTTTCCCAGATTGGAAAATAGATCAGCCATTCTACGCCTAGGGCTGGCATGTGGCCTAGCCCCATCTTGGTTGGGGAGGGGGGCGTTTGTGGCTGTACCATCCGTTCTTGCTGGGCATGGGAATGAGTCTTATCAGCAAGATCTGCCTACGATGTGGAAGCTCTAAGTGGCTCCAATATAGTCTGGGAATGGTTATCAGGTAATATCTCTGAACTTTGCTGTTTTAGACTATCATTCCCTTTAGTAGGCTTTGTGTTTATGGGCACATTAGGAATAATAACATTATGCTGTTCAACAATACCTGTCCCTTTCACAGCGATTTTACAGTCTGTTTGGACATTGTCCAGTGATATAGGAGGTATCTCCATATTCGGAACGTCAGTAAGCAAAGTAGTAGGCTGCAGGAGCAGAGCACTCATCATGTGGGAGGAAGTTGGCATCCCATCAACTGTCAGGGGTAGATCCTGAATATCCAGTGCAGTTGAGGGATCTCCCAGGAGCCAGCATCTGCTGTCCGGTGCTAAGATCCAACTGGCACCCATCAATGCTCTCTTCGGTGAACAGGAGTCCCAGTGCACTATGTCAGGCCATTGCTAACTTGCCTCAATCTGGACCCAATCCTCTGGTGAAAAGATTTGTGGTTCATCATGAATGTGCTGCTCTATCAGCAGCGAGGTACTCTGTGAGGCAGCGCTTGCATTCAGATTCTGTAAGGGCACATCTGGCCCATCTAAATCTTGAGAGTTCACAGCCTGTGACATTACTAGGTCAGTCAATACTATATTCACCATTACAGAGTTCTGCTCTTTAGTAACAATCTCCATTTCCATTGGAAAGTCATATTCGACAATATGATCTGGAATATCCATGGAACTGCTAAAAATTATAGTGGTCTGCGTGGCAGTTTCTTCCATAAGTCCTTCCTCCTCCACAACATCCATTCAACTCTCGATCTGGAGCAACACAGCGCCCCCTGCCGAAGAGTAGGGGAATTTTTAATATAAAGTGGACTTCATTGCAAACATATACAAATAATCACAGATACATAACCAAAAGAAAAATAATGAACAAACAGTGAACAAAATCATAAGGATATACAAGTAACTTCAATGCAAAAGAATTTTTTAGGTAGGTACTGAAAAAGAAAAGAAACACCAGATAGTTCATTCACCAGTAACCAGACTACTATGCATAATATGAAGATTTATACAATAGAGGTGAGTAAATAACTCACTGAATAAAAATATGTATTCTCACTGCAGTGGAATAACCACTATGATGACATCACCACAGTGAAAATAAATGGATTTATTTTCACTGAGGTGATGTCACCTACATTTATTTTCACTGTGGTGATGTCATCAAACCAAGAAAACGCACTCTTATTGTATAAATTGGATACATTATGTGCACTCATGTGATATGGAAAATATTTTCACTCCTGCACAGTGACCTCTGGATAGTCACAAGTGGCAAATATTCAGAGGTCACTCTGAAGAAGTGAAAATATTTTCCATATCACACTCGTGCCAATCATGTATCCCATATATATTCAACTTAACCATTCATTACAGTTAATCCATAAACGCCTTACTTTTTCTGGAGAAAAGCGACCTTCATCAAACTGATAAGTTTTTTTGCACAGACTTTTGTATATTGGAGAAGACCTCAAGATGTGACACTAATCTTTGCTGAAGAACCTACATACAGTGGGCCTGCCAAATAAAATAATGAATAATTGCAAAAACTACACATATCGTGTCTTTGTGATATTTAGTCCAAGGTCCAACTATTGGCCCATATAATAAATTGAGGTATGTCATGGAAGAAAAAGTGGCTCCTTCCATTTGTCAGACAAAAAGGACAGAAAATATTTTAGAGTAGGGACATTCTAGGAACAAGTGTTGCTGTGTTTCCAGGATTTGACTACAAGAAATCCTAGGGCAATACCTATCTGAAAGTTGTTTGTTCTTGTTGTTGCCTTTAATACTTAATCTGCCATAATTCCCAAGCCATGCACAGTCCCAGCAAAGAAGGGAATTCTGGGGTTACCCAACTGTTTAAGCACTCCCTTAACCTAATCCAACTGACACAGTGGAAATTCCACAGGAGTTTGACATTCTATTTGCAGAATCATGTTATAAATAGATTTTCTGTCCGTAGTCTGAAACTGAGTAGGAGAAAGCTCCAATTTTAATGCAAATTTCAGACTGTCTAAACCAAAACCGGGAACTTTCGTGTGTCTACCCAGTGCACATGTTTTTTCTGATACCCAGTGGGCTAAATTTGGTTGTAACCATTATTTACAAAGGGCTTCCACAATTTTTCCCTTGGTTTCATGGCTGTGCCAATGTTACAGGATAAAAAAATACTAAAATAGAATGCAACGGGGTGTATCATATTCAGTCCCCCCTCCGAAATAGATCGATAAGTGAATTCCCTTTTACTGGGTTCAATCTGGACCCCCAAAGAGCCTGATAAAATACACTATATAGGTTAGTTAGCAGATTCTGAGGAGGGGGATAGACAAAGCATAAATACAGAAAAACAGGAACCAGCACAGCCTTATACCATGCAGACACTCAGTACAAAGCACATTAGAAGAATATTGAGGCAACTCTTAATGGCTTTGAAGACTTTTTTCCATTTATCTTGGGGAATCACCTGGTATGCCTTCCCCTGAACCATTTTCAGAATTTAACTGTGGAATATTTCAGACACTGGGTACAAATGTGACAGCACCTTCTCTCCACTTCTGAAAGATGCTTCCTCTCGGCTTTAGCATATGACACTAGTTTCTGCCCATCCCAATTAACCTCCTCACTTCTGAAATGGGAACCATACCAACTGTGATTTATCTTTCAAATGGAGGGACCCCTAGGTATTCATTCCTTCACCTATTTACAGACCAGCTGCAAACTTCCCTCGAACCAGTACTCAATATACATAGCTCTTAAAAACCGGCTTCTTCCCTATGAAGACTCCTTATCTAAGACTGCAGAATCCCCCTCCAGCCTGGTGCAGATGATCACTCACCACCTAAAAGGGAACATATAAGATCACACCATAAGTAGTCTCTACCAAGCGTTACGAGCATATAGTACAGATAACTTAGACTATATCAGACATAGGTGGGCTAAAGAACTAGGTATAGAGCTAGACAAGGATATATGGCAAAAATCATCTCTCCCTTACTGTAAAATATCCTCCACTGTATATTGGAAAGAGTATGCATGGAAATTCATAGTTCAATATTTTAGAACCCCAGATATCACTGCTAGGTTTAAGGGGGCAAGAGTTTCAGGGGTGCTGGAGAGGCTGTGGACAGCTCTGGGTGGGTGGTGAACATATAATATGGTCATGCCCATACCTACACAGATATTGGCAAGAAATGATAGCAGACCTGAATTATATATTTGAAGTGCCTGATCTGTTCACACTAGCCTTTGTCCTGACAGCGGCACTCCCAAAGGGGCTTAAAATTAACTGGGTCCCGTAAAGACTTCCGGTACTCTTGATTTTGATAGCAAAAAAGGTAATCACCAGACTTTGCCTCTTAACCACTGCCCCAGTTAAAGAGTCCTGGAGAAGACTAACTTATGAAGTGTATAATCTGGAGCGGATTTCAGCCAAACTGAATAACCGGGTGATTAGTTTTGACAACCGATGGAGAAAATGGACCCATATCAATTGGACCATTATTCAGATTTTGTACCCTGAGGGGGATGATAAGGCCAGGAGTAACCTGAAGTCACCTGTTGTGGCAGTATTCTGGGTGGGAGATGCAGTTCCTAGTCAGCTCCAATCGAGCATTCTCAGTTTCCCTCCATGCTAGGGCCTGGCCGTAGCATGGTGTATATTTTATTATTGCTTTGATATATTCTTGCCTGATGTAAATACCCTTAGAATAAATTATAGTTATATGAAGTGCTGGATCTCAGCCATAAGAACTGGGGTTGTCTACAGGCCCCCAGACCAGAGGGAGGACATAGACACATTACTGTTAGAAGATATACTAAACATGACAGCTAAAGGGGAGGTTCTGATAATGGGAGACTTCAACATGCCAGATACAGATTGGTCAATACCTGCAGGAACATCTGCCAGAACTAGACTCATAGTGGATTCCCTGCAGGGGGAGGGCCTCAAACAACTGGTACAGCAACCCACAAGAGACAGGGCTATCCTAGATCTAGTACTGACTAACAAAGAAGGGATCACAGATCTCCAGGTAGAAGGTCACCTGGGGCCAGTGACCATCACATGGTATGGTTCAATTTGGCTACTACATCTAAATCATCCCATTCCAAGGCAAAATATGGGACTTCAGAGGAGCTGACTTTGATAAGATGGCCAACAGAGTTAAGCTAGCCCTGGCAAAAGAAACACAGGTGAGGAGGTACAGGCAAAGTGGGCAAGCATTAAGGATGCAATACTTGAAGCAACATCCCATTGTGTTAGACAGAAAAGGAAGTGCAAAAGAAGAAGGAAACCACTTTGGTTCTCAAATACAGTAGCAGAAAAGGTCAGAGCCAAAAGGCTGGCCTTCAGGAAATATAAGGGAACACGGCGGGATGAAGATAGGGAGGCATACCAAACTGCCCTAAGGGAAGCAGGGAAGGCAGTAAGGCAGGCAAAGTCCCAAACTGAGGAAACACTAGCACGAACAGTAAAAGAAGGTGACACGACTTTCTATAGATACATTAGTGAAAGGAGAAAGTCCAGAGGGGGTATTGCTAAGCTTAATGGAGAAAAGGAGCATGTGAGGAGGAGGACCCTGTAAAGGCATCTATCCTAAATAGATACTTTGCTCAGTATTTACTGAAGAGAAGGTAGGGCAGGGCCCACAGCTCAGCATCATGGACACGGGGAGGGAGGTGAGCACTACCCTTCACAAAAGAAAGGGTCCTACAAGAGCTTGCTAAGCTCAGGGTGGATAAGGCAATGGGACCTGATGGCATACATCCCAGGGTACTTAAGGAGCTAAAGGAGGAACTAGCAGAGCCATTAGCAGAATTGTTTAGTGAGTCTCTGAGCACAGGAGAGGTCCCAGAAGACTGGAGAAGAGCTCATGTGATCCCGCTCCACAAGAATGGTAGCAGGGAGGAGGCGGGGAACTACAGACCAGTCAGTCTTACCTCAGTAGTGGGCAAGATTATGGAGGCACTCCTTAAGGAAAGGATAGTGGAACACCTGGAATCCATAGGGGCACAGGATCCAAGACAGCATGGGTTTACAAAAGGAAGGTCCTGTCAAACTAATCTCATAGATTTCTTTGACTGGGTAACCAGAGTGGTGGACCAGGGGAGCAGTTGATGTCGCCTACCTTGACTTCAGCAAAACTTTTGACACTGTTCCACATAGAAGATTGATAAATAAGCTCAGTAGGCTCGGTGGTGGGTCAGAAGTTGGTCAACTGGGTGGCAAACTGGTTGACTGGCAGAAAACAGAGAGTGGTGGTAAATGGTATACAGTCAGAAGAGATGCAAGTCACAAGTGGAGTTCTTAGGGATCAGTCCTGGGGCCAGTCCTATTCAACATCTTCATTAGTGGCCTCGCAAATGGACTAGAGGGTAAGGCTTGTCTGTTTGCAGATGACACCAAGATCTGCAACAGAGTAGATGATCCAGATGGGGTGGGCAGAATGAGAAGAGATCTGGATAAACTAGCAAAATGGTCAGAAGAGTGGCAACTAAGATTTAATGCAAAGTGCAAAATCATGCACATAGGAAGAAAACCCTGAAGCCACTTATAGGCTGGGAGGGTTGCTAGCAGTCACAAAGGAAGAAAGAGACTTGGGCATCATCATCACTGATGACCTAAAATCATCCAAGCAGACCTCTAAAGCAGTAGGTAAGGCTAGGGGGGTGTTAGGGTGTATTAGTAGGGGTATCACAAGTCGTAAGAGTGAGGTAATAATCCCTCTGTACAAGACATTGGTTAGGCCCCATCTGGAGTACTACGTGCAGTATTGGAGGCCACACCTTCACAAGGACATTAACCAAATTGAGGCAGTCCAGAGAAGGGCAACCAAAATGGTGCAGAGACTGCATCAGAAGACATATGAGGACAGATTAACGGAGCTCAATATGTATACCCTTGAGCAAAGGAGGGAGAGGTGATATGTCGAGACATTTAAACACCTTAAGGGCATAAACAAGGTGAAAAGAGTCTAACATGTTTAAATATAAGAAAAATAGCAGGACAAGAGGACACAGCATGAGATTAGAGGAGGCCGATTAAGGGGAATGTGAGGAAATTCTTTTTCACAGAAAGGGTGGTAGATGCATGGAATGGCTTACCACAAGAAGTGGTGGCTATGAATACAGTGCAGGGCTTCAAACAGGCATGGGATAGGCATAAGGGAGCAATACAAATGACTATGAATAGATAGGTCACTGACAGAGCAAAGGCCGATGGCACATTTATAAGGTAGAAAAAGAAATGGGCAGACTGGATGGGCCTTGCGGTCCTTATCTGCTGTCAACTTCTATGTTTCTATGTTTCTATGATCTGGACTTGGAATTTGGAATACTGTTTATATAAATATGAAATATCATCACATGTACAACTGTATTACAAACTGCATTGCCTTTTATTACACAAAATAAAAAATATTTCAATTAAAAAAAAAACAGGAACCAATAAAGTTTTAATAAGTACCACTCTTCTCTTTTCAGAAAGTTGCTGACCTTTCCACCCATTAACTAATCTAGTGGCCCTAACCATCCCTTTTTTCCTAGTTAAGGGAAGCTATATTGTCTGGCCCAAAATTAATAGCCAGGATTGAAATAGGATTCCATGAAACCTCAATACCTGCTATGCGTCCCGATGTGGGTATTGGGGTGGAACTCAAGGTGACACCTTTACTTTTCCCCAGGTTGACCTTTGAGCCTGATATCACAGAAAAGACCTTCAGTGTATCAACCAATACTAATTCAGAAGAGGAGGGAGTAAGGGTCAGAACGAAATCATTGGCGTAGGACAAAACTTTTATAGTGGGTGAGTCTGGTGAGGCTGTGAGCCCCTGTAGCCCCCCGCTGGAATTTAAGAGATGAATTAATACATCAATTCAAAAACGTACAGTAGAGGACTAAGGGGACAGCCCTGACATACACCCCAACCAATCTTAAGCTTCCTCCCATACCATCCATTGACATTGGGTATAATGAGGGCATTTTTATACATATACTTTACCCAGTTAACAAATATCTCAAGAATCCCATAAGCTAATAGTGTGGAATACAAAAACTTATGTGCCAGCCTGTCAAAGGCTTTTTTCTGATCCAGGCCTATCACATAACTTTGCATGTCCTTCTGCGCTCCTTGAAAAAAAGTTCCCTCAATACTATTAAGTTATCCTGCTGTTTTCTACCAGAAACTGCACAAGTCTGGAGGGAACTGATAAGGGAATCTGAAACCATTAACAGTCTAGACAAGAGGATTTTGCTCAAGATTTTGTGGTCAGCGTTTAGCAGACTAAGGGGATGCCATTTTGTTTTTTTTACAGTGTGGCGCAGACTCCCAAGAAATCTTGATCTTCATAGCCATATGATCTGAAAACTCGTAGGGCAGGGTCTGAATATCTACAATTTTTAAGACTAAAGAACAAATATGAAATCTATTCTAGTTTTAAGGGTACCTCTAAAGTAGGTATAACCCCCGGGAGGATGTACTTTACAATACACGTCTATCAAATCTGTGATATTTATAATTTGTTTCAGTGCAACAGAGTCACAAAATAGTTTGTCTGTTTGCAAACCTCTGTCTGATTGTTTTAGTCCACAATTAAAGTCTCTTAATCAAATAATTAACTGATAGGTATGGAGTGAGGGCTGAATTTCTTTGAATAATTTGTTTATTTATTTTATTTATTTAAATTTTGGTGACCGGGTAGGCCCACTGAGACTGTAATGGTCCCTTTTTCAGGGGCAACCTGGGGTTAATTACAGTCAACAGTGCAATAAGTAGTAGGAACAATTCAAGGGAAAGTGCACATATACAGACATTAAAATCAGAATAATGTGACCCATTGTGCTTTAGTCTGGGGGGCATAAATGGCTATTAGTCAAAATTGCTCTGAAAAGAAGGAGATATCTAAAAGAAGAGCCCTACCAGGGTGTATGTCTGCCAGTTTGGAAACTTTCAGATTGGGGTTCCGAAATAATATACCAATACCGTCACAAGTGTTCAACCCAATTGACCAAAATGAAGGTCCTAGGTATCAAGTCTCAGACACCTGTTGCAACTCAAACTGGGTTTTCAGACAGGTATCTTGTAAATATAATAAGTCAGTACTCTTCTGCTGTAATGCATGCAGAATGCCCCTTTTTCTCCAGTACCCTTTAATGCTATTAATATTCAGTGTTGAGATAGTAAGGTAGAGCAAGGTTAGAGAATGTAATTTTTTACAAAAAGCGCATGTGTCCTAGCTGTTGGTTAAGGTGTCTTAGATGCCTGTCATTGCATAGTCCTCTTGGCTATGGAGTCCTCACCCCCACCCTCCTCAGTGTCAGTCATGGAGGTAATGGAAGAGGTGTCCATTCCCTCTTCGTCAGAGTCTCTCTCTATCCTTTCTGGATGTAGTGCGGCTTACTTGTTTCCAGTCTTCCAAGAGTGAATCTCTGAAACTTGCTGTGGCCCTCCCTCATCGGTTTTATTTATACTGTCTTGCCAAATTGAGTTATTTTCTTTTGTGTCACCAACTTAAAAGGCCTTTCTTTCCCAATCGGGGGGGGGGGGGGCATATCCCAGTTATTGGTATTTGTATCCTGTGGGTTTGTTGGAGGAAGGGAGAGGGGCAGCTTTGTCTGTACTAGAGCTGGAATAAACCAGATCCCTGGGGACAGCTGCTGTAGGCTGGGAACTGGATTTTTCTAGAATGGCAGACAGTTGTACAGGAGGATGTGTAGATGGAGGGTCTTTCCTGAGCTGCCCTCAGGCTCTGTTCTGCTACCCTCTTAGCCTGCTGCTGTTGGGCCATATTAATAAGTCCCTCATGAGAGGGACAGTCCTCTCGGTTGTGTGAGGCCCATGGACATCTCCCATAAGCATGACCACTACACTCACAGAAATTGCATTTAAACAAGTTTAAACAAGCTGATGCTACATGACCAAATTCTAGACAGTGGTTACAGCATGAGGTGTCACATGCAGAGCTAAGATGTGCTCAATAACCACATTTAAAACAAGAATGTGGCTGACTGACATAAAAAATGGAGCCACGGTCTTTACACAAAAAGAATTAATTAGGAAGGTGTACTGGTCCTGAATTTGTAGAATACAACTTAACTCTCACCCTCCACCCCTCCCCGTCCCAAATCTGCTCACTGTCCAAGGTTGGAGTGGGCTTCCCCAAGACCTCACACCTTTGGCGTAGCCAAAACAAAATGTCTTCCAAGTTTACCCCATCATTTTAAAACATAATAGTGATATTTGTAACCAGGGGTTTAGTTAGGGGATAACGTGAAATGGAATCCACACTGGGCTATCCTTAACTGCCTGATAGTGCACCCAAAAACTATCTAATTTGGAAACATTCTTGAAGCTAATATCAAAATTAGAATTGCCTAAACTTATAAGGGCAAAAATCTCAGATGAGAAAAACTTCATGGAGCCTTTTAACAGAACTCTAGCTATATGGAGTCTATCAGGTGGAGATTCTAAGCCTCCTTTATATAATAGCCTAACTGTGTTATGTCTAGGGGCTGGTTCACTATTATTTGAAAACAAATCAGAAAGTTTGAACATGTGATCTAACCTACTCCAACCTTGTTTGTCCTGCTGTATGTCAGCAGGGGGCCCCACCATTAGGGCTTCCTCTTCTCCTACATTCGCTACTTGGGGAACTGTATTGGGGATTGGTACATTTCCCTGAGTTGCAGTATTGACTGACTTGTCCCCTATAACTATTTCAGTACCTTTTGTTAATAAAACAGCATCAACAACAGTATTAACATTATTGTTACCCTGGGGTATGGTGGAGCTCAAGTCAGGTCCTGTGATGGTAGCCACAGTAGTCAAAATAGCAGCCATCATCCATCAGTATGAGAGATCCTGTGGATTCGGAGACCAGTTTCTAGGGGGACCCTGAATCAAGCCTGCATCTTTTAAGGTGTGGATCGGGGACCAAGTTCCTTTATCCACTGCAGAGTTCCTTGGCATTGTTTAACTATCTAGGCACGGCGTTGTGTCCTTCAACTGCTTACTCCAGGCACGATGAGTTTGTTTGGCTGGAAAAGCATAAATTTTCTCCAGTGCAGTCATCATGTCTCTGTGCAAGACAGAGGCAATTTCAGTGTCCTGACCCTCATGGGCTGGTTTGCCCTGGCCCAATCTCAGTTTGGGGCCTTTCAATTCCTTCATTGCTCCATTTTGAGCTGAGTGCAGCAGCTTTGGGCACACGGCAGATGTACCGTTTTTGCTGTCAGCTGCATCAGTCTGAACACTCAGTGAGTCCTTGACAGAGATTAGAGGTGCATCAGAAAGCTGTGCTGTGAAAGCATCAGCTGCAGGCTGCCTCAGTTGTTTGATGACAGGTTGCTCCATTAATTTGACAGAAGCCTGGGTTTCCAGCACAGTAAGTTCGGCCACCAGTTTCTGAGCTTGAAATAAATGTCTGTCTCTTTGCTTGTAAACTCTGTAACCTAGCCAAATGTAGCTTTGGTTCTGACTGTATTGCAACAGAGATAGGAGAATTTGGTGCACTTGTTTCACTGTGCTCAGTGTGTATTATCTCTTTTCTAACATCTTCCACAGAGAAGAACCCTTCAGTGACTGTGTCTTCCTCTGAAAATTCAGTGGAATCATAGCTAGTTCAACAGCCTCTTGAGTTGAGAGGGTAGGGAAGGAGGCCTTCTCCCCAGCCTCTTCGACATCCATCCTGTCCACAAGGTCTTCCAAAGTGGCCATCTTGGGAAATATGGCCAAGGGTTCCCACTACTGATGAGTGGGGGAATTTCTCCGGTGTCCTGGCCAAATTCTCCCCATTCACTAAAAGTAACACCAACAGCTTAAAATCTGGTTCAATTTCAGTTGGCATCCATCTGCATCCCCCTCCCACTGGACAAGGCTGAAAATATTCAAAACATTGCCTAGTCCTCCTTCCCGGTCAACAAAAACTAAATAAGCATTTTCAGCTTGCTTCTTGAGTAAATATATAGAGCCTTGTTTATTTATGTTGAAATGACCGAAGTGCTTTAATTTCAGGTTCATGACACAGGTAAGCAGAGTAAGACAGTTCCTTACCTAAAGTGATCAGTGAGTATAGGAACATGTTAGAACATGTTTTACTTGCTTTTTACCACATGAGAATTTTTAATTTTTTATTGCTTTATTTAGTTTTTGTTTGAACAAAAAACACATGATAATACATTAATTCCATGAGTTGCAAGCACTGCATCGTGGATATGCAAATTATATAAGTTGTGTAGCATCTCTGCCATTTCCTGAGAAACAAAGCACTAAACTGCACCACATAGGAAGAAGTAAAAAGAAGCAAATATGTGGAACAGAAAGCAGAGGTTTTGTTTCAATCAGTCAGAATTAGGAGTTACACAATAACTTTGCAGCTTGCATTTTCTAGAGTTGTGATTGGGCAAAGATTTCAAAGAGAAAAGGAGGAGAAAGGAGGAGTATGGACAGACTTAGGGAGGAGAGTTGGTATTTTGAAGCTGTTATAGGTGGAGGAGGGGCACCCCCCCAAAAAAGCCCTTTCCCAACAGACTGATACCAATATGTTCACGTTTTGCAAGCAAACATAAAAAGGACTTGTGGGCCCAGATATTCAAAAGAGTTGAGCTATGTGCAATAGGGTTGCACCTGCCCAAGTCTGAAAATGTGCCATTCTGTGATATTCAGAAGGAGGCAGTTGCGCCCCCCAAATCACGCTGAGCAACAGCGCAATGATAATGAAGGCATGTGCAACTGAAGGGGAGGAACCATGCATAAGTGGCGCAGTGTGATATTCAACAACTTGCACCATGCGCAATAGGGGAGCAAGGGGAAGTTGCTCCATAGCGGAAACAAGCCAAAATAAAAAGGAACAACAGAGAGGTGCAAGAATGCTACAGGGAAGGCACATGAGGCTGAACTCTAGCCACACAAACAGGGCAGGAGGGACACACAGGGCAGGCCAGGGAAAGGGCACCCTGAACACAGAGGCACAGGGAAGGTGTGGGGAGCCACAGCCAGTGCAGAAGGGGGAAGTGCCATACAGCACAGAGGCCACCACAGGCAGGTGTTCCCAGTGCAGGGGAAGTAGCAGTGAGGACAGCGGGGGGAATACAGTAACAGCTGCCAGGGGGGGTGAACACAAGCCAGGGACATGGCCAGTGCCACCTTCCAGATGGAGGCCGTTATGAGGGGGGTGAGAAGGCGGGCATCAGGGGGGCGTGGCTGTGGAAGAACCCGTCGGTGGTATGCCCCCAACAGGCAGTACCAAGCCCGCACCAGCTTCGAGCTGTACAGTGATAGCGAGATTGTGGGCCGGTACCATATGAATCGAGCAATTCTGAGGCAACTCTGTAAGCTGTGCAGAGATGTGATGCAGGCACCCACATGACGGAGCCATGCCCTGTCAGTGGAGACAAAAGTGACAGCTTGCATGTGCTTGCTCACCACGGGTACCTTCCAGAGACCAACTGGGGACACCACAGGCATAACTCAGTTGGCCACATCACACCACCTCACCCAATTCCTCAGTGCACTGCTGCCACATGTTGCAGAGTACATCCATTTCCCCAGCACACCGGCGGAGCGCACAGCAAACATACAGGAGTTCCACAGGGTAGCACGTATGCCTGGCATGCTAGGGGCAATAGACTGCACCCATGTGGCCATCCGCACACCACCTGGCCTTGAGGGGGCTGCATACATCAATTTCAAGGGCTATGCCAGCATCAACTGCCAGGTGGTGTGCGATGCCAGGGGGCACATAATCAATGTCTGTGCCATGCACCCTGGTGGAACACATGATGCCTTCATCTGGCACCAGTCAGCACTCTGCCACAGATTTGAGAGTGGGGATATCCCCACTGGACACCTAGTGGGTGAGTATGCAAACCACATGGACAATCATAGGGTCTGGGGGGCATGGTCAAAGGTGACATGGGTAGTGGCCTACATGGCCCAGAGCAGGGCAATGCTGATCACCAAACTAACCTCCACCCTCTACACACAGGTGACAGTGGATACCCACTCCATTCCTGGCTGCTCACACCCTACCGGCAGCCCGCAGCCCCATCGCAGCAATGCTACAATGAGGCACACGCCACCACACGTAATGTCATCGAGTGGGTGTTCGGGATGCTGAAAGCACATTTCCGTTGCCTGGACACCTCCAGCAGTGCCCTACAATACAGCCCCTCAAAGGTCTGCAAGCTATTCCTGGCCTGTTGCATCCTGCACAACATGGCCAACGAATGTGGGATAGCCGTAAAGGTCAAAAAGGGGGACAGCAATGGGGACAATGAGGATGCTGGTGATGATGGTGATGGGCAGCCCCTCCTTGGGCGATGGGACCCCCGACTGCTCCGGCTGGCACAGCTGCACCGGGACACCATCATGGAGGAGCACTTCAGCCAACCCAGGTAAGTCATGGGGCCATGTGCAGCCAACAGTGGCTAAGGCACAACCCACAAACACGCATGGACACACACAAGGGGTGCATGCAGTCAAGGGAAGTGGCAGGGCATAGAACCACACACACACAACCAGGGATGGGTGAGGACTAACATGCCATGTGGATGGACACACACACATGCACACACACACAACGCACCAAACTTGCACAAAGGGTAGGAGGCACACGACCCAGAATGCCACCCCTAGCCACACACATGTCCACAGACCACCACGCCCACTGCCTGTCCATGTGTGTGTGTCAGATGCTGAGCACCATTGCACATTGGTGTACAGCGCAATGCAGGCATCATCATGCACATGCAACTGCGGACAGCAGCCAGGAGGGTGTGCAGATGGACTGTGTGTCTGCGTGCAGGGCTGGGTACCCACCCATGCACTGCCCACTGAAAGACACAATGCACACTGGGCAGCACCAGACAGTAGCCGCGTTGGGAGACAGGTCAGTCATGTGACACAGTGCCCCGGCTGCCACGGATGCATGAGTGGCCCCGCTGAGACCCACCAGCACTGACAGGCTGACCACTGGCCTCACTGGGGTGGCACCGATGGTCCCCAGGGTTCCACTGTGTGAACACGACCATGCTCATGCAGGGTCTGCAACACCGAACATGCCTCGCCAGGCGTGCCGGGATGCCCACAGCTGAACCTGGTGTCGACAAGGAGAGTGTCGCACGATGCTGGGAACAGGGGTGGACAGTGCACTGCGTGGTGTCTGTGACGCATGGGCACATGACTGTGTGCCCATTGTGGCCATGACAGCAATGAATGCCTATGCATGCCTGTCAATGGCAGCGCGTCACATCATCCATAACTGGTCCATCCCTGCCAGGATCAGGCGGTGTCTCTGCTGTGACGCTCCTCTGCCTGCTCCAGAGCCACACGCAGTGCATCCACCGACGTCGCAAGCTGCATCTGCTGCTAGACTGATGCTTGCAGTAGGCAGGTGTGCTTGTCCAAGAGGTCATCTGCCTCCTCGGCATCCTGTCCCTCAGGGTGTGCGTGGCCCTGATGCTCAGCACCCCTTGAGGGTGGGCGCTGTGCACCAGGACCAGGTCTGGGCATGTCCACAGGCAGTGCACAGATGCTGCCACTGGACCCTGTACCCCCAAGCCCATTGGCCGACTGCTGATGCTGCCCCTCTGGCTGCCACTCCCCAGGGCTCAGTGGTGCCACCGCAGTGGCCGCAACAGTCCCACTGTCCTGAACAAACACCAGTGCTGCCCCACTGGTACTGACAGGCACAGGCTGGGACTGTGCTGACACGCAGGCCTCCACGGCAGCACCACCTACAGCCATGGCCGCGATGTGTCGTGCTGTGTGGCCATCCCATGGCTCACACGTGTCACTGCCCATGCCGTTAGCGACATCATCATTGGTGATGGACTCGGCACCGGCCCGAGTCACAGCATGCCGTCATCCGTGGATGCCGGCATGCTGGGACACAGGCAGGGCTTCCTCCACACCTGTTACAACAACATCAGTGTGGACAGCCAGGCGGGCCCACTGTCGCACTGAGCCACGTATACCTGTGGAGGTGGATGGGCCCTCCTCCATCTCCAACTGACTGTCCTCAGTAGACATGCCCACCACCGCTGACCCATGCAGATGCTCAGGATCTGTAAGGGAAAACAAAGTCGCATTACTGCATGTGACCTACCCTGCCCCCCCCATAGACAGACCATGACTTACCATGCAGTGATGGGCCACCACCCGTCTGGAAGCCACCACCCGGAACACCCTTAATGGCACTACGCTGCATGCTTCCAGCAATTCTCTCCTCCTGTGGGGTCAGGTGTACCACCTCCGGTTGTCCCGCACCTGTTGCAGCTCATGCTGCCCTAATGGCAGCCACCTTCTCCTTTATCCTCCTCCTGTCCGTGCCCATCTTTTTCTTGCATTCCTGCACGGAGCACTGGTGGCTGCCATGCAGGTTCACAGCACGTGCCACCTCCTCCCATGCAGCAGCATGGGCTTGAGGTGTTCCCTGCCATCTCCTGAGAAGTGGCTCCTGATCCAGGTAGGCCTCAAACAGGGCTTCGGTCTCTGCCTTGGTAAAATTAGGCCTCCTCCTCCTCCTCCCACCACTGCGTTCCTCCTCTCCCACGACTTGCACGGTCATTATTTAGCCTGTAAGAATGACAGTTGTTACCTGTGACTGTGCAGTCCCATGCATGTCCCTAAATCCACAGTCCACACTCCCAAACAGCATGCAACACACCAATAGACTGCAGTAACCGACTATGGCCACTGCAGCCCAATGTCACATTTTTATAGCGCAACCCATGCAAATGAGGCGAGGCGCAACTTTAAGTGGATGCAAATTGCAGTGCTGCACCATTGCATGGCTGATTAGCTGTTTTGCATATGATGACTGAATATCGTGCTGTTGAACGTGCTGAGCCAATGGTGCAGTTCTGTGACATGCATAGTACACACCTCACTGCGCATGCCCAAGTTGCTGACGCAGGCATCTGCCAAGCTGTGCGCTGGAAGCAATGCAGGGCATGGCCACCATTGTGCCAGTGGTGCTATAGCGATGTTCATCTACATGGCGCTGTGGCACTGGGCCATCATAGGCGCACTGGGGCAACAGCACGGTAGGCCGCTACTGGTGGTAGCACACAGGCAGCCAATCACGCTACACGCATTGGGTTCAATAGCACTGTGCATGTCCATGCGCCAGAGACCCTTGACCCTGTGCCTGACCTTTGCCCCTAGGCACCATGCGTCAGGCATGAGTGCACCACTATAGTGCTGTTCAGTGACAGCGCAATAGGGAATGACAGCGCTGTACCATGCAGCATCTGCAAGTGGGGAGCCACGCTGCAGAGCACCATATTTGCAGACCGAGCAGAGGGAATGGCGCGTAGGAGGGCTGCCCAATGGACGCAGGTGGAGCTGGCCAACCTAGTGGCCATAGTGGAGCCACACCATGGACCACTGTTTGGGGAGGAACCCCTGGACAGGTCCAGGAGCCAGATGTGGGAGGAGGTGGCCACTGCATTGAAGGAGGCTACTGGATGGGGGAGAAGTGCAGAGCAGTGCCGCCACACCTGCGGTGGAAAGGGAGCCGAAGCTGCTAGCCCGCCTGCGGGGATGTGCCAGGAGGGGCAAGGTGCCACAGCCAGGTAGGTGTTATGTCAACACACTTTTATCTTCCATATGGGTATCACAGTTGTATGTGTCCAGCGCATGGGGGAGGGATTGTCCGGGGTTGGTTGTGGTGGTGTTATCAGGGTGTTGGGTGGGTGGGTCTGGCTGGGTGGGTGGCCACACACCTGGGGGCAGAGGGGCTTTGCTATGGGATTGTACTGATGTTCCTCTTTCCATGTTTGCACCACAGGCCCGGAGGAACGGCGCCTGGCCTGTGAGCTGCGGTGCAATGAAGAGGAGAGGGAGGCCAGGCGGGGCGAGGGTCCACAGCGCCCAAGGGACTGGCCCGATGATGGTGAGTGCCATACCTCCATGATTACTATTTCATGCTGTGTAACAGGGTGGGCAGTGGGGCATGGCCACCATCCATCAACACCACTGCCATGCATGCAACTTGTTACAGTCAGCACTGTCCAGTGGCAATGCATGTCTGGGAGTGCATCGAGGGTGGTCCATGCGTGCACCGGGTACGTGGCTGTGCCACTGCCTTTGCACCACATAGCTATGTCACTAAACGGCCACGGTGGTGCTGTGCGTGACTTGGCCAGTGGGTGTGTGCAGCGTTCTGCATTGCTGTATGCACCTGGGTGGGCAGGTCATGTGGACGTGATCAATGTGGGTGGTCACACACCATCACAGAGGTATGCCCAAGGCCGTATGCCATGCACAGTAGGTGGGCTGTATGGGGCTGTGCATTCACACCTATTGACTGTGCTCCCTTGTCCTAGGTACACGCCAGCTCCAAGACATCAGGGAGGCACTGTGGGAGATCCTGCAGGTGGCGAGGGCGTCACTAGATATCCCTCGCAGAACAGATGAAACCGGGGTCCTGAGGAGGCACAGGCAGCGAAGGAGCCTGAGCGGGGAGCAGAGCTCCCGTTAAGAGTCCCTCTACCCCTGATATCCCCTACCCCCTGGACCCACCCTCACACCCCTCCTTTCCCATCCCATTTGTCCACCCCTGCCCTTACCCACCCCCACCTTGTTTGTGGCCCTCCCCCCCGTATATATTTTGTAAATAGTTACCTTCTATATGTTGTTTTAATACAGTTATTTTGATATGAATACTGTGGTGGTCTCTGATTTGCAGCAGGCTATAGGTGCTCAGCTGCAGTGGTGTGCATGGCGTCAGGGGTGGTGCAGTCATGGGTATGTGTGTGTGTCCGTGTGGAGGTAACTATGGTGTGGGGGTAGCTATCAGTCAGTGTCTGTGGTGTGTGTGTTGTGCCCTGTGCACTGGATGACTATGTGCAGTGGTCCATGGTGCGTGCTTTGTGTCCATGGCGCCCCTATCAGCCCGTCCATGGCCTGTGCAGATGACACCCATGCATGTCTGTGACCTGCACGGTCTGCTGGCATGTCAGTGGTGGCAGTCCATGCAAAGCAGCCACTGTACCCGTCACACTGCTGGGTTGCCTCTTGTCACTGGTGTGGTGCATGTTTGCCTCGGGTGACACTGTGGCCTCCACAGTTGTTGACCCACCTTCATGCTGTGGCTTGTGTGTGTTGCAGGAGATGTGCACCACTGTCTGTGACTTGTGCTCCGGGAAAAAGCTGGTGGCATACAGGTCCACAGTGCCTGCGCAGGGTGGCTGGCACTCCTGTGCCATGGAGGACTGTGGGTTGCGTGTACACAGTTTACATGGGCCCACGCTGGGGGGCTTGGTTGCCCCGCCACTGCATCCCTGTGTTGTTGTGCCCTTGGGTATGGGTGGGTGTCTGTCCATGCACTGTGTGGCATCCAGTGTGGTGCATGCTTCCACACATGACTGTGGGTGTCTGTACTGGCTGTTGTGGCCAGTGCTGGGTCGAGGTGTGTCATTGGGAGAGTGTGCAGGGTGCTGTACCACTGGTGGTGGTGTCCGGGGCATGCGCTGTCCCGTGTGGGGTACCTCGTGTGCTGATGCATGGTTAGTCTCTCAGCAGTACTTCAGGGGGGCTGTGCATGGTGGCACTGTGTATGCCATTGTTGCATTGCTGTGTGCTGCCACCCACTGATGGGTGCTCGTGGTGGGGCTGCCTTGAATGGTTCTGTGGTGCACAGGGTTGCAGTGTCACAGTGGGGGTGGTGGCATGCATGGGGTTTCCTGCAATGGTGGATGCTCCTCCTGGGCAGGGTGTCTAGGGGTCACGGTGCAGGGTGTGCTCTGCATTGGGGGGATGGTGTGGCATGGGGTGGTCAGCTCTCCTTGTGTGCCAGTCACAGCTTGCTGGGGGGTGTGATGGGGCAACAAGGCCCAGCTGTGGGTTGGTTGCTGGTCTCCATAGGCCCCTGGTTATTCCAGCCCTCCCCCAGTTGTGCAGTGCATGGGGTGTGGCGGGACGATGTCTGTTCTGCTGTGTGTTCCTGTGCCCATCTGTGGCATGGGTGGTGGGCCCCTACCTCCCTGGTTGTGCAGTTGCATTGCCTTGCTGCTGGAGGGCGTCCCTGGTTGCACTATGGTGCCTTTGGACTGCTCAGCTGCACATCCCTTGTTGCGCTATGGTGCATCTGATCTTCTCAGCTTCCCTTCCCTAGTTGCGCTATGGCATGGGTGGTACGATATTCAGTCATTGGCTCTAGGCGCAGTTTGGCCTGCTCCGTTTTTGAATATCGCACCTCTTGCACATGGGTGCAATGGACTTCAGCTTGCTCCTGCTATTGCGCACTCTTTGGACGCAATTTGAATATCTGGGCCATGAGTTTTTTTTTTTCTGTCTGTTGTTGATGTCTTAAAAGACAACTAATGCTTCTGGAAAACTCTGAAAAGCATAGTACATACACAAAATATAGCTTAGAAACAAAATAGTTTCATTATTAAGCTTCTTCTTGTGCCGTATTATTAAGGAGATCTACATTATGGAACCCTTGTACCTTATAATGCATCTATTCCTGCTGCTCACTTCCTACTTGAAATCTTAATCCACTCTTTGTGACATTGTAATCTGCTGCTAAAGAAATCTGTGCCATTACACATAGGATTTTGATTTCAAATGGGCAATAAGCAGACTTAAATCATGTCAAATGGACAAAAGTCATATTTATATACAAATATATTAGATAAAAGTAAACAATGAACAGAAAATATATAAACTTCAATCCAAATGTTGTGTAAATGCAGTATTCTGTTTTCAAACATTTTCTAACATGTGTCTGCTGCTCTTTAAAAGGGAGTTCCAGTCAGCAGCACAACATTACAATTGGTTTCATTGTAAACATTATAAAGTAATTTGAATTTTAATTCATTTCCTACTTTCTTACTAAAGATATTTGCATGAAAGCAGGAAGATTGTACTTTGTCCAATGTTTCTCCAGTTAGACCACTCATGTCATCTGCACAATCCTGTTTAGATTTATAATAAGCAAATATGGCAAAAGAATGTAAACATGAGTAAGGAAAGCAAGGGTCTCAGTGTGACCTCATCACTACTGCATAATTAACTGAGGGACAGGTAAAATATGTTTTATAAAGAGCTGAGTATTTAAAGATATCCAAGGCCAAGGACATCTATAAAAATTACATGATTTAAAACCTGTGAGGAATATAAAAAGCGGAGCTTAAAGAGGAACTCTGCACTTCAGGATGTACTTTCATACATAAGATGTCTCAGCTATTGCAATTTACTAGAGAATGTATTTCTTCCTTTTTAGTGTTCCTTTCCAATATTTATAGCACAACTTGGTAGCCTATCTGAAAAGTCTGTATAAAAATCATTTGCCTCTCCTCTGTTAACCTCACAGTGCCTTTGTTTATGACATCATAGTGCTCACCATGACAAAAGACTATTATATCACAAAATGCAATTCTGTGGTTAGCCGTGGAGAGTCAGATACATTTTGAAACACTCTGAAATATGTGCTATGTTATCTAAAATATTTAGTAGACCAACAGCAGGGGAAAGTATAAATAAATAAATAAATAAATAAATAAATAAATAAATAAATAACTAGAAAGAAATAAAGTTAAAATATAACTAGTGTAAATCAGGTGATTTCAAGCTTTTTATTATAGTAGAGCATTTATTTTTAATCTTCCAAGCATATAAAATGGCTTCACTTGAAACTCAGTGCTGCAGTTAAGGATACCACAGATAAAATATCACTGTGCATACAAATTCATCAGTGTATGAAGCATTAGAAATATTAAAGGGACATGACCATATGCTTTCTAAATCTTATACTGGCTTTACAAAAAATGTGCACTGTCTATAGAAGCTCTTTCAGAAAGGGCTGGCCCACAGGTGCAGGTTGTCTGTCTGCGATGCCGATGACCTGGGTTTAGGAATAGACTCGGGATGTCAGAGGGCTGGCCAGGGGGAGAGGGATTGAGCATCCTAGGGACTGCTGTCCTTCTCTGGGGGAAGGGGGGTTGAGTATTTGGCACACCATGGACCCGTGGTGGAGGTTGAGAGCACCAGCATCTCTGGTGCCTCACGTAAGGGGGGCAGGGTGGACAAGGGACATCATTGCACATCCCCACCCCCAGGAAAGCATTAGAAAACACTGATGGCCCTCCAGCATGGCCCTGACCCGGGGATAAGTTGGGGCTCACCTATAGTGTCCATTGGATGGGGAGCCCTCCCGGTGGCCCCACGAAGGGGGCATAAGCCTGAGCATGGTGGGTAGTAAGCAGAGCAGGTTTTAAGTTTTGAGGGGTTCAGGAAAAAAAAAAAGAAGTTCTTTCAGAAGTCTGTCAGGAATTGTGTATGCTGCAGAATGGGAAATTGGCTACTGTGGTTCCCATCTTCAAAAATGGACCAGGGTTGGACTTTGGCAACTATGGACTGGTCAGCCTGGCATTAGACCTTCGTATGGTCCTGAAAGACATTAATAAGGACAGAATAATGGAACACTTGGTTTAGACCATTTTTATCCCTTCTTAGCATGGCTTTATGAGGGGCAGACCATGCTAAACCAACCTGATCACCTTCTTCAAGGGGGTGAATTGTGAGGTGGACAGGGACAAGACCATAGATGTAGTCTAGCTGGACTTCAGTAAGGCCTTCAATACTATGTTACATGGCATGCATCTGAGCAAAGTAAACCAGTGCAGTATACATGAGTCGTACACAAAGTAGAATACTATCTCACCTGGGAACATAAAGCAAAGGGCTGTGGTGGATGGACACTACTTGAGCTGGAGATAATTACTCAGCAGTGTCCTCAGGGATCAGTGCTAGAGATACTCTGTTGTTCAACATTTTTATCACTGACCTAGAAGCTGAGGTCTCCAGAAGGTGGCTTAATTTCACTGATGACACTAAACTGATAAGGGTGGTGGACTTGCTTGAGGAGGGGACAAAATTCAGGAGTTTATCAATTTCCCCACAAACTTTTTTCTTAAAAGCTGTAATAGTGCTGGTCCACCAGCACAGCAGTGAGGCATCCACTTGTGACGCCGACATCCAGGGTTCAGGAAAGGACCCTGGAGATGGAGGGCAGGCTGGGCAGAGAAAGCTAGAGCACCCAAGTGGCAGCTTTCCTTCTCTGGGGTGGGTGAGTGCCTGCTACATCAACAGCCCCTGGCAGAGGCTGGGGGATCCATGGAGATTGGTGCCACATGAGATGGGAGGTGGAACAAATGTTGGGCATGCCCATTGATGTCATTGCACATCCTTCCCCCAGGGGAAAGTAGCTTACAAAAAAAATTCATCCCCGTAGATGATGCCCCTGCCTCCTCCACCGCTTCTGCTGAAGACTCATGTCCACAGGGAGTTCCACTCCTGTGGTCCCACCCTGGGGGACAAGCCAGGGGTAATGATCATGTTCCTTGGGGAGGGGGCACCTGCCCAGCAGCCCCACCAAGGGGATAAGCCTCGGTATGGCAGGGTGGAGTGTGGAGTGGGAGGCCGAAGCCTCTGCCTGGTATGGGCAGGGGGTGGGGTACCAGGCCAAAAAAAAAAAGCTATAATAGCTATACAGTACTACTTGTGGTAGGGCAAGAAGAGGATTTTGCATGAATAAGCATTTCCATAATTCTGACAGATCATTTCTCACAATATCAAATACTTGAATGTTTTTTATTTTGAAGAAACATAGAAAAAGACAATGACAGCAGGAGCAGATCAATGGTTTATCTATTATGCCTGTAATTCTCTATCAAACCATGAGACCTATTGCCATACAGGGTACCAGCCCTCAATATCTTCCCTACCCATTCTCTATCCATTCACCTCCCTACTGGTACCACCCTGAGTAACCACTCTGCCCTTCACTCTGTCCCAGCCATGCTTGAAACCAGTTATGGTTTTGGTGCCTACCACTTCAGATGGCAGACTGTTCCACAATTCCACCACCCTTTCTGTAAAATAAAATTTTCTTGCATCCGTCTTGAACATCCCTAATGTCAGTTTCCACTTATGCCCCTGTAATCCTTGAACTGTTATTCATGCTAAACAGTTCCTCGCAGATCATCTTGTTTATCCATTTCAGAAAAACTTGAAGGTCTCTATCATATCACCCCTCTCCCATCTGGTCTCCAGCGAGTACAGGTTCAGTGTATTAAGACGAGCCCCATCAAATCTGCCCTGCTGGCCCTAAATCTTCCTTCATTGCACTGTCACTAACCTGCACTGTCCTCATCTTTCCTGAGGTGAGAACTCCAGAACTGGGCACAGTACTCCAGGTGCGACTTCACCAACAATTTATAAATACGTAGTAATACCTCAAGTCTTCTTACCTGCTCTCCACACCTCTCCAGTAGAATGGACGGAGCCTCTTCACAAGGTATATACCTAGGAATACTTCAGTACCTCAGCCATTCACTTGACAAGATAGTTTCCTGGATAGACAAATATGATCAAAGGTTTGAAGCCTTGTCATGAAAACTGAACTTTATACAATTGGAGGAAAGCAGCTTAAAAATAAATGGGCTGCAGTTGAAAAATGTGTGAGTGAACATACTACATTGATTGCTAAACAAGAAAGCTAAATCATTGCACTTGAAGCAAATTTGTAAGGGGCTATGAAAGATAATTATAATCTGAATAGGAACGTGAAAAGGAATGAAAACCAACTGAGATACAGGAATGTCCATTTGGTTGACACTCCTGATACATACAATAAAGATTTCAGCAATACTCATGACCTTGATAAAGGTATTCTTATTTCCACTTTTGAGTTGCCCCCTGATAATCCACCATTGCTGGCCAGTGCTTTTCAAGTAATAAAGAAGAATAAAGAACAAGGAATGAATATAAAACCCACCATACTGGCTACATTTGCCTTTGACTCAGACAGAGATTTTATTTGTAAGTTGGTCAAACTTCGTGGAACAGAGTACAAACAACAGCGTTACTACACTTTCCCAGACGTTTGCTTTCAACGCAGCAAAGGCATTGCAATTTTTTTGCTTACCATCAAGAGGTACTCAGAATTGGTACAAAGTTTTCTCTGCTTCCACCTGCTAAAGTAAAAGTGGTGAAAGATAAGGTCCAAATATTTTTTGAAGTGAACCAGCTCATCAGTTATCATGAGATGCTATCATTCTACTCAAGAAACAGTTGGTTCTCCTACATTATCAGAACAGGACATTTTAGAAATGATGTTATGTTCATCACTGTTAAGAACATGACTAATGGACAGAGTTGAGAAACACCAGAAGTTAGAAACTGCAGCAGTGAGCCTGATGAAAGATCTACCACAGTTTTTCCAAGGCTTTAATTTCTCTTCTCAACCAAAGTTTCCTCCCCTGCCTGGTCCAGGCCATGGCTTAAGAATACACCAGGACTTAGTAGGGCATATCACTATCTATCCTGCTCTCCAGCTTGCACAGCCAATGCTCCCTCACTGCCTAATCTCAGCTCACTGTCTGGAAGCCTTGCCCTACCTATTACCACAAGCTCCTCAGGTCAATCTGCTCTCTTTCTCAGGATGGGCGTGTTATCGAGACCAGATATTGATAAGTCTGTTATGTTTAAACTGCTTCTTGTCATCCTGTAACTTTTCTCCCATTGTACTGCTGCTGGTATCCCTAGGCTACTTCACTTACCATTGTTTGGTTATCATAAGTAAGCTTCTGTCTATTTGTTGTCTATTGATGCTTGTACAGTATATTTAAATTGTATATTACATCTTCTGCTTGTAATCTATGTACTGCCACCTTGTGGCCCAGGTCGTGACTGAAAATGGTCCTCTGGATCAGTGCACCTACCTGGTTACCAAAAACGTAAATAAAATAAATTATTGAGAAACTGCTCCTTCTTTTTAGACCACTGTTTTGTTTCTTTCCTCACTAGTTAATGGTCATTACAAACAGTACAGTCTCCCCTCAGTACTGCACTTGGGTGACATCATCTTATAGTATGAGTCCTGTCCCAGTGTGGGACTAGAGACCACAACCTTCTGGCTCAGAGCCAGATGTGCTACCAACTGAGCTGCACTGACACCTTATAGGTTTCTTGTTTTTTTAAACAATTTTTAAAAATGTTTTTTTTCTTTGGTAGGTAATGATATTAAGTTTATGTTTTGCAGAATAAATTTTCAACAGTCATTTGTCAGGACTGGAGTCAGGGCTAGGAGAGCTACCACCAGCATTTTCCCTTTCTCACCACCACATGCCGAGTGAAGAAATTTGGCTTTGTGCAACAGTGAGAAGCAGGAAATGCTGTGAGAACAGTGCTACTTAAGGTACATTCAAGTCAGGAAACCCAGCCATGGAGGTTTGCTAGAGGAAATGCCATGAGAGGCAAGTAAACTCTTGCCCACCCCAAAGGCTTCCTTGGAATTAACCAGGGTGCCTCCACCAGTAAAGAGAAAAAAAAGGGCACCCTGTTTAAAATACAAGCATAAGTAAGCCATTTAGGGCCTGCTCTGTTCAGACTCATATTAGGCACCACAGCACAGGTTTGGATTGTTCAGTCTGTAGCAAATTTGAACCGCTCAGCCCTAGTTCCTTCACTGAGTCTGTGGGCACACGTGACCCACTTTGATCATGTGCTTTGTGCTGCAGTGAAGTCTAGCATTTAGCTTTGCTGTGTTCAATGCATATGTGTGTCCCATGCCCCTGTTTCATCATGAATCATATAGTGTTGTGTATCATCTGCATTACATCCATGTCTGTGCTGCCCACACATGTTACATTTGCATATATTGTTCTCTTACACACTAATGAGTACTGGCCACTGTAGATGCTTGTCTGATGTGTGTATGCTCACACAATGTGCAGTACAGGGCCAGAACTTTCAATTCCTCTGGGCATCTTCAGTTTAGGGTGCTTCTTAAGATGGCATGCATTCTGTGGGTCTCCACAGTACATGATAGGCTGTATGTTGCCCAGTGTTACATGCACTATTGTCCATGCATTATTCAAAAGTGCATCATGTGATTTAATCCACAGGCACCATGTCCAGGAGGTCCTCACTGGCTCCAGCAGAAGCCAGGAGAGGGGCCAGCAACCTCACTTGTAGGATCATGGATAAACAATGGTTGTACATATACACAACCTAGTTGGGAATGTTGAGTGTTTCTGTGTTTAGCTTTGCAGAGCCCCCCAGCAGCAGACTAGCACAGATTTCAGTACTTCCTGTCCCTGTGAAACTATAGCTCAGGATTCAGTACATTCAGTCCCTGTAAAACTGACATCACGTGGGAGGCTAGCACAGCTCTGTAAAAGAAGCTGAACTGCAAGCTGGCTCTGGACTCAAATGCATACTCTTTCCCAGGAACTGACAGCCACTGACAGCCAGGAGCTTAGCATAGTTAATAACGCATGAGATGCATACACTGATATTTGATTCCTGGATTTCTGTGCAAGGTAGAGACATGTGCACAAGAGCAGATTTGCCTGGGTGACACGAGTATAAAGACCTGTAAGAAAAGTCAGCAGTCAACCACAAGATTGGTAGAGGGCTGTTTAAAGAATCTTTGCAGAAAGATTTGTTTCCTCCAGGAACAACACCAAAGCTCCTGCCCTGGGCTTTGTGAGCTGTCAGGATTTGTTATGATAGAGGGTCTAAGTTCCTGAGGCCTGAGTGATTGCCTGCTTCTTGGGGATGGTAGGTAGGTAGGTAGGTAGATAAAAATGTTATTGTTTGACAAAATGTCTTTACATTATTTTTTAAAATACATGCATATAAATGATCATAAATATACATATCACACATGCCATAGGGATATCTTACAACAGGAAAAAACAGAGCATCTCATAAAATAAGAGAGATCAAAAATTTACAAAGATGTTTCAGTATTTTAACATCCTTAGAACTGAACAAAGTAGCAATTAATTGATCAGAGGGAAGACCAAGGGTGGCCAATATGGGTCCTAACCAAACTTTCCTTTGTTTTTCATAAAACGGACCGTGCAGTACAATGTGTTTTAAATCATCCTCTATATTTTTCACACATTTACAAAATGTGGATGTGACTCCCAATCTTCTCTGTCTAAACTGAATACAATTTGCCGGATACAACTCCAGCCTATATTTATTTATTTATTAAAAAGTTTCGCCAGGAAAGGCACACTGAACAAAATAAAATTGCTCATCTCACGGAGTGTCCTGGGGGAAGGGGAACATGGGAGTACAGTAATCAAAAGCACATTTCCATGCAGTATTATAGCAAAGTATATATACAATAACCAACAACACATTTCTAAAGGTAATATAAAACAGAGAAGCAACAGAGTGAAAAAACAGTACATCAGTTAGTAGCATTAGATAAACATTGGGATTTGATGCAAGAAGAGCATCCTATATCTAGCCAAGATTCTATGTACCCTTGGATCTGTTAGAACAGAGAGATAATATTCTAGGCCTTTAGAGGTCTTTAACTTTTTAAGCCATCTGTAATTTACCAGTTGCTCTGTTTTTGTTTGATCAGTGGCAAGTGCTAAATCCATTTGTCTATTTTTTATTTGAAAAGTTATTTCTAGAAAAGGCCTAGTATAGATTTTATATAAAAGGTGCCCCAGCCTGAGTGGAAATACTACTTATCTAATTGTTATTATAGTTGGAAAGGTAAAACCTCATTGATTGTAATCTAATTCCTCTTCAAGGCATAGTCTTGGCAGACGACTTTCTTCAAGAAGAAACAATTTTAAAATAAATATGAATCTTTTTTTCTAATGCCATAGTTGTGAGAGAAACATGTCACAGTTCTTACATAAGAACTTCCGCTGGGACAGACTGTGGGACCCTTAATATATATCTGTACATTTTATTAATAAGCACTTCCAATGGTTTCAGTTTGAAGATGACCAGATTTCAGCAGCGTACAAAATGCTTGTTTTGATTTTTGCATTCACAACCTTCAAGACACTGACTACTGAACTTTGACCAAATTTGGGATTAAATCTCTTAAATGCATTAAATGTTGTGTTTAATTTCTTGGACATCTGGACTATGTGTGGAGTCCAAAATGTACTTTGATTGTATTTTATACCCAGATAATAATTCCTTGATGTTTCTATCTTTGACCTGTCTAAGAACAGTGATGGAGATACTTTTGCTTTGTTACCAAAAATAACCATATCCGTTTTGTCTCTATTTACTGTCAGTTTATTACTGTAGAGCAGCAAATATTTGCAATCATTTTATTTTTGCTATATTGGCTGAAAAAGATAATAAGCAAAAACAAA
This sequence comes from Neoceratodus forsteri, assembly GCA_016271365.2. Taxonomy (NCBI): domain Eukaryota; kingdom Metazoa; phylum Chordata; order Ceratodontiformes; family Ceratodontidae; genus Neoceratodus; species Neoceratodus forsteri. The sequence continues at coordinate 271,407,463 of CM028130.1, read as the reverse complement.
ATGAATGTGAATATTTCCTGATAAACATGGGTATAAGCAACATCAGCATAACAATGACTAATAATACAGTGTGAGTGAATTAATTAAAGTAGTTTATTAATCAAAAAATATGTGCAGCATTTAAAATCAAGGCAGAAAGAAAATATCTTGCATCTTGGACTTCATCAACATCTTGGTCACGGCTTGCTCCTTTGACTGGATCCTAAAAAAATATACGAAAGAAAATCAACCTAATCCCAGTGCTGATGCTGATGCTGATGCTGCTTATAAAATAGTATTGATAAAAAGAATTAAGCTAAGAAGGGGGAGGGACACCAGGGGGCATGGTCTAAGAATAGAGGGTGGAAGATTTAGGAGGGAAATGAGGAGACACTATTTCACAGAGAGGGTGGTAGCAAAATGGAATGCACTACTAGAGTGGGTGGTATTATGTAAATCTGTGAATAGCTTTAAAAGGGCATGGGACAGGGAACAGGGGAGAGTGAGGGTGGGGGAGGTGGGGTGGTAGTGGGATGACAGAGGGGAGGGGGTGGGGCAGCTGCAAACTAGGGGTGCTAGCTGCACACTCGAGCAGACTTAGATAGACCAGGTGGTCCATTTCTGCTGGCACATTCGTATGTTCATATGTTTGTATGCTTAAAATCAAATGGGACTTACTGGTAACCATGGCTGTCCTGGTACTCCTGATTGCTCATGGTTGAGTGGCAGCCTCTGTACTTGGAGTCATTCTTGTGTCATCCTGTGGTAGTAGGCTGGCTGGCATGACACCACAGACATCGGTGATAGATGAGGGCTCAGAGGCAGAAGCCAGTGTGGGTATCAGAGATGGGGTTGCTGTAAAAATAAATGTGACAATCAGGCATCTACACTTCAAGGCTGTCCACGGATGTAAACCCATTTAATTTTGTGTGTACGCCATTCCACCTCGGGTCCTGGTAGGGCTGCCAAAGGGAGTAGCTGGTATTGAACAAGTATCTCTGACTCAGGCTCAGGGGTTACAGATTAACGTTTCATTAAGGTTTTCTCTGTGTGCCATGGTGATACCAGCCTCAGTAAATCCATGCAGCACATCTTCAGTATGCCCTGAAAGTTTCAATATGCTTTCTTGCAGCCATAGAGCATGTTTTCCTTTTAATGTCTGCATACTTAAATCAACTTTAAGCTCTCCTCCTTTATTGAGCAGCACAGAAACCATGTCAGCGTACCAGACAGTAAATTTATTTTTTAGGATGTCCTTAAGAATTTTATTTAAGGAGATATCAAGAGGCTCTAAGGCATCTGTGCAGGAAGCCAGCATGAATATGAGGATAATGCTGCAGCTCTCTAACTTCTCCAGTACAGGCCATGTTGCATGTCCCCTGAACAAATCAAAAATCAGTAATGACCTTTGTTCTTCTGGCAGTCCCAGCCTCTCATAAACATTTTTACAATATGGGACAAGAACACTGTCATTAAATTGCAGCATTGATACCCCAGATGCCCAATGGTTCTCACTGTGCGTTATGTCCAAATCCTCGGGAAATTTGTGTTGAGGGTGACAGAAGTTTGTTTTCCCCTTGTAAATGATTTGCAGGGGCAACAGAGCTCTGGACGGTGTTCAGGCCAGTATAGTGAAATTTGCCTCTTGTCACTGAGACCTAGAAGTGTGACTTGTTTTGAGACAGAGGAAGCCAAAGTCCATTGGGAGACTGGCATCATACTTATGTCAGTCTCATCCAAATTAACCACAAGTTCTGGAGGGATCAGTTCTTGTGCACTGGCCACCGCAATTCATTCCAAAAAGTCTGATTTCAACTTCGGAAAATCCTGGGGTGTTTTTCGTGCTGCCTTTGTCCCCTTCCTTTTTGAATAGCCCATGTGATACAAAAATGCCCAAGCCCACCTAGTGGTCATTTTAACATGATCACCATTTTCAGCTAATAGTCCCAGGGAACTTGCTTTTAGAATCCCAAGAGCAACGGTGTGTACAACGCAGGCATTAACAACCACCCCTGCACATGCAAACACTATACAACTTTCCTTATCTGCTCCTCAACATCCTCCATTACTAGGGCAGGTCTTCCCCGCAGCTTTCTGGGCAAAGAGGAAGACAGCAGTGTGGGGTCAGATGCAGACTTCAGCTATGTCATAATGTCTGTTTTAAACTTACAGACTGTGCTTTTATTTATCTGCCTGCCATACTTTGCGCCATAGTAATGTACAGCTGCCATCACCCAATTTTTAACATCATAGCACCCTACTTCAAACCTGGTCTCCAGAGTGTAGGTTGCGTAGCTGTAGGGCCACATTTTTTTGGCAGCAGGGAAAGTAGGGACTGGGGAAGAAGAAGTAGTTGCTGGCTGAGAGAGCTGCCTTGAAATGGACTTAGCCTCACTGCTCTCAATGTCAGATTTCTCTGCTACGTTGACAGGTTCCAGCGTATCCAGATCAAATGGATATTTGCATTTCACAGACCTGCTGTTGAGCCATTTCAACAAAGACACTGTGAACTGATAAGATGCAGAGCAGATAGCTTAGCAGCAGCTTTATAGAAGCAACAGAAGGTATTAATTGTTTTTATGCTGCTGCCTTGGGTCATTAACAGTAACTGCTCTGTAACTGCTTTGTGATCAAGGTGTTGCTTTCAGTGGCAGCTACTAAAAATGACATCTGCCAGTGTTACAGTGTTACAATAAGATGCAGTAAGGCAGCAGGTCAAATACAGCTGGGCACGAATATCTCCTGATTACCGGATCACGTTAAATACAGCATGGAAATAAACTGCTATACAGTAATTTTGCATTGATTAGCAAAATGAGTTAGCTTATGCTTTAATCCGAGCTTTGATGTGGAAATTAATACCACATCATCTATATATGCTAAACATGGAATTTTGACAGTAGATATGGATGGCGAATAGATTTCAGAATTATCTAAATATTGAGTTTATATGTAAGTTAAATAAGAGGGGGGCTAATAAACAGCCTTACCTCACCCCCAGATTAATTGTTATTTGGGGAGTTAGATTGCCATTTTGGTCATAAGGCACACTGAGCCATGTACTGTGGTGCAATGTGATAATAATCTTTAACAAACTAAAATTAATATTATAAGCTTTTAATTTTTCCCAAAGGATAACCCTGTTAATCGAGTCGAAAGTAACCCTTAAATCAATAAAACAACAATATAGTTTTATTTTCTTTATGTTAACATACTTCCATATTAAACGGCTCAAAACATAGCAATGCTGGAGTTTAGAATGGCCAGTTACCCATGAAAATAGTGACTTCAAAATTGTGCATTATAAACAGTGATCAAAGAATCATGACTGTCACATTAGTGAGTGCATCAATAAAGCGAGAGTTATAAAATAAGGACTCTTCTGCATATTTTGAGTCAATAAAGTGACACAACATAACAGCGACCAAAGGGGAGATCAGGCAGACACAGACCTACTTCCAGATACTACAGATATATCTCTTTGTTGATGTGTGTGTCAACATGCTGATGTTTAATGGGACCATCAAATTCAAATTCAGGGTAGCATGTCAAAATAGTGACTACAAGATTGAAAATAAAAGCCAGTTAATTATGAATATGCCTAATTCACTATACTGCAGGGAGGCAGTATAGTGCAGTGGTTTAAGGTTCTAAGCTGCATACCTGGTGACATCCAGCAGACCAGACCTGGGTTTGAATCCCACAACTTCCACTTGCATACTGTGTGACCCTGAGTAAATCACTTAACTTCCCTGTGCTCCCAGGTTGCTCCTGTAAAAAAGCTTTCAGCTTAGTATGCTACTCCTGGTAAATAACTAAATTAAAAAAAAAATTAAATGAAGATCATTCATTGCAATAATTAGCCGAATTAGCCTAATCATGTCAGGTGTAAGGGAGAGCAAAAAGGTTACTCAGACATTTTCATTGTGAACAATTCACATCGCTCTTTGTCCTTCCGGTATACGAAGCCCTCATACACAGCAAGGAGCTTTCCTTTCTGGCTTAGAATAATTTTGATTTCCATCTCAGCGCTGTAGTGAGCTCACCTAGCTAAGCAACAGTTATCTAAATCAAATTGCAATCAGCCATCACCTGGTGACACTAATGCATTTTTGGGAGTAGGGTGGACTACTGCTCATTCACATTTTGGTGGTGAAGTCCAGACTAAAGGAGAGACAATATGTTATTTGGAGACAAGCTTGGGCAAGTAGCAAATGTATAATGCCTGCTGTTTTGGTTGAAGTAAATGGTTGCTCCATGAGCGCAATTATTACATGGGCGCCGTAAATGTAGTCGCTACATTTAGATGTCACTATTTTGAAATTTGCCAATATATACTCACTAATTTCACAGTCACGATTTTTTCAGCACTATTTTTACATGGAACCAAACAGCCAGTTCAAAACCCATTCTGGTCTCTATTAGGAGACTGATTTCTTCAACCCATTGTTGCAAATGACCTAGTATTATTCTAGAAAACATTTTTTGTGATGTGTCTAGTAAACCTATGTGTCTATACATATTTGGGTTATTTCTGTCACCCTTTTGGGGTGGGTGAAGGCGAATCCCTTGTGGGACGAAGAGGACATTGGAGACCAACATAACCTTCACCCCTCACCACACGGAAGCACATCAGGTCCATCACACCTGAACCATCACCTGCATCTGCAACCCTGAGGGAGACCTCCTGAAAGAGCCAGCCTGCAGAGTCTGCTAAGGTCATGAGTACTAGGTCAATACACCTCCAATTCTTCTGCTAGTCAAGAACACATAAGAGTAACTGATGTGCATTTCTGCATGATTATTATTCAAAGCCCATTTATAGAACTTCAACAGCCAGGAGCAACCAGCATATGTGTTGAATAATTTGTTTGGGATCCCCAACTACCAGTCTTCAATTGGTACCGCACCATGGTTCAACATCAGGCCTGCAACTGTCCACCATGTGTACACAGTTAATGGACTGCATTTAGTGCTCGTAAGGGACTTTGTGGCTACCGATGCACTAGTAGGAGAAACAGTTAACACTGTGTGGGTACTCAACAGAGGGTTGTGGACTTTGGGGTGTGATCTCAGAACTGTTTCACTGCATTTAATACATTCTGTTCCACCATCTAGAGCCTGCTCTTGTTCCCCTAATAAATATCCTTTGTGTTTAAATTGAAATTTACTGTGCTTTGCATATTGAATTTGCATTCACAGAATATAAGCTGGAGGTTATGTATAATCATAAAGGTTATGTATAATCACAATCATAAAGGTTCCCTGTCACAAGGGTAGGGTTTGCATTCATTTTCTGTAGGGCAGTACTCTGGCAGCCAGCTGACAAAAGGATCCCCATAGGTGGAGGCACTGTGTCACTTTTTTATCACATTCAACATTAACCAAGACCAGGCGACATTCACCCGAAGGTCTTATACAGTAGATTGTGCCCAGGTATTAGTGGACAGGTATAGTCTTACACCTCTACAGAAATAAAAAGCAACAGAAGATCAGGAGTTAAATGGAAGGGGTGTGCCTTAACACCAGGAGTCTGGGTGGTAAAATCAGCGAGTTCCAGGTAATGATGGCAGACACTGAGATGGACCTCATAGCCCTCACAGAAACTTGGGCCTCCTAAAAAAAATGACTGGGCTGATTACACAATGTTTAGCAGGGACAGAGGAAACAGTAGAGGATAGGCATAGCTCTACATGTCAGGGAAGACACTGAGGCTGTGGAAGAAGGCTACATCAAGGGAAGTACTGGAGAACCAGAGTCACTGTAGGTGCAGCTCATGTGACCTCATGTAAGAAACACACCACACACACACACACACACACACACACACACACGCTCATAACTGAAGACCTCATATGGACAAGTCTCAGTCTTGTTTCTGGCAGGGTAGGACATAGAGTTACCCTGTTAAGCAGATACTGATAAAATGGGGATTTATCATCATAAACAGAGGAACACTAGAAGTTAAAACTATGAGAAAAATCTTCCCCTTCTCGATCCTCAACAAGTAATGTTTTCCATGCTAACCTTCATCCTGTTGCACACAGTGATGCAAGGAAGGGGACCCAGATCAGTGGCTAGGATTCACGAATTACCCCATCATGGACCAGAGGCACAGATGCTACTTGTTTTGTTGCCAGTAAAGGTCTGGAGTTGGAATTTGGAGTGAATACTTGATTTATAGACATTGTTGTGCAGTGTGGGGGGTACCAATAAGAGCTCACTGGCTCTACCTACATTTCTCTTATCATAGATTAGGAGTGCATACTCAGGAGCTGCAGTATTTGTCTAATCATAGATTAGGAGTGCATATTCAGGAGCTGCAGTATTTCTCTTAGCATGGATTGGGAGTGCATACTCAGTAGATGCAGTATTTCTCTAATCATGGATTAGGAGTTCATATTCAGGAGCTGCAGTATTTCTCTAATCATGGATTAGGAGTGCATAGTCAGGAGCTGCAATATTTCTCTTATAGATCAAGAGTACATACCCAGGAGCTGCAATATTTCTCTAATCATGGATTAGGAGTGCATAGTCAGGAGCTGCAGTATTTCTCTTATGGATTAGAAGTACATATTCGAGATCTGCAGTATTTCACTTATCATAAATTAGGCGTGCATATTCGGGAGCTGCAGTATTTCTCTAATCATGGAGTAGGAGTACATACTCAGGAGCTGCAGTATTTCTCTTATCATAGATTAGGAGTGCATATTGAGGAGCTGCAGTATTTCTCTAATCATGGATTTGGAGTGCATATTCAGGAGCTGCAGTATTTCTCTTATAGATTAGGAGTGCATATTGAGGAGCTGCAGTATTTCTCTTAGCATGGATTGGGAGTGCATACTCAGTAGATGCAGTATTTCTCTAATTATGGATTAGGAGTGCATACTCAGGAGCTGCAGTATTTCTCTAATCATGGATTAGGAGTGCATAGTCAGGAGCTGCAGTATTTCTCTTATGGATTAGAAGTACATATTCGAGATCTACAGTATTTCACTTATCATAAATTAGGCGTGCATATTCGGGAGCTGCAGTATTTCTCTAATCATGGAGTAGGAGTACATACTCAGGAGCTGCAGTATTTCTCTTATCATAGATTAGGAGTGCATATTGAGGAGCTGCAGTATTTCTCTAATCATGGATTTGGAGTGCATATTCAGGAGCTGCAGTATTTCTTGTATGGATTAGGAGTGTATATTCAGGAGCTGCAGTATTTTTCTAATCATGGATTAGGAGTATATACTTAGGAGCTGCAGTATTTCTCTTATCATAGATTAGGAGTGCATATTCAGGAGCTGCAGTATTTCTCTAATCATGTATTAGGAGTGCATATTTAGGAGCTGTAGTATTTCTCTTATCGTGGATTAGGAGTGCATATTCAGGAGCTGCAGTGTTTCTGTTATGGATTATTAGTGCATATTCAGAAGCTGCAGTATTTCTCTTATCATAGATTAAGAGTGTATATTCAGGAGCTGCAAAATGTCTCTTATCATAGATATGAAATGCATATTCAGGAGCAAGAGTATTTCTTTAATCATGGATTAGGAGAGCATATTCAGGAGCTGCAGTATTCCTTTTATAGATTAGGAGTTCATATTCAGGAGCTGCAGTATTTCTCTTATCATATATTAGGAGTGCATATTCAGGAGCTGCAGTATTTCTCTTATGGATTAGAAATGCTTATTCAGGAGCTGCAGTGTTTCCTTATCATAGATTAGGAGTGCATATTCAGAAGCTGTAGTATTTCTCTTATCATAGATTAGGAGTGCATATTCAGGAGCTGCAGTATTTCTTTTATTATAGATTATGAGTGCATATTCAGGAGTTGCGCTGCATGTGAGGCAGGTGCAGTGGTGAGTGGACCTGACAAACAACAGGATCCTTATGCTCTCGGTAGAGGATGAGTGCAGACCCAGCAAAACACACTTCTGGAACAGTACAGAGGAGTGGGTGCAAAGCAGCAGTCAGAAATTGATGACAGCAGTATAACTATGCAAAACACATTTAACGAAAAGTATATACACTGCTGTTTCCCCATCTCCCTTGGCAGAGAGCCAGGTCAAGGCTTGAAGCAACAGGATACTGTGCTATGCTCCTTCATTAAAGAGGACACAAAATGATTTCTAATTGGCAGCAAGTTATAATGTTCGTATTCTTAGAAATTTATTCATACCGCTTAAATGATCCATATGTAAGTGTACCTGAATAAAAAGTAATGTGAAAAATTGTAGTTTGCATTGTTTTGTTCCTGTGGGCTGCATTATGTTACAGTTGTCTTCATGAAGTCTCAGCTATGTCACAGTTTGTGTACAGAACCCTGAGCATGGTTCTGATAGGTCAACAGCTCCTGGTTAGCATTCTGTACACAAACTGTGGCATAAAAAACTTTAACTTACTCATTCCATGACGAGAACTATGGAGAAAATTGTCCTTAAAAAAAAAAATTTGAAAACAAAAGTTTTCACCCCATTGTTTATTCAGGTTTAGTTAAATATGGATCATTTGGAAATATGAATTTAATTTCTGTAAACAAGAATATTACTAACTGATGTCAAGTAGCACAGATTTCCTGGTCCCTTCAAATGAGTTTTGCATAATTATATTGTTATCATCATCCATTTGTGACTGCTCCAATTAGTGGACTTGACTTGGCACTGGCAGGGGATAAGATTAAGGTAGTTCAAGCAGAGCTTTGCTGGTGCCAACTCTGTTCTCTGCACTCTAACAAAACAGGTATCATTCTCTTACTCATGTATGTTTGTTATCCCTGACCCAGAGCTGTAGCTCTGTAATAAAGATTTTTACACATGCGGCTGCAGCTTTGCAGCCATCTTTCTGCTTTTCCTTACTGGCTGCTCCATCTAGACATTTTTACACCCAAAAAATCCAATATAATTTTCAGGTTGAATCTCTTCTGCTGTGACTACCTCCTTCCCAGATACTGTATTTGCATGTTCTGTCAAACAGATTATTTTCAAGTCTTTAGCAACAGCTTCATCTACCTGCCCCTTTTCTCGTTGTGTGCTGCATGTGTTCTACAAGATGCCAACTCTCACATTACCTCTTGCAAACCTGCTTTACATGCTGAGTGCTTGTCAAGGAGTTAATGTGGGAGCAGGAGTTCATCAGCTGTAGCTGAAGATGAAAAAGTTTTAACCAGAAGTATGAATGTAAAAATGTCTTGCCGGAGGGGCTGAGAGGCACAGCAGGGAACAGTGGGCTTGGCATCTAAACGTTAAGACACAGTTTGGGGAAAAGATGACTAGCAACTGCTGTTGAAGGATTTGAGTAAAAACTGAAACACACCTGGAACCAGAATGCCCCAAATCCCTGAACACCATGGGTTTCAAAAGAGGAGCATCCTGTCGGAGAATTAACTTGGAAGAGGGCATTGGTAAAAGTCATTTAGTAAGAAGGCACTGTTCCAACTTTCAGTGATGGACCACGCCAACTAGCAGCTCCCTCGTATAGCTCCAGCCACCCGACTCCGTAATATAGATTGCTTTGCATAAAACTTAACTGAGCAACTTCGTACTGCTAATATAAGAGCTCTTAACCATCTCAGGCATACCACAGATACAAATCCCAACTCTCTGTGGAGGTGGATATGAGGAAAGCTCCCCCCAGACACACAGTGCCAGTATCACCTGAAAAGACCCGGAAAAAAACATGAGCCTCCAGCACCAGCCATAACAGCAGACCCTCCTCTACTGAACATGAGCCACTCACCTTACAGCATTTCTTGGAGGAATTCAAACCATTTAGGGAGGATTTACTTAAAATTGCTTCCGATATCAGCTCTTTAACTGAGACGCTGGAAGAGGTCTCACAAAAGGCCTCTGATAATACCATCAGAATTTTCTCCATTGAAAAGAAGTTGGAAAAGATGGATCCAGAATTAATTGCCTGCAGACAAAGGATGGCCAAACTGGACTTAAAAATTGAGGACCTTGAGGGCCGCATTTGGCAGAACAACGTGGTCCTTATTGGACTGCCAGAAGGATAAGAAGGACAGGATGCGGTGCTTTTTATTCAAAAGTTGATTGAGAAACTCGTCAGTCCTTCTCCTTTTGGGGATAAATATATTATCAAACGGGTGCATAGAGCTCTTCACCCTAAACCTCCGATGGGGGCCCCACCACGACTGGTAATTTTCTGTTTCCTGAACTTTTTAGAGAAACAACATTTGCTCAACAAGCTCGTGGAACTGCAGGAGGTTCGCTGGGGAGACCAAGTTAAGAATCATCCAGGATCTCTCGACCTCAGTCCATCTCAGAAGAACAGCCTTCCACCCTTTGGTGTCCAAGCTAATTTCAGCAAGTATTAAGTTTAAGATGGTTTACCCTGCTAAGTTGCAAGTTTTGATAGCGGGGGTTTGGTCCTCCTTTGACGATCCAGAAGTGGCATTTGCAGGTCTCAAAATCACTCTCCTGATCTCTTTAGAGGTACATGAATGGAGTTAAAAAAAAAAAAAGGGGAACTTATTCTCAATGGTCTTTGCAGTTATAGATCTACTAGCTGTGCCCTAAATAGCTGTTTATTGGTACAAGGAGCAGGATCTTATCAGAGCCTTCCTGGTTGCACAATCTTCTCAGCTTCCAGTCATTTTACACTCCGTCGGTTGTGATACCTCCTTCTCATAGATTTACATCCATAAATGTGCTGCAACTGTGCAAAATCATCATATTAGCGAGAAGCTTATGAGGATGGGTTTTGTCCAGTATTCTTTTCTTTCTACTCAAGGAGTAATTTTTATCTATACCAGAATATTCACCTTGCAGTGTTTCTGTCACTAGAGGGAGCTCTAATCCTGCAAGAAACTCTATCTGCAGTATCTAGGTGCAGCAGGGGCAGATCACTTTATTCTGTTGCCTATGCTGAGAAGAACACTCTGTTTAACTTTTTTCTACTCATGTTCATTGCTGATTTCGGATGAAGATGTGTTGTCTATCCCACTATCGATCTGCCAGTAAGGTTTACTATTAAAGGCAGAGAGCTGCACTGCATAAATGCTCAATTAAGATTATAGTTTGACCTGTTTAGTACTATTAATCTAACTATCTGACTAGTTGTTTCTTAAAACGAAGGCAGCTACAGTTTTAGGAGCACAAAAGATAGAATAGTTTACGTAATCTACAAATATGCCTGTTTTTTTCATGTTTAGCTTAATTCATTATAGGTAAAAGATTTTGTTTTAGATTACTTGATCCTTTGGTGGTCAGGCATATAATGGCAGACATGGTTAATTTGTTTCTACTGTTATTTAGAGGATATTTAGACTAATATTTCTTGACAGTTTGATCTGTTTAGCCCAACCCTAGTTAGGGGATTTGTTACTTGGGGCATTTTTACTCCATTTAAAGGGCCTTACATTAATAGCATAGACTTTCAAATTATATGGCACTTTGCCAGTTATTATGATTGTACCTTGATAAAGGGTAATGTTCATATTTTAAAACTAATATGATTAGTTAGGGTGGCTGGAGAAGAAAGGGAAAGTTGTAGGGTGGGATGCAAATCGTGAAGTGTAGTAATGAGGGTAGGGGGTGGGCTGGGTTTGAGGTTTTGTGGAGTTAAAATATAATAGTTGTTTGTTTTGGATTTCTGGGGTATGGAAGGAGGAAGTGGGAGGATGGGTTCACACAGAGATGACTCAACTTGAGAGCTGAGCAATGTTTGTCCCATAGTTTACTAAATGGTTTGACCCGATTATTCTAAATCCCAATGACTATGGTGTTGAAATTAGTTGCTTAGAATGTTAAAGGGGCCCAAAGCAAAGTCAAACAATATCAAGTTTTAAAACATCTGAATCTTTTGAAAGCAGATATTATCTTTGTACAAGAATCCCATTTACTTAATTCTGAAGCAGGTAGATTATGTAGACAGCAAATTGGTCAATACTTCTCTACAGAAGGTAATACTCAAAGTCGAGGGGTTATGATCTTGTTACACAGATCCATCCAATTTTCACCCACTCAAGTTATTGCAGATCCTGAAGGCTGTTATGTAATAGTGAAGGGGAAATGATATACTGGAGAAATTTTATTAGGAAGTGTGTATGGACACAACGCTGATTCACCGTGGTTTTTTATGTATCCCCTTAATGTTTTAACCCCCTTTTTGTCGACTCCCATTATTATAGGGGGTGATCTAAACCTCATATTTGATCCAAATATGGACCACTCAGGAAACCTCCGTAAAGGGCTTTCCCCAGCACAAAGGGCACTAAGGGACTTTCTGGATCATACTGGTCTATGCGCTATCTGGTGCATCCTTCACCCCTCGGATAAAGAATTTACCTTTACTTCCCAGGTCCATAAATCTTCTTCCCATATTGATTATCTACTTATTTCCCAATCTCTTACCCACGGGGTGCTAGATTCCTCCATACACCCAGGCCCACCCTCTGATCACTCCCTGGTTTCATGTTTGATCTCCTTTATGTTTCTCCCTGTTAAAGGAGGGCATTGGAAGATTAATAATCAAATCCTAAAATACCCTGAATCTGTTAATTACATTTCTGAACAAATCACACTATTTACTGATATTAACTTTAGTTTGATGGGTAAACCAGACATTGAATGGTGTGCCCTGAAAGCTTATTTATGAGGCTTGTTCATTGGGCTAGCTGTCAAAAAAAAAGCAGGGAGAGCAGCTTAGGTTCTTATTGTTCCAAATTTGTGAGAGAGAACACATGCTATCTTCTTTACCGTTAGACCTATTTAGGCAAGACCTAGTGAAATTAAAAGATTCTTACTTGAATTTATTAAGGGAGAAAGCAGAATTCGCCATCTTGAAAATCAATGCATCTTACTCAGATCAAGGTGAAAACACGGCTCGTCTGTTTGCCCTTAAACTTAAGCAACAGGAATCACAAAAATTAATCGCAGCTGTTTACTCTCAAGATGGGGATGTATTAAAGCTATCCCCAATGGACATAGCCTCTGAATTTAAAGACTACTATAATAAGTTATATGGTCTTATGGAGGATCCTCCCTCCATACCCCAATTAGATTCTTATTTAGAAAACTCCCATTTGCCCTCACTTTTGGATTCCCAGAAATTATCCCTAAGGTTCCCCTTTTTAATAACAGAATTAATCAGAGTAAAGATCTCCTTTCGGACAAGATACCAGGTCCAGATGAGTTTTCATCCAATTTTTGTAAAGCATTTGCCTCACAACTAGCACAGATTCTCCTATCACTATTTAACACATCCTCTCTGATCGAGATTCAGATAAATCTCTATTTGAAGCCTTAATTACACTATTGCCTAAAGAAGGTAAACCCCCGATAGAGTATCAAGTTATAGACCAATCTCACTTCTTAATCAGGACATAAAGATTTTATCGAAACTTTTAGCAGATCGGTTGGGCTCTATTCTTCCACATATTATAGAATCTGAGCAGGTTGGTTTTATGAAGGGTAGGTCCTTCGTAGATCATCTCCATACTCTTTCGCATGTCTTCTGGGCTTCTAGGGATGCAGAATATCCTGCCGTTTTGGTTTCCCTGGATGCTGAGAAGGCACTTGATAGGATTAATTGGAACTTTTTACTACGATCACTACATGCATTTGGATTTCCCCCTGAATTCTTAGAATGGGTGAGTGCACTTTACAAAACCCCATTGGCTTGAGTTGTCTGCAATGGGGTAGTGTCAGAACCCTTTTTATTACATGCTGGCACTAGATAAGGCTATCCTCTATCCCCCCTTCTTTTTAATATTTATTTAGAATCCCTAATACAAAGGCTAACAGCCAGCCACGAGGTGCTGGGTATATCTATTCAATATCAAATAGTCAAAGTTTAGACATATGCAGATGATTTGCTCCTTCAATTGTCCCACCCAATTACCTCTATTCCAGCTATGCTTTCAATCCTTAAAGAATTTAGTACCATGTCCTATTATAAATTAAATATAGAAAAAATGGTAGTGTTCCCTCTGCATCACAAGGTGTTGAAACATATTATCTCAGCTGTAGGATTCACTTGGCGGTCTGACTCCCTGAGATACCTGGGAATTGCTCTTACTAGAGACCCAAACAGACTTATAAAATTGAATTTGGACCCGTTAATGTCCACCATTAGTCAGGATCTTAAAAGATGGTCCCTACTTCCTATTTCTCTTTGGGGGAAAATTAATATAATTAAAATAAATGTTTTTCCATGGTTATTTTATCCGATTAATCTCCTGAATATATGGCTTCCTCTAGCCTGGTTTAAAAAGATTCACAAAATTGTCACTGATTTTATTTGGGTGGATAAAAGACCCTGAATAGTGTATTATAAACTCGTTGCACCAAAGTTAAGAGGTGGGTTAAGGTTATCGCATATGGGTGTATATTATTGGGCGAGCCAGGCAAACAAGTACCTGAGATGGTTATCGGTAGACAATCCCCTAACTCCTCAATCTTTCACACCTATATGGCTTAAAATAGAGCACACAATTATACAAGCACAAGGATTATCCCCTTCGGTGCTTTTACATACCACTTTAAAGTCCCTTCCCTCGTCTATAAAATGCAGTCCTATTGCATTATCTGTCAGAGTCCATTCTCAACTTTGCTCCTTCCTTAAATATAAATACACTACAGATCCATCTCAGTCTTGGTGGGGGGACCCTAATCTTAAAATAGATGGTAAACCTCTTCAGTTGAGATGGATTTTCCAGTTAGGGGACTGTCCTCTTACCTTCTTCATGAAAGATGACAGAGTATGGCTTTCCTCACAAGAAATCCTGAGTAAAGCCCATATCCCAAACTCTGCTATTTTAAAGTATTTCAATTGTGCCACTTAATCTTGAAAGCTTTCGGACCTGTCTCACCTCAACCTCCAAAATGTTCCCCTCAAGAGAATTAGGCCTCTTGGAAGGACTCTCACAAGCTGTATCTAAAATGTATAGGGTTATCTATGACTGGCTATGGCCCGATAGTTTCGGTCCAGCACATTATTTGTCCCCCCTTTTCCTAATTAGGATATCATATGGCCCTCTCTATGGTTTAATTGTCATAAGTTTGTTATAAAAGGCAGGCTTCGAGTAATGCAATTCAAAATTTTACATAATCTCTATTACTCCCCCCAAAAGCTGGCTAAACTGGGACTACTCCCATCCTCCACGTGTACTCGATGCCTTCAGGATGAAGGTAATTTATGGCATATTTTTTGGACATGTCCCAAAGTAGCCTCCCTGTGGAATAGCATCAAGCAAAATGTCGACCCTCATTAGGTTTAACAGAACTATTTACAGTGGAAATCTGTGTGCTAGGGGATTTTGCCACCATTCCTGCTTTAAATCGCAAGTATTACATAGCTCTCATTGCCATGTCAGTTAAAAAACTGGTGTTGAGACACTGGAAGGATATGACAGAAATTACTTACACTGAGCGGCTGCAAGAACTTCTAGCAAATCTCAGAACAGAGAATACCATAGCTAGTCTGCACAATAAATCTAGGAAATTCAATAAAATATGGGGCCCTTTATTAGCACTGTATTCTCTCCAATAGGTTATGGGTATTAACTCTTTTGTAGGTTGATTTCGGCTAAGTAGTTGTACTCTGTGTGAATGGGTGGGTAAGGGAAAGGAGGGAAGGGGGAGGAGGTGGGAGAGAGAGAGTTGATCTGTTCCATCATTGTGTACTACTCTATTCTTTTTGGTGTATAATGGATCTTCTCTCTGTAATTGTAAAAGATGAATAAACTTTGAATTGAAAAAAAAAAGAAGGCACTGTTCCAGAGTTGGGTGCATTTTGGTTTTGTATGTGTTTCAGTTTTTAGGTGAAAGTCATTACACGTAGGTCTAATTTTATGCAGCTCACCATAATTCTTTACTTACTGACCATTGGGGAAGGCCAATTGCTGGCTGATGTGGAGGTAGAGGCTGATAGGTGGCTGTGGGATCTGATTACCAGTTGTGAAGGGGAAAGCCTGATTACTGACTGTGGTGTTCAATTACCACAGTAGCTGTGGTTGGTTTCTGGTTGTGGGTGGCTGATAAGTTACAGTGGTGGGATAATTATTGGCTGTGGGAGGCTGGAGCTGAATAGTCATTAGATCCACACAGACATCATGGTGAGCCATGACCTTCCTACAGGATTCAACACTGGTGGCGAAAGCAGGTGCTCCAGTTGCCAGTGACAAGTGCTGAGAGAAAGAGGTGTGGAGTAATGCTCCATCCTGCCTGCTATAGGCCAACTGGGTACATGCCATCTGATGAGGACTATCACTGCATACCATAATAGGGTTCAGGAGGACCAGTTTCATATGGCTATGAGTGAGGTCAATTCTGTACCTGATTCACCGTACAAGATGTGCTGCAATAGTGGATTGCTGTATCTACCCAACACCATATCTGCCTTGCTTTGTAGTTTGATCATGGCATTCCTAAGCTGGTGGCGGTTTTGCTTTCAAGGCTCAATCCTGTGTCTCTTGCATGGCAATGTGCACAGCATTACAAGAATGAGCCTTAGGGTCTACTATTCTCTAGAATGGGTCCATTCACTAGCCCTACTTTTGACACCAGTGCACCTCTGTATGGGAAAGTCTATCTTTTTTATTTTATTTTCCTATACTGTGCTTGCTTACCTAGCACCAGGGAGGGATGCACTTCACTGCTTGGCTAATATTTGTTTTCTTTCTTTTGTAGGCTTACAGTGCCCTTTCTCTTGATCAGATAACCGGCAGAACTATGGAACAGAAGCCCCCCACTAACAGCACCAAGGAACATTGCACCCCATTGGTAGCACCAAAGAGCACAACAGCCCACCAGCAGTATCAGTAGCAGTGCCTCCCCATTAGCTGCACTAGGGCGCCCTACACCCCATTAGTATCACCTGGAGTGCTGCATAGCATCGGCAGCAATAGGACGTGATCCACCCACTTGCTTAACTATCATTAATTTTCCTTCTTTTGCAGGTTTGAAATTTCCATTTCCTTTATATGATAAGTAGCAGCATCACAAAGCAGTAGATTCAAGAGTCAGCACCAAGAAGACGCATACCCCACTAGCACCACCAGAGAGTTGCACACCCTACTGGCAACAGAAAGAGCAACAGCAGAACTGGAAGCAGCACACACCACCAGCAACACTGCAGAGTATTGCACGCCATAGACAGCATGAAAGAGGACCTTCCCAGCAGCACCAAGGAGCAGAACACCCCTCTGGAGTCCCAGTAAGCAGTGCACCCAAGGCATATTCTTTTGTACTTCACATTGTGACTGTAGAAGGATTAATTGTAGAAATACAGTTACAAGTAAGAAATAGACATTTTTTGCACTAGCTACTATTTTGAAGGGTACTTTTGGGGAATTTTCACACTGCATGATATATATAGGATAGTGTATGGAAAATGATACACAACAAGGCTATTCTTCCTCCGAGTGGATACCATGAAAACTAATGACCTCGAGAGTGAAGGGGGAAGATTGGGCATGTTGTGTACTGTTCTATATAGTGTATGGAGGATCACAATCATGTCAGCCTTCATGAAAACAATACAGGCCAGAATTACTTACTTTTACTTTGGTTCACTGTCCATACTGGAACACAACCATGTGTGCAACTTTTCACCAGCTACTGACCAATGAGGTCACTTGTATTATGCTATCCTCACTAATGCAGAATGAAGTCATTCTGCGTTAATGATGATGACATCACTACTGCAGCAGAATTACTTTCTAAAGTTATGGATTTCCATACACAATCGCATTCCACCATACATTGTTAACTTCTTAATGTTGTGAACTGTTACTTTTTGTATCAAAATAGAAGTCCTTTTACTTTTTGCAGACTAGCAGATTTTGTACCTGATAGTACTAGGTGCAATGTTTAAAACAGCACTCATCATCCTTGTCAGCATTATGACCTAATTGACATCACAGCTGGCCAACAGGAGCCACTCACATTCTGGCAGATGTGCCACAATAAATGAGGTCACAATGCTGAGAGGTTTGAAGCAGTACTATACAGCATAATTTACATCAGCTCCTAGGAAAGAGTACTGCTCTACATATCACACTGATATCCATCAGGAAGAAAACCAAATTAGCAAAACAGAAAAGAAAAATATGTAAGAAACAAAACACAACTACTGGCTACTCATAAAACATGTTTGCCTACTTTTTAAAGAATATGATATTTTATTGCTTTTAAATTGAACTCATTACAAACATGTTGTGATAAAAGAAAAATCAAATATTGAAGGTATAAAACAATTATATACAGTATTTGTATGTATTACAAAATATAGTTCATATATTTTTACTTAACAGTTACCCCTGAGGTTTTTCACATGATTTTTTATTTATTTATTTTTGGTCCTACTATACTCTTTAAATCAATTAGTTACTGGTGCTTAACGACAATTGGAATGATTAAAAAGTGAATGACACATCAGGTACACTATATTTGAAGCCCATTTAATTTATTTTTATTTTATTTATTTATTTGTTAACCCGTTGGGTACATTGATCCCAGGGACCATTTTCAGGTACAACCCGGGCCATAAAAATGGCAATACAAGGCAAAAAGAAAATATCTGTAACAGATTAAAATGCTAGCTAATGAACAGTATTTCATATTTTTGTTTGAAGGCTAATTTGCATTTTTCACAATTTTGAAGGGTATTCAAGGATAAATAGTGAATCATTTGAAGGGATAAATAATGGTGTTAGAGGTACAATTAAACCTAATTTGAAGTAAATCTGAGGATGATCTAAATACTTCAGCAAATAAATCAATAACTGAGCAGTTTTAAAGTAACTGAAGAGTCCCTGAAATGAATTTGAAAGCCTTCTTTTTAGGTGTAGATTGCACATAATTTCAAACTTGTATGTGTGTGTAGCGAGGGAACAAGGAGGGGAAATATTGTTTCATGAATGGTTTTATTGAAGAGAGTTATAGTTTTCTAGGGCCTAAATGAAGACTTTTAATGAGGGGGAAAATATCTGGACTTTGAATTATTTTTAAGAGGGTATAGAAAGGTCCAAGAGGTTGATGTTAGGATTTTAGTTTTGGAAGTACGACTGACTGGTCCATTTATCATCGGGTTATTCCAGGATATAGCACAACTAAGGACCAAACAGATTACTTGAATACTTCAGCCCATTTTATATTGTAAATTCCCCTGACTGTCACAAAATATTTATTTATTTATGTCGTTTTTTGTTTACATGGTAGAGTTCACTAAGCAAGTAAATCCCTGTTTACAAGTATAACCCAGGACAATACAAGGTAGCACAATTTTTTTTATTAAAACGCACTTTATTTAAAGTGTATACATGTATTTCAAACACAGGGAACATCATGCACCAGTAGCTCTGGGAAACAATGAATGCATGAAAACAAAGGATAATGAACAGAATACAGTTATATGTAACAAAAGGGGTAGGGCTTCACAGGAGCACAAACCCAATATTATGCCTAGGCAGAATAACCCATAGGTGAGATATGTCCCATTTAAACATGCAAATGAGAGTAAAAGAAAACCTTCCTGGGTAATTCTCCCGCTGTACTAGAAAGCCTTAAATACACATTACCAGTTAACATACTGTCCAAAGACATAACCTCTGTTCCAGGATGGAAGAGGGATACATAGACATTAGCATCGCCAGGAGCAAATGGAGAGACCCTTTAAGTGTTTCCAAAGTGCTCCTTTGAAGAACCCAGGTGAGGGAAGACTGCAAATGCCAAGAGGGAGGGAGTTCCAAAACTTCAGGGCAAAGATAGAGAATGCCTGTTCTCCCATCTTGGTGGAGTGTTTGAGAACATGGAGGTGGGATTCAGCCGAGGTCCTGAGCAAGTAAGATCGGTGAGACATATATGGGAGTGTAAAAAGAGGGGTGAAAGAAGGTCTTAAAAACTTGTCTATAAAGCATTCTAGGGAGTAAGATTGGGAAGCTGCTGGAGAGAGACAACCCAGCGAACAATGGTAAGTTTGCTGAAGGGTAGCCATCGAGAAGTGGCAGGTGTTATTCTAGGTCACCTCCAACTCATGCAGTGTAACTTTGGAGGCCTGAGAGAAGACAAGCTGGCCATACTGTAGTCTGGGGAGGAGGATATTCTGGGAGGTGGCTAGTCTAGCTTTTGGAATCAGGGATCACTTAGCTCAGTAAGCAAGTCCATGTCTGGAACTAACTGGTTTACAAGCTTAGAACATGTGAAGAGAGAAGCTGAGGACAGGATGTAACATCAAATATTTAAAATCTAAAGTTTTGGAGAGAGGGAAGCTGTCCAAGCAATGAAATTAAAGGGGTTCTTCACAGGATTTAAGTCGAATCTGGGATCCAAATAGCTTGGCTCAGGTCTTTGAGGACTTTAGCGCAAGATTATTTTTAATGAGTCATGTCTGAACTTGTGAGAAGTCCTGCTGAAGTTAGGCACTGATTTAGGAAATGGAGGGAGAGCTAAGGTATAAAACAGTATTGTCTGCATACATGATTAAGGGGCAGAGGGATGGGTTGGAGGGGAAGTCATTGACAATGATTGAGAAAACAGGGGGCCAAGTATAAATCCCTGTGGAACTCATGTTTGATGGGAGTTAAGGAAGAGACAGCGTTGTTAAATTAGAATACTTCTGTCTGTCAGCAAGATAGCTCTAGAACCAGGAGGCTGTATGGTGGGACAGGCCAATTGAGGGTAGGAGTGCTTGACAGAGTCAAAAGCTTTGGATAGATTGAGGAGGATGGCTCCAGTAAAGGAGCCATTATCCATGGCAAGCTTAATGTCTTTGGTCAGCCAGAATGGTGCAGTGGTGGTGCTGTGTTTCTTCTGAAAACCATGCTGCTTAGGTGTAAGACAATGTTTGGGTCAGATAGAATCCAGTATGCTGGAAGGCAGCAACCTGTTCAAGCAGCTTGCTCAGGGTTCGAAGAAGTGCTATCAGTCTGTATTTGCTGGACAAAAAGGGATTCCCTTTTTATGTTTGCTTGCATGTGTAGCGCACAAGAAAAATATTGAGACAGTAGAGCATTGCAGAGGTGTGACAGTGTTATGGCCAATGCAGCAGATGCTTTAATGGGCGCGTCCCTCAGTCACCAACTAATGCTGAAGCTGCAGATGATGGCAGTTTCAGAGCGAGCGCTGCACTTGAAAGAAATCTGCCACTGCAATCAGGAGCAGTTTCTTCATTGCAGAATCAGCTCCCCCACCCTCCCAATCAGGTAACCAGCAGGACAACAAATTTAAATGTCAGCTTCCTCTTATTGCTGCTGCCCACCCCGCACCCTTCATTCCCCGTCACACTGGCATATAATGAAACTCTTGCACTGCTGCTGCCTGCCCCACAGCCTCCATTCCCTGCACTGGCATAACACCCTCCCACTGCTGCTGCCCACCCCACACCCTCTGTTCTCCATCGTACTGGCATAAAATCCTCCCACTCTCTCCCACTGTGGCTGCCACCCTGCACCCTCCATTCTCCATCACACCGGCATACAACCCTCCCACTCCATCCCACTTCTGCTGCCCACCCCCGCACTTTCCATTATCCATCACACCTGCTTAAAACCCTCCCACTCCCTCCCACTGTTGCTGCCCATCCTGCATCCTTCATTCCCATTGCACCAGAATACAACTCTCCCACTCCCTCCCGCTGCTGCTGCCTGCCCCACACCCTCCATTCTCCATCGCACCAGCATACAACTCTCCCACTCTCTTCAACTGGTGCTGCCCACCCTTCATCCTCCATTCTCTGTTGCACCGGCATAAAACCCTCCCACTGCTGCTGCCCACCCTACACCCTCTGTTCTCCATCCCTTGCTGACATCCGGGTGCTCGGTCCCTGTGTCACCATGTCTCCCCCTTCCCCCATTCATGTGGCACACTGGAAGCCCAACCCAGTGTGCCCAAAAAATACTGATTTGATGTTTCTGACACCAGGATGCCCACTTCCAGTGTCAGATGCACTGTCCCCCCACATCCCTATGTTCTCAGCTGACCTTGGGGTACCCAATCCCTGGGTCAGCATTGATCCCCCTTCCAGTACTCTGGCACACTGGGATCTCACCCCAGTGTGCCAAAATCCATTTTGTTAATAGTTCACCTGTAAAAGAAACAGTCTCCAACATCTTTTTTAAACCTGAAAAAAAAAAGAAAATGGTCTGTCATCGTTCCCCACACACACCTCCCCAACCCCCACCCTCCTCTACACACCTGCCTCCTTCTACCCACTCACCCATACTTACCTCTGTAGGTTGGGAACAGAAATCTTATGTGGACCAGGAATATGTCGCACTCTTCAAAGACAAACCAGGAACTGAAGAAATGATGGTAAGCCCTATAATGGAAGTCAATGGCGGTTTTCAACTTAGGATGATACAGCCAATTTTTTGTGGTTTTGGTCTCAAATTTTCAACATGGGGTTCTTGGACCCCACCTCATGAACACTGGCACTGTCATTTCGTTTCTCAGTCTCAAAAGGTGATTTTGTGGTCGCTGCCCAGATTCACCTTTTGGGACCAATTAATAAAATGACAGTGCCACTGTTCAGGAGGTGGGGTCCCAAAAAGCTCTTCTTGCAAATTTGGTGAAAACATTTCAAAAAATGACTGCATTATGAGCATCAGTTGCTCAGTTTCTACACACACTTGTAATTTCATCAATTTGTAATATTTTCACTCCAAATTTCCAACATTGCCATTTTTTCACACCCCCTTATGAGCAGTATAGCTGAAATTTTTTCATCCTTCCCAAAATGTGTTTTTGCACCTGTGGCGCAGAATGGTATGGTCGCTGAATGAAATCAACTTTCAGGACAGATTAACTAAATCACAGTGCCACTGTTCATGAGGGGAGGTCCCAAAAAGGCAATGTTGAAAATTTAGTGAAAACATTTCCAAAAATGACTGTGTTACAAGTGTACATTGCACACTTTCTACACACACTCGTAACTTCACCAATTTTTTGTATTTTAACTCCAGATTTTCATCATTGCCAGTTTTTCACAATTCCTCATGAACAGTACAGTTGTCATTTTTCACATCCTGCCCAAAATGTGTTTTTGCACCTATGGCACCAAATGGCACACTCACTGTTCAAAATCACCTTTTAGGATTGAGTAACGAAATGATACTGTCACTGTTCATGAGGTGGGGTCCAAAAAAACCTGTGTTGAAAATATGGAGTGAAAATACCAACAAACACCTGGGGAATTAGGGTTCCAACTATAACGCCATTTGTGCAGAGACTGGACAGATATTGGGGGCTACTTGGGGTCGTCAGTCGTAATGCTCATGCCATTCCACCCCAACCCCCACCCCCACCCTGCAGCCATTGACAGGCATCAAAGTGTGCCATGCGGACTTCGACCCTAACGTTCACCCCTTTCTCCTGTACTGCACCCATCTCAGCTTATTTTCTTATGGAATGGGATGAGCGTAAGGGTCGAAGACCTCAAGGCACACTGCGACACCTGTCGGTGTCTACAGGGTGGGGTGAGGTGGAATGGCATGAGCGTTATGGCCAACGACCCAAAGACACACCACCACTGCCTGTCAGTCTCTGCAGGGTGGGGGTGGGGGTTGGCATTACTTCAATACTTCACTACCATTCCTATTATGAATCTCTCTAACTCCTGCACTATCAATGCCAATACCAGCAAGCAAACATTCAGCATTGACAAATGCTTGTTAAAGACCAGGGTGACTTTGCCAATCTTCTAATCTTCAGGGACTACACCAGAGACAAGGATAAATTAAAAATGTATGAAATTGTCAATGCCAGTATGGATGTACCGTGATTGCAAGAGTCTGGAATAGATCCTGTCATGGCCAGTGCTGCCACCATTTGGTAGGTTCTCCAAATACGGAAGCAGAACCCAGAAGGAGTAAAAGTCATTGCACTATTGTGCTTACAGAATGCATGTATTTCCTTCTAAATGAAAAATATTGCTCCCAAATAATGTCCGATTAAATTAGTAGACCCACTGTACTTTTAACTTTTTAAAACTTCCAATTTAATGCATAACTATTGTAATTTAAAGACAATGTTATGTTTATTTAGATTAATCATTTTCCTTTTCTGCCAGGGAAAACATGTTCAGGTAGGAGCACCTCTTTTCCAAGTGTGCTGTGAGGCAGCAATAGTATAGTTACAAATCTGTGTAGCAAACAAGACTTTAATACATTAATAAACATATGAAACAGTTGAAGATATTCAAAAATAGGCAATCAAAACTAAAGATCCCTAAAAAAAATCTAAAGCTATTTGCAAACATATAAGTAAGTTATAAACCGTCATTTTAAATGTGCAGTATCAGATGAGTTCATTAGATTTATTGCACAATGAAGGCATGTTTTCCAAGCCTGGGGGTTCACAATAGGCAACTACCTTTTATCAAAGTTGGATTTCTTCTGCAAAGCATAACCCTGGAATCTCAGAATGTAGCAATAGGTTTGTGTATTTAACAAGGTTGTCAAACATAATGACGTTAGTGGAGCTGCAGAATATTTGGGTCTGGGGAATTTAGTTCGGTATAGTCAGAGGACCTCAACTGTGTACATAATATTATGCAGTGACCAGTAAATAAGGGAATGCACTCTCAGAAATAACCAGTGTGTCACAGCTGTTACATACACTCACAAGTCCAAAAAGCATGTATCATTTCTTTTGCCCTAGGGCAGGGGTTCTCAAATGGTGAGGCCAGCCTCCTTGGGGAGGCCCCAACCTGTTCCAGGGGAGGCTCAGGCAAGTCTAAAAAAGTACTGTATTTAAATTGAGTTTTATATATTTTGTGTGAAGAGATGATGCAAACTGAAAGAAGATAAAAGTAGGTGAATTTAATGTATTTATTTACTAATAGGTGACAAGAAAAGGCGAATGAAATGCTAATTTCAGGTGTACCCAGGAAAGGGTAGGGAGTGAATACATTTCAAAAGACAACTGTAAAACAGATCAAGAAATACACAATAACCAATAGTGTAAACAAATATGAACAATGAACTAATAATGAGTGGTGGTAATTGATCAATTTTTAGCCTGATGGCAGAACAGCCCAAATACAAGGGTTGAGCATAGAAGTGCTAACAGCAATAGCAGGAAAGAGCAAAGTAATGCCTGAGAAATTGCTTAGGAGCAGGGAAAGATGGGAGAGGCAAAGTATAGGAAGGTTATTTCACATAGAGAGGAAACAGAGAAAGTAGTCTCACCCATGAAGGTACTGAAACAAGGGGTAACAATGGTTCAAGAATGAAATCAGCAGAGTATGTAGGATGGCCAGTGTGTGTGTGTGTGTATTGGGGGGGGGGTTGTTACAATAAGCTGAATAATATTTATTTTTTATTATTCAGATAACACCTTTGAGCACAGGAGCTCTATTTCAAAGGTTCCATGTCCGTATGAGACAAAGAACTGAATGTGAGCCAACTACTCAAAGTGCTTTTAATTTATTCATGGGGTATTGCGCAAAGTACAGTATGTTGTTTTTCTTTGGGGAGGCCCAAGATTATTTCAATTTTTGGGGGGAGACTCAAAATCTTTTCCATGGATTTGGGGAGGCTCACTGTGACAAAGTCTGAGAACTATTGCCCTAGGGCATGTCATTTGATCACTGTAGAATCATTCAGTGGATACATAGGTCCAACTGAGCCCAGAAACACATAAAGGTAGTCTTGTGTCATTCTCCTGGCACAGCCAGATATTCTGCCTATGTGTCTCATCCCACGTCCATGCTGCAAACTTACCTGTGAAGATATCCACATTGTCCATTGGGTGCCCCACACAGTATCTGTCCCACTACCACTGTATGAACCTTGGTGACAGTAAGGCTAGCATGCTAAGCTACATTGCATCGGGGGCACAAGCAGTACTTTTGTGTTAGTCATCTGGCACAAGCAGATATTCTACCCATGTCTCCAACCCCTTGCCCTTGCTGCAAATGTGCCTATGAGGACATACCCATTGTCCATTGGGTGCCAGTTGTCCGAGCACTGCTCTATAAACCTTGGCAGCTGCATCTCATCAGAGGCCACCATACATAGCACCAGAGCCATGTGGTAGGTATGGTGATTCATTAATATGCTGCAAGGCAGCAAATATAGTGAAATAGTCAACTGTTTAGAAATGTTTCATAATAACCTGCCCACCACCATACAGCAACATCTGGCTCTGCCTGTAACACCCAGTGCATTATCAGTACTGGCCTCCTCAGTCTCACAGCTGTTTGGCCCCATGTACTCAAGTGCCATAGAAAAAGTGGTCACTATCACTGCTGCTCCCTCTGTGAATCCCTAGCAGAGCAAAAGGAAATCATTGGATTTTTACATAGT
Source organism: Neoceratodus forsteri (assembly GCA_016271365.2). NCBI lineage: Eukaryota > Metazoa > Chordata > Ceratodontiformes > Ceratodontidae > Neoceratodus > Neoceratodus forsteri. Next base: position 271,381,224 of record CM028130.1, on the reverse strand, counting down.
GTCTTGTAAGCAAATTGCATCTCAACATGAACTGCAGTGCAGTGCAGGGAAGGAATTGAATGTTGCTGACATCAGGCACTCAAGGGCAACCTTTGACCGGCCCCCTTCTACTGGTCCCCCCAGCCCCATCACCCCAACATTTACCAGAGCTTACCTCGATGGCACAGAGGTGCCCAGCTGGCCAGGTGGTGCACAGCCTGCAGAGGACCAGTGCCATCCTGCCAGTCCACACCATTTTCTGCCAGTTTTCTCCCTTTCCTGTTACGGCCAAATGTCTGCATGTGGAGGTATGTGCATGCTGTGGTTCCCACAATGCCCTCCCTTTCTGCCACTTCCCATCCTGCACTACCCCCACACCTCCACCTGAGGGCAGCCATTCGATGGGAGCAACTGGATCCCTCCCCAGGAGAGGAGAGCTGCCTTTCAGCTGCTCAGTCTAGCACCAACCCCCCCCAGATGATCCCTGATGACCCAGGGTAGCCAGTGTGGTGTGGCATCCAGCCCCTCAACCCTCAGTGCCACTGGGCCGGCCTACTCAAGGGCAATCTAAAAGTACAGAGGTAGACTACAGACAGATTATGGAAAGTTTAAGCAAAGGGAGGTTAAGTGATTTGCTTAGAATCACAGAGCAAGTAAGGGGCAGTGATGGGATTCAAACATGGAACACCAGAATCCAAGCTATATGCTTAACCACTATTATAAACTATAGTACCTCCATTATGGAGACTCTTCTAGAATGATGTGGATACTGAGGAAGGCAGCTATGACTGTTATTCAGACATACAATACAAAACATTACAGGTTCTTGTTTTTTGCTCCTTCATCTCCTGATGCCTCTTTAGCCAGTATACCTGCCAGACCCATCTGAAGCCTTCTGTGTTGCTTACCCCTTCTCTCCCAAGGAGTTACCTTTTCAGGCATCTACTATTCCCCATCTGACAACACGTTATCGAGAGAAAGTGAGCAGTCAGCTCAGTGTTGCCTTAGAGTACTGGCATTATTTTATGTGCTGCAGTTATTTTTTTTTCTACCCTGCCTCCTTGGAATGCTAACAACTGGGCTCAGTTGAGAGCATGTGCACAAAACTGCATGCCAGTGCTCTGTACCCCATCAGTGTGCACCCTCTGTGATTTAGAATTCCTGCTGCATTGTCACCTGTGGTCCCCTAGGGGGCAGTACCACAGTGGAGTCTGGATCCCTACCTTCCCAGAAGAGGAAAGCATCAATCCCCCCAGCCTGCCCCAGTGCCTAAGCCCATGCCGGAACCCAGGTCATAGGCTTTGGGATGGGCAGGAAAAATTTTACAGTTTCTGCTTTCATGGCACCTTTCATAAGACTCAGAATACATTGCAAAATACTTCATAGGATCAGCAAGAAAATTAAATTCAACTAGCAGAGTCATTGATGGTACAAAAATAAAACATTTATAAACCATGAGCCAAAAATAGTAGAGAGAGAGAGTATTGATGTGATTAGAAAACTGGATGGACGTCAGTGAGACACAGAAAGACAGAAAGACATACAGACAGGCAGACAGACAGAGGTAGACTGAGATGGAGAGAGAGAGAGAGAGAGAGTGCATGAGTGTGTTACTATTCCAGACAAAAATGACTGCAATAGAGAACCTTGGTACAGAGAATAAAGATGTGGAGGAGGAGAGATGGGAGCAGTTCAGGAGGAGCATACTAAAAAGTGGGTGGTCAGAACTGCTTATACCCAGAGGCAAACCTATACAATGCCTCAGCCTAGATCAGAGAGAAACAAATGCCTTCTTGAAGATATTTCAGTTAACCTAACTGGCAATTTATAATACAGAATAATCCACAAATATTCAAGAATAATCCAATTTATAGACAGATATTTATCCATGAGTATAAAAGCAGAAAAGGGTCAGGATGTGCAAATTTTAGAATTCTGAGAGGTGCAGACCAAACAACTATACAGTGCAATCCACTCACTAGTAAAACAAGATGTCAAACTTTATATATATATATATATATATATATATATATATATTTTTTTTTTTTTTTTTCAAAACACTTTGCAGCCTGGCTTCTCTTTACATATTAAGTAAAGGAACCTGTTTGATATCCTTAAAATGTCAACAAGCCTACTTTCTTTTAAATTAATACTATTCTGCTGACTAAATTGTGTGAGTGTGTGTGTGTGTGCGTGTGTGTGGTGTCTAAATGCAATGTTTCATCCCAGATAAAAAAGTGAGAGGTGCTGACTCCCCCAATGCCCAGGATCTGCTGCCTATGGAAAGAAATACATAGGATAGTAAAAGGAGACAATGTCAGAGAAATAGGCATAGGCAGAATGATGGAGAAGACAAAGAACACAATTTTTGATTGGATTCTGGAAGTGATGGGGACTCAATGGAAGTCATAGAGAAATTGAGTATTGTCATCATGCTTCTTGGTGCATGTGTAGGTTGTTAGGAGCATACTGGGCAGATTGAACTCTGGGCACTTGAGACTTAGGTTGACCAAACAGAAGGGTACTGCAGAAATGGAGGCATGAGCACACTAAATCATTTAAGAGGATCGCCACAGAGAAGGAATCAAAACATTAATGAACACATGAGATGTAATACAAGTGATAATATGCAAACTTAAAAACACTGAAGTTAGAAGAAATCAAGCAGAGTTACAGATCAAGTATAGCTCTGAGGATTCATGCAAAGGTAAGGTCAGAGTTGAGAATGGAGATGTAGATGAAGATTCCAAAATGGAAATAAGGGTGCTCTTCAGGCCCAGGAGGAGGATCTCAGTCTTTGTCAAATAGAGCTGTGGAAAGTTTATTTGGAGCCAAACATTAATGAGAGCAATGCTGTGGATGATAAAGAGAGAATGGAGAGGGTTGAGGTGAGTCAAAAGAGATGTAGTGCTTGCAGTAATTCAACAGAATGAGTTATTGAGGTAAAAGGAGGTACTTGATTGCCTACAAGGGGAGAAGAGAGATGGAGAAGTGACCAGGACCAAGAACAGAGCCCCAAGGAGCAACATATAGAAAAGGACAAGGAGAGGAGATTCAGTTAGAAGCAGAGAATTTGATTATTTATTTATTTATTGAAAACTGGTAATCAGGAAAGGAACATTGAGCCAAAGCTCATTCCCAGGTGCAACCCAGTGGAAAGGGGGATGGAAAGAACATGTACATTCTATGGGTAAATACAGTCAAAGTAAATAAAGCAGTATACAGGCAAAAATGAATTACCAAGGTTATTAATCAGCACTAAACCGGTTATATCCAAAGGAATTAATGAGTCATTCAGGAGTTTACATAATTAAGGATTATAAAAATGAACAGAATAAAAACATAATTGTAAATGGAGTCCACTCTGAAGAAAGAGGGGTTACTAGTGGGGTACTGCAGGGTTCAGTACTGGGTCCAGTCCTTTTTAATGTCTTTATAAGTGACATTGCAGAGGGACTGGAAGGAAAGTATGCCTCTTTGCAGATGACACAAAGATCTGCAACAGGGTTGATACACAAGGAGGCATGGAAAGGATGAGAAGGGACTTGGCAAGATTGGAGGAATGGTCAGAAGTATGGCAGCTTGGATTCAATGCAAAGAAGTGCAAAATAATGCACCTGGGAAATAAAACCAGGAGACAAGTACACAATGGGGGGTAGTAACAACAACAAAAATGGAAAGGGACCGGGGGTAATCATATCAGCTGACCTTAAGGTTGGCAAGCACAATGAGAAGGCAGTAGGGTGGGCTGGGGGGATACTGAGATGTATAGGAGAGCCATCACCAGCAGAAAACAGGAAGTTGTTATCCCTCTGTACAGACAATTGGTGAGACCCATCTGGAGTACTGCGTCCAGTTCTGGAGACCCCATCTCCGCAAGTACATAGACAGGATGGAGGCAGTCTGGAGGAGGGCAACTAAAATGGTGCAGGGTCTGCAAGAGAAGTCATATGAAGAGAGACTAAATGAGCTTAATATGTATACCCTTGAGAAAAGGAGGGAGAGGGGAGACATGATAGAAACTTTTAAGTACCTCAGTGGAATCGACAAAGTCCGAAAGGGTAGCATTTTTAGAAAAAGAGATGTTCAAGAACAAGGGTCACAATTTGAAGATAGAGGGGGACGGCTCAGAGGCAATGTGAGGAAGTATTTTTTTCACAGAGAGGGTGGTGGACGCATGGAACGGCCTTCCTGAGGAGGTTGTGGTGTCTAAAACTGTGGGAGAATTCAAGAATGCATGGGATAGACATAAGGCAATTCTTGTGGGGGGTAGGAAGAAATAGGCTGTTTAACTAGGATCTGCAGCTTATTCTGTAGGTAGGGAAATAGGCAGACTAGGTGGGCCAAGCGGTCCTTATCTGCCGTCAAAGTCTATGTTTCTATAAAAGAGAGTAGGAGGTAACGTTGGGCATACAAAAAAGCAAGAATCAGTTTCAGTTTCAGTTCAGTTTGAGTTTATTTATTATACTGGAAAGGCAAGTGAGCAAAATTGTCAATTTTCATGAGCATCCAGTTTTGATTAAATACAACAGGAGGTAACAAAATTACACAAAACAGTAAAAGGTACAGTGTTGGGGGAAGGGGACTTGAACTGGGACAGCGAGTACAAAAATGTAACAATACAGTTTAGAACAGACATTACAATTCAAATGGTTGAAACAGCACTTGACAGAAATTAAGGACAACTGGTCATAAAAGTGTATCAGACAATACAAAAAACAGCAAATATTATTAAGTGCAACTGGAAATAAAGTGCTTGGTAGGATCTGACTTAAGTAACCTGCTTCCATAATGCTCAGGGAAAGATTAAGGTGTTGGGAGTGGTAAATTAAGAGTAGCCAGTGAGGAATATTACTTAGTGGCACAATTGCAGATAAAGGCATGAGCAAGGTGAGATTTTAGGTTATGTTTTTTAAGGAGGCCATAGAGGAACACTCAGTGATCACGGGGGAAGACTGTTGTACAGTTTGGTGTCTTGATAGGTGAGAGTTTTCTGGCCTTGTGTGGTCTGACAGAAGGAGATGGAGAAGGAAAAGGGGGAGGAACTTCTAGTGGCATGAGGGGGGTCTGACATAGCGAAAAGGGACAGAATGCTGTTAGGGAGGTGGCCCAGTGAGAATTAGTGAAAGAAGGTGACTTTTTTGCTGTTAAGTCAGTCTTCTAGGGAGGCCCACTTGGAGATTCAGTAGAGGTCACAGTAGTGGGCCATTCTGGGAAGACCAGAGACAAAACAAATGATGTTGTGCTAGGCAGTACAGAGTTTTTGATGGTTGAACTGGGAGAGGGGGATGGAAAATAGACTAGGGCACCATAGTCTAGGAGCGGGATAAGGAAACTGGTGGTGAGCAAGGTCTTTGATTCATTGGTTAGGTAAGGCCTCACTCTAAAACAAGCCAAGATGTTGGTGAATTTTTTTTAATCAGCTGATTTACAGTATGCATGAATTAAAGTTGAGGTGGCGATCAAGGAGCAGACCAAGGTATTTAAATTCACTGACTCTTTCAATTTTATTGCCTTCATTGTCCAGTAGTGAGAAATCAATAGTGAGAGGTTTCTGTGGGTCTGAGAAGATCATAGATTTGTTTTCTTTGGCATTTAGAACTAGCCCCTTTGACAAGAACCAGGTGTGGAGGCCTCTGAAATTGCTGTGTAGCTTGCAGAGTAAGGAGGAAGAGTCCTTGTCCTTGCAGAAAAGGGCAGCATCATCAGCATAAAGAATGAGTTTGGTGTTCATGCAGATATCAGGGAGAGAATTGACGACCAGGGAGAAAAGAAAGGGACCCCGTATGGATCCTTGGGGTACTTCGAACTCTATGGGGCAGGGGTTTGGCAGGACACTGTTTATAATGGTTTGATGAAATCTGTGGCTGAGATAGTTTTGGAACCAGTTGGTGACATCAGGAGAAAAGTGAAGTTTGGATAGGGTGGATAATAGGATGTTGTCATCAACAAGTTCAAATGCCTTTGTGAGGTCTACGAAGAACCTTTGTCTATTGCTTTATTGATAGAGATGGTGAATTTGATGATGGCAGTCTCAGTATTGAGCCCAGATCTGAACCCATGGTGGGCTTCTATCTAAAGCTCATAAACTTTGAGAAAATCAGTGGTTTGCTTATGTATGATTTTTGCCAAAATTTTGGATAGTGGGGTAAGAAGGGAGATGGGTCTAAAGTTTGAGATGTTGTTTATGGGCACAGTTTTGTGTAGCAGTTTGATTGTGGCACTTTTCCATAGGAGAGGGTAGGACCCAGTGCATAGGGAGTAGTTAAGAATATTGGTGAGGGGAATGGCAATGGAGTCACAGACCAATTTGAGGATTCTATAATCAGAGTTGTCAGAACCTAAGGAGGGATTAGGGTCATGGGTCTTGATGAGTTTTTCAACTTCAGAAGGGGTGAGGTAGCAAAAAAAGAAAATGGGGTGGGGGTTTGGGGACGGTTGGGAGGGGGGTCTAAGGGAGGAAGATTTGATGGGCTTGTATTTATCGAGGTCACCAAAATGGTTGTTAAATATGGAGGCGACTTCAGTGGGGTCAATGACTGTAAGCTCATTAGTGGAGAGGGTGAAATGCTCATTGGTGTGCCCTCTGCTGGTGAGACTGTTGAGAATGTTCCAGGTGTGCTTGGGGTTTCACAAGGAGCTACGCTGCTTCTTGTGAAGGTAAGATATTTTAGCAGATCTGACAGCAGATTTGCATTTCTTGAGTTTTATAAAGCTTCAAAAGGTAGTGGAGCTTCGGTGTCCTGTATTTTGATCAGTCATGGTCTCTTTTTTTCCTGAGTTTGAGAATGCCTAGGGAGACCCATTCCTGGCTGTTACCTTTCACCCTAATTTTCTTGAGGGGAATGAGGTGATCGCAAATGGTAAGGAACTTTATGCTAAATTCCTCAAGGGTGGAGTCAATGTCTTTAATGGCTTCAGTGAAAGAGCATTCAGTGGAGAGGGTGGCCTAGTGAAACTGTGTGGGATAGTTAGAAACTGTATGAGATAGTTAGAAAGATACTGCAGGATCAGAAGCTAGAGCAGGAAGGGATCAGTGACACCAGCATGATGTTAGAGGTGACTAAGGAGGATTCGTCAAGAAAAAATATAAAAACTAGTCCTACAAGATTTATTCTACTGGAGATTCAAATACCTCAAATTTCAATTGTTAATTTCATCATAACCTTTTGCAATATTTTGGGATAAATACAAACCTTTGGTTTGATTGGTTTGACTGATGGGTGAGTTGAACCAGCAAACAATCAAGTTCACTCTCCACCTTCTTCCCTTACAGACACACACACACACACACACACACACACACACACACACACACACACACACACACACACACACACACACACACACACACACACACACACACACACCTTCCAAAATCAAATGTGTTGGCTCCTGGCTGTATGTCAGTAGTATGAAAACATCATTGATTTTTGTGATTCCGCTCTCAAGCTCACCCACCCAAATGCTCTCCAAGAAGATTTATTTGTTCCCCCTACCCCAAATTGTCAATTTCAGTCAGTCTTAGCTAGGGCTTTAGGACTTCCTTCCCTTCCCACATCCTCCCATACATAACACTTTAAAAAATTACTCCAATACTGAGAGCCTACTGCAGTATCAGGTGCGTTCTCTACTACTGTCTGCGGCAAAACAACTCTAAGACTAGGAGCCAACTGTGGTGTTGATCCCACCCCTCCCCACCCTTGTTTAGAAACTACCCTGATATTGGGAGTGTCATGCCATTAAAAGCTTTTAGAGGTTACGAATAAACATGTCAGTAGTCTATTAATCTGTTCCCCCAAGCTACAGTACAGTACATGTTGAACATATTTCTAATAAAGGAAGTGTGAAGCATGAACTGTTTCTTTTTTATCTACTTTAAATGGCATATGTTCAGCACAGTCTTCTGTAGGTGCTGCTCCCTCCCTACTATTAGAAATCTTGGGCAACATTTTCAAAAGGACAGGTGTGGGCATGGACGCAAATGCGTGTTGCACCTGTGTTAGCATTCATCCAGTGCATGCAAGCAGCCTGGCTGTTATTTCTAAAAGATGTATCCATTTTGACAAAGAGTCATGATTTGTGGTAAAAATAAAGGATGCAAATGCAGTTTGGATAATTTTTTTTGTCAAAATTGCATTTGTTTTGTTGCAAACGTGAGAAGCTCTTCGACTGTTTAATAGATCATTCAACAGTTTACACAAATTTGCCATTTGAAAATAAAAGTGTGCAGATCCCTGATGGATCTTTAGTAAGTAGTCTGTTCATGGATAAAACAAATTTAGCTGGAGGGACTCAACAGCATGGAAAAGAATATTGGAAAAGCTGGAGCAGTGGTCCACAATATGACAGGTAAAATTCAGCACCAAAAAAAAAGTGAAATAATGCATATGGGCAGAAAAAATCCACAGACAGAATACTGTTTCAGTGGAATCATGATACAGCATTCAAAAGTGGAAAGGGACCTAGAGATTATAATAAACAGCAGGTACAATTTTGCTTCCCAGTATGGAACAGTATATTGGAAAGATAATAGGACGCTGGGATGTATCAACCAGGTTTTCACTAGTCACAACAAACAGGTGATATTGCCCCTGTAAACATCACTGGTTAAGCTATCCCTGAAGTATTGCACGCTGTTTTGGAGCTCCTATCTGAAAAAAGATAAGGAGAGGTCAGAAACTGTTTGGCAGACAACATCAAACATGCTCCAGAGGCAGCTACAGTGGTGTGAAAAAGTATTTGCCCCCTTCCTGATTTTCTCTATTATTGCATATTTGTCACACTGGATGTTTTCAGGTCTTTAGACAAAATATACTATTAGATAAAGGGAACCTGAGTGAACAAATAACACTTTTTTTTTTTTACTTATTTCATTCATTTAATGAAAAAAGTTAACCAACACCAACTGGCACTGTGTGAAAAAGTAATTGCCCCTAGTTAAATCAACCCATTAAAGGGATAATTAGAGTCAGCTGATTGAACACAGCCAGGCTTGATTACAGCCAGCCCTGCTCAATATAAATCTCACTTATTTTGACCCTTACCATCAGAGTCACGTTGCCAGCACAAAGATTCAACAAGCACATTATGCCATGATCAAAGGAAGTTCCTGAAAAGATCAGAAAAAATTTGTTGCCCTCTATCAGTCTGGAAAAGGGTTACAAAGCTATTTCTAAGGCTCTGGGACTCCATCGAACCACAGTGAGACCATAATCTCCAAATGGAGAACACTTGGAACAGTAGTGAATCTTCCCAGGGTGGCGGCCTGCCAAAATTACTCCAAGGAGCAGCGTAAAATCATTCAGGAAGTCTCAAAGGATCCTAAAACAACATCCAAAGAACTGCAGGCTTCTCTTGCCTCAGCTAAGGTCAGTGTTCATGACTCCACAATCAGAAAGAGACTGGGCAAAATGGGCTTCATGTGAGAGTAGCAAAGCGGAAACCACTGCTAACCAAGAAGAACATAAATGCTCGTCTCTCATTTGACAAAAGCACCTGGATGATCCACAAGCCTTTTGGGAAAATGTTCTATGGACAGATGAGTCTAAAGTGGAACTTTTTGGATGACATGGATCCCATAATGTCTCGCGTAAAGCAAACACAGCATTCCACAGTAAGAACACCATACCAACAGTCAAACATGGTGGTGGTAGTGTGATGGTGTGGGGATGCTTTGCTGCCTAAGGACCTGGATGACTTGCCATAATTAAAGGAACCATGAATTCTGCTCTGTACCAGAAAATTCTTAAGGAGAATGTCCGGTTATCCTTCCATCAGCTGAAGCTGAAGCGTAGTTGGGTCATGCAGCAAGACAATGATCCAAACACAAAAGCAAGTCCACATCAGAATGGCTAAAAGTAAAATTAAAGTTTTGGAGTGGCCAAGTCAAAGTCCAGACTTAAACCTAATAGAATACTGTGGCAGGACCCAAACGAGCAGTTCATGCTCGAAAACCTACAAATGTTACTGAATTAAAGCAGTTCTCTGCGAGGAAGAGTGGGTTAAAATTCCTCCCACAGCAATGTGAAAGACTGATATTGAATTATAGGAAGTGTTTGGTTGCAGTCATTACAGCTAAATGTGGCGTAACCAGTTATTAAGTGTAAGGGGCAATTACTTTTCACACAGTGCCAGTTGGTGTTGGTTAACTTTTTTTCATTAAATAAGTGAAATAAAAAAAAAAAACAAGTGTTATTTGTTCACTCAGGTTCCCTTTATCTAATATTACATTTTCTCTAAAGACCTGAAAACATCCAGTGTGACAAATATGCAATAATAGAGAAAATCAGGAAGGGGGCAAATACTTTTTCACGCCACTGTAGGTAGGACCTGTCAGGAAAGATCAGAAAGTCTAAACACGTGCTCGCTATAGGACAGAAGAGAGGGGGCACAATAAAAGCCTACAAATGCATACAGGGATATAACTGTGTGGACTCCTTGTAGTTATTAAATAAAGGAACAAGTCCACCAGGGGATACAACCTTATACAAGCAGAGGGGACTTCATCAATAAGGACATAAGGAAACAATTCCTTACAGAGACAGTGATAAATAAGTGGAACAATCACCCAATTATGTTATTAATGCTAGAGCTATCTCTGGGTTCAAAAGCTAGTAGGATATGTACAAGAGGGTAATTAGAAACAAAACTAAAGCTGCAGGCTCTGCTAGTACTACATGGATTTAATAGCTCTATGTAGGAACAAAAGAGCAGACTTGATAGACTTACAGAGCAGGATTTTGGCAGCATAGTCTAAAGGTTAGAGAAACAAGCTGTGAATGAGCTTGGTACATCCAGCAGACCTGGGTTTGATTCCCACAACCTCCATTTGCATACTGCGAGACTCTGAGCAATTCACTTAACCTCCACAGTGCTCTAAAGTCAACCCAAAAGCCAGCCTTAATATAGACTTGAGGCAGCATAGATTTGGTGTGGGGGGGGGGCATACCAAGAAAAACCTGATTGATTTGTTTGACTGGGTGACCAGGAAAATAGATCAGGGTGGGGTGATGGACATGGCCTACTAGACTACAATAAGACCTTCAACACCATACCACACAGGAGACTTGTAAGGAAAATGGGGAATTTTGTAGAGGGTCCCAGATGGTAGCATGGGTACAAAATTGGTTGATGGATAGGCAACAGAGGGTGGTAGTAAACAGCATTCACTCTGGTAGAGGAGAATGACCAGTGGGGTACCTCAGGGCTCAGTACTGGGAGGGATCAGTCCTCTTTTATGTCTTTACAAGTGACATTGCAGAAGAGCTGGAAGGGAAAGTATGCCTCTTTGCAGATGACACCAAAATCGGTAGTAGGGTAGACACTCTGGAGGGGGTGGAGAGAATGTGCAGAGACCTGAGAACACTTAAGGAGTGGTCAAGGGCATGGCAGCTGGGTTTCAATGTGAAAAAGTGCAAAATCATGCACCTAGGGCACTGAAACCGAGAGGCAGAGTATACAATGGGGGGAGAGGTTTTAACGGTCACTAAGCAAGAAAAGGACCTTGGGGGTAATACGAACATATGAACATATGAAATTGCCAGCAGATGTGGGCCATTCAGTCTATCTAGTCTGCTCAAGTGTGCAGCATTTCAGGATCATACAATCATACTGAATGACCTCAAGGTGGTGAGGCAATACGATATAGCAGTAGGTAGGGCCAGCAGGATGCTAGGGTGCATAGGGAGGGGTATCAGGATGGAGGTGGTGTTATCACTGTATAGTATAGATCATTGGTGAGATCCCACCTGGACTACTATATCCCATACTGTAAACTGCATCTCAGGAAGGTCATAGTGTAGAGGCTGTCCAGAGGAGGGCAACTAAAATGGTGCAATGGCTGCATCAAAAACCGTATGAGGGGAGACAGAGATCTCCATGTGTACACCCGGGAAGATAAGAGGTAGAGGAAGGATATGACAGAGACCTATAAATATCTATAAATACCTCACTAGGGTGAATAAGGTACAGGAGGGGAATACTTTTCAGAAGAGAAGGTGCCTGAGAACAAGGAGACATACAACAAAGCTGGAAAGGTGGAATAATGGAGGAATTTAGGAGGGGTGTAAGAAAGTACCTCTTCACTGAAAGAGTGGTGGATGCCTGGAACAATCTTCCAGCAGAGGTTGTGGGGGAGAAAATAGTGGTGAGCTTCAAGCATGCATGAGGTAGGCACAAGGTAATCATAGTAGAAACGCATCTTGTAGTATCCAGCTCAGTCCTACCTAAACTGGTCTACTGCCTCCCAGTTTATGCAGTGGCAAGCAACACTATACTCAACAGAGTTAGATTGGTGTTCAACAAGGCCTGTCGCTTTGCTCTTGGAGCAGGCAAGCTTGCACATAGCTGCTCCCTTTACATCCTAACTAACCAATTGGCTTCCCCAACAAGAGGGAAGAAGGTACCAGACTTGTCTGCTCACCAAAAAGCACTATTACTGTAGGCCTTACACCTCTGGCTATTTATAACCTGTTCTACCCAGTTAACAACCAATACACCACTTGGAGTATGGCCTGGAATGCTCTAGAAACACCCTTCCATAAAACAAGTTTGGGCAAGTGTTCTTTTGCAGTAAGGGCATCTCACAGGCTGAATGAATTACCTGAAACCCTCGTAGGACTCCCCAGAATTGCCCATTTCAAGACGACACTGAGAAAAGAACATACTGCTAGTTTCAAATGCTCCTGTTACAACACTTCTGTCACCTAATGTACTGTTCTCATTAATTTGTTATGAAGCTCACACTGTGCCATGCAAGTACCTAGGGCTTTCAATCCTTCTTGTTGATTAGGCTGCTTGGAGCCATTGTTACTTGTCTATGATTGTACCTATTTAATAACATACTAACATACTAAAATGCCAGCAGAACAGGCCTAACAGTCTTTCATGTCTGCTCGATTGGTCAGCCCCCACCCTGGGAGCTGACCTTGCTGCTCCCCTCTCCCTCTCCAGCTTTTCCCTTCCCAGTCCCAGATATTCTCGCTGCACTGGTTTTTGCTTCCAGAACCCTTCCCCTGTACCTGTCCCACCCCCTCTTGAACCCCTCCACCATCTCCACCTCCACCAGCCCCCTGGGCAGCACATTCCATGGCTCCACCACCCTCTCAATGAAGTAGCACCTCCTCCTTTCTCCCCTGAATCTCCCCCCTCCAGTTTCCACCCATGTCCTCTAGTTGCCCCTCCTTCCTTCAGAGCACCCTGACTGCTCCTCCCCTATTTACCCCCTTCATGTACCTGAAGACCTCTATCATGTCCCCCCGGTCCCTTCTCTCTTTCAATGTGTACATATTTAGCTCTTCGATCCTCTCCCCATAGCTCCTATCCCCCAAGTCCCAAATCATTTTGGTTGTCCTCCTCTGGACCCTCTCCAGGAGTTCAATGTCCCTCTTTAAATGTGGCCTCTAAAACTGCATGCAGTACTTGAGGTGTGGCCTCAACGAGCAGTTATACAGTGGGAGTATCACTTCCCTCCTTCTGGAGGTGATCCCCCTAGTGATGCTGCCAAGCATCCTGTTGGCCTTTGCCGCTGCCCTCCTACAAGTCTCCAAGTGGTTCATCTTGACATCCACCACCACCCCCAGGTCCCTCTCAGCCATCAAGACTTGTAGCATCCCCCAAGGGTGTACACATGGCCTGGGAGCCTGGCTCCCAGATGCAGTACCTTGCATTTCCCTGCTTTGAATCTCAGCTTCCACTTTCTAGACCACCTTTCCAGAGCCTCCAGGTCCCCAGTAGGGCCACCCTCCCCTCCTCCACATCCACCACCACCCCCAGTTTTGAGTCATCCGCAAAGAGACTCATCTCACTCTTGATACCAGTCCTTATTTCAGAGACATAGGCGTTGAACAGGAGGAGCCCAAGGACCGATCCCTGAGGGATCCCACTAATGACCCTCCTTGGGGATGAGACTATCTCACTAACCATGACCCTCTGGGTCCAGTCCTGGAGCCAATTGCCTATCCATCTGATCATCTGGTTCCTCACCCCCATTTCTCCCAGCTTATCCAACAGGCCCCCATGAGGAACAGAGTCAAACGCCTTGCTGAAGTCAAGAAAGAGGACATCCACTGGTCTACCCAGGTCCAAGGCACTCGTCACCCAGTCACAGAACTCCACAAGATTTGTCTGACAATTTCCCCAGGATGAATCCATGCTGTCTATCATCCAGGCACCCCAACTTTTCCTGGTCCCCCCAGTGTCTCATTGATGATGCCCTCCATCACCTTGCCCATCACCGATGTCAGACTGATGGGCCTGTAGTTCCCTGCCACCTCTCTTGATCCCCCCTTGTGGATAGGTACTATATGCTCCACCTTCCAGTCCTGGGGCACCCACCCTGTCCTCAGAGAGATGCTGAAGAGCTCTGCCAGGGGTTTTGCCAGGACATCCGCCAGTTTCTTCAGCACTCTGGGATGTAATTTATCCAGCCTTGGTGCTTTCTCCATCTTAAGGGACCTGAGGGGTTCCCTCACTCTCTCTGCCATGATTTCCACCACAGCCACCTCATCCCCCTGCTTTGCCTTCACATTCACATTGCCTACACTGACTATGCTCCACAGGAGCTGCAGTTTTTGTTTTGCCTATCGTTTAAGTCTGTGTTAATCCCTTTTTATTATCCTTGATTCCTTGAACCCTGATTCACCACTCTTCATCTCTTCCCTCCATCTCCACTGCTCTACATAACTACCTATCTGTAAACTGCAATTGCACCTGAGCATCCTGGGTGTCTACTGGTGCTAAGAATACTCATCAGGGACACTGCTTATTCCGAACCCCAATTAACGTACTTACTGATCTAAAACTGCAGGAACGGAACTTACTTCAATTTGTGTATTGATGTCTGTTATTGCTTATATATTGCCTGCTACAAGATACACTTGTAAGTGCTTGTAGTTTACTCTTCACTATGTACTGTACCCAATGCTTGTTGACACCACTTTATGATTTTCTCTGTACACCTATTGTCTAAGTATACCAATTGTTTACCTATTCTCTCAATTTGCCTGTTATGTAATCTGAGATTGTTATATACAGTATGTATACTGTAACTGAAATGATTTTTAACCTCTCAATTCCCCTTCCCCCCAGGACACACCGTGAGATGAGTGTGCCCTTCCTGGTGAAACTCTTAAAGAAATAAAGATGTGGCACCTTTGAAAATGAGTATGTGTGCTCAAAGGTGTTTTCTGAATGAGGAAATAACTAAATAAGAACAATGGGGGTAGGTTGCCGGAGATTGGATATGGTCTGCGATGACATTATATGAAGGGAAAAATGGGCAGACTGGATGGGCCAAGCAGTTCTTATCTGAGGACAAATTTCATGTTTCTGTATTTCTACAAGTTTGTCTGTAGCATCCTCTGAAATTCCTGCCCCATTTTTTTAAATCCAATAATAGTTGTGTTTCTCTTTCTGAGAAGCAACGATCAGGTGAATTTTGCTTGCTGCCTGTGTGCCCAGGTTTGAGGCTGATTATGGTTTGATGAATGCTGGAATGATGATTATTGGAAAATGGTGGTGGTCCAGGAATTATGAAAACCTGAAGGAAAATTTGCACCTTTGAGTACTGTGATGCTGGAATTTTAAATTCTAAAGGTATTGCCAGCCTTGACAATGGGACTGGGGATGGCTTCCTTTCCTGCCAAAAATTATTATGCTCAGATCAGGTGGTCTCTTTCTTTATGCATCTCCCCATACAAGTACTGTGGACTAGATGTTTCACTACTAAAAGATTCATAGAGAAGAACGAGAAAAGGCATAATATTTACCCAGCTCTGGTGGACTGGGCATTCCTTGTGGCACATACAGTAGATACTTATGGTGGTGAATTTAAGACTTGATGTACTAAATTGCTTGACAGCCTCCTTTGGTTTTGTTTACATGGCCATTTGAGGTCTGTTTGGTGGGGTCTGCAGTCAGGTTTGGCCTAAAAGTCTCTTAAAACTCTTTTAAAGGGGAATACTCAGCTCCCCAGGAGAAATGCTGAGGGACCTTGAGGTCCCGATTTAACAATTCACATTGTTAAATAATTTTTTAACTGCAAAAATGTAAAAAGACCAGCCACACTCCAAAACATTTTTTTCAAAATCTTGATTATTTCTTCTGATTATCTTGTCAAAGTTATAACTTGTGTCTAAGGTCTGTGGAACATTAGTAACTGTTTCTAAGTATGAAAGGAACTCCTGTGAATGTAGAAGAAGGCTTACATTAATTTTTTTAACCTTTTATAATAACCACAGGTTGCTAGGCAAAAATTATGATGACCGTGCTCTAAATTAGAAGAATTTAAAGTGTAGAATATGCTGATGACCTTTGAGGAATAGGATTTGTGGATACTATTATATATTTTTTAAATGTACCAGGACTGTAATATTTATGTGTTTAAAAACTAGAAAATGACACTTGCCATGACTGTTTAGGACCTTGACAAGATAAATAAATATTATACCATGTTATAAATTCAATCACTGAAATCCCGCAACACAATTCGCTGACTGGCACATCCCCTCGGAGGTAAATCCTATGATATACCCACGGAAGAGGTGCCAGCCACCCACTGCCAATATCGTACCCCCAGAACTTCTGAATCACTCCGATCCCATTTTAAAATCTCCATTGCTGCCATCTTGACCTGCTGTTAAATGTTGTTAGTCCGAGACAGCTGACAGATAAAAAAAAAAAGAAATAGACACCAGTTTTCAGCTTACAGATCCCGTAGAGCTCGACCACATATTCTGGTCCATAGAAGATCCCTAAAATGCTGAAAATACAGCCCCCGAAATAAACTTACCTCCCAGTGCTCCTCCGCCAGCTGCAGCTCTGATATGAGAGATGTCTGAGAGTGGGACTGCCAGCACCATCCTGATACAAACAGTGCCTCCAACCTCCACATTATCACAATCAAATTCCATGGGCGAAGATGTCCAAGCAGGCCCTTCCAATCCTAGAAAGAGGAAAAATGGACGTCACGAACAAGCAGCAGGCATTTTCAGGATTTTCTTTCGACCAGAATATGTGGTCAAGCTCTGTGGGATCTATAAGCTCAAAACTGGTGTTCATTTCTTTTTTTTTTTCTGTCAGCTGTCTCGGATGAACGTCGCTGCTTTCTTCTTTTCCAGTTGTTTTTTTTTTTTTTGTTTGTTTACAGCTACTTATTTTTTTCTCCCCTAGAGGCCTCTGCCTGCATCTGATGTCCCTCCCATATGTGGCTCCGGGTATGAGACCCCTTCCCTGTAACCCCATGACTTACCCTTCATGGCAGGGGGTGGGGAGCAACTCGACCCACCAGTCCGGATTAGCGTTCAGGGAGGTGTCTTCCTGGGCCACCATGGAAGGGGACCATTGTCATCCTCAGAGGACTCCACCATTTTATTGTGCTCTTTTCTCCTCCTCAAGGTTATGGTGTGCAATGGCATCAGTGGTGGCAGTGCGCACACTCCCATGTGCATCCTGCCTAGCACCTACCACAGCTCTTGTCCCAATCACCAGTGTTGATGTGCCACCTCCCAGCCTCCGCTAGGTGGCAGGCAATCGCCGAGCCCTGCAATCCCCCTTCCCCAGAGAAGGAGAGCAGTCCTGGGGATGCTCGACCCTTTTCCTCCCTGCCAACCCCCAGTGGCCATGTCCATTCCCGAATACGGGTCACCGGCGTGGCGTGAGGTAAGGCGTCCAGCGTCTCAACCCTCAGCACCACCAGGCCAGCCCCTTTTTTCAGTTGTTGAAATACTAATAATTCATCCTTCCTAAAATCTAGAAAACTGTTCTTTCATCAAAAATATAAACACATTTTGACAAAAGTCTAACAAAAGACAGAAAAATACTTGTTATATATTTACAAGAATAAACAGTTACTACTAATGTACTGCAAAAGTGTGGACTATTTTTTTATGCATAGGAATATTTCTACATAAAAAATTGTAAAACTCTTATATAAAAAAACTTTTAAACACAAAATATGAAACAAAAAAAATGGTATGATCACAATAAACCACTCAAGAGTGTGGGTTATGGTGGGATTTATCATGGCTGGTGAGGATTTGACCACTCGGCCTGTGGCCTCATTGCCAAACCACGCCAGCCATGATAAATCGCACCATAACCCACACCCTCTTGTGGTTTATTGCTTAATTCTTTTTATGGATTCTACAGTATTTAGGAACCTATATTTGAAAGTGTAGATTTTTTGTACCAGTAGAGACTAACTGATTGAACTGAAAGAGAGGTATTTATTTGATTTTGCTATATTATATTGATTGCACATAATTAGAATAAATTAATTTACACCATTATGGAGTCATGCAACTATATTTTTAGGACATAATATTTGATTTAAAAGGGCAAAATAGTTGAAGTATCTGTTTGAAGGGGAATTGTAATTGTGGAATAACAGATGCCAGGATTATTTAAAGAGACAATAACCTATTTTGAAACAGCCATAAGATTTTTATGCAGATATTAATTTTGGTTTACTGAATTACTATATTTTATATATTCAACCATAGATCCTTGCCCCTGATGAAGCCCATGGGGTGAAACGTTGGGTGTTATTGGGGGATCTGTTTGATATGATAATCAGAATAAATAATCAAGATTTTGAAAAAAAATATTTGGAGTGTGGCTGGTTTTTGTATATTTTTGCATCTATATGACTCTGTCATCAGACCACGTTAACATTCACTTAAACGTTCAAAGGGAACCCACCTAATTCTGTATGTACTTTGTTAAATCATATTTTAGGGTACTTAGTTGCAGTTTAATTTATTATCGGGTTGATCCTGCAATGCCCCACCTGCCATGGCTCCATACTTTTTATTCCAAAGTCCCCCATGGCCTGCCCTCTGATGATGCAACTGATAGACTACATCATAGGGATGTTTATGTGCTGACACTTCTAGTAACTGAATACTAATGTTACTGAGCACAAGATCATGCTTATTCTAGCAGTACCGATCATGCTACCTCAGTAGTACAGAGCCATGGTGGGTGGATGGGAGGTCACAGGATCAACCAGATAATTAATTAATTAAACTGCAACTGAACATTATTTAACATTGCAGATTTCTAAATCAGGATCTTAAAGTCCCTCAATATTTCTCCTGGGGAGCTAAGTATTCCCCTATCAAGAACCCTGTCTTTAACACAACTTAAAAATATAATCTTAACATGCTGCCAAACAAATATCCTGTAGAGAAAATGAGCTTTCATACTGACATGGAGACTGCTGCCGTGTTATTAAAAACCTGTGCTTGATCTGAGGAGAGACCTTGGGGAAACTATTAAGGTTCTGTTTTGGTTACCACCCCACTACTTAATTGAAAGGGTAAGCTCCCACTAATTATATAGTCTTGCCTAGATGGCCCGAGAGGTAAGGAAATGGTGAAGCCTTTCTGGCTTTGCAGTTGGAGATAGGAGATTGGATACATGGGACCTATATTATGCCCATTATATACTCTAAGGAGAGCGAGAAACATGGGACAAGAAATGAAGTGGGCCTTTGGCCTTTTTTGGTTTCTTTATGTTGAATTCATTTTGTAGCAGTTATTTTGTCCCTTTTAGCCTTGGAGATGTTCCAGAGTGAGACTCCAAAAGACGCAAAGTTCCAGGATACAGTATATCATAGTGATTAAGGGCACTAAGCTGCAAACCTGGAGACCAGGGTTTGAATCCCATCAGCTCCCACTTGCATACTGTGTGACCCTGAGCAAGTCACATAAATTTCTTGTGCTCCCAGCTCACAGCCAGAAACAAGCTCTGGCTTAGTGTGCCTTTCCTGGTTAAACAATTCACGCTTCCCTTCCTCGGTTTACTCTGAAAAAAAAAAACCTCAATAATATTCCACGTGCTGTTGTATTTCATTGCATGCATTATATGCATGTCCTTATGTTTTGTTCTATGTGTTAAAATGTCTACATATATGATTATGTTTAGCTTTTCAGGAACTAACAGAGGGTATTAAAGACCATGATACTTTAGAGAGACTAGTAACTTGGTTAGGATTATGTTCATGTGCTACACCCTTGGATGGATAGGGAGATAGCCCGCATAGGTGGTTGCATGTTGTGGTTCTGGTTCTTCCAGGAATGACCCTTTGGTGCTAAAGGTGGCATGGCTCAACAGTACCTCTATTAATGTACTCTTGTAGTGAGGTGAGGTGCTCAAGACATGGGCAGGACCTTTTCTTTTTGCTCCCCCCAGCTCCGGGCTGACCTCTCCTTCAGGTCTCCCTATGCCTCTCACTGCCACACTGCCTCAATGCAGCCACCCATCACCCCATATTGAAGCCCCACCAGTTAACCCGGATGTAACCCTTCACTTGGCGGGTCCCTCTCCCCTAAGGGGGAAGGCACCGATGGGGCAGCCAGCACAGTTCTTGGCCCAGGTGCTGCTAGAGTGGTCCATGCACTGCTTGAGATCTCACAGCAGTGGGAGCTGGCAACCATCATCCTGTTGGCCATGGGGCTCTTTTCCCATTTGCTCTCCCGGGGTGTGGCATGCCATTAACATCAGGCATATGCCAACACTCACCATGTCCCATTAGTTAGTGGGATCCCACACATTGCCATGCCCTCAGCCTCCGCCAGGAATCAGCAAGCACTGAGTCACATCCCTCCCCTCCTCCTGAGAGAGGCAAGCAGTCATCTGATGTTCGAGCCTTCTCTCCCCGACCGGCCCTCCAGTACCTGGGTCTGTTCCCGATTCAGGTCCTTTTATTGATTTGGGGGTTAAAGTATGAGAAGAAATGACCTGATGTTAGAGAACAGGCCTAATCCCAGGGTCTTATATATATTTTTCCATATAGCTGTTTGCCTGCCTGTTGCCACCTTCTCCTGCCATTGGGCCTTTCAGGGGGCTACCCTGGTGGCCATCACATATGGTGACAGGGGCACATGGTTATTTTTCCAAGTTTTTCTCCCCTTAACACACTAGGGTCCCAGCAGACACAGTCGTGCATGCACCTGGAGGCGCTCATGCACTCTGGAACCAGTAAAGACCCCGCTCCACCCTCCCGGCCTAGTGCCAGCCCCCCATTTGCATGACACTATCGAGCCTCCAACCAGTGGCAGTCAAGGGCTGGGAAAGCTAACCTCCCTAGTCCAAGAGGGGAAAGCTGCCTGATGATTGCTCAGTCCTCACCCAGCCCCCCTCCCCAGCTGACCCCCTGCGGCTGAGTGCATTTCTGAACTCAGGTCGCTGGCATGGGACAGGTAAAGTGCTCCTTGGTGCCTCTGCTTTCTATGCCCCTGGGCCCCAGGGTCTTATATTTGATGACAGGATGCAGTCCAGCCAGGAACAGTTACCTGAGTGTCAGATTCAAGAATATAGAGCAGATTACACTGCCGGATGCTCCCTTTAGACCACCTTATAGTACTCATCCTTATCACATAAAACCGTATTTGTGCTATTTGGAGAGACGAATCTAATTTTTATATGTTGATCAATTGATTCTTTTCTACATGAGATTTTGACCTGCGTATTGTCCTTGTGAAAAGTAGATGAAATAGTTGTCCATGTTTGTATGCCTTCTTTTATGCTTGTATTTAATGTACCTTATACCATTTTAGTACTTTGAATTATAAAAACATTGTAATGGCTTGCCACCAAGCAATAAACCAATAAACTTTAAACCTATAATATTTATGTATGTACATATCCTTTTGCCCCTTATATCATTACAGAAACCAGGTGAGGCTTCATTGTCTGAGCTACTTACAACTCTGAGACTTATCTGCTTGAAGCTATTGTGATTATTGAAAATTGCACATCCGACAGCAGCATCTGGAAGATTATGGCACAGTGCAGTATGTTACATTTCTGTAAGAAGCTGGTTTCCTCCTGCAGATTGGGAACCAGCCTGGATGAAGAACTGAGAGACCAGTTTGTATCCAGCGTTATTACTGAGGAACACCAGTGCCATTTATTGAATTCTTTGCATACTGGAGTGCTGTCTTCATGGTATTAAAAAAAAAAAAAAAAAAACCACAGTAGCCATTATATTTAAATTGAGTAGTTGCCACCTACACCAGTATCATTAACAGGGGAATTTTAAAGCAAAAGTCTGGGGCATAGTTCACTTGGAGGTACTGTAGCCTACCAGAGGGGCAGGCTGGAAGAAGAGCAGTATGTGACATCCATAAACAGATGCGGGATAGAAATTATATTTTATTTTATTTAGTTTTTGTTGACCAAGTAAGTGCACTAGACAAATTCTGCCTATTTTCAGGCAGTACCAGGGGAAGGGGATACAGATGAATGCCAACTGACTTAGAACCAGATTAAGTTGTTGGTGGTATTTTAGTGAATGAGGGGAAATTTGGACAGTGCCCCCGGGAAAATTCCCCTACTCGTTAGTAGGGGGACAGGCTGTCTGACTGCATGATGGCCACTTTGCCTGGAGCACCGGAGGGTGCAGATGTATTGCGGATGGGAGAGCAGGCCTCCTCTCCTGATCTGAGTTTGCCAGAGGCTGAAGAGAGAAATTTGATCACTGTTCCTACTGTTTTTGAAGAAGATATCACTGATATTTATATCTCTACTGAAGATTTGAGTACGGAACCTGCATTGATTACAGAACAAAAATTAACTGAAAACCTGGATGTGATGCAGCAAGAAATTTTGCAACTAGTTTGGTTTGAGGAGGAATGCCATATATTGGAAAAACAACGTTTGACAGAGCAACTAGTTGGTTTACATTCCAGAAAGGCTCCTGTCATCCCGAACCCTAGGCCTGTCAAACACTCTGACAACGTAGCTGCTACTGACAACGCCCCAGCGGGGCCGGGTGAGTCCAATAATGTTTACACTATTTCAATGATAAATAAGGCTGGCAGCAAAAACACCTCTTCTGGTGTGTGCCTAGAGCCTACTTTTTCTGTGAATACTTTATCTTTGTCCACAAATGACTCACTACTTATTGAAGAAAAACGCAAGTCTCACTTGCACTCAAACTCACAGCTCCTCGTTCATACAGTGCAGTCCACCACAACAGCACAGACGTCCGTGGTTAAACATGACGATTCTACTGAGACTTCAGGTCAGACTAGCAGTACTAGCACTATTCGTAGTAAGTGCCTAGAGTCTGAATTGCATAAAACCACTCTTGCTACCAACTCTGTCACCACTTTATAAAATGAGCAACACTTGTGCAGTGCTGTCTTGCAGAATACAACTCCTGCTCTGCCTTCCTCAGTATTTACTCTTTCAAAAATGGGTTTTGTTTTCAAGCACCCGAAATCTGTGGAAATGGAGTCTAATATTGTTTACCAAACTCAGCCCAACTCTCAGGCGGGCACTACAAATTTTATATTTGGGCATAAACCATTAAATGGGATAGTACAGCAGAAAATATTGCAAAAAGGGATAGAACAAGAGGGAAAGGAGACAGATAATAAGAATGCATAAATCTCTCACTCTGAATCCACCCTTTTGAATAAACCTACTATTTCCAAATCCATTATTGTTGATTAATCTGGTACTCAGCACACAGATGCATGGACACCTCAAAAATCACTCTCAGGTGCAGGATGGACATGATCAACAGAGGGGATTTGGATTTCTGACCCCTCATGGGACATTTCACTTTCTCAAGTTTCAGCAGAATGGAAGCATGGGACCCCTTCTAGGCCTTTACCAAACATTCCTTTGAAAACTGACTATCAGACCTCAGCTTTGCCTCCTGTTCCTTTCCCTATAATTGCTACTGCAAACATAGACACTACTGATTCTTTTCCACCCTTGAAACCTGGTAAACATTTGGATACAGAGAATCCTCCTCCCTTGGATTCAGGAAAACCACGTGACTCTAAACCCTTATTATCTGATCTTTTTTCAAAATCTAATCAAGAAGCAGCTCCGCGTAGGAATGCAGTTTGCATAAGATATAAGGGAAGGTTGGAAGTTAGACCAGACAGATACTATGTGGGGAAAGTATTACTAAAAGATTCTTTACATTTTTCTCCAAGAAATATCTATGCTTTTATTAATATCTCTGGTGAAGATAATTGTGATGTAAGTTTTCGAACCTCTTATGCACTGGATCTTTTCTGGGAACGGTAAAGGGCAGGTTAAGACATCTCCAGCATGGACCCCCTTTGTTGTTATACCCCTGACAAAGCCTTGATAAAATATGTAACAGTTATGTTTCGAAATGAAGGGGTTCATGTTGAAGACATCACATATTGGATATCACAGAAATGTGAGGTACTAAGTGCAGCAGAAGCTATTCTTGACAGTGAACTATTCTGGACTGGGGGATGGAAGTACAAAGTAAAGCTTCGACAGGGGGATACTGGAATAGAACATATTCCTAATTTTCTCCTTTTTGGTAAAGATTGTGGGGTCTGGTTTTATGCAGGTCAGCCTCGGGCCTGCTATAGGTGTGGATCCCGTACTCATCTCTCCAGTACCTGTGATAAACCAAGATGTAGCAATTGCGGAGTGGTAGGTCACAGCACCATGCAATGTGCTAATCATACTTGATGTGACCTTTGTGAGAAATATGGGCATATCTTTAGTGACTGCCCTTGGGCAGCAAGGAACAAAGCAAGCTGCATAAGCCCAGAGTTACTTATCCATCAGGCTCAAGATTCGGCTACGCCTGTAATGCCCAAACCCTGTTCTCCTGATTATGCTCCTCAGGGGCACCCCCCACCTCCCCCTCCCTCCTCTCCCACCCAAGAACCATCCCCCTCTTCCCTCCCCTATGATTCTTTCCACTCCCTCAATCATTTCAACTCTTCCTGCAGTTTCTATTGTAATTTCTGATGATTCAACATCACAGGACAGTACTCCTCAGGCCCCAGTATGGCAGACCATTAACCCAGACATGCTTACTCCAGTTTGCTATGAAGACATAACCACCTCCCCAATGAACAGTTCTAACTTACCTATTCCTGACCCTCTGCCCCATAGGAGATCTTCCAGGTTTTCAAAATCTATTCCCTCTGACCCTCCCACCTTGGTGGAAACTAAAAACTCTTATGCAGCTTTGTTTACCTTTTGTGGGGACTCCGAAATGGAGGTGGGAGATTCTGACTTGCAAAAATCAGTTAATGATCAAGGTTCCCATATGGTTATGGATGGGGATTATAAAGGGAAAAGGAAGAAAAAGAAGGAAAAAACTTAGTTGATTGTTCATCCAGAAATTGTTGAATGGTTAGTGGTTTGGTTTGTTCCCTAAATGTCCATAGCTTGCTGAATTATGATAAAAAAGGTGCGGTGTTTCAGTTTTTACATGATATGACCATTGATGTTTGCTTAATCCAGGAAACCTGGATATATTCTGAAGAACAGGTTCGACAGTTTCGGCGAGAATGGGTCTGGGGTCCATCATATTGATCATTTGGCCTGGATTCTGCTGATGGGGTTGGGATTCTTTTTCATTCTTTTAATTTCACTCTATGAAAATTATTTGATTTAGTACCTGGGAGGGCCTTGTTTCTGGATGGACTATGGAATAATATGGACTGCAGATTTATTTCTGATTATGCTTCACAAATAAAGGCAGAAAAGGTAAGCTTTATAAAAGCAATACAGCCATTTTTGGTCACCCATTATAAAATGTTTCTGTGTGAGGATTTTAACTATAACTTGACCACAGGGAACAAAAGGAAAAAAGAAGAAGGGAAAAAAGTATACTGTGACTCTAATGCATTGACACAGATGGTTTTTACTGCCGAGTTATTCAATTGTTATTTACTCCATACAAAAGGTCCTAAATTTACCTATCAGCGTAACAGGTATACCTCTATAATAGACTACATTTTTATTTCTTCAAATGTTCCTAAAGGGTCTCTATCCATTATACCAGTTGCATTTTCAGATAATTTACTATTACTTTTCTCAGTACATCATTTTGTTCCTAGATCTACTTTGCACGGTAGATGGAAACTTAATGTCTCAGTTTTAAAAGACAATATGGTCATCAAAGAAATGATAACATTGCTTCAGGCAAGATTGTCAGTTGAATTTCTGTACTCTGACAAAGATGAATGGTGGATGGACACTAAAACTGATATCAGGATTTGGTTTTCCAAACATGGTAAAAGAATAGGAGATAAAAGGTTTTTAAACTATTTATCCCTCAGACGGCAGTTACACAGATTAATTTCTTTGTTGAATCTTTCTAAATATGATTATTCTTCTCAGATCTCCACTGTAAAGGAAGCTATGAAAAATTTTGAAACTGCTAGAGCAAAATCTATCCAGTCACTTTTGATTAATAGTACAAAAACCTCCCCCATAGGTGACCCCTATGAGGCCTGTAAAAATCTGAAAAATAAAATTTCTCTGGATTTTTTTAGTTGCCCCAGATGGACGGAATGTGACTTCCCTAGAGGATATAGAAACAGTGGTTCAGCAGCATTATGAATCTCTAAATCCATATCTTAATGTCTCATCTACTGATAGAACAGATTTTTTACAGTCTGTTGTAATTCCAGATTTTCCAATAGAAGTTCTAAAATTACAAATCTCTATTACCAATGCAGAAATCACACAGGCCATTAAAGCCTTAAGACTTCATACTCTCCTGGCTTAAATGGTATCCCTTACACATTTTTTAAACTTTTTTTTCACAACTGGTAGAAGGCTTATTTATAACTTATACTTATTGGTTTAATAACAGTATTATACATCCTTCTTTTTCTAAAGGGTTATTATTTTACCTTTATAAAAAAGGAGACCACTCTCAAATTAATAATTAGAGACCCATAGCTTTACTGAACACAGGTTATAAAGTGCTTGCACATATTTTAAATACTCGCCTAAAGGCTTATGCCTCTTTTGTAATTTCCCCAGTTCAATATTGTGGTCTGCCTGACAGAAATATTCAACAAGCCTTATGAACCATGAGAGATGTAATTCATCATTGTAATGTTTCAGGGTTCCGGGTTGTGTGGTAACAGTAGACCAGGAAAAGGCTTTCGATAGAGTCTTACATAATTACTTATTTTTAGTATTACAAATTTATAAAATACCATTACACTTTATAAATCAGTTGCAGTTATTATATTCCTTTTTTACTGTCAGACCTTTGATTAAAGGGGTTGTTGGTCGTAGTTTTAACGTACATTGTGGAGTTCAACAAGGGTGCCCATTGAGCCCTTTGTTGTACATTTTTTCCCCTTGACCCATACTTCATTCTATTGTATCACCCCCAAAATGGACAGGGCTTATTGAGATTGGTATCCCACACGCTTTGTGTGTACAAGTCTATGCTGATGACATTTGCGCTTTTTTTGAATCCAGAGCAGATAAATCTTTTTTTTTTACAGGAAATTGTACAATATTAGAAGGTTTCTAATGCCAAATTAAATATGGAGAAGAGTAAAGGTCTGTTTGTTGGGCCTAGCATACACTTTGATACCATATGGTATGGACTTTCTATTTCTTCCACTCCTTTAGAAATATTGGGGATTATTTTGGGTTCTCAAAATCTACCTGAAAAAAATTGGGAATTGGTTATTGTCAAAGCAGAACAAAAAGTAAATAGATGGAAACAGTGGAAGTTTTCCAAACTGAAGTAGATAGCTATTTAAAAAAAAATCCTTTTTACCACTCTTACAGTATGTAGCATTGCTATACCCATTACCTATTAATTTAGAAAAAAAGAACTTATAGTTTGTGCTTCCAAATGTTATGGGGCACAAAATTAAACCCCATTAAAAGATACTACACTCATCTGGATATTAATATAGGAGGTCTCATCATGGTATAACCCATAGTGTTTCTCCATACATTATTTTTTAAACACTCCATTGGCACTATGGTACACAGTACTGAGACTATTTCAAAGGTCTGGATGTGAAAACCCAGGCCATATATCTTAAATCTTGGTTACAAATGGCACCTAAATTACATCCCCGTCTTCAAATTCCCCCTTATTTTTTACCTGCATCTCAGAAATTATATAAATGGGGTATCACAAAAAACTGCATTACTACACATACCACCAAATCATTGTATAAAGACATAATGTCCAGAAATTACCATAGAGAACCCTGTTTTAAGAATTGTCCTTCAGTTGATAATCATTACATTTTTCATCAATTAACACTTTTGAGGATCCCACAGAAAACGGGGGAAAATCTCTGGCTCACAGTTTATGGGAGGCTAAATTTAAGGGGAAATGCAAAATATAAGAGCATAGTTGAAAGAAACTGTCCCTACATGGAATATGTAGCACAGATGGAAACAATGGAATATTTTTTGCTGCACTGCTCTTACGTTGCTGCTTTATGGGATTTTTTGGCTAACAAATGGCACCTGGATTGGCTTCGATTTTTATCTTATGATATTCTCATAGTGGGAAAATACGGGTCAGGTTTAGCAAAATATCATCCTGACACTTTAATTGTGTTTTCTGTTGCCTTAGATTTTATTTATGGCAAACCTGATGTCAATGGGTATTACAACAAAAAAGGATGTCTTATAATTATCTGAGTATTCTAGTTTGCAACGAGCTTAGGGTTATTTACAAAATTGTTTGTTTATTGTATTCTTCACAACAGTTGCTGAATTGGTGGAAGGTTTTCACTTATTTTCTTAAATAGAAATAGAGTTTCTTGTTATATAGTCCTTTTGCTTGAACTGCAATTAATTTGGTTTGTGTGATTTCTTTTTTGTTTATTTTCCCCTCTCTTATATTTTCTTCTTGTTTTTTTCCCTACAACCATTATCTGTATATATTTTTTTACAAGATTGTTTAACTGTTTATTTTGATTGTTTCTTATGTGTTTCAATAAAAATCTCTCCTACCCTTTTAGTGGGGGGGGGGCTCAAGCTCAGGGTATCTGTATGGTGAAATTATTAATTATGTTTTTTGCTTTTCCTTATTATAAGTTTGCATGTTGCCATACTGATTTGTATTTATTTGTTTCTTATGGTTTCAATAAAAACTCCCCTACTCTTTTTGAGAAGTGCCATGGGATCTTTAACATCCACCTGAACTACCACCAGAACATGCAGATGGGACCTCATTTTTTTTGTTTGTTTGTTTTTTCCTATTGTTTAACCAGGTGAGACACACTAAGCTGAAAGCTTGTTTACAGGTGCAACCTGGGAGCACAGGGAAGTTAAGTGACTTACTTAGGGTCACACAGTACGCAAGTGAGGGCTGTGGGATTTAAACCCAGGTCTCCAGATTTGCAGCTCAGAGCCTTAAACCACTGTGCTATACTGCCTCCCTAAGTTTAAAGAGGGACTATGGTCACAAATTGCTGGCATCAATAAATTCAAAATATGGATCAACATATCCCCACTCACCCTCATGCCAAAATTGAGATCCCTAAGTTACTTTGTTTAAAAGTTACAACTCATTTTACAATCCTCAATTCTCTGCCTGTTCAAAATAGCCAGTTTCAGTGAAGAGGTGCTGATGATGTCATCTCCTGAACTCACAGTCTAGCCCTCCCTTTCAGCAGGCTTACAGAACCTGCTTTTCCAAAGTTTAAAAACTATATGCATTTTTCTCCAGTAAAACAGGTAGCACCATTCAATAAACATTGCTTTAAACCTGTGTGTTTCAAGTTTTGTAACAAAGCTGACAAATTCATATTTTTGTTTTTAGTGCTTTTTTGTTGTGGTCCTTTTCTCCTGGGTTGCTGGATACTAAGCCATAGCACACTAATGTGAGATTTGAAAACTGGATATTTTTGATGTGGTGAAAGGCTGTGATCATTCACACCTATCATTTAATTGAGGTGATTTCTCAGGATGGCACTTTAAATCAATTATTCTATCACCCTGTAAATGGGGATGGGAGAGGTAATGCTGTTTTGAAACCATACTAAGAGTTTCTGTGCAGTAGATAGCTCAATGCTTAATCACTCAATCAATCGGTCAATATTATATTCATCATCAAAGTATGAATGAATGGGATACTCAGTTGAGCAGAGCTCATTTTCTGTTTTCTCACTGACAGCCTGTTACTTGAGCTATATTCAGGCTCCATCTGCCTTGTACTCCACATTACAATGATTGTTTTACCAGGGCTAACACTTCCACCTCTAACAGGAATTAACACATATAAGGCCCCTTTTAAAACATATTGTAAAGCAGACACCGACAAATAGCAATGCAGTTATCAAAATTGCAACACTTGCCTGGGGCCTGATTGGAAAGAAATTTGGAAGAGCTCTGGTTATATACCTATACCCAAATATAGGACCATGCAGTATTTTATATTTTCTAACATGTACTATACCCCTTCCAAACTATATGCTAGAAGGCTTAGACAGACAGATCTTTGTTTTAGATGTGGCCTGAACCCAGGAGATACATTGCATATATTCTGGGATTGCCCCAAGATTTACCCCCTTTGGGTTCAGGTTAAGCAAAATATGGACCCCATTCTAAATTACTCAGAATTTATTTCGCCTGAGATTTGTGTTCTGGGGGATATGGTCCAAATCTCAGGGGTGCATATTAAGTACCATATAGCGTTGATGTCTGCCCTAGTCAAAGCTTTTGTCTTGAGGCACTGGAAAAGTGATTTAATTTACTCATATGACCAATGGGTAAGGGATTTGTTGAAGACACTTGATAGGATTAGGAGTCAAATGCTCAGGGACGGAAGGAAGGGAGCATACGACAAGAGGTGGAGAACCTTGGAGGCAGTTTATTCAATCCAAGTCAAAGGCACTCAGGTGCGGATCTGTCTGTCTGAGTGTAGTTAGTCTATGTTTATAGGTAATTAATAGATGCATAGTAGGGACTTGTATGTTTTTTCTCATGCTTACTGCAAGGGACTATGTTTACTCTTGTTGGGCATTACTAGGATTTCATAGCACGAAGGTTATTATCTGCCAAGTAATGGTGCTTGGGGGATTCTCTCTCTTTCCTTGGGACACAGCAGCAGGACACACCCCAAATTATGGATTCTTATATGGAGATTATGATAGGGGGTGTGGGTTCCCATCCAATCAGTGGTTGTTTATTATAAGGCTTGGATGCTTAAGTATGAAAACCTGCTTATTGAATGGTTAGTACATTTTTTAGAACAATGGAGGGGGGTAATCACTGCAGCTGTGTATGTACATAGTTATGAATGTATATAGTGGCCTCACCTAGTTTGAGGGGTGGGGACCCGGGAGTTGCCTGGGTATCAATGTTTGTCTGTCTGTACGATTAATAAAAGGACAATAAAGACTGTTAAAAAAAAACAAAACATTGCAACACTTGTGGCAATACAGCTTCCAAACAGGCACTGCAGAGTAGTACTTCATATGGTATCAGCAGCCTGGAGGCATGCTGACTCAGCATCCTGCAACTCTAGAGAAATGAACCACACCAAAAAGGCATTAAAATACAAATGTGTTAATATTGTTACAAAACCTGAAATGCATGCATTCTATAGCACTTTTTTTAGAATGTTGCTGCCTGTTTTACTTGTGGAAACCATTGCAGAATGATCTTTTACTTTGAAGAAACAGGTCCTATATGCTTGCTGACAGGGAGGGCTAGATTGTGAGTTCAGGAGATGACATCATCAGCACCTCTTCACTGAAACTGGCTTTTTTGAACTGGCAGTGAAGTCTGGGTTACAAAATAGCCCATAACTTTAAATTGAAGTCACACAGAAACCTAATGTTTGGTATGAGACTTATTGGCAGTATGCTTATTCTAATTCTGCAATGTAGCACTTTTGGCCAGAGTCCTTCTTTAATGTCTCATCCGAAAGACGGCACCTCAGGAGTGCAGCACCCCCCTCATGCTGTACTGCAGCAATGTCAGTATTGGGATATTAACCCAAGTGCCTAGTGTGGAGCTAGAACTCACAGTCTTCTGCTCTCCCAGCCTCAGAGGTGGGTGTGCTACCTGCTGAGCCACTGACACTGACACAAATACAGAAGTTCACCAGCAGCAGAAGGCCTTGTGGTCTATCGAGTCTGCCTGATGCACAGCACATGCACACGCTCTACCTACCTGGACACCTTTACCTTCTCTTAACTCTTGAGACTATCCATGGATTTCACACTCACCACATCCTCTGGTAGCATATTTCACCTTTCTAACACTCCCTCCAAGAAGTCGTAAATCTTGACGTCCCTCCAGAACTTCCAACAGGGCTTTTTTTTTCAGCTATTTCCCCCTGCATTTTTGCTGTCCCTGATCCTGAATAATACACTGGGTTCTACCCTGTTAATGCCCTTTAAGTATTGAAAGGTGTCTATCATGCCCCTCCCACTGCTCCTTTCTATCGTTCAGTGAGTACACATTCAGGTTTTCCAGTCTCTTCTCATACAAGTGCCATGTTGACTATGAATCATTCTTCTGGCCCATCTCTGCACTGCTTACAGTTGATTAAAGGAGAACTGCACTGAACCTGCAAGTCACTTTTTCCTGTAGAATCCAGTTTTTAGATACTGGTTCAAATTCCATTACTGTTTCATCTCTACAGGCTCTTTTGTTATTCTAGTGTGTGTTTCTGATTTATACTGAGCTGGTAGTGTAGCCTAGAGGTTATAGTAATGAGCTTGGTACATCTAGCAGACCAGGGTTTGATTCTCACACCCATCACTTGCATACTGTGTGACTCTGCGCAAGTTGCTTAACCTCCGTGGTGCTCCTCAGTTTCCCCTGAAGACAGGTACTTGTGCATAGTGGGCTTTACCTGGTTACCAGACACATAATAATTGCAATTTAGAACTGTATAATATAGTTTCTTTCCCTTGCTCAGCTCTTCCATTGTTGGCACAATGCATCTATGTTCTACTTTAGAACTCTGTGACTGAGAGGGTCAAAAACTACATCATACAGTTCTAAAATGGCACTTAACACCAGAGTGTAAATCAGAAATGACCACTGAAATTACTAGGCAAGTACAGATGGAACAATAACAGAATCGCAATCAGTATTAAAAAATATACTTTTACTGAGAAAATGAAATTCAGTGCAGTTCTCTTTTAATGTCCTTTCTGTGGTAGGGGTTTAACAACTGCATACAGTTCAACAGATGCAGCCACACCATGGATCTGTACAGGGGCAGTATGATCTCCTTTCTTCTGCTTGTGAACCCCTTACTTATGCAATTCAGCATCCTGTTTACCCTCTATACTGCTTTACTGCCTTGCATAGAGAGTTTCAGAGAACTGGTAATCGCAGTCCTTAGGTCTTCACCTCCTTGGTCACTATGACAGCTACTCTCCTAGGCTGTACTGCACTCTTGGGTTCTTTCTCCCCATGTGCATGACTTTGCACTTACTGGCATTAAACCCCAGTTGCCAGATGCTGGACAGATTTTTCAGGTCGTCCTTCATGCCCTTGATCCCATTGTCTGTGCCCACCCACGCACAAATCTTGCTGTCATCCAAAAAAGGCATATTTTGCCCTTAATGCTTTCCCCTGTGTCATTTATGAACACTTTGATCAGCACATGCCTGATCACTGACCCCTGGGGTACCCCACATGTAACTTCCTGCATCCTAAAGTGTTCTCCTCTGACTACTGTTCTCTGAGTTCTCACCCAACCAGCTTGCCACCAACCTAGTCATTTTGTACCCCATACCTAGGTCATCCAACTTCTTCATCAGTCATGTATGGAAGTGGAGTCAAATGCCTTGTTGAAATCAAGGTACAGTATGTCTACAGCTTGGCCCTGTCCACTGCCCTTGTAACACAGTTGAAAAAATTGATCAAATTAGTTTGACATGACCTCTCTGTTACAAATCCATGTTGTTTGTCATATTGAAGTTTGCTTGCCTAAAGAAACTCCACCAATCTGAACAATATGCGCTAGAAAAACAAGACAATGTTGTTCTATGTATAGTAGAAATCAGTTCTGGGGTCATGTTAATGTCATTGTATTTTACTGATGTCATGCACTGTAATCTCCTTATAATTGTTATTGCTCCCTATTGCATATCCTGCATTTATACTACATATATATATTTTTTTACTGATTCCATAACCAAGTCTTTGTAAAAGTGTAGTTCTTGTATTCAAGGGACCTCATTATAAATGAGTTGTTAGCTCAGTCGAGTTAATCCTGATACATAAAATGTTATGAATAAAATATTTTGCTACTACTACTACTACCAATATCTCCATAAGAATAATGTCCATCAGCTTGCCATTGTTCAATGTCAAGCTGACTGCTCTGTAGTTTCCCAGCTAATCCCTGGCCCTGCTCTTCTGCAAGGGCACCACATCTGCAGTTCTCCACTTGTGTGGCACCACACCTGAGTCCAAGCAGCTGTTGTACAGGTCAGTCGGTGGGGCTGCCAAAACTGATGCCAGCTCCCTCAGTACCCTGGGGTGCATACCATATGGCCTGGGAGATTTTTCTCCCTTACTGATTTTATTACATTCCCTGTGCACCAGAGTTGTTTCCTGTGTTTGTTTTTCTTACCCTTCTGACTGAGGCAGATGTTAGTAACTACCTAGCTCCCTTTTCTTATGACTAACCATATGTCTTCTATCCCTCTTGCCTCTGACCCTCATCTCACAGTCAATACAAGGAAAGTACAAATTCCCAAACTGTTAATTTTTTTTTACAGCTCTCCACACCACACATATGCATTCTAAAGTCTCAAACCCAAATGTCATGGGATAACACCAGTCAACCGTGCATCAACACACACAAGTCACTCCTCTGAGAAACCTCTGCTTGAGAATGTGAAGCCTTGTCACATCTACACATTAGTCTTTGCCATGTTACAGTACCTAACCCAATGAAGATGATTCAGTGAAAAATAGGACTGTACTCTATTGGGACTGGAAAAAGCGAGAATGTATAACAACATTATGTGATGGTAAAAATGAAAGCGCTCCTAACCTAGTTGAGACAACTTCAAAAAAATATAACATTCTTGCATAAATGTAGCTTATCGTGTATAGTGGAGTGTTGTTCTGTATAGAATTCCATCATAGCAACATAGAAACATAGACTTTGACAGCAAATAAGGACTGCTTGGTTCACCTAGTCTGCCCATTTCCCTACCTACAGGATAAGCTGCAGATCCCAGTTAACCGACAGCCTATTTCTTTCTACCCCCCACAAGAATCGCCTCATGTATGTCCCATGCATCCTTGAATTATCCAACAGTTTTAGACCCCAAAACCTCCTCAGAAAGGCTGTTCCATGCATCCACCACCCTCTCTGTGAAAAAATACTTCCTCAAATTGCCCCGAGCCATCCCCCCTCTATCTTCAAATTATGTCCCCTTGTTCTTGCACGTCTCTTTTTCTGAAAGATGCTACCCTCCTGGACTTTGTTAATTCCACTGAGGTACTTAAACGTTTCTATCATGTCCCCCCTCTCCCTCCTTTCCTCAATGGTATACATATTAAGCTCCTTTAGTCTCTCCTCGTATGGCTTCTCCTGCAGACCCTGCACTATTTTAGTTGCCCTCCTCTGGACTGCCTCCACCCTGTCTATGTCCTTGCAGAGATCCCTTTCAAAATGCTGTTGTACCACAGTTCAAAGGTCATGGAATGTGATTCTACCCTACTGTGGTAGAACAGCATTCTAGACCCTCTAAAGACTGCATGAATCAGTTTCATTTTGCAAGCAAAAGAACTAACAAACACTTATTTCACACAACACCATACACTATGAAAAATACAGGATGAGCAACTCTATGCAGAGCCAATGTGTTTTGCCACCTCGGGGTTCTGATTCCCATGGACCTCTGGAGCTTTGCTGTCAAAGTCAGAGGGAATCAGAACTCCTCTGTGACAGAACACACTGGTTGTGCATAGTTGTCAATCCAGTATTCTGTATATATTTCATATTTCATTCTGTAATTCTCACCCTTTTTTCCTTATTACTAAGGGTATTTGCATGAATACAGTATATCTGCCCTTTTAGCTCTGGTTGCCAGCCTACACCTGACATCACAATTCTCTTTATAACATCAAAATATGTTGATGTGGAGATAAATATGATGTCATAAACAGGGGATTGTGATGCCAAGTGTAGAGAAGCAGCCAAATCAGATATAGTCTAGGGGATAGGAATCATGTTTTCATGCAACTGTTTTCAGTCATAAAGGAAATGGGGAATTAATTATTGAAAATATATGAAGTAATAAAGAAAATGGAATGGAACTGAAAATAAA
This sequence comes from Neoceratodus forsteri, assembly GCA_016271365.2. Taxonomy (NCBI): domain Eukaryota; kingdom Metazoa; phylum Chordata; order Ceratodontiformes; family Ceratodontidae; genus Neoceratodus; species Neoceratodus forsteri. Next base: position 271,345,186 of record CM028130.1, on the reverse strand, counting down.
TCTTACTTTTTTCAGTGTTTTCCTAATGCTGTCAGGGGCTCTTTAATGACTGAAAATTCAAAAAGAAATCTGACGTAGGTGCAGCCATGTCAATTGTTTCTGAAAAACTGTACAAATGAAATGTTAAACATGATAAATACTACCAGTAAGTTGTGTGTTTAAAAACTCCCACTGATTGTGCATTACAACTTTTAGAGAAAATATTTGCAAAATTAAATAATCAGGTGGTAGTTTTATAATTGCTAGTTGCACATGAAAGTGGTGCCACACATGAACATGCTTTGCTCTCGAAGTCCATAGACTATTATCTCAGCTGCTTAATGGAAACACAGGCTTGTTGTGTATGATTGCCCATACATTATTTCTGATGTAATCAAAAAGGGGAATTATTTGTGTCTGGACAATATTATGCTGCAGCTCAGAAATTAAAAAATGTTTCTATATGTACAGTCGTCCAACACATGTACAATTTTTTTTAACAATACAATCCTCATGACTGTTGCCTGTGGGCTTGGTTCAGACCAGAACCCTAAATATTTATAGCAGTCCGGTAGTTCAAGAGATTGGCAATACAAAGTAGAAATGATGAACACATTGTTTTGCACCTTCTTTAGTTTAGCAGGGGGATCCTAATAGCATCAGTTTAGTTTGGGGTTCACTTTCAATTTGGACTTAATAAAAAAAAAACAAGTCTGAAGGCTATCAAACCAGTACAGGTTAACATAGCACTGCAATAACTGCACTACAAAAACTGCTCTGTGCAAAACGCGGAAACATTTATAGTGGAAGGGGTATAATAACGGTAGGGAATTACTGCTACTCCTTTGCTGACCGTGGAGAGGAGAAAGGGCTGAAGAAGACTGTGCTGCTATGGCTGGTCAAGCCTCTCCCATGGCAGAGTATCTAAGGCACCAGCACACAGCAGCGAAGGAGACCTGGGACCACGGTTCAGTTCCCCTCAGGTCTCCTGGTGTTGCAGAGTTAAAAAAAAAAAAGATTTCCCCCCTCCCAAGTTTCACCCCAACCCCAAGGTCCACAACCCCCAGTTATTTAAAGTCCAGGGGATGGGGGGGTGAAGCCCCTCATGTCGGAGGGAACGTGGGGCAGAGACCCCCACAAAAAAGAAATAGTCCCATTCATTTGAATGGGGAGTGTGCATTTAGTGTATGGTTGGTGTTTTGACTGACCTTCTTTTTGCATACACTGTTTTGTTTGCGGCATTTATCACTGCATTGTTTCTGTCCATGACAATATGACCCCATGCAATCAAAGCCACTTTGTATGGCTGCCTGGACATCCAAGAGGGACAGCCCAGAGGCATGGATGACAATGTTATCTGCACAAACTGGTAGTTCAGATTGTTGATATTCTCTCCTCGGACCCTTAATTAAGTATATCGTGAAAAGGACAATGCCTAGCACTGAGGGGGACCTCTCTCAGGAGGACCAGGTTCCATGAGATATGTCCATTTACTGCAGCACACTGTTTTCTTTTATAAAAATATGAGAACCACCTAATGGCTGCATCGCATAACCCAATATTTGCTAGTTTATTAACCAACATGCCATGGTCCACCATGTCAAAGGCCTTGGAGACATCAACAAAGATGGCCCCGATATAATGTCCAGAGTTCATAACTTTGCTAACATCTCCCGAGACCCTCATCACGGAGGAGATGGTGCTGTGATTTTTCCTGAATCCAGACTGATATGGGTCTTGAAGTTTGTTATTCTCCTTATAATCCTGAAGTTGCTTCAAAACTAATCTCTCATGCATTTTGGAAATTATTGGGAAGAGGGAAATTGGCCTGTAATTTATCATTTGATCTGGGTCACCAGCTTTAAAGATGGGAACCACTTTGTCCAATTTCCACCCCTCCACAAGGTAACTGGATTCCAAGGACCAGTTGAAAATGTGTGTTAATGGCTCAGCAATCTTGCAAGGTGATATTTTTAGCAAATGAGGGGTACGATCATAGAGTCCTTCACTCTTATTCTCTTTCAAGTTTAACAACAATTCTAGTACCTCATACTCTTCAGTTTTAGAAAATGTAAAAGGCCCAATATTGCTGTTCAATGTCTCTCCTCTTACTTCATTACTTTCATTTTTGGTAAAAAAAAAATAAAAATTCCAGAATCAACAAAAAAATAATTTAGCTCTTCAGCCATCTCCTCTCCACTTAATAATGCCCCTTACCTGTTTTTAAGGTTGATATACATCTTGGCAGTTAAGTCTCGTCTTAAGGGTTTTATTGTATCCCAGAATATTTTAGGGTTATTTGCCTCCTCAGTGGTTTTATTTTTAAAACAGTTTACTTTTGCTTGCTTGACTTCCTTTACATACTTATTACAAATGTCTCTGTAGATTTCCCACTCACTTTTTTTTGAATCCAGAGCTTTTCTCCACTGTTTATTTTTTTATCTGCCTCAGTTTAGCTAAGAAAGGGGAAAACCCTATTCTGCATTTTGTTTTACTTTTCTTGCTTTTATTGGCAAATGTTTATTGTGGTTCCATGTCAAAATAGCAAATGCAAAAGTGAGATCGCTATTATGGCGAGTGTGTATAGCTGAAAAGCAATTCAGTGATATACACATAACGGTGATACTATATCCATCCAGTAGTTATCAGTGTTTATGTGGGGGAGGCTGCACCCTCCCACGCCCAACCCCAACACCCCCCCTACTGAAAGGATTATCACCTCCAGGGGGTTGCATGTCGGGAGAGCGAGTCACCCGAAAACAAATAAAAAATAAAATAAGAGCCTCAAGCAGCAGCAAAATATTTCTCCCCGTCCCAGTCCTAAACCAAGAACCTCCTACGCTGGAGCCAGCCACCCTCACCACCACACCACATGGGCTGGCTCAGCAGCACCAGGAACACTGCCCCACAGAAACCCTCTACCCTATCCCTCCCTTTCCCCTTGCTATTCCTGCCTTCCAGTCACCCTTCTAAATGGTCGCCATCAACCAGGTTGCTACCCTTACAGGGTAGCTGTTAACCATTTCACTCAATATCACTAGCTCATTTGCGAGTCACTCATATGTAATTGCCCTTTTGATGTGATACCGTTTATTGAATATTGACTTCAGTTGATCTACAAATTTTGCCGATGCAGTATCCAAATTAGGAATCAATTTGGATTTGTTCAATTTCATATCCTCCAGATCTTTAACAAATTGCAAAAATCTATTTTTTTGAAGGACCTGTAACTAACAAGTTTAAGAGAACCAGTGGGTTTCTCTCTTCTCCCAATACAGTATATTAGATTATGATCACTGAAAAGATCAGCCCAGACACCTGCATCCCTATAATTATGTGGGTGGTCTGTGAGAATTAAGCCAAGTACAGATGAATCTCTGGGCTTCCTAATATGCATATATGTATACTCTGCAGTGAACTGTTTTAAACCCAGTTCCAACATTTTTTGAATACTGAGATTTCTAAGGGGTCTGCCAGTCCATGTTAAAATCTTCTGGCAGTAGCAACTCATGTGAGTCTGAGTAAACTGCTAGGGATTTAAAAGATTGAGTTGTATTTGAAGTAGTCACTTTTTGGGTATATAACACTGAAGTAAAAGAGGATGCTTGCCAAAATTTAATTTTAATTTAACAGCTAGGTATTTACAGCATCCTGGGCTTATTTCCACATTTACTTCATCAACAATAAGACCAGCTGTATAATAAATTATTAATCCCCTTCCCCTTTATTTCTCCCTGCCCTTAAATTTATTTTGATTTAGTTTTACTTTGATTTAATTCATTTTGTATATGCAGCATGGCAGCAGTGATCTTGTTAGAGTACTAGGCAAGAGCACAGAGGGAGACAGTGTAGAGTGCTACTATGCTCTGAGCTGGACCAGAGGATGGAGACTCACTCCTGGGCTCCCTACTACTCCCACACTGGTTTGGGATGAGGCTGCAGTCACAGGTGGGCCAGAAGGAGTGATCACAATCATGCCCTCACAAGCACAAGTAGTTGGCAGGTGATAAGCACCAGGTATTAAAAATAGGGTCTGGTAGCAAATAATTATATATATAAAAAAAAAATAACAGGGGCACCAGTTAAATGAAAAATAAGTGTACTTTAGACAAGGAGGGAGAAATGTGGAGTGCCAAAAGTGCCATCAGCACACGGTGGTGTAGCCAAGCACCACAGGAGCCAACAAATGACCAGAAATGTCACACAACTTCCTACAATACTGTACATACATTTGCCTCAAAGTACATGAAGAAATATGGTAGGACCATGGCAGAGTAGACAGTGCCATTTATAAGCATTTATTGTAAAAATCTGAGTGCCTAAATGTGTATATCTACTGTATCTGGGATACTATACCTACTGTATTCGGCATTGTCAGAATGGTCAGTAAAGGTTTTTCAGTTTGCTTTTGTCTGAGTTGTTTCTCCAAGGTTGTGTCTTGAGTCTCAGTTTTTCTGTGGTCTCCATTTGGTCAGTACACTGTATTCCAGTTAGAAGTCCACCTCTTAGTTCCTCTTTCTTTCACAAATGTTCACAGGTCATATGGTTGCTGCACTCTAACTAAGCATACAGTCCAACATCCCTAATACAGCACCATGTGCAGTGGCTGGAAAGCAAGAACCCTTTCTAGAAGCACTTAGCTTGTTTCTGTGAACCAAAGTGTTATAAAAGGCATGTCCTCTACTTGCTCCTCTATAACATTAGGGATGTTGTCCGATCTGTTGGCAAGATTGTGCTTTCCTGGAAGCCCCAGGTTGTGTAATAGCAGTTTGTCACCAGGCATCATAATGTGCTTTACCTTCTTGTCACACTAAGCTTTGCTAGCCTTGGACTTTTTCCAGCCCTAAGGCCGATTGGTAGGCTGCACCTACCTGATCTTTGACGGGTTGGAAATACTAGAGGTACATTTCTGTCTGGGATCTACTGGCAGAGGCTCTGATGCACATATCAACAGGCAGTCATGCTTCTCAGCTGGATATCAAATAGTATGATGTGTACCCTGTAGCATCCCTTCAGGTGCAATGTATACATGTAAAAATGTGTTCACTTGCTGGCTTCACTTTGACCTGTCCTTGGAGTCCAATGTGCCCAGAATGTTTAGCAATGTCCAGTTAAAGTATACCATCTGTGGATCATATTGGGTGGGAGACTGTGTTGTGAGAGATTTACATAACCCTGCCTAGGGTTAACAGTTCCTTTAAAAAAAAAAGGCAATACTGGATAGAAAAGGCCGGCTCATCTAGAAAAAGTGCAAAAAATCATAAATTTGCTTCTGAATAATTTATTCATGTATCTTCTAGATAAATATCAACATTTCAGGATATATCCTTCATCAGGAAACTGGTCAAATTCTAAAGAATAATAATACATAAAATATTATTAATAAATATTTTTACATAACTAACTTCTCCATATAAATTAAAGAACTTCTAAATAAGTACTGATCAAATGTCAGAAAATGTCATTACATTTCAAAATATAAATTCATAAATCTCTGTCTTCTTATGCAAACACACTAGGTTCTAGGTTTGACTCCCCCTTACAGCCACTGTTAATAGAATTCAGACACAATAAATATTAGGCTGTAACTATCAAACATAATCATCATAGCCATTACTTCACTGAAGGTACAAAAAATTCAAACATCTATTAATGATTTAACCAAAGGATGAAAATACTTTTGCTCCTATGAATATTTATAATGAAGTACCCGAAAACATATATCAAACACTGATACTTCTATATAGGTACACTTCTTCATTAAACATTATATCTCATTCAATCCATATATAAATAGTTTTCACTTTAAATGGCCTCAGAAAGTACAACTCTATCACTTTTCCTATATTCTACGATATCAGGAAAATCTAATTTTTAAACTCCAAATCTATGCTGAACTTCACGAAGTTTTAATTACTCTGTACACTCGATTCTCCTTTTTACTTGCAACAATATCTCATTTTTAAACAAAGGTTTAAATCGAAAGCAACAAGTGTAAGGCTAACCTGTTTTCTGAATTTAAACGTGTCCACTGTTTCCTTCTGCCAAAAAATTACTGTTTCTTATGCTTTCGGTTTGGTTCACTTGGTAAAGAAATAAAAGGACCTTTTATCAAAATGGTACTTCATACAAAGCACTCTTTTCATTTCAGGTGAGAATTTTACAAAGAAAACTTACATCAATTAGTCCTCAGGTAACCACGTCTGGCATCTGATGTCAGCGGGAGTAAAAACATGGGGAAAAGGATACCTGTTATAATAATTGTTGTTTGATTGAGTCCTCTTTTAAGATCAGCTTACCATTACATTATAATTAACCAGAATACAATTCCTCTATAATCCTGACTCTGATGGAAATATTTATACATCAAGTAGCGACGCTGATTTAGATACAAATAGAGGAGGAAGAGGAGAACGTTTTTTAGGAAGGAGGGGTTACAGAGGTCAGGGCAGATGTCAGTGGAACAGACAGAATCAGGGTTACCAGTATACAAAGAAAGATCAAAGAAGCCCTTCAGATCTGGATGAGGGAGGGTCAGGGTTAGGAAGAATAGAAAGCAGTACAGAATTAGAAGGAAAATGAAAAGAAAAGCAAAAAGAACAGTTACAAGTAGTCACGAGATCTCAGATGAAATAGCAGTCTTTAATCTACCAGACAGAACCTTAACAATAGAAGAGTTGAAAGTGTTGAATAAGGGATTAACTTGTTGTCCCCATGAAAGAGTAGATGACTTTGAAATAAAATTGGACCTTAACAGATTTTTTAGAAAATTGAGGTTAAGATATTTTTTTGATAACCAATTAGTAGAACCTGTAAACAAGGAGGAACAACAAAAGAAGATTGAATTGGGATATAAACTACAATTAAAATCCCAGTTTCTCCCCCCTGGACCAATACCTCATATTATTGAAACATACATTTGTATGGTCAGTAAGGATGTAGAAAGTTTGATTAAAAAATAAAAAATAGTGATAGAAGAACACTATTTAATTTGATATCAAAAGAATTTGCAGCGTTAAGAAACCTTGAAAATGATCCTAATATAGTAATAAAAAAAGCTGATGGGGGAGGAATTGTGATTGAAAATTATGTGACGTATAAAACTAAGTGTTTACAACTTTTAAGTGTTAAGGACAATTACTTAAAGTTAATAGAAGATCCTACACAAAAGATTGGTAGTTTGATAGAAGTACTCAAAAGAGCAGTTGAAAATAATTGGATAGATGACTGGGAATATAAAGCCTTGAAAAAAGAATTTCCGACCATCCCTATTTTTTATACCCTCCCAATGATACATAAAGATCTTCTTTTTCCACCTGGTAGACCAATAGTGGCAGAAATAGGTTCAATTTTAGAGCCCCATCAGTATTTGTAGACTTTCATATTAAGGATTTAGTGGAACAAACACAATCATATCTAAAGGATTCAACACATTTGATACACTTATTGGAAGATTTTAATAACAGTTATAATCTGGTAGGAAAATCACTTTATCTTGTAAGCTTTGATGTTAAAGACCTTTACACTTCGATTCCACATTTGAAAGGTTGTGAAGTATTGAAATATATATTAACAAGACATAGAAAGGAAATAAAACCTCCTAATGAATTCTTATTACACTTGGCGCATTTGGTTTTGACACAAAATTATTTTAGATTTGAGAAAACATTTTATGTTCAAGTCAAGGATACTGCTGTGGGATCAAGTATGGCACCTTCTTATGCTAACTTGTTTATGAGCTGGTTCAAAACAGAATTTATTTTTGAAAATAACCCTTTTTTTAGTAATATATTGATTTAGAAATATTTTATTGATGACATATTTGTCATTTGGACAGGATCTGAAAAAGAACTTTTAGATTTTCATCTAAATATCAGTAAACATATGGACTATTTGAAATTTATGATGTACTATAACAAGAAGGAAATTTCTTTTCTGGATCTGGTAATTTTTATAAAAAATGAAAAATTACATACTAAAATCTTTCAGAAGTCTACAGATAGGAACACAATACTACATGCAGATAGTTTCCATCCCAAACAGCTAATAGATTCAATTCCCTACAGTCAATTTATAAGAGTTAAAAGGAACTGTACAGATATGGAGGACATGGTAGTATCTACCAATAACATGGTACAGAGATTTATAGAAAGGGGCTACAGTGGTGAAGTGTTACAAAAAGCACAAATGAAGGTTCAATTAAAAGATAGAAAGGATTTATTGACAAAAAAAGTTAAGACAGGTGATAATTTATTAGATAAAAAAATTATCTGTTCCCTGAAATATAGTGACATTTCCTATGGCATTAAAAATCAGTGTATAGAAATTTGGAAATATTGGAGACAACACCTATGGGCAATAAAGCTGTTAATAAAGGAGTACAGGTAGTAGCTAAAAAAGTCAAATCTTTATTGACTCGTGTAGTACATACAGATCATAAAATACCTGAAACTAAGAAGTTCACATCTTTTACAAGTGAGGATCTGAGAAGAAACTTCAGTTGTGAAAGTTGTGTTCATTGTCACAATACTTACAAAATAAAAACCATCAGAAATAGCAGTAGGGGTGAGGACTTCAAGATAAAAGATTTTATTAATTGTCAGACAGAAGGTGTGATATATGGCATTAAATGTTCATGTGACTTAATGTACATAGGAAAAACTAAAAGGGCTCTAAAACAAAGAGAAGGGGAACATAAAGGATATATACGGAATAAAGATCTTACGTCTCCAATAGCAAGACATTTTTTGGTAAAAGGACATTCCATTCCTACTTTAAGATTTTTTGGTATTGAAAAGGTACACAAAAATAATAGAGGGGGGAATTATAATACAAAATTATTATTAAGGGAAGCTAGGTTTATTAATTACTTTCAAACTACCAATCCAAAATTTGGATTAAATGAAATGATAGATTGGCAACCCATTCTGTAAAGTTAAATTATTAAAAGTATTTGGATAGTTTAATAAATGGGTAAACTTTCAGTATGCCAAAATAGGGATTACTACAGCATTGTTTACTTAATTCTTGCTAAATTAATAAGTTGTAAAGGGGATTCAAACCTAAGAAATCTTAAGAACTTTAATAGTCTGTATAGGACCCCTGTTAAACAGTGGCTGTAGGGGGGAGTCAAACCTGAATTTAGAAGTCATTTGGACATTATTATTTAATATTATTAAGAGTATGATATAGCCATGGAGGTAACATTAAACATAGAAATATAGAATTTGATGGCAGATAAGGACTGCTTGGCCCACCCAGTCTGGCCATTAAAATCTTAGGCTAAAATAAAATGACAACTTGCGATAATTACAGCGAGCAGTATCAACAAAAAAAGTGCTATATGACTTTGTAATGAGTATTAGTAGGACTCCTGTTTAAAAAGTGGAAGTAAGGGGTAATTGTGGAGGATTGGGTCATCAGAAACCCTTGGTTAACATAAAGTGATAAAATTGTGATCTCTATCGTGAGCAGAGTTAAAAGGTATTTTCATTTCTTTAAAGTATTCATTATGCCTTCATAGGTACCAGTAGTTCTTTATTTGGTTAGGCAGGGCAACAAAAACTAGTATTTGATAAGAATAATTTCCCTCACTAATATTTATATTCTGTTAGTAAATAGGAGAGTTTTAGCATTGAGCCGTAATGGATCCATTTGTCAGGTCTATGGCTGAACCATCGTTCCCCAAATGGTTTGATAAATGAGATCGCTAAAATTAAAAGTTTGTTTGTAAAAAGGTTTTTTGTAATAAGTATACTGGCTTATTCTGTGTAATTTAGGTAGCCCCTGACACCGAGAAATACGGTTCTCGGTGCCGTGTAGAGGCAGGTCCAGCACACAGGGGAGCATGTCTGTGTTCATGTTGATGTTTTTCGTTGGGTGCTGGATTCGGGGGCAGTGCTCCCTACCCTTTAAAAATCAGGTATCCTTTTCATCGCGTTTTTACTCCCGCTGACATCAGATGCCAGACGTGGTTACCTGAGGACTAATTGATGTAAGTTTTCTTTGTAAAATGCTCGCCTGAAATGAAAAGAGTACTTTGTATGAAGTACCATTTTGATAAAAGGTCCTTTTATTTCTTTACCAAGTGAACCAAACCAAAAGCATAAGAAACAGTATTTTTTCGGCAGAAGGAAACAGTGGACACGTTTAAATTCAGAAAACAGGTTAGCCTTACACTTGTTGCTTTCGATTTAAACCTTTGTTTAAAAATGAGATATCATTGCAAGTAAAAAGGAGAATCGAGTGTATAGAGTAATTAAAACTTTATGAAGTTCAGTGTAGGTTTGGAGTTTAAAAATTAGAGTTTCATGATATTGTAGAATATAAGAAAAGTGATAGAATTGTACTTTCTGAGACCATTTAAAATGAAAACTGTTTATACTGTATATGGATTGAATAAGATATAATGTTTAATGAAGAAGTGTACCTACAGTATATAGAAGTATCAGTGTTTGATATTTGTTTTCGAGTACTCCATTATTAATATTCATAGGAGCAAAAACCTTTTCGCCCTTTGGTTAAATCATTAATAGATGTTTGAATTTTTTTGTACCTTCAGTGAAGTAATGGCTATGATGATTATGCTTGATAGTTACAGCCTAATATTTATAGTGTCTGATTTCTGTTAACAGTGGCTGTAAGGGGGAGTCAAATCTAAAACCTAGTGGCTCAGAAATTCAAACTGCGCCCAAAATGTGCTCATGCGCAAGAAGCGCGATATTCAAAAACTGCACAGGCCAAGATGTGCCTACGGCCGACAACTGAATATCACACCACCTGCGCCATAGCGCAACTAGGGAGGTGAAGCTGAGCATATCTGATGCACCATAACGCAACAAGGGATGTTTCAGCTGAGCAGTCCAGATGTGCCATAGTGCAACCAGGGATGCCCCCAGCAGCAGGACAGCAATGCAACAGCACAACCAGGGATGCAGGGGCCCACCACCCATGCCACAGATGGGCAGAGGAACACACTGCAGAACAGACATCATTCCCCCCACACCCCATGCACTGCACAACTGGGGGAGAGCTGGAATAACCACCAGCCCATGGATACCAGCAACCAACCCACAGCCGGGCCATGGTGCCCCATCGCACCCCCTGGCAAGCTGTGGCCAGCACACAAGGATGGCCGACCACCCCATACCATACCATCCCACAAATGCAGAGCACACCCTGCACCATGATCCCCATACACCCTGCCCAGGAGTAGCACCCAACAGTGCAGGACACCCCATGCATGCCACCACCCCCACTGTGACAATGCAACCCTGTGCACCATGGAGCCATGCAAGGCAGCCCCACCATGGCCACCCTACAGCAGGTGGCAGCAGACAGTGATGCAACAGATGCATACACAGTGCCACCCTGCATGTCCCCCCCACGAGGTACAGCTGAGAGACCAACCATGCATCAGCACACGAGGTACCCCACATGCGACAGGGCATGTCCCGGACCCCACCTCCAGCGGTACAGCACCCCTGCACACCCTCCCAAGGACACATTCCATCCCAGCACTGGCCACAACAGCCAGCACAGACACACACAGTGTAGCATGGAGGCATGCATCACACAGGATGCAACACAGTGCATGGACAAACACCCACCCATACCCAAGGGCACGCCAACACAGGGACACAGTAGCGGGTCAACCAAGCCACTAGCATATGGCCAGGCTGACGTGTACACATGGCCAGCACTCCTACATTGCACTGGTGTGCCAGCCACCCTGTGCAGGCACCATGAAGCTGTATGCCACCAGCATGCCAACGGAGCTCAGGTGACAGACACTGGAGCACATCCCCTGCAACAGACACAAGCAACAGCATGGATGGTGGACAACAACAGTGGAGGCCACAGTGCTACCGGAGGCAGAAGTGCACCATACTGGTGATGGAAGGCAACCTGGCATTGTGCTGGGTACAGTTGTTATCCAGCATGGACAGCCACCACTGACACACCAGCAGACCGTGCATATCACAGACATGCAAGGGTGTCAGCTGCACAGGCCATGGATGGTCTGACAGGGGTGCCATGCACACAGTGCAGGCCCCATGGACCATTGCACACAAGCATCCAGTGCACAGAGTACAACACACAAACCACAGACAATGACTGATCCCCCTGCCCACACCATAGGTGGTTCACCTCTGCACACACACACACACACACACACACACACATATACATGCCCATGCATGAACCACCCCTGACGTCATGCACACCACTGCAACTGAGCACTTGTAGCCCGCTGCAAAACAGAGACCACCATAGTTGTCATAACAAAATGCTTATATTTAAAAGAAGTAACAAAAACTATTTACAAGTATTTACAAGGGGGGGAAGGGACACATAACAGGTGGGAGTGGGTAAAGGGCAGGGGTGAACATATGGGAGAGGGAAGAAGGGGTGTGAGGGTGGGTCAAAAGGGGGAAGGTGGTAGTAGGGGCATGGAGTCTTCAGTGTGTGCTCCAGTCCTCCTCCACATGGCGCCTATGTCTGCCGCTCCTCCTCCTCCTCCTCCTCACCCCATGGTGGTGGAAGTGCTGTAACAGCTCCAGTGTCACCCTTGCCACCTGGAGCAGCTCCCTCATACTCCACTCCAGTGCCTGGAGTCACCGTCCACCTTGGACGAGGGAGCAGAGTCAATAAGTATGACTGTCCAGCCCCCTGCAGCCCACCCATTGTGCATGGCATACAGCAATGTGCCACGCCCCTGTGATGGTGTGCGACCACCCACAGTGGCCGTGTCCACAAGACCTGCATACTCAGGCAGCCTCAGCCATGTGGACCACTGCACACAGCCACTGCCCATGTCCTGCACAGCACCACCATGGCCATACAGTGACTTGGCTATGAGGTGTGAAGGCAGTGCCACAGCCATGTGCCCGGTGCACGCATGGACCACCATTAATGCACTCCCAGACATGCAGTGCCACTGGACAGTGCTGACTGTAACAAGTTGCGTGCATGGCAGTGGTGTCAATGGATGGTGCCCATGCCCCGCTGCCTGCCCAGTTATACAGCATGCAGTAGTAGTCATGGATGTAAGGCACTCACCATCATCAGGGTGGTCCATGCACCGCTGACCACCATTATCCCTCCTGGCCTGCTGCTTCTCCAGGCAGCACCTCTGGTCTCTGGCCTGCTGGCGTTCTGCGGGCCCTAAGGTGCAAAAATGGAGAGAGGAACATCAGTACAATCTGGTAGCAATGTCCCCCCATCCCCATGTGTGTGCAATCCCACACAGCCAGACCCACCACCCCACACCCCAATATCACCACCACGGGCAACACCGGATGGCCCCCCAATGTGCCAGACACATGCAACTGTGATACCCATATGGACGATAAAAGTGTATGGATGTTGCACCTACCTGGCCATGGCACCATGCCCCTCCTGGCATGTGCCCACAGGCAGGCAAGCAGGTCCAGATCCCTGTGCCTCAGGTCCCCATATCAGTGGCGGCACTGCTCAGCCATCCACCCCATGCCAGTGGCCTCCTCTAGGGTGTCGGCCACCTCCTGCCATACTTGACTCCTGGCCCTGTCCAGGGTGCCTCCCCAAACAAAGGCCCAACATGTGGCTCCACTATGGCCACAAGGTTTGCCAGCTCAATCTGGCTCCACTGCACAGCACGCCTCTGCGCCATCTCTGCTGCTCAGTTCAATCAAAATGGCACTCTGCAGCACGGTCCTGCCACGTGCAGATGCTGTGCAGTACAGTGCTGCCATTCCCTATCGCGCTGTCACCGAACAGCGTGATAGTGGTGCACCCATGCCTGACGCATGGTGCCTGGGGGCAAAGGTCGGGCACAGGGTCAAGGGTCTCTGGCACACGGACAGCCACAGCGTGATTGGAACCCAATGCGTGTAACGCGATTGGGTGCCTGTGTGCCACCTCCTGTAGTGGCCTACCGCGCTGTTGCCCCAGTGTGCCTATGATGCCCCAGTGCCACAGCGCCATATAGGTGAACAGTGCTGTAGCGCCACTGGCACAATGGTGGCTGTGCCCTGCATTGCCTCCCATGCACAGCATGTCAGCAGCGCAGCAGGTGCCTATGTCATCAACCCGGGCATGCGCAGTTAGGTGTGTACTGCGTATGTCACAGAACTGTGCCCTTGGCTCAGCACGTTCAATACAATTGCACAAAGTGCAACAGCGCGATATTCAGCCGGCATATGCAAATCAGATAATCAGCCATTCAATGGTGCAGTCACTGCATTTGCATCCACTTAAAGATACGCCTCGCCTCATTTGCATGGGTTGTGCTATAAAAGTGTGACATTGGTCTGCACTGGCCATAGTCGGTTACTGCAGTCTATTGCGGTGAGTTGCATGCTGTTTGGGAGTGTGGACTATGGAGTTTGGGACATGCATGGGACTGCACAGTCACAGGTAACAGCTGTCATTCTCACAGGATGAATCATGACCAAGTGTGTGGAGGAAGAGGAACAGAGTCATGGGAGGAAGAGGAGGCCAAATTTCACTAAGGCCAAGACAGATGCCCTGTTTGAGGCCTACCTAGACCAGGAGCCACTTCTTAGCAGATGCCAGGGAACACCACAGGCCCATGCTGCTGCATGGGAGGAGGTGGTGTGTGCTGTAAACCTGCATGGCAGCCACCAGCATTCTGTGCAGGAGTGCAAGAAGAAGATGGGCACAGACAGGTGGAGGATTAAGGAGAAGGTGGCTGCCATCAGGGCAGCATGGTCTGCGACCGGTGGGGGACAGCCGGAGGTGCTACGCCTGACCCCACAGGAGGAGCAGGTTGCTGGCAGCATGCAGCGGTGCACCATTGAGAGTGTTCTGGGTGATGGATTCCAGATGGGTGGTAGCCCGTCACTGCATGGTAGGTCATGGTCTGTCTATTGGGGGGGACAGGGTAGGTCACATGCAGTAACGCTACTTTGTTTTCCCTTACAGCTCCTGAGCATCTGCATGGGTCAGCGGTGGTGGGCTTCTCCACTGAGGCCAGTCACATGGAGATGGAGGAGGGCCCATCCACCTCCACAGGAATATGCAGGTCATGACGACAGTGGGCCCGCCTGGATGTCCAGACTGATGTTGGTGGAGCAGGTGCGGAGGAGGCCCTGCCTGTGTCCCAACATGCCAGCGTCCATGGATGCCAGCATGCTGAGACTCGGGCTGGTGCTGGATCCATCACCGATGATGATGGCGCTAACGTCATAGGCAGTGACACGTGTGTGCCACAGGATGGCCACACAGCAGGTTACATTGAGGCTGTGGGTGGTGCTGCCGTGGAGGCCTGCGTGTCATCACAGTCCCAGCCTGTGCCCGTCAGCACCGGTGGTGCAGTACTGGTGTATGTACAGGACAGTGGGACTGTTGCGACCACTGCAGCAGCACCATTGAGCCCTGGGGAGCGGCAGCCAGAGGGGCAACATCAGCAGTTGGCTAATGGCCATGGGGGTACAGTGTCAGGGGCGGCGTCAGTGCACTGCCTGTGGACATGCCCAGGCCTGGCCCTGGTGTGCAGTACCCACCCTCAAGGGGTGATGAGCATCAGGGCCACTAACACCCTGAGGGACAGCGTGCTGATCAGGCAGATGACCTCTTAGATGAGTACACCCGCATACTGCAAGCATCAGTCAATCAGCAGATGCAGCTTGTGATGGCGGTGGATGCACTGAGTGCGGCTCTGAGCCAGGCAGAGGAGCGTTGCAGCAGAGACACTGCTCTGCTCCTGGCAGGGATGGACCGGTTGCGGGAGGGTGTGACCGCTGCCATTGACAGGCAGACAGAGGCATTCACTGCTGTCATGGCCACAATGGGCACACAGTTATTTGCCCATGTGTCACAGACACCATGCAGTACAATGTCCACCCCCCGTTCCCGGCATCATGCGACACCATCCTTGTCGACACCGGGTTCAACTGTGGGCATCCTGAGCACGCCTGGCGTAGGCATGTTCGGTGTGCTGCAGACCCCTGTGTGAGCACCGTTGTGTTCATGCAGTGGAACCCCTGGGGGACCGTCGGTGCCACCCCATGAGGCCAGTGGTTAGCCTGTCACTACTGGCGGGTCTCAGCAGGGCCACCCATGCATCCATGGTGGCTGTGGCACTGTGGCGCATGACTGACCTGTCTCCCAGCGTGGTTACTGTCTGATGCTGCCCTGTGTGCATTGTGTCATTCAGCTGGCAATGCACGGGTGGGTACCCGGCCCTGCACTCACATACACAGTCCATCTGCACACCCTCCCGGCTGCTGTACACAGTTGTGTGTGAATGATGATGCCTGCATTGTGCTGTATGCCACTGTGCAATGGTGCCCAGCATCTGACACACGCACAATGACAGGCAGTGGGCGTGGTGGTCTGTTGACATGTGTGTGGCTAGAGGTGGTGTTCTGGTGTTCTGGGTCAGCGTGCCTCCTACCCTTTGTGCATGTCTGGTGAGTTGTGTGTGTGTGTGTGTCTGACTGTGTGCCATGTTAGACCTCACCCATCCCTGGTGGTGTGTGTGGTTCCATGCCCGGTCACTTCCCTTGATGGCATGCACCCCTGGTGTGTGTCCATGTGTGTTTGTGGGTTGTGCCTTTGCCACTGGTGGTTGCACATGGCCCCATGACTTACTTGGGTTGGCTGAAGTGCTCCTCCGTGATGGTGTCCTGGTGCAGCTGTGCCAGCCGGAGCAGTCGGGGGACCCATCGCCCAAGGGGGGGGCTGCCCATCACCATTGTCACCGGCGTCCTCATCGTCCCCATTGCTGTCTCCCTCTTCAACCTGTATGGTTATCCCACATTCATTGGCCATGTTGTGCAGGATGCAACAGGCCAGGAATAGCCCGCAGGCCTTTGAGGGGCTGTACTGTAGGGCACCACCCCGAGGTGTCCAGGCAACGGAAATGTGCCTTCAGCATACCGAACACCCACTCGATGACATTATGTGTGGTGGCATGTGCCTCATTGTAGCATTGCTGCAATGGGGTCATGGGCCGCTGGTAGGGTGTGAGCAGCCAGGGACGGAGTGGGTATCCGCTGTCACCTGTGTGTAGAGGGTGGAGGTTAGTTTGGTGATCAGCATCGCCCTGCCCCGTGCCATGTAGGCCACTACCCATGTCACCTCTGACCATGCCTCTCCCAAGCCCTATATTTGTCAGTGTGGTTTGCATACTCACCCACTAAGTGGCCAGTGGGGATGTCCCCACTCTCGAATCTGTGGCACAGTGCCGACTGGTGCCAGATGAAGGCATCGTGTGCTCCCCCAGGGTGCATGGCACAGACATTTATTATGCGCCGCCCCCTGGCATCGCATACCACCTGGCAGTTGATGCTAGCATAGCCCTTCTGATTAATATATGTGGTCCCCTCGGAGCCAGGTGGTGTGCGGATGGCCACATGGGTGTAGTCTATTGCCCCAAGCATGCCCGGCATAAGTGCTACCCTGTGGAACTCCTATATGTTTGCTGTGCACTCCGCTGGTGTGCTGGGGAAATGGATGTACTCTGCACCATGTGGCAGCAGTGCGCTGAGGAATTGGGTGAGGTGGCATGACGCGGCCGACTGGGTTATGCCTGTGATGTCCCCTGTTGGTCTCTGGAAGGTACCTGTGGTGAGCAAGCACATGCAAGCTGTCACTTTAGTCTCCACTGACAGAACATGGCTCCATTGTCTGGGTGCCTGCATCACATCACTGCACAGCTTACAGAACTGCCTCAGAATTGCCTGATTCAGGTGGTACCGGCCCACGATCTCAGTATCGCCGTACAGCTCGAAGCTGGTGCAGGCTCGGTACTGCCTGTTGGGGGCATACCGCTGACGGGCCCTTCCACGGCCGTGCTCCCCTGCTGCCCGTCTTCTCATCCCCCTCATTACTGCCTCCATCTGGATGGTGGCACTGGCCATGTCCCTGGCTTGTGTTCACCCCCCCGGCAGCTGTTTCTGTGTTCTCCCCGCTGTCCTGGCTGCTACTTCCCCTACACCGGGAACACCTAAATGTGGTGGCCTCTGTGCTGTGTGGCACTTCCCCCTTCTGCACTGGCTGTGGCTCCCCACACCTTCCCTGTGCCTCTCTGTTCAGGATGCCCTTTCCCTGGCCTGCCCTGTGTGTCCCTCCTGCCCTGTTTGTGCAGCTAGAGTTCAGTCTTATGTGCCTTTCCTGTAGCGTTCTTGCACCTTTCCCTTGTTCCTTTTTATTTGGGCTCATTTCCGCTATCACTCAACTTCCGCTTGCTCCCCTATTGTGCATGGCACATGTTGTTGAATATCGCACTGCGCCATTTATGCATGGTTCCTCCCCTTTCAGTTGCGCATACATTCATTATCACTGTGCTATTGCTCAGCGTGATTTGGGGGGTGCATCTGCCTCCCACTGAATATCGCAGAATGGCGAATTTTCGGACTTGCGCTGGAGCAACCCTATTGCACATGGCGCAACCCTTTTGAATATCTGCGCCAGTGCGTTTGCTTAAGAAGACAGATTTATGAATTTATATTTTGAAATGTAAGGACATTTTCTGACATTTGATCAGTATTTATTTAGAAGTTATTTAATTTATATGGAGAAGTTAGTTATGTAAAAAAGATTTATTAATAATCTTTTATGTATTATTATTCTTTAGAATTTTACCTGTTTCCTGACGAAGGGTATATCCCAAAACGTTGATATTTATCTGGAAGATACATGAATAAATTATTCAGAAGCAAATTCATGATTTTTTGCACTTTTTCTGGGTGAGCAGGCCTTTTCTATCCAGTATTGCCTTTTTTTTGATTGTTTAACATCAGCGGTATACTGGAATCAGGCCTCCCCCACAGAACATTCATATATATTTTTGAGGAATAAGGGGTGTACTGGATGATCCTTTCTTTTAACAGTTCCTTTCTAACCGGCTTTCTAAAGCTCAACCTTGATCCAAGTGTATCCTCTTTGGTGCTTAGTAGTGAACAATGAACTCTTCCATTAGATGTTTTGTGGCAGCGGTGGTCTTTTCGTGCTTCATAGGAAAGATTTGTGCATATCTTGAAAAATGGTTCATGACCACAAAGATCTTAAAAACATTTTTGAGTCTAGCTCTAGAATGAAAAAGTTGATGCACATTAAGTCCACGGGTGTAGGATCGAAACATTCACAAGAGTGGACGCACTCTTTAGCAGGTCTTTCCTTTGTAGGCTATGCTGTTTCATTTATAGTATTGCTCCATGTCACTCCTCATACATGGCAAATAAATCCATGCTCATATTAACTCTAACGTTCTCTAAGCACCTGGGTGTCCCACACATGAAACCAAGGATTGTCAGGTATAAAAAAATTCTAATTAGGCAAAAGAAAATGAATTACAAATACATCAGATATAATAAGTAATAGTTCACTACTTTTGAAAGTTAAAGTGATTTTGTCATGTTTGCCATAGCAAATGGGAGTAGTAGCCTGTAGGAGTTGTGAATCAATCTACTACCATTTAAACTGCCAAAAAGTGCTGTTTTCCAGGAAAAAAAATGCTTTTGTTTCTGTGCTCTGCTTCATTTGCATAACCCTGCCCCTTTTTTCTGTGTGGCAACCCCCAACCATGACATCATGCAAGGGAAACAATATTTTCAAGCATTGTGTTGAAACAGAGACCTTTGTTGGTCAGTCCTGGTATTGCAGTCCAGTATTACCTTTTTTTTTGATTGTTTAACGTCAGCGGTATACTGGAATCAGGCCTCCCCCACAGAACATTCATATATATTTTTTGAGGAATAAGGGGTGTACTGGATGATCCTTTCTTTTAACAGTTCCTTTCTAACCGGCTTTCTAAAGCTCAACCTTGATCTCTTGATTTCTTTCACAAATTTGGACTCATAGCAGAAGCTGATACTAAAAGAAAAGAAAACCAGTCTGATCCATAACTCCTGAACTACTGATAGTCATTCAGGCCAGAGGTGTGGATAGACTCAGTGAACAAGGGGGGCCAAAATCCTCAGAAAACTGGGGGGGGGGTCTGGGGGCATGCCCCCTCAAGGAAATTTTCTAAAATCTCGTTGTAAATGGTGCATTTTCCTGCATTTTAGTGCTAAGTGAGACACAGCCATAGCCCAGGATGGAGCACAGCACTGCGCCCTCAAGTTATAGTAGGGGCACAGCAGCCAGCCTCCCAGTTCTGCTTCACCACTCCACCCTCTCAGGTTGGACTCAGATGGAGAAACAGATAGATAAAATTGTATTTTTACAGAGTTAGGGACTTGGATGATCTGATCATTAAAACAAATGGTCCCAGGGTTGATATTGCTAAGTCACTGCAATCAGTGTGACACTATGTGGCTCTGCAATTACGTTTTGGGTATTTACTTGCAGAGATCAGAAAACAAATCTTTAGAAAATAGATATTATACAAAGAATATTTAGTGTTTTGAAGATGACAGAATCTAACCCAAGAGTGGCAGTTGCTCTCCTGAAATTCTCCAGCTTCACAGGTGGCCAGTCCAACGCTTGCCTGTGGCAGTAATAAATTACCAGGTATGGACAGGTGTGTCAACATCTGAAGTCAACACGCATAGAGTTAGGGGGAACATATTTTAATCCCTTCTCCTGCAAAACTGGCTAGGTAGCATAGGTCAAAATATACAAGATGTTTTAGTAGAAATCTTAGACAGACTAGAAAACTTGCTACATCTGTTGCCAGAATCCATAAAAGTGGCACAAGACGTGGTGAGTTTTCAAGGAGCTGTAGTCTAACACACAGCAGGACCATATTTTATTTTTAGTCTTGGTCATCCTTATTTTAGAGCCATTTGTGTGACAGAATACTGAACCTTGGGAAACACCCCGTTCTTTATGCCAGCATTTTCTCTAAAGCAAAGCGGGTCATAAGATTAATCCACTTCATTCTTTCGAAGCACAGTTTAATCTCTGCATGCATTATCACACATTAAAAGAAAATACAGAAGACTTTAATGAGAGCTGAATATTGTGAGGAGTACAATACCAGACTTTTGATCATTTATCTTTTAAGAGAAAAGCTAAACAGCGCACGGAATTATTTATTCTCCTTTCCCGTCCCCAGACGTGTAATTGAACTGGCGAACATTGCCCTGGTGATTACAGACGCTCTTCCAACTATAGGAGATATCATGTGTTCTAGAAGAGATTTCAGTCATTTGGAACACAGTGGGGGATGCTTGGCTGTCACAGAATTAATTTGCAATTGTATAAAAATGTGTTTTGCACCAGCCTGTCTAGTTTAAATATTGAATGTTATGTTGGTCTTCCTTCAGATTTTTATATGGTATGAACAATGATAATTAAAAAAAAAACACTAGATCAGACATAACCTTAACATCCAGTCTGACCCCCCCCCCCCGCACCGATGTACATTTTATGGCTTGGCACTGTCTTTCCTCTGCTCTGCACAGTCCTACACACAGTCCTGTTAGGTTATGGCTGCTGCTGCAGTCAGTGTCAATCACAGCAGGCTCTGGATCAGTTTGCCTGGGGCGGGGGTCTAGTCTGGAAGTCTCATGATTGGGATGGGTAAGGGTTTGATGATTTCTAGCTGCTGGCAACAGATACAACTCGGTTCCACCACATTCTGCACTGACACTGTCAAATCTCATGTGCGGGTGAAAACTGAATGCTCTGTCATGTGCAGATAGCAAGGCTGGATGGCGCATGATGTGATACTGTAGTATTCAGATTTTTTTTTCACCCGCAGTCTCATGATGAGTGACTTGCATGTTCAGACAGTTGCTGTTCAACAAAAAGCTAGTTAGTGAAAATCAGAGTGCCAAGCCCAAAACCCAGAAAAAAGAGCACTTACAGGAAAAACCACCCAGAAAAAAAAAATAAATAAAAGCAGTAATTATTGAAATCTGGAGGGAGAATGCCTTTTAATGGGGGGGGGGGGAGGCGAGAGCCAGGGTCGCCCCCCCCGTACATGCCAATGATTCATGCTCTATAACATAAACATAGAAAAGTAGCATCACGCTCCCACATTTTGACAGGAGCTGCCACTTCAGACCTGTCACTTCATCAGCAGGTAGGAAAAAGTCAAACAACATCTACACAGACTGGAAAATTATCTTTTTGGCCTATCTGCATCACAAAAACAGTTTTCTAGAATCTTTTCTACAGCCTGTACTGCTGTAAACACTACCGACATAGGAGACTGCACTTTGATAAGGGAGACAGAAAAATCAGCTATGTACTGTACCCACAATGCCTTGCTACATATGTATACATAGATGTTGACAGCAGATAAGGGCCTATGGCCCACCTAGTCTGCCCATGCACGCACGTACTTAGTTTCTTTAAGCTACTCTAGAACTAGGTTATATTTCTACATAGTAGGTGCTATTCTGCAGTCCTCACTATCAAAATAAGGGACTGCACCTCTGAGTAATGAACATTTAAGTCAACTTTATAACTTACCCAGCATTCCTTGTTGCTGTATGTAAAACATTGACAGTTCCCTTGCATGATATCATTTTGGGTGTGTGGCCGCTCACAGAAAACTGGAGGGTGGGCAGAAACAAAAACATACAAAAAATTACTATGGCAGATTTTTTTACAAAACAAATTGCAGCTTCAACATCTGAAGCATGTCTGGCAATGACATACTATGTGAAACAGGTATTTGTGGAATGTGACTAAATCACTTTAATATTAATTTCAGGTACTGTAGTATGCAAGCTCTTTAATTTGTGATTGCTCTTGAATTTGAATCTATTTACACAGAAACATAGAAACATAGAATTTGACGGCAGATAAGGACAGCTTGGCCAACCCAGTCTGCCCATTTCCCTACCTAATGGATAAACTGCAGATCCTAGTTAACCAGCAGCCTACTTCTTTCTACCCTCACCCCCTTGAATTGCCTTATGGCTGTCCCATGCATGCTTGAATTGAACCATTGTTTTTAACTCCACAACCTCCTTCGGAAGGCCGTTCCATGCATCCACAACCCTCTCTGTGAAAAAATACTTCCTTACATTACCTCTGAGCCACCCCCCATCTTCAAATTGTGCCCCCTTGTTCTTGCACACCTCTTTTTTTGAAAGATGCTACCCTCTTGGACTTTGTTGATTCCCTTGAGGTACTTGAACATTTCTATCATGTCCCCCCTCTCTCTCCTTTCCTCGAGGCTATACATATTAAGCTCCTTTAGTCTCTCTTCATATGTTCTTCCTGGTGCAGACCCTGCACCATTTTAGTTGCCCTCCTCTGGACAGCTTCCATCTTGTCTATGTCCTTGCGAGATTGGATCTCCAGAACTGCACACAGTACTCCAGATGGGGTCTCACCAACTGTCTGTACAGAGGGATAACAACTTCCTGTTTTCTACTGGTGATGCCTCTCCCTATGCATCCCAGTATCCCCCAGCCCTCCTTACTGCCCTCTCACATTGCTTGCCCACCTTTAAGTCATCTGATATGACTACCCCCAGGTCCCTTTCCATTTTGTTGTTGGTATCTCACCCCCCATTGTGTACTCTTCCCCTGGGTTTTTGTTTCCCAGGTGCATTACCTTGCACTTCTTAGCATTAAATCTAAGCTGCCATACATTTGACCATTCCTCTAACCTTGCCAAGTCCCTTCTCATCCTTTCCACGCCTCCTTGTGCATCAACTCTGTTGCAGATCTTTGTGTCATCTGCATATAGACATACTTTTCCTTCCAGTCCCTCTGCAATGTCACTTACAAAGACATTGAAGAGGACTGGTCCTAATACTGAACCCTGCGGCATGCCACTAGTAACCCCCCTTTCTTCAGAGTGGACTCCATTTACTATTACCCTCTGTGTCCTATTCTCCAGCCAATTCTTTACCCAGGCTATCATCTTGGGACCCACTCCCAGGCTGGCTAACTTGTATTAATCTTTTGTGTGGGACAGAGTCAAATGCCTTGCTAAAGTCTAGGTAGGCCATGTCCACGGCCCCTCCCTGGTTTACTACTTTGGTCACCCAGTCAAAGAAATCTATTAGATTCATCTGGCATGACCTTCCTGCTTTGAATCCATGCTGCCTTGGGTCCTGTGCCCCTCTGGCCTCTAGGTACTCGACAATTCTTTCCTTCAGAAGTGATTCCATCATTTTCCCTATCACTGAGGTTAAAATAACTGGTCTGTAGTTTCCCGCTTCTGCCCTGCTCCCATTTTTGTGAATGGGAATCACATCTGCCCTCCTCCAGTCCTCAGGTACCATCCATCCTCTCATGATTTGTTAAAGAGGGTAGTCAGTGGTGTCATTAGTTCTACCCTTAGTTCTTTTAGAATTCTGAGATGAATCCCTTCAGGCCCCCTTGCTTTGTCCACCTTCAGTTTTAAGAGTTCTTTCAGAACCCTTTCTTCTGTAAATGAGCTGGTATCAACTTCTGTATCCAGAGTGTTTTTATTGTTTCTATTGTTTGTAAAGGTTTTTTGATATAAGGCTCCCTGGGTCCACACTGAATATGGTGCCATTTATACAGTGTCATATAAATCCGATCTTCTACTACTACTACTACATTGATGATGTTGCATGCTACTGTAGTTTTAATGATTAATCTATAGATTAAAACACTTTCATTGAAGAAGAAGAAGAAGAAGAATCAGCATTTTTATAGCACTTTTCATACTCAGTGTATCCCAAAGCACTTTACAAGTACTGCTAGACTGGTAGTGAAGTCACTGAATGTGTAGTGGTGGCCATATTGTACATCATCACCCACCCAAAGTCTGAACAATTGCATGAACTGGTAAACTGCAAGATAAATGTTTCCTCCCAGCTTTCAGCAGTACCAACCAAATGTAGTGTTATGACTGTCCCTCTCCCTGGACAAACATACCTTCAGACCATGTTGGGAATCAAACATGGGACCATTAGTCTCAAAGGAAGCAATTCTTACTGTTCAGCCAAAGGGGAAATGCACTGCCTAGCTTGGAGGCTGGAGTGCTCCTTTAGACCTTATGCATGCTTTCTTAGGGACCACCACTAGAGGTCTTATAGGATTAAGGTGATCTGAGTCCACTTCTTAGTGGATAAGCATCTACATGGTGAAACTACCATCCCAGTTGGAATTTATTAAAGGACATGTTCACGGTTTCACAGCATGGGCCAGGGCATTTATTTATTTATTTAAAACAACAGTTAGGGGGCCAGAAAAAAGACATGATGGGAGTGGTGCAGTGCAGTGGCTGTGGAGCAGCAGTCTTCTGGGAGAAGTTCTGGAGGATGCAGTGTTGTCCCATCTGCAGGCACCTCTCTGGGCTGAGGGAGGAGGTTGTTCATCTCCAGGCTGAGTTGGCCAGGATTTGTGGGACCTCCTCTCCTACCCAGGGACCACCAGGGTCACTGCCGTTGCCTCAGAGGTTGCCAAGAAAGAGGAGTTGTTGGACCACAGTGGACTCATGGAGGGTGAGGGTGGTGGAACAGAGGTGCATCCCTCCAGTTGTACCTCTCCACAATTTCTATGCTGTTCTGGAAAAGTGTGGTTCCTCTATGGAGACACCCACAGTGGAGACCAAGGAAGATGCTGAGAAACTTCACAAAGGAGACCCACAGAAGGGTGGCATAGGACTCCACAGGGGAAGGAAACAACTCCTGGTGGGGGACTCCATTGTTAGGAATGTAGAACTGGTGGAGGAAGGGGTGAAGGACGTAAGGTGCCTGCCTGGTGCCATGGCTTGGAGGGACAGGGAGCAAATCCTCAGGATCACAGGAGCAGCTGCACAGGGGAGGGAGCTGGATGTCATTGTCCACCTAGGGACAAATGATCTGGTTAAGAAAGGGATCAGAGCAGTGCAAGAAGCATTTGTGGAGATGGGGAGGGGCCTTAGACAAATAGCACACATGGTAACCTTCTCAGAGGTGCTGCCTGTCTATCACATGAGTGAGGCTACGGTGCTCCACACCGTGGGATTCAATCAGTGGTTGAAAAACTGGAGCAGAGCTCAGGGATTTGGCTTCATTGGGGACTAGGGGTCCACCTGGAGGGATGCAGGCCTATACTGGTGTGATGGCCTGCATCTGTCCAGGAGGGGAACCAGGATCCTAGGTGATAGGTTTAAATACTTCATTGGCAAGCATTTAAACTAGCCAAGGGGGGAGGCACTGGAAAGGAGCAGGGAAATCCTAGCGCCCCCAAAAAATCAGGGTACTAAGTGAGGTAGACACCAACATCGAGATGTCGATAGGGAGAATCGCATGGGTAAATGGAGAAAGTGACAAACGTAATAAGGACAGGGATGGGGCAAAAAGGGGTAAGGCCATCAAGAAAAGGAGGGTAATGAGTACCAAAGCCCATAGTTTTGGCAACAAGCTCCCTGAACTGGTGGCCTTGATGGAAGAGGAATGCCTGGATATTGTAGCAGTCACAGAAACAAGGTACACAGAGAACCATGACTGGGATGTTAACATACCAGGGTACACAACCTACAGAAGAGACAGGCAGGGCAGAAGGGAGGGTAGCTATCTATGTAAGGGAAGGGATAAAAGCAACTGAACAAAAGAGTAAACAGGGAGGAGAGGAGGCACTGTGGGTCACCTTAGAGACTAGAAATGGCACCACAATCTGCACAGGGGTTGTATACAGACCCCCATGTCAGGGGGAGAGAATGGACAAGGATATGATAGAAAGCATACTTAGGATGGCAGAGATGGGGGACCTTAATATGCCAGATCTTAACTGAAGCACCTTTGCTGCAGCCACATCCAAAAGCAGGGCCATTCCTGATACCCTTCAGGTGGCATGCCTCAGACAGCTAGTTTTGGAACATACTCATGAGGGAGCAATTTTAGACCTCATACTCTCAAATGGGGACAGTGAGAGGATCGCAGATCTAGAAGTGGGTAGCCATTTGGGAACAAGTGACCACCAAACAGTGTGGTTCATGATAAACTCAGCTACAGAGTCAAGCCATACAAAAGTGAGGGTTCTGGACTTCAGGAGGACTGTCTTTGGCAAGATGGGAGAGTACCTTAGAAAAGCACTAGAAAACAGGCTAGAAGGTGGGGTGGAGCAACAATGGGGAAATATCAAAACTGCCATCACAGAGGCAACAAGCCTTTGTGTGAAGCAAATAAACAAATCAAAACAAAAGAAAAAGCCACTATGGTTCTCAAAAGAGGTGGCGGTGAAGGTTAGGGAGAAAAAGATAGCATTTAGGAAGTATAAGGAAACACAGAAGGAGCAGGACAGAGAACTGTACCAGTTAAGGCAGAAGGAAGCAGGGAGGGTAGTCAGAATAGCAAAGGCACAAACTGAGGAAAAGAGATAGCCAACTCGGTTAAGAAGGGGGATAAAACCTTTTACAGGTATATCAGGGAGCGTAGAAAGACAAAGGGAGGGATAGTGAGGCTGATTAGAATGGGTGGTAGGTGGGCAGAGAGTGACAGTGAAAAAACAGGGATACTGAATGAATACTTCTGTTCAGTATTCACAAAAGAGGAAGCAGGGGAGGTGCCTAATCCAATTAACAGAAGCACCTGGGTCTATCCCAGTCTTTCCAGAAGAAAGGGTTCTGAAAGAACCCCAAAACTGAAGGTGGACAAAGCAATGCGGCCAGATGGAATCCACCCAGAATTCCTAAAAGAATTAAGCAGAGAACTAGTAACACCACTGACTACCCTTTTTAACAAATCATGGGAGGATGCTGTGGTACCTGAGGACTGGAAGGAGACTGATGTGATTCCCCTTCACAAAAGTGGGACCAAGACAGAGGCAGGAAACTATAGACCTGTCAGTTTGACCTCTGTGGTAGGGAAAGTGATGGAATCATTTCTGAAGGAAAGAATTGTTGAGTACCTAGAGGCCAGTGGGGCACAGAACCCCAATGCAGCATGGGTTCACAGCGGAAAGGTCATGTCAGATGAATCTAATTGATTTCTTTGACTGGGTGACCAAAGTAGTAGACCAGGGAGGGGCTATGGACATGGCCTACCTAGACTTTAGCAAGGCATTTGATACAGTCTCACACAAAAGATTAGTAGTCAAATTAACCAGCCTGGGAGTGGGTCCCAGGGTGGTAGCCTGGGTAAAACATTGGCTGAACAACAGGACACAGAAGGTAATTGCATATGGAGTCCACTCTGAAGAAAGAAGGGTTACTAGTGGGGTACCACAGGGTTCAGTATTGGGTTCAGTCCTTTTTAATGTCTTTATAAGTGATATTGCAGAGCGACTGGAAGGAAAAGTATGCCTCTTTGCAAATGACACAAAGATCTGCAACAGGGTTGATACACAAGGAGGCATGGAAAGGATGAGAAGGGACTTGGCAAGGTTGGAGGAATGGTCTGAAGTATGGCAGCTTGGATTCAATGCAAAGAAGTGCAAAGTAATGCACCTGGGAAACAAAAACCCAGGGGAAGATTACACAGTGGGGGGGGGGGAGATAGTAACAACAACAAAAATGGAAAGGGACCTGGGGGTAATCATATCAGATGACCTTAAGGTTGGCATGCAATGTGAGAAGGTGGTAGGGAGAGCTGGGGGATACTGGGATGTATAGGGAGAGGCATCACCAGCAGAAAACAGGAAGTTGTTATCCCCCTGTACAGATAGTTGGTAAGACCCCATCTGGAGTACTGCATCCAGTTCTGGAGACCCCATCTCCGCAAGGACATAGACAGGATGGAGGCAGGCTCAGAGGAGGGCAATTAAAATGGTGCAGGGTCTGCAAGAGAAGCCATATGAGGAGAGACTAAATGAGCTTAATATGTATACCCTTGAGGAAAGCAGGGAGAGGGGGGGGACATGATAGAAACGTTTAAGTACCTCAGTGGAATCAACAAAGTCCAAGAGGGTAGCATCTTTCAGAAAAAGAGATGTGCAAGAACAAGGGATACAATTTGAAGATAGAGGGGGATGTCTCAGGGGCAATGCGAGGGAGTATTTTTTCACAGAGAGGGTGGTGAACGGATGGAACAGACTTGCTGAGGAGGTTGTGGGTTCTAAAACTGTGGGAGAATTCAAGAATGCATGGGACAGACATAAGGCAATTTTTGTGGGGGGTAGGAAGAAATAGACTGTTGGTTAAATTGGATCTGCAGCTTATCCTCCAGGTAGGGAAATGGGCAGACTAGGTGGGCCAAGCGGTCCTTATCTGCCATCAAAGTCTATGTTTCTATGTTTCTATGATAACCAAGAAAAGCACCATGATCCGGGGCTCGTCTCCAGGTCCGACCCAAGGAAGGGGAAAAAAAACAAAAAAGGGGAGTAAGGCACACAAGGCAGGTAGCAATCACAAGTACAAAGAAGCAATCATGGGTCAGGGTTACAAGCCCCAAATAACAATGTAAATGGCACAAATCACATTGAGAATACACTGTACAATCAAAAGTTGAGTAACAAGGAGCAACAATAAACAGAGGTTAGGTTATACAAACCCCCCAAAATGATCACATAAGTAAACTCGGCCTAATACAGGCAGCTCAAAAAGAGAGGGAAAAATTTAAGACAGTGAGGGTAAGGAACATTGGGAACATGGCTGAGAGGGAAGAAGCCTAAGGAGCCTTTTGAGAGAGAAGAGAGAGGAACATGAGCAGATGTTTGTGGGTAGTTTGTTCCAGAGAGAAGAGAAGCAGAAGGAGAAAGCAGACTGTCTAGAAACAGAGTGGGGGTGAGGAATAGATAAAATGCGAGAGTCTCTGTGACATAGGAAGTAATTAGAGGAGGCAGCTTGGGAGAGATGAGAGGAGAGATAGAAGGGGAGGGAACCAAACCAGAATTTAGCAATGACAGTGGCACAGTGTAACATTCTCCTGTGGGGCAATGGAGCAAGAGATAGGGCAGGATAGTGAAGACAATGGTGAGTGAGAGGGGGAGAGGCTGTTGTAAAACAGCAGAAGGAGTTTAGCAGGATGTCAAGTCTGCCTAGAGAAGTCTGTGAGGCAGTGCTATACACTACGTCGGTGTAGTTGAAGATTAGCAATATTAATCTGGAGACCAGCTCATGGTGGGTAGGGAGAGGGAGACTGGCTTTATGCTGATAAAGGGTACCTAGTTTGGGGTGAAGTTTGGCACAGATGGCATTGACATGGGTGGAGAAGCCCAGGTTTACATCCAACCAGACCCCTAAGTACTTAAATGCCAAGATGTTCTCGAGGATGGATCCGTCCAAGGTAGTAAAAGTAGAGGGCTGCTGTATGGTGGCCAGTTTTTGTCTAGTACCAAAGGTCTACTCATGGCCACTGTTTAAGTTTGTTAACCTTGAACCAGGTCTGGAATGAATGGGAGTGGAGTCTAAATTACTCCCTAGAGGCAGGGGTTAAATTGAACAGGAGCCCACAGGAACTCCGTTCCACTGCCTCTTACAAATACTATGACAGCTCTACCACCTCTCTCATCTTTCTCCATTGACTACTGTAGGAGGGCTCCACCACCTAGAAATGAATGTTACACCACCTAGCAATCTAGTTGTGAGTGTTCTCCCACCAAAACATTTCTGATTTTACCACTGACTAGAGGCGATTCCCTCCATAGCAGGGTTAAGGCACATTGGCTGGGCAGTGTGGGTGTGATAATCTGCCATAAAGTTGCCTGTACAACTACATCAATTATGTGGATAAACAGAGGCAATTGATCGCCAGAGTTTGCAGTTAGGTATCATTTTTGAACACTTAAGAATTAACTACAAACTAAGTTTTAAAAGAGAATGAGCAAGTGAGTAGACAAATTAAATTTATTCTTTATAGTTCATGTGTTGAAACAAGAATTGACATTTAAATTCTTTAGACACTTGCATTTGTTATGTCATTGGACTGAGAGGAATTTTCTTTGAAATTTGAATTCAGTAACATTAGAAATTAAAATCTGACTGGTGACCCAGGTTCGCACCCTGAGCCCGGGAGGTCAGGAGTGGAGGCCAGGAGGGAGGGCTCAAGAGCATCTCTTCAATGCTGTCCTGCTGGGATGGGAGGGAGGGAGGGAGGGAATCTGTCGCGTCACTTTCTCACGGCTCCTGGTGGTGGCTAGTGGTGGTGCCAGTAATGACCAACATGAGTGACCACACACCACAGGCACTCCCCCCAGGTCAGCTGTGAGCATGCACCGCCAATAAGTGAGGGCAGTGAGTGGGATCAGGAATAACAATAGAAATGTCTGTCATGGTCCCAGTTGATGGGCTGGGGTTGGCTCCCCTACACGCCCCAGGTCACCCAGCAATGGACCATTCCTGCCCCTCCTGCCAATGACTCCAGTTCAGACCCCCACTGGAGACTAGTCAGATCAAAAGGTGTGCCTGACAGGTGAGAACTAAGGGTCTGATGGGCAATATGTGGTGATAGCTGGTGCCACCTGGGCAGACGGGGAGAGTCCGCATGAGAGCCTGAAGGATTGGGGCTCTTGCAGTAGCGGGGCAAAAAAAAAAAGAAGAAATTTAATTTTGCCTTCAGTTACTGTTGTTGACGTTGGTTCCATTTCTTACTGAATGCATTTCTGAATGAAAATCTATTTAGAAACTCAGAGAGGATATTGGGTTATACTGGTGTTTATCCTGTCTGTTTAAGTTGGGTGCACTAATTATTTGTAAACCACAAAACCATTTTTGAACAAGAAGAAGATCCAATTCCTTTACTCCAGGATTTGCCCTGTCTTGACATTTGTACCATTTTGTTTCTTTGCATGTTGATTTATCTTAAATTTGTATCATGTGAATGATGAGATGGTCCCATGTAATGGAATGTTTTGTTTTCATGGGGTCCCTTGGTACAATTAGTTCTGAGCTGCTGTGCTACCTTCAAGATCTCCTGACTCCCTACAGCCCCGTCTGCCCTCTCCAATCTGCCAATGAGGGATTGCTAGAGATTCCCAGGGTTCGTTTTAAAACATTGGGGGCCCGTGCTTTTTCTTTTGTGGCCCCTATCCTGTAGAATTCTCTACCTCGTCAGTTAAGAGAATGCCTGACCATCGAGAGATTCAAATCTGATCGTTTTAATTTAGCTTTCCCTGATGAATTTTAAGTAAATTAATGCATCTGTTATGTTTTGTTATTTAATATGTTTTCATTGTATTTTAACTGTAAAGTGCCTTGGTTTTGGAAAGGCACTGTATAAATAAAGATTTACTTTACTTTACTAATAGCAAAGGTACATATAGAATTTTTTTCTTGGGAAGAAATTCTGTTAAACGTGCCACATTTTCCCTTGAAAAGGTAAACGTCTGGCTTTTTAAAACTCAGGTTAGGCTGAAACAGAAGCTGTCAGTTGGCTTAAACAGGGGTGGTGGGTGCTGCTTTTCTGTATAGCTGGATCCATTATTAGCACACCTTACATGGAACATCGTAAGCCATGTTTACACTTGCAGAACATTGTGAGCAATTTAGGCTCACAGGGAGTACTGCTCCAGCCTTATTTAATTTCTCTCATGTCCCCACTTGCTTTTTGTGGAGTTCTAGGAGTTAGTACTAGCCAATTGGCTGCTATGGGTGTTGGATATTGTTTTAAATCAAGATGCTTCTTCATGTACACAGGGGTTCTGGACCCTCCTCATGGTCTGGCAGCCTCCAGGCCCATCACCATGGGTCCTGTAGGACCTGTTCTGAGTATTGTGGGCCGCGAGAGTACAGGTCACCATCAATAGACAGGCTTGTTGGTGTTCTTGACCTGTTTTCTGCCCCTCCTCCTCCCTCCCTCTCGTGGCTTTTACAGATCCACTGCTATCCCCTTCAGGGGTGCACTAGCCATGGAACAAGACACAACCCTACCCTGGCCAAGTGCTGCCACCACATGCATTCTCATTCAAAACTGCCCTTTAATTGGTGACTCAGGCTTGTTTCTCATCCTGGATTCCCTTCATCAGTGAATGATGGACTACTGCTAGCCCATTGGGTCACACACAATGTGTTGGGTATTTTTTTGCTCCTTTTCTTTCACCCCTTAGCACTCCACTCCAACAGGCCTGCTCAGTTACCCACCCTTGCACACCACTGCCTACCAAGCCTCACATTTCACCAATGATCATCACCTCTAGACTCTACAGGTCCTCTGATGGGATTTGGTGATTCCATTTTATCTCTGCTCTGGCCCCCTCTCCCATTGGATGATAAGCCAGGGAAAGGAAGGCTGTGCCTTGTGGGATATTGATGAGATAGGGAAACAGGTGATGTTGGGAGGACAGTGCAGCCATCATCTAGTGTTCAAGATGGGTGTGACTGTACCTTGTTCTTGGTATCTCTACCAACAGCAGTATGCCCCATGCCACCATCCCTGTGGCAGGGCTGGCTGGTGCATGGTCAGCCATGCAAGCCAAGGCACCAAGCCTCAACCAGGAGACGCTTGACGAGTGGTGTGTAGAGCCCCGTGAAATTCTTTTTATCTTTCTTACTGTTTTTCTGGAATTTTGTGTTATTTCTTTTTATTCATTGAAAATGTAGTTTTATTTCTTATCATATTTATATTCATAATATACCTCAAAATTGTCTTACGCACACTAGAAATCACATTCCAAGTATATTACATTGTATTAAGCAGCATTATGCTACAGCATGGTCTTGAAAGGTTTTGAGCATCAGACAGTTCCACTACTGCTTCCTTGCGTACTGTCTCTGTGGTAACAACAGATCCTAAACAACAACAACTGCTGCATGCATTTATTTAGTTTTTGCTAAAAAAACACTTTTTTTTACTTTTTTTATGTGTTTGTTTTCATTGTATTTCTTTTATACCATGAATTTCCTATTATTTCTTATTTAAGAAAAACACAGGTCTCTAGTGATGCGACTCTGCTCTCTCCACTGGGAGGAAAGAATCTTTCCAGATGCTCTATTGCCTTACCTGCCAGCTCCATTCCTGTCATCCCAGCATCTGGGCATGAACCTTGGTCTCCAACACCTGGTCTTAAACTGAAAATACTGCAGGTGGCAGGTAGCATCTGCACAAAGTCTAAATATGACTATAGTATTTCACCACTTCACCACACTAACAGCTCAGCAATTTTGAAACATTCTGCTCCAGGGCTATCCATGCAGCTGTGTCTGTAGCACAACAACAATTTCCCTGACTCCAAAATACTGCAGAATGTTGAGTGTACAGTAAATTCACCTTTTGTCATAGAAGGAATACAGTACATTTTGTGAAGATTTGTAAAGATCATTAACATATTATTGACTCTGACTAGTATGTGAGCATTTATGGGCCGAAAGGCTGTCTTGCTTTTCAAATACCTTAGTATGAACTTCATTTTTTTTCTTCTTGAGTAGTCATATTCATTTGCCCTTCTGATCATTCTTTCTTTCATTCCCATTTCATTTGTCTTTTTAAAGTCTGTCTCTTTCAGTTCCTTTCCTTTGCTCAATATGAACTATTTCCCTTATATTTCTTAATCTAATATTTATGTACACCTTCCCTCGTGATAGCTATTAGAATGCCAATCAAATTCATGACATTGACTCCTAATTTTTTGATGACATTTACATTTGAGATTTTAAAACTGCTATTGAGTAAATGTGTATATACTGTATATACCAGACTGTATGTAACAAAGGGTAATGAATACCTAAGCTACCGATTTATAGTTTGCACAGAATCATGTATCCATGACAAAAGAGACAGTGTTTAATAACTGCCAGATTTCCCATAGGCGTTTCACAACACTGATAAGGATCACTGTAAAATGAACTGGTTCACTGCTTGAATAAATACACTAAACCAGTTTTGTGATAAAATCTTTAACTACTATCTGTATAAAACATTTTCCTTAAAATAGTAATGGTTTGACTGTCAAAATCCTTGGTTTCTTGTCAGACCAATACTGAGCTGTATTTTTATTTGGTACGTATTTATGAGCTTGTGCTTTGTCAGACTGCAGATATAAACATTGTCAAATATGCAGTACTGTATTCGACTCTGCTATGAACAGCTATATTAGAAATAAAAATAATTAGAAACTACCCTGCTGGAATCCCAACAGCTGGTATATGTGCAACAAAAAATCCCCTCCAAAAATGATCACAACACCTACATACAGACATTTCATATTGAAGGACTTCCCCACAGATTTGTCTGCCATTAGAGAAGACTACAGTATATCAGTCTTTTTCCCTCCATATTTGATGCCTGGAAATTAATTTTTTGCCAGTAAATTTTTCAACATCTGTAACAAACTTGTACCAGTCAGTGCATATAGTCCATGGTCAAAGGATACCATTACGCCTGACTCTCTAATGTGATAATTTTTTTCTTACTGTGCTTATCCCCCTGTGGCTAGGCCCCTATAATACCTCGACCATCCCACCCATCACCTTGGAATCTCATGGACTTACCATCACTGCCTTTGTCCCCATGCCAGGGATGTCTCTGAAGGCAGTAAAATGGATCCCCAGTCGGGATACTGGCCATGTAGCCAGGTGTAGGGCCTGCGGATGGTTAGGTCTTTCACCCTGCCTAGCTGGCATTTTCTTCTCCTGGTTTTCTCCCCAGGAAGAGCGTGTGTGCAATGCAGTCTAAGACAGCACTGTGCACGCTTCTGCATGTAGAATGTCAGCCACTGCTGCTCCTCCCACTCACCTTTGTTGTAGTCCCATGCTGCCTAGCCTGCAGCCACGACTAGGAGTCAGGCTTACACTAGGTGCTGTGTCCCTCCTACCCCAGAGGAGAACAGTCCATCGGCTGCTTGATCATCCTCCCCTTGCTGAACTTCCAACATCCCACATACACTCCTGAACATGGGTCATCAGCACCACAAGCAGTAGCACTATCACCGTGCTGGCTGGCCAGCTTTCTAAAGAGGTTATTGAATTATTCTCATAAAGGGATGCTGCTTTGGCCAGATTTAGAAAGACTAGATCCTTCAATGACAAACAGAATTATAGAAAACTTTAGAATCTAAGTAAATTAGCAGTACTTAAAGCACAAGTGGAGTATCACTACAACTACTGGAAGGAAAACAAATATCATTCCAAGAGAAAATTGACAAAATGTGGAGCTCCTCTGGGGACCTTGTCACCTCTCTTCCAGGCATTGCCTTGTATTGTGATTGCCTTTAACACCTATTTCACTAACCTCAGCATCCCTGACAAGGTCTAGAACTTCTTGGTGCAATTATGGTTCGTCTATTATCAAGCAACCTAGAGCCTGACCCTCATAATCTCTCAATGGGAATTAAGAATGCATGGGATAGACATAAAGGAATTCTGGAGGTCAGGAGTAAGGGGCAACAGATTTCTAGGAAAACATAAACTGAACTTACAAGCTCAAATGGGCAGACAGGGTGGGCCATAGGCCCTTATCTGCCGACACTGTCTATGTATCTATGTATCTATGTGGTTTTCTCCCTAGGAGGAGCGGACATGCAGTGCAGTCTAAGACAGCTCTGTGCAGGCTTCTGCAGGCAGGATGTTGGCCACCCCTGCTCCTCCCACTCCCCAGTGCTGCAGACCCTGGCTGCCTAGCCCCCAGCCACCACTAAGAGTCAAGCTTACACTGGATGCTGTGTCCCTCTCACCTCAGAGAAGGAGAGCAGTCCATTGGATGCTGCATCCTCCATCCCTAGCTAACCTTCTGACATCCCATGTTCACTTCCGAACATGGGCCATAGAAACATAGAAACATAGAAATTGACTGCAGATAAGGACTGTTAGGCCCATCCAGTCTGCCCATAGGCCCTATACATGTATGCATCCACTTACCCTAAGTGATCAATGGCTTTTCATCACTCTCTTCCCACCCAAGGATTCCCTGTGCTTGTCCAAAGCATGTTTAAACCCCTCCACTGTACTTTCCTCTATCACCACTTGTGGCAGACTATTCCAACCACATTGACAACCACAAGCAGTACAGCTATCACTGTACTGGCAGGCCATCTTTCTAATGAGATTATTGAATTGTTCTCACAAAGGAATGCTGCTTTGGCCATATTTAGAAAGACCAAATACCTCAGATACAGACAATATTATAGAAAATGTTCGAGTCTAAGTAAATTGACAGTAGTTAAAGCACAAGTGAACTATTACCACAACTACTGGAAGGAAGAGAAACATAATTCCAGCAAATTCTGGTCCAGGGCCAAAAACCTATTTGAAACAGATCTTCAAGAGCAAATTGACCAAATCTGAAACTCCACTGGGGTTCTCGTCACCATTCT
Organism: Neoceratodus forsteri; assembly: GCA_016271365.2. Lineage (NCBI taxonomy): Eukaryota > Metazoa > Chordata > Ceratodontiformes > Ceratodontidae > Neoceratodus > Neoceratodus forsteri. Next base: position 271,308,209 of record CM028130.1, on the reverse strand, counting down.
TCCAGACTTTGTGAATGTCCTTAACACCTGCTTCACTAACCCCAGCATCCCTGTCAATGTCCAGAAATCCTTTATGCAATCATAGTTTGTCTCTCACCAAGCAACAAACCTGCCACTCTTGATCTGCCAAAGTTCAACTTCTGACAGATCATGGCAGCAGAGGTCCTCAAAGCCCTTAAAGGCTTCAGCACAAACAGGCATGCTGGTGCTTACTCCCCTTGATCTGAAGCCTCTCCACTTTGCAGCACATTGCATCTGTGACCCAGTTACCAAGATCATGTTTCCTGTAGGGCTATGCAAAATTACACTTCCAGCAGCCGAATTTTGTCAAAAGTCAGAATGTCGCTTTGTGAAATTTCAGAATACACTTTGGCAACTTTTGAGGAAATTCCAACTCTGAACATTGCAATGAATGTATGAATTGTGAATTAATGTAGTAAACTGTGGAAAGAAAGTTCCACAAAAGTGGAATTTGTAACTTCCATCCAGCTGAAGTTTCCTACCAGTTCTCTTGTTCTTTATTTGCTGACCCCTGTTTTATGGCTTGCTTTGATTACTGTTTGGATATACTTACCTTCTACAGTTTGTTTTGCTTTGTATATAGTATTTTAACCTGTATGTAACTACTATTCCTGGTGGACAAGTTTTTACCTGTTGACTACTGTTCCTGTCCTCCTTAAAGTCTCCATAAAATGAGATGCTGCATCGCATACTCACCACTGCTCTATTTACTCAGCTCTTTCCTTCCCCTCTCTTGGTGCTAGGTGCCTTTCCCAGTGTGTTTCTTTTTTATCCAAATTCTGGTTTGGCACTGTTCCCTTTGATCTCAAATCCCTTCTTTCCCCTCCTCCTTCTTCCTCCTACCCTCTCTGCAACAATACTTTCCATTCTCTCTCTTTTCCTTCTAGAAAATCTGTTGTTGGCAAATCTGCTTTTTCTTACTGCTTTCTAAAACTGTGGGCCACCCATCCCCTTCCTGTTTGTTCTGCCTCTTCTCCTTCCTCGCTAAAGTCTCTTCTTTCTGATGTGTTCCATCTTAGTCCTCCTTGATCTCTCTGTAGCGTTTGACACAGTGGACTATATGACTTTGTTGGAGCACCTGCGGCTTGTCTGTGGCCTGTCCAGTACAGTCCTCAGATGGCTTCGATCTTTTCTTGAGAGTAGGACTCAGAGAGTGGTGTCAGGAATTTATTTCTTGGCCCCTCTCCCCCTATCTTGCGGGGTACTGCAGGGCTCCATCTTGTCACCTATGTTGTTCGCAGTGTACATGCTGCCATTAGAAGAGATTATTAGGTGGTATGGTCTGAGTTTTCACTGCTATGCTGATGATACAGCTATACATGTCCTTTGCACCTGGTCAAGAAGTGTTCCTCTCGGTATTTAACAACTATCTCGCCAAGATCCAGGACTGGATGAGTGCGAGTTAGCTGCGGTTGAATCCAGCTAAAACTGAGGTGCTGGTTGTGGACCCTGATAGTTGGGAGGTGGGTCTGTCGGCAGGATCACCTTCCGGATTATATCTTGGGGGTGTGGTGCTGACTACTTCAGACCGGGTTCGGAACTTGGGCATTATTATTGACGATGGACTGACCTTTAAATCACAGATGTCACCCGAGTAAAACATCTGGTTCCTCCCGATGATCTTCCAACATTGGTCCATGCCTTCGTTACCTCTCGCCTTGACTATTGCAGTGCCCTATATCTAGGGCTACCAGGGGTTGATGTCTGCCACCTTCAGCTAGTGCAGAATGTGTCAGCCAGTCTGTTGACTGGTAGAGATAGAACCAGCCATATAACGCCTGTGCTCCATGGACTGCACTGGCTTGCAGTGTGGTGGAGGATCACCTTCAAGGTTGGTTTGCTGACCTATAAAGCCCTACACGATCAGGGACCTAGTTACTTGCAAGATCTCTTCCACCCCTACTGTCCCCTCTGTCCTCTCTGATCCGCTGATGAGGGATTGCTAGAGATTCCCAGGGTCCGTTTAAAGACATCTGGGGCCTGATCTTTCAGTTTTGTGGCCCCAACCCTGCGGAATTCTCTACCTCATTGGATACGAGATTGCCTAACCGTCCAGGAGTTTAAAACTGCACTCAAGACATACTTGTTTGAATCAGCATATGATTGTTTTAATTGTTAGGAATTTAATAATGAATTTTAAATATAAGATTTTATTGAATCATTTACTGTACTGTCTATGCTGTGTACAAGCGCCTTGGCTGTAGAAAGGAGCTTTTTATAAATAAATTATGATTGATTGACTTTTATCATCCTACCTGCAACTGCTTGTGACCCTTCCTCTTTTTCTCCATTCTGTGGTCTTGCCCGCTTCTTACTGTTCTGCTATTTTCCCTTACTGTATATATTAGAGTGTGTGTTATTTTCTAGATGCCTTCATTTACTATTCTGCCTATAACAGTCATGATTCTGCTTGTAAAACTATGTGATTGTATTTTACCTTGTTATTTTTTTATTGTTAGCTATCTCCTACTCCTGTCTCCCACAGGACACATCCGGAAATGAGTTGTTTTCAGCTCAGTATGTACTTCCAGGTTAAACCTTTAATTAATTAATTAATTAAATAAATAATTGTCTTTATCCCAGCTGGAGAAATGTCAACTGACTGACTGACAGACTAACTACAGCAACAAACTAAACATTCTTTTATTTTACAAACAACTGATTTGCCAGTTTCTTAATTTATATCAATATACATACTTCTATACCAATATACATAATAGAAACATAGACTTTGACAGCAGATAAGGACCGTTTGGCTCATCCAGTCTGCCCATTTCTATATCTATTGAATAAGCTGCAGATCCTAGTTAACCAACAGCCTACTTCCTCCTACCTCCCACCAGAATTGCCTTATGTCTATCCTATGCATTCCTGAATTCCCCAACTGTTTCTGATCCCACAACCTCCTCAGAAAGGCCATTCCATGTGCCAACCACCCTCTCCATGAAAAAATACTTCCTCACATTGCTTCTCAGCTGTCCCCCCCCATCTTCAACTTTTGCCCCCTTGTTCTTGCACATCTCTTTTTCTAAAAGATGTTATCCTCTTGGACTGTGTTGATTCCCTTGAGGTACTTGAAAGTTTCTATCATGTCCCTGCTCTCCCTCCTTTCCTCTAGGGTATACATATTAAACTATTTTAGTCTCTCTTTGTATGGCTTCTGGTGCAGACCCTGCACCATTTTAGTTGCCCTCCTCTGGACTGCCTCGATCCTGTCTATGTCCTTACGGAGATGGGGTCTCCAGAACTGCATGCAGTACTCCAGATGGGGTCTCAATAACTGTCTGTACAGAGTGATAACTTCCTGTTTTCTACCGGTGATGCTTCTCCCTATGCATCCCAGTATCCCCCAGCCCTCCTTACTGCCTCCCCGTGTGTGGTTTGCTTACCTTTAGACCATTTGATATGACTACCCCCAGGTCCCTTTCCATTTTTGTTGTTGTTAGTACCTCCCCCCCTCCCTCATTGTGTACTCTTTCACTGGGTTTTTGTTTCCATGTGCATTACTTTGCACTTCTTTCATTGAATCTAAGCTGCCATACTTTGGCCATTCCTCCAGCCTTGCCAATTCCCTTCTCATCCTTTCCACCCTCCCTTGTGTATCAACCCTGTTACAGATCTTTGTGTCATACTTTTCCTTCCAGTCCCTCTGCAATGTCACTTATAAAGACATTAAAAAGGACCAGTCCCAGTATTGAACCCTGTGGTATTCCACTAGTAATCCCCCTTTCTTCAGAGTGGACTCCATTTACTATTACCCTCTGTGTCCTGTTGTCCAGCAATTTTTTTACCCAGGTACCACCCAGGGACCCACTCCTAGGCTGGCTAACTTGTTTATTATTCTTTTGTGTGGGACTGTGTCAAATGCCTTGCTAATGTCTATGTAGGCCATGTCCACAGCCCCTCCCTGGTCTACTACTTTGGTCACCCACTCAAAGAAATCTATTAGCTTCATCTGACATGGCCTTCTTGCTGTAAATCCATGCTGCCTTGGGTGCTGTGCCCCACTGGCCTCTAGATACTTAACAATTCTTTCTTTCAGAAGTGATTCCATCATTTTCTCCACCACTGAGGTCAAACTAACAGGTCTGTAGTTTCTTGCCTCTGCTTTGCTCCCACTTTTGTGAAGGGGAATCACATCCACCCTCCTTCAGTCCTCAGGTACCACACCATCCTTCCATGATTTGTTACAAAGGTTAGTCAGTTGTGTCACTAGTTATCCCCTTAGTTCTTTTAGAATTCTGGGGTGAATCCTGTCAGGCCCCATTCCTTTGTCCACCTTCAGTTTTAGGAGTTTTCAGGACCCTTTCTTCTGTGAATGGACTGGTATCGACTCCCCCATCCAGAGTTCTTCTATTGATTAGTTTAGGTACCTCCCTCTCCTCTTCTTTTGTGAATACTGAGTATAAGTATTCATTCAGTATCCCTGCTTTTTCACTATTGCCCTCTGCCCACCCATCATCCCCTTTATTAAGCCTTACTATCCCTCCCTTGATCTTTTTTCGCTCCCTACTGTACCTATAAAAGGTTTTATCCCCCTTCTTAACTGAGTTGGCTGTCTTTTTCTCAGTTTGGGACTTTGCTGTTTTGACTGCCTTCCCTGCTTCCCTCTGCTTTAGCTGGTACAGTTCTCTGTCCTGCTCCTTCTGTGTTTTTTTATACTTCCTGAATGCTATCTTTTTCTCCCTAACCTTTCCCACCACCTCTTTTGAGAACCGTAGTGTTTTTTCCTTTGTTTTGATTTGTTTATTTACTTCACACAAAGGCTTGTTGCCTCTGTGATGGCAGATTTGATGTTTCCCCATCGTTGCTCCACCCCTCCTTCTTGTCCATTTGCTAGTGCTTTTCTGAGGCACTCTCCCATTTAGCAAAAAGTCAGCCCTCCTAAAGTCCAGTACACTTGCTTTTGTATGGCTTGACTCTATGGCTGTGTTTATTGTGAACTACACTGTTTGGTGGTCGCTTGTTCCCATATGGCTACCCATTTCTAAATCTGAGATCCTCTCTCTATCCCCATTTGAGAGTGCTAGGTATAAGATTGCTCCCTTCTGAGTGGGTTCCAACACTAGCTGTCAGAGGCATGCCCCCTGTGGGGCATTGGGAGTGACCCTGCTCTTGGATGTGGCTGCAGCAAAGATGCTCCAGTTAACATCGACATATTCAGTTCCCCCATCAACAATATCTCTCGTTTTTCTGCCATCCTTAGGATGCCTCCTTTCATTTCCTTATCCATTTCATCCCCCTGAGATAGGGATCTGTATACAACCCCAGTACAGATTGTGGTGCCATTTCCTGTCTCCAGGGTGACCCACAATGCCTCCTGTCCTCCCTGTTTACCCTCTAGTTCCATTGATCTGATCCCTTCCCTTAAGTAGATAGCTAATTCTCTTCCTCTGTCATCCTCCCTGTCCCTCCTGTAGATTGTGTACCCTGGTATGTTGACATCCTGGCCACGGTTCTCTGAGTACCATGTTTCTGTGACTGCTATGATATACAAGTGTCCCTCTTCCATCAAGGTCACTATTTCAGGGAGCTTGTTACCCAGACTACAGGCATTGGTACTCATTGCCCTCAATTTTTTTGATGGCCTTACCCCTTTTAGTCCCATCCCTGTCCTTACTGTCTTTGCCTTTTTCTCCATTGACCCCTGCCCTTCTCCCTACCGACGTCTCTATCTTGGTGTTTACCTCACTAACTTCCCTGTTTTGTAGGGGGAGGGGAGCTGGGATTTCCACTGTTCATTTTCAGTGCCTCCCCCTTAGCTAGCTTTAATGCTTGCCAGTGAAGCATTTAAACCTATCACCTAGGATTCTGGTTCCCCCTCCTGGACAGATGCAGACCATCGTGCTATATAGGCCTGTATCCCTCCAGGTGGACCCCCTGTCCCCAGTGAAGCCATAACTCTGAACTCTGCACCAGTTTTTCAACCATTAATTGAATCCCATGGTTTGGAGCACCCTTGCCTCACCCATGCCATAGACATGCAGCACTTCCGAGAAGGTTACCATGCATGCTACTTGTCTGAGGCCTCTCCCCAACTTCACAAACTCCTCCTGCACTGCTCTGATCCATTCCCAGCCAGGTCATTTGTCCCTAGGTGGACAATGGCATCCACCTCCCTCCCCTGTGCAGCTGCTCCTGCAATCCTGAGGATTCACTCCCTGTCTTTCCAAGACATGGTGCTGGGCAGGCACCTTACCTCCCTCTCCCCCTCCCCATTCTTCTCGCAGTTCTATCCCCTAACAATTGAGGCCCCAACCAGGAGTCATTTTCTCCCCCTGTGGGGCCCCATGCCACCCTCCTTTATGGAGTTTCCCAGCATCCTCCTTGGTCTCCACTGTGGTGCCAGAACACTGTATGAATTGTAGAGAGGTACAGCTGGATGGATGCATCTCTGTTCCACCACCCTCACCTTCCCTGAGCCCACTGTGGTCCAACCCCTCCTCTTTCTTGGCAACCTCTGAGGCAGTGGCGGTGGCCCTGGTGGTCCCTGGGTGGGAGAGGAGATACCCTGAATCCTGGCCAACTCATCCTGGAGATGAACAACCTCCTTCCTCAGCCCAGAGAGGTGCCTGCAGATGGGACAACAGTGCACCCTCCAGAATGTCTCCCGGAAGACTGCCGCTCCACAACCACTGCACTGCACCACTTTCATCTTGTCTTATTTGTGGCCCCTCAGCTGTTGCTTTGTAAATTGTATACTTACTCTTCCCTCTCTCTGTTTACTTTTTTTTGTTTGCTTTTTCTCCTACTTTCCTACTGCTTCTGTGTCCTTACAGCTCTTGCCCTTTCTGTTCTGGGAGAGGAAGTTTCTGTATTCCTTGGTAGCCTCCTTCTTACTTGCTCAGAGTCAGACTTCCAACAGCTAGGGGGTGAAGGAGAGCTATTCTTTTCCTTCAAGGATGGTGAGTCTTTTGTGCCTCTATGATCACTCCCTTCCTACTCACAAACAGGAAGTTCCTGTTGTCAATTAAATCCAGGGACTATAAAAGTGGAATTGGCTAAGGGTGGGGGGCTGGAGGGGAGGGAGGGCTATGCAGACACCTGACTTTCTGCTGCCTAAGCCACACCCCCTAATTTACAGTACTCCTCTTCACCTAGCTAACTACACAGATAACAGTTCCCTTCCCCCAAATCAGACAAGCACACTAACTCATTTTTTTTTCCGTTTTGTTTGTTTTTTACCCTAATTAAGGTCCCAGTAGTAGAGTTGTAGTTCTTTAGTCCCAGTAGTGGAGTAGTAAAGTTCTAGCAGCTGCCTTCTTCCTCTTGCTGCTATGCTTAATATGATATATCAATATATTTTATCCTTATTTATAGTGCTACACATGGATATACTTACTTGTGCTGACTCCCTAACTCTAATGGTTCTAGAGTTATCCCTTTTTGAAATAGTTACCTCTAGAGAGGTACAGTTTTTGAACCATTTGGGCTAGGAACTGGGGATGGGCCGGGGGGCCTGGTCTTTGGGGGGGAACAGAGCGACCGTATCGGGGTTGTACGGTCCAGGAGATGTCCTGGGACGAAAAGGTCTCTAGATCGTGGTTCACCATGTCTAGTTACCATACCCAAGGGCTCCTGTAATTCTGGGCAGACAATTCGGTCAGCCCTGGAACCCCCGTCTGACTCAAGTGGTGTTATGCAATGCCAGGTCTATTAGAAATAAGATGGCTATTATTGCTGATCTTTTTGGGACAGCAGACCTGACTTGCTTCACTGAAACCTGGCTTGATGACAACGCGGTCTCCATTTTGAAAGTGGTGGTCCCAGTTGGGTTTTCGGTGATACACCACTCGAGATTGGACTGCAGAGCTGGGGGGGGTGGCTATCTGTTTTAGATCAGAATTGGACCTTGCTGGTGTACCAGTAGAAGTGGCCAGATCATTTGAGTCTACTGTAGTAGCAGGTGTGGGATGCAGGATCATTCTCATCTACTGTTCACCCGGGGGTGAGAAATTGTTCCTGCAGGAGGTGGCAGACTCCATCATCGATGCGGCATTGGAGTTGCCCAGGCTGATGGTATTGGGTGACTTCAATACCTGGGTCAACAACGAACTCTCGCAGTGTGGGCAAGACTTCCTCCAACTTATGTCCTCATTGGGGTTCACACAGGTAGTTGCCTCTGCTACTCATATCAGGGTCACTCACTTGATCTGGTCTTTCTCCTGGGGATCAAGTCCTTTGATTTGGTGGTGGAGTCAGTCATATGGTCTAATCACTACACAGTAAGAATCAAATTCCAGACCCCCCTTATAGGTCTGCCCCTATGGAGATGGTCGGATACCGCCCATTGAGGGGTGTTACCCCAGAGGGTCTCTCGGTGGTGTTAGACCTATCGGGAGTTTTGAGGATGGGCAGGGATCCAGATAATCTAGTTTTGGCCTATAATAAGGCTATTACTGAGGCTCTGGATACTATTGCCCCAATCCATGTTTGTCCCCTCTCTCTTTGCCCTCGGTCCCCTTAGTTTGATGGGACTTTGAGGGTGCTGAGACAGGTGGGACGAAGGCTAGAGGGTCGCTGGCAGAGAACAGCCCTTGATGCCTACCACCTTAGACTGATAGACCATTATCAAAGCTATCAATCAGCAATCTCACATAAGAAGGCAGAGTTCCTGTCCGGTGAGATAGCTGCTGCTCAGAACCGACCGGCTCAGCTCTTTTGAGCTGTGGACAGGCTGTACAACCCAGCTTGTCTACAGGTTCAAGGAGCATTTTCACAAGATAAGTGTGATGAGTTTGCTCGTTTCTTTGCAGATCAATCAATCAATCAATCAATCAAAATCTTTATTTATTCAGGCGAACATCATTGAGCAAAGCTCATTTACAAGATGGACCTGAGTGGTCATACAAATGAGGATACAAGTATTATTACATAGACAAGAAATAGAATAAATAGCAATACAATGGCATGAAATGATTATATACAACAATTTACATATATACAAGTAACAGTAGAACCATTTAGCCTGTAGGAAAAAGGGACAAAGGGTATAGCAGGCATAAAATAAAATAATATGGTCTAACTAGTTTTTATGAGAATATAATAGGTGATTCGGAAGAAAGAAATTGAATTAATATAATGGATGGAAAAGGAAGGTGGGTCAGATAGGTAGGGATTAGGCTTTATAAAGCAATTGCAGAGCTCTGGAAAAGGGCGGAGAACAATCTTTTGAAGGATGCCAGAGGTAGTAGGCTATCTAGCTTCATGGATTTTTGGAGAGAGTTCCATGCAACTGCTAAGGAATAGCTGAATGCAGCCCTCCCATACCGGGTGCAGGCATTGGGGACCTTTAATATGATGAGTTTACTGATCCTTAAGGTGTATGGCCTAGTTGTAATTTGGATAAAGCAATCAGTGATATAGGTCGGTAGTTTGCCTGTTAACGCTTTGAATATCCAGATAACAGCATTCCTATTTCTTCTGTGTTGCAATGATGTCCAGTTGACTGCCATATAAAGGGAGCAATGATGGGTGCTGGAGGGAAGGTCAGTAATAAATCTTATGGACCTGTGATACAGGGTGTCCAGTTTATGTAAGAGATGACTTGAACAATGGCAGTAGAGAAAATCAGCATAATCAATGAGGGATAGGAATGAGGCCTGAATTAACCTTTTTTTGGAATCACTGTTTAGGTAATGTTTTATTCTAAAAAATAGTCCGAGCCTCTGTCTTAGCTTTTTAAGTAGCTCTTCAATATGGACAGAATAGTCAAGCCTGTTATCTATCCAGACTCCAAGGTATTTGAAGTTATCAACAAATTCAAGTTTCTCTCCAAGTAAGGTGGATAAATGTAGGTGTTGGATGCTGGGGCAGTGGTAGTGCAACTCTTTGTGGCAAAGAACATAGCTTTTGTTTTTTTTGCATTTAGAAGTAGTTTTTTGTCAAGTAGATTGTGCTGCAGAATGGAGAATTCGGATTGTAACAGTTCACATGCTTTGGAAGGTGAGGGATTGCTGACATATAATATAGTATCATCAGCAAACAGATGAATGTTAGATTGAGTGAGGTTGGCATCAATATTGTTTATATAAATAGCAAAGAGGATAGGGCCAAGAATAGAGCCTTGTAGTACGTATAGCAGTGGTTTTGAGGTGGATAGGTAATTTCCATTTCTAACCAGTTGTGACCTATCTGAAAGGTAATCCTTAAACCAGTTGAGTGATAGGAATCCAGGCCTATTGAGTTAAGAGAGGTGATTAATAAGTCATGATCCACTGTGTCAAAGGCTTTACTCAAATCCAGAAACACAGCACAGGTAAAATTTTTCTTGTCCAAGTTAGTCTGCCAATCGTTGGTTACCTTGGCTAAGGCAGTAATGGTGCTATGCTTTGATCTAAATCCAGATTGTGCAGAATTTAGAAGGTTATTGTTATCCAGATAGTCCCTTAACTGAGACTTTACTAGTTTTTCGAGCATCTTAGATAGTACTGGTAGGATGGAGATAGGTCTGTAATTGTTGAGATCCCTAGTATCACCAGATTTGAGTAATGGAACTACTTGAGCTGTTTTCCAAGTAGATGGAATGGATCCAGTAGTTAGGGAAAGATTGAAGAGATGAGTGGGGGGGCAGATAAGACATCTATGATAAGACAGATAAGGTGGCTGACATCAGGGCTGAAATCTGCTCAGCACCCTCTATGGGGGTTAGTGGTGGTCAGTGTGAGGTCACTTCCCTTCAGTGTTCCTGGATATCTTTCAAATGACCAGAGATAGGGAAATCATGTGGATTGCCCAGAAATTGTGGCTGACTTGCTGTAGTTTGGATACAGGCCCTACACACCTATTATTAGGGTGTATGGAGCCCATTGGCCCGGTCCTTACAGAGATTGTTTGGTGCTCTTTAGATTTGGGAGAGTTCCCGAGCTCCCTGAAAGGGGCAGTGGTGACACTACTTCTGAAGAAAGCTTCTTTAGACCCAAACATCTGTGCAAACTACAGACCTATCTCTAACCTTCCCTTTGATAGGAAGGCGATTGAGAAAGTAGTTGTGCTGCAGCTGGAGAACTATCTTACCATCCACAATTTCTTCAGTTCTCTCCAGTCAGGTTTCTGGAAGAGACATAGTACCAAGACCACTCTACTTTGGGTGCTCAGTGATCTTCTGATGGCAAGAGATCAGAAGCGCCACTCCATCTTGGTGCTGTTGGATCTCTCTTCAGCATTAGACATTGTGGACCATGGGGTTCTGCTCGAGCATCTGAGGGTTATCTGTGGACTAGCTGGTCCAGTTCTTAGATGGTTCCACTCTTTCCTAGCTGGCAGATTTCAGAGGGTGGTGTCAGATTTTTTCCTCTGAGCCATTCTCTCTGCCATGTGGGGTGCCTCAGGGCTCGGTGCTGTCCCCCCTGTTGTTCACAGTGTATCTGCTGCCCCTCAGAGACATTGTAAGATGATATGGGCTGAGTTTCCACTGCTACACAGATGACACACAGCTCTATCTGTCTTTTGCGCCTGACCAGGATAGTGCGGTCTCGATATTTAACAGCTGTCTGGCAGAAATCCATGGCTGGATGAAGTCCAGCTGATTGAAATTGAATTCCAGGAAGACTGAGGTGCTGATGGTGGATCCAGGGAGCTGGATAGAGAGGTCAGTGGTGGGATTTCTGTCTGGGCTTTGGATTGACAGTGTACAGCTACCCACCTCTGAATGGATGCATAATCTGGGGGTGGTATTTGAAAATGGGCTGACACAGTGGGCACAGGTGTTAGCAGTCATCAAATCCTCCTTTTATCATCTTAGGAACATCACCAGAATTAAGCAGCTGGTTCCATCCAATTTGCCCACGTTGATCCACATCTTTGAGACCTCGCACCTTGATTACTGCAACTCCCTATACCTAGGGCTTCTGGGGGTTGATGTTTGCTGCTTGCAGCTGGTGTAGAACGTGGCAGCATGATTATTGGGACTTCTCATATCAGTCATATCACTCCCGTGCTGCATGATCTGCACTGGCTGCCTATACAGTGGCGGACAACCTTTAAGGTTGGTCATATGACCTATAAAACCCTACATGGACTGGGACCAGATTATCTTTAAGAGCTCCTGGTTCCTTACAACCCTGGCTGACCTCTCTGCTCTACTGATGAGGGGTTGTTAGAGGTTTCCAGGGTGTGGCTGAAGACATCTGGTGTAAGGGCTTTTATGTTCATAGTGCCATCCCTGTGGAACTCTCTACCTCATCAGATTAGAGAGTGCGGGACCATGGGGAGTTTCAAGACCAGTTTGAAAAACATATTTATTCAAACAGGCTTTTAATACTTGAAGTATTAGGAATTCAGAATATTTTAATTGAAGCTGCTGTGTATGTTTTATGTGATTTTATTGAGTTGTTTTAAGATGTTGTATGTAAAGCACTTTGATGTATAAATTGCACTATACAAATAAAAATATTATTATTATATTATTAAATGAAAGTTTGAAGTTGGCACTTTGTGCCACTTTGATTGTAGTGCTGATTAAAAACATTCATTAAAAGGAAAAGTCCCTAGCCATAACGGTTGCAGAGTTATCACTTCTTGAAGTAATTAATTTTAAAAAAGTATAACTTTGGAACCATTTAGGCCTAGGAATGTAATTATTTTTTAAATAAAAGCTTGGAGTCTGCTTTATGCTACAGTTTACTAATATGATATCCTGTATGTCAATACATTTAAAGATACTGTACATCCATATATGTTTGGGAAAATTATTTATTATAATATGACAAATCCAATCATATATTGATACAGTATATCAATATGTAAGTATAGTATATCCATATACATTGATATATTGACTCATAGTGGTGACTCCAAGCATTCTTAAAAAAATAAAATAAATAAGTCTGCATTCTTAAGAAGTCTAGAGATGTCCAGTCTTGACATGATTCTTTTTCGGAAAGTATAAACTCGGGAACAATTTGAGCTAGGAAATTAATTTTGTTTGAATGAAAGGTTGGGGTTAGCACAATGCAGCTATATATTGATATATATCATAACACATAAAGATATATTGATATATATATATATTTCTAACTTATTCTGCTCATATTCTGTTTTAAAATCTGTGTAGCTACTTTCCAGGCAGCATTACATAGGGATTTCTGAGCCACTACTTACCAAAGGATTCCTAAGCCGCTGCATATAATATCAACGTACGTTATATGCATCATGATATATAACACAATGTATCAATATAACACAGTATATACATTTCTTCAGAGATTTTTTAATTAAATACATTTTTTAATTTTCTGATTTTAGGTTCACATTCATCATATAATAATGGCATAATTTTCCAAGGGTAGCTCCTTCTAAAATGGTATAATTATATCACAAAAAATCAATCTCCCTCAAGCCACACCATAATGTTCTTATGCTTTTGTTGATTTCACCAGCAAATTTATTGGAAAATAAAACATGTTTGTAACAAAACATGCCATGAAACTACTGTAAAACTGGCATGAAGAACTTGTTTGGGTAATGACATTTTATACTTTCTTTTTGATTAGCTAACCTCAAGAGACAAGTATTCACCCAACCTTAGTTTTTAGAAGTGGGCAGAGCTAACATCCTAAGTGAGCAGACTCATTTGCAGATTGCTCCCATTAAAAGGTGATCAGCTTTAAGCTAAAGTTCATTTATGTATCTGCCTGCCTGTCTGTCTGTCTGTCTATCTATTTATCTGTCTGTCTGTCTGTCTCTGTCCATCTCTGTCTATCTATCTACAGTGAAGGCTGTCAAAATGCAACCCAGTGTCTCAGGTTACTGCATTACAAAAGAGAATAACTGTCACTCAAATTGCTTTGTTTTCTGCAGTAACACTGCAAAAGAATGCTGCAGTATTGCATTGCATCATGGCAAGTTGCACTCTTTATCTGTCTGTCTACCTATCTGCTGTCTGTCTCTCTGCCTGTCTGTCTGTCTATCTATATATCTATCTATCTGCCTATTGAACTGTCGGTATGTTGATGAGTCAGTTAGTTGGTCAGTCTGTCTGTCTGTCTATCTGTTTGTCTGTTGGTCTATTATCTGCCTTTCTGTCTGTAAATCTGCCCTAATGTATAAAGGATCCCAGGGCGAGAGGTGGCAGATTTGAGATAGAACAATAGCAGCAAAATGGAACAAAGCAAAGTACTGATCATACGGTAACAGAAGGTCCCTTCAAAAGATTGCATCTGACAGGCATATTTCTGTCATGTAGAGCTGAAGAAGAAGAAAATACAATGCAGGTCAAGTCATACCTAGTTCTAGGAAAAATGCCAACAGGACATGTTAAATGAACTGTTTCTTGTGAACATGGAAGCCTATTTCTAAAACACTGTTACGTCCATAGGTTTTGTCTGAAAAAGCATAAAGTATTAGTCTGCCTGAGGTCAAATGGAATTTAAAGGGAAACACCCACCTGTAATTGCCCATCATTTCTGTGTGGGGCATCCCCCAATTATCAGTTTTGTATAAAGATTAAAATGTTTCACTTACTGCATTTCTGAAAATGTTAAATTTGATCTGGTTGATCCTGCTAACCCTCGCAACGACATTTTGATTACAATGCCACTAGCTGCATGTCCCATAACCTCCCGTGGCTGTCTTGAGGCAGTGGCTGCCACACTGTACTTGGTCTTGGTATAGTACGGGGAGTGCTGGATCACAAACCAGAGCCATTACTAACCCATCTATATGAATCTTCCAGCTTTGATGTAAGCCTCAGAACAGTTATGGGAGGTTGTTGGATGCACCACTAGTGGTGCTGTAATTAAAATGCTGGTGGGAGGGATTGCAGGATCAACTAAATAAAATGTATCATTCTCAAAAAGCCAAAAAGTAAAAAATTCCAATCTTTATGCAAAATTGTTAATCGGGAATGACCCACACCGAAGTGTGAGGCAATTAAAGGTGGACGTTTCCCTTTAATTTTAGGGTTTGGGGCTTATGAGGCAAATGATCTGGAACTAGTCATGGTCCTATTAGTTGATATTACCAATAGAACCTGATTTTCACCTATAAGAGTGTACAGTAACGTGATATGTGCAGAACAAATATACCATTTAAAATAATAAGATGCTGCTTTAGAACTGTTATATAAAATGCACAGTACACAATGTTTGTACCTGTAAGTTAACAAAATTCAGTACTGTTTCTTTTTTGTGGGTTCTATTTGTGGGTTTACGTTAATATTTGAGCTAACCCCCTTACCCCCAACCCCACACCATCCACAATTTTACTAACACTTGTCTCCACACCTAGAACAATCCTCCTCTTTTTATCTAACTATGCTGCAAAATCTAAAGATATGTACTGTGCTACCATTCTGTAAACAACTATGCATGCCTTAATACATGTACCAAGCCATCGCCTTGTAAACTACTATGTATGTCTTCCTCTGTAATGTTACCTGGGTCACCCCTGAAAAAGGGACCTCTGGGTCTCAGTGGGCTTACCCAGTCACCAAAATTGAATAAATAAAAATGAATAATTTGTAGGTCATATTTGGAAGATCAACTGCAAAGCAACCACTATGATCATGTACTGTATACAAAGTTCATTGGATCTCTGACCAAGGGATCAGGAAACTTCTCTTTTGTCCATCCCTCTTCTGGGATTGGAGCCAGGACAGTGAATGTCCTCACAGATTTGTGATATTTCTGAGTTTACCAAAAACACATTTTTCACAACAGAGACAGAAAACTTTAGTAAAGACCAAGGGCCTGATTTTCAAAAGTAAATCTTTGATGCAAGGTGCCTGTACTAAATGGATATGACACAAGGGGCACCTTGCATCAAAGTTAGCAGCAATCCCATTTTCAAATGTAGACTGCATTGAAATTGGGATGTCATATGCCAGAATCACCCTCTGCCGTCCTTGCAGACAAAGCTCCCATTTGCTAGATCGCAATAGGGCTTGCACTACATCATCCCCTTTTTTGCTATTTTAGAAGCCACACAGTGGTTGAAACAGGGGGTTGCCCTTAGATCAGCCAGGAGGTGGTCTAAGGGCCAGGCACCACTGCTGGGCAGGGTGTTAATTGGCGGGAGGCTGCCAGGAGGGGATTGGGGGCAGAAAGAGCACAGGAGGTGGCCTAGGATGTGACGGGGGCACGGTGGCAATGTGCAGATGATGAGGTGGCATCCTGCAGGGGTGCCCTACACTACTACAGACAGCCACTTTGCCTGGGTACAGGGGTCTGGCAGGAAAGGACCAGACCTGGCCTCAGGGAGATACAGCCCTGACACGTGCCCCATAAGTGACACAAACCCCAACACCTTCAGTGGACAGCAGTGACTGCAGGTTGTGTGGTGCAAGTGGTGGATAGAAATGGACCCCAGCACCATGACTGCCCCCTGGTACCAGACCCCCCCATGTGGAGGCAGGCTGCCACCCGCTGATGGTGTTGGAGTCATTGGTACCTATGGGGCAGGTGCCTGGGCTGTGTACCACTGAGGCTGGGTCTAGCTGTCTGTAGTAGTGCAAGGCACCCCTGCAGAGTGCCACCTCATCATCCTCAGTCACCATGCCCCCATCGCTCCCTAGGTCACCACCCATTCTCCTTTTGCCCTTGGTCCACTCCTGGCTGTCATCGAGGCACAAGTTAGGAAGCATAGGAAAACCAGGAACAGTTTCAAAATTCACAGATAGTGTTTTCTTTTTCTCAATGACAACAAAATAAAAAATAAAAAATTATTTAGTGTAACTATTTACAAAGGCAGTACTATCACAGAAAACTAAGTCCTTCTTCTGAGGGTATCTTAATTTCAGGTTTAAGTCTCTCAGTCTCCCACTCTCCCTGTCTCTTTAGCAAAAGCATTGCTGCTGTTTTTATAAGTCTTTGTCTGGGAACTCATTAAGAGAGCCTGCTTCTCACAGAATGTTATTGTCAGCTTCATTCCTTGCAGGTGCAGCAAAACAGTACTTGGTGTCCCAGAACTGGCCTCTTGTTGACAGCTTGGCAAAGGGCTTAAAACTGTATCTCAGGTTAACCCCTTGAGTTCCAAATAGCTTTTTACAATCATTTCAACAGTATAACTATATACAGTTTTAAACAAAGGGATCCCAGTATCAGTGACATTTCCACATAAAGATTCACATATATTTTTATACCTGCAGATATGCAAGGGGGAAGAAAAGACAAAAATAGCAAGGGAAGGCAGAGAGAATTGTGTAACCGTCAGAGTGATCAGTTCCTAGGTCTCGCAAGAAAATTTGGTTGCGCAACTAGACAGATGAGACAGAAAAGGATCAGAAAGAACAGATCCTTGTGTTTAAACCCTTTCTGCATTATAAATTGGGCAGGCCTTATTCAACCCTGTCACATTGGCAGGCATAGTCACCCCCCCCACCTTCACAGCACCTCTAGTGTTGCACCAGGCAGGGGAGGTCCCGGATCCCTCTGTCAAACCCATCAGGTACACTAAATCTTTGGTGCAAACCTGCAGCTGTGGCAACTCATAAGTCTTTGTTGCAGGGGCCCCTGCTTTTATAAAATTGGGCGCAGGATCCCTGACACACCCTGAGTTTGCAGCAGCCCTAGATTGGTGCAACTTGCAATAATCTAAGGGCTCTTTTAAAATTGAGCCCTATGTCCTTACTTTTACAGACAAATTCCTGTGATATGTAACTTTTGCAATCATGAGCCCTTTCCCATCTATAGGTCAGGGGTTGGACACCCTTCCAGGCAGGATGACCCACCTTATGTTCTACAGGATAAATCTTGTGGAGGCACCATTTTGACTGTTTACTTTAAATTGTCCTCCAACTCCTGGACTCTAAGCAGTCCCAAGCCATACAGTCATTCTCACTGAGGCTATCCTGGTGAATCCAGTTACAGGGCAGCATCCCAAAAGAAAAGTCTCTCACTGCTGGGGTTGGCACCCACAAATTACTCATAGCTCCTTGAATTACATCCCTATTGGGACTTTCAGTCTTTGCAGGGGCACCACAGGAGAAGGCCACCTCCACAACTTGATGCTTAGACTACTCTGTGACCGAACTGGGGACCAAAATAGGAAAGGAAGGAGTTGCCACCTCTCCTGAGGCTCTCCTCAGTCAGAATGACTGAAAGTTTCCAGTGAGCAACTGACAACAACTGCAGCATTCTAGTATGGCTTATGCTGCTGTGAGGAGGCCACTCCTATTTGAAACCCCTGTCCAGATAACTGACCGGGGTTTCAGGGAAGACCTGGAAGTTAACTATTTGCTGCCCACAGTTAGAGATGCAGTGAATTTAAATTCCACTGGTGAAGTGAACGCGAAGTGGGCACTTCGCATTGCCACTCCGCTGCATGGAGTGGGCAATGCAAAGTGTTCACTCCGCCTTGCCATTACCACTGCGCGTTAAGGTGGAATGACAATGCAAAGTAAGGTGAAGTCTTTGTTTTTAATGGACTTCGCGTTCCTCATTATGATTCTAAGTGACCTACTTGGTGTTTCAGATTTGGCAGCCCCCCCACACATCACATGGCTTACAGTACTGTAAGTCACATGCTCTTTAGCTAGGCAGGAAAAAAGTGAGTCATACAGGCAGACGCTTTTACTTTCTCCTGTGTAGACGGAGAGAGAGTAGTGTGTTTAGTGACTACTGATACTTTGAGATCAGAGAGGAGGAGATTTAAACTTTGATTTAGACCCAACAGCTTTTTTAAATGCTACATTTTTTGTCTTTTCTGTACTCTTTTTTTACTTAATTTGCTCTTTCTGTAAATTTTATTTTTCTTACAGGCTTAAAATACATCCAAGTAACTATTAAAAAAAATTAATATTGTGATTTGTGATGTGATCATAAATCGTGATTTGTGACTGCATTTGTGACCGTGATGATGACAAAATGTGAATGCCTACAGCTGTACTTCCCGGGCCCCCACCAATGAGGTGTGACACAAAACTCTCCGACTTAAAAACACTCATTAATGAGTACAACAGTGGGGTGGTGAAGCATGGAGAGATACTACAAAACAGACTTAAAATACATCCAAGTAACTATTAAAAAAAATTTATATTGTGATTCGTGATGTGATTGTAAATCACGATT
Source organism: Neoceratodus forsteri (assembly GCA_016271365.2). NCBI lineage: Eukaryota > Metazoa > Chordata > Ceratodontiformes > Ceratodontidae > Neoceratodus > Neoceratodus forsteri. Next base: position 271,289,181 of record CM028130.1, on the reverse strand, counting down.
TGTGACTGCATTTGTGACCGTGATGATGAAGAAACGCGAATGCCTACAGCTGGAGTTCCCCGGGCCCCGATGAGGTGTGGTACAAAACTCCCCAACTTAAAAACACTCATTAATGAGTACAATGGTGGGGTGGTGATGAAGCATGGAGAGATACTACAAAACAGGCTTAAAATACATCCAAGTAATTATTAAAAAAAATTAATATTGTGATTCATGACGTGATCGTAAATCGTGATTTGTGACTGCATTTGTGACTGTGATGATGATGAAACACGAATGCCTACAGCTGTATTTCCCCAGGCCCTGATGAGGTATGACACAAAACTCCCCCAGCCCAGATATTCAAACTGTGCCAGGCTGTGGTGCAAGCTTGGGTGCAGTGCAACTTGGCTGCACAGGGGTGTGGACTGGGTGATATTCAACGGAGCTGCGCCATGGCTCAGCAGCACTGAAAATCGCACCCTGGCCACCAGTAGTGTGCATGGCGCAGTGGCACTGTGCCAGCGCAAGTGGCCAGAGTGGAGCATGGGGATGCACTAGCACAAGTTCCATTGCGCTATGCACAGCAACCACGATATTCAAAACTTGACATGCAAATGGGGCAATAATGTATACAAGGCACAAATGGGGCCATTTGCATGTCATTATGGCCCCATTTTCATGCAAGTGTGCTGATCCCCGATGACTTGCACCCTGGTGCCCTGCCAGGCAGCAGCCCTTGGGGACCGACTCCCCCTGCAGCTGGCAATGTGCTCCACAGCCCGATCATGGGCATTTGTATAAAAAATAGAACTATGTCCAATATCCCTGGTGGTCCAGTGGACTGCTGTCTGCCTGATCGCAGGCATTTGTAATAAAAAGATATTCCATCCAATATCCCTGCTGGTCCAGTGGACCACTGTCTGCCCGATCACGGGCATTAGTAATAAAAAAGATATTCCATCAAATATCCCTGGTGGTCCAGTGGACCGCTGTCTGTCTGATCGCGGGCATTAGTAATAAAAAAGATATTCCATCCAATATCCCTGGTGGTCCAGTGGACCGCTATCTGTCCGATCACGGGCATTTGTAAAAAAAAAGAAATAAATGTCCAATATCCCTGGTGGTCCAGTGGACCTCTATATGCCCGATCGCAGGCATTTGTAAAAAAAAAAAAAATTTCCAATATCCCTGGTGGTCTAGTGGTGCCCCACCTCCCCACCCATCCACTGAGCCCCACCGCCCCACTCCCCCCTGGTCAGCCGGCGAGCAACAGCACCCCACCCATCTTCCGCCTGCCGCCCGCCAACTGACACCGTCGGTAGGCTGTATGCCCATTGGTCCACAGTGTGAGCCAATGGATGTGCAGCCATACCGATTACACATTCAGATATGTGAATGGGATCATTCGCTATCTGAACGCAGTAGTAGTATGGCTGCACACCCATTGGCTCTTGCTGTGGACCAATGGGCGACAGCCCTACTGATGGTGTAGTCAGCGGCGGGCGGGCGGCAGGCGGATGGGGTACTGCCGCTCACCGCCTGACGGGGAGCTGGGCAGTGGGGCTCAGTGGGCAGGTGGGAAGGGGGGTACCACTAGACCTCCAGGGATATTGGACATATTTTTTTACAAATGCCTGTGATTAGCAGATCGCGTCCACTGGACCACCAGGATATTGACATTTATTTCTTTTTACAAATGCCCATGATGGCAGATGGTGGTCCACTGACCACCAGGGATATTGGACATTTATTTCTTTTACAAATGCCCATAATCGGCAGGCAGCGGTCCACTGGACCACCAGGGATATTGGATGGAATTTCTTTTTATTACAAATGCCTGCGATCGGGCAGGCAGCAGTCCACTGGACCACCAGGGATATTGGATGGAATTTCTTTTTATTACAAATGCCAGCGATTGGGCAGGCAGCAGTTCACTGGACCACCAGGGATATGGGATGGAATTTCTTTTTATTACAAATACCCGCGATCGGGCATGGGAGGGCACCGCCAGGTGCAGCTGGAGCTCAAGTGGCCACCCACAGGTGGCAGCTGCTGTGTTGCATCCTGAAATGCGGCAGCTCACCTGTGGGTAGCCATCAGTTGTTCCTTTTAATTTTGGGGATCAACTTTGTGCTGGCGCAGGTAGGGGTTACGCATGCATGGCTCTGCACATCCCGGGCTGAATATCGGGCTGTGCAGGGTATGCATGGGCACTCCCCCCACCTGCGCCTGCATACATTACTGATGTGTTCCGGCACATCGAGATTTGTACCACATACTTTTCCCTTTTGAATATCGCGTCTGGGCACATCAGTGGGTTGCACCATGCACAACCCTTTTGAATATCTGGACCCCCGACTTAAAAACACTCATTAATGAGTACAATGGTGGAGTGGTGAAGCATGGAGAGATGCTACAAAACAAGCTTGCAATACATCCAAGTAACTATTAAAAAAGATTAATGTTGTGATTCGTGACGTGATCGTAAATCGTGATTTGTGACTGCATTTGTAACCATCCATGATGATGAAGAACATGATTTGTATCACGAATGACTCATGATAATGGTCCCGACTTAAAATCGCATATTAATGAGTACAACGTTCATGCAGAATTGTACACCACACCTGTCCAGTACTCTGAAGGGAAGCCAAAGAAACAACTGTGACTTAAATTAGAGATGGAGATTGGGCCCTAAAGAGATGCAAATGCACAGACAGATTAAGATTGTGCTGCACACTGAAGAGATGCTGATGCAAAGGCACAACACCTAACCAGTGCTCACCATCAGAAATTCAAAAATCTGGAAAATAATTTCTTTTCCGGTTGTGGCAGGCCATGGGGAGGGGCAGTGTACTGCACTGCTGCAGTAACAGTCACTAGTACTAGTACTAGTAAAGATACCACAAAGAAATACAGCAATTACACAGCTGCAGTGGATAGCATAGCAGGTTCACATTGCTGAAATTATGTGGCACAATAAAAGGTGTCTGATTTGATGACACACGTCACACGCATACTCACACATACACTAAGTAATGCGTAGCAAATTGAAAACTTCAGTAATATAACCACATATTTTCAACAAATTAAAATTATGCACTGCTGCACCACAACAATCAGCAAAAAAATGGCAAGAATTATTGAAAATATTACTGTGTGTACATTAATACAGTTATACAAGAAAAATTTCACCAAAACAGAAAGCCCTGTCTTTTTCTCCAAGTTAATCTACCTGCACCACAGATACGCTCCTCCCCCAAAGCACACTTCCACTGTCTCTCAGTACACAGACTGAATATTGTACATTGACATTCAAAATCCACACACAAACAATAAACGCTCGATGATATAAGCACAGGAGGGTTTCCTATAATCGATAAACTAAAGTTTCAGCAAAACAAATGACCCCAAAAGGCTTTTTTAACAGCTTTCAGAAGGTTTGAATCACAGAGCTCTCAGAGCAGATTCTTTTCTACTGCTTCATACACACACTACCCCAAACTGAGGCTGTGCAGAACAATCTAGAGCCCATGTGACCTGAAATCCCATGAATCACTGCAAAATTCTCCTTTGGAGCTTAAAAACAAGGCGAAGTGAAGCAGAGTACATTGTTTTCAATGTACTTCACCTTAAGAATTGGTGGAGTGGTGGTTTGGGAAGGTGGAGTAATGCAAAGTCATTGTTTTCAATGGACTTTGCGTTACCCATTATAACGCGAAGTACTCCGCTTCACATTGCGGAGCACTCCTCAAATCCACCTTCACTCCGCGGATCACTTCACGGAGCGAACTGGTGCCACTTCATCCACCACTACCCACAGTGGCAAACTGCAAAACCAGTTACACTGCATAGGGTTCTACTAACCCCAAGGGGACACAGGCATTGCATACTGGTAAGTCTAAAGTTACACTAGTCACTCTGCAAACCTCAATACTATATAGTATGAGAAGAGAACACTGACTTATTGAAGTCAAAATTTGACTAATTCTATAAGCGTCTGTTGGCAGTAGACAAGAAAGCAGAGATACTGTATGTCATAAGAAGCCATGGAGTGGATAGGGGTAGGTTACGCTGGAAGCTTGTGGACTAGTTCTGGGTCAGCTTAATGTCTTCTGAAACCAACTTTAGCCATCAATATCTGCATTACTGGGCTTCTTGAGGTGTTTGAGTGCTCAGGCCTGATTGCCACAATTGAGACTAGGTTGGAGATGCACCGTGTGGATGGCCCAACTACTAATAACATTGAAAGGGCATAGATAAGGAGTAATGCCCAGAATAGTCATGGGTACTGAACCACATTCCTTACTAAGACACTGAAGAGCATTAGTGGGGCAACATACAGTAGGTCCAGGTCGTGAAAGATATTGAGTAGACAGACACTGTGTCCTGCTCATCTCTGACCATACTGTAGCTACAGCACAAGGTTTTGGTGTAAAAGTTTTGATGAATGGAAGCTAAGATTGCATACACTGGAACTCCAATTCAGTCTCTTGTTTCATACAAAACAACAAGTTTCCATGGGCACCCTGATCTACATATTTACAGACCCCAAGCACACCTGTTATTAAATTCTAAAGTTAATCTGTGTTTCTGTAAAGGCTAGCATAAGTGTTAACTAAACAGCAAGTGTACTGCCTGACACTGATATTAACTTTCAGAAGTAGTGTACTATTACTTTTTATGTTGCTTGCACACATGTGCAAGAAACATAGTGCCATCATCCAAGTTTTCGGAGGTGTGTCAGCCCGTCTTCCAATGCAGTCAGTGTGTTTGCAGGCTCGGCCCCAGTTCCCCAATCACTGCTGCAGCTGTCTATGACAAGCTGAAAATGCAGTGGCATACAGTTCAAAGGGAGAGCTCCGCTTCAGTGAGCAGAGCTCCCCCCAACGCACTCACACGCACAAGCACGCATATTGTGTGCTGATGCGCTCCCCCCCACGGATACACTGTATGGCCGACGGGGTGCCCAACCCCGTCGGCTCCGCTCCCAACAGCTGTCCAGGTGCCATGCTGGGAGCCACACCCAGGGTGGCAAAACTATTATAGCTGACGGGGTGCCCAATCCCTGTCAGCTCCAAGGCTGCACCCCAAAAGCTTTCCGGTGCCATGCTGAGGCCCACCCCAGCATGGCAAATTTTGTTTTGGCTGACAGGGTGCCCAATCCCCATCGGCTCCACGTCCCCTGAACAGCTTTCCTGCTGCCGCGCTGGGAGCCCACCAGTGTCAGCTAAGCGTCAGCGTCGTCTTAAGTAAAAAAAACTGTGAATAAAAAGGTCCCTCATAGTCTCCCTGCCCCTCCCACAACCCGCAACCACCCACTGCGTACCCTACCTCCCTACACACCCTCACCCCATACTTACCTCTGGAGCTCGGCGCGACGATCATCGGTGGACCGGGAACATGTCTGCACTCTTCAAAGCCGACCCCAAACTGAGGAAATGCCGCTAAGCTGTATAATGGGATAGATAGAGTTTTTTCAACTTTATTGCATATCTCAGGCATTTTTTGGAATTTTTGCACCAAATTTTCAACATGGGGTTTTTGGGACCCCTTCTCATGAATGCTGTCACTGTCATGGCATTATTCGAGCCCAAAATCACCTTTCCAGAATGATTAACGAAACGACACTGTCAGTGTTCATAAGGTGGGCTCTCAAAAAGTCTATTTTGAAAATTTGGTGGAAAAATTCCTAAAAATGACTGTTTCTGGCGTCGTTGCGCAGTTCTCATGCAGCTTCTAGTTTGCAAATTTTCAATATTTTCACTCCAGATTTTCAACATTGCCATTTTACCACACCACCTTATGAGCAGTGCAGCTGTCATTTTTCACATCTTGCCCAAAATGTGTTTCCGCCCATGTGGCGCACAATGGCACAGTCGGTGTGTGAACTCAATGTATGGGACACATTAAGAAAATCACAGTGACACTGTTCATGAGCAGAGGTCTTAAAATGGCTATGTTGAAAATTTGGTGAAAAAATTCCTAAAAAATGACTGTTTCACGAGCGTGCATTGCGCAGTTCCTACGCACGCTCATAAGTTCGCTAATTTTCAATATTTGCACTCCAATGACTTCCAAATACCTAAACAGCACATAGAAGCAAGCAACATTCGGCATTGACAAATGCTTGTTTAAATCTGAAGTATTTGCATATTTTCCCTCTTACTAATGAAAACATTTACAACCTAACAATGTTTGGTGTACTGCATGGAAGAGTACTCTAAATGGAGGCTGACATATTTAGTTCTTACTTCCTAATACATGACTGTGACATCACAGCTGGCCAAGAAGAGCCTATCATGTTCTTCAAGATTGATCACTTGTGATGTTACAATAAGTGATGTCAAAATGTTTATGTGGTGTGAAGAGGAATAGAACTAGAGGGCCAGGATATGCAACTCCTTTTAGTGATTGCAAAATGGATTAGTGAGTTGGTAACTCCGTTTCTGTGGCCCCAATGTAGGAAAGGACTGCAAACTGCATATTGGATGACATGGTTAGAGTGTCGCTAACCCATTTGTTACTGGCTCTAAAATATGCCAATATGCCTATGCAAAACAGCTGATAGTGCCTTGCATATAGGTGCATTGGCATATTGGTAGGTTTGGAGAACCAGTAAGTAGCCATCAGTGCTTTGCTAATTACCACCTTCTCAAACCAGATCTTACTGACTGTGTCCCCTATCTGCAGCCCCCACACCCCTGAACACCCTGCTGATAATGATTAAATATTTTCCTCATGTCCAGTGGTTCCCTCACCCCTGAAAACCCTTGCCAGTATTTATTACATATTCCATGTTGTCCAGTGGTTCCCCCTTCCTCCAACACCCCTGCAGGTATTGTTATATTTTCTCTGGTGTTCAGTGCTCCCCCACCCTCCCCTGAACACCCCTGCTGGTAGGTATTACATTTTCCCTGGTGCCCAGTGGTCCCCCCTGCCCCTCTGCAAGTTTGAATCCCTCCTACTCAACCCATCCTGTCCCCAATATGCCCCACCTTGTAGGATAAGCTCCCCCGATCCACCAGTCCTGTCCCCAGTGCTCCCTCATGGTGACTGGCACAGACCCTCTGCTCACCTCCACAGTCAGCTCTTGAGTAACAGTTTACGACAGCATGCATACTGTACTCACAGTCAATTACAGTAGTTGCACAATTGTGAACTTTCATTTGACAGGTGTCCATGGAGGTGAACAGAGGGTCTTTTCCTGTCACCAAACACCAAAGTAGGGGGTGCTGCAGACAGAGTGGGTGGGTCAGTGGGGAGTCTGACCTATGGGAGATAATGACAGGGCAGGGTGATGTATCAGCTTGGGGATTTGATCACAGGGGTTGGGGGGACCACTGAAAGCTAGGAAAATGTAATAAATACCAGCAGGGGTGGGACCACTGTACACCAGAGATAATTTAATAAATACCAGCTGAGGTGTACTGGGGCAGGGGGCACCACTGGACACCAAGGAAACGCTTGTGCAAAAATGGTTGTTTTTTGGGGGGGGGGGGGGGTGCAGGAGGCACTAGCCACCAGTACAGGCAGCCCTGAAAGGCACTGGGGGGGGGGTTGCAAACTCTGTTTGCTCCTGGCCTGTAAAGAAGCCCTAATGAGATGCAAATGACCTCATAGCATCTTGATAGTGCTAAGGGGTCATTTGCATCTTAAGGCACAAATATGGCTGTTTGCTTCAGAGGTGCAGTCATGATTAAGGGGTCCTAACAACCCAACTGCGACTATATTCCCTATAGCATCCTAATGGCCATATACTTCCTGTGGTCAGTAGGGGGTTGAGGTTTTTGTTCGCATTCTGGATAATACCTGACTATTTACTATCAGATATAAAACCTTCCAATAAGTAAATAAAAAAGAAAAATACAATATTTCCGAGACAAAAAAAAATATATTTTTTGCCTGTTTTTCCTGGCACTACTAGATCTTTAATATAGTAATGTGCTCTCAGAATGGCAGCCATTTAAAAGCGTTTGAGAAAGGGGCAAACTAGGGAATGAATCAAGGTGCTCTGCTCTGGATCCTTGTTTTCATGGTTATCTTTAAGGGTGACAAGAGAGAAGGTGCACTGGTTACACTTTACTTTAAGTATCTGTTTAATGTAACTAGTCATTAAATATACACAACAGGGTAATTAAGCTATAGTTACATGTTTGTTTCATGCATCTACATTGCGATTACAATGCAGTTACAGTGTAGTTAACTGACACTTAAAATAAAGTGTAACTGGAGCACTGAGCTACTTACAATAAGCAGGTTATGGTATTCTTGAAGTGATTATGGTAATTACACCTACTATGGTTAGAATCAAATTAAAAAAGTTAGACCCCACTAAGTCACCAGGACCCGATGAACTACATCCCAGACTACTCAAGGAATTAGCCTATGTATTATGTGATCCCATCCATGCTATATGTATAAAATCCCTAAATGAAGGAGTTATACCTGAGGACTGGCTATCTGCCAATGTCGTGCCTATTCATAAAAAGGGATCAAAAACTGTCTGCTCCAATTATACCTTACTAGTAGTGTAGGTAAGATACTTGAGGGATTCATTAAGGAGACCATAGATGAACATATTAAGAAAAATGGCTATGGTGATATGTATCAACATGTGTTTCCAAAAGGAAAATCTTGTTTAACAAACTTAATCCATTTTTTTGCCCTGTTAGCGAGGCCTTGGGCAATGATATCCCAGTAGATGTATTTCATATTGATTTTGAGAAGGCTTTCAACAGTGTCTCCCATTTTGAGTTAATAGACTCCCTAATGGAAATAAATTTAAATGAAAGTATAATAAGATGGATCTGTGCTTGGTTAACAAATAGAAAACAACGAGTGACCATCAAGGCGTAGTCATCTTGCTGTGCTCCAGTGACCAGCAGGGTGCCGCAGGGTTCGGTATTGGGACCTACCCTTTTCAGTATCCTGGTAGCACCCATATCTTGCAATAATAAGATTTGGTTCAAAAAATATGCTGATAACATTAAGATGGATGCATTGGTCTCAAATGAAGGAGATGCCAAACTGTTTGAAGAAAATATTGATGCATTGGCAGATTCTGTAGGAAGAAAGAAACTCAAATTCAGTTAGAACAAATGTAAGATCATGCATCTAGGCAAAAAAGAATAATAGATTTAAATACCATATAAATGGGAATGTATTGCAGGCTACTAACTCCGAGAAGGATCTGGGAGTATATATTAATAGTGATTTTAGTTTTTCCAAACACTGTACAGAGGTGGTAAAGAAGGGATATGGCATATTGCCTACTATAAAGAGGAATATCAGGAGCAGGGACAGTGAGGAGGTGCTGCCCCTGTATGCTTCCTTGGTGCACCCCCACATCGAGTACTGTGTGCAGTAGTGGGCACCATACCTGAAGAAGGATGTGAGGTAGGTCGAGGGATTGCAGAGAAGGGTGACGCAGATGATGAACGGGATGCAGAGTAAAACAATTCATGAGAGGCTTGGGACCTTGGGATTGTACTCATTGCAGTACAGAAGGTACAGAGGAGATATGTGTCTGATTTTCAAGGCAATGAAGGACAGGGATCTTTGGGAGTGTGTAGGAATAAATGAGAGACCCGACTTGATAATGAGTAGGGGCCATCAATATCTGCTGAGAGGGGACCATTATAATAAGAATCAGAGAGGGAACTGGTTCTCACAGCATGTGGTGGCACAGTGGAATGCACTGCCCCTATCCATGGAGTCCGGTGATAGCATGAACCAATTCAAGTCTGCACTAGACAAATATTCTGGAGAAAATTGTTTTCAGCTAATTATATAAATTGGTGCAGGTCAGAAATGGCTAACACTACATGACCAGTTTATATCCTATGAATCCTATGACTGACAGAGTAGTTTTGGGCTGAATTTGTGGGGGTTTGGGTAATAAAAGGGGGTTGTGGCTGCATTCAGGGGAAGATGATTTTGAAAGAGGATTTGGGCTGCATTCCTGGGAGTGGGGTATTGTGAAAAGGGGGTTAGGGCTGCAGTCTGTCGGTGGGGTGTTGCTATAGTAGAAAGGGCTGGGACTGAACTTTTGGATATGGGACATGTAAAAGGGGGCGTATGACTCTGTTACATCAAAACCTTCCATTTAAAATAAAACCTTTTTAGATCCATATTTGATCAATGAAGACAATCCATAGTCAAATTTAAATCCTATCCCTCAAAACTCTCTTCAAAACAGAGCTAATACTGTTTCAGACAGGAAAGATATGTCTGTGAACAGAATCACTCAAAAATAATCTACCTGGACCTCACTTGACAATCATCATGCTCGACCTTGAGACTAGTAGGGAGATACTTTTTCAAATGTTTCAACAAAAAAGGGCTTTATTCTAAAAGCTGCCAATTGTCCCATCTTCCCTGACTTCTCTACCTCTACACAGGGAGGTAGAAACTGTCTGCAGTTTATAGACAAGAACTGGAAGACACAGGAATTACAGTGCATTTTCAGCTGAATTCCCTGCACTGATTTCAGTGACGATAGGCTGCTCAAAATGTTTGTGAATTGATCTCAACTTAGCAAATTCATTCATAGGAAGATGACAGAATTCAGAGAAGTGCAAAGAAAAAGAAACAAAGAAATCAAAGGAATTGGAAGTGGAGAAAAGATTGCAGATGTACCTCAATTAAAGAATAAAAGGGGGGAAAGAAATAGAACAAGCATTTGTCAATGCCGAATGTTTGCTTGCTGGCATTGGCATTGGTAGTGTATGAGTTACAGAGCTGCATAATAGGAATGGCAGTGAAGTATTGAACTGAAGCTAACCCCATCACCACCCTGCAGATAGTGGCAGGCATTGGGGTGTGCCTTTGGGTCATCAGGCATAACGGCTACACCATTTCACCACACCCCACCGTGCAGATACCGACAAGTGTCACGGTGTGCCTTGGGGTCTTTGGCCCTTATGCGCACCCCATTCCATCAGGAAATATTGTGAGATGGGTGCGGTATAGGAGAATGGGGTGAACTTTGGGGCCAAAAAGTCCAAGACACAACTCGATGCCTCTCAGTGGCTGCAGGGTGTGGGTGGGGGTGGAATGGTATGAGCATTGCAGGTGACAATCCCAAGTCACAGCCCTGGTGCCTGTCATTCTCTACAGGGTGGGGTGTTATAGTCGGAAACCCTAACGCCTCATGCATTTGCTGGTATTTTCACTCCAAATTTTCAACATGGGTTTTTTGTGACCCCCACCTCATGAACAGTGACAATATCAGTTTGGTAGCCCAAAGCTGCTTTTGCACAGTGACTACGGCATTTGTCACCACAGGCAGAAAAACGCATTCTGAACAAAATGTGAAAAATGACAGCTGTACTGTTCATGGGGAGGTGTGAAAAATGGCAATGTTGAAAATCTGCAGTGAAAATATTAAAAAAACTTGTGAAGTTACGAGCGTGCATAGAAACTGTGCAACGTGCACCCGTAATGTAATTAGTTTGGGAATTGTTTGCAGCAGATTGTCAACACAGGCATTTTGGGACCTCCAATCATGAACAGTGTCACTGTAATTTTCTTTATCTGTCCCGAACAAAGATTTCCCACAGCGACCATGCATTTCTGTGCTGAAAGTGTGAAAACACATTTCAGCCATGTTGTGAAAAATGACAGCTGTACTGTTCATAAGGAAATGTGGAAAAATGCCACTGGTGAAAATGTGGACTGAAAATATTACAAATTCATGAACTTACGAGGGTGCGTGGAAACTGCGCAATGCTCACTCGTAACACAGTCATTTTTAGGAATTTTTTCACCAAATTTTCAACATAGCCATTTTAAGACCTCTGCTCATGAACAGTGTCACTGTGATTTTCTTAATGTGTCCCATACATTGAGTTTGCACACCGACTGCGCCATTGTGTGCTGCATGTGCGGAAACACATTTTGGGTGAGAAGTGAGAAATGACAGCTGTACTGCTCATAAGGTGGTGTGGTAAAATGGCAATGTTGAAAATCTGGAGGAAAATATTGTAAATTTGTGAACTTACGAGCGCAGTATAGGAACAGCGCAACGCAAAGCTCGTAAAATAGTCATTTTGGGGAAATTTTTTCACCAAATTTTTAACATAGCCATTTAACACCTCTGCTCATGAACAGTGTCACTGTGATTTTCTTAATGTGTCCTGAACATTAATTTCGCTACACTGACTGCCATTGTTAGCTACATCTTGGCGGAAACACATTTTGGGTGAGATGTGAAAATGACAGCTGTACTACTCATAAGGAAGTGTGGTCAAATGGTAATGTTGAAAATCCAGAGTGAAAATATTGAAAATTCTGCGGAATCCTACGCTACAGACGTAGAACAGCGAACGACTTGTAAAATAGTTATTTTTAGGATTTTTACTAAATTTTCAACATAGGCTTTTGAGAGCCCACCTTATGAACACTGGCACTATCATTTCATTAATCAGTCCCGAAAGGTGATTTTGCACAGTGACTGCGAAATCACCCTTTGGGCCCGATTAACGCATGACAGTGACAGAATTCATTGAGGAGGGTCCCAAAACCCCATGTTGAAAGTTTGGTGCCAAAATTCCAAAAAGCCTGAGATATGCAGCAAAAGTTGAAAAACCCTATTCTTTACATTATACAGCTTACCGGCATTTCCTCAGTTCTTGATCGGCTTTGAAGAAGTCTAGCGTGTTCCCCGATCCACGAATCGTCGCCGGAGTCAGAGGTAAGTATGGGGTGTGGGGTGTGGGAGGTAGGTGTGTGCAGTGGGTGGGAGTGGGTGGGGCAGAGACTACGAGGGACTGTTTTTCTGTTGCAGGTTTTTTTTTTTAACAAAGGAGGAGACGATGTGGGACATTTGCCATGCTGGGATGGGCTCCTAGCGTGGCACAAGGATGGCTCATGGGGGGCATGGAGTCGGCGGGATTGGGCACCTCCGCCCAGTGACAGCATCTGTTGCCATGCTGGGATGGGCTCCCAGCATGGCACCCTGTGCCTCGGGGGGGGGACAGGGACTGACGGGGATTGGCCACCTCTGGCCGGGTTATACAGGTAGCCATGCTGGGGTGGGCACCCAGCTTGGCATGTACAACTCTGTTTGGGAGGCGCAGCACAGCCGATGGGGAATTTGGCACCCCTGTCGGCTATACAGTGCGGGGGGGGTGAGCACGCGGTATGTGTGTGTATGTGTGTGTGTGTGTGTAGGGGGAGCGCAGATGAGCAGGCGATATCTTATCACTGCTCACTGAAGCGTAGCTCCCCCTTTCAATTGTACACCACTGCATTTTGGACTGCTGTCATAGACAGCTCCAGCAGGCACTGGAGAACTGCGGCCATGCCTGCAAACACACTGACTGAATTGGAAGAGGGCTGCCACACCTCTGAAAACTTGGAAGATGGCACTATGTTTCTTGCACATGCGTACAAGCAAACATAAAAATTGCTTTCTTTCTGCCATGGGACCTGACGGTGACAAAAAGTATACAAGACTGTGCTTTTTGTTGACACTCTGTATAGTCACATACTATAACTTATAGGTTACCTGATAAGAAGAGAAGAAAAAGGCCAAATAACTACAAAATGAATCTTGTGATGGCAAAATGTACTTGAATTTAAAACTGAAGTATTTATACTACATGTGGGCCCTCTCATCCAGTCACAAGCCAGAGTTACTGGAGTCACACTTTGTTTTGCCACAAACTGACAAAATCACCATCTGCAATGAAAGGATCACAATTGCATCATCTAAGTCATTTTATTCTTATTAAGATGACACCATAACAGTAATTTTATTCAGCATGTCATCATCGCCTACTCCAACATTCTGAAATCTCCCATGGAAACCTGTCAGAGAAAAGCATAACTAGGCTCCAAATCATAGTTTGTTGCAGTTATATTTTTACTTTTGTACTTTTAGTCCATGGCAAAGCATCCCTTCCCTCACACTGGGAGTCATCGTGCCTCCAGTTACTGCAGTATGCTAGATACCCAGATTGATCTTATCCCAACTGACATTTCTGGAAAACAAATAGTTTTACTACCATATGTTTCATTTGCTGTGCTTTATTTAATGCTCAGTCAGCGCTCTATCCACCAGCAGTCATCCTGCCTCCTGACAGACTTAGTGAATCCCCTGGTTTATCCTTTTGACTACTCTAATCTTAGAGGGGGAGGAAGGAGTTTGGGTATTAGGGGGTGGGTAGGATAGGGGTTTTCACACAATTGATTGACATTGTGGACAGGGATGAGGTGGGAAAAGTCGGTAGTAGGGTATTTTATTAATGTGGCATGGGTGGGAGGAAGGGATATAGATATAGATGATATAGATATAGATATAGATATAGATATAGATATAGATATAGATATAGATATAGATATCTATATCTATATATCTATATAGAAGACAAAGAACCTCTGTGCGCAAGCACTGAGGCAATGGTTACCCCAAAGGACATTTGGCTGGGAAGCCAAGCTTCAAAGAAACACAAAATAACACATGCCCCTACAATGCAAAGCATCATGGGCTGCATATGGAAATCACCACAGAATATTATGCTGGTTCAACTTTAAGCAGAAATGCATGGTGCCGAAAGGCCTCTCACACAGTTTGCAAAGGGTGCTAACAGAAGACATAGACACGTGTTTTGTCCTACCAGGACTCATCAGTATGCCTCGTCTGTTTGACACCCCAGTGGAATAAACCAGCTACCCTAAGATGGTCTATCTGGGTTATGTTGTGGTGAACCCAATTAAAATAAAAAACAATTTAAAAGACAAAGAACCTCTGTGCACAAGCACTGAGGCAATGGTTACCCCAAAGGGCATTTTACTGGGAAGCCAAGCTTCAAAGAAACACAAAATCACACATGCCCCCACAATGCAAAGCATCATGGGCTACATATGCAAATCACCACAGAATATTATGCTGGTTCAACTTTAAGCAGAAATGCATGATGCTGAAAGGCCTCTCACACAGTTTTCAAAGGGTGCCAACAGAAGACATATACACGTGTTTCATCCTACCAGGACTCATCAGTATGCCTCGTCTGTTTGGCACCCAAGTGGAATGAACCAGCTACTCTAAGATGGTCTATCTGTGTTGTATGCTGTGTTTCACCATCTCATAATTAATGCACTGCACTTCAAAACTGGCAGTTAAGTGGTAGTGCCTAGCACAGCACTGTTGGTTTACTGACTGATGAGACATTGGCAGCTCTGAGCAAAATGTGATGCTCTCTTATTTCCACAATAGGCAGGGCAGTGACAGCACTGACTATTGTGTTGGAGTAGACTCAAAGAACAGAAAGAGCTCAGATTAACTGAATTTAAACTGCAATTCTTTCCTGTGCCTGGCAAATACAGCATAATGGCAATAATGTAGTATAACTGTGCCATTACTGTCTTTGTCAAAAATCTGATTGTCTAGTTGAGATTAGGCAATTGGCCTTTGGTCTCATATTTTATCTACTTGCCAATCAGATTATTGCCTCATATAGTGATGGCACTATTAGATTATCTCTTAATATTCAGAAGGCTTGCTCGTATATCTCACCTTTTAGCTTTCCCTGTATTAGATACTTATAGTTGAACATGGATAAACACTGAGGCCTGTGACACTCTTTTTTTTAACTTCATCATTAGTTTGGGATGCAGAAGCAGTGCAGTACAATGTTTATTTTTACTTTAAGCCCCTGTTCACCTTTAAAACACAGAAGAACATGTGGTGAACCCTTGAAATAGTAGGCATTAGCTGACACTAAATATTTCAGCTCAACCTTGGCAAGATAACAATGTCCCCAAATTTGGCAGGTGCAAAGACCCAGAAAATTAATGTGTGCACCAACTGTCAAATCTCTTGTTTTAAATGACAGCCTAGCTATAAGCAGCCAAACCATGCAAATAAAAAAAGTACTTAAGGTGCTGCTACTAAGAAAGTACTTAAGGTGCTGCTACTATGAAAGGTGACAAGACCTTCTTCAGATACATTAGTGAGAGGAAAAAGATCAGAAAAGGGAGTGTTAGGCTGAAGAAGAGAGGAGGAGAAAGGGCGGGGAGGACCTAGAAAAGGATGAGATACTGAACAAGTACTTTTATTCAGTATTCAGTAGGGAAGGGGAAGGCGAGGGATCAAGACCCATTAAGAGGGGTATTCAGGAGAGGAAGATAGACACCAGCCCATTCATGGTGGAAAGAGTCCTAGAAGAACTCAGGAAAATAAAAGCAGATAAGGCTATGGGGCCAGATGGGATCCACCCCAGAGTACTAAAGGAACTCAGGGAAGTGCTGGCAGAACCACTGGCTGCTCTTTTCAACACATCACAAGAGATGGGGAGGTACCCATAGACTGGAGGAGTGCAGATGTGGTCCCTGTCCACAAGAGTGGAAGCAGAGAGGAGGCAGGCAATTACAGGCCTGTAAGCCTGACCTCAGTAGTGGGGAAACTAATGGAATCCTTACTTAAGGAGAGGATTGTGAAGTTTCCGGAGGATAGCGGGGCACAGGATCCAAGGCAGAATGGATTCTCAGCAGGAAGGTTCTGTCAGATGAATCTTATAGATTTCTTTGATTGGGTAACCAGGGTGGTAGATCAGGGAGGGGCAGTGGGTGTGGCTTACCCAGATTTCAGCAAGGTCTTCGACACTATCCTGCATGGAGATTGCTAAATAAATTGGGGAGCCTGGGAGTGGGTCCTATGGTAGTAAAGTGGGTAGGGAACTGGATAAGGGACAGTGGCAAATGGCATTCAGTTAACTTGACCCCTCTGCTGTTGTCAACTTGTTCAACAAATTTTTTTGGGACTTGGATAAATGCAAACCTTCCTGCCCCTCACCCCACCAAGCTTCTGTTAATTCACACTCCCTCCAGTCCCTTCAACTCACTTAGGGAATGTGCCAGATTTCTACTTTTGGGTCCTGACCCCCTCTGACACTATAAAGCTTATACACTCAAATAACCCCCATCCCAGTAAAGGAGCAGATAGGATAGATTACAGAATCCTTCAGCTCACCATTGCCCCCCTTGCAGTTCTGCTCACTAACATCTTGAACCTCTCCCTCTACACTGGCTCCTTTCCCTGGATCTGGAAAACAGCCATTGTCAAACCCCTGTTTAAATCTGGCTCCAGAACCGAGGTTGGTAACTATAGGCCTTTCTCCCTCCCTGCTCCCCCTGCAAGATTCTGGAGAAGGTGGTCCACTCCCAAGTCATTTCTTTTCTCAACAGTTACAACATTCTATCTGATGTCCAGCATGGCTTCAGAACAGTCCACAATACGGAGATGGCTCTAGTCAAGTTTACCAGGGATGTTTATGGAGCCATTGACAATGGCCTATTCACAGGTTCAGTTTTCATGGACCTGACCAAGGCCTTTGACCTTGTCAACCCAGAACTTCTCCTGTCCACCCTTACTGACCTCCACTTCTCTTCCGACACTGTCAACTGGTTTGAGAGCTATCTAACTTGTAGATTCCAGATAACCAACATTAATTGGGCATGCCTCCTCAGAATGCCCAATTAAATATGGTGTGCCCCAGGGCTCCATCTTGGGCCCCCTCCTCTTCACACTCTTCATTAACCAACTCCCTTAAGTCTTCTCCAGCACCAAAACGGTCCTCTATGCTGATGATGCAGCACTGTATTGCAGCAATAAAAACCCAAAAGTTATACTATTATGCAAGCAAACAAACTTCCTGAAGCTTCACACCTGGTTCTCCAAAAAAGGCATGGTCCTCAACTCAAAGAAAACTAAATATATGGTATTCTCTGGCCACAGAAAAACATTCAACCCCCATCTTAACCTTTCGGACAACCTTGGGAATAGCATTAAACTGGTATTTGAATTTAAATACCTAGGTATCCTTCTCGACCCCTATCTGTCTTTCAGCCTCCACATCTCTAATGTGATCAGCAAGATCCACTCGAGGTTAGGGCTTCTCTACAGGATTCACAAGTTCCTAATACTCATCTCAAGACTCAGACTTGCTAACTCCCTTCTCCTACCTCTCTTGACTTATGGTTCCATCATCTACGCTCTGCCCATACATTCGCAACTCTTTTGCAAACTCAGATCCAGCTACAATAATATAATCCACTTCATCACTGGTATCCCCTGGAGAATGCACCATTGCACCCTATACAAGGCACCTGACTGGCTTCCCCTTGAGGGGCTTTACACCCCCAAAGTTTGTCCTTCCTCCACAAAATTCTGCTGGACAAACTTCCACCTAGTATGACCTCTATTTTCCCTAAGTCTGCTCCTGCCTGCCTGACCAGAGGTGCCTCCAGTAACATATTTCAAATCCCTTTTTTCCACACCTCTCTTGCTCAAAATTCCCTTGCCTATGAGGTCATGAAGCTCTACAGCTAGTTCCCTCCCACACTTCTTGCCTGCAACTGTACCCACACTTTTCAAAGATCCCTCAAGCTTCACCTCCTTACAAAACTCTCTTGCTCCTGTACCACATCCTCCTGCGATAACTAACTTCTGATCTCCTCTGACCCATTTACCCTCCTGTTCACGTTTCTATTCTTGGAACTGCCAATAATTACTGTACCCTGGTCCTCAAAGCCTAATTTCCACTGTGTAATTCCTGTATACCTTATGCTGTCAATGGCTGCTTGTACTTATGTTTACATTTAAGTAACTTTATTTGTAATGTAATGCTCATGACTTGTTGCCTATTCCATTGTTTATTTTGCTGTACACTATTTGTATATATAATGTAATCTGCATATTGTTTATTTTTTAATTTTTTGTATATTTGCATTTTTGTAACCATTTGTAAAACTGTACGTTTGTGAAAACAGTCATTTTTGCTCACGTACCTTTTACAGTATAAAATAAACCTGATTGACTGATTGATTGGCATGAAATCTGAGGAAAGGGAGGTGACCAGAGGGTCGAGGGATGCACAGGAATTGGTGCTGGGGCCATTCCTATTCAATGTCTTCATTAGTGACATTGCAGAGCATCTGGAGGGAAAGGTGTGCCTCGTTGCAACAAAGTGGACACACTGGAGGGGATGGAAAAAATGAGAAAGGACCTAAGCCTATCAGAGGAGTGGTTGGGTGTCTGGCAGTTGAGTTTCAATACTAAAAAGTGCAAGATCATGTACCTGGGTCACAAGAATCCAAGGGAGGAGTACAAGGGTGGGGAAATTCTGGTCACCCCAAGTCAGGAGAGAGAACTGGTGGATATCATATCTGACAACCTGAAGATGACCAAACAGTGTGAAAAGGCAGTGAGGATAGCAAACAGAATGTTAGTGTGCATAGGAAGGGGCACAACAAGCAGGAGGAAAGAGGTGGTGGTGCCACAGTACAGATCACTGGTGAGGCCTCAGCTGGAGTATTGTGTCCAGTTCTGGAGACTACATCTCTGAAAGGACATTGACAAAATAGAGGCAGTCTAGAGAAGGACAGTGAAGATGGTATATGGACTGCACCACAAGCCCTATGAGGAAAGACTTAAGGACCTTAATATCTATTCATTGGCAGGGGTGTGCAAATCCTGTTGCCCCCTCCACTGTAAAGTAAATTTCCTTGGAGGGCAAGTGCAAAAAGAGAACTAATTTTATTGCAATGAATAGGGGCAAGTGAAAATTCATCTACAGTCATGGCTGGGCAAGTCCTAAAAGTTTTGATCTGAACACCTCTGTTCATTGGAGGATAGAAGAGAGAGGGGAGATATGATAGAGACTTTCAAGTACCTTAGGGGAATAAACAGGGTACAGGTGGAAAGCATATTTCTGAGAAAACTCTGCACAAGAACAAGGGGGCATGATATGAGGCTGAAGGGTGGAAGACAGGCAAATTTGGAATTATTTGGACAAATACGGCCTACTTACTCATTTTTCAATCCGGCTTCTGAAAGAGTTACTCAACTGCATCAGCTTTGGTTGAGTTTAATGACCTAATCTGTACTTCACTGAATGTAGGAAAGGAAATGGCAGTGGTCTTTATAAACCTTTCGAAGGCCTTTGACCTAGTGGACCACTACCCTATACACGAGACTGGCCAGCCTGGATTTCTCTGAGGGGCCTCTGTTGTGGTTTTCATCTTACTTAACTGAACGATCACAAAGGATTACTGTACAATACCATCTGTCTGAACCTCGAGCTGTCCAGAGAGGTGTTCCACAGAGGTCCATTTTAGGACCCCTATTATTTTTGATCTATAATAATGATTTGCCACTGGTAGTTCAGCATGCATCTGTTAGGCTGTATGCTGATGATACGGCCTTAGTGGCAGCAGGATCCAACTTAGAGGACCTCCATGGAAAACTCAAAGGCCGACTTTATCGGGGTTCAAGAGTGGTTCACCAGGTCAAAGTTAATAATACTAGCATACTAAAATGCCAGCAGACTAGGCCTAACGGTCTTTTGTGTCTGCTCGTTTGGTGAGCCCCCACCCTGGGAGCTGACCTTGCTGCCCCCCTCTCCCTCTCTGGCTTCTCCCTTTCAAGTCCCAGATATTCTCGCTACACTGGATTTTGCATCCAGAACCCTTCACCAGTACCTGTCCCACCCTCTCTTGACCCCCTTCACTGTTTCTGTCTCCACCAGCCACCTGGGCAGTGCATTCCATGGCTCCACCACCCTCTCAGTGAAGTAGCACCTTCTCCTTTCTCCCCTGGATCTCCCCCCCATCCAGCTTCCACCCATGCCATCTAGTTGCCCCCCTCCTTCCTTCAGAGCACCCTGACTGCTCCTCCCCTGTTTACCCCCATCATGTACCTGAAGACCTCTATCATGTCCCCAGTCTCTTCTCTCTTTCAATGTGTACATATTTAGCTCTTCGAGCCTCTACCCATAGGTCCTGTCCCCCAAGCCCCAAATCATTTTGGTTGCCCTCCTCTGCACCCTCTCTAGGAGTTTAATGTCCTTCTTTAAGTGTGGCCTCCAAAACTGCATGCAGTACTCAAGGTGTGGCTTCACCAAGCAGTTATACAGAGGGAGTATCACTTCCCTACTTCTGGAGGTGATCTCCCTAGTGATGCATCCCAGCATCCTGTTGGCCTTGGCTGCTGCCCTCCTACAAGTCTCCGAGTTGTTCATCTTGACATCCACTGCCACCCCCAGGTCCCTCTCAGCTATCGAGACTTGTAGCATTCCCCCCCCAGGGTGTACACTTGGCTCGGGTTTCTGGCTCCCAGGTGTATAATGAATGTAAAAAAAACAAAAGTAATGCATTTTATTGTAAACAAACATAAAACCCCTTCTAATTTTCAAATTTAAGCATCAGCCCAAATTTTGATAGAACATGCTACTACCTATTGTTATTTAGGTGTTATTTTTGACCCTCTATTGACCTTCAGTGGTCATATTGAGATGACCATTAGTAAATCAAATAAGAAACTAGGAGCACTAACTAGAAATACAAGTTGTCTGAAATTTCTGGATAGGAAAAAAATTGCTAAACAACTTATCTTACCTGTTCTAAAATATGGAGTGTTTATATATAGATCTGCGAATAAACAACTGTTATACAAACTTGATACACTGTATTATAGGACAGCTACTGTAGGTATGTTCTTCACTGTACTTTTAGAACGCATCATTGTGCCCTTTTGACTGGATTTAACTGGTTGTTTCTTGACCTAGATTATACAATTAGCTAGTTAACATTTATTCACAAATATAAAATAAATTATCCTAGTCACAATATTAACAAGATTATATTTCCAGGTACATCAGATACAAAGAGATATTTCATTCAGACTGTACACCTAAACAAAATATATCAAGACTAAAGAAGAAATAGATATGGTGACAGAACTTTAAGAGCTCAGACAGCACAACATTGGAATGCTTTGCCACCCTTAGTATGGGCTGAAATTGAACATGGAACGTTTGTAAAGGCAATAAGAAATTGTTGCACTCACATTTGTATCACTTGAGTTTATTGCTAGAGATATGGCTAGTTATGTAAACTGGATATTTAAAAAAATGTGCAAGAATACAATACTATGCTAAAATAATTACACATACTGTTGTAGTACACAGATACATTATGAGTAAGTGCAATTTTTGAATTTAAAACTTGTAATGAGTTTCTCTTTTTTAAAGATATGTGTACATTTTGTTACTTGTGTTTTTTTATAAATAAGTTCTACCTGGTATTGTAATTAGCCTGTGTTTTTAAGTTTTGTAATGACTAAACTGTCGAACAATAAAAACATGCTGATACTGAGTTTGAACGTACCCAGGTAAGGTAGTGAAGATATATCAGCTATAGTAGCTTTGACCAAGAACAATAGCCAAATGGAACCAACATAATTTATTACATAACATGGTCTGTGTAGATTTTATGAATACAGCTACAACTGGAATATATTTTGAGAAATCTCTTTTTTACATTGAAAAACAGGTAACACTTTAAGTTTCTTTAACTACACTGTAACTGCATTGCAATTGGGACATAGATACATGCAACAAATATGCAACTACAGTGTAGTTACCCCTGTTGCATGCAACTAATGATTACCCACCCCCCAGTTACTTTGAAACTGACAAAATAAAGTGTGACTGAAAAACCAAAAAAGATATGCCAAGCAATAAGAGGTAACATAATTTAGTTTGAGAATGAAATCAAGTCTGGCAAGGCTTTGGATGGATTATAATTAGTTGAAATAAGACAGATTATAAACTTGAAAAATAGGCTAACTAGAAATAAAATCAATCAAGAAGGTTATACCTTTCAAATTAATCGTCATACTTGTTGATAGTCCTAACACTGCTTAAAATTATCTAGACCATTGTAAAGGGTTTATTTATTAAAAATAACTCCAAATTAGATAACTCCATGAGATGCAGCATCTTGTTTTTATGGAGGCCCTATGGAGGATAGCAGCAGTCAACAGTTTAACACAATCCAAGCAATCTCTGCACTTATGTGCCAAAAATGTTGCAAAACAGACACCAACCTTCTTTTTCTTTCCACAACGCTGTGAATTTTTATTGTATGATGTCAGGATTCACAGGTAAATCTTGCTGCTCCAAAAATTCCAAATTACAGCCATTGTAAGTACATCCAATAAACACTGTTACCCGGCGCTTAGACCACATGTGTGGTCTTCCTACATCATACAATAAAAATTCACAGCTTTATGGAAAGAAAAAGAAGGTTGGTGTCTGTTTTGCAACATTTTTGGCACATGAGTGCAGAGATTGCTTGGATTTTGTTCATTATTGGATAGGGCTAGCAACCCCACACTCTGCACCTAGGTTTTTTGTGCACACGTCTGAGGAGTGGTCTGGACTAAACAGTTTAACACAGTCCAGTAGAATAGGTACAAAAAAACAAAAATATATACAGGACACAAATGCTGTACAGTCAAGTATACTCAAACAGTAAGCTATGCAAGCTGACAAAGTAGGGTCACAGTAAACAAAGAGCATGAGCATTGTTATGCAACATTGTCTATATGGATCCATCTCCAAATGAGGTTAAACTGACAGCCAGAAATATTTTATGCTGTTTTACTGCAGAATCTATACCATGAGTAGTTTAAATGATGGAACTACTAATGTGATAAAAACAATGGGCTGTATTTTCAGAGCCCTTGAAATCCCCACAGCTGAGGGAAAATTCTGGCTCAAGTGGGTCATCACCACTTGCAGAGTTGCGGTTTTCCCTGCAGCTGCGGTATTCTCAAAGTGGGAGCCGGTTTAGGACTGGCCCCCCAATTTACGGCAGCTTTCAGCTGGTTTCTCTCCCCAGCTGCACCTAAATGGTATGCCTAGTTGAACTAGGCATACCATCTCCCGCAGTGGCATGGACTGAAAATATGGAAGTCCCAGATGCGGGGATTCAGTTAGCACTGGCCAATGCAGAGTGGTACTTAGTCCTCGTAGGACTGAAAATTCAGCCCAATGTTTATATTTTAACCAAGATACCACCCATGATATAATCTTAAACAGGATTTAAAGAGAAAAATTTGACTAATGCAGAATTATAACTACAAACAAACCATGAAAACCATTAGTTATCAAGCATGGGCACTAAAAAGCATATCAAGATCACAGACAATCGTGGACACTACCTGAAACAATTTAAAATGTTACTTTACCAGATTTATTTTTAATTTAGCAAATTGGAAATGGATTTGGTTCTCTCAATTAGTCTCTCTTGATTCCGTTGCTTTTCCAGATATTTGTACACCAGCCATGGACAATCTTGTCCATGAATAATGGACAAAGCATGGATGGAGTTATCGTGCACAAAGAGCAGAGGCAGAGCAGGGATGACTATGGATGTCCATGGATAACCTTTTTTGTCCATGAACACATAAACAACCAGAGAGTGAGGTAATAACAAAAAATGTTGTTTCCAGAGTGAACCATTGATTCAGTTAATTGATATTATAAAATGGCAGGAAAAATCCTACAATCCAGTTGGTCAATTCTGGTCTTTCCCAATGAATAAATCATGCAATAATCCATGGCAAGAGGATCAGTCAGCCTCATTACTTGCATTATAGATAGAGGGAGCGCTCCTGACCAATCAGAATGCTCCTTTCCTCTGTGCATTAGGCACTCTTATTCTGTGAAGAGCGTCTCACGTGCAGATGCCCTGAAAATGGGCACGTTCTGAGAAGTGTATTTTTTTTTAAATATATTATCGATCACTCTCAATCAATAATATATTAATATGTCCCTTGGAGCCACTCGTTGCTGAAAATGAGTGGTTTCACTTGCCTTCAGCTTGAGCCAGAACAGCTCAGCTTTGTTTCCCTGTTTTGCTCAACTGAAGCGCATGAAACCACTCATTTTCAGCAACAATTGGCTCCGAGGGACGTAGTAACACATATTAAAATCTGTACACCTGCCTCTCAGAATGTTCACTTATTGAAAACCTTTATATGACAGTCATTTTCCCCCTTACTATAAACCTTTAACTAGGCCTTAAAAACGAAAATTAACTTTCTTTCTTTCTTTCTTTCTCTTTCTTTCTTTCTGCTATAACTACAAAGGGACTAATACCCCCTTTCCAGGGATGAACTAGGCCATACTTGTCAGATAAAACATACTCATAATCATACAAAACACAGAGTATAGCACAGAATTATGCAATTAACACTGTAATTATGAAATTACGATGAGAAAGAAGTACAAGTGAACGTGTTTTGTAAAACGTAAAACATCTAAATATCACAGTCATTCTCATTTCCAGTAGAAGGACATTCCACAGCTTAGGGCCCACATAAATTACTGCTCTCTGTCCCATCACCATTTTGACCATTGTTACCTCTAACAATAACTTATTGTTTGATCTCAAAGTCTCTTAAATTACAAAAAAATAAATAAATGTTACTTTACCTTATCATTATACATATACATAAATTAAAAAAAAAGAAGTATTACTCTTTTTTTTCTGGCTTTAAGGCCCAGGGTCCATATGGACCTTTTGTTTTGAGTGTATATGTCTGTGTGAGTTGAAGATTCTGGCAATAGGATGGTGAAGAATTTTGAAATCTTGTATTCCGTGGCAAACATGCCAAGAGTGTTTAGGGTGTGTGTTTGTAGGGGGCAACATAGTGGCAGCAGAATCATACAGATTTTTGAATTTGTGGGCTTGATTTTCAAAGGACGTTGCAGGGCTTGTGCCAAACCTGGCATCACGCCCATTTTTTTGCGCAGATGCGCCAAACACCTTTGATGCACCTGCACCTGAGTTTAGTGCATCAGGTGCATTTGTGACAATGTTCTCATTTTTATTTATTTATTTATTTTTATTTATTTATTTATATTTGTTTATTTAAACTTTATAGTAGCTTGTGCCAAATATTTGGTGCAAGCCCCATAAAAAGGGTCCCCCAAATGGTGCAAGTTAGACCAGGGAAACGTTGATCTAACATGCAGCATTTGGTGCTCAGGATTGAAAATCCTGACTGCTGGCTGGAAGAATGCTGAAAGCCCATGTGTACAGAACAATCAGCACACCGGGGGCTTGTGGCATTCTCCGGACTTTGAACATTGAGTCCTCTGTGTTCTCTTTATGCAATGTGGGGAAAGAAATATAAAAAAGAAACAGAGTGGGGGGGGGGCAGTGCTTTATAAATCTTTCTTGTAGTGTATAAAAGCACATGACATGTACTGGAACAAGAAAAGGATGGATCTGTTCTGTTTCTGGAGAAATTACCTTCTGTGACACAAAGACTCCTTTCCCAGCTGCTCAAAACTATTAAATTTGGGACTATTCTATTATCTGGCGGTTGCATAACATCATTATTTACTGTATTTCTAATAAAGCAGTTAAAAACTTTTATTTATTTTGTTTCTTAATGTTTTTCACAGATAGATCCCTTTTATGACCCTAATAAGGTGCTCCAGTGTGTGGGTCATTGTGGGATTCATCCACTTCATGTGTGGTTTAAGGCTCTGCATTTAGAAGACCTCCGTTGTCAAAAAGGCCATACAGCCTTTTTGTACTGGTATTTTTCCAACGTTCATGCCTGATTGTACCTGCCAGACAGGCAGAGGGGTTAGGACTTCAACCTTACAACAGATGTCCTTTTGTAATGCATCATTTCCAGGATGGATGATGCAGCCTTATTTCTACGAGTGAGGCAACCACAGAAACAAATTCCAGAATTCTACTTTTATTGTTTTGTGTCAGACTCACAGACTGCTGGATTGTGATGACTTATACTTTCCACATAATGCATTTCAAACTACCATGGCACTGTTTTTTATTCCAGCCTGCCAAAAGAGTATTCTTTTCTGACAAGTCTTTTGTTTCATTTTAACAGTTTTCAAAGACAACTTCATGTCTGTATGTCAAAGTTGCTGCCAACTATTTTACTTATGTATGACTGCATCAAACACATTTTTGTTATGTATGTTATGTCTTCATATCCTGAAGAATATACCTATCTAAGCAATATTTAAGTCAGATTAAGATAATATAGGTGTTTCTCCTGATTCTCATGACAACACATTTCCTCAGAGCTTTGTAATGGTACTCATTTTCTATTAAGTAAATTGGGCTGACTTCTGCTGTTTTGTCAGTAAAATCACATTTGAGATTGGTCTTTATTTTTTATGTTTGATGAATGTATGCTTTGGTCCTGAATGGCGAATGGCTGAGAATACTGGGAACTGAAACTCTCTATTTGCTCGCAGGGCAGATACTATATGAAAGATTCCCTTAATCCCACCCTCTTCAGAGTACAACAAACCACTTGTTTTCCCAAATCCACCTGATTTACAATGTCATCTTGAAAAAGAGTTCCATTCAAAGGACAATCCTACTAAAATATACGTTTTCAGCAAAGACACTTGAGTTGACGCTACCTCTGAGACACAAAAAACTGCCAGATACTTGAAATTAGCCTGGTTGATAACCTAGATTCCTACTAGCTACAGTATGCTAGGGAAGTTATTCTTTCCGTCAAGCGGTAAAGTTCTCTGGGACCCAATTTTCAAAGAGGCAATCTGCTAGGAAAAGTTGTGCATTAGGGGAACCCCTTGTGCAACCCCAATTCTAGTCACATGCATGCAGTTTTATAACAGGGATTGCTTTCGGGATCCTCAGCCCACTTTACTGTAGCTTGCAGCTGCTTTTCAGCACACACACTATGCCGGATGTGACCAGGTGTAGCATAAAGGCAGAAAAGAAAAAATGACACCCATGTGGAAAAAACTAATGAAAATAGATGATCCGCAGGTTGGCTGTGCTCCCCCTCACCCCCACGCCACAGAGTTGCACATGCATCTTAATCCACTAGGTCAGTTTCAGCCCTTTGAAAACTCCGCCCTTGATCTTTCCTCTTGTTCAGCTCTGCAAGCAGGGATCAAACATATTTTATTTATTTGAAACTTATTTTACTAGAAGAACAAATGTAGCTCAGGAAGGGCACATTTCCAGTTGGAACCTGCAGGGCAGGATTCTTGGGAGAAGGAGGGAGAGCAATTTACAATACACAGTATCCAAAATATATACTGTACACAAAAAATAGATACCTACCATGGAGATGGCCAGGATGCAACACAATAGTGCAGTATACTGAAGTAGAGTTGATGCAGTAAACAAGGCCATTAAACCCTTTTGTCACACAGTAGCTTGAGGCACTACATTATATTCTGGCTGGCTACATATTATACAGTGAGGCTACATAGTAGGGACAAATGCACAGAAACCGTATAGCAAAGCAAAAATGAGTCTCGGTAACAATATGACACAGTAACATAATAAAATGCAGGAGATGCCCATAATGATTAGGAGGGATAGACACTGGAAGGGCAGTTATGGCATGTCAAAGGAGCCTTATGATACTCCTTAAGCCTGGCCTTTGCTAAGCGGTAGCTAGGGATGGTGATTAGGGTAGAGGGAAGGCTATTCCAAATTATTGTGAGTCTACACCTATTGGAGTCTTAGCCCACACTGTACCTACAGAGAGGACTTTAGAACCCATTTCCCGCTTCTGATCTAAGGAAGAAATAAGGGTTGGAGGAAACAGTAAAGATGTCTTTCAGATATCCAAAGAGTTTACCTAATCAGTATTTGGCACCAAGTAAGGTCATTTGAAGACAGTGCTTCACTTGGGGGGGGGGTGACAGCCTAGCTTCATATACATTGTGTAGTGATTGGTGCAATGGGGGCATGTCAAGTCAATTGTGCAGTACACAGGGCATTAACGAGGATAGTGAATTTAGGTGGCTGAGCTGGAGACACCAGAGAAAACCACATCAGCATGACCTAGTAGAGGATAGAGCAAACAGTCTGTTCAAAAATGCATTTCCCAGTGCTGAAGGGAAGATGGCTGTTCACACTTCACAGAGCCTCAGATTTGGCAAAACACTT
Source organism: Neoceratodus forsteri (assembly GCA_016271365.2). Lineage (NCBI taxonomy): Eukaryota > Metazoa > Chordata > Ceratodontiformes > Ceratodontidae > Neoceratodus > Neoceratodus forsteri. Next base: position 271,260,423 of record CM028130.1, on the reverse strand, counting down.
TGACATGGTGCTAGGGACATGGTCAGAGTAGTCAAAGTGTTGGTCAAGCAGCAGATCAAGATATTTGTAGTTGGCCATAAACTTGAGAAGGCCACCCACCTTGGAAACATAGAAACACAGACAGTAATGGCAGAAAAAGACCATAGGTCCATTCATTCTGCCCATAAACCCTAACAAACCAAGGTCCTATTGTCCATACAGGGTTCTAATCCACATTAACACCCCCATGCTCCCCACTCTACTGCTATTATCCTGAGCAACCACTAAGCCCTTCATTCTGTCCCACCCATGTCTGAAACCACCACATCAGCTGGCAGATTGTTCCATAGCTCCATTGACAGTTTTGGCACCCACCACATCAGCTGGCAGATTGTTCCATGGCTCCGGTGATAGTTTTGGCACCCACCACTTCAGCTGGCAGATTGTTCCATGGTTCCATTGATAGTTTTGGCACCCACCACATCATCTGGCAGATTGTTCCATGGCTCCACCACTCTCCTTTCCCTCTTGAATCTCCCCCCATCAGTCTCCACCCATGCCCCCATGTTCTTGATTTGCTACTTATACTAAATAGTTCCTTACTGTTTACCTTATTCATTCCTTTCAGGGACTTGAAGGTCTCTGTCATATCTCCCATATCTTATCTGGTCTCTAGCAAGTAGATGTTTAGAACCTTGAGCCGATCCTCATAAGATCTGCCCTGCTGGCCCTGAATCATTTCTGTCACCCTATGTTGCCCTGTCCCCTACAGGTACTTATCTTTCCTTAGGTGAGGACTCCATAACTGGGCACAGTTTTCCAGGTGGGCCTCACTTGTCATCTATAGAGAGGTAGGAATACCTCCTTCCTGTTGCCATCAAACACCCCAGCATCCTGTTTGCCTTACTGTAGGCCTTGATACACTGCCCTGATTGCTTTAGGGAGTCACTGATGATGACCCCCTAGGTCTCTTTCCTCAGAGGTAATGAACAGCTACAGGGGAATCTATCTTTAAGGAGAGCAGGGAGTTGCTTAAACACTGTTTGGTGAGGATCCAGTTTTGAACATTGAGCAAGCTGAGCTGTAAGACATGCTCAGTAATAGTGGGCGAAGGTCCTGAGGAGTTGACTATAATGTCACCTGCATACAAGTGAATATTACAGCAGGTTAGGGAACTAGGGAGGTTATTAGTGAAGACAGAAAATAGGAGGGGGAACAGTACTAATCATAGGGGGAATCTATGGTGACTGTTAGTGGGAATGAGATGGAGGACCCCTGTTATACTGACTGTGTCCTGCCAAACAGGTAGGAAGTGACCCATCACAGAGTGAAATCAGAGATCCCCAGAAATGCTAATTTTGAAAGGAGCATGGAGTGATTTGCTGTATCAGATTCCTTAGCCAAGTCTATGAATATGGCATCAAACACATTTTAAACAGGCATTGAAAACCCTTTTTATGGCATCAGGCCTTTAGTGGCACCGAATAAGTATAGATAGATAGTTATTATTATAATTGTTGTGTTTGCTGATTTTACTGCTGTTGTTTTTAACTTTTTGTGAAGTGCTTTGATGGCTTGAAAGGCGCTTATGTGAAATAAGATATTTTATTATTATTATCAGTGCCCTGCCCAGAGTCCATATAGGTGTAAATATGGTCAGTTATTCTTTGCCGGGAGGTGGAGGTGGAGTGATTAGGATGGAAGCTAGATTGAAAGGTGGTAAGGAAACCAGGACTGTTGTAGAAGTCATACAGCTGCATGCTAATCAGTCTCACAAGGATTTAGGACAGGACAGGACAGGACGAGACAGGAGAAGGTAGGATAGGATAGGAAAGATATGTTGTGGTAGTTGCTCAGTATGTCAGTGGTACTGCCGTTATGAAGGGGAACCGCCATGGCCTGTTTCCAACTCTAATATATCATAGCCAGATATTTTTATTTTATTTATTTATTAAATTTCATTGACCGGGTGGGTCCACTGAGACCAAGGGTCCCTTTTTCATGGACAACCTAGAATTAGTTACATATAGGAAAGCATAGATCATTGATCATATGCAGTACAAAAATCATTATCCACAATTGTACAGGTAAGCATTAAGCCACAACGAAGGAGGCTTCTACTGGGGAATTAATGCATGGTTAACCACCCAACCATGCATTAATTCCCCAGTAGAAGCCTCCTTCAGAGTGGCTTAATGCGCTTGTAACATGTCAAGGGCTGTTAAGGAGTGATTATTTCTGTTGTTTTTGTTTTATAAAAAATACTATGAAAATGGTGTATGTGCTTTCAATATTTTACTATTGAAATACAAAACACATCATAAATACAGCAAGATTTTTTAATATAGTAATGCTGTAAAAACATATACAGAGATAAACAACATCTGTACTGTGTTAGAATACATTTTACTTATTTTCCACATTTCTAAACAGTACTTTTATCACTATATCCCTCGATATTTTGGAAATACACCTATCTACACCTTGTTGAGTGCTGGTGTGCTATATGCTGGGATGTATCCCATGCCATATTTGCATACCTACAGAAGAACACTGAGAAAACGTACTGCTATCACAACCTCTCATTTACATAACTCGAAGAAACAGTGCAACAATGATTTTACATTGCTTATACAAGTGTCTGATGTATTCTTTCTTCTTCATAGGTTTTCCTGATTCTTTGCCACCAATACAGATTGTTCACTGCAATAGGTAGCAAGTGTCCACAGGGTGGGTGGGCAAGACCCTAAATCTCACTGCAAGATATATTTGTTGACAATATTCACCTTCTACCATGATCGATAACGTGTACTTCTTAACAGTTCCAAATACAAAGTTGAACAATTTTCAGGGAATCTCGGAATGGGCATTACCAGGGATTAATGCCATCCTCAACATTGGTCATGTGTTGCACTTTGACCAGTCAGTTTCTTCTATCTGAGTGCTACATAAAGTGCCATGTTACAAACTGACTTGGGTATTTTGGGGAAAAGGTGCACTTTGGCGAGTGCAGGTACAATTGCTATTGGTGGAGAGGTGTGATTTTAGTAAGTGTTTGAATATGGGGAGAGAGGGGCAGCTCTGCATGGTAGTAGAGATCTTGTTCCAGAACTGCATGATTCTATACACAAATGACCTTTGTCCAACAGCCGTGTATACACTGGGTACTTCTAGTATGATTGTGATGAGGCACGGAGAGTTCTTACATGCTGCCTGTGTGCCATTAGATTCTGGAGGTGAAGTAGATGATTGTTCAGTATTTTGTACATGCAGCAGAGTGAGAGGTGTTTAAGTCTGTTGTCTAGGTGTGGCCAGTTCAGCAAGGCAGGTGCTTTGCAGTGGTGCTCCTTGCTGTCAGCCTGTGTTGCAAATCTGCATACGTTGTGGTACAGCATGCAGTCTGCTGAGCTCAGTTTCCCTCAGGGATGTCCGTACTAGAGCTCTGTAGAGGAGCGTCGGAAGCAGGATGGAGTTCACCACCATTAGGCAGGTCTCACTGGTGAGGTAAATTCTTAGTCTGTATAACAGACCTATCTTCTGGTGTATTATTTTGGTAGTGTGTCTGATATGTGATTTTAATGTGAATTCTTGATCTAGCCTTACTCCAAAGTATTTTTATACTGTCCACAACTTCTAGCATGGTCCCTCTGATATCTGTGATCTTTAGAAGCTCGGTTCTGCCTGCACCTAGCCTTCTGGGCTCAAAGAGTATGGCCTTAGTTTTCTTGTTGTTAAGCACTAGGTTATCAGATGACAGCCATCAATCTAGTGTGGCAAAATCCTTGGTTAGCCCTTTTTCAATGTCTGCAATGACATTGCCATCCCTGTACAGGACTGCTTCATCTGCATACAGGATTATTTTTGCTTCTCCACAGTTGGATGGTAGATCATTGATGAAGAGGGTGAATCATCTGTCTGCTGCTAGCAAGACACTGCTCCATCTGCCAAGGTACCTGTAAAGCCTACTTCTCACAGAATCACAGAAATTTGACGGCAGAAAAGGACCACACCAGCCCATCTAGTCTGCCCTTATATCCTTCCTCCCCCTCCTTTTTCTGGCTCAGGACTTTCCCCCCTCCTCCCCCATATGTCTGTCCCATGCTCTCTTGAATCTCCCTACTGTTTTGGATCCCACCACCTCCTCTGGTAGCCTGTTCCAGGCCTCCTCCACCCTCTCTGTGAAGAACTGCCTCCTCACATTGCCTCTGTATTTCCCTCCTTCCAATTTGAGGCTATGCCCCCTTGTTTCAGCTCCCTCCTTTTTGAACAAGCTCCCCTCCTTCACCTTATTTATCCCCTCAAATACTCAAAAGTTTCAATCAGTCCCCACTCTCCCTTCTAGTCTCTAGTGGATATAGATTCAGCTCCGTCCACTCTGCTCATATGTTTTTCCCCGCATCCCATGCACCATCTTGGTTGCTCTTCTCTGAACCCTCTCCATTCCCTCAATGTCCCTACATAGGTGCAGTCTCAAGAACTGTACCCCATACTCCAGGTGCATCCTCACCATTGTTTTGTACAGCGGCATTAGCACCTCCCTCCTTCTGCTAGTTATGCCCCTTCCAATGCAGACCAACATACCATTTGCCTTTCCCACCGCCTTGCTGCACTGGTTCCCCACCTTAAGATTTCTTGATGTAATAATCCCCAGATCCCTCTCCTGCTCCATTTCCTTGAGTTTCCCTCCCACAAGGGTATAAGCTGCTCGAATGTTTTTCTGCTCCAGGTGCATCACCACACACTTTTTCACATTGAATTTTAGTTACCAGGTTTCTGACCACTTCTTCAGCTTCTCTAGGTCTTGCCACATGGCTTCCACTCCTCTTTGGGTGCCCACTCTATTGCAGACCATTGTGTTGTCTATGAATAGGCACACCCTATCCTCTAGGTCTTCTGCTAGATTACTGATATAGTTGTTAAATAGTAGGGGTCCCAGTACTGACCCCTGAGGCACCCTACTCATTACCCCCTTTACCCTAGAATGTACCCCATTTACCCCTACTGTTTGGCTCCTTCCTGTCAGCCAGTTTTCCACCCACCTAGTAACCTTCTGGCCCACTCCTAAGCTCTCCAGCTTATTTACTAGCCTTCTGTGTGGGACTGTGTCGAAGGCCTCACTGAAGTCCAGATAGACCATGTCCATCACTCCTCCCTGGTCCACTACCTGCGTCACCGAATTAAAAAACTTTATCAGGTTGGTCTGACATGTCCTCATTCATGAAGCCAAGCTGCTTTTTGTCTTGCATATCATTGGTCATATCATTGGCCATCAGGTATTCCACCACCCTTTCCTTTATTAACATTTCCATTACCTTCCCCACCACCCAGGTGAGACTGACAGGGCAGTAGTGTTCGATCACCTCTTTGCTTCACCCCTTATGTAGTGCAACCACCTCCATCCCCTTCCAGTGCCCATGCACCTGCCCTGTGTCCATAGACAAGTTAAACAATCTTGTCAAAGGTGCTGCCAGCTCCTCCCTCAGCTCGTGGAGTATCCGTGGGTGCAAGCTGTCCAGCCCCATTTCTTTATCCACCTTTAGTCTGCCCAGTTCTTCCCTTACTCTAGCTATTGTGAACATTCTAGAATCCATTTCCCTGCATTTCCCTCCCTTCCCCTCCCGCTCTGGTCCTCTACCCTCGCCCTCTTTTGTGAAGATTGAACAGAAGTAGTTATTTAATACCTCCACTTTTTCAAAGTCCCCCTCCAGTTTTATTCCTCCCTCCCCCATCAATCTCACTATTCCCTGCCACGCCTTCCTTCTTTCTCCCACATATCTAAAAAAGGTTTTATCTCCCCTCTTGGCCTGCTTTGCTATTTTCTCCTCAGTGACTTCTTTAGCCCTCCTTATCTTCTGCCTTGTCTTCCTCCTCTTCTTTCTATATGCCTCCCTATCTTCATCCCTTTGTGTCATCTTACATCTCCTGAATGCCTTTTTCCTCTCCCTGACCACCCTCGCCACCTCCCTTGTAAACCATAGATGTCTCCTCCTTCTTCTGTTTTTCCTAACCTTCTTGACACAGATTTCAATGGCTTTCAGCTTCCCTCCCTTAATAGCTGCACATAATTCTTCCACGTCCTTTGTATTCCCCAGTCCTGGCATTTCTTCCCTGACTATCCTCTTCATTCTGTTAAAGTCTGCTTTCTTGAAGTCCATTACCCTAGTTCTTGTCCTGTTTACTTCCCTCCCCATTTTCACTCTGAACCTTACAGGCCTGTGGTCACTTGTGCCTAATCCTTCCCTCACTTCCACCTACTCCATACTGTCCCCATTTGTAAGGACCAAGTCCAACAGGTTATCTCCCCTCATGTGCTCCCTTACCTGTTGTTGCAGGAATACCCCTTGCAGTGCTTCTAAGATCCCCCTGCTCCTAGTTGATATGCTGTTGGGCTCTTCCAGTCGATGTCAGGGAGGTTTAGGTCCCCCACAAGCTGAATCTCCCCTTTTTGTGCCATTTTTGTCACTGACTGTATAAGATGTTTATCCTCCTCTTTCCCCTGCATAGGAGGTCTGTAAACCACTCCCACTCTCAATTATTTCCCATTTCTTTTGTCTAAAATGACCCACATAATCTCAGTTTCCCCTTCCTCTTCCAGCCCTTCCATGGCCCCCATTTTTTCAATGATGTATAATGCTGCCCCCTCCTCCCTTTTCCCTGCCCTGTCTTTCTTAAACAGTTGGTATCCAGGTATGACTGTCTCCCAGGCCTGATGCTCAGTCCACCAAGTCTCACTCACTGCTACTATGTTGAGACCCTCTTCCACCATGGTGGCCCCTAATTTATTCCCCAAGCTCTTGGCATTTGCCACCAAACCCCACCACAATGTAGCCCCCTCTTCCCTATCCTCCCCTTCCAACCCCTTCCTGTTGTCACATGTTGCCTGCTTTTTCTCTTTGCCCTGGGGGGGGAGGCTGATAGCCTCCCAACTGTTCTACTGTACCTGTATGAGTGATCTTTTCTTTAACCCCCCTGAATTAGTTTAAATTTAACTTCCTTACTATAAAGCCCTCCAGTTTGCTCTTTAGTACAGCTGTCCCTTCTAAGCTCGGGTGCAGTCTACCAGGGGCATATAGACCCTCTTCCTTCCATGTTGAACCCCAGTCACCTATTAATCAAAATCCTATTTGCCTACACCATCCTTTCAGCCACTAATTGAATTCCACTATATTTTCCTTCCTAAGTGTGCTTGCTCTTGGTACAGGCAACTAGAGATGCAGAAAATTTAAATTCTACTGGTGAAGTGCCCACAAAGTGGGCACTTCATGTAGTCACTCTGCTATGTGGAGTGGACAATGCAAAAGACTCACTTATCCTTGTAATTATTACTTTGCATTGTCATTCTGCCTTAACGCGAAGTAAGGCAAAGTGACAACAATATTGGCAGCCCCTCACACACACACAGTCACTAGAATTAATGTGCATCCCCAAAATGCTACTGTCTTGTGCCCAGAAAACTCTTCAGTGCTGATGAAGTGAAATGAGAACATAGTAAGAAATGCAAAGTCTCCCAGAATTAATGGTACACTCAGTTATGCGTGCAGTTGTCACAGTCACCAGAATTAATGTGCATCCCCAAAATGCTACTGTTGAGTCCAGAAAATTCCCCAGTGCTAACGAAGTGAAATAAGAGCACAACAAAACATGCAAAGTCTTCCAGAATTAATGGTGCACTCCATCATGCATGCAGAAGTCACACACAGTCACCAGAATTAATGTACATCCCCAAAATGCTACTGTCTTGTGTTCAGAAAGTTCACCAGTGCTGATGAAGTGAAATGAGAGTGTAACAAGAAATACAAAGTCTTCCAGAATTAATGGCACACTCAGTCATGCATGCAGTGGTCACCCACAGTCACCAGAATTAATGTGCATCCCCAAAATGCTACTGTCTTGTGTCCAGAAAATTCCCCAGTGCTGACAAAGTGAAATGAGATTGTTGCAAAAAATGCAAAGTCTCCCAGAATTGATGGTGCCTCCTGTCAAGCATGCTGTGGTCACACACAGTCATCAGAATTTATGTACATCCCCAAAATGCTACTGTCTTTGTCCAGAAACTCCCCAGTGCTGATGGAAGTGAAATGAGAGCACAACAAGAAATGCAAAGTCTCCTAGAAATAATGGCACACCTAGTCATGCGTGCAGTGGTCACATACAGTCATCAGAATTAATTTGCATCCCCAAAATGCTACTGTCTTGTGTCCAGATAATTCCCCAGTGCTGACAAAGTGAAATGAGAGCATAACAAAAAAGGGAAAGTCTCACAGAATTAATGGCGCACTCCGTCATGCGTGCTGTGGTCACCCACAGTCACTAGAATTAATGTGCATCCCCAAAATGCTACTGTCTTGTGTCCAGAAAATTCTCCAGTGCTGACGAAGTGAAATGAGAGCATAACAAGAAATACAAAGTCTCCCAGAATTAATGTTGTACTGCAAAAGCACAGACAAATTAAGATTGCACTGCACACTGAAGAGATGCAGACGCAAAGGCACAATAACACCTAACCAATGTTCATAAGTCACAAATCCACTCCTGGAAAAGAATACCTTTTGCCTGTTGGGGGCGGGTAGTGCATGGCAGTAACAGTCGACTTCCAGTAAAAATACCACAAAGCAGTATAAAAGATTCATGCAGGTGCAGTGGACATCAGGCTCACACTGCTGCAATTACTCTGTGGCACAATAAAAGGTGTCTGATTTAATGGCATGTATCGCACACACATTCACACACACACTTTAAAGCAATGTATACTGTAACAAATTGAAAACCTTTAGTAATATAACCAATGTTTTAAACAAACTAAAATTATACATTGCTGCACCACAACAATCAGCAAAAAAATGTAAAGAATTACTGAAAATATTACTGTGTTTACATTGAAACAGTTATACAAGAAACATATAACCAAAACAGAAAGACTGCCTTTTTCTCCTAATTAATCTACCTACACCACAGATGTGCCCCTCCCCCAATGCACACTTCACAGTACACAGACTGACTGTTCTAAGTTAACATTCAAAATCCACACGCAAACAATAAACACTCGATATGAGCACAGGAGGGTTTCCTACAATCGATGTACTAAATTTTAAGCAAAAAAAAACACTGGCTCAAAAGGGTCTTTTTAACAGCTGTTAGAGGATTTGAATCACAGAGCTCTGAGAGGAAGCGGTCTCTGGAGGCTGAGATGCTTCCCTATTTGCAGGCACCTCTCTGGTCTGAGGAAGGAGGTTACCTGTTTCCAGGCTGACCTGGCTAGGATTCGTGAAACCTCCTCCCCCACCTAGGGACCACCAGGGCCACTGCTGCTACCTCAGAGGTTACCAAGAAAGAGGAGCAGCTGGATCAAGGTGGGCTCAGGGAGGGAGAAGGTGGTGGAACAGAGGTGCATCCCTCCAGCTGTTCCTCTCCACAATTCATATGCTGTCTGGTGGATAGTGGTTCCTTTATGGAGGCAGCTGCAGTGGAGACCAAAGAGGATGCTGGGAACCTCCACAAAGGAGACCCACAGGAGGGTGGCACAGGACCCCACAGGGGAAGGAAGCAACTCCTGGTGGGGGACTCAATCATTAGGGGGTAGAAGTGGGGGAGGAAGGGGAGAGGGAGGTAAGGTGCCTGTCTGGCACCACGGCTTGTAGGGACAGGAAGCGAATCCTCATGATCGTGAGAACAGCTGCACGAGGGAGGGAGCTGGATGTCATTGTCCACCTGGAACAAATGGCCTGGCTAGGAATGGGATCAGAGCAGTGCAATAGGAGTTTGTAGAGTCAGGAGGGGCCCTTAGACAAGTAGCACATACGGTAACCTTCTTGGAGGTGCTGCCTGTCAATGGCAAGGGTGATGCTAGGGTACTCCACACCATGGAATTCAATGACTGGTTGAAAAACTGGTGTGAAGCTCAGGGTTTTGGCTTCACTGTGGACTGGGTAGCCACCTGGAGGGATGCAGGCCTATACTGGCATGATGGTCTGCATCTGTCTGGGGGACCAGGATCCTAGGTGATAGGTTTAAATGCTTCACTGGCAAGCATTTAAACTAGCCAAGGGGGGGCACTGAAAAGGAGCAGGGAAATCCCAGCCTCCCCCCACAAAACACAGTAATTAGTGAGTTAAACACCAAGGAAGAGAAGTCATTAGGGAGCAGAACAGAGGTAAATGCAAAAAAAGGCAAAGACAGTAAGGACAGGGATGGGGCTAAAAGGGGTAAGGCCATCAAAAATTGGGGGGTGATGAGTACCAATGCCCATAGTTTGTGTAACAAGCTCCCTGAACTAGTGGGCTTGATGGAAGAGGGATGCCTGGATATTGTGGCAGTCACTGAAACATGGTACACAGAGAACCATGACTGGGATGTCAACATACCAGGATATACAATCTAAAGGAGGGTCAGGGAGGGTAAAAGAGGAGGAGGAGTAGCTCTCTATGTAAGAGAAGGGATCAAAGCAACAGAACTAAAGATTAAACAGGGAGCAGCTGAGGCATTCTGGGTCACCTTGGAGAATGGAAATGGCACCACAATCTGCATGGGGGTTGTATACAGACCCCCATCTCAGGGGGAGGGAATAGACAAGGACATGATAGTAGCATCCTTAGAATGGCAGAAAAAGGGGAGATCTTGTTGATGGGGGACCTGAATATGTCAGATGTTAACTGGAGCACCTTTGCTGCAGGCACATCCAAGAGCAGGGTCATTCTTGATTCCCTACAAGGGGCATGCCTCAGACAGCTAGTACTGGAATCCACTTGGGAGGGAGCAATCTTAGACCTGTTACTCTCAAACGGCGATGGAGAAAGAAACTCGGATTTAGAATTGGGTAGCCATCTGGGAACAAGTGATCACCAAACAATGTGGCTCATGATAAACACAGCCATAGAGTAAAGCCATGCAAAAACAATAGTATTGGACGTTAGGAGGGCTGACCTTGGAAAAATGAGAGCATGCCTCAGAAAAGCACTAGCAAATAGGCAAGAAGGAGGGGTGGAGGAACAATGGGGAGTAATCAAAACAGACATCACCGAGGCAACAAGCCTTTGTGTGAAGCAAATCAACAAAACACAGTGAAGGAAAAAAAACACTATGGTTCTCAAAAGAGGTGGCAAGGAAGGTTAAAGAGAAAAGTATAGCATTCAGGAAATATAAGGAAACACAGAAGGAGCAGGACAGAGACCTTTATCAGTTAAAGCAGAAAGAGGCAGGGAAGGCAGTCAGACTAGCAAAGGCCCAAACCAAGGAAAGGATAGCCAACTCTGTTAAGAAGGGGGATACAACCTTTTATAGGTACATTAGGGAGCGAAGAAGGACCAAGGGAGGGATACTGAGGCTTAATAAAGGCGAGGGAATGTGGGCAGAGGGTGACAGTGAAAAAGCAGGGATACTGAACAAATATTTCTGCTCAATATTCACAAATAAAGAGGAGGGGGAGGTACCTAAACCAAACAAGAGAAGAACTCTGGAGACAGGGGTTGACACCAGTCCATTTACAGAAGAAAGGGTTCTGAAAGAACTAGTAAAATTGAAGGTAGACAAAGCAATGGGGCCTGATGGGATTCACCCAAGAATTCTAAAAGAACTAAGGGTAGAACTAGTGACACTGCTGACTAGTCTTTCTAACAAATCATGGGAGGATGATGTGGTACCTGATGACTGGAGGAGAGCGGATGTGATTCCTCTTCACAAAAGTGGGAGCAGGGCAGAGGCAGGAAACTACAGACCAGTTAGTTTGACCTCAGTGGTAGGGAAAATGATGGAATTACTACTGAAGGAAAGAATTGTTGAGTACGTAGAGGCCAGTGGGGCATAGTACCCAAGGCAGCATGGATTTACACCAGGAAGGTCATGTCAGATGAATCTAATAAATTTCTTTGACTGGGTGACCAAAGTAGTAAACCAGGGATGGACTACGGGCATGGCCTACCTAGATTTTAGCAAGGCATTCAATACAGTCCCACACAAAAGATTAATAAACAAGTTAGCCAGCCTTGGAGTAGGTCCCAAGTTAGTGGCCTGGATAAGAAATTGGCTGGACAACAGGATGCAAAGAGTAGTAGTAAACGGTGTCCACAGTGAAGAAAGGAGGGTTACTAGTGGGGTACCACAGGGTTCAGTAGTGGGACTGGTCCTTTTTAATGTCTTTATAAGTGACATTGCAGAGGAACTGGAAGGAAAAGTATGTCTCTTTGCAGATGACACAAAGATCTGCAATAGGGTTGATACACAAGATGGAGTGGAATGGATGAGAAGGGACTTGGCAAGGTTGGAGGAAAGGTCAAATGTATGGCAGCTTTGATTCAATGCAAAGAAGTACAAGGTAATGCACCTGAGAAACAAAAACCCAGGGGAAGAGTACACAATGAGGGGTGAGATACTGACAACAATAAAAATGGAAACGGATCTGGGGGAAATTATATCAGATGACCTAAATGTGGGCAAGCAATGTGAGAAGGCAGTGAGGAAGGCTGGGGGGATACTGGGATGCATAGGGAGAGGTATCAACAGTAGAAAACAGGAAGTTGCTATCCCTCTGTACAGACAGTTGGTGAGATCCCATCTGTAGTACTTTGTGCAATTATGGAGACCCCATCTCTGCAAACACATAGACAGAGTGGAAGCTGTCCAGAGGAGGGCAACCAAAATGGTGCAGGGTCTGCACCAGAAGGCATATGAATAGAGATTCAAGGAGCTTAATATGTTTACACTTGAGGAAAGAAGGGAGAGAAGAGACATGATAGAAATGTTCAAGTATCTCAAGAGAATCAACAAAGTCCAAGAGAGTAGTATCTTTCAGAAAAAGAGATGTGCAAGAACAAGGGGGCACAATTTGAAGATAGAGGGGGGACGGCTCAGAGGTAATGTGAGGAAGTATTTTTTCATGGAGAGGGTTGTGGATGCATGGAACAGCCTTTCTGAGGAGGTAGTGGAGTCAAGAGCAGTGGGGGAATTCAAGAATGCATCGGACAGACATAAGGCAAGCCTAGTGGGGGTAGGAGGAAGTAGGCTGTTGGTTAACTAGGATCTGCAGCTTGTCTGTTAGATTGGAAAATGGACAAACTAGGTGGGCCCAGCGTTGCTTATCTGCTGTCAAATTCTATGTTACTATGTTTCTATGTCTCCACCTTCCACTACACACACACACTACACAGAACTGAGGCTGTGCAGAACAATCTCGAGCCCATGTGACCTGCAATCCCATGAATCACTGCAAAATTTGTCTTGGAGCTCAATAACAAGGCGAAGTGATGCGAAATACATTTATTTCAATGTACTTCACCTTAAAATTGATGGAGAAGTGGTTTGGGGAAGGCGGAATAATGTGAAGTCGTTGGTTTCAATGGACTTCGCATTTCTCATCATAACATAAAGTACTCCTCTTGGTTGCTGAGTACTTGCGGATTCCGCGTTACTCCATGAATCGCTTCACGAAGCAAATTTTGGCCACTTAGCCCACCACTACAGGCAACATCTCTGAGAAGGAAATGGAAGGGAAAACCGTGTCACTGCAGAACCTAGCAAGCTCCTTGAACCTTGCCCGTACCTCTATCAGACTTCCCTTCCAGGTCATTGGTGCCAAGGTGAAACACCAAGTGCTGTCATTCCTGTCATACACTGAACCCACATTGCACTGTTTCTTGCTCCCTTCTTCCCCCATCGGATTCCCTTTATAACTGAGTCCCCTATGAGCACCACCTTTGTATGCCCTTCTTCCTGAATGCTCTTTTAGTATTCAAGCTTACGCCCTAGTTCATGCCTCTCCTTGGCCACCCTATTTCCATTTTTCACCTTGTCCTTGCCCAGTTTGGATTTTCACTGTCTCCCATTTTGACTTCCATTCTTCCTCCCCCCTTGAAGTTTCCCTCAGTCCCTCTTCTCCTATCCACCCTCTTCCCTAACTCTGCCCCTTCCTTGTGCTCTGTGGGTACACTTCCACTGCTTGCATTTCTTTTGGAGCATACACTATCCCCTTTCCTCTCACCACTGACACTTTTCTTACTTGATCCTGATATGTTCTCTTTTCCCAATTTCTCTGTGCTCTATGTCCCCCTTAAGGGAATTTCCTTCTTCAACACTTGCTCTTTTTGGATAAATCCCTCTTTGTTTGCCCCCCAGTTGCTCATCCCATTTCACTCCTTTCCCTTTCTTCATTCCCTATGCACTCCTTTTCATGGATGGCCCCCAATGGTACTATCTCCAGCTCTTTTGATTCCCTGCCTTTGCCTCTACCTCAAAGAGGTCCTCGCTGCCTCTTACCCTAAGACCATCCGCCACTAGTAATGCTCCCTGGTTTGGCCCTAAATGGTCTATCCCCTTCTCTCCCAATTTCCCTGCTCCCAAATGATCTATCCCAATCTCTCCCAATTTCCCTGACCCTGCTCCCTCCTCTGTTGGCTCCTTGCAGGCACTCTTCTCCATATCATCCTCCACTAGTATATTGAGGGGTGCAAATCTGTTTTCCTGCTCTGCTCCCTTGCTTCTCTTTCCTTTGTCTGTTGTGTCCCTGGTTGATTTCTGCCCCCAAGTTGCAGGTGTCTGCTTTCTTTTTTCTGAACCTACTTCCTTCTAAACCTCCTGACCCCTTATTTCCTCTTTACTTCCTGTCTCTAGGTCCCTTGCCTCCCCCCTTGTGTTGCTGCTATCTTCTCTCTGTGCTTTGATGCATCCACAGGATCTTCTCCGGTCCACATTTTTCTGAACCATTGTGTTCTCAACCCGTATGCCTAATCCCCCAGTGGATCTCCCTATTTTTCCCTCCCCTCCACAGCTGGTACTGTTCCTGTTCCTCCACCCCTCCTCCACACTGTTCCCTCCCCACTTATTGCCTACCTCAGCCACCCCACTTCCTCCTTTAGCTGTGTAAGCTGTCTGCACACCATGCATCTTCCCATCCTCCCAGCTTAATTCAATACTATGGCTGTCCTGCACCCACTACACCCTACCACTCTACCAAAGATTTCCCCTCTTTGGCTGCCCCTCCAGCTGCGCTGTCTTTCCATGTTAATGTCTGCCCTACCAATAGATTTGGAATAATGCAAGATACATAACCTATACAGTTTAGTAATAAATAGCAGTACAGTTCCCCCACAGTATGAAATTTAGTCCCAGTAGACCCCCATGCTTCACTCCACAATAGCAGCTGTACACAACTACAGTAATTTCATCAAGCACTTTTACCCAATTTGCCCCCCCAGCCACCTCCCCACCACAGCAGCTGTACACAGATCACAATATTGGCAGATTGTAGCGATGTAAGCAGTTTCAGCTTCCCCCACTCATGAGCTCGAACCTCCCCGTTTACCCCCCCACAAGCAGCAGTAGTAGTACCCTATTCACGCCTGCAATTTATCCAGCTAGTCAAATCTCCATCTCCTGCTGACCATTTGAATTTTCATCAGTCCAGCTCTTTTTAAAAATTTAGAGCTTCCCCTGTTGAAGTTCAAGTAAATCAAGCAATTATAGCTCCTTTTCAACAATTTCCTTTAGTAGTCTGCTGCCATCTACCCAGTTCCCAATATTAGGACACAGACCAGTTTAGAGTAGAGTTCAATCATTTAGATCAGTTCTGAGTAGAAGGTCAAGTAGAAGATCAAGCAGTCCTAGTTTAGAGTTCAGTCATTCACAGTACACAGTACAGTACCCTGCTCACCTAGCTTCCCTCTTCATCTCCTGGCCACTTCATGTTTCCTTCAGTTAGCTTGCTCATCCTCTCACCAGCATTTAGTAGAGGCCAGGGTCAGGAAGGGTGGGTAGGAAGAAAAAGCTCCCCTGCTCACACAACTCCCATGGCCTGGCTCTGGCTTTTTAAAGCCTGGCTGCATTGGCACCTCCTGACCTGACTGGCTGGCCATCTTTCTCAGCCACTGATGCAGGAGGGGCACCCTCTCACGCTCTGTGGCCTCCTTTGTTTCACCACTGACTGTGGTGAACCCCCTCCTGCCGCAGCTTCGATCACCGCATGGGTCCTCCTCTCCAGTCCTGCCACCAATGCAGCCAATCTTCTCCTCTTGCTGCTGACTGTGGCCTTTTAACAGTTCCCCTGCTCACACAGCTCCTGTGGCCTGGCTCCGGCTTTTTAAAGCCTGGCCATATTGGTGCTTCCTGCCCTGATTGGCTGGCCATCTTCCTCAGCCACTTATGTGGCCAGTCAGGGGTGCTCTCACTCTCTCTGTGGCCTCCTTTGTTTCACCACTGATTGCGGTGAACCCCCTCCTGCCACAGCTTCGATTGCTGCCTGGGTCCTCCTCTGCAGTCCTGCCACCAATGCAGCTGATCCCATCCTCTTGCCACCAACTGTGGCCTTTTAACAGCTCCCCTGCTCATGGTGGGCGGGAACTTGGGGCATTTTAAAATGCTCGTGCTGCCCTGTTCTGTGAACTCAGCCCCAGCTTGTGCTGTTGCACTCTAAACTTTGCTGCCAGACTTTGACTTGCCTTGCTGCAATTCCCTGCTCAGCTGATTTTTAGCCCGTGTTATTCTCCGTGTTATGGCTGGTTTGTGGTTAGAGGGGGCTTGGTGGTGAGCCAGTGTACACAGCCAACCAGTGATGGTGGGCGGGGACTTTGGGCATTTTATTTATTTATTTTTAATTTTCACCAGGTAAGGCACACTAAACAACAAGTTGCTCATCTCCCAGTGTGACCTGGGGGAGAGGGGAGTTGGAGTTACATAGTAAAATATCATGCAACAATGCATATTACAACAGAAGGAGACAGAATAATATACATTGTAGACAGTTTCAACTTTTGCTGAAACATCTGAAATTACAGAGTGTAGAGAGTTTCATGTAGCACTGATTGTATACAGGGAGATATTCCAAAAAGGCAGAAGCACATTAGCAATAACACATGGTATTGTGGTTATGACAGTAACAGTGAGAAACTTTTAAAACACCCGCGCTGCAACGTCAATTCAAATTATCTGCCTGCTGCTAGCAAGATGCTGCTCCATCTGCCAAGGTACCTGTAAAGCCTGTATCTATGAACTCAGTCCCAGTTTGTGCTGCTGAACTCTGAACTTTGCTACCAGACTTTAACTTGCCTTGCTGCAATTCCTTGCCCAGCTGATTTTCAGCCAACATTAGTCTCCACGTCATGGCTGGTTTGTGGTTAGAGGGGGCTTAGTGGTGAGCTGGTGTACACAGCCAACTAGTGACAATGGGACGGGTCTTCGGGCACTTTAAAATGCCCACGCTGCGACATCGATTCGAATCATCTGCCTGCTGCTAGCAAGACACTGCTCCATCTGCCAAGGTACCTGTAAAGCCTGCTTCTGTGAACTCAGTCCCAGTTTGTGCTGCTGTGCTCTGAATTTTTCAATCAGACTTTAACTTGCCTTGCTGAAATTCCCTACACAGCTGATTTTCAGCCTGTGTTACTCTCCTTGTTGTGGCTAGTTTGTGGTTAGAGGGGGCTTGGTGGCGAGCCGGAGTACACAGCCAACCAGTGACAGTGGGCGGGACCTTGAGACATTTTAAAACACCCGAGCTGCAACATCTATTCAAATCATCTGCCTGCAGCTAGCAAGATGCTGCTCCATCTGCCAAGGTACCTGTAAAGCCTGCTTCTGTGAACTCAGTCCCAGTTTGTGCTGCTGCACTCTGAAGTTTGATACCAGACTTTAACTTGCCTTGCTGCAATTCCCTGCCCAGCTGATTTTCAGCCTGTGTTGTTCTTCACATTATGGCTGGTTTGTGGTTACAGGGGGCTCAGTGGCGAGCTGGTATACACAGCCACCCAGTGACAGTGAGCGAGGACTTCAGGCACTTTAAAATGCCTGAGCTGCAACATCAATTCAAGTCATCTGCCTGCAGCTAGCAAGACACTGCTCCATCTGCCAAGGTACCTGTAAAGTTTGCTTCTGTGAGCTCAGTCCCAGTTTGTGCTGCTGCACTCTGAACTTTACTACCAGACTTTAACTTGCCTTGCTGCAATTCCCTGCCCAGCTGATTTTCAGCCCATGTTATTCTCCATGTTATGGCTGGTTTTGGGTTAGAGGGGGCTCGGTGGCGAGCCGGTGTACATAGCCAACCAGTGATGGTGGGCGGGGACTTCGGGGATTTTAAAATGCCTGCATTGCAACATCTATTCAAATCATTTGCCTGCTGCTAGCAAGATGATGCTCCATCTGCCAAGATACCTGTAAAGTCTGCTTCTGTGAACTCAGTCCCAGTTTGTGCTGCTGTGTTCTGTACTTTGCTACCAGACTTTAACTTGCCTTGCTGCAATTCCCTGCCTAGCTGATTTTCTGCCCATGTTATTTTCCACATTATGGCTGGTTTGTGGTTAGAGGGGGCTCAGTGGTGAGCCAGTGTACACAGCCAACCAGTGACAGTGGGTGGGGACTTTGGGCCCTTTAAAATGCCGGTGCTGCACCACAGCGTGAGTGTGGTGCATGAGCGTGAGTGGCGCCAGTGTCACTCAGTCCCAAAATCTGTATTAAATTAAGAGTAAGGTATTTGATTAGTTTTTATTCTGGTAGTCTTAGGTATTTACTTAGTTTTCATTATATCATATTACGTCTACTGGTGGATTCTTTTGTTTTTCCTTGTCAGACTTGGGAGAAACCGACGTGAATTTTCTACAAATTGTGATACCCCTGTTGATATATTTTTACCAAATGCTTATTTGACTATGTCACTTGACTTTAGTTCTCCAGATAATGGAAAAAAATGTAGTGTACCTATCTCAGGGGCCAATAGTCTGAATATACAGTTTATAAAGGTTTCTAATGGCCCCCTATTACTCAACAAACACAAGAAAGTTATTTTTTTTCCTTGTTTAAGGAAATTTATTTTAATCATGTTGCTTTCTTCAGGTAATGTCCATCCAAATCCTGGACCTACTGTCAACCATAATTGCTTTAATCTGCAGGAATTTGGTGAACTTACAGGCTTGGGGATGGTGCACCTGAATGTTAGGAGTTTGTTACCAAAAATTGACTACATCTGAATCTGGGTGCACAACTCCAACCCCGACCTACTCATTTTATCAGAAACATGGTCGAACAACAAAGTCAGTGACAATGACATCAGTGTCACTGGTTATAATTTATACAAGCAGGATCGTACTAGTGAAGAGGGAGTTTTAATTTATATTAGAAATACTTTATCTGGAACTGTGCAGCTATCAAAATTTATCTCCAAAAAGGTGGATATTTTAGTTTTGAAAATTGGTGTATCTCATAATTTTAATTTTTATCTTGGCAGCATGTTATAGACCTCCCTCAGCTTCCTCTGATGTTCATCAGCTATTTGCATCTATGATTGCACCTTATACTGCTCAGGAGTTACTTATAATGGCTGACTTTAATTGGGATATGATGAATCACACTACTCAATTAACTAATCAGTTCACAGCCCTTAACTTATCCCAATTAATTTTTACACCTACACGCCCCAACAAAGCAACAGTAGGTGAAGAAACTTTACTTGATTTGGTCCTTATTATCACACCACATAGGTACATTACTTCAGTCTTTGATGCAGATATTAGCGATAATTGTTACACTGCCTGCGTTCGTTATCAGCTTAAAGTAACCAGGCCTGTGCATGTGGTCATTACTAAGAATTTTTCTAGATTTATTGACCAAGCATTTCTGTTGATTTGTATAATATTAACAGAGTACTATTGTATAGTTGTCCTGATATCCATTCTGCTTGGATCTACTGTAAGAATTCCTTTTTACAAGTAGTTAATAAACATGCTCCATCGGTAAAAAAATAATTAGTTCATATCCTACACCGTGGTTCAATGGACACTTAAAAAAATTAATTAATGAAAAAGACTGACTATGAAAGTTAACTAAAACTTCTAAACAAGTTAAGGATTTTCAGCTTTATTAAGCTTTCGGGAACAGATGTGTTAGGGAAGTTTAGATCTGCTAACAGTAACTTTTATAACCAACAGTTTTTTAATTCCTCAGGTAACAACACCAAAATATGGAAAGGCATTAAACAAATGCAGGGTAAGGTCTGTACAGCATCAGCTACTCTTCCTAAGTCTTTATTTTATAGGGACTTGCACCTTTGCAAGCCCTTAGATCAGGTTAAAATCTTTAATGAATACTTTCTTCATGTTGGATGTACTTTCAACAGGATGTATCCCAACCAACCATTTTAACCTTTGGATAGTCACTTTAATGATATTTTTAGTAGGCCTCTGTTTGTTTTCAGCAAGGTTGACGAGCAGACTGTATTTACTGCACTGACTAAATTGGATCCAAACAAAGGGGCAGGGGTTGATAAAATCAATCTTATATTCTACAAAATTGGTGCCCTTATTATAGTGAAACATTTAACTTATTTGTTTAATTTTTCCTTAAGTATCTCTGACTTACCTGTAGATTGGAAGTCCACCTGTATTACCCCTGTTTTCAAAGGTGGCAATGAAGCAGAACCCTGGTGTTATCACCCCATTTCTATTCTGTTGCCCATCTCTAAGCTTTTTGAAAAATGAATATTCAATCAACTAATAAAATATCTGGGAAAATACAAGTTGCTCACTGATTATCAAGCTGGTTTTTGTAAGGGCTATAATACTATTTCAGCTGTTTCTAAAGTTACTAATGACATCTACTCTGCTTTTGATTTGGGTCACTCTGTCCCTGCTCTTTTTTCAGATTTGTCAAAAGCATTTGACTCTGTTGATCACATCATTCTTCTGAACAGATTAAAAGCTATGGGTTTAGGCTTGGGGGCATTGCAGTGGTTCTCTTCTTATCTATCACCTAGATTACAGTGTGTTAAAGTGGGCTAGCACACTTCTGACTCTGCTATGGTCAGTAAAGGTACTCCCCAGGGATCTGTTTTGGGTTCCCTTTTATTTCTAATTTATGTTAAAGGAGAAGTCCACCCAGAATGTGCAAAACCATATGTTATGTAGTGTTTTGATATGTATGTTAAGCCCTAGTGTGTCCTTCCCTCTGTCTGCTATTAGGATTTTTTTCTAAATTAGCCTGCTAGCTGTATGGTAGTTTTATGACCCATGGGGATCTCCATCACAAATAGGTTTATTGGCTTTCTTTCTCCTACGATGCACCCTGGCTCATGTGACATTGATGTAGCCATGACCTTAGATTTAGCAGGGTCTGTCACAGCACAGCCACAAAGATAATACTTCTTTCAGAGAAGTCACACTGCTAGATTTTGGGTGAGTGTAATCATTATTATTTTTTGATATTAGTACCTTGTCCTGCTATGTTACAACCTATAAGGTGATGTTCAATTTTTGCTACTTAGTACTGGTGCAAAAACTGAAAGTGAGAGGACTAGAGTAAACAGTGACATGATCCAAACACACACACAGAGCAGAACATAGCAGGACAAGGTACTGATATCAAAAAATAATAATGATTACACTCACCCAAAATCTAGCAGTGTGTCTTCTCTGGAAGAAGTATTTTCTCTGTGGCTGAGCTGTGACAGACCCTGTAACAAGACACTGGTTTCCTGCAGGGGCAATTAGACATCACACCAAAGGGCACTCTGGGACGACTACTGGCCATAAAAGAAATCAGAATGGCATCCTCCAAGGGCAATAAAACAGTTAGGGAAAGTTAGAAAAAACATCTCTCACAGCCAGAGGAAAAGAAAATACTGGGAACTGGTTAGAACACAAAAAAAAAGACTACTACATATCTTTTTCCGATTTTAACATGGAGTTTTCCTTTAATGAACTCCCTACCATTATTTCTGCAGACTCTAAAATTCTGTTATATGCAGATGATACTATTATTTACGCTCACAATAAAGACCCTACATGAGCCCTGAAATACCTTCAGGCTGATTTTGATACTATCCAGTATCTATTTTTAAAACTCCAACTTCTTTTAAATGTAGGGGAAAACCCACTGGGTCCTGTTTTCTAACATAACAATGGGTGAGAGCCACGATAATAATCTAAGGGCATTGGACGGCACAGCATTATCTAAAGTAACTTCTTACAAATATCTTGGAATTATGCTCAACCAGAATTTGAAATTTGATATTCACATGCATATGTTATCTACTAAATTGAAAATAATCTTATCTTTTTTCTATAGAAATAAGTTATGCTTTAGTCTTGTTATTCGTAAGCAACTTGTTCATTCTTTGTTCTTATCTCTGATTGACTATGGAGACTGCATCTATATGAGAACTACTGAAACTATTTTAATATCATTGAAGCCACTTTTTCACAGTGCTCTAAGGTTCATCACGGGTCTACCTTGGAATACCCATCATTGTATTCTGTACGTTCAGTCTGGGTGGTAGCCTTTGTATATTTGAAGAAAGATGCATTGGTGGATATTTGTTTATAAATTTGTTTTGCAGAAACTCCCTTCTTATTTAACTGACCTGGTCCCTCTTAAGTCACTCTGCTGTTTTACCACAGTTCCCTCTAGCCAGATTTTAGAAACAAGCCAGGTAGCTATAGACTATCTGTTGCTATCTCTTCTTTATGGGCAGCTATACAAAACAAGCTTAAATTGAGCTCACTAATATCAATATCTCATTTAAAACACATTTTGTCTGAATGTGTGAAACATGACTGTACTTGATATTCTTAATTGCTACTGCAGACTGAATTATATTATTTGTTGTACCTCCCTTATATCTAAATGAGTCTTTTTTCTAGTTCAGTCTTGCTTACTCATCTATATGTTACACATAAATTTTATGTGTATTTATTGTATTGACCTTTTGTACTGACAATGTCTGTTTTTTTGCACTGGATGCAATTGTAAATAAGAGCTCGCTCTTTATTTGCTTTACAATAAATTTGAATTTCAGTAATGGTCTGAGTATTGACCCCTGTGGGACTCCATTAGTGATTGCACAGTATCGGATAGGCAGGCATTCCATTTAATGGTTTGGTTGCGATCTACTAGGTAGTTTCTGAATCTGGTGATGGCGTGGTTGTCCAGTCCAAGATTCTCTAGTTTGGACAGTAGTATTTCATGATTCACCAGGTTGAAAGCCTTGGTAAGATCAATAAAGAAGGTTCCTGTAGCTTTTCTCTCATCAATGGCTTTGAAGATATCTTAAATGAGATGCACCAGGGCTGTGTCGGTCACGTGGTGTTTTGGGAATCCATATACACAGGTACTGTATAGCCCATTTATACCAAGGTATACACCAAGATATTTTCATTTATTTATTATTTATTTTTTGTTGCCTGGGTAAGTGCACTAGACAAATCCTGCCTATTTTCAGGCATGACCTGGAGGTGGGGGATACAGATGAATGCCAACTGACCTTGAACAAGATTAAGCTGTTGATGGTATTTTTAGTGAATGAGGGAAATTTGGCCAAGACACCGGGGAAATTCCCCTACTCTTTTCGATAAGTTCCATGGGATCTTTAACATCCACCTGAGCTACCACCAATCCAGGCAGATGGGACCTCAGTTTAACGTCTCATCCGAAAGACGGATACCCAGGTATATACCCAGATATAATGTAATATAAACAGGAGTAAGAGTTTATTTGAAATGTGTAATTAAGGGTCAAGCCTACAGATCTCAGTAATGAGTGTTTGCCTGTATGCCTTTAGAAAAAGGGTTGGGAAAATCTTCAGACCTGATTGGCTGACAGCATTCCAACATCATATATTTATCAACCAAAAAAGCACTCTAAAAACAGATGGGGCACTGTTTCTGCATCTTGCAAGAACCATTTTACATATAAAATGTTTTCTTTAAATGTTGAAAAATACCTTTTTCTTAATTGTTTTACTGCAAAAAGTAATTTTCTAAGTGCAATAAGGCTCTTTAGGGTATGGCTTCTGGGTTATATGGCAACAGGCCTCACTATACCCTGGACGTGGGGGTGTCTTCAAAATAGCCCACACCTTGTTGAGTCTTATTGCTTGCTTACACACTGCAGAAGTGTGTAGGGAAGTGAAGAAGGAGTACTATAATTTCTGTAATTGACAAGAAAATGATAAATACACATAGAATGATAGATACCCAAGTGTGTATTGCAAGGCAATATTACCATCGAGAGGTTCTGGGGACTTGTAACTTTGAGAGGTTCCCAAAGTACCCAAAACCTCGAGATGGGATTACTGTCTTATGACACACACTTAGGTGTTTGTTATAATTTGTAATATATGGATCTGAGTACAAAAAAAAAACAAACTTTGGCTTGAGAATGTCTCCACTTCCTTTCCCTTTTTGTGTATTGGAATCACTATAGCCTGTCTCCAAGTATCTGGTACTTCCCCAGTAGCTAGAGACCTATTTATAATCATTGCATGCGGGTATTTAATGTACTCAGCTGTTTCTTTAATCAATATTGGGCTTAACTCATCTATACCTGCTGATTTATTTGTCTTTAGTTTATTATATTCTGTATTTCATTTTCACTAATACTCAAATCCAAGTGGCCATAGATTTTTTTTCTCTTATATTTATCTCTTCCTGTTTGTTGCTGTCATAAACTATACTGAAATACTTATTAAATTCTTTTGCCATTTCCTTTGGCTGTGTTATCTCTTTACCTTCTATTAATATAGAACCCATTTGATTTGTATGTTTATGTTGCATATTTATATAGGAATACAGACTCTTGCTATTATCCTTACTATGTAGTAATTTAAATTCCACTTTACATCTTTCTATCTTAATTGTTTTTTTTTTTATGTTTTCAGGCTATTATACTGTTCTCTATTTAATGCTGTTTGGCATCCAATTTCTTTTTATAATAGGCCTCCCTCTTTTGAGCACTTAGCTTAATAATTCTGTTAGTGTACCATACCAGTCTCTTTCCCCTCCTAGTATATATATTTTTATAAGGTACATATGCCTTTTCTATAACTATAAATTTATTCATAAGGAATATCCATATTTTGTTAACACGCTTTCCTATGAAATCGTCTTCCCAATCCCTTCCCAATAAGTTTTATCTAATTTTATTAAAATCAGCCTTTTTATAATTTCTTACCGTAGTTGTTCTTCTAAAAATAATAGACAACAGAGACAGACTTTTGAGATTAAGTTTATTTTCCTTCTCAATATGGTAGGAGATGGCATGAATATGGATTCTGGTTTCATGGCACATTATCCCACTTAAACTTATAGACTTTTACTTCATAGGATGGACATTTAACAGGACTTCAGTATGTTGTTGTTTTTGTTTTCATAGAGTTCTTTTTAACTGGCTATCAAAATGCTGATTTCTCATCAAATATACATACAGTATGTGTATATGTGTGTGTTGGGGGGGATTGGGTTGTCTTGGGCGATTGTGTGTGGGGGGGATTCAGTGTGTGTGGGGGGGTTGGAGGATGCTGTTTTTCTGTGGGGAAGATGCTGTGTGTGGGGGTTGGGTTGTGCTTACATAGTTAGGTAGGCTTATATTTGGGTATATAACATAATTATGCTACAGGGTGTTAGGACTCTTGTCTTACATACATAGTGAATATACACTTCTTTTATAGTTATCGTTTCCCAGGGGGGTAATTCTATGGGGGTTTTATACAGATTCTTAAGACTGTTTTTATTCATATAGTTAATTGATTATATACTGACTTATTATTTAACTTTGAACATTTTGAGATGCATGAACTCATTGTCTAGGTGGCTTTTGAGAGATTTATTTTTTTTTTTTATTTGGCAATAATACTGACAATTTATATTATATTGTAAAAATTTTGTTACAGCACTGCAGGTTGTTTATGGAGTGCATTAACTGGTTGAGAGTATAGTTTAGAAAATATCTCCAGATTAGTTTAATTCTGTATGAATCTTTTAAACAGTTGTTCGCACAAAGTACACTTTTTATTCCCCTATTTCCATACATACTGTATATTCCTGTTGCACATTTTTTTTATCATACAATACTATCAAGTTTTAACCTGGACATTTGTGGTATTAAATCTAAAGGTCTTGTTTTTAATTTTGAATGTATTCTCATAACACACACACATTCATTAATAATTTCAGTTACAAGCTTTGCCTGCTTGAGTGTTCAGCTTATCTAAAGGATGTCATTTGACCTTGAAAAGATTTTCAGTAATAGCAAGCTAATGGGATGCTATTCATTCCATGTAAATGTGTGATTTTTTGAAATAGGTACTTTTAACCAATGAACATCTTTTCTGCTTTTTTTATGTATGATCTGTGTGTTAATAGAATGTGACTCTCTGAACAACTGTCATAAATCTCCAAGGAAGGACTTGGTTAGTCCAAAAGCTTAGACATTGTTTTCTTTTTGTAACATCTGTGTTATTTATTTTATTTATTTAGTTTATGATAACTGGGTGGTGTACTAGACACATGCAGTGACTATTTTCAGACATAACCCAGGAGGTTACAAAGGTACAAACAGTATTACAACAAAGTAATACAGTTTCAGATTAGGAGCATCAACACAGTACAACACATACAATAGTATAGCAAGGTAAGGTATACATATTAACAACTACATTTGGTCATTGACAAAATTGATATCACAAAATTGCGAGGCAGGATTTAAAGTACAATAGTAATACAAAGCAATAGGCAGACATAGTAATTAAGGCAAGTGTTAGAACAGTTGTCAGCCAATGAAAGCAATCAAACCATTTGCTTCTGGATCTAAAACTAAACACTGATAGGTGAGTCTCTCCAACCTGGAAGTTTCCATAAAAAGCAAGATAATACCAGAAACCTGTCACAAACACACTTTCTAATAAAAAATGTTCAACAGTTTCTATTTGTGCGGTACATTCACGGTATGGACAGAAGCATACTTCTATCGATTTATTCTTGTTATTTCCTTGAACCCCAATGTTGCCATAGGAGTACAAGCACGGAACATCCCACATCCATAGTGGTGTCTGTTTGTCTGTCAGTTGCTTGATAACTGGTGGTGTTTTAGCAGCAGTATAGTTCTTAAATTCAAGTTCCTGAGGACAAATATGTGATTATACTTCCTGATACAGTTGCTTACTGTGAAGAGACAAAACTAACACTTTATTTTCCATTTGTACGATTTCTACAAAGAAGAAACCACATGTGTGGAAAGGCTCATGTTTTGTATAATCCTCAGAGGTCCCGCTTGCCATACTGTTGAATAAGATTCATAGATTCATAGAAGTGTGACGGCAGAAAAGGACTGAACTAGGGCCACCAAGTCTGCCCATTTGCCCAGCTATCTGCTTGGACCTGTGCCTACCCCCTTTAACACTCCCATGTGGTTGTCCCATGCCCTTTTGAATCCCTCCACTGTTTCCTTTCCAGCGACTGCTTCTGGGAGTCTGTTCCACTTTTCTATGACTCTCTCTGAGTAATAATATTTTCTAATGTTACCCCTGAACTGTCCTCCCTCCACCTGCAGGCCATGCCCCCTCGTCCTCTGACTTCCTTTCATCTTGAAGATGCTCCCCCCTGGCACCCTGTTTATACCTTTAAGGTACTTGTAGGTCTCAATCATGTCCCCCACTTCCTCCTCTGCTCCAGGGAGTACATGTTCAGATCTCTCAACTTTTCTTCATAGGATAGGTGGCTTAACCCTTTTACCATTTTTGTCGCTCTCCTCTGAACCCTCTTTATCCTCCCCACAGCCTTCCTGAAGTATGGCCTCTAGAACTGGACTCCGTACTCCAAGTGTGGTCTAACCAAATTGATGTACAAGGGTGCTATGACCTCCCTATTCCTACTGGTGATCCCCCTTCTGATGCATCCCGGCATTCCACTTCCTCTGGTCACTGTCCTCCCACACTGCCCTTCCACCTTCAGGTCCCCTGATATAATGATGCCTAGGTCCCTTTATTGCTCCATCTCCTCCAGCTCTCTGCCCCCCCATACAGTATCCTGCCTTCTGATTTCTGTAGCCCAGATGCATGATTTTACATTTTTCTGCATTGAATTCAAGCTGCAACCTTTTTGACCATGCTCAAGTCTCCCCAAATGTCTCTGCATTTGTTCCACCCCTTCCTCTGTGTCCACCCTATTGTAGATTTTGATACTGTCCGCAAACATACTCCCACCCCCCCAAAAGGACCTCCATGATGTCTCCTACAAATATACTGAACAGTAGGGGCCCCAGCACTCATCCCTTGGGGACCCCGCTCATGACCTTGCCTTCCCCAGATGCCATCCCATTTATTATGACCCTCTGCCTCCTTTTCCCCAGCCAGTTTCCCACCCATTTGACTGCTCCACCCCATCCCTAGTCCTGCCATTTTACACAGCAGCAACCCCATGAGGCACTGAGTCAAATGCCTTTCTGAAATCCAAATAAGCTACATCTACCACTCTACCTTGATCTATTTCCTTGGTGACCCCATCAAAAAACTCTATCAAATTTGTTTGACAGGATCTGCCCCTAGTGAAACCATGTTTTCTTGGATTCATCAGGCCGTTTGTCTCCAGGTAGCTGGTGATCCTGCCTTTTACTAGCTTCTCCATGAGCTTGCCTACTACTGATGTCAAGCTCATGGGCCTGTAACTTCCCACTTCCTCCCTCCCTCCCCCCTTATGCAGAGGGACCACATTTGTCTTCCTCCTGTCCTCCATCACCACCCCCGTTTTCAGGGACCAATTGAAGAGTGCAGTCAAGGTTCCTGCCAATTCCTCCTTTAGCTCCCTTAACACCCTTGGGTGCACCCCATCTGGCCCCATTGCCCTGTCCACCTTCATGCAGCCCAGTTCTTCCAATATTTCTTCCACAAGAAACAGCCTGACCTCCACCCCTCCTTCCCCAGCCATTTCATTACCTGCTCTGCTGCCTTCTTCTCCTCCTTCCTCCCTCTTGAACACTAAGCAAAAGTAGGTGTTTAGTAGGTCTGCCTTTTCTGTCTCCTTGTAGTATCACCCCCTCTTTTGTTCTTAAGTGGAGAATCCCCTGCCTAGTTTTCCTTTTTTCATTTACATATTGAAAGAAAGTCTTATCCCCTTTTTTGACCCCTCTCACTATTTGCTCCTCTGTCTGTGCCTTTGCCCTCCTTACCTGTACCCCTGCTTCTCTCTGGCTCACCTGGTATTTTACCCAGTTCACTTCCATCTGAGTTCTCTTGAAGCTCCTAAAGGCTTTCCTTTTTGTCCTCACCTTTTTTGTTACTACCCTCGTATACCACAATGGTTTTCTTCTCCTCTTATTTTTACTCTGTCTCTTGGCACATATGTCAGTGGCCCCTACAATAGCTTCCTTGATCTTCCTCCACTTTGCCTCCACTTCCATCAACTCCCCAACCCCCTGCAATGCCCTTTCCACTATTTCCCCCCATTCTCCTGAAGTCCATCCTCCTGAAATCCAGGACCTTTAACCTAGACTGGTGAACCTCTGCAGTGTTTCTCATTTTAAACCTGACCGTGTTGTGGTCACTTGTACCGAAATGTTCCCCCGCTGATACCTCTTCCAACCTTCTCCCATTCATCAGGACCAGATCAAGAGTAACTCCTTTCCTGGTTGGCTCCCTGACCAGTTGATTTAGGAGGGCCAAATGCAGGGAGTACAATATTTACCTGCTGCTGATTGAAGCAGCTGAAAGGGTGTTTCAGTCTACGTCCGGTAGATTTAGGTCCCCCATCAGCATCACCTCCCCCCTTGCCGCCATTCTCATGAACTCATCAGCCATATTTCTATCCACAGATTTGTGCTATGCTGGGGGTCTATACATCACCCTCATATGCACTGACTCCCCTTTCCCCACCATCAATGAGACCCAGAGTCCTTCTGCCTCTCCCCACTTACCCTGCAATTCTGATGCCCTGATACCCTCCTTTACATAGAGTGCAGCCCCCCTCTCTTTCCCTCCCTGTCCTTCCTGAACAATTTGTACCCTGGTATCTCCATTTCCCATCCCTGCTCCTGGTGGCACCACATTTCTGTTACCTCCACTATGTCAAGGCCCTCTTCTGCCATTATTGCTGTTAGATCAGGGATTATTCTACCCAAACTTCTGGCATTTCTGCACATAACCCTCCATGCCCCCTCTCCTCCTTCCCTATATGTTTGTCTCCCTTACCCTTTTGCTGTGTGTGTAGGGCTTTTGGCCCCTCCTGCCTCCTGCCTCAACAGCCAGACTTTTCCCTGCCCTCCCCCCTCTTGTTTAGTTTAAATGGCAGCTTCTGTCCACATAATCATCCAGTTTACATTTGAGCACTGATTTCCCTTCCCCATTTAGGTGCAGCCTATCCAGGGCAATATAAGCTTGTGTCACTCCATGTTGACCCCCAATCTCTTATCACACCATACCCCTTCTGGGCACACCAACCTACAAGCCAGTCATTGAATTTCTCAATATTTTGCCTTGCCTCCATGCTGGCCCTTGGTACAAGTAGCACCTCTGAGAAGGACAGGGATTTGAAGTCCGAATCGCTGCAGAACCTGGCCAGCACCATAAACCTGGCCTGCACCTCCATCACACTGCTCTTTGCTAGGTCATTTGTGCTAAGGTGGAAGATCAGATGCATTTTCTTATCCATTTCCCCTCCCCCTCGAGGGGATCCACTAGATAACTTTGGCAGCCATTATACCTGGCAGGCACTCATACTAACATACTATTTGCCAGCAGATTAGGCCTTACGGTCTATCGAGTCTGCTCGAACCTAGATCGTTAATTGGGTGCCGAGACCCTCCCATCCCTTGTTCTCTAGAAACCCCTATCATCCATCCCCACCCCCTCGGGACAGGCCATCATCTGATACATCCACTTTCTGTGTCTGTCCCACCCTCTCTGAAGCCCTCCACTGTGGATCTCCAGACCAGCTCACCAGGCAGTGCATTCCAAGGGTCCACCACCCTCTCGGTGAAAAACCTCCTCCTCTTTTCCCCCCTCACCCTTCCACCTTCCAACTTCAAACCATGCCCTCTGGTGATACCTCCCTGCTTTAGCCTAAAGATCCCCTCCATGTTTACCCTATTTATTCCCTTGAGGTACTTGAAGACCTCAATCATGTCCCCCCTGTCTCTCCTCTCCTCCAATGAAAACAGGCAGAGCTCCTCAAGTCTGTCCTCATAAGTCAAATCCCCTAGCCCTCGTATCATCTTTGTTGCCCTCCTCTGTACCCTCTCCAGGAGCTGTATGTCCCTCTTCAAATGTGGTCTCCAGTACTGTACACAGTACTCAAGGTGTGGTCTAACCAGTCCATTGTACAGAGGCAGAATCACTTCCTTGCTCCAGAGGTGATCCCCTTACAATGCATCCCAACATCCTGTTTGCCTTGCTAGCTGCTCTCCTGCACTGCTCAGAGTTATTCATACATGTATCCACCATGACCCCTAGGTCTTTTCCCTCCGAGGCCTCCAGCGCCTCCCTCCCAGGGTGTACCTGTGTTTAGGGTTTCCCAACCAAGATGCAACACCTTGCACTTGGTGATATTGAAATTAATTTCATGTGTGAGCCCAGCTTTCCAGGGTGTCCAGGTCCCCTTGCAGGGCCACCCTCCCTCTTCTCCCTCAACTACTGCTCCCATCTTGAGTCATCCAGCGAAGAGACTCATTTCACCCTATACCCTCCCTGATGTCCGATATGTATGCATTAAACAGGATCGGAACCAGGACCGAGCCCTGTGGTACCCCACTACCAACCTCTGTAGGGTTCGAGAGCTCCCCACAGACCACTACTCTCTGAGTGCGTCCAGCTAGCCAGTTTTCAATCCATCTGACCATCAAGGGCCTACTCCTAACCCCATCAGTTTCTCCACCAGACCATTGTGGGGACAGAGTCAAACGCCTGTGCTGAAGTCCAAGAATAATACATCCACAGGCTTTCCCCTGTCCAGTTCTGATGTTACCCATTCATAGAACTCCACAAAGTTGGTTTGACATGATCTACCTGGCACAAACCCATGTTGCCGACTATCCAGACCTCCCACCTCCTCCAAGTACACCCCAATCATTCCTTTAGTATACTCTCCATTAATTTTCCACCACTGAGGTCAAACTGATGGGTCTATAGTTACCTGGTACTTCCCTT
Source organism: Neoceratodus forsteri (assembly GCA_016271365.2). Lineage (NCBI taxonomy): Eukaryota > Metazoa > Chordata > Ceratodontiformes > Ceratodontidae > Neoceratodus > Neoceratodus forsteri. The sequence goes on along the minus strand of CM028130.1, from coordinate 271,228,571 downwards.
GACCCCCCTTTATGGATTGGTACCACATGTGCCTCTCGCCAATCACTAGGTACCCTCCCTGTCCACCCACTCCACCCACATTTTTTTCCCTCTCTCTTCCCTTCTTCCCCATGTAACTCCTTTTACAATAGAGTCCCCCACTATTAGGACTCCAACCCCTTTTTCCTCTGGACACTCCTCCCTGCTGCCATTCTCCTCCTTTTTTCAAATTTCTTCTCCTCCATCCCCTTGCTTTCTCCCCTCCCTGAGTCTACCTCAGCCTTTCTCCCCTCATCCTCCATCTGTACCCTTCCCTGGGCCTCTTCCTGGATTTCTGCTTTCTTCATGCCACCCTTACCCTCCTCTGAAGCTCTTCAATCCTCTCTTTCTCCAACCTGCTCTTCTCCCTCACCCAAATCTTGGTTTTCTGGCAATTCTATTGTACTACCCTTCCTTGTGCATTGCTCCCTTTGATCCCCCCTGTGCTTTTCTCTCTTTTCCTTGTACCCTGACCTTTATTGCCAGGCACTGCTCCACTTCCCTTCCTGCCGAACCACCCCTTTCCCACTTCCTGCCTGGTTTTATTCCACCCCACTTCCTCCTTTCCCTTTCATTTCCATTCACACTTCTCACTCCCCAGTACCCTTGCTGCTAATCCTGGGTCCCCACTCCCCCCTGCTATCCTCTGCCCTCCTTCTGTACTACCCCTCTCTCTCTGGTCTCCTGTGACCTCCCTCCCCCTGCCCAGTGTTACAGGCACTCCCGCATCCTGGGCTCCTCCTGCCAGGCTGTCCCTGTTCCCCCAGTTCACCTCCAGTTCCTCTCCTTGTGTTTGAGGTTTCAACCCCCTGTATATGTTTGCCGGCCACCCCATGCCCCTTCCTTTTCCACTCTACCAGCTGTCTCCGAACTCCTTCCACTTCCTCCCTGAGCTTTGCCAGCTGGTGGCATACTGGGCAACCTCCAAATTTCCAAGCCCAGTCTAGTGCCATGGCTGTTCCACACCCAGTGCATCCATCCACCCTCCCACAGATGCCATCTTTATAAACTTGAGGCCGCATTCCTATTCTGTCTTGTGTCATTAGTCACTCTCCTCTTTTAATAATACTGTACTAGCACTTTTGCATCTACAATAGGTAGTTCCCTTTCTCCTAGCCTTTACAGACAACCACACAAAAAATAAAATCCACTAAAGTCAGGTCCAATAACCAAAATCAAGTACTCCTCAAAGTCAGGTTAAAAAAAAACTCTCCATGTTCTTTAAAACCACTAAAGTCAGGCCACTCCTCTTCCTCCTCCTCCTAGGCTCCACCTCCACTGCCTAGTTAATAGAGGTAAAGGCCAGGGTGGGTGGTGTGGGAAGAAAATACAGCTCCTTTTCAGCATCCTTGTGTGAGCAGCTGGGGCTTCCTTACATCCCCTGCCGTGATTCAAAAACTTTGTGCCCTTTATCCTGATAGGCCGCTTTCCTTTACCCTGGTCTGCCACCGAACACAGCCACCAGGAACTCCTGCTAGCCCTGCTCCTGCTTCTCAGCACTGGCTCCTCTCTCCCCCATTGCGCTCTTTTTCTGCAGCCCTGGCCCACTCAAGTACGAGCTGCCAGGAGATCTCTGTGCCATGCTTCCCCCAAAAACAAATGACTACAGCTCCTTTTCAGTGTCCTTATGTGAGCGGCTGGGCCTTCCTTATATCCCTTGCCATGATTCAAAACTTCATGCCCTCTCTCTTGATAGGCCGCTTTCCTTTACACTGGGCTGCCACCCACTGCAGCCACCGGGAACTCCCACTTGCCCTACTCTTGCTTCTCAGCACTGGCTCCTCTGTCCCCCATTGCGCTCTTTTCTTGCAGCCCTATCCCACTCAAGTACAAGCTGCTGGGAGATCTCCACTCCATGCTTCCCCCAAAAACAAATGATTACAGCTCCTTTTCAGCATCCTTGTGTGAGTAGCTGGGCCTTCCTTATATCCCCTGCCGCGATTCAAAACTTCGCACCCTCTCTCTTGATAGGCCGCTTTCCTTTAACCTGGTCTGCCGTCGACTGCAGCCACTGGAAACTCCCACTCCCCCGGCTCCTGCTTCTCAGCACTGACTCCTCTGTTCCCCGTTGCACTCTTTTCCTGCAGCCCTGGCCTGCTCAAGTACGAGCCACCAGGAGATCTCCGCTCCATGCTTTCCCCAAAAACAAATGACTACAGCTCCTTTTCAGCATCCCTAAATGTATGCAGTATCAAGAATAGCCTGCTAAGTTACTGTGAATCCAATATTGCACCATGGAACAGGCCCACATCATCTTAATTTAAGGGTACCATGCCAAAATAGCCAAATTTCCCAATCCAGGAGAGGAAAGCAGCCTGGTGGCTGTTCAATCCTCTTCCAGCCCTCCCCCCACTCTCTAACCCTCAGCAGCTGGGCTCATTCTGGAACCTGGGCCAGAACCTGGTGTGGCATAAGGTAAGACACTTGGCAACTCAGCTCTCCATGAGACTGAGCTGTCTTATCCTTTTGCTTCCCTTTACCAAACTGTTGAAACCAAATTTTAAAATCTGACTTCTTGTTTTCCCACCAGTCTACTGGGTTACCATAACAGCATGAGACTGGTGCCCTAGCTGTTAGGAGAGTATAGATCTCCCTTATCACCTCTGCAGAGTGGAGGGTGAGAAGTTCATTATCCATTTATAGGCTACTGGTGTGTGTGTGTGGGGGGGTGAACCTGCAAACACCATCCATTTATGGAGAAGGTTATCAGAAAATTACACCACAGTTGTGGTGATGTTCTGATTAACAGGTGATTGTGAAGAAAATAAAACAATCTATTCTAGTGATTAATTTCTTAGATAAGTAGCATCTCCAGTAGGATCTACTGTATATGCATGAATGAATCCAGCCACCGACACCCTTTTCTTTAATGCAATACAATCACAATAAACCTTTTTCCCACAACTTTGACGGAGAGCAAAATCCATAGAGCAGTTAAAGTCACCCCAGAACACACATTTCTGAGAAGTGTCCAGAAGGGGCTGAATCAGATCAAAAAGGGCCACCTGGCCCATCTTGATCTGTGGTGCATAAATATTTACACACCTAAACATCCGGTTCTGCCATTGAAAGTCTAGGAGCAAAGCTGTGCATGGGGAAGTATCTTCTAGTCATTCCACTCTAAAGTTTGTACCCTGAAACAAAATTCTCACCCATCTGCCCTATCCATCCCAAAAGATCATAAGGAAGGTCCCCAAATCCAGTCTTTTGTGGTACTGTGAAAGGTCACATCTCGAGGCATCCATGCTTCCTGCACAAAACCTATATATTATGTATTTATTTATTTCAGATTGGGATTAAGACCTTTGAGCCAGAGGCTTGTTTACAAAGGTTCCAAGTTGGTTTGACAATACAAGACAAAACATGAAAACATGAGTGGCATTGCAGAAAAATTTGTTACATATGAACATCGCTATACAAAGATTACTTATTAATGATACAAGTGAAAGTTTACATCAAAAGTGTAAAATAATGACATTGTTCCTGGAATGAGGTACAAGGTTCAAAGGATTATGAGTGCTGTCTAGAAAATAGCTACAGGAGGGGTGGTGACAATCAGTAGCCAGAGTAGGCTTTGTCTGAAAGGTGATGCAGACAGGCAGGGGAGGGGGAGACAAGTGAAGGGGTGTAGGAGAGGGAAAGAAGGAGGCAGGAGTAAGGCTAACAGTGAGTGTACTGGGAGCAGCCAGGGTAGGCTTTGTAAGGGGTCAAGGAGGGCTTATATGCAGCTTCTTGCAATAAGGAAAAAAATTACCTCTTTTCTTCTGATTCTTGATACTGCATACATTTAGGGAGGCAACTTGTAACTAAGCTATGCAAAATTATGTGTAAGGAGAATCATACATTTATTTATTTATTGAAATGTTTCACCAAGAAGGCACACTGAACAATAAAGTGTTTGTCTCCCAGTGCCACCTGGGGGGGGGCACAACAGGACAACAGCAAGTAATATCTTCTGAAGGAGATAAATCCTGTTTCTGCCATCATCTGTGGTGACTGGTTATCCTATCAGGTACAGATGGATGAAAGGCAGAAGATTTGGTAGAAGACATGTCCAAGTCTATTTCATGAGGATTGGAATCTCCCCAAGACCTTTTTTGCTGTGAAACCTCAAATGTATTTGAAAAAGGTATTCCTGTGAGGGCCTGTGCATGTTCAGCCAGCCATGAGCTTCTCCTGGGGACCACAGGTTTACTCCTGGAAGGAGGATGAATTTGTCTTTCTTCTTAGAAACTAAATCTGGCATATCCCTTTGATGGGGCTCAACAGGGGCCCTGGGCTCTTCTTTCTCTTGTGCCATATCAGAAGCCAGCTAAGCCACTGGACCAGTGCCATGGGGCTCTGGAGCAGAAGGTCTCTATTTCTCACTTGTACATGGTGCAGTGTCATGGGTTACTGAGTGTGATTTTGGGCCTCTGTGTGGAGTACTGATATTTGTTGAGGGTGGAGGGGGATTCTGATGACAATGGGCTCAAGCTTCTGCTGCTCCAAATTGCAGTGCCCTCTTAACCATATCATCTTGATCAAACCCATCTGAATGGTTGACAGATGCCCAGTGGCAATTCTGAAAGGCATGTCCCTGTTCCTCACACAGATTTCAGTGGAACCAATTCCTACACATCATGCTCACATGCCCAAATTCTCTACACATTCCACAGTGCAGCTGATCACACATGCTTGACAAATGAGGCCTGTCCCCACATTTATATTGCACTTTTGGCTGTCTGGAGTAAAACAGAACCTTTCCCGTGTCCAAGGAAACAATTTTTGGGGAGGTGGACACTCCCTGACTCAGATTGCCAGATCCTGGCCCGGAACCTTCATTTGCCTGTGCATATAGTTTCAGAGTCAATGACTGGATCAGGTGGACCCAGAATATCACACCTCTTCTGAAGTCAGTAATATACGTCCCCAACATTTACCCCTTCATTGCGAAACATGACTGCAACTACTTTCACCAGAGGTTTTGTTGGGGGAATTGTGACAAAAGGCATCCACAAGGGGGATGTTTTCACCTGATTACAGTATATCTTGACCAAAACCATTTAAGACTCTGAGCAGTTTTAAAGTTGACATTGAAGTTCTCTTCACCTGATCTACAAATCAGGGCATATTTTTCCAATGCAATAAACCTGAGAGGACCTTTAAGTAGTTGTTTGGTAACCAAGACTCGGTCTGGACATACAGCCATCCCTCCTCTATAATGTAAGTGAGCCTCATTTATCCTTGGTGCCAGCTCGGATCTACTTTGGAATAGGTGGGCAAACCATGGACCATCTCTAGGAGGTAGACTATGCTCCCTGGAATCCTCATCCTCTGAATCAGACCGATTAGATGAATGAGCCTGTTGCCTTCCTCCTGATGAGCCATACCTTGTCCCTAGTATCATGACATTAAAGGTTGGGGTTCAGAAGGTACTGGTTGGGGTTTAGAAATGCCCTTGATTCTGTCTTGTGCTTCAGTGTTTGGGCTATCAGACTGTGATGTCTCTGTTCCTTCTTTATAACATCCTGCTCAGATGGAGAGCACTTGGTGCTGGTTTGTAAAACACATCCATTCTCAATGTGTTCAGTATATTGCAATAAATCCTTAACCATCCAATTCACCCCAGAATTCAGTTCCTCTTTTTCATTCCCATGAGAAGGCTGAGGTACTGTATTTGTTTCACCCCTCTGGCTGTGATTTACAGCTTGTAGAGTCTCAGGATTTGGAGGTTTGATCAATTCAGCAGTCGGTATCTGTGTTCCATCACGTAGAGTAGTGCCCTTAGTAGCTGTACAATTGAAACAACTGGAGAGAGGCCCAGTGGCGCTGAGGGTTGAGGCGCTGGTTGCCACACCTCATGCTACGCCGGTGGCTCGGGTTTGGGGATGGACCCGGGCAGCCGGAGGTTGGCGGGGAGAGGGAGGATCGAGCATCCCAACAGATGCTCTCCTCCTTCAGGGGGCAGGTTACTAAGAGCGCATTGCACTCTGCATCCCTTCCGTAGCCGGTGGAAGCACCGACATTGGGAAGGGATGGAGGCAGCTTCACTTGTCAGAGCCAGGGAGGGGGGACGTTGCGGCGCATGAGACCTACATGCATAAGCACACTACCACTCGGGACATACATCCCAAACGCAAGGCGTCCTAAGGGCAGTGGGGACGTAAGGGGAGAAAACCGGAAAATCCCCTCTGGCAGCCCTAGATGAAGGCTGCCCTAAGTCCTCCCGGACCACCTACAGGACAGACCCCACTGTGCAAGGAGAGGAGGATGGGCACTCTAGGGGCAGATCCCTAAGGTTGGTAATGGGGGACATGAGTGGACGGAAGGAGGGGGCACCAGAGGTAGGAAGGAGGATAAAAGACGAAAGTAAAAAAAAAAAAAAAAAGAAACAACCGGAGAACATGAAACCTCAGTCAGCAATTTTGCAGCAAGTGCTTCTCCCCTGCAAACCTCTGGGCATGCTCAGTGGACTCATTCTGGAGACCATGCTACCCAGATCAGCCTCCTCTTGCCCAGTCTGTTTCTCTGTGAGTATTGAGGTTTGAGAACATCCCAATGGCAACTCTGGCTCCTGGTCTGTTGATTTTGGGGATCCATTCCCCAAGGCCCTGGAATATGATGAGGTCAGATTCCTGGCTGAAATTGATGTAGTGCTACTCCGGTGCCGCCACCGGAGAGTAAACTGGCAGAAATTTCACAGTTCCAGATTTGGAGTTAGAGGCTTGAGAACAATGTGAAGGGTCTCAACTAGAATCTGGGATATAAACACTGCATCCTTCATCTAGCCAGCACCCTGAAGTGCCTTCTCAGGAGACCAGTTAAGGTCTTCAGTCTCAGTGATGTTCAGTTTGAAGACTTTCACCAGTTTTGTTCGGCACTCAGCAGCCTGCTTTGATCTCCAGGCTTCAGTTGTCTGTCAGTCTCAGTTCTGCTTGTAACTGGGATAATAGGTACAGCAGACCCAAACTTCATCATCAGCCAGCATGTTGACCAACAGTCATCTCCTCTCAGCCATTTCCAGCTCAAACTGTATCTCAGCATCCTTAATGTCTGTCAGTTCTGTGTCATGTAAGACTTCAGATATATCCATTTCATGTTGAATTTCAGGTGTCTCAGGAGTTATTTCCACAGAATTGACCACCTTGAAAACACAGGCTGGGAGGGGTGATGCCACCTCAGCCTGCAGCAGCACACTATCCCCCTCTGCTGCAACTTATTCTGCCACCTTCATTGGCAGGCCAACAGCTCCACTGCCAACAGCAGGGCAATTTCCCCAGTGTACTGACCCATTTACCACCACTTATTATGTTGTCTTGTGCACATGCTAGCAACATCTTGTGGTAGTATGAGAAATGCAGAGGTGAGTCAGTGCTTGCGAATGCAAGGCACACTTTAGTAGGTGCGTCCCTCATTCTCCAATTAGGCAGCATGCTAGTAGTGACACAAGTATATACAAAGTGCCACCAACTTGAAAAAACAAGCCGCTGTAATCAGAGACAAGCTCATCATGCACAGATGACACGCCTTCCATACGTGCCTTTCCTGGTGAAGCATTTCAATAAACATGGCGGACATAATCCCAAAAGAAAGCTGACATAGGGGGTGCCCAATCCCCATGTTGACATGTCTGCGCACCCCTCTTCACATTGTGTGGCACAGTGGGAGCCCTCCCCAGTATACCGCTGCTCACAGAAAGCCAACCGTGTCAACAAGTTCCTGCCCCTGCCCTACCCCCATTGTGTGACACACTGGGAGTCTATCCCAGTGTGGCTAACATCAGGCCCCCAAAAGTCATGGGGCACACTGGAAGCCCATCCCAGTGTGCCCAGCATTTGTTTTAATTCACCTGTAAAGAAATAAAATTGTCCCCCGAGGTCCGTTTTTATTTTTGTACCAGAAAAAAGGAAACAGTCCCTTGTTATCCGCAGCTTGCCCCTCCTCCAACCCGCATCCATCCTCTATGCACCCCCCTCACCCCATACTTACCTCAGGAGGTCCAGCGCTGTGATCTTCGGTGGAGCGGGGACACGTCTGGACTCTTCAAAGCCAAACTGCAAAATGAAGACATGTCGGTAAGCTGTATAATGGCATAAATGGGGGGGATTTCAACTTAGGTGGATATCTCAGTCATTTTTTGAATTTTGGCTCCAAATTTTCAGCATGGGGTTCTTGGGGCCCCACCTTATGAACACATGCACTGTAATCTCATTATTAGGCCCAGAAACATCATTTTGTGTTCACAATCAGAATCACCTTTCAGGACTGACTAATGAAACAACTGAGCCACTATTCATAAGGTGGGGTCCCAAAAAGCCTATGTTGCAAATTTGGTGAAAAAACTTCCCAAAACTAACTGTGTTATGAGCGTGCATTGCGCAGTTTCCATGCATACTTGTAACTTTGACAATTTTCAATATTTTCACTCCAGACTTTCAAAATTGCCAATTTTCACACCCACTTATAAACAGTATAGCAGTCATTTTTCACATCCTGCCCAGAATGTGTTTTCGCACATGTGGCATACAATGACGTGGTTGCTGTGGGAAATCAATGTTCGGGACAGATTAGCAAAATCACAGTGACACTGTTCATGAGCGGAGGTCCCAAAATGCCTATGTTGAAAATCTGGTTTAAAATATCCCCCACAAAAAAATTTTGTTTAAGGCATACATTGCGCAGTTTCTATGCATGCTTGGGACTTCCCAATTTTTCATATTTTCACTCCAGATTTTCAACATTACCATTTTTTATACCTCCTTATGAACAGTGCAGCTGTCATTTTTCTGCAAAATAATTGCGTTATGGGCGTGCGTTGCAAATTTTTCATATTTTCACTCCAGATTTTCAACAATGCCATTTTTTTACACCTCCTCATGAACAGTACAGCTCTCATTTTTCACATCCTGCCCAAAATGTGTTTTTGCACCCATGGCACCAAATGGCTCAGTTACTGTTGAAAAACACCTTTCAGCTAACAAACTGATAGTGCCACTGTTCACGAGGTGGGGTCACAAAAAGCCCATGCTGAAAATTTGGAGTGAAAATACCAACAACGTCTGGGGCATTAGAGTTTCCAACTGTAATGCCCCACCCAGTAGAGACTGACAGGTGTCAGGGGTGTGACTTGGAATTGTTGGCTGTAATGGTCACTCCATTCCACCCCAACTCCCACCCTGCAGCCAGAGACAGGCATCGAGGTGTGCCTTGGACTCTTGATCCCCAAACTGCACCCCATTCTCCTATACTGCACCCATCTCTGTGTATTTCCTTATGGAATGGGGTGAGCATAAGGCTCAAAGACCCCAAGGCAGAACATGACACTTGTCGGTGTCTGCAGGGTAGGGTGAGGTGAAATGGCATGAGCATTATGGCTGACAACCCAAAGGCACACCCCAATGCCTGTCAATCTCTGCAGGGGTGGGGTTGGCATCAGTTCAATCCTTCACTGCCATTCCTATTATGCATCTCTCTAACTCCTGCACTACCAATGCCACTGCCAGCAAGACAGCATTCGCATTGACAAATGCTTGTTAAAAAATACCACCAAAAGCCTAATCTGCTTGACTATGTCAGTTCACATCTGCATGCCCCCTGGGAAAAGGTTGAAACTAGTCAGACTTGCCTAGCCTGCTTTTCCGGGTCAGCAAAAACTAAATAAGTAAAGAAACATCTTATCTTTAAGGGCAATCCACACTTTGGGCATTAATAACTTAGCCATCCTTTGACGGAATAACTTGAAATTTGGCATACATATTCTCAGCTCAGATCTCTGAATCCTGGAAAGTTGGTAATGGTCAGTTTGTTGGTTTTATTTACATATTTCAAAAGTTTATCCAGAAAAGACATGCTGAGCTTATAACGGGGGAGAGTTGAAAAGTTTCAGCTTAAAAACATGAAAATAATATACTTTAAAATCTTTTTTGCTCAGAGCTAAAAAAATTACCTAGAGTTGAAACTTGAAACTTTCAAGTTCATTATGTTTTGAGGCCAAGGATGTTTCATTGCTTTTGCTATACTAGAGATGTGTAGAATTTAAATAATGAGTAACATTTAATGGCATTTAGACAGATCCGCAATTCCATTTTTCACAAATGTTTCATTTTTTTTTTTTTGTGAAAATGTTTTGTGATCTGTGTGACAGGGAAAGTCCCTTCCACTGAATTGGGCCATTTATTATTTTTAAAATACTTTGGTTGCATTCATTCATCTCTTTCCCTTTGCTCTATTTTCTAGTCCAGAAGGCAGGCCACCTTCAGGCAAACATTTCTCTCTCCAAATCTATACCTTTTTCTATATTTCCTGTTTCCCCTTTGGTCCAGCTTATGGGAGGCCATGTGCAACATGACCTCCAGAGCAGAAATAAGCAGAATGGCTCTAGCAGTGCCTGGGACTTCTTGTTTATGAATAAAGAAGTAATGGCAGCTCTTGGAGCTGTGCAGCTGGCTGAATAATAAAAAAAAAGTTCCCCTATTTTTCTTTCCACGTGTCCCCTTTTTGTTTAATGCAAGTGGTTCTTTATTATTATTATGGTAATAAGTTAGTAGAAAAGACAGGGACAGCACCCTTTTCCTTTCTGTTCCTTTCCCCTGCTCCTGTCTTTTTCACTGGCACGCTACAGTAAAATGCCTAAATAAAGCGGCTAGGGAAAGGTCTTGATTACATATTCCCTGCTACATGGATAAGTAAAGGGAGCCCAGTGCTGTAAAATAGCTCCCTATTCTTCCCCTTCCCCCAATCTGGTAATAAATGGCTTTCTGCCACACAGAAATACAGAGAATGGAGAGGAGAGGAGAGGAGGAGAGAGAGGTTTGCTGAAGAAGCACTGTGTAAAGTGCTCCCTCTCACTCCAGGGGTCCCACATAATAAAGTAGAGGTATGGCAGCCTGGCAACAGAAAATAAACTGTAAAAACCTATGCTGCCCCTTCAATACATTGTGCTGAGGTAGCTCAAAAGACACAGGTCTCTCTTCAGGTAGCTTTCTGAGGGTTACCTGTGTCACTAGAGAAACTGCCCTTAGCAAAGGGCCAGAATCAAAAGAGGAGCTGATGGCTGAACTTTGCAGCTGCAGGCAAGATCGATTTCAACTGTTCCAATAATAAAATAAATGAGGAACAGCACATAAAGCAGCTTGTAGGTGCTCTTTTAGAAACAAGCTATTTTTGTTGCTAGCACTGTTAGCTATACTTCTAAGGTACCTTAAAGGAAGGTTTCATTCATATGTAGCCATCTTTTTTTATCATAAAGTTTGATAAATAATGCTTTCTACAGGGAATATTGACCCTGTAACAACTAACCCTAGCCTGTAGATATATGGGCGTAGTAATGCTGGAGACACAAAAAGCCTGTCTTACCTGTAGCAGTGAAGGATGGTTCTGGTGCTGCTGAAGACAGCAGCAGTCCCTAGTGGTCCATATTTATATTATCAGGGATGTCAATCACAGATAGTGAAAATGTATTTTCTTTCTGGGCTTATTTATTCACTTTAGACCTCATGCCTATATGTTGGGTAGTTTTAGTTATCCCTCAGTTATTAAATAAATTTAAAAGTTAGCCCTTAGTTATTAAATAAATTAAAAAGAGGGCCAATAAAAAGATTTTATTCATTGATGATGCTGAAGTCACCAGACTACAGTCAAGTTAGTCAAGTTATTTTATTTCCTATGTATAAAACCATACTTTGCTTCATTTAATCACAAAAAGGTCCTAAATACATAAGAGCATAGCTAAACCAATAAAAGCGTAACAATATTTTATACAAGCACCTTTTTAGACAGAAGTCTAATACAAGACATTTCATACACACATTCATACAAACATTCCACCAACATAAACTAAATAAAGATAGAATTTCACGGTTCCAAAAATTATTTTTACAGAGTCCAGTTTAAAAACATTTTTTTTACACTCTAGACCATATAAAGGAAAGTGCATTTGCACCAGGAGTAGAATATACCTTTCACACTAATGCACCCAGAGTTTGTATTCAAACAACATGTGCAGAATATCAGTCTCTGATTCATTGACACAATCACAGCTGCTTCTAAATTTTGGACAATGCCAATTGTTTAAATTATGATAAGATTTGCCAAGGTATGCCGGTCTTAAGCTGCATATAGTATTCCTATATAACCCATTTTCACAAAGGGGACAAAAAGGTTCCAAACCCCAATCAATCTTAACACTTAACAAAAGCCATTTGAGTCTAAGTCATACATTTTTGCAAAATCCTGCTGAACAGCTATATCCTTACCTCTGGGTCACTTCATTCTCATAACTTTCTGAATTAGTTAAAGCATGATTGCTCCACAAAGCAGGGCATCCAATTTGTTTTAAAATAATATTTAGTTTGTGAAACCAGGACTTAAATTGCCCATCCTGCTCCAGTTTCCCCCAGCACTTCAGCCCAGCATATCCGTGGAAGGCTGTTACTATTTAATTTCATCAGTCTTCCCCTTAATTACTCATAACAATATCCTTGTTTTCACATGTAGCAATTCTAATTCCAATCTCAAAAAAACATGAAGGACAATCTTGGGGAAGAATTAAGATAGATCTTAGAAACTGATTCTGAATACATTCAAGATTAACTTTTTCCAAACAAAGTCCCCACACCTCACTGCCATATAATAATTGGCTTATCAATTTCACTTCAAAAGTTTTTTTCCAAGAAATGAAAGAATTATTAGCAAATCTAGCAGCAGAATTTTGAATTGCTCCCATAGTTTTAACAGAGTTATGTTTTACATGTGTCAGATGGCTGGACCATGATAAATTATTTTCAATGGTTACACCCAGATATTTAAATTCCTTGACTACCTTAAACCTACATCCATCAATTACCCATGATTTCTTTAGCTGGTTAGACTTCCCAATCACAAGAATTTTAGATTTATTAACACGTAACTTAAGATCCAACTCTCTCAATGTATTCATAATATTAGAAATAGCTCATGTTAGGCCTAGCGAGGTTCTTGAAATAATCCTTTGCATAAAGCAATAGTTTCACTTCTTCATTATTTGTGGATAGAGGAAAAGTGTCAGTCTGAGCAATATTCTTAACCAGTTTTTCAATATAAATGTTAAAAAAAAGTGGGGCTAATAGACACCCCTGTTTCACATCAGAACCAATAGTCAACTCCCTTGATAATGCACCATCTCTAGCATAACAAATCTCTATTGTTGTGTTTTGATATAATAATTTAATAATTTCTTGCAACTGGGGATCAATATTTAAATCAGCCAATGTTTCCCAAAGCTTTGCTCTATTGACAGAATCAGAAGCGCTCGTAATATCAAAAAAAAAACAACATAAAGATTACCTTTTATACATGATGGGATGGATATTCAAAAGGACTGCACCATGTGCAATAGGGTTGTGCCTGCACAAGTCCGAAATTGCGCCATTCTGCCATATTCAGCAGGAGGCAGTTGCGCCTCCCAAGGCAAGCTGAGCAACAGTGCAATGCAAATGAAAAGCCTGCGGAACTGGAGGGGGAGGAACCATGCATAAACTGCACAGCCCGATATTCAACTGGCTGTGCAGAGTTGTGCAGGCACAACCCCCAACCTGCGCCTGCACAACTTTGAGCCAAAAAAATAAGGAGTAAGTCGAGGGCCACCCACAGGTGAGCTGCCACATTGCAGGGTGCAACACAGCAGCTGCCACTTGGCTGGCCCTCAACCTACTCCCTGTGCCCCCCCTGCAGCCCAATTGCGGGTATATAGTAACCCCTCCCCCCAATTGGCCTGATCACGGGCAAAAGTGTAAAAATCCCCTCTCCCTCCAACTGGCCCGATCGCAGGCATAAGGTTAAATAACCCCCTCCACTAGCCCGATCGCAGGCATAAGCTTAAATAACCCCCTCACTAGCCCGACTGTGGGCATAATAGTTAAATACCCCCCACCAGCCTCATTCACATATCTGGACTGCCTTGTATGGTTTGGGCTGCACACCCATTGGCTCTTGCTCTGCACCAATGGGCGTGCAGCCCTGCTGGGCAGTCAGTCAGCAGGCGGCGGGTCAGCAGGCGGGTGGGATGCTGCCGCCTGCCAGCTGACGGGGCGGGGTGGTGGGGCTTCGTGGGTGGGTGGGGTGGGGGCCACTAGATCACCAGGGATATGTTCTTGGGGGTTGTTGCAACATTTTGCAGCCTGCAATCAGGCTTAGCGGTCCACTGGACCACCAGGGATATGTCCTTGGGGGCTGGACTCTGTGCTACCCGCGATTGGGCTGGTGGGGGTATTTACAATTATGCCCACAATCGGGCTAGTGGGGGTTTATTTAACCTTATGCCGATTGGGCTAGTGAGGGGTTATTTCACCTTATGCCCGTGATCGGGCCAGTCGGGGTTGGGGGAATATTTTACACTTTTGCCCGCGATCGGGCTGCAAGGGGGCGTCGGTCCCCGATGGCTGCTGCTTGATAGGGCGCCAGGCACAAGTCCTCGGGGATCGGTGCACCTGCATGCTAATGGCATGCAAATGGGGCCATAAATAGATGCAAATGGCCCCCCTTCACCTTGCATGAATTATGGCCCCATTTGCATGTCACCTTTTGAATATGGGAAATTTGTGCATGGCACAATGGTACTTGCACCACCTCAACTTGAATGCTCCACTCTGACCACTTGCGGTGGCATGGTTCCACTGTTACATTACGTGGTTGTGGCTGGGTGATATATTCAAAGAGCTGTTCAATAGAGCAACTCCTTTGAATGTCACCCCAGCCACACCCCTGCGCAACTATTTTGTGCAACGCAAGGGCTTGCGCCACAAAATAGTGCAGTTTGAATATCCAGCCCGATATATTTATCCGCTAAAAATTTTAAAGTGAAAATTAAATCAAGTGTATTGTGGCCTTTCTTTAACCCTCCCTGAAATTTGGAAAGCAAAGCATTCTCCTCTACCCAGGCCTGAAGTCTATCCAATATCAATCCTGAGTATATTTTCTGCATAACAGGAAGAAGAGTAATAGGTCTGTAGCAGCTAGGATCACATATTTTCCCTCTCTTAATCAGGGGACCACAATACCCTTATTCCAGCTTTGCAGAAGAGTTAAATGTTTGCTTATTAATGTAAAAACAGGGGGTATAAATCGATGCCCAGAAGCCTGGATTATATAGAAAAACCTCTGGTGGTAGGCCATCTATCTCAGGGGCTTTGTACCTTTTTTGTGCCAAAATGGCCACTTCAACTTCATTAGGGGAGAATTGAAACACACCACCCTCAAAATTACTAGGTAGTGTGTGAAAATCATCCCCAATGCCATATTTAAATCCTGTACAATATTATAAATTTCACAAAAATGCTGCACCCACATTTTTTCAGTAATCATCCCTGTTATAAGAAATATTATGTTCACTGCATCCAAAAGCAACCATAGTCCAGAAGGTTTTAGAGTCTTTTGTCATTATATTCTCCTGCAACTTTCCTTATAAATTAATCATATAATCTTTTTCCTTTTTCACCATTCATTTATATTCTAATTTGAGATGTTTAATAGCACTCAAAATTTGATAGGAAGGAGTTTTAATCCTGATTTTACTTACTTTTTTTACTTCTTTCTTCATATAATAACATTCAAGATCATACAACAGCTTATCCAATCCAATATCACTTTGCTTCTTAAGTCTTTCTTTTTTGCCTACCTCTAACAGTGACCACCAGTCATTGTGGTTTGAAATCACAGGAGGAGCAGAACCAAACCACACAAAAACACATATCCTGGATTTTAGGGAGGCAGACTTTGGGAAAATGAGGAGATACTTGAAATAGGCTTTAAGGGGAATGGGGCAGGAATCAGGGGTTGAGTAACAGTGGGCAGTATTTGAAACGGGGATTACAAGAGCAACAGAATTATGCATTAAGCAGGATGGCAAGAGGAAAAGGAAGAGGAGACCATTATGGTTTTCCAAAGAGGTAGCAAAGAAGGTGAAAGTCAAAAATATTGCATTCAGGCACTACAAAAAGACACAGGCAGAAGGGGATAGGGAGAAGTACCAGGAGAAGCAAAGGGAGGCAGGGAGGTCAGTAAAGGAAGCCAAAGCTCAGACAGAAGAACACATTACAAAATCAGTGGGTAAAGGGGACAAAACCAACCTTTTACAGGTACATAAGAGAAAAAAGAAAGGCAAAGGGAGGGATAGTGAGACTAAAGGGGGAGGATGGGGGCCACGTGGAGGATGACAACAGTAAAGCTGACATATTGAACAGGTATTTCTGCTCAGTCTTTACTGAGGAAGAGGAGGGTAATTGGTCTGAAAGGAGTACAAGGGGTGGAATGGTGTAGAAATGGACACAAGTCCCTTTACACGAGAAAGGGTCCTGAAGGAACTAGAAGTAGTAAGAGTTGATAAAGCAATGGGGCCAGATGGGGTGCACCCCAGGGTCCTTAAAGAACTAAGAGAGGTGGTGGCTGAACCTCTGGCTATCCTATTTAGCCAATCACTGGAAACAGGGGAGGTACCTAAAGACTGGAAGATAGCAGATGTAGTCCCCTTATACAAAAGTGGGAACAAAGAGGAAGCAGAGAACTACAGACCAGTCAGCCTCACCTCAGTAGTGGGGAAGACCATGGAAACACTACTGAAGGAGAGATTGGTGGAATATCTGGTTGTCAGTGGACTACAGGACCCAAGGCTGCATGGTTTCACCAGGGGGAGGTCATGTCAGACCAACCTCATTTAATTTTTTGACTGGGTGTCTAAGAAGGTGGATCGGGGAGGGCAGTGGACATGGCCTATCTGAACTTCAGCAAGGTCTTTGACACTGTGCCACATAGAGGACTATTACACAAACTGGGGAATATGGATGTGGGTAGGACAGTAGTGTGGTGGGTAGGTAACTGGCTGGGCAGCAGGAGACAGAGTGTGATGGTAAATGGCTGTAAATGGGGGTAAATGACTCCACAGAGGGAAGAGTGACCAGTGGGATACCACAGGGATCAGTGCTGGGACTGGTCCTATTCAACATCTTCATCAGTGACATTGCGCAAGACCTAGAAGGCAGAATTTCACTGTTCGCTAATGACACAAAGTTCTGGCACAATATATCAGTTGGGGATGAGTATATAACATGCACAAAGCAAGAAAGAGATCTTGGGGTTATGATCTCTGATGACCTCAAGGTAGGGAAACAGTGTGACAAGGCAGCAGGAAAAGCAAATAGGATGCTGGGATGCATAGGCAGGGACATCACCTGCAGGAAAAGGGAGGTCATAATTCCACTATACAAGACACAATTGAGGCCCCACCTGGAGTACAGTGTACAGTTCTGGAGACCTTACCTACATAAGGACATAGACAGGGTAGAGGAGGTTCAGAGGAGGGCAACAAAGATGGTACATGGATTGCATCACAAGTCCTATGAGGACAGGTTGAGGGAATTGAATATGTACTCCCTGGAGGAGAGGAGGGAGAGAGGGGATATGATAGAGACATACAGGTATCTTACAGGGAGGAACAGGGTGCAGAAATACATTATTTTTAAGCAAAATGATGTTCAGGACTAGAGGGCATGTGATGAAGTTGGAGGGAGGACGATTCAGAGGAAACATGAGGAAGAATTTCTTCACAGAACGGGTGGTGGATAAGTGTAACACCCTGCCAGAGGAAGTGGTGGGGGCTAAAACAATCACAGGATTTAAGAATGCATGGGATAGACATAAAGGAATTCTGGAGGTCAGGGGTAAGGGGCAACAGACTTCTAGGAAAACATAAACTGAACTTACAAGCTCAAATGGGCAGACTGGGTGGGCCATAGACCCTCATATGCTGACACTGTCTATGTATCTATGTATCTATGTATCTCATGTCATTAAGACAATTAGCTCTTCAAATTCCTTCAATAGCACATTTGTTTAAATTCCAGTGCTATTTAAAATCATTTGCCTTTTAGCCATAACCTGGTCATCACAATTAAGATTATCAAGCACCTCCCTTGAAAAGGAATTCCACTTTATGTGTTCCCATACTTAATACACTTTTGGGTATTAGCATTGACTTCTGCTTGGTAATCCGTCTTAGACCTTACAAATCCAAAAAAGAGGGCGCATATAACTGGATAATGATTACTATCCCAATATTTATATAGTTTAAAAGATTTTACTAATGAATTTCTCTATGGTCTCAACTATACATAAGTCCAAAACACCTCCCCCATTTCCCATCAGAAAAGCACACTCACCTTCCCAATCACCATTTGTTCTACCATTAAGGATTCTGCAGTTATATTTTCCCAAAAACTTGAGGACAATTTCCCCAGTCTTAGATATACAATTATCTTTAGAATGCCTAAGGGGCATATTCTCTATATCATGGTTCTATGTGATAATGGTGACTGCCGAAAGGCGAGCCACGTTATCATGATGTCAGAGCAGTGAAAACACTTCTGGCACTCTGACATCCTCAGCGCATGAAAGAATGGTGCCAGGGACTTAGGTTTTCATGCTTTCTGTGGGGGGGGGGCTGCAGCCCCCCCACACAGGGGGCTTCACCCACCACACTCCTCCCTACTAAAGGATTCTCAACTCCAGGAGGGTGTTTTGGATGGCGCCGTAGTACAGGTGCCCACATCACATGCTACCCTATATCATCTATACACCAATCACTTGTATAATCTTCAATTTGGAATAATATATGAGCATTAAAATCTCCTGCCAAAATTAATTTGGTCCCAGAAAATCTTGATTTCACAGAGTCAGTGCTAATCCCAGTCACATCCATAACTTTCTGATAGTTAAGGAAATTTAAACTAGGTGGAATATAGATATTAAAAAGCACCCATTTGGTAAAATTGTTTGCAATCACAATATACATGTAATGTTCATTATAGGAACCTACTTCAACTGTAAGAAAGTCCACACCCTCATGTTACCAGTCCCACTTTACTTCTACTCTACTAAGAGGAGAGATTGCCTGCACTCTGTGGAGGAGTCCCACAGCAGGTCTCATTTATTGCTGGTTTCTGTCTTATAAAAGGTATGCTACCAGTTTTTTAAATGAGACTTACCAGTCTTTCTTGTGATACTCTTTCCTTGGCTTTTGGTTCCCAGTGTTTCTTTTTTTTTTATCTCCCCAGGTGGATCTATGGAGGTGGTGATGTGATTGTGGCGGTGTTAGAACGGCCCTTTGGAAAGGCCAAAAGTCAGATCCCAAATTAGCTTGCTATCTGAGCTTTAAGATTTATGCCAGTGGTCTGAAGATATGCTAGTGAAGTTAATGATGCCCAAGAAGTTTGTTATTGCTACTGCTGTATTTGTTGTACTTGCCTGCCATTGGTCACACTTTGTATGAAGCCGGTTGGAGAAGTTACGAAGAGGCATCTAACTTGGGCAAACTATGGACCGTGGGCTATGTGATTTAGTACCCTAAGGCAGAAGCTGAGGGAGTAGAAACTGAATGCTCTAAAAAATCTGGAAGTAGAGACTCTCACAAAGGGAAGTATTATTTTTTAACTACTGTGGTTGCTATATCTCTTTTTTCTCCTTGTAAAGAGAAAAAGCCCTGCAATTTAAGTTTCAAGTTTTATAAATATTCATATATTTTCTGCTTAGTTTAAATTTTTAGTTTTTTTGAGTTGTGTTACTTGCGATGCTTTAGCGCTGTCCTGTGGAGGTACGAATGTTTTTTTGCTTGTAGTGTTGCAGTGTTTATTTTTTATTTTTTTATTTGCTTAAGTTACATTTTTTTAGTTTATAATTCGCGTCACGGGATATTTCAGCTTTTTTGGTTGGTTATTTTGGCACTACATGATTCAGCACTCTGGATGCATTTAAGCCCATGCGTGGCGTTATAGCAATTTGTTTTGCT
This sequence comes from Neoceratodus forsteri, assembly GCA_016271365.2. NCBI lineage: Eukaryota > Metazoa > Chordata > Ceratodontiformes > Ceratodontidae > Neoceratodus > Neoceratodus forsteri. Next base: position 271,208,758 of record CM028130.1, on the reverse strand, counting down.
GCTGTTTGTGAGATCGTGTGGAACACTGCTGTGTTGCTGCTGCTATGTGCTGCTATATGTTTTGGCTACTGGCATTTTGTCAAGTTTAGCAGCTTAGCAGTTCAGTGTACTGTATTTTTAGTGCACTTTTAATAATATCTTTTAGCTCACATACTAGCAAGAAGAACCTGAGTGCTACTAAATGAATTAGGTGCATCTATGAGATTTAATGATATATATATTGCAGTTAATTTATTTTTGGTATTACTGCTATCTGCACACCGAGAATGCTGTTTGGCCAGTAAGTCTTTTTTGGTTTTGAAGTTTTATGTTACAGTTTTTGTAAATTTTTGAATGTTATTAGTCCTCTGCTTCTGGCTTTAAAGATTTCACTTGGACTTGGTAACATTGGGATGATTATTACTGATGTTGATGTTTAATTTTCTTTTATTGTAGAGTCTGCTTTGGTCTGTTTCTTAAGAGAAGCCCAATCTATCTAAGGGCTTTCTATAGAGGGGGATTGTCGATTGTGTCGTTGAATTTTTAACTTGGAAAAAGAGAAAAAAAAATCCCAGAAAACTTTCAGCTGTTATATGGAGAACAATTACAAGACTCTGGTTTAATCCACTTTATTTCATCTGTGGTATAGCTAAGTCCTGTTGTGTTTCCTGGAAGGAACTTTCTGCCCCTTTGCTCTGTGCTATCTACACTCAGCATGAAGAGGACTTTTTTTGCTTCTTTGGACAATTTTTCTAAAAAAGTATTAGGTGCCTGTTTTTAATAGTGCCTATACTTGGACTTTGCTGCTGAAGATTCGATTACTTTAGTATATGAAAGGTCTGAAGGCTGTGAGAGCTGATCTGATTATGTTTTTTAATACTATGTGTTGTGTGTAGCTATAAATCAGTGTCTTTGTACTTTACCTACCTAGCTTTTTGTCTGTTTTTGCTCTTGGTGTCTATTTGGGACAAGATGCCAGGTAAATTAGGGAAAGGTGTGCTGAAAACATATAGCAAAAAGAATGCAAAAAGTAATAAATGTAAATAAATATCTTCTGTGGGCAAAGAAGTGGTGAAAATTAATAAGGGCAATCAGAAAATAACTTTTTTGCCCTTTAATGTCTCTTATGGAACCCAGGCCAAATGTACACCCGGGGACGGGGGGCGAGGAATGCTACAAGTCTCAATGGCTGAGAGGGACCTGGGGGGGGAGGTAGATGTCAAGATGAACAACTTGGAGACTTGTAGGAGGGCAGCAGTCAAGGCCAACAGGATGCTGGGTTGCATCGCTAGGGGGATCACCTCCAGGAGGAGGGAAGTGATACTCTCTCTGAATGACTGCTTGGTGAGGCCGCACCTCGAGTACTGCATGCAGTTTTGGAGGCCACACTTAAAGAGGGACATTAAACTCCTGGAGAGGATCCAGAAGAGGGCAACCAAAATGATTTGGGGCTTGGGGGACAGGACCTATGAGGAGAGCCTCGAAGAGCTAAATATGTACACATTGGAAGAGAGAAGGGACTGGAGGGACATGATAGAGGTCTTCAGGTACATGAAGGGGGTAAATAGGGGAGGAACAGTCAGCGTGCTTCAAAGGAAGGAGGAGGGAGCCACTAGAGGGCCTGGGTGGAAGCTGGAGTGGGGAAGATTCAGGGGAGAAAGAAGGAGGAGGAGGTGCTACTTCACTGAGAGGGTGGTGGAGCCATGAAATGCACTGCCTAGGAGGCTGGTGGAGGCAGAGATGGTGAAGGGGTTCAAGAGGGGGTAGGACAGGTACAGGGGAAGGGTTCTGGAAGCAAAATCCAATGCACTGAGAATATCCGGAACTGGGAAGGGAGAAGCCAGAGTAGGCGAGGGGGGCAGCAAGGTCAGCTTCCAGGGTGGGGGCTGTCCAAACGAGCAGACGTGAAAGACCATTAGGCCTATTCTGCTGGCATTTTAGTATGTTAGTAAGTAACTAAAGGGTAATAAGAAAATTGTCAACAATTTTCACCCAAAATTGACGTCTTCCCCATCAGGGAGGTCTTATGGTAGCAACCATTCTTCACCCCACCCTTTATTGAAAAGAATTTGCAGCCTCGAAGAGCCATTGGCTATGACTCAACAAGGTGTGGTTAATGGCTCAGATATGCAAGAAAAGCTGGAAACAATTAATACTACGAACCTGACTGGTTCTGGTTTTCATATGTCTGGTTTAACTAAGTTACCAGCAGGGGAGCTGCTATCAAAGTAGGACTGAGTAAAACCTTTTTATGATAATGTTAGTGAAATAAGTATGAAGGATTTAGAAAATAATGTAATTGAACTTATTTTTCTGTTGTGAAAAAAATAAACATCCCACAAGAACAAGTGGGTTACATCTAAAAATCATTGTTGTGTCTATCTGTTATCCTGCACCTTCACAATCTGTAATTCATTATTTATCAAACATACAGTAACCTCTATTTCTGGAAGCCTATAAGCTCATGAAAGTAGAAGAAATGCAGTGTCTTGTCCCACCTAAATCCAGTACCAGTATTTATTTATTTATTTATTTGTGAAATGAGTTTACAACCTTTGAGCCAGAGGCTCGTTTCCAAAGGTACCTCGTCACATTAAAGACATACAAAGAGTTTTAGGTTACATAGCACAGGTTTGCAAAACAATAGGCATTCAACAGAGGCGCCACGTCACACTGAGGTCAGACAAAATACATTTAGGTTACAGGGTACATGTAATTGAGAACAGGTGTTACACAAGTCGGTATCAAATATTGAGCAATCTAGTAGGTATACAATGAAACAGCTGGCACTGGCCAGGCTAGACATAGGTACGGTGTACCGGGAAGTGGTGATGGGGATGGCTAGGTGGAGAGCCGCCTGGTGGGTGTTGTCTTGAGAAGTCGAGGTGGAGGCTACTTTCAGAGACAGGAGCAGCTACGCGTGTTGAACAGTTGGTTTTGAAGGGTGCTTTTGAACTTGGAGATGGTGGTGGCATTGGTGATGGGGGCAGGGAGAGAGTTAAACCAGGATGGGGCTCTGTAGCAGAAGGACCTCTGGCCACGGCTGGTTCTTGATCTTGGGACCATTAGAGTGGTCTTGTTGGATGACTGTGTTGCAATAGTGGGTGGGATCTGGTGGATGGATGCCGTTACCTCAGGGGGGAGAGCCCGAGTAGGGTTTTTTTTGTGAGGAGGCAGGTCTGATATCAGACCCGTTCATCCAGGGTAAGGAGTTTAGCCTCATCATACAGCTGACAGGTGTGTGTGAGCCTGGGGGCACCAGCAATCAATCTGCAGGCTTTATTCAGGGTTACGTGAATTTTATTGAGTGCAGTCGAGTCGGTAGCACCATAGACTGGTAGACCATAGTCTACAAGGGACAAAACGGAGGACGTAACAGCAATCTGGAGTGCATTTGGGGGAAGGCAGGTTCTATGGTGGAAGAGGATGCCAAGCCATGTGTTAGTGGCTGTTGTTAGGGCATCAATGTGGTTGTGAAATGTGAGGGCTGAGTCAAAGGTAACCCCAAGGTATTTGTAGGAGCAGACTTGTTCCAATGGCTGTTTGGTACTAGGCAGGATATAGAGTTGGTGGTTGCTAGCTTTGTTTTGGGGGTGGGAAAAGAGCATAGCTTTGTTTTTTTAAGATTGATGACGAGTCTGCGCTCCTTAAACCAAGCTTCAGCATTATTGAAAGACTGCTGTAGGGTGTCCTGAAGGGAGACGGGATTGCGGTGGGTGGCAAAAAGGACAGCGTCATCTGCATACAGGAGAATTTTGCCAGGGCATGCACTGGGCAGGGTGTTCAGATAGAGTGAGAAGAGAAGGGGGCCCAGGATGGAGCCTTGGGGGACCCCAGAGTGAATGGGACAGGTATCAGAGAGTATCCCATTGATTTTAACACACTGTGATCGAGTGGCTAGATAGCTTGTGCACCATGCTAGGGGGCCAGCCAAGAGACCAGTGTGGCAGAGTGCATTCAGCAGAAGAGGATGGGAGACTGTGTCGAAAGCCTTTGAGAGGTCGATGAACACTGCACCAGCTAGGGAGCTGGTATCCAAGGAGGAGTGTAGGAAGTTGGAGAATTCAATTAGGACAGTGCTGGTACTGTGACCAGCACAGAAGCCATGTTGCTCTGGGCATAAGATGTTATGCTTAGCCAGATAATCAGTGATTTGAATGGCCACCACTTTCTCCAGGGCTTTGGGGGGAGGATGGAGATTGGCCGGTAGTTGTTGGCCGACGACCTGTCGCCCCCTTTATGAATTGGTGTGATTATGGCTGTTTTCCAAGCCATGGGAAATTGTCCCAGGCAGAGCGATCGGTTAATTAGGCTGGTGAGTGGGGCAAGGACTTCATCTAGCACCAGCCTGAGGATACTGGGGTCCAGTGAGTCACTGCAGGGACTGTTGCTATTCAAAGCTTTGATTAGGATGGGTCTGGCTTTCCGGGTGGAAATCTTGCGCAGGTGGAAGCTGGGGTGCTGGAGGACAGGGGGAGGTTGGTTGGGGGGAGGGTCAAAGAAATTACCAGGGAGTACTGAGCTAAGGTCAGTGAAAGCGGTGTTGAGTCAGTTAGCTATGGTGGCAGGCTCGGTGGTGGTAGTGCCATTGCTAGTGAGCTGGGATGGGGCAGGGGAGCGAGATTTTCTGTTTAGCTGTTTAATATTATCCCAGAAAGTCCAGGCCAAGCCCCAGGAGGAGGTAAGGGTGGCCTGGTAACGGTCAGCCTTAGCTTTCCGGATGGCCCAAGAGCACTTATTCTGGGCTGCATTGTAAGCCTGCCTATCAGACAGCCGACCCATTTCAGTGGCAAGGTGTCAGAGGTTATCCCAATTTCTTAGTAATTGTAGAAGGGCAGGGCTAACCCAGGGTGCATTCTGCTTTTTGGACCGGATTTTGGTGAAGGGTGCAAATAGATCATGGGCCATGTTGAAGGTGTGTGTGAAGAAGGTGAGGGCAGTGTCAATGTCGGTTGCATGATGAATGGGGGACCAGTTTATCTGGGTGAGGAATAGTTAAAGTTTTTGCAGCCCACCAGGGCGGAGGCACCTGCGGAGGGTGGTCTGGGCTTTGGGTTTGTGACTGGGGACTGCCCAATGAAATAGAATAGGGGAGTGGTCACTTAGGGAGTCTGGTAGGACCTGGATGTTTTGGATTTTTTGGGGTCGGTTTGTTATAATAACATCCAGAAGGGTGCTGGTACCTCTTAGGGTTTATTCCCCGTGGGCTGGGTGACGAGTTGTGTAAGGTCTTGCTGCAAATGAGTCTCTGATCTGGAAGAGGCGGTGCTGAGCCAATTTACGTTAAGGTCCCCAACTAGGATTTGTTCAGCCTTATGGTGGAGGGAGGCCAGATAGTCAGTTAAAGATACCAGGGCTGGGTGCTGGTTCTTTGGGGGAACGTAGGCTGTGGTGAGATAGAGAGGGCTCCTAGAGGGGTCCGGGGTGAGTTTGAGGGTAAGAGCCTGGGCCCCATGTACAAGGGCAGGGGTGGGGAGTGTGTGTCCAAGTATTGTGTCCCTGGTGTAGATTGCACAGCCTCCCCCTCATTTGCTTACTCGGTCCTCCCGGTATAAGGTATAACCTGGGAGGGAGACAAATGAGTCAGGGGTGGATTTGGACAGCCAGGTTTCAACCAGGGCTATGATGTCTGGTTGATGAGCCATGGCCCAGCACTGTAGGGGCATCACATTTTTTCAGCAGGCTGCATATATTCATGGAGGCTATTTGGAGAACAGTGGGCCAGTGGGTGGGTGGGAGGGGCAGGGCCTGGGTTGGGATGTATGTTCCCTGTCAGGAGTAGAAGGAGGAGAACTGCTCTGGTCAGAGGGTGGCAGATGGAGAGTTTACCGGGGCGATAGGATGAGAAGGGTTTTGTAGCACAGGGGTGGGTAGGGGCAGCACAGGCAGAGAAGGCTTGTGTGATCAGATGCCCAAGGAGCTGGGGGGCGGAAAGGTAATGTTTGGGTGGGGGTGAGGTGGAGAGAGCATATGGGGTGTGGGAGGAGGAGGGAGGGAGCAGTGGAATAGGAGGAGGGAGGACAGGAGGTGGGTAGGAAGCTGGAGTAGTGAGGCCGAGGTTAACAGGGACAATAGGGTTGGTGGAAAGCAAAGGGAGGAGGAGGAGAAGAGAGAGGCAGGTGGGCAGGAGGTGCACATGCATAGTTGGTAAGGGTGGGAGAGCTGAAGTGAAGGAAGAATGGGGGATCTAGGATGATAGAGGGGGAGACAGTAATGAGAGATCACCTCTAAGTGTAGTTGTTGCTTTGGTACAGTGGTAGAGCTGGTGCCTGAGGTATACAAGGCACTAGGTTCAAGTCTTGCCCAAAGTAGCAGGAAGGGCTGTACCAGCAATGAATTAAGCCAAGATCTGCAGAAACAATCAGGTAACAATTTAGCAGTGTCTGAGGGTTAGAGTGTTTTTTAGGGTTTGAAATCTTTCAGAAAGAATAGACAGGTGTGCTAGCTGAGTGGTGGAACTGCTGACTTAGACAGTGAGGGTGCAGGGTTCAAAGGCAGTAAGTGAGAAGTGGTAAAACTTTATATTTTGGGGCCGGGGGTAAGAGACTAAAAGGCCTGGAAAGTAGAAATAACATAGGTAGACAAAGTGGTTAAGAGGTAGAGCTGCTGACTCTGACTATAAGGGTACTGGGTTTGAGCACAACTTAGGGACAGAGTGTAGAAATTTTTTTTAATTCAGAAAAGGAGGAAGGGAGGATGGGTTAAGAATTTGAAAGTAGAGGAAGATGTCGGCCTGGTTCATTGGCTTAGTGGTTGGTCAGTAGACTTTGGAAAAAAGGGTATCAGGTTTGAAGCTGCTGGGTGCTTAGTGGTAGACTGATGGGAGGGGTGTGGAAAGTGGATGACAGAGAGGATTCAAAGGGAACTGTGGGGACCTCTAGTGGCTGGGTTTGCAAAACAGTTCCTAGGAAAGGATGGAGAGTTGAAAAGAAGCTAGAGTGGAGAATACAGCAACCCCTTGTGGTTGATGTCTATAAGCTGCAAATGGGAAAGTGGACACTTAGTAGTAAAAGAAGGGTAGGTGATGTGACATGTGACCTGCCAGCAGCAATAAATGAAGTGGTGGTGGTAGTGGTTGGGGTGGGCAGGAAGTGCTACACAACCATCAAGCTGTAGTGCAGGACACTTTACCTCTTACAGGCTCTGGCAAACCCCGTGTTCAGGCTCTGCTGCTGGGCAGAATAGTATGTTGAAAGGTATTGCTCTGGCAGTCTAGTGATCCCCCCTGGTGCCCAATCTCAGTGCCAGTATGACTTCAAACTAATTTTCCTTGTAGTCTAGTGGTCCCCACTCCCACCTGACCACAGAAACAGTTTAAATTTAAACAGAGTTCCCTGGTGGGGAGGGAGTGAAGACTATTCAACTACCAGGTAAATTAATTTCAATTCATAGTGGTACTGCCATCAGATGAGATGGATGAGCACTTCACTACAGTATTTTTCATTTATCATGCTGGCATAGGGATCAGGTGGGTCTACCAGGGACATAATTTTAATTTAATACTGGCACTGGGATGGGCATGTGGGTGGTAGATGGGTGGGAAGATTTGTGGGGAATTTTGTGGATGGGAGCTTGATGGGTCACCTGATTTGCAAATGGCCCTGCGGCCGGTTTTGCAAAGCATACTATAGGTTTTTGGCAGTATGAGAGGTCCATGTTTTATGAATGACCCACTATAGGCCCAGGGCATTGCAATGACTCAAGTGTTTTCTATATCTTTTTCAAAAAGTAAGGAAATAATTGCAGAAAATGACATTAATGCATCAGTAAAGGTTAACGCACAAAGCATAATTAGTAATGAAATGGATGTATAACTAAACTATCGGCTAAACCGGGTAAACCATAGAGTGTTTTTTTCTTTGGATTTGAACAATCACATGTTGTAGTGTCGAAGTTTCCTTAAGTTCAGCACCCTCTCACCAAGCATTGGTTAGTGACTGTTTTTTTTCATACAGTTTTTTCTAGCACTCTCAGGCTATCAGTTCTATTCCCTGCCTCCCTGAACCAACGCCCACATCCTCGAGACCTGCCATCCTTCCAAAATTCTTCAAAGGATCCCTGCCCCATGGTGGGGCTGAGGATGGAGGGGCTGTCCTCCCCTCCCCAGGAGAAACACATCTGGACTAGAGGATGATGGCCAGGAGGTGGTGGTGCAGGTCTCGGGAATACAGGCAGGGCTTCATACAGTCCAAACCTTTCCTTGAGACACACACATCATGGATCAAACTGATGGCACCTTCCCTTCAGCAGTGCCCGATGCTTGCACTACCAACAACACTCCAGTCGGTGGCAGTCAACAGTGGTATGCTGAACCTCCCCTCCCCAGGAGAGGAGAGCTGTCCTACAGACACTTGATCCTCTCCACCCCTTCAGCCTATTTCCATACCTCACCATATAATTTCTGTTCAACACAACTGATAGGTGCCGTACTAATCACATGCAGTTACTGGTGGTGTATTGGTGGAACTGTAGGGACTTGAGACAGTTTTTAAATGTGGGGAGTATCTTACTGCCTATTAGAGACATTGCAAAGTTTTACTTTGCTGGCAAAGTTCCAGCAGTGTGGCAAATTCTTTTTCGTACGTCATGTTGCTCAGTTCCCATTGGCATCACCAACTTCAAACATCACCATTTTTGCAAAGTTTTCCATATGAATCGGCACCTTTTTCAATAAAATCTTCATGAAGTGGCAGCTTCTCAAGTAAATCTTGGTCAGTTTGCATAGAAAAAGGGCCACATCACCTGGTGAAAACTTTTTTTTTGCAGTTAATCATCATTTGCAGTTAATCATCATGTCTTTCTCCAACTTCACAAATTAATTTGAAAAGGGAATTTCTGCCACTTTGCCCATCGTTACTGCCTATGTGTATGGGCCAAATAGGTGGTAGCAACTCAGGTAGCATCTAACCATTTTCCTGGTAGTAACAATAAGTGAATTCAAAGGTAGCTTTTACCACCAGTTCTTGATTGATTGAATGATTGATTGCTTGGTTCAGCATTTGCATCAAACAGATGGGTGACGACTTCTGGTGATGTCACGGACATGGTGGGTAGCTAACTCTAAGGGCTCCCTGGCAGCTTCACCCTAATCCTGAAAATTCAGCATGGAAAACACTCCAATACAACTTTTTCAACAGCGAGGCTGATACTATACATGGCAGAGAAGTCACAGAAGGCAAAAGGAAACTGATTACCTTCATCCTCGACAAGTAAAATGAAGCAAACAACCTTGAGTAGGCAGCAGGAGAGCCTAACGGCTCTACCACAACATAGAAGGCACCCCTCAGAATCTTCGGCAGACTGGGATCAAGATGATGCTGAACCATTGGAATGTAGTCAAACCCTGAAAAAGATCCTAGCTACAGTAAACAAAATTGACTCAGCACTGGCTGGCCTGAGACAAGATATGAAAGCTCTAGATAGGAAAGTTTCATTGTCGGAAGCCAGAATCGGAGACCTGCCTGAGGCGCAGGAAATTATAGAGTGATTGCTGCTATTCTTACTTCAGAGAAACCGAGAAACCCAAGCTAAACTAGAAGATTTAGAAAACTGTTCCCATAGGAACAACTTCAGAATTCATGGTATCCCAGAGGGGGCTGAGGAAGGATTTCCAACGACAGCAGATTTCATGCAGCAAGTGCTGCGGGCAGTACTCTCTCCACCTCCTGACCTGAGTTTAGAGGTTGACCAGGCCCACAGATCACTAATCCCAAAACCAACGGACCCCAATGCAAGGCCTTGCTCTCTGATAGTTCGAATGTTACACTTTCAAACTACAAAATGGATCATTCATGAGGCCTGGAGGTTTAAAGACTTAAAATATCAAGAAGCAACAATTTTCTTTGACCAGGACTTTTCCTCGGCCCTGCAAGCTGAAAGGCAAAAAGTAAGCGGGGATGATAAGGGAGCTTATGCTGCAGAAAGAAATAAAGGCACAGTTGCTTTTCCTTGCGAGGCTGAGAATTCACCTGGAATCAAGAATTAAGACCTTCCCATCCCTGGTCGAGGTAAGTGCCACCTTAAAAGAGCTTCAGGTTGCGGTGCCAGATTTGGAACAGGAGATTTTAGAGAAAAAATTGAGAGGGGGAGCCTGGAACATAGTATCTTACAACCAGATGAGGAAACAAGGCCTGCCAGGATCCATCGCGATGGCGAGTGTGGGGGACATTGCTAAGCTGCTGCTTCACGCTGAGAAGAGAAACAGGACCCAGAATAATAAGAGCCTGACCACACCATCCTCAAAAGGCTGAGTTTACTAACACACGGAGAATGTTTTGCGGAATAAATGTTGGTGCTTGAAGAGGAATCGGTGGACTTCTATGTGAATTTACCAGTGGTTCTTTCATCAATATGGACTGATCGAGGAGATCTAAGGACAGTGACTTTATACAGACTATTTGTCCTTGGTCCAAGAATACATCCTTCTCTCAAGGAGACACTGGGCTTGGGGGGTTCCCTCTATATTTTTTATTTTTACATAGTTAGCCCTATTAGGTACTGGTACTGAATAGATAATGATATGTTGGAGCCATTAGAGTGTGGTAAAGGGCTACACAGAATATAAATGTTTGATGGGGGCTCTGATTTGGGCAGTGATTTCCCCCTTTGGAGGTGACTTTGGGGGGGACCTCTCTCTTTTTACTCCCTTCCCTTCCTTTTTTCTTGCTTCTCTCCCCCTTTTTTGGGGGGGCGGGGTTAAGAGAAAATGACTGGTGATTCACAGAGGGATCTTTATTGGAGGACATAGTAAAGCATAAGAGGGTGGGGGTGTGGGGTGGTTGGGGTTTGGGTGGCTCTTTCCAGATACACAGAGTGACGTCTATTACACTAACTGTTGTCAACCCGGGAAGTCACTTAGCTGGCCAAGGCGACAATGCCCCTAAACATCAAAGGGGTATTGATTGTGTCACATATGTGACAACTCTGAGTGGCCTTTGACTACCAGAGTTACTTTTCCTGGGAAGTCAATCTAACAGACACTTGCTTTGATTCAAAAAGAGTTTTTTATTGTGGATCAAGGTGGGATCTGATTTTTTCAGTTAATTGATTGGTGTTATTAGTTCATCAGTTTTAAATGTTTCTGGTTATATTAAGTCGACGTGGGTTCAAAGAGGAAAGGGGGATCTGGATTGGTTCCGGCGAGCCTATAGGGTCGAGATGGGTATTCCTGGGGGATAGTATGAATAAGAAGATAACTTACAGGGATAGATTATGGCTATGCACCTAAGGATTATTCCTTATAATGTTAATGGGTTTAATTTACCCATTAAAAGAGCCAAAATCCTAACGGAACTTAATAGGAGAGGCTGTGACATAGCGCTCCTCCAGGAAACCCACCTGTCTGAGGTGGAGCACATGAAACTAAGACGGCAGTGGGTGGGCAGATTGCTATTTACCTCAGGCAAAGAGACAGAAAAGGCCAGAGTGACAATATTAATTAAAACAAATTCCCCATTCTGTATTCAGGAGGTAGAGGTTATACTCCAGGGTTGGTGCATTAGAGTCTCAGTGTTAATGCAGGGTAACCTAATCCATGTGGTAAATGTTTATGCCCCCAATAGTGGGGCAGCCACCTTCTATCCAGAGGTCTTTCAGAGGGTGGTCTCGCTTCCCAGGGGTCATTTAATACTTGGAGGTGACTTCAATACCACATTGTTCCCAGTTTTAGACCAATCATCTGGAAAGTTGGAGACTTCTAAACAGGCCATGAAGTGTTTGAATACATTAATGCAGGAGGGGGGGTTTGGGGACATTTGGAGACTATATCACAAAAAAGAAAGAGATTATACATTCTACTCTGTCCCCCAGAAATCATACTCTCATATAGATTTTTTTATAACATATACCACAGATGTCCACCTATTTTCCAATTCGGTAAACTACCCAATGACTATCTCTGACCATGCCCAATCTCAGTAGATTTTGTTTGGAGAGAGAACCCAGGACAACAAATTGGAGATTGAATATCTCATTACTTAATGATAAAAATATCATATGACAAATTACAGAGGAAATAAAAAATCTTGTGACAGATTCCCCTATCTCGGACAGTACCCCAGTGGTGTGGTGGGACAAAATGAAGGCTGTTCTAAGGGGAAAATTAATCAGTCTAGCTTCAACCAGGAAGAAATTAAAGAACAATAAGGTAGAAGAACTGCAAACTAAGATAAGAGGGTTAGAACAGGAGCATAAAAATAATCCAAAAGGTAAGGAGAAAATCTGGAGGGACTTAATGGAAAGCAGGAAAGAACTCAATAAGTTAGAAGCGGACAAGGCAGAGTGGATGCTGCGTTACACAAATCATAAATATTATTAGGGGGGGTAGGGCCTTAAAGCTCCTCGCCATGAGATTGAGAAAGGAACAAGCAGGCAGATATGTCTCATCTCTCCAAGGTGGAAAAGGGAATGCACCCCGGATAGAGAAACCTACAGAAATAGCCAAGGCTTTTAAAAATTATTATAGGGAATTATATAGTGAAAGGAGAGATTCAGAAGAGGTACAAAAGAATGCAGAGTCCTTTCTGCGGACTCTGTAGCTGCCTAAGCTCCCCCCAGGAATGCAGCAGGAGCTGTCTGCCCCATTACAGAGAAGGAAATAGCAGCAGCTATAGACAAGCTTCCTTCAGGTAAGTCCCTGGGTCCTGATGGCTACCCGGCCAAATTCTATAAAAATTTTTAAAAAACACTAGCACCCGAGTTGGCTATGGTGCTGAATGCTATCCTAGAGAATAAATAACCCCCAGGTTCCTGGAGTGAGGCTATGATCACGGTCATTCCGAAACAGGGGAAATCCTCGGAGCTTTATGTATCATATAGGCCCATCTCCCTGTTAAACCAAGATTATAAAATCCTCACAAAAATCCTAGCTAACTGACTACAAAAGCATGTTGAAAATCTGATACATCCGGATCAAACCAGATTCATACCAAACAGACATATGTCTAATAACATCAGGCATTTGCTAAATATCTTGGATTACAAGAATGCCTCCCAGATTATCCAGATTGCTATTTTTTTGGACACGGAAAAAGCCTTTGATAGGCTAAATTGGTCATACTTAAAGCAGTTCTCACAAGGATGGGGTTTGAAGGTGCCTTTTTACAGTGCGCCACTTTGGCCTACCAGAACCCTTTGGATAGGGTCAGGGTTAATGGGACTTTGTCAGAGGCCTTTCTGATTAGGAGGGGCACTAGACAGGGATGCCCCCTGTCGCCCTTGCTTTTCGCACTAGCCATGAAACCCCTTGCCCAGGCCATAAGGAAGGAAAGTAAAATACAGGGCATTAATATAGCTCAGGCCCAGAATAAAATGCCACTCTATGCAGACGACATGGAGGTATATATGCAGGACCCTGGGAAGTCGATCCCACCATAGATGGCCCTTTTGGACCAGTTTGGGAAGATCTCGGGCTTTAAAATCAATAGGGATAAATCTGAGATTCTACCAATAAAGTGGAGAATTACACAGAGTTTGTGTGAGCAGATCCCATTTAACTGGGTCAGAGAGAATGTAAGGTACTTGGGGATTCAGATTCCGATTAAATTATCAAGACTATATCAAGTTAACTACGGCGCACTCCAGAAAGCGTTTTTGCAGACATAAACAGATGGCACTCTCTACCCTTACTTTTACTCATAGGATAGATACAGTGAAGATGAGCGTGCTCCTAGATACTTTTTTTGTTCACTAACTTGCCCTTGGCTTTCTCTAGAAGGGAATGGAAAGATTTAAAACAGAAAATTTCAAGATTCATTTGGGCGGGAAGGAAACCTAGAAAGCGGTGGGATCTCCTCACAGAAACAAAGACTGGGGGGGGCAGGGGAGTCCCCGATTTATATAGTTATTATAAAGCTGCTCAAGTGGTGCCTATCCTAAGCATATTAAATCCAGGTCAGAAGGGGGGTTGGTCTCTGATGGAGCAAGGAGCACATCAAAACATACCATTGAGGTTGCTACCCTGGGTTGCCACACACTCGGATCTTAAACTAATCAATAACAGATGGACTAAACATACCCTTAAAATATGGCTGGAGGTATAGCTACACTGGGGGATGGTGACCCCGGTCTGGAGGTATATTCCCCTTTGTTCTCCGCCGGGATTTCCGGCCTCCTCAGGGGACTCTAGTTTCAGGAGGTGGTAGGAAAAAGGATTGTTGTTCCTTACCCAGTTTTTTCAAAGGGACACATTGAAATCCTTTTTGGAAATTCAGGGTGAATATAACCTTCCAAGACAGGATTTTTATAGATACCTACAATGCCGACACTACATCTTAACAAACATGGGAGAGGGGGAGATTCTGTCAGACCCGCCAGTCCCAGTGAGAACAACCTTCTTCAAAAGTAAGGAGACAGACTCGAGGGGCTACATATCCTTCATTTACAAGTCACTTCAGGATGAGGTGGGTAAAGTACTGACTCAACAAATTGAACAAAAATGGGAGGAGGAGCTAGGTTTGCATCTTGCAGAAGAGGAATGGGCAAGAGTTTGGGCAGGGACCCCTAGCACTTCTAGCTCTCCAAGTTGGGGGGATTTTAGGTGAAGAGTGATTACCAGGTACTTTATTCCCCCAGTGGTCTCAGCTCATTATTCAAAGGGTAAGTCCCAGAAATGTTGGAGGAGATGTGGAGGAGTCGGTTCTTATGCCCACATATTTTGGTATTGCCCTCAGATAAATAATTACTGGGAACAGGTGGCTCAGGCATTACAGAGCATCTTTCAAAGGAGTTGTGTGCTAACTAGCTCCCATCTGATCCTGGGTCTTCTACCTAGTGAGGGGAGGACCAAAAATCAGAGATATTTATACTACATATTAGTGGCAGCTGCACTAAAAGTGATTACCCAACACTGGTTAAGTTCGGACCAGTTATCTCCCTCCATGTGGAGGGCCTATATTAACAGAATTAAAGAGATGGAAGCCATAACAGCCTGGTTAAGAATACAAACAGATCAATTCAATGCTAGATGGCTTCCATTTTATGAATACATCGAGAATCTGGAGGGCACTCCCATACTAGCTTAATATCTGCTACCTTGAGACACTTTGCACCCACGTCGACCAGAAAGTTTTAAAAAAAATTTTTTTTTCCTTTCTTTTTTCTTCCTTTCCTCTTTCTACTTTGGTTTTGGCTTTATTGTTTCTGTGAGAATATGTTTAGAGCACTTATGGAGATATCAAGTAACTGAGATTGGATCATAATAAATATGGTTAATCAAGTAGAGCTTATGTAACTGTTACATAGTTTAAAACAGTTTATGCAAAGAAGGATTGAGAGGGCAGGGGTAATGGGAATGTATTTCCACATGGTGCTGTTTGAGTGCTACTGAGATAGTTGTACTTTAAGTTAGGGTAGAGACAAAAGGGAATTACTCCTTGGAGTCATATTGAAAGTCGCATGCCTGCAGAGAGTTTGAAGTGCTTTTTAAATAATGACTATTATATGTATAGTAATCCTTCAATGGAATGTACACTGTACACTGAATTCATGGAAGTTCTTTTAAACTCCTAATAAAAATCACGCAAGTTCAAAAAAAAAAAAAAACAGATGGGTGACACTATTGTCTCGTGAGAGACACTAATTTTCCTACATCTCATCCATCTCAAAGTTTTTGTATGACATCAACAAAGCTATAGTCTGCGGGAGGCATGCCAGAGCATTCCATGTTGACCTCTCCATGACTTCTGACACAGTGGACCACATGATCCTGTTTAGTAAATTAGAGAGGGTGGAGCTAGGAGCTAATGAATTAAGATGGTTAATGTTTTATTTTCAGAACAGCAAATAGTGATAAATTAACTAATAAATAGTGGTAAATAGGAGAACATCTCAAGAATTAGGAATTGTACCACAGGGTTTGGCTCTTGGACCCTTTTTGTTTACAATTTATCTTAGGGGACTGGGGGACTATCAGAGATATAGATTACTATTTATATAGAGATGATACAGTGATATGTGTCTCCAATGCATCCCACATAGTAGTGCAGGAGAAGCTGCAAAATGGGTTTAGAATCGCTCATGGTAGTGCAGGAGAAGCCTCAAAATGGTTTAAATGGGCTCCAAAATTTCTTTGCATGCTTCAAATTAAGGTTAAATACAGGTAAAACCAAACTTATGATCCTTGGATCTCCCTCCAAGTTGAGATGTTCCCCAATCCCAGTATTAAAGATTACTGCAGATGATGGAACTTTCTAAGAGCAGGTTAACACCTACAGATATCTGGGTTTTTGGTTAGAGCCTAGCACCACTGGAAATGTTCATGTCAAAGAACTGACAGAGAAAATTGGAATTCATGTATGATTACTATACAAACATCAAAAACTGTCTCAATCCTGAACTTCGTATAACGATCATTACGGCTCAAATGTTCCCATTATTTGATTGCCTGATTGTATGATTATATGAAGTGCTATATGATTCTTCTTCTAAAGGCAGGTTACACATCTGGGTGTTCTATACAATCATTTTGCTCAGTTAGTATTAAAATGTTCCAAAAATATACATCATTGTGAACTTTATAAGAGACTGGGGTGGCTCTCACTTTCCAGCCAAAGAAAACTCTATAAAACAATCTGGGCTGTTGAAAGTGTACATGACTTAGTGCCAGAGTACTTGCAATGCCTTCTTGCAAAACGTACCCTGAAACCTTCCCTACAGAATGCTGCAACTGTGGAGCTAGTTGTACCCAGGAGTGGAACAAACACAGCAATGTATTATAGTCACAAGATCCCACAATTTTGGAATCAACTGCTAAATGGTTAAGGGTCATCTCAAGTAAAAAGCATCAGTTAAATATCGTGAAGTTGTGGTTATTAAAGTCAGTTCCAGAAGATGATCCTTCTCATCTTTGATTATGGCAACATAGTCTAAGGAGCTGCCCCAAGGTCCACCCTGGCCAGACTGGATCCCCTCTTCCACTCCTTCAGCTGTCTCCCTCTAAACTGCTCCCTCTGCACCACCACTGTGATCTTTACTCTGCTCTCCCCCTACCTTCCCTTGAGGATCACCACCTACCCACTGTGCCTCATTCACTTGCAAGTTCTGGTTGTCTTGCCTCCCTTCCTATCTACACTCCCTCCTCTCTCTTCCCACTACCTCCTCCCACTCCCTCCACAGTCCTGCCTATCGCTCCCTCATGCTCCCATCCCATAAATCCCTTGCTGGGCAAGCTGCCTTCTCTTTCCATTTTCCTAAACTCTGGAATTCTCTCCCCCTACCCATTTGTTCTGCTTCCTCCAAACACTTACTAGCCTCATTACTCTGCTCCTACACCACCCCCTCCTGCTGTCACTGCCCCAGTCTCTTGCCTGACTGTTTCTCTCAACTCCTCCCTTTCCTCACCTCCATTACCACCCCTCTTCATCCCTTTCCTCCTCTCTTCCCTCCCCTCCCCCTTCTTCCCCATCCTCATTTTCCTCTCTCCCACATTCTCCCCTCCACCTCTTCTTCTCTTCCTCTCTCCCCCACTCCTTCTCATTGCATCCCCATCCCTGCTCCCCTTTTGCCCCTTCCCCCTGACTCCAGTCTTATCCTCCTACCTTGCATCCTATGTTGTGCCTTTACTTCAGCTATCATGGGTAACAAATTAATTTCTATCATGTATGCTGCCTTTCTAACGTATAGAATAGGGATTCTGCTTCCTCAACTGCAACTTCCCTTCTGTACTACAAAATACCTGTATATGATTGTACATATACTCAAACAACCTGTATGTAATTAAGATTGAGTCTATTCCATTTTAGCTGCACTATTACTTTGTACACATCCTGCATAGGTGGTAAATACTGTACATACCATCATTGAACTTGGTAATTGCTTTTTATTCACATATTTATTTAGTGTTTAACCAAGAAGGGGCTTGCAAACTCTGTTTATCTTGTTAGTAACTTCAGAAAGATTTAAATACTGCATTTGGGTAGGTCCTTGAAGGTAGCTAGATTGTCTACTAGGATTTGCTGACAGTTAAACTATTTTTAAATGAATTAAAGGTGGCTGAGGAGTTGAAAAAGAAACTTGCAAACTCTGCTTATCTTGGAAGTAACCTCGTAAGTGTTTGAATACTGCATTCTGGTTGTCCCTTGGGGGTAGCTGGATTGATTGCTA
The DNA here is from genome assembly GCA_016271365.2 of Neoceratodus forsteri. Classification (NCBI taxonomy): domain Eukaryota; kingdom Metazoa; phylum Chordata; order Ceratodontiformes; family Ceratodontidae; genus Neoceratodus; species Neoceratodus forsteri. The sequence continues at coordinate 271,190,680 of CM028130.1, read as the reverse complement.
GGATTTTGGGACAGAAACTATTTTTAAATAATTTACTGGTGCGTAGGAGTTTGTGATAGTTAAACTCTTTTTAACAAAGTTACTGGGGTTAAGGTGTGGTCACAGAAAAACCTGCAGTGTGAAACAGGAAAAGACAGTCTTTCAAGCAACAGAGGGTGGTGGATCTAGGTTTACGTTGTTACAATTCTTAAGATTTTCAGTGCAGGAAGAGTTTAAAGCACAGCTGACTTATTTTGGGGCTGACAGCTCTCAGAGCACAAACCACCAGGCCTGTTTTGGGGCTGGGGAGGTTTACCTGTGTCTGACTTGGATGTGTGGATTTTCTCTGTCTGATTAGCAGGGTATTTCTCTATCAAATTGTTGTGTAGGGCATCTTGCTGACAGGAAGGCACTCATTGCAGCAGTGGGTCAGAGCTTTTAGCTGATTGTTTTGAGGGCACAGTTTAGGCCCAACCCCTTCCCACCCTCACCCCACCCACCCCTGGAAATAGTTCCTTTATACCAGGGGTTCTGACATCATTTCCTCAAGAGTGCAAGGTGCATGTCACTGTCATATCCTCTCTAGCACACTGCACTGACAATATAAGCATACACATTGTATAATATAAATATATATCTATTTATATATTACAAACCAATCACACACACACACACACACACACACACACAAAACAAAATGTGGGGAGTAGTGCAATGTAATGGCTGTGGGGCAGCAGTCTTCTGGGAGTCTTTCTGGAAGCTGAGATGCTGCCCTATTTGCAGACAACTCTCTGCCTTGAGGGAGGAAGTTGCCTGTCTTCAGGCCACACTGGACAGTAGTACAGGGACCTTTCCCCAGGCCACACTGGACAGTAGGAAGGGAACCTCCCCCATCCAGGGAGCACCAGAGCCACCACCACTTCCTCAGAGGTTGCAAAGAAAGCACAGCAGTTGGACCACAGTGGGCTCAGGGAGGGTGAGGATGGTGGAACAGAGGCACACCCAGTCAGTTGTTCCACACCACAATCCATACACCATTCTGGGGGAGCATAGCTCCCCTATGGATACACCCACAGAGGAGACTAAGGAGGCTGCAGACAACTGTCACAAGGGAGGCCCTCAGGAAGGAGGCAGAGGGCACCACAGGGAAAGAAAGCAGCTCCTGGTTGGGGACTCAATTATTAGGGTGATAGAACTGGGGGAAGCAGGGAAAACTGAAGTAAGGTGCCTGCCTGGTGCCATGGCTTGGAGGGACAGGAAGCGCATCCTTAGGATCACGAGAACAGTTGCATGGGAGTCTGAGCTGGACATCATTGTCCACCTTGGAACAAATGACTTAGCTCATCATGAGATTAGAGCAGTGCAGAAGGACTTTGTAGAGTTGGGGAGGGGCTTAAGACAAGTAGCACACACAGTATCCTTCCCAGAGGTACTGCCTGTCAGAGGCATGGGTGAGACAAGGGTACTTTGCACCATGCAGTTTAACAAATGGTTGAAAAAATGGTGTGGAGCACAGGGGTTTGGCTTCATTGGGGACTGGGGTTCTACCTGGAGGGACACCAGCCTATACTGGCAGGATAGTCTGCATCTGTCCAGGAAGGGAACAAGTCTTTTGGGCAATCGGTTAAAATGCTTCATTGGCAAGCCTTTAAACTAGTCAAGGGGGGAGGCACTGATACGCAGCAGAAAAATCCCAGCCTCCCCCTACAAAACAGGGTACTAAATGAGAAAAAGACCAGGGTAGAAAGGTCAGTGGGGGATGCTGCTACAGAAGGTAAAGCCATCAAAAAATGGAGAGCAATGAGTACCAATGCCCGTAGTCTGGGTAACAAGCTTCCTGAATTAGTGGTCTTGATGGAGAAGGAAGATCTGGATATCGTGGCAGTCACAGAAACATGGTACACACAGAATCATGACTGGGACGTAAACATACCAGGAGACACTATCTATAGGAGGGACAGGGAGGGTAAAAGGGGAGGAGGAGTAGCTCTCTACATAAGAGAAGAAATCAAAGCAACAGAACAAAAGGGTAAACAGGGAGGAGAAGAAGCACTGTGGGTCAATTTGGAGGCAAGCAATGGCACCACAATCTGCACAGGGGTTGTATACAGACCCCCCTCTCAGGGGGAGGAAATGGACAAGGAAATGATAGAAAGTATACTTAGAATGGCAGATAAAGGGGAGATATTGCTGATGGGTGATCTGAATATGCCAGATGTTAACTGGAGTGCAGTTGCAGCAGCCACTTCTAAGAGTGGGGTTATTCTAGATGCCCTACAGGGGGCATGCCTTAGACAACTAGTATTGGAGCCCACTGGAGGGAGCAATCTTAGATCTGGTTCTCTCAAATGGAGATGAAGAGAGGATCACAGATGTAGAAGTGGTAGCTATCTGGGAACTAGTGACCATCGAACAGTATGGTTCACAATAAACACAGCAATAGAGTCAAGCCACACAAAGACAAAGGTACTGGATTTTAGGAGGGCTGACTTTGCTAAAATGGGTGAGTGCCTAAGGAATGCACTAGCAAATGGGCAGGAAGGAGGGTGGAAGAACAATGGGGAATAATAAAAACTGCCATCACAGAGGTAACAAGCCTTTGTGTAAAGCAAATAAACAAAATGAAATGAGGTAAGAAACCACTATGGTTCTCAAAGGAAGTGGCAGTGAAGGTTCAAGAGAAAAAGAAAGCATTCAGGAAGTACAAGGAATCACAGAAGGAACAGGACAGAGAACTGTATCAGTTAAAGCAAAAGGAAGCTGGAAAGGCAGTCGGAACAGCGAAGGCCCAAACTGAGGAAAAGATAGCCAAATCAGTTAAGAAGGGGGATAAAACCTTTTATAGGTACATCAGGGAGTGAAGGAAGACCAAGGGAGGGATAGTGAGGCTTAATAAAGGGGAGGGAGGGTGGGCAGAGGGTGACTGTGAAAAGGCAGAGATACTAAACAAATATTTTTGCTCAGTATTTACAAAGAAAGAGGGGGAGGTACCTAAAACAAACAGTAGAAACACTCTGGATACAGAAGTTGATACCAGCCCATTTACAGAAGAAAGGATTCAGAAAGAGCTCTTAAAACTGAAGGTGGACAAAGCAATGGGGCCTGATGGGATTCATAGATACATAGATACATAGACAGTGTTGGCAGATAAGGGTCTATGGCCCACCTAGTCTGCCCATTTGAGCTTGTAAGTTCAGTTTGTTTTCCTAGAAGTCTGTTTCCCCTTACCCCTGCCCTCTAGAATTCCTTTATGTCTATCCCATGCATTCTTAAATCCCGTGATTGTTTCAGCCCCCACCACTTCCTCTGGCAGGGTGTTCCACTTGTCCACCACCCGTTCTGTGAAGAAATTCTTTCTCATGTTTCCTCTGAATCGTCCTCCTCCAACTTCATCCCATGCCCTAGTCCTGAAACATCTTTTGCTTAAAAATAGTGTTTTCCTGCACCCTGTTCCTCCCTGTAAGATACTTGTATGTCTCTATCATATCCCTCTCTCCTCCTCTCTCCAGGGGAGATGTTCAGTTCCTTCAACCTGTCTTCATAGGACTTGTGATGCAACCCATGCACCATCTTTGTTGCCTCCTCTGAACCTTCTCTACCCTGTCTATGTCCTTACGTAGGTATGGTCTCCAGAACTGTACACTGTACTCAGGTGGGGCCTCACTAGTGTCTTGTATAGCGGAATTATGACCTCCTTTTCCTGCTGGTGATGCCCCTGCCTATACATCCCAGCATCCTATTTGCTTTACCTGATGCCTTGTCACACTGTTTCCCTACCTTGAGGTCATCAGAGATGACAATCCCAAGATCCCTTTCCTGCTTGGTGCATGCTATATCCTCACCTCTAACTGATATATTGTGCCAGGGTTTTGTGCCCTATATGCATTACTTGCACTTCTTTGCATTGAATTTCAACTGCCAAACCCTTGACCATTCTTCAAGTTTCTGCAGGTCCCTTCTCATTCTATCTACACCCTCTGGTGTGTCTACTCTATTACAGAGCTTTGTGTCATCAGCGAACAGTGAAATTCTGCCTTCTAGATCCTGTGCAATGTCACTGATGAAGATGTTGAATAGGACCGGTCCCAGCACTGATCCCTGTGGTACCCCACTGGTTACTCTTCCCTCTGTGGAGTGACAGCCATTTACCACCACCCTCTGTGTTCTGCCACCCAGCCAGTTACCTACCCACCACACTACTGTCCTGCCCACATCCATATTCCCCAGTTTGTGTAATAGTCTTCTATGTGGCATAGTGTCAAAGGCCTTGCTGAAGTCCAGATAGGCCATGTCCACTGCCCTCCCCTGATCCACCTCCCGAGTCACCCAGTCAAAAAATTCAATGAGGTTGGTCTGACATGACCTCCCCTGGTGAAACCATGCTGCCTTGGGTCCTGTAGTCCATTGACAACCAGATGTTCCACCAATCTCCTTCAGTAGTGCTTCCATGATCTTTCCCACTACCGAGGTGAGGCTGACTGGTCTGTAGTTCCCTGCTTCCTCTTTGTTCCCACTTTTGTATAAGGGACTACATCTGCTGTCCTCCAGTCTTTGGGTACCTCTCCTGTTTCCAGTGATTGGCTGAACAGGATAGCCAGAGGTTCAGCCACCACCTCTCTTAGTTCTTTAAGGACCCTGGGGTGCACCCCATCTGGCCCCATTGCTTTATTAGCTCTTATTACTTCCAGTTCCTTCAGGACCCTTTCTCGTGTAAAGGGACTTGTGTCCATTTCTGCGCCATTCTCACCCCTTGTACTCCCTTCAGACCCATTACCCCCCTCTTCCTTAGTAAAGACTGAGCAGAAATACCTGTTCAATATGTCAGCTTTATTGTTGTCATCCTCCACGTGGCTCCCATCCTCCCCCTTCAGTCTCACTATCCCTCCCTTTGTCTTTCTTTTTTCACTTATGTACCTGTAAAAGGTTTTGTCCCCTTTACCCACTGATTTTGCAATGTGTTCTTCTGTCTGAGCTTTGGCTTCCCTTACTGACTTCCCTGCCTCCCTTTGTTTCTCCTGGTACTTCTCCCTATCCCCTTCTGCCTGTGTCTTTTTGTATTGCCTGAATGCAATCTTTTTGGCTTTCACTTTCTTTGCTACCTCTTTGGAAAACCATAATGGTCTCCTCTTCCTTTTCCTCTTGCTAACCTGCTTAATGCATAATTCTGTTGTTCTTATATTCATCCCAGAATTCTAAAAGAACTAAGGGTAGAACTAGTGACACCACTGACTACCCTTTTAACAAATCATGGGAGGATGGGGTGGTACCTGAGGACTGGAGGAGGGCAGATGTGATTCCCCTTCACAAAAGTGGGAGCAAGGCAGAAGCAGGAAACTACAGACCTGTTAGTTTAACCTCAGTGATAGGGAAAATGATGGAATCACTTCTGAAAGAAAGAATTGTTGAGTATCTAGAGGCCAGAGGGGCACAGGACCCAAGGCAGCATGGATTCACAGCGGAAGGTCATGCCAGACAAATCTGATAGATTTCTTTGACTGGGTGACCAAAGTAGTTGATCGGGGGCTGTGGACATGGCCTACCCTCGACTTTAGCAAGGCATTTGACACAGTCCCACACAAAAGATTAATATACAAGTTAGCCAGCCTGGGAGTGGGTCCCAAGATGACAGCCTGGGTAAAGAATTGGCTGGAGAATAGGACACAGAGAGTAATAGTAAATGGAGTCCACTCTGAAAAAGGGAGTTAGTAGTGGGGCACCGAGGGTTCAGTATTAGGACTGGTCCTCTTCAATGTCTTTATAAGCTACATTGCAGAGGGACTGAAGGAAAAGTATGTCTCTTTACAGATGACACAAAGATCTGCAACAGAGTTGATGCACAAGGTGAGGTGGAAAGGATGAGAAGGGACTTGGCAAGGTTAGAGGAATGGTCAAATGTTGGCAGCTTAGATTCAATGCTAAGAAGTGCAAGGTAACGCACCTGGGAAACAAAAACCCAGGGGAAGAGTACACAATGGGGTGAGATACTAACAACAACAAAAATGGAAAGGGACCTGGGGTAGTCATATCAGATGACCTAAAGGTGGGCAAGCAATGTGAGAGAGGGCAGCAAGGAGGGCTGAGGGAATACTGGGATGGCAGGGAGAGGCATCACCAGTAGAAAACAAGAAGTTATTATCCCTCTGTACAGACAGCTGGTGAGACCACATCTGGAGTACTGAGTGCAGTTCTGGAGACCCAATCTCCACAAAGACATAGACAGGATGGAAGCTGTCCAGAGGAGGGCAGACTTAAATGGTGCAGGGTCTGCACCAGAAGACATATGAAGAGAGACTTAAGGAGCTTAATATGTATAGCCTCGAGGAAAGGAGGAGAGGGGACATGATAGAAACTTTCAAGTACCTCAAGGAATCAACAAAGTCCAAGAGGGTAGCATCTTTCAAAAAGAGGTGTGCAAGAACAAGAGCTCAATTTGAAGATAGAAGAGGCGGCTCAGAGGTAATTTATGAAGTATTTTTTCACAGAGAGGGTTGTGGATGTATGGAACGCCTTCCAGAGGAGGTTGTGGAGTCAAAAACAGTGGTGGAATCTGCATGCATGGGACAGTCATAAGGCAATTCTAGGGGTGGGGTAGGAAGAAGTAGGCTGCTGGTTAACTAGGATCTGCAACTTATCCATCAGGTAGGGAAATGGGCAGACTGGGTGGGCCAAGCGGTCCTTATCTGCCATCAAATTCTATGTTTCTATGTTTCTGTGTTTCTGTGAACTGTGATCCTCTATTTCATTATTTATATTGTATCTATATATTATTGTTATTCTTGCTTCACCCCCCCCCCCCAATGCATTTGGAAATGAGCTATTTTAGGCTTGGTATGTCTTTCCCAGTGAAACGCTTTAATAATTAAATAAGTAAATACATTTACACTGTAACTGATGTGAGCCTGCTGAGACATTATTGCAAATGAACTCTTCTCAATGGTTTTATACCATAATAAAATAAATAAATTAAAAATTAAAAAAAAATAATAATAATTTTCCTTTGGTACCACATCATATCAGTTTTTACTTCATTTATAGTGCAGTATAATTGAAATATTTGGGGCTGGGGTCAGATAGCCTTACAGAGGCTAATCACTGCTGGAGCTAGGGAAGTCTATGCTAACTGGAACTTGGGCAATTCCAATCTGGGCATTTTTGTTGCAGTTCACTTGGTAGTATATACTATTTCTGTTGTTCAGCTCATACGTTCTGCACAGGGAAATGCTGGAGAAAATGCTGAATGTGTAGCTCATAGAAATGTGCACCAGAACTTGGGCAAGGGATATACAGTAAAAGGAAACTTTCTGGGAGACCTCAAATAAGAAGCCCTATGACATGTCTGGCCATGAGCAACCCAGAACGTCAATGAACCAATTACAAGCCATCATAAATTACTATCAACTCCATGCCATCAGCTATTGGCACCATCAACATTAGAAGGATTTTGTTTATTTTGAAAACATGATAATTGACCATGGAATAGGAGGAATGACTATTTAACAATAACATTTTTCTTCAATCAATAAATAAAAAGACAGCCATCTAAAAAGAAGCACATAGCAAAGACAATGACTGTCAGCAGAGAACATTAAATGTTAAGCCTTGCATGCCTGATGGCATTTCTGTGGAGTCTAATATTAAAATAACGAATGCTGAGACCACATGTGAAGCATGATAACAGTATTGTAATTCATGGTCTAATGTCCTTCTCTAGACAGAACAGCGCTCACATATTCATCACAGTCAGCAGAGTTAACGAGTGACCTGATGCCTGGCTATTGTTATTAATTAGGGCAACAAAGAGAAGAGTGTGGTTGCAGTCGGTGCTGATGATCAAGTGATTGATTTGCTGATTCTATTTCCTATTGAAATACAGCTAGTCTGGCCAAGATACAAGATGGTATCTTCAAGTTGTAATCATTTGGTTTGACTAGATACTTTATACGGTGCCCTTCCAGGGCTGAAAGTGCCTTAACACTAAATGAACACAAACCAATGCGTACACACATCAACATCATTACAGGTTGGGATAGCTCAAAATGGCCATTGTAATCACTTCAAATTAGTATTTGTCAAATTAGAAATAAAGGGCTTTAGGACTACAGTCACAACATTACTGAAATGCTTTTTAAAGAGATTGTGTCTTAAGTTACCATTTAAAAGTTGAAACAGATGGTGCTCCCCCCCTCCAGGGTCTCTGACCCCAAACCTCCTTTGGCCTGCTACCAGTGCCCTTATCCTAACTCCTGAGATCATGCCAGCTGGTCATCTTGAAATCAATACCAGCCCACCAGTGCTGCACCACTGTGCTGCCCCCTCTGCTTGCTCCCCTGAGCCTGGGTCACTTTTCATGTCCCAGGGTTTACTTTTCCCTCACTACCCAGCCCCCCAGTGAAGGTGTGGCTGGAGGTATCCCGAGGGCTGGCCACAATGATTCAGGATGGATGTAGGATGCAGGTAGGGGCTTCATCCTCCGAAGTAAGGGCCAGCTTTTCCCCTTTAACATCACCTTCTTCCCAGAAGTGTGGTGATGTCAGTGAGCACTGGTATACCTGATGCAGCCATGTACAGCCGTGTTCCAGCTCCCTCCACTCTCACTGTTACTCTGTACCTCTACCTTGGTCTAATCACCTTACAAATTGCTATTAAAGACTAGAGCTGTACTGAATGCGGAATTCTGTTAGCAGAATTCATGCAGAATGTCAATTCCACTTCTGAAATGCTTTTTAGAATTTTTTTTTTATTCTACAGAAGTCTGAAAAGCATTTCCATGTAAACTGCAGAACATAGGAAAATTAATCTACACTTTGTATAAACTGGGGAATATGATTCTGTAGTTAACATTCCACTTTCAGATTCTGCTTCGGATAGAATTTTGTGGCATTATTTAGAACTTCCAGCAGAAGCAGAATCTGACAATTCTGCTCTAGTGAGGAAGCAAACAAAAGAGTTAACAAGATCCTGGGGTGCATCCAAAGGGGGATAACAGCAGATGTAGAGAGGTCATCATGCTCTTGTGCAACAAATTTACATCTGACTTCACCTTGATTACTGCTCACAGTTTTGGAGGCTCCATTTACTATGTAGAAATCAAAGGATTGGAGTTTGAGTGGAGCAACCAAAGTGGTACATGGTCAGCATAATCTGACATTCACCAATGGACCAGATTCTTTGAATATGTTTAGCCTTTAGAGAAGAAGAAATAGGGGTAATTGCCTCCTTATATATACAATACAAAAGGATACAGTGCTATTCGTTGAACTAAAACTAACACACAAGAGCAATGATCATGCCACCAGGGGACCCAACAGTCAATTAACGAGCAAATCACATAGAACCAAAATGCACAAGAATTTCTACATGCAGAGGATTGTTGACATATGGAATGCACTGCTCTCACATGCTGTGGAATCAAGAAATAATCTGAATACCCTCAAAAGATTGTTACATAAAGTCATGCTTGTGGGAAGGCAATTCATAACTTACTGGTAAGGAACCAGGATAGCTTTGATACGCTATCACCTCCTTCCATCCTTAACACCCAGTATGATACCCTAGTATAAAAAGATTGGCAAAATGTTACATTCTTTGAATTTTTAAAAACATTTTTACAGAATATAAATTCAGCACAGTATCCATCCTACTGTAATTTTGCAAGCAGTACAATTATAGTGAAACAAGACCGACTTTTACTACTGTAGTAACATAAAGGTTACATTTCATGAAAACAGATCAGGGCAGTATCACAGTGCTTTTTCATTGCCCATTACTTCTACTGTGGCAACATTAGAAACCATTTTGGAGGTGTGTTTCTCAGATGAGAAATGTTCCTTGTCTCATGGATTAACTACAGCAGCACTTACTGTATATGAAGAAGCCAACAGCCTTTTAAATCTTTTGCACCAACTGTATCAGCTATAATCCCCTTGAGTGTGGGGAGAGTCCATAACATGGACAATAATGCATGGGTAGGTGTGTATAATAAGATTTATTTACACATCTGAGGTGTGGGATGTAAGGTAAACCATGAAAATGAAGCTTGAGGGGTTTATAAAGGCATCCCACATTGAAAGTGTGTATAAAATTTGAGTTTTGCACACCTTCTCATGTCTTTTTTTACATAAATACTGGGATCTGTTTTTTCACCACATAAAAAAACTGGCAGAGACTGCTGTGCTAAAATATATATGAGACAGTGCATAAAATTTCATCTAATTTCTGAATGGCAAGCTTAGTGAAATTTATTGTATCCCCAGTCTATTAATGTTTGCTCGAGTCCCTTAGAGGTGGAGGGACAGAGAGAGCACAGCCAAGAAATGAGAATCAGAAAATAAGCTACCAGTGAGCAGGGGAGAGAGAGAAAGAGAGAGAGAGAGAGAGAGAGAGAGAGAAAGAGACAAGTTCATGTCTCCCAACATGATCATCCCTGTCTTGACGGCAGTACTCGGTCATAGGGGCTGATCATGGAGATGAGCTCATAGCAGCAGTGACAAGTAGCAGAGAGATGAGGAAGTGCTAAGAGCATGGTGTAAAGGAGAGAGGAGAGGTGCATCACCATGTACTGGTGCTGCAGAGAGCTCCCTCGGGAGAACTGCAGTCAAACTGCTGAAAAGTCAGTCACCACAGTGCACTGGTGAACAAAGCTTGCCTTGTCACTGGCTGTTCAGGATTTTAACATTCTTGGGGAACCACACTCTCAAGGGTCAGTGTGTGCCAAGATTTGTTCTTTGATTCAGTTAATTAATATGGTACAGGAAAAATGAACCACATTTACATTTTTTAACGCAGGAACACTTGAGCTAGGTGGGAAAGTAAAACAGTGAGTGGGTGACCTTTTTAGAGGGGAACCTGGTGTATGACTGCCATTTTAACCAGCTGGTTATATTGCCATTATAACCAGCTGGTTATAGCAGCAAATTATATAATAAATGATTAATTATGTTTGGTTCTGAGAAAAAGTAGAAATGAATTGCTACTTTTGCTGACACTGAGGCCATGAGGGGGAAAGCGCTTGTTAAGACTATTTCAAGCCAGTTTTATGTTGTCTTGCACATGCAGTGCATGCAACATTTTGAGGCAGCTTGCTGGAGTAGCAGGTTGTGGAGGTGCGGCAGTGTTGTGGCCAATGGCGTCACTGCTTTTTTGGGCTGGTCTCTGTGGCACCGATGAATGAGCACACTGTCTATGACATCACTTGAGAACCGTGCCACCAACTTGAAAGAATTTTGCCGCCACAATGAGAGAGCACCTCGTCATTGCAGGGTGTGCCTTGCCTGCGGAAACATTTCAATAAACATGGCGGTAGCTGCTGCTGTCTGCCTCTCACAGTCCCTAGAAAACTGACGTTGGGGGTGCCCAATCCCCTTGTCAGCATGTCCCTTCCCCAGTTCGTTTGAGAATGGGGAGCCCAATCCCCATAGGCATAATGTTCCCCTTGTTTTGTCTGCCAAGAGGTGTGCCCAATCTTCCTCGGCATCATGCCTCCCCAAACACAGACATGTTTTCTTTGCTGAGCCCACCCCAGTGTGCCCAAAGCAAACCTGTAAAAAAAAACCTTCCCGCGATGTACTTTTATTTGTCTCCCTGTAACACAGAAAATGGCCCCCTGTAGTCATGACCCCCACCCCAACCCACACCCACCTCTGCACACCTTGCACCCCCATCCCATACTTACTCTGAAGCCTGGCGCGATGATCTTCGGTAGAGTGAGAGGCATCTGAACTCTTCAAAAGCCGACCGCGAACTGAGAAAAATCACAGTAAGCTGTATAATGACATCAAGAGGGGGGGTCAATTTAGGTGGATATCTTTGCCATTTTTGTGACTTTTGGCTCCATATTTTCAACATGGAGTTCCTGGGACCCAACCTCATGAATTCAGTCATTGTCATTTCGCTACTCGGTCCCAAAAGGTGATTTTGCGGTCTCTTCATGGAATCATCTTTTGGGACTGATTAATGAAACAACAGTGTCACTATTAATTAGGTGGGCTCCCAAAAATACTATGTTGCAAATTTGGTGAAGAAATTCTACAAATTACTGTGTTACGAGCGTGCGTTGCTTAGTTTCCTCGCACACTTGTAAGTTTGAGAATTTTTAATATTTTCATTCCAGATTTTCAACATTGCCATTTTTTCATACCTCCTGATGAACAGTACAGATGTCATCTTTCACATCCTGCCCAAAATGTGTTTTCGCACATCTGGTGCATGATGGTGCAGTCACTGTGGGAAATCAATGTTCGGGACAGATTAAGAAAATCACAGTGCCACTGTACATGGGCAGAGGTCCCACAATGCCTATGTTGAAAATCTGGTGAAAATATTCCACAAAATGACTGTTTTATGAGTGTGCATTGTGCAGTTTCCACGCACACTCGTAACTTCGAGAATTTTTAATATTTTCACTCCAGATTTTCAACATTGCTATTTCTTCACATCTCCTTATGAATGGTACAGCTGCCATTTTTCACATCCTGCCCAAAATGTGTTTTCACACATCTGGAGCAGAATGGTGCGGTCACTGTGGGAAATTAACGTTTGGGACAGATTAACAAAATCACAGTGCAACTGTTCATGAGCAGAGGTCCCAAATGCTTTCATGAAGTGGTACCACAAAAAGGCCATTTTGAAAATTTGGAGTGCAAATATCAACAAACGCCCATGGTGTTAGAGTTTATAACCGTAACGTCCCAACCTGTAGAGACTGACAGGCATCAGGGGTGTGACTCTGGATTGTCGGCTGTAATGCTCACACCATTCCACTCCCACCTCCACCCTGCAGCCAGTGACAGGCATCAAGGTGTGCCCTGGACTCTTCAGCCCAAAGTTCACCCCATTCTCCTATACTGCACCCATCTCAATGTATTTCCTTATGGTATAGGGTGAGCGTAAGGCCCGACAACCCCAAGGCACAATGCAACACTTGTCAGAGTCTGCAGGGTAGGCTGAGGTGAAATGGCATGAGTGTTATGGCCAACAACCCAAAGGCACACCTCAATGCCTGTCAGTCTCTGCAGGATGGGGTGGGGTTAGCATCAGTTCCATGCTTCACTGCCATTCCTATTATGCATCACTCTAACTCCTGCACTACCAATGCCAATGCCAGCAAGACAACATTCAGCATTGACAAATGTTTGTTTCAACTGTCATACCAAATACGAAATATAACTATTTTAGTTGCACTACACAAATGATTTGGAACACTCAGGATAAGTGGTATGAAGTAGTGAATTTTTTTTATGGGGTGGAGGAAGCATATTATAAGACTATAGATAACGAACCCTTATGCTCGGAAACTTGGAGGTCATAGGTTTATTTTCAGTTGGAGGTTAATCCTGCCTTTGTGCCATAATGCTGTTGAACTTTAATTGCCACTAATAGCCTGGAGTGCCACCTGGTCTTTTTTTGGATAACTAGTCTAGAGAATTCTCCCACATATTAGTATACTGTTTGAGTAATAACCCCTAATGTGTTAACGGCTTTGGATTTATTCTCTGCAATTTACTTTTTTCCTGTGATAGACATTTGACCGAACTCAGAATTGTTTTCCTGAAAATTCAGAATTTGAGTTCTTGACTGGATTGTATTTTTATTTTTACATGTCTGGTGTTAGTTGCTTGTTAATTTTCTTTTCGTCATTGTGTTAACCAAATAAAGTTTGATTATAAAAAAAAGAAATGATTTGGAACATTTTATTTGAAAAACAAAAATTATTTTTTTGTGAGCAATAGCAGTGAGTAACACAATGACCAGTGTGTCAAAGTATGAGTTGCAGTGCCATATAATTAGGCAATAATGCATGACAGGGTGTGGGTTGTGCTGGGATAATGCAGCGCCTGGGGTGATTAGGCACGAGGCCGCAGGCCGAGTGCAACTAATCACCCTAGAAGTGATGTTATCCCAGCACAACACACACTCTGGAGCGCATTATTGCTATTATACAATGGCTCGTTTGTTTTTAAAACAATAAAATAGAAAAAAATGATGTTTTTATGTGGATTCTTTGTATTTTTTCATGTGTGGAGATATATGTTTTCAGAATAAAGGCCATAGTTTCACCACTAGATGCTGCTGGCTGTATGTTCTGTATTGTTTTTGCCTCCCAGGTTACCCTCTCTACGGTGCTTTTTCTGTTAGGACACATAGGTCTGATGGTGTCAGAGTATGGGTTAAAATGTGCTGCCTGTTTTTTTTTTTCCTGGTTACTTGTTTAGTTTTTAATTTTAAATGCAGAGGCAGATGGTATAGCTGGCAAGGTACCATGTTGACTAAGCCACCGAGGATAGCTGACAAGCCGACTCGTAGTAGCTGCCACATCATTGTTGTGGAGAAAAAAAGGTGAAGTACATGTATAGCTTTCTTTTCAGACTTTTGCCTTTCTTTGAAAACTCTTTTTTAATTTAGTTTGGCAGTATGAGTGTGCGCGGGTGAAGGAGCACAAATTCCGTATACCCATGCGCTAGGTTGCCCGTAGTTCCGGAAGTTATGGCAGTAAGAAGGCACAGTTTTGTTTTGTGGTGCAGGTTTTTAGTTTTTTACAGATAGCGAGGACAGCAGAAGAGAAAGATGCAGAGTTAAATTCTTAGCGGCAGTGGGAGCGAAGCAAGTAAGGTTGGGTGCTGAGCGGGAATGAGACAGTCATTAATCGTGGCCATGAAATGATTTGTTTCATTTTAAATTTTTGCATTTCAGGAGGTAGTTTCTGTGCTGGGACTAGAGCCATGATGTTGTACTGGGATAACATCACGGCTCCAGTCCTAGACTGACCAATCAAAGTCCGGGATTATTTCATGCCATTGTATAATAGTGCATTGTAGAAGTATTTAAAAGAGAACCACAATGTGTTTTTTCATAGGTTCATAGGTTCATCGAATGCTTACGAGTTCCACAGGCCATGCCCCTTTAAAGAACTTGCCACCCATGTAATCATGGGTGGAAATCATATTTTCCCCCCGATGTGTTGATCAAGTCTGGTTGTGAAGATGTTGATATTTGCACTTGAGACTACCTGTGGTAGCAGGCTATTTCACGGCCCCACAGCCCTCTGTGTAAAGAAGCCATTTCTTTTAGTTGTTCTTATTAAGTCCCCTTTAATCTTATACCCATTACGTCTTGTATGAGCTGTGCCCTCATTCAATGTCAAGCCTATAGTTGCCCTAAGGTAATCATTATTTATTGCTTTATATGTTGTGCACAGGTTGCCTAGAGTCTGCGTGTATCCAGCTGAGAACAAGTTCAGTGTCCTAAGTCTTTTATTACAGTCTATATTTTTCAAGGACTTTATCTTCCTGGTAAATTTCCTCTGCACCCCCTCTATGAGTCTACAGCCTCTCCTTGTATGTGGTAGGTTAAACTGGGAATAATATTCCAGGTGCGGGCGTACAAGACTAGAGTAGCAAGGCATTAGCACTTCCTGTTCCCTACATTTGATATTAGCAAGGATTGTTCCTATAACTTTTTCAAATACTAATTCATATTCTGTTATGGTTTAATCTTTGCAGGTCTCTAAAGCTCTGTTTACATGGCGGCATTTGCACCACAGCAACCTGACCGCTCTGGTTGCTGCAGTGCAAATGCAGCCATGTGGACACTTACTGGATCACAGTAAGCCGATCCTTACTCCACTCCCGCAGTCCCAGAATGTCTCAGAATGCATTCCAGAGTGAATGGTTTAAGTGGCCATGTGGGCAGGCTGCACTGCTTGCTCCCATATGCCAGACCCTGCAGGCATCCTTTGGCTTTTATTAGCCGACTGCCCCATGACTCCCAGCCCCTCTACAGTGCATCTTGCATCAGCGCTGAGAGGGGCTGTGTAGACACAGAAGCAGAGCATCTTCTTGGGTCAGGGCAGTGCTTCAACACTGCACAGAAGGAGCAAAGTCAGCCTTGTAAACACGGCTTAAGAAAAGTCAGTGATGGCACTGCACAGAACTGCAAAATTCCACTTCACAAAAAGGCAGAATAGGCCTTTTTCACTGTGTCAAATTGCTGCATGCAAGATTAAAAAAACTCCACAATTTGCGGAGTTTGACACGTAGTGCATCAATTTACATAGTTAAATATGCTTAATTGCATACATTTTGCTGTGTGAACTCACACACTAAGCACATACTAGACATTTGGTGGTAAATTTTACTATGCAAATTGGTGCACTTCTCATCAAACATTTGCCACAAAGTGGCTACTTACATCAATTTACATAGTAAAAAAAATCACACAACTGTGGTGATCTGCAAAGTGTGCACTATACAAAAACACCACATAGTGCATGGTGTGCAAAGTTTACCTAATTCACATGCACAGTTAAAATTTGCAGCAAGGCTACTGACAAATCCCAGAAAATGCAGATCTCCATTGTTTGATAGAGAATTCTATGGAAAATGGTGAAAAGACACAGCTTCCACAATTTTCTACAGAATATGTTACCACAATTTACAAAACAATAATGCAGCACAGAGAAAACAAAGCACAGTTTACTTTAAAAGATTGCACTTCACTTGGCTTGGCAAAACTCACCATAAAATTCTGCCAAGCTTAGCAGAAGTGGAATCACTATTCTGCCGGACTTCTCCTGGTCAAATTCCTCGTTCCACACAGCACTACTCAGAGGGTGATTCCGATTTACATACTGCTGGTGAGGACAATTTTAGAACATTACGATGTAGTTTATATCCTTGTTGAACTCTTACTTCACAATGCATGTGGATTCTACTATAGAACTCTATGGTTCAGAGGACATAAACTTCATCAAACTGTTCTAAAATGCCAAAAACAACACATGTATGAATTACAAACGCCCACTGAAATGGAAGAATTACAGAACTGGAAACAGTATCTAAAAAATTCAAGTTTCATGCCCAGTTTAGTTCTTCTTTAAAACTAAGAATGGTGGGCCTGGCCAGTGGCATGGTAGCCATGCATAGTGCTGCCACCCGTGGGACTGTCCCCTGAATGTTACACTCAAGCAAGCTGGAGGCTGGAAAGCTTTTGGAGGTAAGGTACTTAGCTCCTCCCAGGGAGAGATGGATGGCACAGGTCATCTAGCATTCACAAGCCACTTGCCTGATGATGTTGGCTGCATGGAATTTTCACATTCCAAAACAATTATATTTTGCAGAATTTCCAAAAATTCCACCTAATTCTGTGGAATTCTGTTAGTAGGCGAAATCCAAAAATTCGAAAGCAGAATGTTTTTCACAGATTATGTGAACAGCAGATTTCTGTTCTGCAAGCCTCCAATTATTATATTGAGAATAATGCACAGGCGATTGTGTTATGGATTTTGTAGTTACACACCTGAGGTGTGTGATAACCCATAAACCTCATGAGCAAACTTGAGAAGTTTATTAGGTCATCACACACCAAGGGTGCACAAAAAATGTCATAGACACACAGCTGTCTATGCTTTATTTTTTATAATTACAGGTGCAAGAAGTCAGTGCATTGCTCAGTCCCTCCGAGAAAGACACACACATTCACACACACACACACACACACACACACACACACACACTTTCTCTCTCTTTCTCTCTCTTCCTCTCTTCTCCCCCTCTCCAGTAGGGACATTCTTTTCTTTTTTTTTTTACTTACATTGAGCCACACTTCAGTGGCACTGCAGGTGATCAGCCTCAGCCCATTCTCAATCCCCGTTGCAATTCTTGTCACCAAAGCCACTGAACCCCAGGATCAATCAGATACATTTCTCAGTTGTAAAGGCAGGATCAACCAGATAAAAACAGAAAAAAGCTTGTAATCTAGAAGGAACATGACCAGAGGTAACTGAATAGTACAGATCCTCGCTAAACAAGAAAACGGAGCTGCCATGCTTGTTGAGGTGTTTGGCCCACCCACACGCAGAGTAACAGCTAATTAGGTGGCACATTACAAATGACTGACATGAAATGCCATAATAACTGATTCCACCAGTTACTATGGTGTTTGAAACACAGATCGAGTCCATGTTATTAAAGGGGGGTCACCAGTAATTATTCAGCGGTTAGCATACCCTGGGAAAGTTATTCTGCAGCTTCCACAAAATGCTTTTTGGAAATTTGCAGAATTCAAAAAGAAATTCCAGAAAGCATTTCAGAAGCAGTATTTCCATTGCCCGTGAATTCCACTGGTGAATTCCATATGGGCACAGCTCTGCTGACACTGTTGTCAGCTATGACGATCACTATTTGCCCAACTTCCAGGTTGGTGGCACTGATTGTTGGTTGGCTGGGGGGGGGGAGTGAAAGGTGAAAACCCCACAAGGAAAATAGAATTATGATTAAAAAAACTAAAGCAATGGATCCCATTGTGAAAAAAAATGCTACTTTGAATGTAATGTCCCTATTTGGTCGATGTGTAGGCTGTTTATACACAGTCCGAACCAATAGGGTCTTTGGTGTTGGCAGTGGGTAGATTGGAAAGCAGAAAGAAATCTCATTTTAGAGGAAACACTCCTAGAGTATTCAACAGGGAAAGGTGCCAGGGGAGTAGGAGCCCTTACACACATTAACAAAAGGAGATGCAGTCATGTTTCTCAGGGTTCTTGCTGGGCTTAACTGCTGGGTATAAAACAGGACTGATGAGTTGAGTGGTGTGACAACCGCATTACAGTAGGACAGTACATTTATTGCAGTTTATTGCAGTGGCCAAGACAGAGTTTTATGGGGCACTTTCTTGTGTTTATTTTCTGTGCATTACCTAAGGGTGCAGACTATTCTGAATAAAGGAAATGACTTATGGAGGTTACCTAATTAACCTGGATTTCTCGTAAACCTCATTGGGACATTTCAATAGTTTTCTATCACTTGTCAAGGCAACTCCATTGCCTTTTTTTATTGAAGGAAGTCAATAATCAAATTAGCATTGTGATATGCAAATGGTACTCAGGTACAATGTGAAATCTAAGGTGTACCCAATCATTAACATCTGCCATTTTGCGATAATAGCATTGTAAAATTTTTTTTCACTAATGCTCTTCAGTGGCACAACTCATCGGCTACAACATTTTACTAATACATTGGGCAACATATTGGAATGGTTATCAATATACAAATAGATTTGTAATCACTAACAGTGGCCTGCACACTCCAGTATATGGCTACACATAAAGTGCCATATTGAAACACACAGTTAGTAGTGCAAAATATGTGTTGCGTGTGCACAATACCTGCTGCCTAGCATGTATGCAAGCATTTGACAGTGCGCTGCATATGAGTGCACAGCCATATTGAACTACATCTATCAATGTTAAAGAGCAACTCTTTATTATAATAAAAAGCTTGAAAACACTACATTTACACCAATTATGTCTTAACTTTTTTGTTTTCTAGTAGTTATTTTATTTACTTTCCCCTGCTGTTGGTCTACTAAATATTGTAGATAATGTGGCAATTATTTCACAGCATCTTACAAAATGTATCTGACTCTCCCCTGCTCACCACTCAGTTGCTGTATGTGACTTCTCACAATCTTTTGTCATGGTGAGCACTATGATGTCAAAAAAACAAGGCACTGTGAGGTTAACAGGGGAGAGGCAAACGTTTTCAAATGTTGTCTAAACAGACTTTTTAGCTGGACTACCAAGATGTGCTATAAATCTTGGAAAGGAATATTGAAAATGAAAAAAAATGTATTGTTTTAGTAAATTTTAACAGCTGAAACATCTTATTTATAAAAGCACATGCGGAAGCGCAGAGTTGCTCTTTAAGAAGTTGGCAATACTGTGTTAGTTAACACTGCCCAAAACCTATTTTTCACAATGCACACAGTGGTGCACATCTCCCTAGTATTTATGATGTCATGTGTTAAAAAACAAATAACAGTGCTAGGTCCCCCTCTCTCACATGATCCCTTTCCAATCACACTAAACATGTAAACACACTGTAGTAGTCTAGTGGATCCCCACCCCCACCTGATCCCAGTCTGAATCAAACAAAATATGTGCACCCTCCTTGGTAGTCTAGTGGACCCCATTCTGGTTCTGTTAGTCAATGCCCACCTCCTTCCCTCATAGCTTAGCAATGAAGGCTGGCATACAGTAGACCCACCAGTCACCTCCATGGCTGGCTGCTGTCTTCCACACATAAGCACTATATTGCTAGAATAGTATGTATAATGACAAAGTACTTGCAGGATATGTTCAGTAGATAAGGGGGATGGTCTGCTAGACAACCAGAGAGAGAGTTTACATGTTTAATTTAATTTTGATGAGGACTTTGAAGGAATCACCGAAACCAGGGATAGCCTTAAAACTGCTTGTACAGTAATGCTGGGGATCAGGTGAGGGTGGAGGGAATCACTGGCACCAGGGCCTTCAGGCATATTTGTTTGCTAAGCTCAAGTGAGGATAGGGGTCACTAAATGCCACTGTGTGAAAGATCTCTGTGAATACAATAGTGTGGAGACATTGAACAGCACTGGATATACCAAGCTCATCCTCAGCTCGTTAACCTAACCTCTAGGCTATACTGCCAGCCCTATTTTAGATTTTAGAATATACTTTCTCCGGTAATATGAGATTTTATAAGAAAAAGAAAAGAGAATAGAAGGATGAGACTTAGACATTCTACTGCACCTTTTGTACAGTACACACTGCATTCCTGGTGTGTTACAATCCTTAAACAGCTGACAGCAACTATCATATTGGGTATGCACAGGGAGGACAAGGAGATTACTTGAAGTCAAGGAAAGATCAGGGAGACTCTGAGAAAGAGAGACAGGAAAGGATAAACAGAATGTGAAACACAGATAGAACAAATAAAAACAGAAACAAAGAGGTTTTGTCAGCAGAAAAAGGTATCTTTGTCCGATATTTTTTGCCTAGTCTTATTTAATAAAACTGTGAGTGCCCTAGTGGCTTACTCAAGGTCATCACACCATGCCCATGAGAGAAAGTGGAAAGAATCAAACATGGTCATCCAGGACGTACAAATCTGCACTCTATTCACTGTGCTATAGTGCCTCCCTTTTACTAAAATAAACTGCTGATGCAGTAAGGGTGACCACTGAGTTTTTATGGAAGTGAGAGACAAAGTAGAGCAGCAATAGATCAGAAGAACTTTTTATGAAGGGTTCAATATATTTCATTATATTTGTGTAACAACCTGTCCTAACAGTGGGGAACAAGGTTGTTCACCAGTAGTACCCAGCTTGGAGCTGAATGTCTGCTGTTAGCTCTGAGGGAACAGCTTAGTTAGAGGAACTTAAAGTAGAAAGTGTGTACTCTCATGGCATCATGGGTAGTGAGTGTGGCAGTCTGAGTAGAGAAAGCACCTGGGGCACACAGGAAAGGGTGGGGGGGAGGTCTCATCCTAAAGGTTAGTCATAAGCGGGGTCTCACAGGGTTCAGTGCTGAGCCCACTTGTCGCTGACATCAGAAGTGGTATCAGGAATGGGATGAGGCTTTTTGCAGATGACTATAAGCTGTGGGTGGTGGTGGATGGGGAGAAGGAAAAGTTGGATCTCTAGGAGGATCTGGAGACTCTAGGGAAATGGTCATGAGTCTGGAAACTAAAGTTTTATGCTGCAAAATGCAGGGCCTATTCTGTTGGCTTCATAGTATGTTAGTATGTTAGACTGAGAGGAGGGATGCAGAGTCTAAAGCCATGCACCAATCCAGATGAATGGGGATCTGGGGACATTTCATAGCAGCTCACTAGTAAGTGGAAAGTATGTAGTAGGACCACTCAGAGAGTGAGAAAACCACAGGTGGGTTTCCCTCCAGAAAAACAACATGATGACCTCTGAACTTGTGTTTGGGTCCCCCAAAGAGACTGACTGAGACCTTGGTAGGGGAGAACTCAGAAAAGTGGCCATGCAGCTGTTCCAGTACCCAAAGATGTAGGTGAGACTGCAGCAGGAAGGAAAGCTGCCAGATAAGTTGAAGTTTTGTCTCTAGCAGGACAAGAGGACTTGAGGCAATAGGAACCTCAGTACCATGGCATGGCAGCTGGCATGGTCTGGTATCACAATGACTGTACGTGACTGCAAGCTGAGTGGCACCAAACTTATGCTGGGTTAAGGGTGTATTGATGGGTGGGCGTGTAGTCAGGCATGGGGTTCCAAACTGCTTTGCCTTGAAAGCAAAAAGTAGGCACATGTGAATTTGCAGCTCATGCCTTTCTGGTGAGGCAGCATCAACAGAACCATGGAAATTGGAAAAGGAAATACTAGGCTTGAAATGGTTCAAAACCAAAACCTGTTAGGTAGGACAGATGCAGGAGTCATACTGAAAGCTGTTTGTGCTATGGAAAACTGGAGGTGAATCCTCATGTCTATTTGACACCTGTGCATTACAGAATAATAGGTAGTGCCAAGGTGTAGGTACACAAGGCACACAAATTGTGTTACAAGGACAAATTTAGAACCACTGAGATGAGACACAGTAACCATGCATCTCAGCTAGAGGTTGGATGGACTAGCAGCTTAAGCTGAGACAGCCTGCATGTACTGGATACCATCAGTTCTACTATACCCTTAACAAAGAAGCACTTACAACTATGACTCTTTGGTCCCTTTAAATGGGAACTATGATGCTTCATTGCCTCAACCACGCAGTGTGACTGCCTCTCCTAAAGAATAGTCTTCACATTGTATCGGTGTAAGTGATGCTCTGGGTTCCTGCCTCCTGTCCCTCTTTTGTCACCCTCCCCGCACTCCTCCCTTTACCCACCCCTCCCCTGTCAGCTGACACTAGGCCTGAGCCACCATGACCAATCTCATACCACCCACCACTTCTACTTGACAATGGCATTGCCTGCTCATTCCTTCCTACCTCTCTCCACTCCATATGCAGTTCACCATCAAAACTTACTCATACTGGCTATTGCTGTCTCTCTCTGCAAACCACTGTACATGCCATGCTTAATTCAACTTTGAAATGTAATATATGTATCTATTTCTTCCTTTGTATTGTCGTTCCCCTACATCCTTTGACGTGGAACCTTTTGTAAATGAGCAGTCCCTGCTCAAAGGTACTTGTAATCCTAGAGTTTACTAAATAAAATAAATAAAATGAGGGATTTAGATATGGTAACCTGGGTAAACATGTATAGTATTCTGAAAGATGAGTGACAAATATACAGTATGACTCTGAATGAGGAGATGTAAATACTGTACCTATATGTATATGACTTTGAGTGATTGCCTGATAAGCATAGCCAATGAACTGTGATCTCTGAATCCAATATACTGTATAAATGTGTACAGTTTTTTGGTTTTTTAATCCACATTTTTTGCCCCCGTTTTTCAGGGAGCTGGTGGGGAGGGCACACATCCATCCCTGGCAATTTGTCTTGTCTAGTGTACTTACCTGGTTAACAAAAACTAACTAAATAAATAAATAAAATAAAATCTCCATTGCCAGGAACACCACTGGGACATCATGGAGCCCACCAGCTCTGTTTTCCTCTCACCCATGCCATGGCCGTGTGTATGCACGTGGAGGCTCACACACACTGTGGTTCCACAGCGCCCTCCCTATTTGTGCAGCCACGCACCTGCACAACCATCAGGTCTCCATCTGGGGCAGTTGTACTGCAGGGGCAACAAGGTCCCTCTCCGGGACAGAAGAGCTGACTTTCGGCTGCTCAATCCCACTCTCCCCCCCCCATCCATCTGACCCCTGATGACTCAGGCTCACTCCTGAATCCAGATCGCCATGGTAATGTAAGGTGTGGTGTCCAGCTTCTAAACCCTCAGCATCACTGGGATGGCTGAACTTGTACAGTTTAAATCTCAGTAATGCAATTATGTGCTCAAAGACTTTTCTATCAGTGAGATCTTTTTTTTTTTTTAACTTATAGTTTTCATGGTCACTCTCTTGTTTCCAGTTCTGATTTCACTCCAGGATCTCATGGTACATTCCGGTTCTCCCAATACTGCTATGCCACCTCTGCCCCTCCATGGAGCCATGACTTGGCTCTCTCAGTGGGTTGGGGTTTAGACAGGGGATATACCCCTGAAATTCCTGAGTCTCATCAGGCAATAGCATGACAGGCACATGGGGCCTGGATATATCAGAGTCCATTCTCCTTGGGTGCAGAAGCCTTCTTTTCTGTTTTTCTCCACTAGGTTACTGGCATTCTAGAGGTGCAAGCACAGATGTGCATGTTGGCACATCATTTACGCACCCAGCCAATGATCTCCCTTCCCTCTTGCCTATTGCTGTGCTGCCATCCATGGTCACCTAGGTGGCAACATAGCAGTGGAGGCAGCGACCCTCCCTCCCAAAGGAAGAGACCATCCTTTGGGAGGCTGTATCCTCCTCTCCTGGGCTTGCTTCTAATGACCCAAGCTCATTCTCGAACCCGAGCCACCAGTGTCATGAGCGGTTAGCCTATCACTGCACCAGTGCCCTCAGTTAATTCTTTAAGTGACCATTTGGTTAGTCTTGGATTGATGTAGTAAAGCTCTTTATGTTGGGCTGTATGGGACCTTCCAGCAAGTAGGCTATACCCCTAGACATGGAAGGCTCCCTGGGCTATGCCCACCCCTTTCCCTAGGCAGTATGGGATCTTCCAGCAAGTAGGCTATACCCCTAGACGTGAAAGGTTCCTTGGGCTATGCCCACCCCTTTCCCTAGGCGTTGAGGGTGTTACACCTGTTCCTGCATTTTTCTCCAGAAATTTTATTGAAGTTGTTTCTGGGATCTCCTATAAGAATTCACAGCCCATTGTGTTTACACTGGGAGGCAGAAGTACATACTTGTGTCTAGAGCAACACAGTTCAGGTGAAGTGGCTGTTCTGTTCAGAAATGCTTTTTGATTTTTTTTTTCTGTTTATAAATTCTGTGGAATTCTATATTAGTTGTCCACAGTTTATGTAAATCACAGATTGGCTCTCTGCAATCTGTGGAAAACAAATCCTTGGTTTACCTAAAATATAGAGTCTGGGCCACTAATCCATGATTCCTATAAACTACAAATTAGTAGCCCATGGTTAAAACAAAAAGCCCCAAACCACTTTTGGAACTTCAGAATTCCCCTTCCAACAGAATTTCATGGAATTATAGTATGGAGAATTTCTGAAATTCTGCAAAATTCCATCATAACTACAATTTAAAAACTGCTCAGTGCTACTTGTTACTCCTATATATTGGTCTGGGCTGCTATGCTTTTATGCTAGTTAAATCAGTTCAGTCATCCAGTGATAAATGCATGTAGCCTTGTGGTGACACTGATACTAATACTAATTCTTCAATGAACCTTATAACTGTGCCTTGAAAATGACTCTTATTTTGGACAGAGTTAAAAGGCTTACCAGGTAGCATAGATCTGTTTGTGTTATGCCAGTGATACTGTATGCATGAGATTTACCACAAACCAACTGGATACTCTATTTCAAGCTTTCTATAAATGTAGGTATTGATTTATTGACAATTTACACATAATTTATACATCTCTTTCCTTATTTTGTTAGTGGAGAAAGTGTCTCCTAGTTTGATCTGGTAGTGACACTGCTAAAAAGATGTAAATGCAAGAGATTTTGTGTATACTATGTGTATGTATTCATTTTCAAAAACTCAAACAAATGCATCTATTAGAGTTACAGTGTAAAAAGTTGAGAAACAACAATAGTATTAAGAGTCCCTGCAACCTTGGTCAATCAGTAGTGTGATATTCCTTGGGGCCTGAATGATCATGCAGTACAATATTGACTTTCTGTAATACCTACACTCATTATGCAAGCAATGCTGAGCTATTTTTTGGTGTAATAAGACAGTGCTGATATCAGGGTTATGTCAACAGTGCATTGCATGATTTTGCTCAAACCACTAGGCACACCACACTACTGATGCACACTTATGATGTTGTATAAACATATTTATAAAGTGGGACATGAAAATTCTGTAACCTTATTGGTTGAAACCGTCAATTGGCCAATGTTTATTTCTGACACTTCACACCTCACCTGAAGTATAATATTTTTGTAACAAATAATAGCCCATAATATAAGTGGGATAAAACATGCCCGGGTATGCAGCAGAAGGGAATAATGCACTTCTCAGGTGGCTGTGTCACTTGACTAGACCTCGCACCTTTCAACCATCTAAGGTTTGCATTATTCCCTTACAACTGCACACCCTGTCATGTGTTATCCCTTAAATGCTGTATTCTTTATCAAAAACTACTGTACAGTATGTTTATGCATAAGTTAACGTTATAAAGTCACAGAAGTAAAGAAATGAGGTGTTAGAGTTTTCAACCCCAACTCCCACCCCCCCTACCATTGTTGTCCAAGGCCAAGCTACTGGTATTTGGCCACACCCTACTAATGTGTTATTTGAGGCAGGGCTATATGCAAAGTAGCATAGTCATGAGGCATGCTTTGCAGGCACTTGTGGAAACATACTTTATTTTGAAGACAGATCATAAACCTCTAGTAAGTCTAGTGATCACCAGGAGCCTAGATAACCTTCCTCTAAGGATCCACAACTTCTGCAGTCAGTTGATTAGTTATGCCTACATTTGTTCATGTTTCAGGCAAGTCTTTCCTCACTGTTGGTGCACTGGTCAGAATGCCTCTCCAAGGACAAATCACAAAAGGAGATGTGAGCCTCATAGAAGAAACAAATATTCATCTTGCACAGATAAAAGACATTCTTCCAGCACCTTACTGTAACCTCAAACAAGCTGTAGAATGACCAGGTTTGCCAGCATGGCTGTCTTCCAAAAGTGGAAGTTCTGGTTTCTCTTAAACAATTCTGGCAAGAACAAGACACCCTGACATTTCAAGACCTACTTACTCTGAAAAGAACCAGACTTGCGAATTGTTAGTCTGTACAGGATGCTACCCTGAGGTTACTCTGTGAGGGACACCATGGTACTGAGAAATGTATGGTGACCAAGGCTTGGTGCACAAGTGACAATCCTGATCAACAAGTGTGAAGTTTGTACTGAACTCCACATCAACCTGGTGGAGCCATTGATTCCATCTATGTTTCCAGACAGACCATAACAAAATACGGCTACAGATCTCTTCAACCTTGAAAGTCAAAAACTCCTCACAGTTTTGTACTACCAACTGAGATACAATGAATTTGCAACCTTAAATCTCACTACAGAGAACCAT
Organism: Neoceratodus forsteri; assembly: GCA_016271365.2. Classification (NCBI taxonomy): domain Eukaryota; kingdom Metazoa; phylum Chordata; order Ceratodontiformes; family Ceratodontidae; genus Neoceratodus; species Neoceratodus forsteri. The sequence continues at coordinate 271,163,641 of CM028130.1, read as the reverse complement.
GTCATTCGAAACCTGAAATATTTGATCATATTGGAGGGCACAAGACTCTTGTGTTAGGAAATTGTCTACAGTTCAGTTGTTCAGCTTTTTACAATTTAACTAAAAATAATGGATTTTTGCGTCTTACAAGCTGTCCATGTAATCTGTAAGACAATAGAGAAGTTGAAAGAGCAGTCCATAAAGTAAAGAGACATGTCAGGAAAGCTAGGGACCAAATCAAAGCTTTACTTGCTTATTGAGCTACTATATACCAATACCTGCTAATGGTTACAGTACAGTAGAATGGCAAATCCCTGTTTTACCACCCCTTTTAACTCAAAACATGCCTTGTTGTACCTCTGCTCTGCTTTGGCCTGAAGCTAAAGGGATGGAGTCATTGGAAATGCATGTAATGGGAGTCTGCTGTCCCTTGCAAATGGGGAAAGCCATTACTGTGTGCTAACCCTGATCCTGCACTTGCTGACCCACCTGCCAGTGTGCACGTATTGATGAGCCAGCCCTGGTTTTCCCACATGATGCACAGCAGTGCCTAAAGTCCCAAATTCTCAAGTATGTATGAGTTATGTGTGGAGCCAGGACACCTGGCACACATGTGAGTAATGATGCCTGCAGCATCTCAGATGGCCTGCATGTTCATACTGTTGTATGTCTTTTGGTTCCTGTATGCCTCCTTTGCCTGGGTCAGGGTGGTGCCTGGGTCAGGGTGGTGAGCATCACATGTGTACAGTCAGTGACACCAGTAGTAACTGGCAAGCCTGCAACAATATAGAAGTTTGGCTTGGTCCCCCTTCCTAGTCCATCCATGGGAACCTGAAGTAGATGCTGCTGTATTCCTGTAGCATATCTGTCACCTGCCAGAGGTACTTGCAGATAGATGACTTGCTCATGTGGCCATGGCCCCTGTTATGTGTTGGAAGGTACCTATCCTGTAGTAGATCAGCACTGTGAGCATGTGTGTCTGGACCTGCCATGCTGGCAACCCGGGTTCAGGGATAGACTCAGGGGGGTGGCTGGGGGGAGGAAGATTGAGCTTCCCACTGGATGCTCTCCTTCTTTGGGGAGAGAGAGCAGACTTCTTTACTTCACTAACACCACCTAGGTGACCATAGGTGGTGGTGTAAGTTGAAGCAGCAGTTCCAGGTGGGTGACACTCACTAATGGTAGATGTCAATGCATTCTCTGATGTGTGTAGGTCAGGCTGTCACCTCAATGGAGCCTCTGTGGGTTGGGGGAGTAAATGGAAACCAACTGGTGGCAGGATACTGCCCTGATGAAACCTGTTGACATCGCACTGCCTACTGGTCAGGGGACCACTGGACTAAGCGTGGCACTGGAAGGGAATTTGGGGTCCCCTGATAGCCCTGCCACAGGGGACAATCTGTGAAGGAATCACTGGTATCTCAGGTAAGTCCCAGAGATGGTGGGTGGTGGGGTAAGGGGAACTGTGAGGGCTATGAGGGCCAAAGAGGGCTCACCGGTGGAGCAGGGGGGGAAAAAGCATTACCTGTCAATGCACTGCTGCTTGGTGAGTGTTGCCATGTTGATCCTCAGCTGGTAGTTATGTTGGTGGTGTGCAAGGTGTCCTGACCACTCCAGTGTTTCATGGTGCAGCTTTAGGGGTACTATGAGCATCAAGACACCAGGACACATTGCTGCACCATCCGTCCACCCACCCATGATATAACCCTGCCATATGCTGCACCAATACTGTTGGCAGCCTGCAGGCCCCTTTTACAGACAGCTATTTGCCCTTATGGCCAATTATCAAGGGCCATGCATGACCAGAAACTATGAGTATGGTGTCAGCCACCATCCCCATGCATCTGTGTATGCAGGATGACAGTCACAGCTCTGCACAGCTACTGAAAGGATGTCTTGCACCACGATGAACCTGCATCCTGAACCCATGCCACTGGAGACCGATATGCCACAGATCCTCAAACTGGAAAGGAATGGGTACTGTGACCAATTTGGTCAGTACTAGAGGCTGGTGGAGCCAGTTATGGTAAATATTAACCTGTGTATCCCCACTGATGATGCTGGTGTGCAGTTCTGTCTTGTTTACTGGCATGTTTGACCATTCAGCGACTGTTGTTTCCTACCTGTAGTTTCAGGGGTCAAATGAACCAATCAGCATGCTAATGCTGAGGAGAGAGTGGCCATGGAGGCCATGCAATGCCCTGTTCAGCTTTGACCCCACCCTTGACCGGGACCCCAAGGACAGGTCACCCATGGATGGTGGGGATGAGGACAAGGTGAGGGCAACTAATGTAGGACCATCCATCCAGAGGGAGGACCAACCAAACCAAGGAATATAATTCTTAGAGCAGGCTGTCCAGCCACATACCCAGGGGTGAGCCGGCCAGGAAGAGTGTTACAGCAGCCATGGATGATGGAGCAATTCCAGGCTGCTATGTACCACAGGGTGTGACAAACAGATTGCATGTATGATGCCGGGGTGTGCAGTAATACCTCAGAGTGCAGGGTGGACTACTGTTTGTACTGATGCAGAAACTATCAGGTAACGATGCTTCCACTTCCCATTTCTGGAGCATGCCTTTTTTTGTGAGCTGGTGCTTGAAAAAAACTGCATTTGTGGCAGCCATCACCATCCGTGTTCTAAGTTTCTTCTGGCACAGGGGCTGGGTGCCAGGTAGTGGATGCAAGGTGTCTGAGGGGTCATAGGTGTGTTGTGGGTGCCTGGGTTTGTGCATGGTGTATCCATGGCTGCTTTGCTTCTTGCCTGCTGTGTGTGCATCCCTCTATGTCTTGTGCTGCATGGATACCTCCCCTATGGCAGCCCATCTGGTTATGTAGTCACCAGATTCGAGCTAGGCACGTGTGAAGATCCCTGAGTGTTTGTGGATCAGCCTCCACATCTGCCACAGGTGTGTCTCATCAGCCACACCCTGTGTCTATGCTCCATGAACTAGCCATGCGGATGCCTCCATAGGTGGCCTGTGCACCCTGTGTGTGGCACACTGTGGATTGGCATATCTCACTGTGGCCCTCTGCTTCATGGCCGCATAGGACAACTGTACCATTTGTGGAGTAGACCCTTATTCCTGGAGTACAGCCTGTTTGCCTGTAACTGGATTACAGCCCACGCCATCTTGTAATCACTCAATCTGATATATTTCCATCAGATTTAGGATTCAATTCTGATTTTGATAAAACCTCTGATGTGGAATCAGAATACAAAGTCATGTTGCAAAGCGGCAGTTCACAGCACTATATTACTGCAAAGTGCCTCTTTGCAAGTACATTATTAAACTAAAAAAGAAAACACCCTGACTTACCTTCTTTGGGCTTCTGTGGTACCTTAGCCAGAGGTGTTTCATGCTCTTTTTCTAGTCCCTTATGTTTCTCTGATGCCTGCTTTCCTTTTGGTGTGTTGGTCCCTTCAAGGCAGGCTTGTAGCCACTCTCTGCCATTCTTAGTATACATTGCCCTCAGTTGCTCCTCCAAAGCTGCTATCACTTCTGCTTTTGTGGTGGAAGTCTTGTTCTTACTGAACACAGTTCTGGAGCTGACATGACAAAGCTGTTTCCCCACAGGGAAGAAATGGTTAGTAACTTGGCTTATAACCTGAATGGGGAGGGGGGGCCTTGTCATGGCCTTCCAGCTTATCAGTAATGCTCCCCCTTCTGCCTAGTAAATACTACAACATGCTTTTCTCCTGTTTTCCTGTTTACATGATTATTATTATTATTTCTAGTTCGTTTAGTATTTTTTGCTTTGTTTTTGTTAGCTTGCCACTAACCAGGCATGCTTGGATCTCAGCACTGGAATTGCTATCTACCGAGGACCTTCATACCTAATAGTTGCTCTCTTCTTTACTGTTGTTTATTGCTGAATCATTCATTTTATTAATCACTGTTAATTATTATACAGATAATGCCAACTGAAAAGTATTAATCAATATGGACTATTCATCAGCAGTGTCATGTACATGGATTGCGTGTTCCTGTTCCCATAGAGCCTGATGAATTAACTATTGACAGCTGAATTCCCAGGCATGCAGCCAGCTGATCCTGTACCTCTTCACAGAGGAAGTCTTGCTCTTACTGGTCATGAGCTGGAGGGGAGAGGGGCGGAGCAGCAAGATGGCTGCAACATTACTCCTCTCCTCACAGGAGTTCAGTTTTTGCAGCTTGCTTGCTAAACTTTTTAGCTTAAACATGCCGCATGTTAGACTCTTATTTGTTTATTGATGAATGAAACTTAAGTTTTAATTTCATCTGGTCTGCTAAACCGGTGTCGAAGTGGTGCTTCATTTGTGCAAACTACAGCAGTGAGAATGCCGTGAGTATGTATAATTCAAATGACGCTCCTACCATTTTGTCGAGGCTTTGAATAATGAATAAAAGTTCTGCGGACAGTGGGGAGCTGCTTTTTAAATGTGACCCCGAATACTACAATTGACAATGGTGGTCTGGTGCTTAAAAAGGGAAAATTGTGGCTCTTTAGACATTTTATCTCATGATGTCTTATGGGTGAATTGATTAATTTGCCAGAGCCCGAGTAATGTCTTTTTTTGAGGAATGTTTAATTTTCAAAGTGCTCTGGAATGCTCGAGTAGTGCATCGAATGGAGTTCTCATGAATGAAACTCCTACTGCTATTGTTTGCACTACCCGGAGATGCATTTTTATTAGTGGAGGGGTCTCTTCATGGCATTATGTTTTCTGCCAGCTTGGTCTGACTGGATCCACCATAAATGCTGGAATAGTAGCCCAAAGCTCGAACTTTGAATGACCTAATGCCACAGTAGCATGGCAGTTGCTGCATGCGGTGGCTGTATGTGATAGAGATGAGAAATGGACACAGAAATTTTTTGGACTCACTGCTGCACTGAGGGAGGAGGAGGATTTGCAATTGCAGCATTTTAAATGCCTACAGGCTTATCTGGTCTTTAAAAAAAGGTATGCTAACATTGCCTTGGGATTGGGGCTTATCAGAGTGAAGGTTGTGTGATGAATCCCTTATGTTATTGCGCTCAGTGGAGCCTTTCTCTTTTATTTCAACAGATGCCTCCCCTAGTTCAGGGTGATGAAATGGCCAGAAATTGCTGGAGCACTGTTTTGGAACCTGGAAAGTTATCCCTGTCAGGGATAAAGGGCTCCAAGAGTTTGGAGACTTGGAAAAGATAGTAGAGACTCTACTGCCGGTAAAGTAAGCATAATAATAACAATCTGGGGTAATCAATGGCCTTATTTTGGCTTTACTGTATGGTTGCTGCCTGAATTATGGTATGCTTGAGTAGTGCTTTATGAACTACCTTGTTTAAGTTGATTGACTTTTCACGGAATGAGCTCAGGTAAGGCAGATTTTTGTATGCCATGTTACTAATATTTGGAAACACGGGAGACAGAGACTACCGAATGAGAAGCAGCGTAGAAACTTAAAATACTGTGTCTAAAGGCTGCTTCTATGTGTTTTTTACACGTTTATAAGAAACAGAGATTTCCCAGTTACTGTGTATTGCTGCTTTACTGTGAAAATTAGCCCACGATGTACTTTCCTGAGACTCAGTATTGGTAGCACCACTGACTCTTGATGCAAGAGACAGGAGCCATGCTCTTTTTTAAAAAGAAGAAAAACTCCCCGGGGCTGTACTTGGACAAAACCTTTTTGTGGAAGCTATTCAATATTAAGTTAAGTACCTTTATGGAGATATGTATGACTGCAAATTATTCTGAACTTAAGTATAGTTTTCACTTATGGCTATTAACTCACAGAACTTCTAAGTCTGTTTAAAATTGAATAACTCTTAGTCGACCCAGAGCGTAAAATGACTCTTCAGTTTAATTTCAGTTTTATCTGAATTCATTTTATCTTATTTCATTTATTTTTTAAAGTGTTTAAAAAGTAATTGAATGTTTACTTTGAAGTATGCTCTCATAATTCTAATTCTATATTTAATTCGGGAGAAACTGTTGATTCATAAGTGGCATGTGGTTATTTCCCAGAATAGTGTGTATCTATGGGCTAAAGTTTTATCAATTAGTAATTACTGATGTGAGCAGGAAGCTTTTTTGACCTTCCAACTGTTAGGCTCAATTTAGCGAGCTCTGGAACTGTAGGGACAGTTCCATGCTTAGTCCTCGGTTAAATCATCGACTAACTCGTATAACGGACCCTCCGGTGAGGGCTTTGCATTTGGGAGGACCAGAATGGTCTTAATTGAAGAAACATATGGCCGTATATTACTGGCTTCATATGGGCTGAAGTAATGCTCCTTTTCTTAACTAATTAATTAGAGATGGTCTGAATTTTGGGGATTGATTCAACGTATGGTGAGGTAAAATCCTGGAGCATTTCCCTGCAGGTGGAGTTTTAATTATACCTGCTAACTTGAGAGAACACTAAATACGTGTTCCTATGCTCACAAATTTCAGCGTAGTTTTGAATTGATGGAATTATATTCCAATTTTGGCCTTGTTTGCATCTATTGTGGAATAATTTTAGCTACTCACTGGAAAATTATTATGACTTTAAACAAGGGAGAATCCTTAAGCATAGGTTTATGGAAGTATTTATGTATATTCTCCTAAATAATCATTATAAAAAAAATGTAAATCTTGTACTTGCTGATTTTATCTGTATTTTTTTTTTTTAGTTGTTTAACCAGGAGTAGCACATTAAGCTGAAAGCTTATTTACAAGTGCGACCTGGGAGCACAGGGAAGTTAAGTGACTTGCTCAGGGTCACACAGTATGCAAGTGGAAGCTGTAGGATTCAAACCCAGGTCTGGTCTGCTGGATGTCACCAGATTTGAAGCTCAGAGCCTTAAACCACTGTGCTGTACTTATTGGAAACTGTCTTGGACTGTTCTTTGTTGATGAGTTTTGTAATGGCTTTTTAGCAGAACAAATAAAATCTTAAAATAAAACTACTGGTCATGATTCTGGAGCTGAAATGACAAAACTACTTCTCCCACAATAAATAAATTGTTAATGACTGTTCCTGCAACCTGGGCATTGATGGGGAAGGCCTTGTTGCTGATCTGTGGCTTACTACTAATGCCCCATCCCTGTTCACCTGGCAGTATATCAAAACATACTTCTTTTTTGTCTTATATATATATACTTTGCTACTTTGCTGCTGACTACGAGTTCTCGTAAGTAAGGCATTTACTAGATGTGCTATACAACAGACTAGGAAGATTGATCCTCAACTTTCCATAAGGCACTCGCCAAAGTAAATTCTAGAGTGTGTTAGATTGTCTTTCTCTGGGACACAGGAGGGGACTGCACTTCATTCTGTTCTCTCTGTAGTGCATTAAAGGTAAGGCCCCCACATATACACACACAAGGCTTGCTCACAAGGCCAGCATGCATGATCTTGTGGGCTATCAAGAGTTAATAACAAGTCAACTTGTCTCCCCTGTTATGTCTTTCCCCTCTAGCTGGGCAGATGAACCTCCAGCCCTTGCTGGAATCAAACAGCGGGCCCCGAATCCCATACACCATTTTTTGTGTCAAGCTGCCATCAAGCAGGGAACCTGCCATATGTGCGATAAAATGCTTGAAAATAGCATTCAAACATGTTGGTACATTTCGGATGGGGGGAGGTGCACAGTCAAAACTGTATACCACATCTGCATCATCATCACTTGGGAAAAGTCAACTCAAATGACTGGATTTTCAGGCACTTGCACTGTTTTGTAGCACACTTGCAGCAAACAACATAAATCGTGGTCTAACAAATTGGCTGCTGGTGCCACAAGTTGAGCACAGAAAATGACACAAGCTGCAGTCAAATGGTGCCCGTGTCATTCTGTACCATCAAGCAGAAAAAGCAACACAAGTGTGGCACTTTCTTTAAAGCAGGGCATGCACATTCATCGGCATCTAAATATTTTAGCTGGGCTATTCTGGGTAAAGAAATTGTTAAAAAATAAATAAAAGTTAATGTAAAATAATCACGTTTTTGAAAGTGTATGACAATTGCATGATGCACTTTCTCTGAACTTGCAAAGGGGAACAGAAATAATACAGCATCTCCAATTCATATTTGTGTAACATCTGGTCTCTCTCTCTGTACATTCCTCTTGTTTTTGTCTTCTGTCTGCTGTGTCTTTAAAACCAGCTCTGCGTGTAGCCTCAGTGCTGCACCATGATAAAGGTTTCAAGCCTTGATGTTGGTTAAAAATCAATCTATGGCTTCTGACACTGATAATGCAACTTAGTGATGTGCCAAGTTTGAAACTGTATTTGTGAATGTGCCAGGATTTGGCACTTTTACCTTTGATTCACCCTAAGTCAAACTGTTGGGCCACTTTAGGATCACTTTGACCTTTGGCCAATGTAAGAAAAAAGTTTAGCCCTTTACAGTCAGGTGGTCATGGCTAGCCACATGAACACCCTGTTACCCACCCCAAACATTTCCCATCCTCCTCCCCCTCCTCAGACATTTTTATATAAAAATTGTCCTGCTCCTGGCACTGTGCCAGCTGCTGACTCCTTTCTAAAAAAGACATGGAGTGGATGGGGGGGGAGTGGTAGAGTTTGGGATTGACTGAGGTGGGCAAGGGGTGATAAAGGGGTGCCACCGACCCCTATTTGTAACCTGCTGCACCCCAATACCAAGGACCCAAAATGTCTATTGCCAAAGCATTGAAGCGCAACCAAGAAAAGAGGGGTCTGAATCGAACCTGAACCAAAGTGTTAATTTCCACATTTGCTTACTCTCACTGCTACTGGCATGGGCCGCAACATTATTGGAAATGGCACTGTTCTTCAATGTGTGCATTTTACATGGGCATAGTAGCCCATACAGTACAAGTAACAGTATCAGTATAGTAGCCACTTACTGATTCTAACCAATGATGTCACTGATTGGAGTATTTATATTGGTGGAATAAGGTGGCCACATACAATACCAAGCTGATTTTAAAGAAAAAAGAGAGATAAGTACAGCAAGGAGTAAGAAAATATATATATATATATATATATATATAGACACATATTTACATACATTGAATTTCCATTCCCCTTTTCTTGATGTAGCTTTTGGGGATCATTCTTACGTTTGCCAGTTATTGGTGTGTTTTGTCTTTCCTACTCTTTAACCCTCACCTCCATGTCATACCTGGAAAAGAGAGTCGGCTCCATGTGTCTTTCCCAGTCACCAGTTTGCAAATAAAATATAAAAAAATCAAAACTAGCAGCACATACCTTGGAATTGTAGGAATTTATAGCTAGGCAGGACTGGAAGAATGCTATATGATGAACCACACAGAAACCATCACTCAAGTGTCACAATTACAGTCACATGTAAAAACTAAAACCAACACATACTCATACACACACATATGTGCTTTTCTGCAGGAATTTATTCTGTCAGACCAGGCTCAGAGCCAGATATTGTACTGTGGTGTTTGATCAACTGCCGCCTTACAAGGGTGCCTAGTCCTCATCACAAAGCAAGCAGTCAGCTCAACTGCAACAGTCCGGATGACTAAGAGCCTTTGACTTTAGCAAACAACACTGACCTGCTGCCATTGTTTTTAATAAACACAGCAGAGAGAAAGAGACGTGTGTTATTATGGCTCTTATCAGTCACTAGGTGTTTAGTCATCCCAGCTTTTGTTTATGGGTCCTCTGGATTGAAAAGAATCACATCTTGACCTGTTGTATTTATAACAGTGTAGAGACAGTGGGGCATATGCAAAATACCCTGCTCCTCCCAAAAAAACTATTAGCTGTTTTTCTGTCAAAATTGCTTCCTTGAATTCTTCCCTTAGCGTCTTCAAAACATGGCTTAAATAAAGACACACAAGTGTGTGAAAGGTAATAGTATCACCATCACCATTGTTTGCTAGTTTTAAAATAATATATCAGATAATGCATGGCGAACAGTGTGTCACAAGTTTTCCTTTGTACCAATAATAATGATAATGATAATAATTTTATTTATAAGAAATGGATACACCACTGAGTCAGGCGGCCTGATTTTAAAAAGTATTTAGATCACCACAAGGGACCTGCGGCAGGGAGTGTGTTGCAAGTGGTAAATTGAGTCTAACATTGTGGCAAGCATGATTTTGTAAGCTGCCTGCTGCAAATGTCCTGCCGCAAGTCCCTTGCACCAAATGCAGGGAGTCAGACCAGTTCCCCTCTGGTCTAAGTTTGTGTCTGTGGGGAACCCGTTTTATAGGGCTTACGCCAAACCTTTGGTGCAAGCTGCTGTAAACTGAGATAAATGCTGAAACTGTGCCAAATGCACTAAAATTTGGCGCAGGTTGCAGCAAACTATTTGGTGCAGCTGCAGCAAACTTTATGGTTGACGCAAGGCTTGATGCAAGCCTTGCGTCTACCTTCTAAAATTTGGCACAGGGACGCTTCAAAATGAAGCAAGATCTGATTACAGCTTGGAGAAGGTACAGTTTGGACATTAAAGTTTGAGTACAAACATAGATTTTTTACTTTAAATACAATTACATTTAAAATGGCACTAATCTCTCACAAGTGGAGAGGCACTTAGTACCCAGCTGTTAGACTACAAAAGATCATAGTTACCTGCCTAGTATGTCTCACACGGATAGACAAAACACCATCATATAGCACTTGAGGTCATACCACTTTACTCCTCAGCACTAAAATACATAGTACTGGCCTTCAAAACATGGAGCAAATGGTCAAAAAGTGTAGCACTTTCTTATTACGAAAAATATCAGTTAACTAATGCTAGGCACCACCTCATGCGCAGTGCCAAGAAATGAATCTTTCCAGTTAATTTAACTCTAAATTAATGTGAAATGTCAGCATGTCTTCATGGAGGAAAGCCAGGCAAGAAAAGTACATGCCTCACACTCACAGTGGTAGGACGAGAGCAACCCTGAGCTTCAAGGAATAAGGGTACATTTTTATATAGAATACCTAGCGTTATGCACAGCAGTTGAGAGGTATTCCTGAGGTGAGTTCTATGCACATAAACTGCTGAGTCACACAGCAATTTTGTTTTGAAGAACAAAACTACATGTGCACAAAATTGCTGTGTGTGCCTGTGTGACAGCTCTGTAAAACACACACATATCACAAAGTGTGAGTAATGGAGAATTTCAGGTACTGGTGTTGTTTCCAAACATCTCTTGCCAGTACCTTTATGAGGAATAAAGTATCCCTAAGTGTGCATGATATGTAGAATAAGTTATGGGGTGTTGCACATTAATTGTTTTTTTTTACACGCGTGTCGTTTGACACCACATAAACCATGAGTGCGGAGCGTGAGAGGTTTGCTGGTATCAAACACTGAGGGTATGTAAAAAAATGAATAATGTCATCACCCCGTAGTTTATTTTATATAATTGCTGTTTTTTTATTGAAAAAAGTAGCTGCTAAACCATTGTGAACATCTGAAGAACTTATTCGGTTTGCCATTCGTTGTCTTTAATGATGAACATATTACATAAACACAAACATTTACACACTGCAAAAAGCCTCTGTCAGAAAACTTACATATGCAACTGTGGGGGGTTGGGGGAAACTCATTCTGAAAATGTAACTGAAAATGAGGTGAGTACCCTGAGAAGCACACTAAAAAAAATAAATGTATGTCCAATGAGAGATTTTTTTTTCTCATATGGTATTTCAAAACTTTGTGACAATTGTTTGTGTTTGTACTGAAAGCAGAGGCTCAACTATAAGGAATGGGGGATTGTTTACGTGACTTAAAAGTGCATGAGGAAAAAGTGTTTTCTTCACTTGCATGCATTTGATTGACAGCTATGCCATAATAACTGGACAGTTATTGCAGCAAAAGCTGGTTATTATGGCATTGAAAGTGCTTCCAAGCCAGTTATTAAATAACTTCACCAGTAATTATAAGCCTGTAATGGTGCTGTGAGGCCCTGGAGCTGTTTGACTGCACTCATGGTTCATGTTTGTCAACAGAAATTTGAAGTGCAGTTACAGACTTCTATGTCTACATTTGGGTATTTATTTATTTTTTGTCTTGTTTAAAGTACTGGTCCAGCTGGTCCTGTTCTGGTGGTGCACATGGTTTGTTTCATTTTTACGTTCGCTTGCGTGCATGCGCAAGGAATGTTTAGGGAGAGTAGCACAATTTGGAGGTGTGCCTCTCCTGTTCAATCCACTGCTCCATTGAGCAGGCATGGTGGTCCTGCACCAATGGGTGTGGGAGCTGTGGATGACAGCGGTGGTCTTCTCTTCAAAGAAAACCACCGCTTATACACAGCGCTGGTAGGCCTCACCCCCCAGCTTTTGATGCCATGTTGAGCCCACCTCAGCGTGGCAAACGCCCCACTATTCGTCGACAGGCGTACAACCCGCCGGGCTCCATGTCCCCCCCCAAATGCCCCCCAAAAGCTTTGTGCCACGCTGAAAGCTCACCTAGTGTGGCAAATGTCCCGATTGTCTTTTTTTTTTACCTAGAAATAAAAACGTCCCACGCACTTCTCCCTGAACCCTCCGACAACCCGCAACCATCCACTGAGCACCCTGCCTCCCCACACCCCCCACCCCATACTTACCTCCAGAGCTCGGCGCGATGATCATCGCTGGACCGGGAACACGCCTGCACTCTTCAAGGGCGACTGCTAACTGAGGAAATGCCGGGTAAGCTGTATAATGGGCAAGATGGGTTTTTTCAACTTTGTTGATATCTCAGGGTATTTTTGAATTGGCACCAAATTTTCAACATGGGGTTTTGGGACCCTTCTCATGAATTCTGTCACTGTCATGACGTTATTTGGGCCCAAAGGGTGATTTCGCAGTCACTGTGTGAAATCACCTTTCAGGACTGAGTAATGAAATGACACTGCCAGTGTTCATAAGGTGGGCTCTCAAAAAGCCTATTTTGAAAATTTGGTGGAAAAATTCCTAAAAATGACCGTTTTACGAGCGTGCATTGCGCAGTTCCTACGCAGGCTCATAAGTTCACGAATTTTCAGTATTTTCACTCCAGATTTTCAACATTGGCATTTTACCATATCTTCTCATGAGCAGTACAGCTGTCATTTTTCACATCCTGCCCAAAACATGTTTCCGCCAATGTAGCGCACAATGGCACAGTCGGTGTGCGAACTCAATGTATGGGACACAGTAAGAAAATCACAGTGACACTATTCATGAGCAGAGGTCTTAAAATGGCTGTGTTGAAAATTTGGTGAAAAAATTCCTAAAAATGACTGTTTTACGAGTGTCGTTGCACAGTTCCTACATGAGCTCGTAAAGTTTCATGAATTTTCAATATTTTCACTCCACATTTTCAACATTGCCATTTTACCACACCTCCTCATGAGCAGTACAGCTGTCATTTTTCACATCCTGCCCAAAACATGTTTCCACCCATGTAGTGCACAATGGCGCAGTCGGTGGGAAAAATCAATGTATGGGACACAGTAAGAAAATCACAGTGACACTGTTCATTAGCAGAGATTTTAAAATGGCAATGTTGAAAATTTGGTGAAAAAATTCCTAAAAATGACTATTTTACGAGCGTGCGTTGCGAAGTTCCACGCACACTCATAGGTTCTGAATTTTCAATATTTCCACTCAGATTTTCAACATTGATATTTTACCACACCTCCTTGTGAGCAGTACAGCTGTCATTTCACATCCTGCCCAAATGTGTTTCCGCTTCATGTAGCTGCTACAATGGCGCAGTCAAAGTAACTCAATGTATGGGACACATTTAGAAAATCACAGTGACACTGTTCATGAGCAGAGGTCTTAAAATGGCTATGTTGAAAATTTGGTGAAAAAATTCCTAAAAGTGACTGTTTTACGAGCATGCGTTGCGCAGTTCCTTCACACGCTCGTAAGTTCGCGAATTTTCAATATTTGAACTCCAATGACTTCCAAATACCTAAACAGCACATAGAAGCAAGCAACATTCAGCGTTGACAAATGCTTGTTTATTTTTGCATTCGCTTGCATGCATGTGCAAGGAACGTTTTGGGACAGTACGACTTTTTGAAGGTGTGTAACCCTCCTGTCCAATGCAGTGCTCAGTGTAACGTGTGCAACCCTACTGCATCAATGGATGCATGAGCTATCTATGACAGCAGTTTGTCTGCAGTGGTCTTCAGTTAAAAGAAAAGCACCACTGCAATTAGCGGTGGTAATGTGTGTGTATTTAGCATATTGACGTCACCCTTTTCCCTCTGGCTGCTAATAAAATCCCCTCCCACTTCCTCCCTCTGCTGCCGTCTACCCTGCTCCCTTGTTATTGCCCCCACCAAACACATTATATGTGCAGACGGAGTGCACAGTCCCCATTGTCTCCAGGCACCCCTCAACAAACACCCAGGTGACATACTGGGAGCCCACCCCAGCATGCCCATTGGCCCTGTAAATGGGAAAACTGTCCCGTAACATATTTTGTTTTTTTAAAACCTGTGAAAACAGAAAACCATCCCTCGCTGTGTCTTGTGCCCCTCCCCAAACCCACACCCACCCTCTGCATACCCCACCTACCCCTCACCCCATACTTACCTCCGGAGCTGGAGAATGGTGCAATGATCTTCAGTGGAGTGGGAACACGTCTGCACTCTTGAAAGCCGAACTCAAACTGAAGAAATAATGGTAAGCTGTATAATGGCATTAATGTTTTTTTTTTCCAACTTAGGTGGCTATCTCGGGCATTTTTTGCAAATTTTGGCACCACATTTTCAACAGAGGGTTCTTGGGACACCACCTCATGAATTAGTTTACTGTAATGTGAGTTATTCGGTCCCCAAAGGTGATTTCATGGTCACTGCACAAAATCACCTTTTGGGATTGATTAACTAAACAACAGTGTCACTGTTAATGAGGTGGGCTCCCAAAATCCTATGTTGCAAATTTGGTGAAAAATGTCAAAAAATGACCGCACACTCATAACTTCGAGAATTTGAAATATTTTCACTCCAGATTTTCAACACTGGCATTTTTTCACACCTCCTTATGAACAGTACAGCTGACATTTTTCACATCCTGACTGAAATGTGTTTTTGCACATCCAGCGCACAATGGTGTGGTCACAGTGAGAAATCAATGCTCAGGACAGATTACGAAAATCACAGTGACACTGTTCATGAGCAGAGGTCCCACAATGTCTATGTTGAAAATTTGGTGACAAAAGTCCACAAAATGACTGTGTCATGAGCGTTCATTGCGCAGTTTCCATGTACGCTCGTAAGTTCGAGAAATTGTTGTATTTTCAATCCAAATGTTCAACATTGCCATCCCTTCACACATCCCTATGAATGCTACAGCTGTCATTTTTCACATCCTGCCCGAACTGTGTTTTTGCACATGTAGAGCACAATGGTGTGGTCGCTGTGGGAAATCAACGCTCAGGACAGATTAACAAAATAACAGTGGGACTGTTCATAAGCAGAGGTCTCAAATGCTTTTATGAGGTGGGGCTAACAAAAAGGTCATGCTGAAAATTTATAGTGCAAATACCAGCAATCGCACAGGGCATTAGGGTAAAGCACCATACGTGCCAAACACCACTGCAAATACCTGCAAGCGAATGTTTGGCATTGACAAATGCTTGTTGTTTTATTTTTATGCAGGTTTTTGTGTGTTAAAACAGTAACATAGGAACTCATTGTTCATAGTGTTTTTTATTTTCAATTCTGTTTATCTCTTTGCTTCTGGTGGGGATGTTCCCCAACTCAGTCCTCCCACGCTTGCCACTTGCATCTTGTCTCCCCCCCCCCATGTCAGGGCCCCTGAAGGGGAGACCAGGATCAACCAAGTTTGGTCCTGGGGCTGGCTGTGATGTCTTTCAGCATAGAGTTGGAGGCCTTCTCATTGCACTGCTGCACAGAGTTTTCCCTTGTGTCGGTCCCCCTAGGTGTGGATGAGCAATGACATTAGCACGCAAGTGTGAGCACTCCAGCACATGCCACACAGATGTCCACCACTGCCTTCCCTCTACTGTGTGGTCCTGGCTTGACGTACTCCCTGTCTCTACTGGGAGTCACCCAAGCACCAGGTGCCACCAACCCTCCATCCCCGGAAGTGGAGAGCTGTCCCTGGGATGCTCATCCAACCTCCTCCTGGCCGATCTTCTGTCACTCCAGGCTCATTCATGAACCCGGGTCACCAGTATCACATGCAGTAGCACTACTGCTGCACCAGTGGGTGGGCCTATTCATAGTGTTATAGTGGGTGAGTTCCATTATCAGAACTAGCTGATTATAAGAAATGATGTAGGCACTCAGATTAAAAGGCTGTAAACAGCTTTCATTTACAAGGAAATTATTAAAAACAAATCTACTTTCAAACCCTCGTGGAAGGATTTTCCATCCATAACCTGTCTAACCTCATTTTCCAATTCAGACTTACTTCCAGGGAGGGGCTGTGGACATGGCCTACCTAGACTTTAGCAAGGCATTTGACACAGTCCCACACAAAAGATTAATAGTCAAATTAACCAGCCTGGGAGTGGGACCCAGGGTGGTAGCCTGGGTAAAACATTGGCTGGACAACAGGACACAGAAGGTAATTGTAAATGGAGTCCATTCTGAAGAAAGGGGTTACTAGTGGGGTACGAGGTTCAGTATTGGGTCCAGTCCTTTTAATGTCTTCATCAGTGACATTGCAGAGGGACTGGAAGGAAAAGTATGCCTTTTGCAGATGACACAAAAATCTGCAACAGGGTTGATACACAAGGAGGCGTGGAAAGGATGAAAAGGGACTTGGCAAGGTTGGAGGAATGGTCAGAAGTATGGCAGCTAGGATTCAATGAAAGAAGTGCAAATAATGCACCTGGAAACAAGAACCCAGGAAGAATACACAATGGGTGGGGAGATAGTAACAACAACAAAAAAGGAAAGGGACCTGGGGGTAATCATATCAGATGACCTTAAGGTTAGCAAGCAATGTGAGAAGGCAGTAGGGAGGGCTGGGGGTATACTGCGCTGTATAGGGAGAGGCGTCAGCAGCAGAAAACAGGAAGTTGTTATCCCTCTGTACAGACAGTTGGTGAGACCCCATCTGGAGTACTGTGTCCAGTTCTGGAGACCCCATCTCTGCAAGGACATAGACAGGATACAGGCAGTCCAGAGGAGGGCAACTAAAATGGTGCAGGGTCTGCAAGAGAAGCCATACGAGGAGAGACTAAAGGAGCTTAATATGTATACCCTTGAGGAAAGAAGGGGAGAGGGGGGACATGATAGAAACTTTTAAGTACCTCAGTGGAATCAACAAAATCCAAGAGGGTTGCATTTTTCAGAAAAAGAGACTTGCAAGAACAAGGGGACACAATTTAAAGATAGAAGGAGGGCGGTTCAGGGGCAATGTGAGGAAGTATTATTTCACAGAGAGGGTAGTGGATGCATGGAACAGCCTTCCTGAGGAGGTTGTGGGGTCTAAAACTGTGGGAGAATTCAAGAATGCATGGGACAGACATAAGGCAATTCTTGTGGGGGGGGTAGGAAGAAATAGGCTGTTGGTTAACTAGGCTCTGCGGCCTATCCTGTAGGTAGGGAAATTGGCAGACTAGATGGGCCTAGCGGTCCTTATCTGCCGTCAAAGTCTATGTTTCTATGTTTCTATGTTTCTCTGTCCATCAGGAACTGCTTGACCATCTTTTAGATGCTCTGACATGTGGGTGTCAGTGCGGCTTAGTTGGTAGCACATCTGTCATTTGACCAGAAGGTTGTGGATTCTAGTCTCACACTGTTACCTAGGATGTTACCATACAGTACTTGCTAGCACCTGAGTTCAGTTATTGGAGGGTGCTGTACTGTTGAGAAGTGCCATCTTTCAGATGACAGAATAAACCGAGGTTGTGTCTGCCCTTCTTTGATGCTATCCTGGTGAATGCCCAGGTGGAAATAAAACAACTCAGAGAACTTTTCATAAGAGTAGCAATTTTCTCTGGTGTCCTTGCCAACATTCCCCTACCAATAAAACCAGTTCATACTTTTGTCCAAGGGAATGTGTGGGTGCAGATGTGGAAAATGCTTGCCTCTACATGTTTGCAGTCACTTCACTGCCAGCCTCTCCTTGCTTGTAAAGGTTTTCGGATACAGTGCAAATATAAAGTGTTATGTAAATGCAGAGGTGTAGGGGAGAGGGGAAGGACAGACTCAATAGGCTGTTGAGGTCCTTTTCTGCATTTAGATTTCTGTGATTCTATGAATTCTACTTCTTCGTCTGTCAGTTCTATATTCTGTGTTACCATTGGAATGTGCATCAGAATTCAGACACAGATTGAATTTGCATATGATTTTTGATGCAGCCTGCTGCAAAGGGGAATGTGCTGTCAAAAGTGGACACATTTTTTAAATTAGGGTGTCCGAACTTCAGTCACCTGCAGGCAGATGCTGATGCAGAGAGAGGTGCAGTACCATGTAGTTACACTGATGCCAACCCATTCAGAAAATCTGACCTTTTGTCCTCTTACTCAAAGGCATTAATTCACGTTTTTCTCTGTTTTATTTTGAACCTATTAGAGATGTTGTGCATTTATCTGTACTGTATAGGAACAATTACAGAACTGTAAACTTTTCCTAATCTCATTATTTATTTTCTTTTATTTGTTTATGTTCTCTCTTCAGGACAGCCCCCTTCCAGCGGCATCAACCTAGCCCTGAACCTATGACTTTTCTGGCACTTATCTGCCCCCCACCCCCGATCCACCCACACAACCTCCCTGGCTTACTCTCCAGGTCTGGCCTTTCACTGTGATTAGGTGTTGGTCCATGCCTCTAAAGTTTGGGGGATGGCCAGGCATCTGGGCCAGGGTCTAAGTTGCCCAGGCTGGAGTATGTTTTTGGTCAGAGGATGCTCTAAAGTGGGGGATGGCCAGTCATCTGGGCCAGGGCCTAAGCTGCCCATGCTGGAGTATTTCTTTGGTCAGAAGATGCTCCAGCTTCTGCAGACATCTGCAAATGGGGGACTCCAAGCATGCACTAAGGTACAAGCATGTTGCTGTCGATCCCAACAGTTCAGAAAATGCCGGTGCCCCTCATCCTCTGCTCCCCAGAATTCTAAGATGTCCAAAAAGAAGTTGCAAATAACACTAGTTTTTAGCTAATGTGGAGTTCAAATTCACTGCCATATACCGCCCTAGTGCTTAGGCAGTGTGTGGTGGTGAATTTGAACTCCACATTCCTTGACATAAATGTTACTTGCAACTTGATTTCATTTGAACCTTGTATCTTTGGAATTTTGGGGAGCAGAGGACAAGGAGCACCAGCATCTTCTGAACTATTAGTACTGGGTTAGCTGCCCTCATTTGCTGCACTGCGCCACTCCATTTCTGGGGCAGGATATCTCTCTTCACTGCTGCTGTCAATCCCAGCAGGCATCCATCCCACATCCATCCCTCCCCACAAGAGATTTCTACTGCACTACCACCTGTGGTGAATCAGGTGGCAGTGTGGTAGTGGAGACTGTGTGGCCTCCCTCCCCAGAGAGGGAGAGTGTCACCTGGGATGCTCAATTTCTCAGCACCAGCCATTTCCTGATGGTCCTAATGACCCTGTTTCACTTCTGAACTCAAGTTGCTGGTATTACAAATGCTAGTTTTACCACTGGGCTAACAGGTAGGCATCTCTGTATTCTTTTTACAATAAGATATTGCATAATCGCAGGTAAAGTTGTTTATTTAGTTTTTGTTAAGTGGGAAAGGAGAGCTATATGTAGACAATACCAGGGTTTCCCCCAAAGCATTTATGCATGAGGGCACCCCATCCGTTCATTTCAGACCACCATCTGTGGGAACACCCCCATGCTTCCCACTATGTTAAAAGCGGAGCCTGGGTCCCCACTATTATTACAATTATAGCATTTAAGGGACCCCACTTAGGACCACAGCAGAGAGCTGGCCTAGAGCCACAAAGAAAGATTCAGAAAGAAAAGCAAAAGAAGACTTATAAAAAGAAATGGGGAGGAAAATCAAAGATCAGAAAAGTGGAGGCATGAATAACGCCGGTGTTGCTCGACAAATGCCTCTATCCTTTCACATTGTTCTGGTAGAAACACTGCAATGCTGCCTATTTTCAGCCTCATTCAGTCATGGGATGATACAGGTGCAAACCAACTGAAATGGAACCACATTAGTATGCTGGTGGTTTTCTTACTGAAGGGGGAAATTTGGCCAGGACACCGGTGAAATTCCACTACTCTTTCCCAGAAGTGCTACAAGATCTTGAACATCCACCTGAACAACCACCCAACCAGGCAGATGGGGCCTTGGTTTGACATCTCCTCTGAAGGATGGCAGACCCCGGCAGTATAGCATTCCCTTAGTACTGCACTTAGTGCCATTGTTTACGTTATGAGCCGAATCTCGGCGTGGGACTAGAACCCATGACCTTTAGGCCCAGAGGGGGGAAGTGCTACCAACTGAGCTGCACTGCTACCTAAATGCCAGAGTAAGTCTGTGTAAGTCAAAATGTTTCATATTGATTATCTTTAATATGGTTCCAGAAAAATAAACCAAATGATCTGAATCCTCTTTCACTAACTCTAATAAGTTAGACAAAGCTAAATTAATTTAAACAAGAAAAAGCTGATTTACTGTGTGTGTGACCAGAAAACCCTATGTTATAATGTATGACAGAATAGATTTGTTTGACTAAGGGGCTGTATGTTTTCCTAGTCTGTTTAACAGCTAAGAATCACTGTCCGGTTATGGAACAAGACTAGTCAAGTTTTGACTGGCTAATTTTACTAGAATCAAAGTACAAGCCTTTACCTACATTCTTCTGTACAATCTACCCTCACCAGTATTCCAACTGAAAACAAACAAAAACCTTAGTATCATTGCCTCTGACAAGGGGCCATCATATTTTAGTGACATGGAGAAGCCACTGTCCATGCCATAGGGCACGTCACTTTAAAACCTTCTGTACTTACTGTCTTTTGGGAACATGGGAAAGGCAGTTCTACTCAGTGCTCCCAGATTTCTCTATATTTATAAAGCAAGAATGCACATCAGTAGAGACTGCAGTAAATGTACACCATCAATCACCTATTGATTGATTGATTGATAGATTGATTGATTGATTCATTTGTGTGTTTGTTTGTTTGTTAGCCAGGTCAGTATACTGATCCCAGGGACCATCTAATGAATATGCACATTGTACGAAACATTGAGATTTTAGGTGGTTGTGGTGAAACATTAATGAATAATTGAAGATATCAGTGATAGAGTGGTGTACATTTGTTTGAAACAATGGATCTTGTTGCATGCACACCATTCTCACTGTAAACTCAAGAAACTTGTCCAAGATAGGACCTTGGGTCATCCTAATCTTTTCCTTTGACTGCAGGATCTTGTTTGTACCCAGTACATCTAGGACTCAAGCATAATAAGGTCTAGATACTTGCCTAAAGTCCCCCTCCTGTTGGTGGTGGTGGTGGTGGGGGGTGGCAATAGATGACTGAGGTTTTCTGATTACACTAAATTTGCAAGAAGTGTGGACAAGGCAGAGTAAAGGGGGTTCACTACAGGGGACCCTTTAAGCAGGCCATTAAAATCACTTTAATTGATTTTCGAAGAGAATGAGTGTGAGACAGAGTCAATTCCATTCAAGTTAACTTTGTTGGATTCTCTATCCCCAAACTTTGAATCTAAAGTGTGCCATTCAAAGGCTTTGACTCTTTCTGAGCTGTTCACTTCAGTCCTAAATATTTCTCTGAATATACAGCTGTAAACTATTCTATAGTCTAAGAAAATAATTGCCATACAGAGCAGTTGTTAGCCAACCCACAACTACAAGTCCATAGACTACATGATACAATTAAGACTCATTTGAGTGACTGCTAATGGATGAGTCTAAATAAATAAAGGGTGGTCCTTAGTAATGCAGACTCTTCTACTATAAAAGCAGATGTGCTGAGAAAAGTGTTTGCTACCATGAGCAGAATTTATAATACCTCATACAGTGACTTTTACTGTTCTGCAGCTAAGACAGAGCTGCATTAAATGGTTACAAAATCTGTACAATCCTGTAATTTTATTCTTGATTGGGTAAGAAAATTGTGCCTTACAGTCATTTAATGTCTTGATGGTCTTTGCCACAGAAGACTGTTGTAGATCACTTCCTTGATTATTATATCTGAGACTGTTTGCTCTGCACTTTAAAAAGTCTTTGAAGGGAAGATAAAGTTAATTGGTAACTCCTATCCCTTTAAGAGTTAATGGAAGTGCAGAAGACTGGCATGCTTCTGGTGTTTATAGTAAATAAGGAGTCACGGGCTGTAGCTCTAGTTATAACCTGATGGTGTGTTGACTGAAGGAAGATGCCTGCAGCTGGTCTCTTTGGCTTCTTGGCATGTTCAGTGGCCCTTTAAACCAATATGTTGAACAGTTCTGGCTTTACAGGCTTCCCTACTTGGTTGGAAGCTAAAATGCATTTATTACTGCTAAGTACAACAAAGTTCCTAAATGGTCTTGCCCTTATTCTCAGCAGAAAATGCTAGCCTACACCTAGTCTTACCCAGTGAAATCTTGAGCAAAAGTCATTGCAGTTTTCAGATGGGGCTATAGCTACGTATAGTGTAGTGTTCCACTGATAATGTCCCTAGTATTGTCTGGCACAGTGATATAGATAGCAGTGCCATTCCCATTCATTTAGTGGGTGCAAGAAATGGCATTCTCTGAATTTACCCCTCCCTCATTCCCACCCCACCACCATTACTCTGGACATATAACTGTTGTACTGGGAGGCAATAATTTATCTTGGCCTTCACAGGACCATTTCTTTTGCATTACTGTATACTGTTTATGCCCCTTCAATCACAGGTGCTGCCCCCTTTGGCTCTGACTTCCCAGCCTTGTCCCCCCCCCCCACCTCTAGCTCTTATTTTATCCTCTATTGCCACAGGAGAGCTTCTACCCTGCCATGGTTCCTGATGGGTTTCCTCTCAGCTTACCCATCAGCCTTCAAGTGAGGGATGTGTGTGGCAAGTCACAAAGGCAGGGCATAGGAAAACTGGGTTTTATCCTGCATGAATCTGAATGCCAATGGATGCTACTC
Source organism: Neoceratodus forsteri (assembly GCA_016271365.2). Lineage (NCBI taxonomy): Eukaryota > Metazoa > Chordata > Ceratodontiformes > Ceratodontidae > Neoceratodus > Neoceratodus forsteri. The sequence goes on along the minus strand of CM028130.1, from coordinate 271,140,682 downwards.
CTCCCTCAGGAGGCCACACAAGTGCAGGGCTGTGCACAGTCAGTTAGCATACTCTCACCCCAAGTTGCTCTAACTGCAGTACCACCTGTGGTCACCTAGGTGGCAGTATTGCAGAAGAGTCTGATGTCTCCACTGACCCCCAAGAGCAGGAGAGTGTCCCTTGAGATGCTCGATTCTCCTCCCTCCTGGCCAGCCTCTGACCTCTCTGGCTTGTTCCTGAACCCACATGCCAGTGTCATAAGTGACAGCCCTGCCACAGTGACAGCAGGCTGGCTTGCATATGAACATATGAAATTGCCAGCAGAAACAGGCCTCCCAGTCTATCGAGTCTGCTCATGTGAACCTTTTGTGAATATGGCAATACAGAGCTGCCATACCCACAGTTCACTGGTGCACTACAATAGCCACATCCCTGCCAACATTAAGCCAATTGTAGGGTTTCAGTTGGAAGCCCAATGTTCAGCCATGCTTTTCTTTAGTGTTGACCCTCCCTTTCTGGCATCTTCTGGGATGCTGATGGGGGGGGGGGCTTGGGCTCATTTATTTTATTTATGATTTTATTGACCAGGATGGAGGGTTATACAATATTTTTCTGTTTTAAGCTGCATCCTGGGACGGGGAAAGAATTCAGAAGACAACTGATTTCTACTAAATTAAGTTAATCTTTTGGTGGGTTAGAGAATGGGGGAAATGTGACCAGGATAATGGTAAAATATCCCTACTCGTTTCAAGACGTGACATGGGAGCTTAAACATCCAGCTGAACAACCACCAGAATATGCAGATGTTGGGAATGGGAGGATCAGATGTAACTCAGTTCTGATTCTGACTCTGATCAGTTTCCAAAAGGTTCTGATTTACTCTGATTTGCTCTGGTTGGCCAGAACAGGCAAATTTTCACAGACTGTATCAGAAGTGGGTCAGAGGCAGATCTGGACCAGGTCAAATGATAGAATTCAGTCACCTCTGCTCCCTAATTATAAACCTTCTCTTTATTCATTTAATGGTTAAATAGTCATTTTATGTCATTTCCAGCATGTTTTCCAATTTTAAACAAGAATAAAGCTCCAAAATCACTTACATTATCCTGACTGCATCAGAACCAGGTCACTGGCAGATAAGAACCTGGGCAATACTCTGGATAAGGTCAAAGCAGAGTCAAGTTACAAATTAATGGGATTTCTAGAGTCAAGCCATTGTGATGTGGGGTCCTGATCTGACACAGAGCTGGCCCTCCCATACCTAGCAGATGGGTCCTTGATTTAACGTCTCATCTGAAGGATGAATCAACATACCATGGGGGATCAGGAGCAGAATAAGGTAAAAAAATACTTAAGCTTTTCTGTGCTGTGTCAGGGTCAAAAAAACAGTCTGTCCTGGAGTCCAGTGCCCTAAAAGTAGTATTACCTAATGCTATTTTCCGTGTCTTTAGCAGAAGGAAATTCATTTAGAATATGAAGGTGACCGTTAGTGTGGTAAGTATGAAAAATGCTAACACTTTTCATTGCATTTTTTAAATAACATTATCTTGGGTGTCAGATTCCATCTTTTGCTGCAGTTTTTCATTGTTTTCAACTTTATTTGTTTTCAAGAAAAATAAACAGCGCCGCTCGCAATGGGGAACACTGGTGATACAATTAGTTTCATACTATATTTCAGTGGATATCCAGATTAAATAGACGTATACACATATCAGAATGATCTATCAGACACCAGTGTAAAATAACGTATACTGTGGTAACTGAGCCCAAGACAGCATGACAATAATTGAAATTAGTAATCCTTAAACTCTAAAAAGAAATACTATGCCCCTAAAAAGACACTTGGTGTCATGCACATCTCTATTAACATTAGTCTGTATAGAACCCCCCAGATACTGATAATACATTTAACAAAACCCACATCAAGTACATAATATTTTTTACTTAATGACTTTCTTTGGTCTTCCACTTGCAGGTCTTTCTGCTCATAAATCCTACTGCTGTGCCCTGCCCTTCTTAGGAGGAGACAGCATGTATATCCTTTTAACTGACCTTCTGTTAATGAAACAGGCATTCTGCTGAAAACACACATTCCTACTATTTACAGTGCAGGGCTAAGAATGCCAGATTGCTTGCCCGCTGATTTGTTATTACACCTCAGCTTTTAGCTGTGGCATTTGGAGAAAATGCTTGTGGGCACCAACCCAACATTTCTGTTCTCCACCAGCTCCTTTTTATGTTGTCTTGAGCATGCACAAGCAACATTTTGTGGCAGTAGGAGATGGTAGTAGGAGAAATGCAGAGGTGTGTCAGTTTTGGTGAATGTAGGGCACGCTTTAGAAGGTGCGTCCCTTATTCAGCAATTAGCAAGCATGCTAGCAGTGACACAAGTTTTATGCAGTGCCACCAGCTTGAAACAAACTTGCAGCTACAATCAGAGATAAGCTTGTCATGCAGCAGCACAGATGACACACCTCCCCTACATGCCTTGCCTGGTGAAACATTTCAATAAACATGGCAGCAGCTCTCATCATCCGCCTCTCACAATCCCTAGAAAGCCAACTTTGGGGGTGCCCAATCCTCCTGTTGGCATGTTTAATACCCCCCCCAAGATTGTGTGGCACACCGAGAGCCCACCCCAGTGTGCCTCCATGATAATCGGAAGCCGACTGTGTCAGCATGTTTCTGTCCCTGCCCCACCCCATAGTGTGCCACACTGGGAGCCCACCCCAGTGTGGCCAACATCACCCCGCCTAAAGTCATGGGGCACACTGGAGCCCACCCCAGTGTGCTCAACATTTGTTTTCTTACACCTATAAAGAAAGAAAACCATCCACAGTGTTTATTTTTTTTTAAAGTACCTGAAACAAAGAAAACGGTCCCTGCTGACAGAGCCCCCTCCCAACCCACACACACTTTCTCCGGCACTTCTACCTTCCCTCACCCCATACTTACCTCTGAAGGTTGGTGCCGCGATCTTCAGTGGAGCGAGAACATGTCTGCACCCTTCAAAGCCAACTGCAAACTTAAGAAATGCCGGTAAGCTGTATAATGGCAACAATGGGGGAGATTGCAACTTAGGTGAAAATCTCGGTCATTGTTTTGACTTTTGGCTCCAAATGTTCAACATGGGGTTCTTGGGACCTTACCTCATAAAATCAGTCACTATCATTTCGTTATTCAGTCCCAAAAGATGATTTTGCGGTCACTGTGCAGAATCACCTTTCAGTACTGATTAACAAAATGATAGTGCCACTGTCATAAGTTTCTGTAAGTTGTTATTGTTTGTAAGTTGTGTTTTAAAATTGGCCTAACTCCTTAAGAACTTTCTAGAACAGAGGGACACAAATCCTTAAATCTTTCTGTGCTAGCGGGAGACTGTTCTTGTGGGGGAGGGTCTTTGGCCAGTAACACAGCCAGCCAATCAAGGTTGTTTGCATTTCAGTTAATCTCTGTTTAAAATTCTTACTGAGGCATTTTAAGTCTTCTTGCTGGGGCAGGGGTAGCAGTTGAAGTTTGAAAATGTGGTGAAGTTCTGGAAAGCTAACTTTGTCATAAGTTTCTGTAAGCTGTTATTGTTTGTAAGTTGTGTTTTAAAATTGGCCTAACGCCTTAAGAACTTTCTGGAAAGTCCTCTCGCCCACCCCTTGCATTAGCCTTTCTTAACTACAGAAGAGCCACTAGGGGTTGAGCTTAAAGGCTGGGAGGGAGGAGTTTAGGGAATTGCAAACTTCCCCTGTGAGCAAACTCTTAAGGCTAATAGTCAGGTGGGGAAAAGTTCAGCCACTCAAGTGTTGCAAGTTTAAAAGTCTTGGACTAGTGGGGAACCTGGTGGCTCACCCAAGGAAACCTTCTTGGAGGTGGATGGGACCACATGTTATTAGGGCCAGCATCTTTGGGAGGGTGGTGGGGTGCACAGGGTGTGGGGCAGCCATGATACTGGACCGGGCTTGGAAGTGTGGTGGTTGCCCAGTGTGCTACCAGCTGGCACAGCTTAGGGAGGAGGTTGAGGGGATTAGGAGACAGCTGGGGGAAGTGGGGAAGTATGGTTGGGGAATAGGGCAGGGGCTCTCCCACGGGGTTGCACCAAGCACTAGGGTCGGAGGCATAGGGAAAGGAGTACAGGAGAATACTCTGGGGTCGCATAGGGACCCTGGCAGATGGGGCCCAAAAGGAGGATACTACGAAGGAAGCAGGCAGGTAATTGGGGACCCTCACAGATGGGGGCCAAAGGGAGGACATTCTCAGGGAAGTAGGCAGATGGCTGGGGCTGGACAGAAGGAAGCAATGGGGGAGGTGAATCGGACCTTAAGCTCAGTAACCACTTCAATTCCCTCTTCTGCTTGAGGATGAGGGGGTGATAGCTGGCTGCATGACAGAGGCGGTTAGAGATGGAAAGGAGTAGGGTGGAGACAGGGGCTGATAGCAGGAGGAATGGGGGGAACTTGAAATGCAGGAAAATGGGGGGAGCAGTGGATCAGAGCAGGAGGATGAGGAGGTAGAGGGAGGAAAGCGCAAGGAAAAGGACCAGTTGGGAGGAAAGGGCAAGGAGAAGGACCAGAAGTACAAAGTAAAGGGAGCTGAGGGTTTAGACCAGGGGAGCACGACAGGCAAGGAGGGGCTGAACAGAGACGGGAAGGAAGGGAGGACGAGCCAAGCTAGTTTAGCAGATGGGTGGGGGAAGGACCAGTAGCAAGCAGTAATGGTGGGGTAGCGAGGTACAGAAAGATACTCAGGAGGACGAGAAGCATAGAATCGGAGGGGAGGGGGTGGCCAGGGTAAATAAGGAGAGGATGGCAGGTAGCACCTAGATGGGGGAGGAGCAAGGAGCCAGCTGGGAGGAGGGGCTGGTAGAAAGGATGAGTGATATGGAAGGGGGGGGAATGGAGGAAAAGGGGCAGCCAGAGTGCTCCTATTGGGTGATTCCATGATCAGGGGGATCAAATGGGATAGGGAGGGAGAAGCCTGCCTGGTTAGAACAAAATGCTTCCCTGGACTAACGGTGCACAGGGCCAAGCATGAGGTATATCAGCTGGCAAAGGATTGTGAAGGTTCCCCGGAGATACTGATCCACCTGGGTACCAATGACATTGAGGGAAATAGTGAGCTAGAGATACAGGCAAGGTTCAGAGAGCTTGCCAGGGCTGTCATGATATAGGATGTGCAAGTTCCTTCTTGGAAATCCTGCCGGTGCCAAGGGCTAGTGGAGAACACAAGAGGAAGATTAGGGTGATAAACCAGTGGCTCAGAGAGTGGTGTGGGGTCAGAGGGTATGGGTTGATGGGGAATTGGGGGGAGACCTGGGAGGATAAGGGGCTATATGCTAGAGATAAGCTCCATCTCAATTCGGAGGGGAAGGAAATCCTCAAGTTGAAAATAGAGGGGTTCTTTGGTGAAAGGTGGGGTTTAAACTTGTGAATGGGGAAGGGATGGGAGAAAAGGTTGTCGAGGGGGGTCCGAAAAAGGAGGGACTCTGTCTCCACCCCCCTGGGGAGCTGGAGGAATGCAGGAAAAGGCCAACTGGTAAGGTGCAGACCAGGGGAAGACAGAATCCCCATGGGAACATGAGCAGGGGAAATGGAAGTATAGGAAAAGGGTGGAAGGTAATCCTGCTAAATGCCAGGAGCTTGGGCAATAAAATGCCTGAGCTCCAGGTGATGCTAACTGAGGGAGAGGTGGATGTGTCAGCAGTCACTGAGACCTGGGCCACCGCAGGGCATGCCTGGGACCTGAATATGGAGGGCTACACCATGTTCAGGAAGGACGGGGGGAGAGAAGGGGAGGAGGGGTATCAATAATAGTCAAAAACTGCATTACCATAGGAGGAGTGGAGGAGGCGGAGGGAACTGTGGAGGCGATTTGGGTCACCTTGATAACAAGGGGGGGGGCAAGAGAGTAAAAAGAGGAGTGGTGTATAGACCCCCTGTGCTGGTGGAGGAGAGTCTGGTGGCAGATGTTGGGAGACACTGCAAATTGGGAAGGGGGAAGGGTGGTGGTGTTGGGGGACTTAAACATGCCAGGACTATGACATTCTCGGTGGTCAGGGAACAGAGGTTGTTGGATGTCTTTCAGGATGTGTTCCTCACTCAGCAGGTGGGGGAACCGACCAGGAAGGAGCGGATACTGGATGTGGTCCTGGCAGACAGTGACCAGATTTGGGGCCTAGAGGTAAGGGACCCATTGGCAGGGAGCGACCATGCCACAGTCTGGTTCTGCCTGAACCTAGGAGGGGTAGAAGGCTGCACAAAGACAGAGGTAACTGACTTCAGGGGGGCAGATTTCAAGGAAATGGGAAGGATCCTTAAGGAGCACTTGGACGGGATTGGGCCAGACATGGACGCTGACAGTAGGTGGGAAATCATCAGGAGGGGGGTGCAGGATGCTACCAGCACCTGCGCAAGAGTAAGACGAAACTGCGATAGGGCCCAAAAACCCTGCTGGTGGACCAGGGAGGTTCAGGAGGTGGTGAGAGGAAAGAAGGCGGCCTCTAGGCAATTCAAGTGCTCAAGGAATGAAACAGACCGAGGGGAGTATGAGCTGATGGCCAGAAGGGCCACTAGGGTGGTGAAAGCGGCTAAGGCAAGGAAGGAGCAGAACCTGGCCAGGGAAATTAGGAGAGGGAACAAGGGGTCCTTTAGATACACTGGGGAAAAACAAAAGGTGAAGGGGCAGATTAGCAGAATTAAAACAGGGGAGGGATGGGCACATGACGCAGGGGAGCAGGCTGAGGTACTAAATGAGTACTTCGCCTCAGTTTTCACCAAGGAAAATGGGGGGGCTGCATCATACATGGGAGGAGACGGTGAAACTGAGGAGGGGGGACCCTTACCGATCGGCGGGTCTGGGAAGGGGGCATCACTGTCAGGTGGGAGGAAGGCAAAGCAGGGGGATGAGGTAGTGGAGGTGGAAATCACGGCAGAGAGAGAGTGAGGGAAGCCCTCAGGTCCCTTAAGATGGAGAAAGTACCAGGGCTGGATAAATTACATCCCAGAGTGTTGAAGGAACTGGCAGATGTCCTGGTGAAACCCCTGGCGGAGCTCTTCAGCATCTGTCTGAGGACAGGGTGGGTGCCCCAGGACTGGAAGGTGGCGCATATAGTGCCTATCCACAAGGGGGGATCAAGGGAGGTGGTAGGGAACTACGGGCCCATCAGCCTGACATCGGTGGTGGGCAAGGTGATGGAGGGCATTGTCAAGGAGAGACTAGTGGGGGACCTGGAAAAGTTGGGGTGCCTGGACGATAGACAGCATGGATTCGTCTGGGGGAAATCATGTCAGACAAACCTTTGGAGTTCTATGACTGGGTGCCGAGTGCCTTGGACCTGGGTAGACCAGTGGACGTCCTCTTTCTTGACTTCAGCAAGGTGTTTGACTCTGTTCCTCATGGGGCCCTGTTGGATAATCTGGGAGAAATGGGGTTGGGGAACCAGATGATCAGATGGATAGGCCATTGGCTCCAGAACCAGACCCAGAGGGTTGTGGTTGGCGGGATAGTCTCATCCCCAAGGAGGATCATTAGTGGAGTCCCTCAGGGATTGGTCCTTGGGCCCCTCCTGTTCAACGCCTATGTCTCTGACATAAGGAAGGGTATCAGGAGTGAGATGAGTCTCTTTGCAGACGACTCAAAACTGGAGGCAGTGGTGGATGGGGAGGAGAGGAAGGTGGCCCTACAGGGGGACCTGGAGGCTCTGGAAAGGTGGTCTAGAAAGCGGAAGCTGAGGTTCAATGCAGGGAAATGCGAGGTACTGCACCTGGGAGCCAGAAATCCAGGCCAAGTGTACACCCGGGGGGGGAGGAATGTTGCAAGTCTCGATGGCAGAGAGGGACCTGGGGGTGGTGGTGGATGTCAAGATGAACAACTCAGAGACTTGTAGGAGGGCAGTGGCAAAGGCCAACAGGATGCTTGGATGCATCGCTAGGGGGCTTACCTCCAGAAAGAGGGAAGTGATACTCCCACTGTATAACTACTTGGTGAGGCCACAACTCGAGTACTGCGTGCAGTTTTGGAGGCCACATTTAAAGAGGGACATTGAACTCCTGGAGAGGGTCCAGAGGAGAGCAACTAAAATTATTTGGGGCTTGGAGGATAGGATATATGGGGAGAGGCTCGAAGAGCTAAATATGTACACATTGGAAGAGAAAGGACCAGGGGGACATGATAGAGGCTCTCAGGTACAGGAAGGGATAAATAGGGGAGGAGCAGTCAGGTGCTCAAGGAAGGGGGGCAACTAGAGGCATGGGTGGAAGCTGAGGGGGGATTCAGGGAGAAAGGAGGAGGTGCTACTTCACTGAGAGGGTGGTGGAGCCATGGAATGCACTGCCCAGGGGCTGGTGGAGGCAGAAATGGTGGAGGGGTTCAAGAGGGGATGGGACAGGTACAGGGAGGGTTCTGGAAGCAAAACCAGTGCAGCGAGAATATCTGGGACTGGGAAGGAGAAGCCAGAGAGGGAGAGGGGGGCAGCAAGGTCAGCTCCCAGGGTGGGTGCTGACCAAACAAGCAGACATGAAAGACCGTTAGGCCTATTCTGCTGGCATTTTAGTATGTTAGTATGTTCATGAGGTGGGCTCCCAAAAAGACTATGTTGCAAATTTGGTGAAAAAATTCCAAAAAATGACTGTGTTACCAGCGTGCATTGTGCAGTTTCCACACACAGGTGTAACTTCAAGAATGTTTAATATTTTCACTCCAGATTTTCAGCATTGCCATTTCTTCACACCTCCTTATGAATGGTATAGCTGTCATTTTTCACATCCTGCCCAAAATGTGTTTTCACGTATCTGGCACAGAATGGTGTGGTTGCTGTGGGAAATCAATGTTTGGGACAGATTAACAAAATCACAGTGCCACTGTTCATGAGCAGAGGTCTCAAAATGCCTATGTTGAATATCTGGTTAAAAAAATCCACAAAATAATTGTGTTACAGACATATGTTGCACAGTCTGCATGCTCATGACTTCACCAATGTTTCATACAGTATTTCCACTCCAGATTTTCAACATTACCATTTTTTACACCTCCTCATGAACAGTACAGCCATCATTTTTCGCATTCTGCCTGAAATGTGTTTTTGCACCTGTGTCGCCAAATGGCTCAGTCACTGTGCAAACTTACCCCTCAGCTAATAAACTAATAGTGCCACTGTTCATGAGGTGAGGTCACAAAAAGCCCATGTTGAAAATCTGGAGTGAAAATACCAACAAATGCCTGGGCTTTCTAACTGTAATGCCCCACCTTGTAGAGACTGACAGGTGTCAGGGGCGTGACTTGAGATTTTCGGCTGTGATGTTTATGCCATTCCACCCCCACCCCCAGCCTGCAGCCACTGACAGGCATCAAGGTGTGCCTTGGACTCTTCAGCCCCAAAGTTCATCCAATACTGCACCCATCTCAATGTATTTCCTTATGGAATGGGGTGAGTGTAAGGCCCGAAGACCCTAAAGCACACCGCAACACTTGTCGGTGTCTGCAGAGTAGGGTGAGGTGAAATGGCGTGAGCTTTATGGCCGTCAACCCAAAGGCACACCCCAATGCCTGTCAGTCTCTGCAGGGTGGGGTTGGGGTTGGCGTCAGTTTAATACTTCACTGCCATTCCTATTATGCATCTCTAACTTTTGCACTATCAATGCCAATGCCAGCAAGACAACATTCGGCATTGACAAATGCTTGTTTTAAATATTCTCGTTCTCCTCCAACCTTTGCTCATTTAATTTTCTCTGACTTTCTGCCACTCTGACCTACACTTGAGCCCTAACCCCATTGCAGCTGCACTTACCTGGGCATTCTTCTTGCATCATAATGGTCTCTTTAAGGGTAACCATCCTCTGTGTTGGGCTCTTCAGGTGGTGAGGTATCCTAGGCTGAACATACATTTGTCAGCCAAGAGTGACAGGGACACTATACCAGCACATTTCAGGAGTGTCAGCATTCATTCCGGACATCAGGTATCTGCTTCTGAAGGTAGGGCCTAATTGTACTATTGCCCATTTCCCTGGATTACAAGGCAGCAGTCATATACCAGCAGGCATCACCCCCCCCCCCGCAGCACATATCCATCAGACTTCATGTCTAGGTCAGAAGGTTGTGAGTTCCAGACCCACTCTAGGACATTAGTTCATACCCCAAACGCTGGCATTCCAGTGTGGTACAGGGGCATGCATAGTCCTTTGGATGAGACATTAAAATGAGGTCTAGTCTGCCTACCTCTATCACTGTCCTGGTTGGTGTCCAGATGGAAGTACAAGAAACTATGAAACAGTTTGCAAAAATATGACACCAGCAAATCATGGCTGGGTGACTGGGTGTATAGTCTATCTAAAGACATGTCCTCTAGATTGTTGTAGCATGATACACTGTCATTTTCTTTTTGGGCAATTAATGCTTAGCAATTAAAAATAGTGTGAATTATGTGTAATCTGTAAATCACCCTTGCTGTAATGCTTCATGTGTCCAACCTTACATTTAGAACTGAATGTCTGTTTCTCTTGTTGTCACCCTAAGACCCTTATGAAACAGAGCTGTTTTATCCCATAAGGTTATCCTAGTGGGCAACATTTGCATATCTAAATCAATTTGTCAGTTACCTAGTTCTTGATGTTTTATACACTGAATATAGAATAATACAGGGGACAGTGTGCATTATGAGAATTTAATACACACTTGAGTTGTGTGATGATGCATATACACCAAGAGTGGAGCTTGAGCACTTTCTTCAGGTATCACACACTGAGGGTGTCTACTAAATTTGAGTAATTACACCATCCCACGATTTATTTTATATACTCACTGTCCATCAATTTTTTTCCTCCTCCATCCAATTTTTTTTTTTATTCTGAGGAGCCTCTTAATTAAGTGCAACCATTTTCGCTTTGCAATTGAAATTACATTTGCTCGACCACTTTCATTTTCTTTGGAGGCAGGCGGGCTTATTATCTTCTTTGTAGGTCAGTAAATGCCTATTTTAGGCTTGATTTACAATTAGCTGACTCATTTAATCAGCAATTTTAAGTGCTGCAAAAAAGACAGACATGTAAAGGAATGCTGCAGTCGAGACAGAGATTCTGTGCAAGTCTCAAGCGCAGCTGCTTGCTGTCTTTCAACATGTCTTTGCCATAATAACTGGCTGGTTATTACGGCGAATAATAACAGGTCATCAAAATAGAAAAAAATGGATGGCCCGTTATTATGACATTGTAAATATGGCAATGTGATATTGTGATTAGAACACTGAACTGTGAAAGAAAAGATTCCACTTTGAGTTAATACCTATAGGCTATGGCCTTCAGCATGTCACCTGGCGTACTTATACTTCACTGCTCTTCCCTGCTGTAGCAATATGTAGAAGCAGAGCCCCACAGAATACGAGATGTTGCATCTATCCTAGGCTGTTATTATGTTATTAGAAAAACAAACAGTTCATTATTTGTTTTTATAAAATTCCGGTGCAACAGGATGTTCCACATTAGAGCACGACATGATGTAATGTTTTGAATGGTGAGATTTAATTTTACACCACAGCACACAGCAGTAAGGTCAGCCTGGAGAAATGGATGGTTAATGTGCATGGTTTTGCTCTGCAGCGAAGTTCCCTTTTATTTGCAGCCAAAAGTACATTTAGCATTAGGTTGGCACAGACATTAGCATCCTCACTAGTGATGAGAAGTGAATGCAACTGAATAATTCTTAACAGCTGCTATGCAAAATGTCTGTACTGTATATCTGGACCCATTATGAGCTGTGAATGTTTCACAATATGCAACACTTATAATGAACATCCCTTTGCATTTGAACATTCAAGCCTCTTCATCACAGTACCAGCATCTTTTTGTTTATTTATTTGTGTTTCAGTTATTTATTTTTATTTATTTTACAATTTTTGGATGAAAAGACATACTAAGCTAAGGCTTGTTTCCAGGTGCATCCTGGGAACACAGGAAAGTTTAATGGCCTGTTCATGGTCACACAGTACTGCAAGTGGTGGCTGTGGGATTCAGCCCCAGGTTTGAAGCTCAGTGGTCTTAACTGCTACATTATACTGCCTCCAAATGTAAATGGTAAATTATGACTTTTTACCATTTTTATGTTTGCTTGCACGCATGTGCAAGAAACATAGTGCCATCATCCGAGTTTTCAGAGGTGTGGCAGCCCTCTTCCAGTTTAGGCAGTGTGTTTGCAGGCACGGCCGCAGTTCTCCAATGCCTGCTCGAGCTGTCTATGACAGCTTCAAAATGCAGTGGAGTACAGTTGAAAGGAGGAGCTATGCTTCAGTGAGCAGCGATAAGATATCGTCTGCTCATGCGCGCTCCACCCACACACACACACACACACACACACACACACACGTGTGCTGCTTGCTGCCCCCCCACGCACACACTGTATAGCCAGGGTGCCTAATCCCCATCGGCTGTGCTGCGCCCCCAAAAGCCTTCCCATGCCACACTGGGTGCCCACCCCAGCGTGGCAACTCGATATATAACCCGACAGGGTGCCCAATCCCCATCGGCTCCACAGTCCTCCCCACCGAGGTACAAGGTGCCATGCTGGAAGCCCACCCCATCATGGCAACAGATGCTATGGCTGACAGCGGTGCCCAATCCCCATCGGCTCCATGCCCCAACCAGCCTATCTTGTGCCACGCTGGGAGCCCACCCCAGCGTGGCAAACGTCCCGCCATCATTTAAAAAAAAACCTGCAAATAAAAACTGTCCTCTGCAAGATCTCCCTGCCCTCCTCCCACAACCCGCACCCACCCACTACGCACCCTGCCTCCCCACCCCTGCACCCCATACTTACCTCCAGACCTTGGCGCAACGATCTTCGTGGACCGGGAACACGCCTTGCACTTTCAAAGCCGACCGCGAACTGAGGAAATGCCGTAAGCTGTATAATGGGATAGATAGGGGTTTTCAACTTTGCTGCATATCTCAGGATTTTTGATTTTTGCACCAAATTTTCAACATGAGGTTTTGGGACCTTCTCATGAATACTGTCACTGTCATGGCGTTCGTTTCAAGGGTGATTTCGCAGTCACGCGCAAATCACCTTCGGGACACATTAACGAAACAACACTGCCAGTGTTCATAAGGTGGCCTCAAGAAGCCTATTTTGAAAATTTGGTGGAAAAATTCCAGACAATGACTGTTTTGAGACGAAAGGCAGCATTGCGCTGTGGTTCCTATTTATATCACGAAGTTCGCTAATTTTTCAATATTTTCACTCCAGATTTTCAACATTGCCATTTTACCACACCTCCTTATGAGAAGTACCGCTGTCATTTTTCACATCTTGACCTAAATGTGTTTCCACCCATGTAGCGCACAATGGCGCAGTTGGTGTGCGAAATCAATGTATGGGACACATTAAGAAAATCACAGTGACACTGTTCATGAGCAGAGGTCTTAAAATGTCTACTTTGAAAATTTGGTGAAAAAATCCCTAAAAATGACTGTTTTACGAGCGTGCGTTGCGCAGTTCCTATGCACGCTCATAAGTTCGCGAATTTTCAATATTTTCAATCTAGATTTTCAACATTGCCATTTTATTACACTTCCTTATGAACAGTACAGCTGCCATTTTTCACGTTACCCAAAATGTGTTTTCGCACATGTAGCGCACAATGGTGCAGTCGGTGTGCGAAAGCAATGTTTGGTACAGATTAAGAAAATCACAGTTACACTGTTCATGAGCAGAGGTCTTAAAATGGCTATGTTGAAAATTTGGTGACAAAAGTCCATAAAATGACTGTGTTACGAGTGAGCATTGCTCAGTTTCCACTCACCCTCGTAAGTTCATGACTTTGTAATATTTCCAGTCCAGATTTTCATCAGTGGCATTTTTCCACACTTCCTTATGAACAGTACAGCTGTCATTTTTCACAACATGGCCGAAATGTGTTTTCACACTTTCAGCGCAGAGATGCGTGGTCGCTGTGGGAAATCATTGTTCGGGACAGATCAAGAAAATCACAGTGACACTGTTCATGATCGGAGGTCCCAAAATGTCTGTGTTGACAATCTGCTGTAAAAAATCCCCAAACTACATTACGGGTGTGCGTTGCACAGTTTCTATGCACGCTCGAACTTCACCAGTTTTTTTAATATTTTTACTGCAGATTTGCAACATTGCCATTTTTTACACCTCCCCATGAACAGTACAGCTGTCATTTTTTACATCCTGTTCTGAATGTTTTTGCACCTGTGGTGCTAAATGCCATAGTAGCTGTGCATAAGCAGCTTTCGGCTAACAAACTGATATTGCCACTGTTCATGAGGTGGGGTCACAAAAAAACCATGTTGAAAATTTGGAGTGAAAATACCAACGAATGCCTGAGGTATTAGGGTTTCCAACCATAACGCCCAACCCTGTAGAGAATGACAAGCATCAGGGGTGTGACTTGGGATTCTTGCCTGTAATGATCATACCATTCCACACCCTGCAGCCAGTGAGAGGCATCGAGGTATGCCTTGGACTCTTCGGCCTCAAAGTTCACCCCATTCTCCTATACCGCACCCATCTCACCGTATTTCCTAATGGAATGGGATGCGCATAAGGGCCAAAGACCCCAAGGCACACCGTGACACTTGTTAGTGTCTGCAGGGTGGGTTGTGGTGAAATGGCATGGCCGTTATGCCTGACGACCCAAAGGCACACCCCAATGCCTGTCACTCTCTGCAGGGTGGTGGTGTGGTTGGCCTCAGTTCAATACTTCACTGCCATTCCTATTACGCAGCTCTGTAACTTCTACACTACCACTGCCAATGCCAGCAAGCAAACATTTGGCATTGAGAAATGCTTGTTAGTACTGTACTATCAAGTACACTTTAGATTTAGTTATCAAAAGCCTTTTAAATCTTTAAAAAAATGTTTTTAAAAAGTTTACAAGTGTATTACTGTAAAAGCGTTACAATAATATATTGCAAAAATTTAAAGAAAGTGTTGCTCTGCTTGTCTCTCCATGTATCCTTGTCCCCAGGACTCATCTTGAAACAAGTTGTTCTCAGTTGCTCCCATCCCTGCCTCCTCTGCTGTGGTATTGCGGCACTACTCTGGCCCCCGCCTGCTCCCTCCAGCCTACAGAAACATAAGATATGGCCCATTGCTGAAGCTGAGACAGCTTGGAACTCCTTTCCTCTCTCCGATTGGCTGCTTTATCCTTCTGCTTTGCTGCTGTTGGCTGGCTTCTGGAGCCAGCTCTCACTGGTAGCTCTGACTGCTCTCCTCACTACTTTTCTCCCGGTTTGGTGGAGGCCCCTGACTGGGCACTCCCATCCCTGCCTCCTCTGCTCCGGTGTTGTGGCACTGCACTGGCCACCACCTGCTCCCTCCAGCACACAGAAACATAAGGTGGAGGCTCCTGACCAGGTGCTCCCATCCCTGCCTCCTCTACTGTGGTGTTGCAGTGCTGCTCTGGCTGCCGCCTGCTCCCTACAGCTTGCAGATGCATAAAGTGGAGTTCCCATACCAGGTGCTCCCATCAGAGTAATTTGTACCCAATCCGTTCTACTATTCTTTTTTTTTTTTAGTGATTATTTGTCTATTGCACCAGCAGACCCCATCAGCCCAACTGCCCCTCCGGCCCCAACATCCTGGAATTAATGGGGCTTACCTTAAGCCCGGCCCAGGAGCAGAACCTGCAGAGGGTCAGGCATCATCCTACTGCCAGCGCCATGATTTTTCCATTTTTCAGAGGTCCCATTTTACCTCATGGCCTCTGGAGTAGGGACGCATGCGCAAGGAGGTGTGCATGAGTACTACAGCCCCGGTTATGGCCCCATTTTCCCACCCATCAGCCTAGTGCCTGGTACTCCCTCTGGCCTGTGCTGCCCCCCAGTCTCCTCCATGGGGCAGTCAAGAGCCAAGGGATACCACCTTTCCACCCCGGAGAAGAGAGCTGCCTTTCAGCAGCTCCATCCAGCTCTGTGCCCTCCCCCCAGCCAACCTCTGATGATCCGTGCTCATTCCCAAACACAGGTCATCGGCATGGCACGAGGTAAGGCATACAGCTCTTTAGCCCTCAACGCCACTGGGCCGGTGCTCTGTTTTACTATTCTAGTTAATTTTCATAACTGAGCTTTGAATTTATTTATTCCTGTCATTTTTGGGCTGTAATTGTCGTTAGGCGCCCAGAGTCTCAGGGATTGGGAGCCTTAAAAATAAAATTTGCTTTGTCTTGCCTTGCCTCTGCTCCAGTGTTGCAGCTCTGCTCTGGCTGCCACCTGCTCCCTCCGGCCTGCAGAAACATAAGGTGGAGGCCACTGACCGGGTGATCCCATCCCAGTTTCCTCTGCTGTGGTGTTATGGCACTGCTCTGGCCACCACCTTCTCCCTCCAACCTGCAGAAACATAAGGTACACCCTTTTGCTGATGCTGAGACACCTTAGAACTTCTCTCCTCTCCTCTCTCCAGTTGGCCACTTTACCCTTCTGCTGTGCTACCATTGGTCAGCTTCTGGAGCTAGCTCTCGCTGGTAGCTCGAACTGTTTTCCTCACTATTTCTCTCCCAGTTTGGTGTGTACCTGCTATAATTTGAATTTTTATTTAATGTTACTGCCTGTTTTTATATTGTGATTCCTTTTTACTGGTCTTGCATGCATATACTGTTAGCCTAATTGTGCCTTCCTAAGAGCTGTAATAGACTGAAACTGCTGTTTTCTGCAAACTTGTGCTTCTTTCTGCACCTCTCCTCTTGAACGTTCTTCACTCTCTCCTCCCTACCTAACCTCCCTCACTCACCTGCTCACACTGCCCACTCTCTCCCTCCTCTACTTTCTGGCATCTGCTGGCACTCCCACTGTTCTCCCCAATACACACTCTAACATCACAACTGCCACCCTCTGTCTCCTCACTGTCTGCTCCCTGCCCTACAATCATGTCTGACTAATTTCCCCTCTCTTCCATTTTCTTTCTTTCCAGGTGGATGTTCCTGACCGGGCACTCCCATTCCTGCCTCTTCTGCTCTGGTGTTATGGCATTGCTTTGGCTGCTGTCTGCTCCCTCCAGCCTGCAGAAACATAAGGTACAGCTTGTTGCTGAAGCTGAGACACCTTGGAACTCCTTTCCTGTCTCCGATTGGCCACTTTACCCTTTTGCTTTGCTACCATTGGTCGGGTTCTGGAGCCGGCTCTCGCTGGTAGCTGACTGCCCTCCTCACTACTTCTGTCCTGGTTTGGTGCGTGCTTGCTATAATTAAAATTTTCTCCCGCCCCTGACATTCTTTAAATGCACTTTCACTCTGCCTCTCCACCTACCGTATCTCTCACTGGGTACCCCCTCCACAGTACCTCACACTTAAAAAGCCATTCCCTTCCTGTCTCCACACTCTTCATTGGCTACCCCTTCCACTGAAGCTCCCACATAAATAGCTGTCCCCACAGCATCCCTCTCCTTTCCTCACGCTCCTCTCAACCTCCCCCATCCTCTTCTAACACACTCTCTACCTCTGCCCCCCAATTCTGTTCACTTCTGACTTTGTTCATCCACTTCCCTCCCATACTCAATTCCTTGTCCTTCTCTGACACCTTCAGTCTCTTATCTTCACCCTCCACTTTCCCCTCTGCCACCCAGTTAGGCTTTCTCCCACTCCTACCCTCCCTGCTCACATGGAGCTGTCCAAACTGTTGCTCCTTGCAGCTGCTCTGCTGACCCTTGCTACCCCGAGATATTGGCTGAGATATTGACCTAAGTTGAAATCCCCCATTGCCTCCCATTATAAAACTTACCATCATTTCTTCAGTTTGCAGCCGGCCTTTGAAGAGGGCAGACATGTCCCGTACTGCAGAAGATCACTGCCCGAACCTCTGGAGGTAAGTATAGGGTGATGGGGTGCAGGGAGGTGGGTGCGCAGAGGAAGGGTGCGGTTGGGGGACGGAGACGGGGAGACTATGAGGGACTGGTTAAATAAAATAAGAAAGACTATGGGAGATGTTTTTTCTATTTTACAGGGGGAAAACAATAAAAAAAAAAATTTAGGCACACTGGGGTGGGCTCCCAGTGTGCCACAATAGTGGGGGGGGGGCACATGTCATTACTGACACAGGGATTGGGCACCCCGTTGTCGGCAAAGAGCATAGATGGGTTGGGAGGGCAGCATATCCAACATCAGAAGTGGGCATCCCGGTGTCGGAAACAATTATTTTGGCACACTGGGGTGGGCTCCCAGTGTGCCACATTAATCGGGGGGATACATTCTGATACTAGGATTGGGCATCCCTGATGTCTGCTTTGTGGGACTGTGTGGTGGGCGGCAGGATCCACCATGTTTTGGCACACTGGGGTGGGCTGCCAGTGTGCCACATAATGGGAGGGGGGACATGCCGACATGGGGATCGGGCACCCCAATGTCGGCATTCCGGTGAGTGTGTGTCCAGCGGCAGGAGTCGTCATTGTAGAAAGTCACACCATGGCTATTTTACTCATTGAAATGATTCACCAAGAAAGGCACACTGAAACTCCGCAGGTAACTGTGGCCATGCACATTACTGTGCACTGTAATGTCTGTGGCTGGAGTCTTGTCATTTGCCAGTGCAATGAGGAAACTGCACCTCATTGGAGTGGCAGATTACTTTCAAGGTTTTGGCTCTTTTTGAAACTGCTGTCATTGCCGTCATGCTCACTGATTGGCGGCTGAGGGATGCACCCACTAAAGCGTCCCCTGCATTGGCAACAACACTGACACACCTCTGAAATATGCTACTACCACAAGATGTTGCTTGCGCATGCACAAGCCAACATAAAAATTACACTCTCCTTTTGCACATTGCACTTGGGCTTCTCCTCTTGACCCCCTTTTTTATTTTTTTCTTAGCACTTAGCAACGCTCCAAACAACCTCTTGTTTGCTGACAACTGACTGATTTCACCATTGGGCACCGTAAATTGTCTGTTTTCCTGTGACCTGTACTGTGTTTGATATATACAGTAATCCTGTTTGTTTACCTTTATATTTCTGCAATCCTTTGTATAATTTCACCTATCTGTTGTACTGAAATGTCCTGATGTGGAACCTCTGTAAAGAGCTCTGAGCTCAAATGGTTTTCCGAGTACTGAAATAAATAAATAAATAAAAATGGCTCCCAGTTATTACAAGAATATGTGCAATGCTGGAAAGGGACCATTAGTACTGTAGATATAATAACTCATTTTAGATATCTGAGACTAAAATTTAACATGTAGGACCTTGCATGTGGTAATATGCTGGTCTTTTGTTTTTTTATAATTTAAACTTTATTAATACATTTCCATTATAAAGGGCAGTTACAGCAAGTCAGGGTGTAACATAGCACATGAACAGTGAGAAACTGCCCGTCCCACCCCTCTCGTCCCACCCCACTTACAGCAGCAACAAATCGTAGTCGCCCTAACGTGCAGTACACAATTCCATTGAACGTATAGGTAGTACCAGAATGTGATATATCCTCAGTGAGGTAACAAGAGTAAGGAATGAAGGGGATCCCATATCTTACTATATGCTGCTAGTCTATTGTGAAGATTTGCAGTTGCCTTCTCTGTTCGAAGATTAGCCATGATTTTGTGTAACCATTCCTGAAAGGAAGGAGCCGATTGTTCCTTCCAATGCCGTAGTATGAGTTACTTAACTGAGAGCGCAACCATAGAGATATGGTATTTCCTAATTCTAACACTGACCAGGGACATATGCCCTAGAAGGCACACCTCTGGAGTAAAATACTCATGTAGGCCCAGTAAGGGATCAAGAGACATCTTAATTGAATTCCATAAAGAGGAAACTTTGGGACAGGACCAGAACATATGCAGGAGGGTACCCTCTTCTTGCAAGCACTTGGTACATACACTAGAGTTAGAGAAGCACCATTTTTTTAATTTAATAGGGGTGCAATACATGTTGTGTAAAATGTGATATTGCATGAGACGCAGTCTATCTTGGGAAACATATTTATGACAAGATCTCCATAGGGATTGCCATTCTAATTGACAATGAGGGAGAAGTGAGTTCCAGAGACTTGTAGGTCCAAAGGTGTCCCCATATTTTTTGTAAAACAACACCCTATATAGCTTGGATACTATGCCTGCTGATCCAGACAAAAGGGAGATTTCAGGAATTAAAGCTGATAACTTCTGGAAGGGGGGAGAACTCCCCAAGGCTACGGAGAGAAGGTGACTTAACTGCATGACTTTAAAGTGTGATGAAGCCGGGATAAGGAATTTGTCAATAATTCCACGTGGGAACAACCAGTGCCCTTCCCCATCTACCAAGGACAGCAGTTTACCATCGCCTAATTGAGGCAGCCAGCTACGGGGAATCCACTTACCATTAAACGTGAAAGATGGGGAATTCGAAATAGACTGAGCTAAATCAGTCTGAGGGGAATAATGTAGAAATAAACATAATTGTGTGTAAACTCTTAGAGAGATACTTATTGTGGTGCAGTTAGGCATCTTTACATGGGTCAGCTTGAGGTAAAATAGGTTTAAGGGGTCCAGGCGTTTGGCTTTAATTGCGTCTAACTCAATCTTAAGCCATACTGGTTGTGCCATTTCAGGGCCAGGGGATATCCATCTCAAACATTTTGCTAGTTGACTTGCCCAGTAATATAATGCCATATGAGGAATCCTCAACCCCCCCCTCAGGTTTTGGGGCTGCTAGTTTGTGGTAAACCAACCTGAGATATTTATCAGCCCAGATGAATCTGGTAAATGTGCTGTGCAGTTTCTTGAACCAGCATATGGAATAAAAGAGTTGAGAAGGGATAAAGGGTAATACATTCTAGGAAATACATTCATCTTAATAATGTTTATCCTGCCCCATAATGATATTGGAAGCTTAGACCATCTGTCGAGATCGTGAATAATAACCTGTAAGAGAGAGTCCAGATTATCTTTAATCCAGGCTAAAGGATTACGGGATAGCTTTATACCCAGATATTTAATTGTTCTAGGAGTCCAGCCTAAACCTAGGGGGCAAATATCATCCTTAAGTACTTTATGGTTTAAGGGGGAAAAATAAGGATTTGCCAGCATTCAACTTTTAGTTGGATAGCGTGCTAAACTTGGCGCTTTCATTCAATAAGGGTTGTATTGAAAGAACCGGATGGGAAAGATGTATCAGCAAATCATCTGCGTACGCAGTGAGTTTAATCTCATGAAGCTCAACCCTGATACCTTGTATAGGGGTATTTTGGAGAATGTTCTGGATGAGAGGTTCCAGATATAAATTGAACAAGAGAGGCAATAGGGGGCAACCCTGCCTAGTATCTGAATGAAGTGAGAAGCAGTTTGAGAAGGCCCCATTAGCTGAGATTCTTGCTATGGGAGATTTATATAATGCAGCAACCCAGGAAATGAATACCGGAGGAAATTTAAAGGCATCCAGTACCTTGAAGAGAAAACTCCAATTCACCCGGTCAAATGCCTTCACGGCGTCCAAAGAGACCGAACCTGCAGGAGAATCAGCATCTCTGGAAGCCGAGAAGACATGGGATAATGTATGCAGATGATCCACTGAAGAGTGTCCCTTCATGAAACCTACCTGATTCATGCCTATTAACTCGGGGAGCACTACGGATAGCCAGTCAGCTAAAATCTTTGAGAGAATCTTGATATCCTGATTTAGGAGGGATATAGGCCTATAGCTCTGAACGAGCTCAGGATCCTTGTCTGGCTTGGGAAGAAGCACTATCAAGGCTTCAAAGAGATAGCGATTGACCTCTGTCCCGGATAGAATATGCTGAAATAAACTATTAAGTGCTGGCAGTAAAAGCTCACGAAATGTTTTATAAAAAAGAAATGAAAATCCGTCAGGCCCAGGAGTTCTATCCGAGGGCAAGCCCCTAATAACTTCAGCAATTTCCTCCTGGGTTATAGGAGAGACCAGAGAATTTGCGTAATATACTGGGAGGGAGGGTAGGTGTGAATCTATCAGGTAGTTCTCCACGCTTACTGGACTTGGGGGGGGTGCTCCATGTCCCCATAGAGCGATTCGTAATATGCTGCAAACTCGAACTGCTTCAGTGGGAGATGTTTTCAGGGACCCATCAACAGATGCCTTGATAGATGGGATGAATCTCATTTACTCTTGTTGTTTAATACGAAGTGCCAACAGGCGCCCTGCCTTCTCACCTTGATCAGTATAGCTAGCTTTAGTGTGTATGATAGCTAACTCAGCCTTTTCCCGGAGTAGTTCTAAATATTTGTCTCTCAACCCTTCTTTATAAAACATTTCGTGAGCTTTTATTGCCAGCACTTAATAGTTTATTTCAGCATATTCTATCCGGGACAGAGGTCGATCGCTATCTCTTTGAAGGGATCACATATCTCCAGGTAGAAGGTCACCTGGGGGCCAGTGACCATCACATGGTATGGTTCAATTTGGCTACTACATCTAAATCATCCCATTCCAAGGCAAAAATATGGGACTTCAGAGGAGCTGACTTTGATAAGATGGCCAACAGAGTTAAGCTAGCCCTGGCAAAAAGAAACACAGGTGAGGGGTACAGGCAAAGTGGGCAAGCATTAAGGATGCAATACTTGAAGCAACATCCCATTGTGTTAGACAGAAAAGGAAGTGCAAAGAAGAAGGAAACCACTTTGGTTCTCAAATACAGTAGCAGAAAAGGTCAGAGCCAAAAGGCTGGCCTTCAGGAAATATAAGGAACACAGCGGGATGAAGATAGGGAGGCATATCAAACTGCCCTAAGGGAAGCAGGGAAGGCAGTAAGGCAGGCAAAGTCCCAAACTGAGGAAACACTAGCACGAACAGTAAAAGAAGGTGACAAGACTTTCTATAGATACATTAGTGAAAGGAGAAAGTCCAGAGGGGTATTGCTAAGCTTAATGGAGAAAAGGGAGCATGTGAGGAGGAGGACCATGTAAAAGCATCTATCCTAAATAGATACTTTTGCTCAGTATTTACTGAAGAGAAGGTAGGGCAGGACCCACAGCTCAGCACCATGGACACAGGGGGGAGGGAGGTGAGCACTACTCCCTTCACAAAAGAAAGGGTCCTACAAGAGCTTGCTAAGCTCAGGGTGGACAAGGCAATGGGACCTGATGGCATACATCCCAGGGTACTTAAGGAGCTAAAGGTGGAACTAGCAGAGCCATTAGCAGAACTGTTTAGTGAGTCTCTGAGCACAGGAGAGGTCCCAGAAGACTGGAGAAGGGCTTATGTGATCCTGCTCCACAAGAGTGGTAGCAGGGAGGAGGCAGGGAACTACAGACCAGTTAGTCTTACCTCAGTAGTGGGCAAGATTATGGAGGCACTCCTTAAGGAAAGGATAGTGCAACACCTGGAATCCATAGGGGCACAGGATCCAAGACAGCATGGGTTTACAAAAGGAAGGTCCTGTCAAACTAATCTCGTAGATTTCTTTGACTGGGTAACCAGAGTGGTGGACCAAGGGGGAGCAGTTGATGTTGCTTACCTTGACTTCAGCAAAGCTTTGACACTGTACCACATAGAAGATTGATAAATAAGCTGGTAGGCTTGGGGTGGTCTCAGAGGTTGGTCAACTGGGTGGCAAACTGGTTGACGGGCAGAAAACAGAGAGTGGTGGTAAATGGTATACAGTCAGAAGAGATGCAAGTCACAAGTGGGGTACCTCAGGGATCAGTCCTGGGGCCAGTCCTCTTCAACATCTTCATTAGTGACCTTGCAGATGGACTAGAGGGTAAGGCTTGTCTGTTTGCAGATGACACCAAGATCTGCAACAGAGTAGATGATCCAGATGGGCTGGGCAGAATGAGAAGAGATCTGGATAAACTAGCAAAATGGTCAGAAGAGTGGCAACTGGGATTTAATGCAAAGAAGTGCAAGATCATGCACATAGGGAAGAGAAACCCTGAAGCCACCTATAGGCTGGGAGGGGAGTTGCTAGCAGTCACAAAGGAAGAAAGAGACTTGGGCATCATCATCACTGATGACCTGAAATCATCCAAGCAGACCTCTAAAGCAGTAGGTAAGGCTAGGGGGTGTTAGGGTATATTAGTAGGGGTATCACAAGTCATAAGAGGGAGGTAACAATCCCTCTTTACAAGACACTGGTTAGGCCCCATCTGGAGTGCTGTGTGCAGTATTGGAGGCTACACCTTCACAAGGACATTAACCAAATTGAGGCAGTCCAGAGAAGGGCAACCAAAATGGTGCAGGGACTGCATCAGAAGACATATAAGGACAGATTAACAGAGCTCAATATGTATACCCTTGAGCAAAGGAGGGAGAGAGGTGATATGATTGAGGCATTCAAACACCTTAAGGGCATTAACAAGGTGAAAGAGTCTAACATGTTTAAATATAAGAAAAATAGCAGGACAAGAGGACACAGCATGAGATTAGAGGGGGCCAATTAAGGGGGAATGTGAGGAAATTCTTTTTCACAGAAAGGGTGGTGGATGCATGGAATGGCCTACCTCAAGAAGTGGTGGCTATGAATACAGTGCAGGGCTTCAAACAGGCATGGGATAGGCATAAGGGAGCAATACAAATGAGTATGAATAGATAGGCCACTGAGAGCAAAGGTCGATGGCACATTTATAAGGTAGAAAAAGAAAAGGGCAGACTGGATGGGCCTTGCGGTCCTTATCTGCCGTCAACTTCTATGTTTCTATGCAACCCTAGAAGCCTCGTCTTGTCCTCATCTGAGGAGTTAACCAAGACATTGGATTCGAGAGCCCGAATTTGGGATAACAAGGACAGTAATTCTCTCTCCCTAACTCTTTTCCTGGCCACCGAAAGGCTAATAAGGACACCTCTCATGTAAGCCTTGAAAGCCCCCCATATAATATCTGGTTTTGCACTGTTTAAAGAGTTAGACCAAAAAAAGGCCTCAATATGCTCCCTTATGGTATTGCAATAATTGGAATCTTCAAGCCATTGATTATTAAGTTTCCATCTTGTTTCTCTCTTTGACACCTCCTGAATTGTCAGATCACACAGCACCAAAGAGTGGTCAGAAATAGGGCCAGGCTGTATCGACGAGGACCTAACCCCAGGCAAGAGAGTCTGAGAAATGAGTATGTAGTCAATACGGGACTGCGAACTGTGTACCAAAGACCTGAATGCGAACTCCTTGAAATCAGGGTGTAGGACCCGCCAGACATCACAGAGCCCGCATTGATCCAATAGTTCTCTAAAGGCCCTCTGACCTGGGGAGACCCAACCCCGGTGCACCACCTGACCTGCCAAGGTTTGAATCTACCACTTGATTAAAGTTGCCCGCCCAGGATCTCTATGGGAAGGAAAGGCAGGATTGAATTTATGAGTCTCATGAAATAAGCGGGGTCTTCAGCATTAGGACCATATATGCTGCCCAGTAGCAGAGGTATTGACCAGAGAGTACCTACAACTAGAACAAACCTGTCCTCGGGATCCCTGATAGTATGAGTTGAGACAAAGGGTATGCCCCTGTTAATAATGATCATAACCCCACAGCTGTTTGAGGAACCTTGCGCCTCGTAGACCATCCACACTTGATGCCTCCTCACTTGTAAGGCTTCTGTTTCTAATAAGTGCGATTCCTGCAAGAAAGTAACCCAAGTGCGTAAAAGACTTGAGTGTTTAAGAACCTGGTACTGCTTAGATTTTTTCCTGATCCCCTTGACATTCCACGTTGCAAAAGTCACCTCCTTTGCCATCTACTGAAAACTTCTAAGAATGCTATATTCAGCCCTGCACTCCGGGTATGTAGCACGACTAATCTAAACCCCCGCCCCGTTGCTGCTGTAAGGCCCTCCCACCACCCCAGGCCCCTCTCAAGAAGCCCACTAATAAACCTCCATATACCGCCACCCCCAACAAGAACACATAGTCCTCCCCACCCACCCCCACACTGTCGCAAGCAACGCTAGCACAGCACTGGGACCTATCCTCCCCTCCCATCCCCCAAACATATCTCCTGCTAATGATCTCCCTCGTACCATTTCGTACAAACATAGAAACATAGAATTTGACGACAGATAAGGACTGGTTGGCCCACCTAGTCTGCCCATTTTCCTACCTAACAGATAAGCGCAGATCCTAGTTAAACAACAGCCTACTTCCTCCTACCCCCCACTAGGATTGCCTTATGCCTGTCCCATGCATTTTTGAATTCCCCCACTGTTCTTGACTCCACGACCTCCTCAGGGAGGCTGTTCCATGCATCCACAACCCTCTCTGTGAAAAAATACTTCCTCACATTACCTCTGAGCCCTCCCCCCTCTATCTTCAAATTGTGCCCCCTTGTTCTTGCACATCTCTTTTTCTGGAAGATGCTACCCTCTTGGACTTTGTTGATTCCCTTGAGGTACTTGAAAGTTCTATCATGTCCCTCCTCCTTTCTTTCCTCAAGGGTATACATATTAACCTCCTTTAGTCTTTCTTCATATGTCTGGTGCAGACCCTGCACCATTTTTGCCCTCCTCTGGACCGCCCACTCTGTCTATGTCTTTGCGGAGATGGGGTCTCCAGAACTGCACACAGTACTCCAGATGGGGTCTCACCAACTGTCTGTACAGAGGGATAACAACTTCCTGTTTTCTACTGGTGATGCCTCTCCCTATGCATCCCAGTATCCCCAAGCCTTCCTTACTGCCTTCTCACATTGCTTGCCCACCTTTAGGTCATCTGATATGACTACCCCCAGGTCTCTTTCCATTTTGTTGTTAGTATCTCACCCCCATTGTGTACTCTTCCCTGGGTTGTGTTTCCAGGTTCATTACCTTACACTTCTTAGCATTGAATCTAAGCTGCCATACATTTGACCATTCCTCTAACCTTGCCAAGTCCCTTCTCATCCTTTCCATCCCACCTTGTGCATCAACTCTGTTGCAGATCTTTGTGTCATCTGCAAGAGACATACTTTTCCTTCCAGTCCCTCTGCAATGTCACTTATAAAGACATTGAAGAGGACCCGCTATCTAGACAGTGCCCCACTAATGCTGCCTTTCTCAGAGTGGACTCCATTTTACTATTACTCTCTGTGTCCTATTCTCCAGCCAATTCTTTACCCAGGCTGTTATCTTGGGACTCACTCCCAGGCTGGCTAACTTGTATATTAATCTTTGTGTGGGACTGTGTCAAATACCTTTCTAAGTCAGGTAGGCGCAGTGTCACAGCCCTCCCTGATCTACTACTTTGTATCACCCAGTCAAAGAAATCTATCAGATTCATCTGGCATGACCTTCCGCTGTGAATCCATGCTGCCTTGGGTCCTGTCCTCTGGCCTCTAGATACTCGACAATTCTTTCCTTCAGAAGTGATTCCATCATTTTCCCTATCACTGAGGTTAAACTAACAGGTCTGTAGTTTCCTGCTTCTGCCTTGCTCCCACTTTTGTGAAGGGAATCACATCTGCCCTCCTCCAGTCCTCGGCACCACCTCATCCTCCCATGATTTGTTAAAGAGGGTAGTCAGTGGTGTCACTAGTTCTACCCTTAGTTCTTTTAGAATTCTGGGATGAATCCCATCAGGCCCCATTGCTTTGTCCACCTTCAGTTTTAGAGTTCTTCATAACTCTTTCTTCTGTAAATGGGCTGGTATAAACTTCTGTATCCAGAGTGTTTCTACTGTTTGTTTTAGGTACCTCCCACTCTTCATTTGTAAATACTGACAAAAGTATTTGTTTAGTATCTCTGCCTTTTCACAGACACCTCCGCCCACCCTCCCTCCCCTTTATTAAGCCTCACTATCCCTCCCTTGGTCTTCCTTCGCTCCCTGATATACCTATAAAAGGTTTTATCCCCTTGTTAACTGAGTTGGCTATCTTTTCCTCGGTTTGGGCCTTTGCTGTTCTCACTGCCTTCCCAGCTTCCTTTTGCTTTAACTGATACACGTCTCTGTCCTGCTCCTTCTGTGATTGCTTGTACTTCCTAAATGCTTTCTTTTTCTCTTGAACCTTCACTGCCACTTCCTTTGAGAACCATAGTGGTTTCTTATATCGTTTTGTTTTGTTTATTTGCTTCACACAAAGGCTTGTTACCTCTGTGATGGCGGTTTTTATTATTCCCCATTGTTCTTCCACCCCTCCTTCCTGCCCATTTGCTAGTGCATTCCTTAGGCACTCACCCATTTAGCAAAGTCAGCCCTCCTAAAGTCCAGTACTTTTGCCTTTGTATGGCTTGACTCTATTGCTGTGTTTATTGTGAACTATACTGTTTGATGGTCGCTAGTTCCCGATGGTATACCCACTTCTACATCTGTGATCCTTCTCTCCATCTCCATTTGAGAGAACCAAGTCTAAGATTGCTCCTCTCAAGTGGGCTCCACTACTAGTTGTCTAAGGCATGCCCTGTAGGGCATCTAGAATACTTCACTCTTCGAAGTGGGCTGCAACTGCACTCCAGTTAACATCTGGCATATTCAGATCACCCATCAGCAATATCTCCCTTTTCTGCCATTCTAAGTATACTTTCTATCATTTCCTTGTCCATTTCCTCCCGGAGAAGGGGTCTGTATACAACCCCTGTGCAGATTGTGGTGCCATTGCTGGTCTCCAAATTTACCCACAGTGCTTCTTCTCCTCCCAGTTTACCCTTTTTTTCTATTGCTTTGATTCCTTCCCTTATGTAAAGAGCTACTCCTCCTCCTCCTCTTTTACCCTCCCTGTCCCTCCTGCAGATAGTGTATCCTGGTATGCTTACATCCCAGTCATGGTTTTGTGTGTACCATGTTTCTGTGACTGCCACGATATCCAGATATTCCTCCTCCATCAAGGCCACTAATTCAGGAAGCTTGCTACCCAGACTACGGGCATTGGTACTCATTGCTCTCCATTTTTAGATGGCTTTACCTTCTGTTGCAGCATCCCCCACTGACCTTTCTACCTCGGTCTTTTTCTCATTTAGTACCCTGTTTTGTAGGGAGAGGCTGGGATTTTCCTGCTGCTTATCAGTGCCTCCCCCCTTGACTAGTTTAAAAGCTTGCCAATGAAGCATTTAAACCGATTGCTCAAAAGACTTGTTCCCTTCCTGGACAGATGCAGACCATCCTGCCAGTATAGGCTGGTGTCCTCCAGGTGGAACCCCAGTCCCAATGAAGCCAAACTCCTGTGCTCCACACCATTTTTTCAACCATTCATTAAACTGCATGGTACAAAGTACCCTCACCTCACCCATGCCAATGACAGGCAGCACCTCTGAGAAGGATACTGTGTATGCTACTTGTCTTAGGCCCCTCCCCAACTCTACAAAGTCCTCCTGCACTGCTCTAATCTCATGATGAGCCAAGTCATTTGTCCCTAGGTGGACAATGACGTCCAGCTCAGACTTCTGTGCAGCTGTTCTAGTGATCCTGAGGATGCGCTTCCTGTCCCTCCAAGCCATGGCACCAGGCAGGCACCTTACTTCAGTTTTCTGTGCTCCCCCCAGTTCTATCCCCCTAATAATTGAGTCCCCCACCAGAAGCTGCTTCCTTTCCCTATGGTGTCCTCTGCCTCCTTCCTGTGGGCCTCCCTTGTGACAGTTGTCCTCAGCCTCCTTAGTCTCCTCTGCAGGTGCATCCATAGGGGAACTATGCTCCCCCAGAATGGTGTATGGATTGTGGAGTGGAACAACTGACTGGATGTGCCTCTGTTCCACCATTCTCACCCTCCCTGAGCCCACTGTGGTCCAACTGCTGTGCTTTCTTTGCAACCTCTGAGGTAGTGGTGGTGGCTCTGGTGCTCCTTGGATGGGGGAGGTTCCCTTCCTACTGTCCAATGTGGCCTGGGGGAAGGTTCCCTTACTACTGTCCAGTGTGGCCTGAAGACGGACAACTTCCTCCCTCAGGGCAGAGAGTTGTCTGCAAATAGGGCAGCATCTCAGCCTCCAGAAAGACTCCTGGAAGACTGTTGCTCCACAGCCATTACATTGCACTACTCCCCACATGTTTATCTAATTTTTTGTGTGTGTGTGTGTGTGTGTGATTGGTTTGTTATATAGAAATATATATATTATACAATGTGCATGCTTATATTGTCAGTGCAGTGTGCTAGAGAGGATATGACAGTGATATGCACCTTGCAGTCTTGAGGAATGATGTCAGAACCCCAGGTATAAAGGAACTATTTCCAGGGGTGGGTGGGGTGAGGGGTGGGCAGGGGTTGGGCCTAACTGTGCCCTCACGAAACAATCAGCTAAAAGCTCTGACCCACTGCTGCAATGAGTGCCTTCCTGTCAGCAAGATGCCCTACACAACAATTTGACAGAGAAAATACCCTGCTAATCAAACAGAGAAAAATCCAGACATCCAAGTCAGACACAGGTAAACCTCCACAGCCCCAAAACAGCCTGGTGGTTTGTGCTCTGAAAGCAGTCAGCCCCAAAATAAGTCAGCTGTACTTTAAACTCATCCTGCACTGAAAATCTTAAGAATTGTAACAAAAGTAAAGCTAGATCCACCTCCCTCTGTTGCTTGAAAGACTGTTTTTCCTGATAATTCTAAGTTCCTTATTTCACCTTTCAGTTAGAAGTAGCCTCCATCTGCAGAATATCTGCTACAAACCAAAGACAATTGTAAGGTTCACCTCCCTCTGTTGTGAGCACAACTCGCTTTCTTGCAAATCCTATGTTCAATATTGCAGCTTCCAGCCAGAGGTAGCTTCACCTGAATAATCAAAGATCCATAAGCAGGAGTAGAGTGCTCCACAATTGCCTTTAACAAAGATCCACATATGAGAGTAGCATGCCTCAGAGTTGTCTTTCAACAAAGAGCCACATGAGAGAGTAGTGTGCCTCAGAGTGGTCTTTGACTTTCATACACATAGGGAAGTATTATCCCTTAGAGTGACCTTTAACAATGATCCACAAAGGGGAGTAGTGCCCCTCAGAGTTGCCTTTAACAAAGATCCACATCGGGAAGTAGTGTATCTTTGAGTGGCACTTAGCTAAGAAACACATGGCACAAGTTTTGTGTCCCAGATTGGCCTTTAACTTAGATTCTCATGAGGTATAGTGCAACTCAGAGTGGCCTATAACCAAGATCCACATGAGGAAATAGTGTCCCTCAGAGTGGCTTTTAACAAAAATCCATATGGGGGAGTAGTGCCCCTCAGAGTGACCTTTAACAAAGTTCCATATGGGGGAGCAGTGTTCCTTAGAGTGGCCTTTAACAAAGTTCCATATAGGGCAGTAGTGCCCCTCAGAGTGGCCTTTAACAAAGATCCACACAGGGGAGTAGTGTGCCTCAGAGTGGGCTATTACAAAGATCCACATAGTGAAGTAATACCCCTTTAGAGTGGTGTTTAAGAAAGATCCACTTAGGGGAGTAGTGCACCTCAGATTGGCCTTTAACAAAGATCCACAAGGAGAAGTAATGTGCCTCAGAGTTGTCTTCCAGCAAAGAGCCACATGTAAGAGTAGTGTGCCTCAGAGTGGTCTTTCATTAGATCCACATGGGGAATATTGCCCCTCAGAGTGTCCTTTGAAAAAGATCCACATGGAGGAGTAGTATGCTTCAGAATGGCCTTTAAAAAAGATCTGCATCAGGGAGTAGTGCACCTCAGATTGGTCTTTAACAAAGTTCCACATGGGGAAGTATTGTGCCTCAGAGTTGCATTTAGCAGAGGACCACATGTGGGGGAGTAGTGCACCTCATGGTGGCCTTTAACAAAGATTCACATGAGGGAGTAGTTTACCTCAGAGTTGCCTTTAACAAAGATCCACATGTGGGAGTAGAGCACCTCAGTGTGGCATTGAGCTAAGAAACACATGAGACGAGTAGTGTGCCTCAGAATGGCCTTTAACAAAGATTGCATGGGGTAGTAGTGTGGCTCACCTTGGCCTTTAACAAAGATCCACATGGGGAAACAGTGTGCCTCAGAGTGGCCGTTATCAATGATGCACACAGAGGAATAATGCACCTCAGACTGGTCTTTAACAAAAATCAACATTGGGGAGTAGTGCACCTTAGAATGTCTTAATAAAGGCACCACTCTCAGGATTTAGAAAATCTTGGAATTCCTCAGAATTTCTAAAGTTCTGCAAAATGCCATCAGAAAGAAAATTCAACAAATCCACCTAGTTCTAGTCAGGATACACCTCTCTGCCACCTATTTTGGTGAGGTGGGGTGGAAGAAGTGTGCCATCTACCATGAGAGGTTTGTGATACCCAGCAACAGTCAGGTCCTCCATAGGGACTCAATGGAACTGTATAAGCAGCTCTATAATAATGACCTGCAACAAAACAAAAAATTGGAATCTGTCAAGGCTTTTGCTTCAAGCTCCAACAGAGCTGCATGTTACATATATTGTAGCTGGGAGCAGTAGTGTTCCTAAGACTAGCTTTTAACAAAGATCCACAGGTGGCACAGTGGATCTTGGATTGTCCTTTACAAAGTTTCAGATAGGAAAGTGGTGCACCTCAGAGTGGGCTTTATCAAAGATGCACATGGGGGAGTAGTATACTTCAGAGAGGTCTTTAGGAAAGATCCACACAGGGGAGAAGTGCAGCTCAGAGCAGTCTCTAACTTTTTTTTTATCACTACTCTATTTTTCCTCCTTGCAGCCACAGTCCTGCTATTTATCCAGCCACCACTCCTACCTTCACCTCTGACCCCAAAGCCGACGCACCCAGCTGGCATTCACAGCTACGACCGTCGAGAGGGGCTCCCCCTTCAGCATCTGCACCCGGTGAGGCTCCACTTCCGGCACATGCCTAATTCAGGCATCGTCGGCCGGTGAAGTGAGCAGCCATCAACCTGCCACAGACCATGCTGCTTTTCCCCTTTTTCTCCCAATGGGAGCATGGATGTGCAATGATGTCCATGTACTGCATGCAAACGTCTGCTGTGCTCCTCCTGCTGAGCACCCACGCAGCTGTAGTTCCTCCGGGTGTCCCCAGGGACCGCCAGAGAGCAGTGCGCATCCCCTTTCCCCAGGACTAGGAGAGCTGTCATCAGACGCTCAATCCTAGTCCTTCCCTGCCAACCCCCAACAACCCAGGCTCATTCCCAAACTTGGGTCGCCAGTGTGGAGCGAGGTGTGTCGTTCAGCACCTCAACCGTCAGCGCCACTGGGCCGGCTATGCAGTCTCTAACTTTGATCCACATGGAGGAGTAATACCCTCAGAGTGGCTTTTAACAAAGATCCAGAAAGGGGGAGTAATGTACCTCAGAGTCATGTTAGCAAAGGACCACATATGGGGGAGTAGTATACCTCAGAGTGACCTTTAATGAATATCCACATGGAGCAGTAGTGCCCTTCAGAGTGGCCTTTATAAAGATCCATATGAGGGGAGCAGTACATTTCAGAGTGAGATCAAGCTAAGAACCACACGGGAGAAGTAATGTGCCTCAGTGTGTCCTTTAAAAAGATCCACTGGGGTGCTAATGAGCAGCTAAGAAGCAAGACCTGATCTCCTCAAGCTCCGCACCCCAGAGGCCAAAATAAACCATTTTTTATTGAAATAAAGAACCGAAGCACCAGATATAAATATATAAGAGGATAGAGCTGCATAATGATGGACAATTACCTTACTAGTATGCCGGGAAAACCCACAAGAAATGCGGGGAAAACCCCAAAGAAGCAACTGACTGGGCCTACGCCAGAAACTGCAGGCCCCATATCCTTCTAGGCAGTAGAGCTGACAGTACTGGGGTGTGAGGTGACTGCACAAGTTTTGGCTGCTTTAAACCCAAGCTTGGAAAAGCTAGAAAACAAAATTGAGGTGAAGTTACAGGAAATCGCCGAAAGAACAGCGGCACTGGGGAAAAGTTGATGGAGGTAGAGAAGCGTACATCTAGAGTGGAGGATACGGTGCAACTTCTGCCTGAGAAGATAGTCGCACTGGAGAGGGAGTTGGAAGACCTCAGGGAGGCCCTCAATTACCAAGAGAATTATTTTCGACGCACTAACCTGCGTCTACGAGGACTCCCTGAAGGTCAAGAAGGAGCAGATATATTAAAGTTTTGTGCTGAGCAGTTGCCAAAAGTGTTGAAGCTGCAGTCCAAAGGGGGAAGCACAAGATTGAAAGAGCACACAGGGCTGTACTGCCAAAGCCAGGACCGGGTCAGCCTCCCAGTAGTATTGTGATCCGCTATCACAATTTCCAGGGTCGGGAAGCAGTAATAAAAGCTTTTAGGCTCAATCAACCAGTTGAAATAAATGGGGCACGAATTCATGTTACACAGGATTACTCGACTAGGTTACTCAAGAAACGAGGAATATTCAGTGCTACAATGGCCTAACTAGGAGAGATGCGGGTGGATCACTTCATGATCTATCCAGCCACCCTAAAGATAAAACACGAAGGAGCAGTGTTTTCATTTTGAGAGGTAGAGAAAGCAAACATCTTCATAAATGAACTTAAGAAGAAAATAGGCTGAGGCTGAAGGCGAACTGATGGAAGGAATAAATGGGACTAGAGACATTGACAGTTTCTCTGGTTGGGAGTAATACCCCACGTTTAAATCTTTTTGAATTTTCTGTGTTAAAGTTAGGTGGACCTTGGAGAGCTGTGGATGTCTTGGCCTACGTTGTTGGTTGAACGGGGACTTAAAAGAAACCTCAGCTGGAGCAATGGAAGCATGGAAGAGGAAGGACAGAGAAGCGTGAAAAGACATACAGAGAGTGCTTCCTGCAAGGTAGGCCGGGAGGGGTGTTTGGCAGCCTGGGCCTAGCATGTATATTGTTTTTAATTGCGCGGCCTGCTCTACTGACCTCCAACTGGGCCAGCCATAGAACTGAAGCTCTACAGTTAACTAGACTGCAGGGGTTACTAAGTGTTGGGAGGGGGGTACGTATTGGCAGCAGGCAGAGACATCAGGAGGTCAAGTCGGATTGCTAAGATCCTGACTGAAGTAGTTTGATGTTACATCTATGTTATGTAGGGTTTTTTTCTGTAAATGGTAATTCATTATGCCATATAGAGGTGGGTTTGGATCTGTTCTGCGCAAAGTGGTCTCTGGGGGGGGCGAGGGGAGGTAGCTGCTCAAACAGCAAATAATAGGATATGTAGCCATGATGGAAGATGGCAAGCGTGGTAAAAGAGGATTGAGGGGGGAGACTCAGGGCTTATGTTGGAAAAGGATGACATGCTTAGGGATTAGCAGTATGAATAATGCTGGAAGAGGGAGGATAAGGGGGTGGTTAGGGAATAGGGGTGGAGATAAAAGTAATCTGGGTTCACAAAAAGGGGCTAAGAGTGAAGGGTTTTGCTCTGAATTAGAAGCTACTGATCTTGTTTCTGTAGTGGTGGAGGCCATGGATAAAAGATTCACGTCGAAAAATATGCTTTCAATAATGGAAGGGAAGAGCTTAAGGAGGTTTGGGAGGAGAAGAAAAAAGGGAAAATGCAAAGAAGTAATGGTACGAAATGATTTAGTTGTACAATCCTGGAATGTGCGAGGTCTCTCCTCCCCGACTAAGAGGAGTGCCGTCCTGACAGCTTTACGAAGGGCACAGGTGCAGGTAGCTCTTTTGCAGGAAACACATCTGATGTCGGTGGAGCACGCGAAACTTAAAAGGAATTGGGTAGGAGCTTGTTATTCATCTTCCTTTAATTCTTGTAAGCAGGGGATGGAGGTTTTGATACATAAAAATTTGCCTTTCCAAGTTACAAAAGTACTTATGGATCCAAGAGATGACAGATATGTTTTTGTAACTGGGACTCTCCATGGCGTGAAGGTCACATTCGGGAGTATATATGCACCAACAAATCTAGACCCAGAATTTTTTAGTAGTGTCCTGGCTATACTAGTAAAAGAGCAATTTGAAAATCTAATTATGGGAGGGGGTTTTAACTGTACGCCAGATGCTGTCCTTGATCACTTGGGGGGGAAGGGATGCAGGGACCCATGTATCAGGAAATGGAGGGAGGGGGTGGCAGAGCTGAATATGGTGGATGTCTGGAGAACGGCGTAACCGCAAGATAAGGAGTTTACTTTCTACTCCAATCCACATAAAACATGGTCAAGGATCAATCATATTTATGTAGCACTGAGCTGGTATGAAAAGCTGAGCAAGGTGGCACATGGGCCTATACAAATTTCAGATTATGCAGGGGTGGTGGCGTCCTTTCAATCTCCACGTGAGAGGGGGGGAAACACAGACATGGAGATTTCCTACTTATATGTTAGGCTCACAGGAATTTCAGGATTATCTGAAAAAACAATTTAAGTTCTTTATGGACATAAACGCACTGACTGCCACTTCCAAACAAATATTGTGGGATACTGGCAAGACTTATATGAGAAGGGCAATTATAAGCTTTATGGCAAAGTACAGAAAGAATAAGCTGTAAAAACAGAAAGCCCTTCAGCAGAAGCTGAGAGTATTAGAGGGGAAGGTGGCAAGGGGAGAGGGGGGCGAGGAAACGAGGCAGGAGTTGGTGGCAACTAGACAGACACTAAACACCCTTTAGTTAGATGAAGCCCGAAATAAGTTATATTATTTGAAACACAGGATATATGAGTGGGGAAAGAAGCCAGAACCACTGCTGGTAAACCTAGTAAAGGGTAGAAAAGGCACAGTACATATTTTGGATATTAAAAATGGAAGGGGTCAGGTTGCTACTAAATATGAAGGGTTAAGAGAGATATTTAAGGAATATTATGAGGCCCTGTACAGAACAGGTGGGGAAGGAAAGGAAGGATGCATGTGAGATTTCCTTGATAGGCACCAATTACCCCAAATAACAAAACAAAAGCAAAAAATGTTAGATAAGGAGATTACCAAAGAGGAAATTATTCTAGCCATCAATACATTGAAACCTGGGAAAGCCTGTGGTCCTGATGGGTTGCCTGCAGAATGCTACAGGCTACTGAAGGAGGATGTAAAAGAAGTTATGTGGGAACTGTTCAGAGAGGGAAGGTAGAGTGGGGAGTTGCCTGAAACATGTGGCAATGCTATGGTGTGTGATCCCCAAACCAAATAAAGACATAATGGAATGTGCATCATATAGACCCATATCCCTTCTAAATTGTGATGCCAAAATATATGCTAAAATCTTGGTCACCAGATTGGAAGGCATCCTTCCTGACCTGATCCACCCAGATTTATAAAGGGCAGGCATTCCTATCATAACATCAGAAAAGTCCTTATCGTCTTACAGCAAGCTAATAGACAGGGGGGGGCGGCTGTGTTGTCTATGGACGCTGAAAAATCATTTGATAGGATTGAATGGCCATATTTGTTTGAAATATTAGATCGATTTGGACTGGGAGAGAACTATATTAGAATGGTGGGGGAATTATACTGAGCGCCTAAAGCTGCAGTGTTGGTCAATGGGAATCTGTCAGAGCAATTTACACTGCATAGAGGGACGACGAAGGGATGCCCTCTCTCTCCTTTGTTATTTGCAATGGCGGTAGAACCGTTGGCTATAGCTATTAGAGAAGATCCAAGAATACAAGGGGTGGAATGCAGCACAAAATTACACTGTATGCTGATGATGTGATATTATACATGGCGAAACTCCCTCAATCCATGCCAGCTTTGCTGGAAGTTATCTCACAGTTTGCTATGTTCTCTGGATGCAGATTGAATTTAGGAAAGTCTGAGATTATGTTTCTAGGAAGGAAGGTGGATGGTGGAGGAAATACATGGCGCCTGCGTAGGGTAAGATTGTATTTTACTTACCTGGGGGTTAAAATAGGAAGAGACCTCCGATCACTATATAAATGAAATTATAGTCCACTATTGAGATCAGTGAGAGAGGACTTGGGTAGATGGAGGACCTTACCCATATCATGGCTGGGACGTATTAATCTGTTTAAGATGAACATACTACCCAGAGTGTTGTACCCACTACAGATGCTGCCCATAGGGCTAACGGGGAAGGACATAAAATAATTTAAAAAAGAATGCTCTACATTTATTTGGCAAGGGAAGAAGCCAAGAGCTAGCCTAAATAAATTGAAAGCAGACCAAGCTAGGGGAGGGTTAAACTACCCGGATATGAAGTTGTATTTTTGGGTGTCGCAAGTTAGGATTACCAAGGATTGGGTGTATAGGTCTAAGGCGGCTAGCTTGCTAGATTTGGAGGAGAAGGGACAAGGTGTCCGGATATTATCTTTCTTAGCTGAAGGAGGGAGAAAAGTGCTGTGGGAGAAAAAGGATTACAATATCTTAGTGAATAGTGTAATAGATAGTTGGGAGCAAATTAAAAAACTGGTGGGGCACCAGAAGGGGGAGTCGTTTATATTACCACTGGTTGGAAATCCTTTTTTTATTCCGGGGATAGGGGACCCCTCATTTCGGATATGGGAGGAGAGAGGAGTCCTGTGCCTTAATGATATAAGAAAGAAAGTAGGGGTTTACCTATTTAGTGAACTTAGAGAAGGATTGGGTTTGTTGGCTCATCATCTGTTTAGATATTTCCAAGTGAGGAAATATGTCCAGGACATAGGGAAACAGAGGAAACCGGGATCTTGGGTCCAGGCCCTTGAAGAGTTGCTAGAACAGGTCAAGCAGAGACCCAAAGGTATTATAAGGAAGGCTACTTCCCTTCTACGAGTCCAATTACCAGACATGACAGGTAGAACTAAATACCTCTGGGAGAGGGATTTAGGTAACGCACTAAGAGAGGAACAATGGACCTCAATGAAAAAGATACACCAGGGGCTCCTATTATGTAATAAATATAAAAAGGCAGCATATAAATTTGTGCACAGGCTCTATAACCCACCAGTGGTAGTTAGTAGATATAATACAGCAGTATTGGCTATTTGCCAAATATGTGGCAATGCCTTGGGCATATACATCCACTCATTCTGGTCATAACCGATACTCCAGTCTTTCTGGGTGGAGGTGGTGGAAGAACTGCCAAACATGAAAGGGTACCGCATAAGAGTGGATCCACTCCTAATGCTGTTTGGCCTAGATGACACACACCAAGAGGAGTGGGGGGTGGTGGAAAGATGGTTGAGAATACTCCTAGCGCTGGCAAGACAGTGTATTCTAAATACATGGGTGTCTGGGGGTAGACCTACACTTAGGCAATGGAGAAACCTAGCATGGGAAGCACTGCAGCTTGAAAGTTTAACATACAAAGCTAAAGGACATGAAAATCAGTTCATGAATATGTGGGCACTTCTTTGGCACACTATGAACCCTATTGAGCAAGAAGTGTTAAGATGATTGCAAGGGTTAAGAAAGGAAAGGGACATAGAGGCTAATTATAGGTTGCTGTAGGACAGCAAAAGAAGTCATGGACTGTTTAACACTCTGTATATTCCAGGGATAGCTGATGTAAAGGAGTAATAAAGGAAAAGGAGCTAAAGGAGCAATGTATTACATGCTATAGAAGCAATTCTGTGTATATATTAGATAAAGTGAATCCTTGATTAACTGGGGAGGGGAGGGACGGGAATGGGTGGAGGAGGTGGGGTTACTATACTGGGGAGGGGGGTTGGGGGATCTGTTTTTTTTTCTTCTCCTCTTTTTCTTTCTTCCTCCTATGTTCTTAAAGTTAAGTAACACAGTAGGTATGTGTACTTGTTGTGGTGTGTGTATAGTTGGTCTGCAATAATAACACTGAAATCAATTAGAGAAGTATAACTGACGTAAATGAGAAAGACCTGTAAATCTTAGAAAAGGATTGTTCTGTGTATGTTGATATGAGAGCTGTTGCTTTTGTTATGGTTATAATAAGATAAACTAATAAAAAGTTTATGCAAAAAAATAAAATAATAAAGATCCACATTTGAGAGTACTGCACCTCAGAGTGGCCTTCAACAAAGACTAACATGGGGGAGTATTGTGCTCTTGAGTGGGGTTTAGCAAAGATCCTCATAGGGGAATAGTGTTTATTAGAGTGCTCTTTAACAAAATTCCACATGGGGAAATAGTGGGACTTAGACTGGCCTTTAACAAAGATTCACTTGCAGGAGTAGTCTGCTTCAGATTAGAAAATGGGCTAGATACTAGAAGTTTCTGACTGGCTGAGAGCCAAACGGGGGGAAATAACTTTCCATAGACGCCACATAAAACAGTGCCAATTCGGGTGCTCCATTACTAATGGTATTCTAGAGCACCTGAATTTTAAAATCAAACATGCCAGTTTTTCCCCATTTAGTGAGCGAGTTCCCCCATCTCACAGACAGACACACTGGGTAACCCTCAACAACTCCAGCACCACTGTATTTTAAAAAAATGTAACATGATCCACAAAATCCACTCTGGTTTCTTCAGTCCATAAAAAAAATAGCCTAGAGAGAAGCAGCGGTTCCTAGCAGCACAGTACTTCCGGTGCTCACCAGGAACGTGACAGACATCTCAAAGCCCCCCCCCGTCCTCTGTCCCAGTACAGTCCTCATCCCTCACTATCTGTCTCAGATGGAATACTCCCCATATCATCGTCTTCCATTTTTTAAATACAGTCCAACCCCGATTATCTGACCCTCCCTTAACCGAACTCCCTATCTAACGAACCAGATTAGTGTCCCCCACTGTTAGGTTCTGTTCCGCGCTGAGCCTTAATTGCAGCCGCTTATCACCCGAATAGTTTTAAATTACGAGTGTTCAGATCACTGAAGCTGAGATATTGAGCTGTTTAAACTGCCTTGCTTGTAACCCTGTTAGTGTTAATCACCCAATTAAACACATCAATTCACTACAGGTGTTGCATTGACCTTAAATGAGAGAGATGAGTCAGTGTAAAGAAAGAAACCTGAGTCGTTTACTTGCTTTACAACACCTGTAGCATGGCTGGCAAACGAAAGCATGTAGTCCTGACAGTTGCCGATAAAATCTGAATTGTTGAGCAGCTTGAGCATGGGGAGAGAACTGTCATTCTTGCCAGCGAGTATGGTGTAGGAAAATCGACCATAAGAGACATTAAGGCCTCCAAAGAAAAACTCAGGGACTTTGCTGGTATGATGGAAAGTGCTGCCGGGTCCTTGGAATGAAAAAATATGCAGACCTGCAATGATGACCAGAGAGATGCAACGATTTACATGTGGTTCTGCCAAGAGAGGGAAAAGGGGACCCCAATATCAAGGCCTCTCCTTAAAGAGAAAGCAATCCAGTTCCACCAATGTCTGGGCAGCAGTGAAAACTTTGTGACCAGTGAGGGATGGTTAAACTGATCTAAACGCCGCCACAGTATTCACCAACTTAAGCTTTGTGGCTAGTGCTTGAGTGCCACCGATGAGAACATCTCACCCTTTATTGAGCAGCTCCTTGACAACGTTGGTTCAGAAGGATTAGTGCCAGAACAAATATTTAACTCAGATGAAACAGGCCTTTATTGGTGCTGTCTCCCAGACCGAACATTAGCCCATGGGTCAGAGCAAGACGCACCAGGTTTCAAGAAACAAAAAGACTGTGTCACCATACTGGGCACAGTGAGTGCTGCTGGTCACAAAATGAAACTTGTGCTTGTAGGAAAATCCAGGGAGCCACATTGTTTTAAGCACCTAAACATGTTATCCTTGCCCATCCAATATGAAGCCCAGAGGAATGCCTGGATGGACAGCAGAATTTTCACTGGATGGTTTCAAGAGCAGTTTGTCCCCCAGGCTAAGCACTATCTAAGCTCAAAAGACTGCCTCTAAGAGCTATCCTATTGTTGGATAACCCCCAGCCCACCCTAAGATCCAAGGAGCTCGAACGAGGGATGGGACTATCTGTGTAATTTTCTACCTGCCAACACAACATCCAAACTCCAGCCTTGTGATCAAGGAGTGCTGGAGATTTTTAAGTGAGAGTATAGAAAAACGTTGTTGCAGACAGTGCTCACCAAGGAAAACGTGCAAGTACCCCTTAGTAGCATAATAAAGAACATTAATCTAAAGGATGTAGTCTATATGGCCTCCGAAGCATGGGACAGTGTAAAGTCAGAAAGCATTCAGAAATCGTGGAAGAAGTCGGGCATCAAAACAAGCAGAACAGACTCTGACCTGATAGAACCTGATGCTACTGAGGAGCTGACAGAGGAATTTACACAAGAGTTGACAGCCCTTGCTTCTGCCTTGCTACAAAAGCCAACAGAGGAAGAGATCTCTGACTGGGTGCACTGTGATTCAGAGGAGATGGATCACGAGGTCCTGTCTGACACTGCAATTGTGGAACAGGTAACGCAGCCTGAGGATCCAGCAGCGGAGTCCGAGGATGAGGAAGAAGGGGAGAGACTGTACTCCTGGTCACAATCCCAACTCATGGTGAGGCAGTTGACATGTTAGAGAAATGCATACTTTACGTTGAAAGCCAGCCTGATTGTGACACAGTGCAGGTAATGTTGCTCAGAAATATGAAGCAACGCGCTGCGCGCAAACAAGTCGAGTGCTACAATCAGAGAACAATGACTGATTTTTTTAAATGATTTATTTTTCCATTTGATGGAGCATCAAAATTGATTTTAAAGCATACAAAACAGATGTAATTAATACAGTATAAATGAAACAGTTAACATTCAGACTTGCATTGCATTGTTTTTCGATTTGTAGGTAAACGGTACAGTTACCTTCCTCTTATC
This sequence comes from Neoceratodus forsteri, assembly GCA_016271365.2. Lineage (NCBI taxonomy): Eukaryota > Metazoa > Chordata > Ceratodontiformes > Ceratodontidae > Neoceratodus > Neoceratodus forsteri. The sequence continues at coordinate 271,098,366 of CM028130.1, read as the reverse complement.
TGACCTCCCATTTATCTGAACCATTTTACTGTCCCCCAAGCAGTTCAGATGAATGGGGTTGCACTGTACCTCCTTTTTTCAGCCAACTTCTGTTGCCTTTCCAGTCATCTAATGCAGAATCCCATTCTTGCGCCTTGCATTCTCCACAGCTGAGCCTCTCAAACCAGGCTGCCTCCTTTCATACGCAGTAATTGCCTCAAACAACAGCTGCTGGTCAAACTTATTAACATACTAATTGCCAGCAGATTAGGCCTTACGGTCTATCGAGTCTGCTTGAACCTCAGATCCCTAGTTGGGTGCCGAAGCCCTCCCCCCCCTTAACTTAAAAAAATAAATAAATAACTTAGAGCACTGCTGTCCCACACTCTACTTGTGGCTCTTAACTTTGTGGTTTAACTAATCACAGCTGCATGCTTAACAGTGGCATATACCCACCGGAAAAAAAAAAAGTGTTGTATGCAGGAAGGGCAGAGAATGCCAGTGCACAAAAACGATGGCAACAAGCTGCTGGGGTGAAACTTCCATTAACTCCCTCTCCTCCTATACATGCAGGGGGGGATATGCAGAAGAGAATGGCTGGGTGGGGCAGCAATGGGAGATAGAACAGCTTTGAAATGGAGGGACTGTTTTATCCCAAAATGTTTTTTTCTATTTATTTCAAACTCATTTCCTCACTTATTTTATCAATTAATTAAAATTTACACAGAAGCCCATTTTCTAAGCGCAATAATACCCTCAAGGGTGGGCGGTATGGACAATACCAGACCTTCCAGGGGCTATAAGGCCCTCTGCCTGTGGTGTCGGGCCTCATTATACACCTGGGCAGTCCGGTATTGCCCACTACCGCCCACTCTGTTGGGAATTATTGCTTGCATAGACTTTAATAAAGAGCAACTTTTTTTTTCTTTTTTTTTTTTTTTTTTACTTTTAACTAGAAAGTGAACTGGTCAGAGCCCTTTTTCAGTCATGCCTGACATAAAACATTCTGAAAGCAACAGTAAACAAATAATTAGAAACATTATAGACAATAACAAATATCAACAAGAACATTTAAAATTAGCAAAATATGACTTATTCAAAAAGATATTTAAAGTGCAAAACATTGCATATCGATTTAACTAAATCAGCCAAACCATTCAAAATGTTTGGAGCAAACCAGGAAAACAATTTTTCGCCTATAGTTAATTTAGTTGATATAACTGAAAAGAGTAAAGATAAATTGCCCCATGTATGGTAGACCACTGAATTCAGACAGAAGGTTGAAGAAAGGATGCTTGGTCCAGAAACATGGGGGAGCAATACACTTTAGAGTAGCCTGTAATAATGATCCACATAGGGCAGTAGGGTATCTTGGAATGGCCCCTTATCAAGATCAACATGGGAGAGTATTGCAACTAAGAGTGGTCTTTCAACAAAGATCCACATGGGCAGTAGAGTCCCTCAGGTTGGCCTTTAACTTACATCCACATGGGGTGTAGTGAACCTCAGAGTGGTCTTTATCAAAGATTCATATGCAGTAGTAGTTTGCCCCAGAGTTGCCTTTAACAGAGATCTACACGGGGTAAGTGTGTGCCTTGGAGTGATCTTTCAACCGAATTCCACACGGAGGAGTAGTGTGACACAGAGTAGCCTTTAACTTAGAACCACATGGGGGAGTATTGCCACTCAGAGTGTCCTTTAGCAAAGATCCACATAGGGGAATAGTGCTCCTCATAATGGCCTTTACATAGGGGAGTAGTGTGCCTCAGTGTGGCCTTTAACAAAGATCTACATGGGGGAGTAGTGTGCCTCAGTGTGGCCTTTAACAAAGATCCATATGTGGCAATACTGTGCCTCACATTGGCCTTTAACAAAGATCTACGTGGGACAGTAATGTGTCTCAGAATGACCTATATCAAAAACCTACATGGGAGAGTAATACACCTCAGAGTGGTCTTTCAATGAAGGTAACCACATAGGCAGTAGAGTCCCTCAGAGTGGCCTTTAACTTAGATCCACATGGGGCACAGTGGGCTTCAGAGTGGCCTTTAACAAAGATCCACGTGCAGGAAGATTTAAAAAAAAAATCGAAGAGTGGTCAAGTTAAATTTGATGCAGATAAACCCTGACAAAACCAAATAAATTAGGTTTGGGAAAACAAATAAATTGAAGTGTCACCCCCTGTTATTTGGAGGGGTTGCAGTTGAGATGCTTGAAAGTGTAAAGCTTCTGGGAATTACCATACAACATGATTTTGGATGGAAAGAACAAGTTGAGGAGATGTTGAAAAAAGAAAATCCAAGCATATGTTTTCTCACCATGTTGAAAAAGGCAGGTGTCAGTTAGAATGATTTGGTGTATTTCCATTGTACTGTGGTCAGATCAATATTTATTTATTTATTTTTTGAATTTTGTTGACCGGTAAGCCCACTGAGACTAGAAGTCCCTTTTTCAGGTGTGACCCGGGGGTGGGGATACAGATGGTAATCAACTGAAACTGAACCAGATTAAGCTGTTAGTGGTATTTTTAGTGAATGGAGGAAATTTGGTGAGGGCACCGGGGAAATCTCCCCTACTGTTTTCAAGAAGTGCCATGGGATCATTAATGTCCACCTGAACAATCACCAGAACAGGCAGTCGGGATCTCTGTTTAATGTCTCATCTGAAAGACAGCACCTCAGGAGTGCAGCACCCCCCTCATGCTGCACTACAGTGTCAGTATTGCGATATTAACCCAAGTGCCTTGAATACAGGTAATCAGTATGGAATGGAGAACTCACAAGAATGGAAAACAAAGAGAAATATACAGAAAAGAACACTACAAATAATTTTAGGGGCTGAAGTCCCATAGGCATCTGCAGGTGTCAGCAGGGGAAGTAGGGGAGATGAGGCCAGCTTTCACCAAATGATAAAGGGTGACCGCTGAGAACATTTGGTAATGTAAAATAGCAAACTGATAATAAAAGGTAAAAGGACTATAATATTGTTTACCTCAGAGAAACTAATTAGCAGTATAAACTTTCTGTTGACAATAAGCGTGAGGTGTAAGCACAGTGAAATCACGTGGAAATAAGAAGGTAGCACAGTAAAAAACTGTGGTGAGATAAGTATTTAGAGGCAACTTAGATGGGAAAAGACTAGGATGGAAATGAATAAAGGAGAAAAAAGGGGTCAGCAAAGGCTCATAACAAAATCAACATAAAGTCCATGTTATCATCTGAGGGGGATTTAATGATTTGCTGTAGTGATTGTAAAATGTTTCAGGTGGCTGAACTAAGGATAAACTACACTGAATGTGACTTGAAATGTTTAAAGAGTCAGTTGAAGAAAGAATTGACTCACAATTTGAAGATGGTGTCAGAGAGATTAGAGGTACTAGAAAAAAGTCAGATGGAGTGTATGGAAAGACTGAAAATTAAGACATGTTTGAATAAAACTGATGGAAACAGAAGAGGAGAGGGGGCTGATTCAGGACAAGGAAAAAGAAAAACACCAGAAAAAGAGGGAATTATAAACTATAGTAAAGGGAAGGGGAAGAGTAAGGTTAAAAAAGGAAAGAAGAGGGGGTAGTCCACTGAAGCCAGTCCCAGGCTGGCTGAGAGGGGAGCCAGAAGAAAGGGAACAAACTGTAACAGGGGAGCAGAGAGAAATATTGGATGAGAGTACAAACAAACAAGTGGGTGAAGTGATACATGAGAGTATACAGTTAAGAAATAGTTTCAGTGTACTAGAAAACACTGGACACTCAAATAGGGGGAGAAGAGAGGGAACAAATTCAGGAGATACAGATGGATGGAGAAAAACAAGAATCAAGGCAGATAATAGTAATAGGGTATTCGATAATAAAATTTACTGACCAACTCATTTGTAAGCATGATAAGGAGAATAGAATGGTAAGTAGCTTTTCAGGGGGCAGGTATTTTGGACTTGCACGATATGGTTAATAATATATTCAAAACAGCAGGAAAAAATCCTGTGACAGCGATACATGTGGGTATAAATGACATACTTAGAAAACATTACCTGAAATGCAAAAAGATTATAAAAACCTGGTTGAGAAATTGATAGAAAAAGGGAGTGAGATAATAATCTCAGAGATGTTGCCTGAGCCTAGGGCATCAGTATATAAGGAGAGAAGAATAGCTCTAACAAATGAATGGCTTTTAAGATGGGTCTGGTCAAATGGCTTTAGGTTTATAAGGCATTGGGAGCTTTTAAAAACAAGAAATACTTGTATGGAAAGGATGGATTACATCTGAATCACAGGGGTAGTAGTATTTTGGGAATGAGAATAAAGAATGAGAATGAGTACTGTTTAAACTGAAGGAAAGGGGGTTGAAAACTGGGAAAATAAGTAAAAAAGTACTGTAAAAAAAATAGGGTTCAAAAAGTAACATCATTGAAAGTAACATTCTGTAATGCGAGAAGTTTAAACCAGATATGTATGTCAGAATTGGAGGGTTTGATAAGGAAAAATAAATTAGATTTGATGGGGTAGTGGAGACTTGGTGGAATAATCAAAATGAATGGTCATATAATACACCAGGCTATAGAGTAGTAAGTAAGAATAGGGAAGGGAGAAGGTGTGGGGGGTGGCTCTTTTTATTAGGGAAGAATTGGAAGTTAGAATAATTGAAGAAGTGGTGGAATTAGGAAAAGTAGAAATCTTAACATTGGATTCATTGGGAATTAAAGGCAAGAAATGCAATATTTCAGTTTTCTATTGAGCTCCGGATGCTGAGCTAAAGGATACTGATTCCTTTTTGGAGCATATAATACGCTTAGCAGAAGACTCAGATGTAGTATTAATGGGAGATCTGAATCTGCCAGGGATTAAATGGGGGAAAAGACAGTTAGGGAACAATACTGAATATAGATTCCAGGAAGAAATAATGGCAGTAGGATTATAGCAATGTATTCAGGAACAAACAAGGGGAGAAAATATCCTAGATGCAATTATTACTAATATAAAGGAATATATTAAGAATGTTACTATTCAACCACAAGTAGGAACAAGTGATCACAGCTCCTTATTGTTTGACTTGGATTGGTCACTGGAGATAGTTAAGGGTAGTACTTCTTAATTGTCGTATAAAAAAGGGGATTACGGAGAAATAAGAAATTTGTTAAATAAAATGGATTGGAAAGGGTTGATGAATAACAAAGGTGTAGAAGAGTCATGGAAACTGTTTTCTTTGGTAATAACTGATGAAACAGCTGTATATATCCCTCAAAAGAAAGTATATAACAGTAAGGGTAAAAAACCTCCATGGTTAAATAGGTGTATAATAAGGTTATGTAGGAGGAAGAAGGTTCTGTTTCATAGAATGAAGAAACAAATGACAACTGAACATATAAATAAATGTAAAAAGTGTCAAAAGAGACTTAAAAGAGAAATAAAACAAGCTAAACAATGACTGGAGAGGAGAATAGCAATGAGCAAAAACAATAAAAGCTTTTTTTCCTATGTAAATAGGCAGAGAGGAGGAAGTTGTATGGCAGGCCCACTAACCATTGAGGAGGAGTTGATATCAGAACCTTTAAAAATGGCAAATGAGTTTAGTACATGTTTTTCTGCAGTATTTAGAGACAAAAAGCAAAATGCGGAAATTAGGGATAGGGGATGTGGAAATATAGACCTAGAATCACTAATAACGGAGGAGAAGGTAATGAAGACAGTTATGGATTTAAAAAATGACAAGGCGGCAGGGCCAGACGAAATTCATCCATATATGGTAAAGGAGATGAGGAAAGAGTTGGTACCAGTGATTACCATGCAGGGACAAAAGTCTGTGGCAGAGGGGGTGGTGCTGGAGGATTGGAGGAGGGCATTTATTGTGCCAATATTCAAAAAGGGAAGAAGGGATCAGGTGGAAAACTATTGACCAGTGAGCCTGACATCGGTGGTGGGAAAGATCATTGAAGGAATACTTAGTGAGGCTATTAAGGATATTATAAATGGGAAAGGTCAGGTTGATAAAAGGCAGCATGGTTTTGTTACTGGAAGATCATGTGAGACAAATTTACAAACTTTCTATGAACATATTAATAGATGGGTGGATGAGGAGAAGGAATAGTGTGGACATAGTAATGCTGGACTTTAGACAGGCTTTTGACATGGTCCCACATGATAAAATAATTGAAAAGATGATCAATTTGGGGATTGATTATTGTATAGTAAATTGGGTGTCCCAGTGGTTGACAAATAGGAAACAATAAGTCAGGATCAGGGGATATCTGTCATAACCAAAAAAGGTATGGAGAGGAGTTCTGCAGGGGTCGGTGTTGGGATCTCTGTTGTTCGGAATATTTATAGGTGATTTGATTATTGATGGTTGGAATAAAATGGTTAAATTCGCAGATGATATTAAGATAGGGGGGTTGTGAATACTTTTGATGATAGATTGCTGTTTGGCAGAGATCTGATAAAAATTATGGAATGGGTGGAAAATAACAGTATGGAATTTAACAGTGAAAAGTGTGTTATAATGCATCTGGAAAAGCACAATGTATGTCAGGGTTATTACTTAAAGAGTTTACAATTAAAGACATCAGTATTAGAAAAATATTTGGGGTTTTACATCCAGAGTGATTTAAAAAGTAGTTCACATTGTAGAAACGTCAAATAAAGCCATGTTCTTGTTGAACAGTGTTAGGAGGAGTTTTCATTCAAGAGAAAGTGAGGTGATGATGCCGTTGTATAAGACACTGATCAGGCCCATGCTGGATTATTATTCTACTGTATAGAGTCTATTCTTAGTAAAGGATGTAAAGTTAGTAGAGAGACCATAGAGGTCTTACAGCAAACTGATATCAGGTTGCAGGGATTTGAATTATGAGGAAAGGTTGGTGAAACTGAGTTTGTGGTCCTTGAAAGATAGGAGAGTTAGAGGGGACTTACTGAGTTTATATAACATAATAAAAAAACAATAGTATGTTTAAGGAAATGAAATTGGAATTCAGAGACAATCCATATCAGCTGAGGGGACATGACAGATAGCTGAAGGAAACCAAAAGCAGGACAGAAATAAGAAGAAATAGTTTTATATGTAGAACAATAAAACTGTGGAATGGATTGTCTCAGGATGTGGTGGAGGTGGACAGTGCGGGGAAATTTAAAGAAAGATTAGATATCTTACTGAAGTTGGTAACTTTGGCTATCACCACTGAATAGTGGGAAAGTCTGTATTGGCTATGCCTTTTTCACTTCCTAGTTTTCCAGTATGAAATATGAAGAAGCATTAAAAAGTGGAATTTGGTGAGATTGGATGCAAGGAGTCAAGAATAGCAAATAAATTGTGGAGATCTGTTATACTAAGCATACGTTTAATTCCCTTTTGCCACCAAATGATGTGTCAGTGTATGGTGTAAGGAAGCAGGTTAGATGCTTAAAGTCTATTTTTAGAGCAAAAAAAGTACAATACATCCTTTTTCATGTGATTTCTAGATGAATGATTTTGACTAAATTATGAGACAGTATGTAATAATGCAGTCTTCTTGGTTACAAAGGCGACCACATGTTGTACAATTGAAGTGTGTTTACATTAGGCAAGGCAAGGCAAAATTTATTTAAAAGACGCCCAATCCCGGAGGCTCTAGGCGCCGTACAAACTTTAAAACAGACATTTGAACATAATAAATATATAACTTATACATAATGGGCTGGATATTCAAACTGCGCTATTTTGTGGCGCAAGCCCTTGCGCTGCACAAAATAGTTGCGCTGGGGTGTGTCCAGAGCGATATTCAAAGGAGTTGTGCCCTTGAGCAACTCCTTTGAATATCACCCCTCACAGCCACTGTGCATGGCACAGTGGAACTTGCCACCGCAAGTGGTCAGAGGGAGCATTCAACTTGCGGTGGCGCAAGTACCATTGCACCATGCGCAAAATCCCATATTCAAAAGGTGACATGCAAATGGGGCCATAATTCACGCAAGGTGCAGGGGGGGGCCATTTGCATCTGATTATGGCCCCATTTGCATGCCATTATCATGCAGGTGCGCCGATCCCCCGAGGACTTGTGCTTGGCACCCTGCCAGGCAGCAGCCATCGGGGACCGACGCTCCCTGCAGCCCGATTGGGGGCGAATCAGTGTATAATCCCCACCACCACCACCCCCCACTGGCCCGATCGCAGGCATAGTTTAATCCTTCCCCCCACCAGCCCGATCGCGGGCAGCAATGTGGATCCCCCCCAACGAATCCCTGGTGGTCCAGTGGACCATAAATCCCATCACGGGATTGCATTAACAACCCCCCCACCTCCGATTATATCCCTGGTGGTCCAGTGGACCAAACATCCCGATCGCGGGATGGAGGTAAACAACCCCCCAAAACATCCCTGGTGCCTAGTGTCCCCACCCCACCCACTCGCGAAGCCTCTCCACCCCGCTCCCCTGCAGCCGGGTGATCTGCAGCATCCCACCGGCCTCGTCACCCGCCACTCACCTATTCGACTGTTCGAGCTTATGTAGAGTAAGAGCTATCGGCGTAGCTCATAACATATGAAGACAGTCCAGTTTTGTGAATGAATGAATGTATTCATTCACAAATCTGGACTGTCTTTATGAGGAGACTGCACGCCCATTGGCTCTTGCTCTGCACCAATGGGCATGCAGCTCACCGGCAGTCAGTCAGCGGGCGGCATGGCGGCAGGCGGGTGGATGCTGCCGCCCGCCGACTGCGGGGAGCAGGGTGGGAGGCTTCATCGGGTGGGTGGGTGGGGACACTAGGCACCAGAGATGTTTTGGGAGGGTTGTTTGCACACCCATCCCGCGATCGATGTTCGATCCACTGGACCACCAGGGATATAATCGGGAGGTGGGGTTAATATTCAATCCCGTGATCGGATTTACGGTCCACTGGACCACCAGGGATATGCTTGCGGGGAGACACTTTGCTGCCCTCAATCGGGCTGTTGGGGAATTTACGCTATGCCCGGACCGGGCCAGTAGGGGTGGTGTTGGGGATATTACTCTCTTTTGCCTGCGATTGGGCTGCAGGGGGGGCACAGAGTGTGGGTTGATGGCCAGCCACAGGTGGAAGCTGCTGTTTTGCACCCTGCAATGCAGCAGCTCACCTGTGGTGGCCTTGACTTGTGGCCTTTTTTGATCAAAGTTGTGCAGGCGCAGGTTGTGGGCTGCGCCGCACAACTCTGCACAGCTCCGGCTGAATATCGGGCTGTGCAGTTTATGCATGGTTCCTCCCCCTCCAGTTCAGCATGCATTCATTTGCATTGCACTGTTGCTCAGCCTGTTTTCAGTGGCGCAACTGCCTCCTGCTGAATATCGCAGAATGGCGCAAAGCATGCGCAACCCTATTGCGCATCGCACAACCCTTTTGAATATCTGGCCCAATGAATACAAATCTAGCAAGAACCAAAACCTTAACTATAAATATTCATCTAGACATTAAATGCTTTAGAAAAAAGGAAAACCTTCAACTGGGCCTTAAAAATATCTACTGATGAAGCTTCTCTGACCATGGTTGGCAAGGAATTCCACAGAACAGGAGCCGCGGTGCTAAACGCTGTATCGCCAGCGGATTTCAACCTATTCTGGGAATGGCCAGGAAGCAATCGCTGGAGGAACGAAGAGGGCGCGAGGAGAAGGCAGGTGACAGAAGGTCTGACAGGTAACCAGGGCCCTGCCCGTGTAGGGCCTCATAGGTGAGAAGACCCACCTTAAAGAGGACTTTCCACCTGACTGGCAGCCAGTGCAATTCACGCAAAACCGGTGTAATGTGACAGAACTTTTGCTGCCCAGTCAACAGCCGGGCAGCTGCATTTTGCACCAGCTGCAATCTGTGGAGAGATCCTCCTGTGACCCCAAGATAGAGCGCATTACAATAATCAAGCCTAGATGTGACTAAGGCATGTATCAAGGTAGGGAGATCCAGAGGCGGAACAAGGGGCTTAATCCTGGCAATGTTTCTGAGATGGTAAAAACAGGTACGAACCAGGGAGGATATTTGAGCCTCCATGGTTAAGTCTCTGTCCAAAATCACGCCAAGATTTCACACCCAAGAGGAGGCCTTCAATGGCACAGTTCCAAGAACAAGCCCAGTTTCTGTGTCAGAAACCATCCTATCATGGACTCTGTTCAACTCCACTACCAATACCTCCATCTTATCGGGGTTCAGCCACAACCAACTGGAGGCCATCCAGTCATTTATCTCGGTCAGACAGATGTTTAGCATATCTACTGCATTTGATGTTCCTGGGGCAAAGGAAAAATACAGCTGAGTATCATCAGCATAGCAATGAAAACTCAAGCCATACTTCCTAATGATCCCACCCAGAGGCAGCATGTACACTGCGAACAACATTGGAGCCAATACTGATGCTTGAGGAACTCCACAAAGAAGGAGGCTGGGTGCAGATGAGAAACTTCCCATCATAACCCGCTCCCTCCTGTTGGTAAGAAAGGACTCAAACCATTTGATGACATTACCGGTGAGTCCACATAGGTCCCTAAGGCGAGCAAGCAGCACACAATGGTCCACAGTGTCAAATGCTGAAGAGAGATCGAGGAGAACAAGAATTGTTTTGTCTCCCTGATCTCTAGCCCTGAGAAGATCATTCTGCACCTGAACAAGTGCAGTTTCAGTGCTATGTCTGGCACGAAAAGCTGACTGGAAGGGTTCGTACAAGTCGTGAGATACGAGATGCTCTTCCAACTGAAGCGCTACCACCTTCTCAATAACCTTTCCTGGAAATGGAAGGTTAGAGATTGGACAGTAATTTGCCTGGATCTCCGGGTCCAAAGATGGCTTCTTTAGGAGGGGTCTCACCAGAGCCTCCTTCAAGGCATCCGGAAAGACACCTTCAGAAAGGGAGCACTGTACAATCAAGGCAAACACCGGGCCGACAGTCAATGCATTTCATTAAAAAACACGTTGGCACTGGGTCCAGTTCACAAAAGGTATGCTTCATATTGGTTGCTACCTCGATAACCTCACTAACCTCCACTGGTCTAAACTCTCCCACATTAACAGATCTGTTTATGAATTTAGAAAAGTTTTAAGTTTTGTAATAGTGTACACATGTGTTATAATATTTTTTGGCTTATAAATGTAATTTTGCATGTGTATGGTGTTTTTTTGAATGTATTGAACTTCAGCCTCTCCTTTTGTGGGGTTTGTCTGCAATTGTGTTTTTTTTAATAAACTAAGCTAAACTAAGTTAAAGATCCAAATGTGGCAGCAGAGCCCCTCAAAGTAGTCTTTAACAAAGATCCACATAGGGAGTAGTGTGTCTCAGAATGGCCTAAAACAAAGATCTACATGCAGGAGTAGTGTGCCCCACATTGGCCTTTAACAAATATCCATATGGGGGAATAGTGCTCCTCATAGTGGCCTTTAGCAATGATCCATATGGGGGAGAAATGTGCCTGAGTGGTCTCTAACAAAGATCCACATGGGAGAGTACTGCACCTCAAGAGGTGCCTTCAACAAAGGTCAACATGAGGAATAGTGTACCCTACAGTGGCCTTTATTAAAGATCCCATGGGAGGAATACATTTAACATTGTTTGAAATAACTTTCCATAGAAACTGCTTTGTCCAAAGATTATTTGACTGTGTTGGATCAAACATTCACATTCATCAACCAGAATCTGTCAAGACTAATAAATCTGTGCCAGTATTTAAGAAACAACTATTTAGCCTTTTAAACCATCAGTTTTATTGCTGTTGTGAATAATTTTTACCGTAATTTATGTTACTTTTACACTTTTTATTGTGCTTTTCCTGACATACAGTGTGCTTTCCCAGAAGCACTATAATACACTTTTCACTGTTAAATTCCATGCTGTTATTTTCCACCCATTCCATAATTTTTATCAGATCTCTGCCAAGCATCAATCTATCATCAAAATATTCACAACTCCCCCATCTTAATATCATCTGCAAATTTAACCATTTTATTCTGACTATCAATAATCAAATCATCTATAAATATTCCGAACAACAGAGGTCCCAACATTGACCCCTGCGGAACTCCACTCCCTGCCTTTTTTGGTTCCGACAGATATCCCCTGATCTTTACTTGTTTCCTATTTCTCAACCACGGGACATGAAATTTACTATACAATAATCAGTCCCCAAATTGATCATCTTTTCAATTATTTCATCATGATGGACCATGTCAAAAGCCTTTCTAAAGTCCAGCATTACTATGTCCAGGATTATTTCATTTTCTATTGCCTGGATGATCGGAAGGTGAGAGGACCCTGCGTCCATATACTTTATTTATTTATTTTTGCTTTGTTGGATTCTACAGTTTTTTCTTCCTTGGCAGTGAGAAAGACCATAACCATCCCCCTCCCCAGTTGTGAGAAGACTGGGGGGGGTTATAATTTCATTTTTAATTTTGTGGACTGGAATAACTTTTGTTTTGTTTTGTATTTATGTGTTGTTGTTTTATCACAATTGTTAATAATTGTTTGTTTACTCTCTCTGTCCCCAGTGGTGAGAGGACTGGGGAGATTATTTATTGTATTTTGTTGTATTACATGTTGGGTTTGGGGGGTGAGAGTCCATAAGCTTTGTTTTGTTATTTATTTGTTTTGTGGGTTATTTTGCATTTGAGGGGGGTTCTCAGGGTCTCTAAATTCAGGCTCTGACTTAATATTAGCTAACCTGGGAGTTGGGTGGGGCTTTTAGAACAGCTAATATTCTTCAGGTGAAGCTACCTCTGGCTGGAAGCTGCAATACTGAACATAGGATTTGCAAGAAAGCGAGTTGTGCTCACAACAGAGGGAGGTGAACCTTACAATTGTCTTTGATTTGTAGCAGATATTCTGCAGGTGGAGGCTACTTCTGACTGAAAGGTGAAATAAAGAACTTAGAATTATCAGGAAAAGACAGTCTTTCAAGCAACAGAGGGAAGTGGATCTAGCTTTACTTTTGTTACAATTCTTAAGATTTTCAGAGCACAAACCACCAGGCTGTTTTGGGGCTGTGGAGGTTTACCTGTGTCTGACTTGGATGTCTGGATTTTTCTCTGTTTGATTAGCAGGGTATTTCCTCTGTCAAATTGTTGTGTAGGGCATCTTGCTGACAGGAAGGACTCATCGCAGCGGTGGGTCAGAGCTTTTAGCTGATTGTTTCGTGAGGGCACAGTTTAGGCCCAACCCCTGCCCACCTCTCACCCCACCCACCCCTGGAAATAGTTCCTTAATACCTGGGATTCTGACATCATTTCCTCAAGAGTGCAAGGGGAGGGTGAGGATGGTGGAACAGAGGCACATCCAGTCAGTTGTTCCACTCCACAATCCATACAGCATTCTGGGAGAGCATAGCTCCCCTATGGATGCACCCGCAGAGGAGACTGAGGAGGCGGATGACAATTGTCACAAGGGAGGCCCACAGGAAGGAGGCAGAGGACACCACAGGGAAAGGAAGCAGCTCCTGGTGGGGGACTCAATTATTAGGGGGATAGAACTGGGGGGAGCAGGGAAAACTGAGGTAAGGTGCCTGTCTGGTGCCATTGCTTGGAGGGACAGGAAGCGCATCCTCAGGATCACGAGAACAGCTGCACGGGAGTCTGAGCTGGACATCATTGTCCACCTAGGGACAAATGACTTGGCTCATCATGAGATTAGAGCAGTGCAGGAGGACTTTGTAGAGTTGGGGAGGGGCCTAAGACAAGTAGCACACACAGTATCCTTCTCAGAGGAGCTGCCTGTCAATGGCATGGGTGAGGCGAGGGTACTTTGCACCATGCAGTTTAATGAATGGTTGAAAAAATGGTGGGGGGCACAGGGGTTTGGCTTTATTGGGGACTGGGGTTCCACCTGGAGGGACATCACCCTATACTGGCAGGATGGTCTGCATCTGTCCAGGAAGGGAACAAGTCTTTTGAGCAATCGATTTAAATGCTTCATTGGCAAGCTTTTAAACTAGTCAAGGGGGTAGGAACTGATAAGCAGCAGGAAAATCCCAGCCTCTCCCTACAAAACAGGGTACTAAATGAGAAGAAGACCCAGGTAGAAAGGTCAGTGTGGGATGCTGCAACAGAAGGTAAAGCCATCAAGAAATGGAGAGCAATGAGTACCAATGCCCGTAGTCTGAGTAACAAGCTTCCTGAATTAGTGGCCTTGAGGGAGGAGGAACATCTGAATATTGTGGCAGTCACGGAAACATGGTACACACAAAACCATGACTGGGACGTAAACATACCAGGATACACTATCTACAGGAGGGACAGGGAGGGTAAAAGAGGAGGAGGAGTAGCTCTTTACATAAGGGAAGAAATCAAAGCAACAGAACAAAAGGTTATACAGGGAGGAGAAGAAGCATTGTGGGTAAATTTGGAGACCAGCAATGGCACCACAATCCACACAGGAGTTGTATACAGACCCCCTTCTCAGGGGGAGGAAATGGACAAGGAAATGATAGAAAGTATACTTAGAATGGCAGAAAAAGGGGAGATATTGCTGATGGGTGATCTGAATATGCCAGATGTTAACTGGAGTGCAGTTGCAGCAGCCACTTCGAAGAGTGGGGTTATTCTAGATGCCCCACAGGGGGTATGCCTTAGACAACTAGTATTGGAGCCCACTCGAGAGGGAGCAATCTTAGACCTGGTTCTCTCAAATGGAGATGGAGAGAGGATCACAGATGTAGAAGTGGGTAGCCATCTGGGAACTTGCGACCATCGAACAGTATGGTTCACAATAAAAACAGCAATAGAGTCAAGCCATACAAAGGCAAAAGTACTGGACTTTAGGAGGGCTGACTTTGCCAAAATGGGTGAGTGCCTAAGGAATGCACTAGCAAATGGGTGGAAGAACAATGGGGAATAATAAAAACTGCCATCACAGAGGTAACAAGCCTTTGTGTGAAGCAAATAAACAAAATGAAACATTGTAAGAAACCACTATGGTTCTCAAAGGAAGTGGCAGTGAAGGTTCAAGAGAAAAAGAAAGTATTCAGGAAGTACAAGGAATCACAGAAGAAGCAGGACAGAGAAGTGTATCAGTTAAAGCAAAAGGAAGCTGGGTAGGCAGTCAGAACAGCAAAAGCCCAAACCGAGGAAAAGATAGCCAAGTCAGTTAAGAAGGGGATAAAACCTCTATAGGTACATCAGGGAGTGAAGGAAGACCAAGGGAGGGATAGTGAGGCTTAATAAAGGGAGGAGGGTGGGCAGAGGGTGACTGTGAAAAGGCAGAGATACTAAACAAATATTTTTGCTCAGTATTTACAAAGGAAGAGGGGAGGTACCAAACAAACAGTAGAAACACTCTGGATACAGAAGTTGATACCAGCCCATTTACAGAAGAAAGGGTTCTGAAAGAACTCTTAAAACTGAAGGTGGACAAAGCAATGGGGCCTGATGGGATTCATCCCAGAATTTAAAAGAACTAAGGGTAGAACTAGTGACACCACTGACTACCTCTTTAACAAATCATGGGAGGATGGGGTGGTACCAGAGGACTGGAGGAGGGCAGATGTGATTCCCCTTCACAAAAGTGGGAGCAAGCAGAAGCAGGAAACTATAGACCTGTTAGTTTAACCTCAGTGATAGGGAAAATGATGGAATCACTTCTGAAGGAAAGAATTGTTGAGTATCTAGAGGCCAGAGGGGCACAGGACCCAAGGCAGCATGGATTCACAGCAGGAAGGTCATGCCAGAAGAGTCTAATAGATTTCTTTGACTGGGTGACCAAAGTAGTAGATCAGGAAGGGGCTGTGGACATGGCCTACCTAGACTTTAGCAAGGCATTTGACACAGTCCCACACAAAAGGTTAATATACAAGTTAGCCAGCCTGGGAGTGGGTCCCAAGATGACAGCCTGGGTAAAGAATTGGCTGGAGAATAGGACACAGAGAGTAACAGTAAATGGAGTCCACTCTGAAGAAAGGGGGGTTACTTGTGGGGTACCGTAGGGTTCAGTATTAGGACCGGTCCTCTTCAATGTCTTTATATGCGACATTGCAGAGGGACTGGAAGGAAAAGTATGTCTCTTTGCAGATGACACAAAGATCTGCAACAGAGTTGATGCACAAGGTAGGGTGGAAAGGATGAGAAGGGACTTGGCAAGGTTAGAGGAATGGTCAAATGTATGGCAGCTTAGATTCAATTGTAAGAAGTGCAAGGTAATGCACCTGGGAAACAAAAACCCAGGGGAAGAGTACACAATGGGGGGTGAGATACTAACAACAACAAAAATGGAAAGGGACCGATGGGTAGACATATCAGATGACCTAAAGGTGGGCAAGCAATGTGAGAGGGCAGCAAGGAGGGCTGGGGGGATACTGGGATGCAAAGGGAGAGGCATCACCAGTAGAAAACAGGACGTTATTATCCCTCTGTACAGACAGCTGGTCAGACCCCATCTGGAGTACTGCGTGCAGTTCTGGAGACCCAATCTCTGCAAAGACATAGATAGGATGGAAGCTGTCCAGAGGAGGGCAACTAAAATGGTACAGGGTCTGCACCGGAAGACATATGAAGAGAGACTTAAGGAGCTTAATATGTATAGCCTTGAGGAAAGGAGGGAGAGGGGGGACATGATAGAAACTTTCAAGTACCTCAAGGGAATCAAGAAAGTCCAAGAGGGTAGCATCTTTCAAAAAAAGAGGTGTATAAGAACAAGGGGTCACAATTTGAAGATGGGGGGGCAGCTCAGAGGTAATTTAAGGAAGTATTTTTTCACAGAGAGGGTTGTGGATGCATGGAACGGCCTTCCGGAGGAGGTTGTGGAGTCAAAAACAGTGGTGGAATTCAAGCATGCATGGGACAGTCATAAGGCAATTCTCGGGGGTGGGGGTAGGAAGAAGTAGACTGCTGATTAACTAGGATCTGCAGCTTATCCATTAGGTAGGGAAATGGGAAGACCTGGTGGGCCAAGCAGTCCTTATTTGCCATCAAATTCTATGTTTCTATGTTTTCTTTTGGGGGGGGTTGCATTAGTTTGCTAGTTTTATTTTGGGATTTGTTTGTTGTATTTATTATCTAGCAGTATAGCTTATAGCATGTGCTAGCCTTAAGCCCCCACAGTTGTGCACTATTCATCCTCTTCTCGTCATGCCTTTTGCCCTTTTTATCCTCCCCCTCTCCAGTTTGAGATCTACCAGTGATGTAGAGCACTGGGTATTGTGCGTAAGAGAGAGAGAAGGGTGTGGGGTTATGAACAGGGGAAGATGATTAAGGGGGTCATTGTATTGGGGTGGTTGGTACCAGAAGGTGCCCAGGGGTGAAATGGAATCCAGATCGTGGTTTTCCATGTCTGGTGCCCATACCGAAGGACACCACCGATCATGGTGGGCAGACACCCTGGGTAGCCTGCGAGGTTCGTCCAACTCGGGCGGTGTTGTGCAATGCCAGGTCCATTAAAAATAGGACCGCAATTATTGCTGATCTTGTTAGTATGGTGGACCTGGCTTGCATTACCAGGACCTGGTTAGATGATAATTCTGGCCCCATTTTGGAGGCTATGACTCCAGCCGGGAACTCAGTGTTGCACTGTCCAAGATTGGAGCGCAGGTGGGGGTTGCGGTCTGTTTCAAGACCAAACTTGGCCTCATGGAGGTCCTAGTTGGGGGGGATTGAGTCTTTTGAGTGTATAGTAGTAGTAGGTGTAGGCTTTCAAATCACTGTCATTTATCGTCCACCCGTTGATGAGAAGCGATTCCTTCAGGAAGTGGTGGACCTCATCATCAATTTGGCATTTGAGTCACCCAGATTGAAGGTTCTGGGAGACTTCAACGCCTGGGTCAAGTGAATGAACTCTCACAATTTGGTCAACACTTCCTCCAGTTAATGACAACGCTGGGCCTTACACAGGTAGTTTCCTCTGCCACAAATAAATTTGTACACTCTCTGGACCTAATCTTCCTTCTAGGGGTCAAGGCATCTGATGTGGGGGTGGAACCCATTGGGTGGTCAGATCATTACACCATGGGGTTTAGTTTTTGCACCCCCTCTAGAAGGCCTGCCTCTGTGGAGTTGGTTAGGTACCGCAATTTGCAGGATATAGATTCCCAAAGCCTTGCAGCAGTGCTTGAACTCTCGTCCCCCACGTTGGCAAGCAGTGATCCAGAGAATCTTGTGTCGACCTATAACACAGCCATTGCGGGGGCTCTGGATTTCATTGCTCCAGTTCATGTTTGCCCCCTCTCCCTTTGCCCCAAGACCCCTTGGTTTGATAGGACATTGAGGGAGATGCAGAGACAGGGGCAAAAGCATTGCTGGCAAAAGTCAGCCCTTGATGCCGACCACCTTAGACCACCTGATGGACCATTATTCAGTCTATCAAACTGCAATCACCCGTAAGATGGCAGAATTCCTGTCCAGGGAGATTTCAGTTGATCAGAATCAACCAGCTCAGCTATTTTGAACTGTGGACAGACTATGCAACCCAGCCTATCTGCAAGTTCAGAAAGCTTTTTCGCAGTTAGAGTATGACGAGCTTGCTCAGTTCTTTGCAAGTAAGGTGGCCGACATTAGGGCGGAACTGCTACCATCACACTCTAGGGAGGTTACCATGGACTGGTGTGAGACCACGGTGCCGCAGTCTTCCTGGAGTTCCTTCAGTCAGTTGGAGTTCATGGATGCCACGAGGATCATCCAGCATATGCACCTTACATGTTGTAGTTTGGATCCTGGACCAACCTCCCTAAGTTTGGGTTGTATTGCTATCATTGGTCCAGTCCTTGTGCAGATAGTCAGGTGCTCCTTGGAATTTGGTGAGTTTCCTAGCTCCCTGAAAGAGGCAGTGGTGACACCTCTCTTGAAGAAAGCTACCTTGGACCCTGACTGTCTCGAAAACTATAGACCTATCTCTAACCTTCCCTTTGTTGGGAAGGTGATTGAGAAAGTAGTGGCTGCAGAACTGGAGGATCATTTAACCATCCATGACATCTATAAACCCCTCCAGTCAGGTTTTCGTGAAAGACATAGTACAGAGACAGCGCTGGTTCAGGTGCTCAATGATCTCTTGATGGCTAGAGATTGGAAGAGCTGTTCCATCCTGGTTCTCCTCAACCTTTCTTCAGCGTTTGACACCGTAGATCACTTGGTGTTGATAGAACACCTGAGGCTGCTCTGTGGAATATCTGAAACCATCTTAAGATGGTTCACATCATTCCTCACTCGGAGATCACAAAGAGGTGTGTCTGGGGTTTGTTTCTCGATTCAACAGAATTTGTCGTGTGGGGTGCCTCCGGGTTCAGTATTGTCACCCATGTTATTTGTGGTGTATATGCTACCCATCAGAGACATTGTAAGGAGGTACGAGCTGAGGTTTCACTGTTACGCAGATGATACCCAGCTCTATCTTTCTTTTGCCCCCAATCAGTCTTTAACAGCTGTCTAAGAGAAATCCAGGAGTGGATGAATTCTAGCTGGCTGAGGTTGAACTCTGATAAGACTGAGTTACTGGTTGTGGGCCCTGGTCGACAGATAGGGGGTTGGGTAGTGTTGCGTCTTCTGGAATTTTTCTTGGAGGTGTTTCTCTCCTGACCTCTGAATGGGTGCGGAACCAGGGGGTAGTTCTTGACGATAGGCTGACTCTGCACTCCCAGGTGTCGGCAGTCATCAAGACCTCCTTTTATCATCTTAGGAATATCGCCAGGGTTCGGCATCTTGTTCCGTCTGCCAACCAGCCAACTTTAGTCCATGCATTCATGTCCTCGCACCTGGATTACTGTAACTCCCTTTATCTAGGGCTTTCTGGGGTTGAAATCCATCACCTGCAGCTAGTGCAGAATGCTGTAGCCCAGCTTTTGATGGGTTCCAGTAGATCCTGTCATATTACTCCGGTGCTGCGTGAACTGCACTGGCTGCCAATTTGGTGACGGGTCACCTTTAAAGTCGACTTCCTGACTCTTAAAGCCCTACACGATCTGGGCCTTGTCTATCTGAAAGAACTTCTGGTTCCGTACTGCCCCGATCGATCACTCCGCTTGACTGACGAGGGGTTGCTAGAGGTTCCAAGGGTGAATTTGAAATCTTCTGGTGCTCGGGCTTTTTTGTATGTTGCCCCCACCCTTTGGAACTCTCTACCTCATCAGTTGCGGGAGTGCACCTCTGTGGAGGGTTTTAAGAGGGGTTTGAAGACCTTTCTTTGGGAAAATGCATTTTCAGAATATTGATTGGTTTAACTGTCTTGGTTTGGCTGAATTTTTTCTAATGATTTTTAACTGTTTAAATTGTTCATGTACGGCGCCTTGATAATTGAAAGACGCCATATAAATACAAATTATTATTATTATTATAAACAACAAATGAAATTAAATCAACTTTCTTCTCCAAAAAAACTGATACCTTCATTGCAAAAGTGCTGCAAACACCACTGATTTGGAAACATTTTAAGTGTTTCCAGTTGTGATATTTATTTATTTATTTTTTGAATTTTGGTAACCAGGTAAACCTATTGAGACAATAAAGTCCCTTTTTCAGGGACGACATGGGTTAGTTACATAGTATAGAAAACTCACAGTGACACTACAGTGCAAAATACAATACAGTGCAAAATTACACAGTCGGCAAGGACAAAGAACAAGAGTTAGTTATGATACCAACAACAATAATAAATCGTTACAGACATTTAAGTACATCAAGGGTATAGAAGTGCCTAAGTATTTTCATTGAAGGTGTGTATTGTCACTATTTAGGAGAGGGAAAAAGCAATCAGATCAGTCGGCTAGTGATTTTGTAACTTCAGGGACAAAGATAACACTGACAAAGTGCTGGGGATGTGCTGGTAATAGAAGTAATGGATTAGGTTTATGTTCCTGTCTCCCTACCAACAGTGCAGAAATTATCCTCAGGCTGTAGTACAACTTCTTCTAGGTGGTATCTGCATGCCATATGCCAACAAAAACATCTGAAACCTCCCACTTCTCCTCACTTTCCTCGGGGCAATCCTGTTTTACACTATAGCAATTGTGTAAACTTCACCTCCAAACTTCCACAATAGTGAAATTCCCCTGTAACTCCTGTTTATGTTGTTCATAGACACAGGCAAAGCCTCAACAGAGACTTCTAAGAAAACCTCTGAAATAGTTGGGTTGTGGGGGGGACAAACGAAAAAGTGACAAACTCTTACATGATGTTTGAGTATGGGTGATGTTTGCAAGTGGTTAATCCTAAAATAAAGGGCATGATTGAAAACACAGTTTACATCAATGTGGATGCAGTTTTGTTTAGTCTATGTGAGTTTAATCTTTTGCCATAAAGCTGCCTTTGCCAATGTGGTAACGTTCCAGCTGTACTTCTGAGGCTTACCTGTAAGATTCTGGGTACCTGGCACTGACATCAGAAGGGCATGTCTCTCCATCAGCAGGGAGTCCCAGGCCCTGTCCTTTTTTGTCTTCAGCCCTGCCCACAGCACAGAAAGACAGGTAGTTCTTTGTCCCCAATCATTTGGATGTTGGGGCTCCATGCTCCTCTTACCCTCCACTGGGCCAAATGTGTTGGTGATGTAGCAAATATGTGGGGCTACAGGCTAGTGATGAATCTATCCCCCACCATTGACCTGCTACCGATTGATATCTTTCTGTGTGTTGTCACACATCGTCCCTGGTGGTTTCCAGCCACCCTATGTTTTGAACCACCACACATCCAGTGATCTAGTAATCTGGATGCTGCTGATTGTGGAGCTGGGACAAATGCATCAACTCAACTGCAGGTAGGGCTATTACCCCTTTAAACCCCCCAAATTGTATTTTCCAGGGTAGCATTCTTATGTGCAAGAAGTGCAGAGAAAAAGACTGCCCTAGATGGAGGATACCATGATAAAAATCTTGTCCTTGGAGTATATCTGAACATACAAACATAGGTCAGGCCCCTCAGAGTAGGGGAACATATTCCCTAAGGGCCATGTTAGGGCACCATGTCAACCAGGCCATTACACAGAAATAATGTCCATAAACGTGTAATGTTTGCTTTCTTGTAATTAATAATGTATTGCTTAGTTTCACCTGTGTATCTAAGCATCTGTTGCATCTGTCCTCACTATTATTCCACTGGAATTGATGATGAAACTGTTTTTGTATTTAACCTCATTTATCTTCACTGATGTGGAACCTTTGTAAATGAGCACATTTGCTCAAAGGTATTCTCTGAATCAATGAATGAAAGAACAAATAAATAAGATAAATATTGTGCAATAAATTTATTTATGCACTTAAGGTGTGTGATACCATATAAACCATTAGACTGATGGCTGAGTGGCTTATTATCACACGCGGAGAGTGTGTAAAAAGAAATGAGTTTGACTGTTACGTATATTTTATTTTAAATATTTACTGATTCGGTGTTTTCTCATGCAGTGAAGCATGAATGGCTTACCACATACCTCAAAACAGTTGAGGTGGCATGCAAGGTAATCTCTATCATGCATGTACATGTATAAGGGTGGGGGGTTATGGAAATTTAAACATACTTCGTGTAAATTCTACTTTTGTACATATTTATAATTTTTATCATTTTAAAATGTACAATTTGTTCCAGTTTTCCTTGAATGCCTCCTGTTACCTGTTTGCATTTGCATTTTCTGTCATTTTACACCTCACACATTTGCACTTAATTCTGTATTTTATTGCACTGTTTGTATAATTTATTGTATGTTCTCAACCTTGTATTCACAGTACTCATTTGCCCCTTTTTCCAGCACACATCTAGCAACGAGATTCTTGAAGCCCAGCATACCTCTCAACCTTCTGTTACTGAAATGAAGGACACTGACCTTATAATGAGGGACGCATCCTCAAACATGGAGTTACAAGCTTAGAACACTGTGGAAAACATTGCATTTACTTGCACAGAGTTGTTTTTTTTATTTAACATCTGAGAATATTATGAATTTCTGTTTTAAATCCAGAATTTACAGTACATTCTCTGAGTGGAGAACACCTTTTCCATGAAGGATGGATGGATGGATGTAGGACAGAGCAGTTTTGAGGGGTAAAATGAGGGCCGTCCCTCTTAATCAGGGACAGCTGAGAGGTATGCAGCCCAATATGCTTTCCTGGTGATGAGCTTTAATGAATAAATCCATTAATATGTTTTACAAAATGGGTTCAGTTGGCAGTAATTATTCCCCAACTATGGTTGCCTTCAGTTAAAAATGTCATAGAAGTGGCAAGAAAAAAAGGATACAAATGCTTTTGAAGGAGCTTGTGAAGTACCAGCTGCTATAAAATTTATCATCCGATATCTAAATTAAACTCATATTCAGCATTCCCTGAATATATTGCAGTGTACAGTAAATAACCAGTAAATAACACAGTAAGTTTTAAATCCTAATGACGTTAAGAACTGTGATACATATTATGGTGGAGTACAATAAATAAACAATGGGTTGCATAACACATTTATCTCCACTAGTGATTGCTAAGACCCATAACTCACAACTGGTGAAGCACACAAGTTAGTTATAAATGCCTTATCATTCATCTGTGGAGATAAATGTGTAATTCTTTTGTAACCCATTATGTAGCTTATATATACCACAGTGTTTTAAATATTTTTATTGCAATTTTGCCTTGTTTTAGCTTAAAATTATCCTCATATCCTCTACTGTATTGCCTCTATTTCTGTTCCACTTTCCTCTGTGTTCTATTTCCAGATTCTATGTGGGAATAGCACATCTTAAGTGAAATTATTGCATTCTAAATGAAAAATATCCCCATAAAAACATGATGTATTTGCCCAAGTCATTCATCACTTGTATGGTATGAATAAATAAATAATATAATAAAAATGTATTAAAATTGAGTCACTGCTTGGTGCTCAGCTTGCAATCCTCTAGTTTACAAAATTCTAAATGGAATCAGGCTGCATATTTTGTAAGTGGAGACCACAAAGCCTTGTCCTGACTGGATACAGTACATTTAAATGTCCTTGGTATTTCATCTGTTATTAGTTGTGACTAGACCAAATGCACCATTACATGAAAATATCTGTTGCCATACATTTTTGATGACTGAAACATGTGAGTGGCACATTCTTGCCAGAGAAACAAAGAAAAAAAATTGCTCTGTAGCAGACATGAACTGTAGAAGAAAATGTTACAGTTCAAGATATTGTAATTGTAGTACAATGTGTTGCATACTTTTTTGTATGCATTTGCTACATACTGTAGAATAACTGATGCTGTTGTTTAGGAATGAAAGAAAACCAGAATCGATATTGAACTGGAATATGCCTGGAAGCAGAACAATTCTGATTTTCCCTTTGGCACTGCCCCGACCATCTGCAATGCTCACTGTGGCCCACAGGAATGCACACCTGATTTTCTGAAACAACATGACCCCAATCCTCTGGAATGTACACCCCAAACTGTAGGAATGATACTACCTCACCTCTGACCTGCTGGAATGCCTTCCCTGTCCTGCCAGAATGGCCCTTGCACTGCCAGAATCTCCCCTTCAGGGGGCATTCTGGTGAGTCAGCAGTTGTTTCAGCATGTGGTGGCATTAAGCAATAAACCACGACAGGGTGTTGGTGATGCTGGTTTTACCCACGCCTGGCGTGGGCCGAGTGACTAAACCTCGTCAGACATGGGTAAAACCAGCATCACCAACACCCTGGAGTGGTTTATTGCAATTATACAATGTTCCCCTTGATTTTTTTGCAACAAAAATGAAAAGAAAAATAGAGATTTTTCCAGTTATAGTCGTTTTTATAACATTTGTCATTCCACCACAAAAAATAGTTCCCTATTTATGACAATGCAACCATATATAGAAAAGTTTGTTTTTTTGTATTAAAAAGAGGACCGCTGCTGTGGGTAATTTTGTCCCCTAGCTGTTCTCCGCTGTTCCGATGCAGTAACGAAAATTTGTGAAATGCAACCATATACCCATTTATGACAATGCAACCATATATAGAGAAGTTTTTTTTGTATTAAAAGAGGACTGCTGCTGTGGGTAATTTTGTCTCCTAGCTGTTCCGATGCAGTAACGAAAATTTGTGAGGGTTTGGAATAAGAACGGCCACTGAAATGAGCTCCGGCGTCCCAATGGGCACTAACAAGGAGGCTGAGTTGCGCAGCAGACTGTAACAGAGATTTTGTGTATTTAAGCGGAAGATGGTGATAGCGTAGTGCAGTAACTGCCACAAGCGTTGAAGCCAGGAGGTTCCTGATCGAGTACTTGCATTGGCATTTACGTGATTATATTTTAAGCCTCTGAGGATTTCGGAAGTGGAGAAACTGTTTGTGAAAAAGGAGGATATGTTTTACTTGTTCCATAGGGCATGAAGCAGTTGCTTATGGAGGTCGACTGAGCGGTTGTCCGAGATGATGTAAGGGAGCTGATTTTACGGTCAGAGGTGAACTGGGAGGAAGTAGTTACGAGGGAATTATTTTACAGTACTACATTGTTTTAGCTCTTAAATGGTTTTGAGAGTGTTGCTATGTTGGAATTTTAGTTTGAAATTTAGTGTGGTAAAGTGGCGGTTGTATGACACTGCCGTTTACTGGCATTTAAAGATGGCGGATTTTTTGTTTCGTGGTCGGGGGTCACAGTGATTTCAGAGATGCGGCTGGCTGGCACTTGTTCCTGTTGGTGATGCTAGATTTTACAACAGGGTGATAGTGCCAGCTGGCCAATGAGAACTAGGTATTTTTTTTGCCATTGTATAATTCTGTTTAATCAGCTGGTCATTCCGACAAATGTGTGGGCATTCTAATGTGTTGGGTGGGCATTCTAATGGATTAGACACTACTTTGAAAAACACAAGGGTCAACACAGACATCTGTACCTGCAATAATGGGGTTTTCTGATGATGGAACCGAGGTGTTTTTACCTATTACACTGGCACAACAGGGAGAACAAGGGGATTTCACTGCCATGGTTTAAGATTATGATAAATCTGAATAATCACTGAGCACTTCTCCTGAAGAATGAGAGAACTGTGAGTTTACTATGGCTGGCTCTAATTGGCATACCAACGGTGGCATTACTGACATTATTGATCAGTTTAATCTACCAGACTTACTAAGTGAAGCAGACAATCTGGTTAAAAAAACAACCGGGTATTAATGCAGCTGAAAGAGAAAGTAAGTTCAAGTCAAAGTCTGTTTACTGCTCCCAAATCTATAACCCCACAATCAACATTTTTGCAAAACTCTTATTAAATGAAACTGAGTTATTATTTTCTGATTCATCTAGTGAGTTCCATAGTAATTTGAGCACTGAAGAGAACAGGGTATTTATAGAACAGGAACAAATGCAGGGGGTGGTGTTTAAAAGATCAAATAAAGGTAATAACATTGTTATGATGTACCGTATGAGGAATTCTACCATGGCAAATATATGGAACTGCTAAATGTTAGGGAGAATTATCTGAAATTATTGAGTGATCAACTAACTGTTTTCAAAGTGAACCATTTGATTTTGAGGATTTGTCTGTCAGATGTGGTTGGTTTATGGGGCACAGAAGTAGAATGTATTAAATTTATTAAGATTAGCCATTCTATTGTCCCAACCTTCTTATGTTTTCCCTAAAATCCTTAAGAACATCGGTGACCCCCCCCCCCAGCTGACCAAGTTTCTCAGGGCTGGGATACACAACATGAAATTTTTGAACTTTTGTGGACAGTTTTTTTACAGCTGCATGTTGTCAAGTTAAAGCATGGATCTTAGAAACTAAAGGGATTCATGTGGAAGTCACAGTGTAGCTGGGTTACTATTGACATATCCAGCTTATAGACGCAAATATGCCATTTCCAAGGCTTAGAAGCAGTGGAATATTTTTTCCAAACTGTGATGATGTTCCTTTTGTCTTCACCCTGAGAGCATTTGAAGTTAGCCTGACACATAACTTGTTTACTTAAAGTACAGTAAGGAATACTATTTACATATTTGTGAAATGGCTATGGGGGCAGTGTATGTCCCCTCTTATGCTAACTTATTCATGGACTTGTGGGAAGAAAGCTTCATCTATGATGTTGTCAACAGTCAGTTCCTGGATCATATTAAATTGTACATTAGGTTTTTTGATTATGTAATTGTTATGTGATCAGAAGATGTAGAAAGGGTACCAGAATTCCTAGATTACCTGATTAACAGTTTTTTCAATCTTAACTTTATATTTGAAACAAAGAAACAACCAAATTCCTGGATTTTAAGTTAACAGTTATCCCATATTCGGGTTCAAGTGGTATCAACTGCTGGTTACAGAAATGATACAGCAGACAATTCTGTGCTGCATGCTAGCAGTGCCCATTGAAAATTATTAGTCTTCTCAGTAACTTATGGGGAGATATTATGACTTAGGCGTAACTGCTCAGGTGATAAAGTATACATGGAGCAAGTCTGTGAGATGAGAGTTGTTTTGTTTTCCATGGCTCACTTTAACTATGTATTTGTACTTTATGACACATTTCAGACTGACACATTTCTTTCTATCATTGTTTCTGTACAGTATGTCATAACCTTTTTTCTCTGCCCTCTTTCTTTGTTGCTCTTCTCTTAAGAGCATAAATTGTTATGTCTTGTTTGTTTTAATGTTATGTCCTCTGCCTAATACGTCTCCTTTCCCCACTTCCAGTTCACTTCCTTTTTATGTTGTCTTGCACTTGTGCAAGCAACATCTTCTGGTAGTAGGAGAAATGCAGAGATTTGTCGGTGTTGGCAAATGCAGGGCATGCTTTAGTAGGTGTGTCCCTCATTCCCCAATTAGCCAGCATGCTAGTGCCGACAAAAGAATTATGTAAAGTGGACACAACTTGTAAGAACTGCATGGGCCTTGCGGCCCTTATCTGCTGTCAGCTTCTATGTTTCTATGTTTCTATGTTAAGAAATGTGCTGCTGCAATCAGAGGCAAGCTCGTCATGCAGCGGCACAGATGATACGCCTCCCATACGTGCCTTTCCTGGTGAAACATTTCAATAAACATGGCTTATAAGAACTGTGCCACTGCAATCAGAGACAAGCTCACCATGCAGCAGCACAGATGCTATGCCTCCTGTACGTGCCTTTCCTGATGAAACATTTCAAAAAACATAGTGGTGGCACAATCCCAAAAGAAGGCCGACATTGGGGGTGCAATCCCCAATTCAGCATGTCCGCAACCCCACCCACATTCTGTGGCACACTGGGATCCCACCCAAGTGTGCCTCCTCTCACAGAAAGCTGACCACATTGATACGTTCCTCCCCCTGCCCTACCCCCATTGTTTGGCACACTGGGAGTCCGCCCCAGTGTGGCCAACATCACCCTCCTGAAAGTTATGGGGCACACTGGGAACTCACCCTAGTGTGCCCAAAATTTGTTTTATTTCAACTGTAAAGAAAGAAAGAAAACCGTCCTGTGGTGCAGTGTCCATTGTTTTTTTTTGTACTGAAAAGAAGAAAACATTCAATTGTCCGCGGCGCCCCCACTCCCCCTTCTGCACTCCACTCACCCCTCTTTCACACCCCACCTCCCACACCTCCTCACCCCATACTTACCTCTGGAGGTCCGGTGCTGTGATCTTTGGTGGAGCGGGAACACATCTGGACTCTTCAAAGCTGAACTGCAAAATGAAGAAATGCTGGTAAGCTGTAAAATGGCATAAATGGGGAGGGGGGATTCAACTTAGGTAGATATCTCAGCCATTTTTTTTTTACTTTTGGCTCCATATTTTCAACCTGGGGTTCTTGGGACCCCACCTCATGAACACATGCACTGTCATCTTGTTATTCAGTCCCAAAAAGTGATTTTGCAGTCACTGTGCGGAATCACCTTTAGGGATTGAGTAATGAAATGATAGTGCCACTGTTCATGACGTGGAGTCCCAAAAAGCCTATGTTGCAAATTTGGTGAAAAAATTTCCAAAAAATGACTGCATCGTGAGCATACATTGCACAGTTTCCACACATTCTCTTAACTTCAACAATTTTTAATATTTTTACTCCAGATTTTCAACATTGCCATTTTTTCACACCTCCTTATGACTAGTACAGCTGTCGTGTTTTACATCCTGCCCAGAATGTGTTTTCACACATCTGGTGCAAAATGACGCGGTCACTGTGGGAAATCAACTTTTGGGACAGATTAACAAATCACAGTGCTACTGTTCATGAGCAGAGGTCCCAAAATGCCTATGTTGAAAATATGGTTAAAAAAATCCCCAAAATAATTGTGTTACAGGCGTGCATGGCCTAGTTTCTACGCACGTTTGTGACTTCACCAATTTTTCATATTTTCACCCCAGATTTTCAACATTGCTATTTTTTTACACCTTCTCATGAACAGTACAGCTGTCATCTTTCACATCCTGCACAAAATGCATTTTCAAACCTATGGCTCCAAATGGCTCAGTCACTGTGCAAAATCACCTTTTGCTAACAAACTGATAGTGCCACTGTTCATGAGGTGGGGGTCACAAAAAGCCCTGTTGAAAATTTGGAGTCAAAATACCAAGAAACACCTGAGGCATTCAGGTTTCCAACCATAACACCCCACCCTGTAGAGACTGACAGGCATCAGGGGTGTGACTTGGGATTGTTGGCTATAATGCTCATGCCATTCCACCCCCACCCTGCAGCCAGTGACAGGCATAGAGGTGTGCCTTGGACTCTTCAGCACCAAAGTTCACCCCATTCTCCTATACTGTACCCATCTCAGCATATTTCCTTATGGAATGGTGTGAGCATAAGGCCCAAAGACCCCAAGGCACACCACGACACTTGTCAGTGTCTGCAGGTAGGGTGGGGTGAAGTGGCATGAGCATTATGGCTGATGACCCAAAGGCACACCCCTATGCTTGTAAGTCTCTGCAGGGTGGGGTTGGGGTTGGCATCAGTTCAATACTTCACTGCCATTCCTATCATACATCTCTCTAACTTCTGCACTACCAATGCCAATGCCAGCAAGACAACATTCGGCATTGACAAATGCTTGTCTCTATTTGTACCTTCCAAATCTCTTTCTTCCAGCTCTTATTTATGTTTCCCTTGCTTAGTTATCCTGCAGCTGCCATATTAATTCCTGTTGAAAATGTAGCCTAGTGGGCCATTAGCATTGTATGTACTGTTGCACTAGAGCACCGATTAGCATTATTTATTTTTAACCAACAATACGCTTTGATATGTAAACTTAATAACAAGCTACATCTTTGCTTTATTCTGTAAATTTCAAAATTCTCTGTATGTATTGTATACACCCTAAATTCATAGAAAAGTAGAAACATAGACTTTGACGGCAGATAAGGATCGCTTGGTCCACCTAGCCTGCCCATTTCCCTACCTACAGGATAAGCTGCAGATCCTAGTTAACCAACAGCCAATTTCTTCCTATCCCCACAAGAATTGCCTTATGTCTGTCCCATGCATTCTTGAATTATCCCACAGTTTTAGACCCCACAACCTCCTCAGGAAGGCTGTTCCATGTGTCCACCACCCTCTCTGTGAAAAAATACTTCCTCACATTGCCCCTGAGCCGTCCCCCCCCTCTATCTTCAAATTGTGTCCCCTTGTTCTTGCACATCTCTTTCTCGGAAAGATGCTACCCTCTTGGACTTTGTTGATTCCACTGAGGTACTTAAAAGTTTCTATCATGTCCCCCCTCCATCCTTTACTCAAGCGTATACATATTAAGCTCCTTTAGTTTCTCCTCATATGGCTTCTGTTGCAGACCCTGCACCATTTTAG
Source organism: Neoceratodus forsteri (assembly GCA_016271365.2). Taxonomy (NCBI): domain Eukaryota; kingdom Metazoa; phylum Chordata; order Ceratodontiformes; family Ceratodontidae; genus Neoceratodus; species Neoceratodus forsteri. Next base: position 271,067,794 of record CM028130.1, on the reverse strand, counting down.
TTGCCATCCTCTGAACAGCCTCCATCATGTCTATGTCCTTGCGGAGATGGGGTCTACAGAACTGGATGCAGTATTCCAGACGGGGGTCTCACCAACTGTCTGTACGGAGGGATAACAACTTCCTGTTTTCTGCTGGTGATGCCTCTCCCTATACATCCCAGTATCTTCCCAGCTCTCCCTACTGCCTTCTCACATTGCTTGCTAACCTTAAGGTCATCTGATATGATTACCCCCAGGTCCCTTTCCTTTTTTGTTGTTGTTACTATCTCTGACATGACCTTCCCACTGTGAACCCATGCTACCTTGGGTCCTGTGCCCCACTTTCCTCTAGGTACTCAACAATTCTTTCCTTCAGAAGTGATTCCATCACTTTCCTTACCACAGAGGTCAAACTGACTGGTCTGTAGTTTCTTGCCTCTGTCTTGCTCCTACTTTAGTGAAGGGGAATAATATCCACCTTCCTCCAGTCCTCAGGTACCACACCATCCTCCCATGATTTGTTAAAAAGGGTAGTCAGTGGTGTCACTAGTTATCTTCTTAATTCATTTAGAATTCAGGGGTAAATTCCATCTGGTCCCATTGCTTTGTCCACCTTCAGGTTTAGGAGTTCTTTCAGAACCCTTTCTTCTGTGAAAGGATTGGGTTCGGCCCCCCTATCCGGAGTGCTTCTGTTAATTGGATTAGGCACCTCCCCCTCCTCCTCTTTTGTGAATACTAAGCAGAAGTATTCATTCAGTATCCCTGCTGTTTCACTGTCCCTCTCTGCCCACCCAGTGTCCTTTCTATTCAGCCTCACTATCCCTCCGTTTGTCTTTCTACACTCCCTGATGTACCTATAAAAGATTTTAGACCCCTTCTTTACCAAGTTGGCTATCTTTTCCTCAGTTTGGGCCTTTGCTAATCTAACTTCCCTCCCTGCTTTCTTCTGCCTTAACTGGTACAGTTCTCTGTCCTGCTTCTTCTGTGTTTTCTTATACTTCCTAAATGCTATCTTTTTCTCCCTAACCTTCCCTGTCACCTCTTTTGAGAACCATAGTGGCATTTTATTAAGTTCAAATCTGTTTTATAAAATCATTATGTTGGCTCGCACTTGCATGCCAGCCATCATATTGCAGTAGTAGTAGATTTGGAGGTGCGGTCACTGTGGGCAAATGCAGGGCATGCATCAGTAGGTGTGTCCCTCATTCCCCAACAAGCCAGCATGCAGGTGCAGACACCAGCTGTACATACAGTGGCCACCAGATCTAAGAAAAGTGCACCACATTTTCAACATGGGGTTATTGGGACCCCTCCTCATGAATTCAGTCACTGTCATGGTGTTATTCGGTCCTGAAAGGTGATTTCATGGTCACTGCGCGGAATCACCTTTCGGGACTGATTAATGAAATGACAGTGTCACTGTTCATGAGGGGCACTCTCAAAAAGCCTATGTTGCAAATATGGTGAAAAAAAAAATGGCTGTTGTATTAGCGTGCATTGCGCAGTTTCCACTCATGCTTGTAACTTCGTGAATTTGTAATATTTTCACTCCAGATTTTCAACATTGACATTTTCCCACACCTCCTCATGAACAGTACAGCTGTCATTTTATATATCCTGGCCAAAATATATTTTTGCACTTCCGGTGCAGAATAGCACGGTCACTGTGGGAAATCCATTTTAGGGACAGAGTAACAAAATGACAGTGACACTGTTCGTAAGCAGAGGTCTTAAAATGCCTATGTTGAAAATTTGGTGATGAAAGTCCATGAAATGACTGTTACGAGCATGCATTGCAGTTTCCATGCACCCTTGTAGCTTTGCCAGTTTGCAATACTTTCATGCCAGATTTTCAACACTGGCATTTTTTCTCACCTCCTTATGGACAGTACAGCTGTTATTTTTCACATCCTGCTCGAAGTGTGTTTTCGCACCTGTGGCGTACAATGGCGTGGTCACTGTGGGAAATCAACTTTTCAGACAGATTAATAAAATTACAGTACCATTGTTCATGAGGGGAGGTCCCAAAATGCCTATGCTGAAAATGTGGTTAAAGAAATCCCCAAATAATTGGGTTAGGGATGTGTGTTGCACAGTTTCTATGCATGCTCATAACTTCACCAATTTCTCATATTTTTACTCCAGATTTTCAACATTGCCATTTTTTACACCTCCTTATGAACAGTACAATTGTCATTTTTCACATCCTGCAAAATGTGTTTCCATACCTGTGGTGCCAAATGGCGCAGTCGCAGTGTAAAATCACCTTTCAGCTAACAAACTGATAGTGTCGCTCTTCATGAGGTGGGGCCACAAAAAACGTATGTTGACAATTTGGAGTGAAAATACCAACACATACCTATGGTGTTAGGGTTTCTAGCTGTAACACCCCACCCTGTAGAGACTGACAGGTGTCAGGAGTGTGACTTGGGATCATCAGCTGTAATGTTCATGCCATTCCACCCCCACCCCCACCCTGCCAGTGGCAGGCATCAGGTGTGCCTTGAAGTGTTTGGTCCCAAAGTTCAGCCCATTCTCCTATACTGCATCCACCTCAGCATATTTCCTTATAGAATGGGGTAAGTATAATGCCCAAAGAGACGAAAGCACACCACAACACTTGTCAGTGTCTACAGGGTAGGGTGAGATAAAATGGCATGAGCATTATAGCTGATGACCCAAAGGCACACCCCAATGCCTGTCAGTCTCTGCAGGGTGGGTGTGGGGTTGGTGTCAGTACACTTCACTACCACTCCTATTATGCATCTCTAACTCCTGCGCTACCAATGCCAATGCCAGCGAGACAACATTTGGCATTGACAAATGCTTGTATACATCATTACCCTTTTCTCTATAAAAGAAACAATAGTTATGTGGTTTTCTCTGATTCCTTTTTGTGTTGGCTTGCCGCACTTGCGCGCAAGTCAACATCTTGCCATAGAGGCAGATTTTGGAGGTGTGTCAGCGTGGGCCAATGTAAGGCTCACATCAGTAGGTGCATCCAGCATTCTCCAATAAGGCAGCATGCTTGTGCTTACACCAACATTATGTAAAGTGGACAAAACTTCTAAGGAAAGTGGCGCTGCAATCTGAGACAAGCTCCTCATGCAGCAGCACTGATGACACGCCTCCCGATGAGCATTTCCTGATTAACATTTCAAATAAGACTTAGGTCTCAAAGAGAATACCACTGTAAAGGAATGAGACTGGACAGCACTGTTTTCTCTTTAATTGTATTTACCAGAAAATGCAGCAAATAAAGAAGGTGTTGTCCCTAAATGCCTAGTTCACAGGTCCAACTAGATGCTACACAGTTTTGCTTTGTTGTTTGTTTGTTTGCTTTGGCATTCAGACTTCTAAGATAAATAAAGAAGATGCTAAAAATGTAAAATGGGTGGGCAGGAGCAAGTCCAGTGGGCGGTGCAGTCAGTTTTACCTGCAGAAGGGGGCTCTTGTTAACTGCTGAGAGAGAAGGGAGAAGAAGGAATCACGTCCCAGCCAGCCTCAACTTGCTACTCAATGACTGGCTGCAGTGTAACAGCTTTTCAACTCGGTACCAAAGTCTGCACTGCAGTTCGTTCATTCTAGCTGTCCCGCATTCCCCGCCTCCTGTCTCCGTTCATCTACACAGCTCTTTGAACGTGCATAGAAACATTACTTTTCACCTGTTTATCAAAGTGCATTCTATTTTGATTCTTTTCTAAACTGTTTTTTCCCCTCACTCTCCATTTCTGTCAGTCTGTGAAACAGACCTCCCAAGTCGCTCACTTAACCCCTTTGCTAATTACCCATTCTTCCACCCCCCAGGACTTGTTACCTGCCCGCCTGCAAGCCACCCACCATATTCTGATCGCAAGGAGCCAACAAAGGATTATCACCCGAGTTATTCTTCTGTTCTGAATGGAGGCAAAAAAAGGAAACCACAGAAGCTATACTAATTCGAAGTACAGCTGTGGAGCACACATGATTGTGCTGGATGTTGCTGGTTTGGAGGGCGTCTTGGTCGGAGTGGCAGAGGAGAAAAAGGAACAATAGGAAATGGATGCCGCGGCTCTGCGATTCCGAGCTAGTGGGTGGGTGGCTGTGGGAAGGGAGTAGTCCTCCCACAGCTGAAAGCTGGAGAAAGCACATGGGAACTGGTGGGCTAAGTTGAACTGCATACAACTTTTATAATTTTTTTTCTATTTTTATAATGAGAAAAACGGGGTTGTTAAATGTTTTAAAGTTTTGGGGAGCTTGGATTAGCACACCAGAATGTAAGAAAGTGACACATTTGTTTACTTTGGTATATTCTATATTAAAATGTAATCCCCCACCCCTGCTGAAATGGTTTGTTGGATTGTAAAAACCTGCTGTAGTAAAGCGAAAAAAAAAGTTTGTTGCGACTTGGAGGGCTTCTGACGATGACAGACGAAAGTGGTAATAGTCTCTTGCATTCGGTGGGGGAGGAATGTCAGGAATGGTAAAGACGTGACAGTTTATTTTGTGACTGTATCCCTTGTTGCATGAAATACCAGTATCCCTTGTTGCATGAAATACCAGTGTAGGAGCAGGGGAAAACAAGTGCATTAAAGTATAATATAGAAAGTTGTGTTACTCCAGAATAATCTTGTTGCGAAATCAAATGTTAGGTCAGTGTAGATTTTGATGTGGTGGCATACATAGCTGCAGAGGAGCTATGTTGCATTTTCTAAGTTTGCAAACCCTTTATTAATTTAGCCTTTGTAATAATATGCATCTTGTTTTTTTAATATCGCCAAAAACATCTCCATAATGTGTCATGCACAAAGCACCATAAACTAATGAAAGAAAAAGGTTACTATGGGCACTGTGCTGTTAATAAAGCTGTGCAGTCTAGCAGAGTGAGGAGAGGGTGACGTGTCCTCCTGTTCTTCAGATCAGCTGGGAGAGGTTTCTTGTGCAGCTCTTAAGGGTAATTTTCCTCCTCTTGTTTCCCCTTGAAGTACTTCATTTCCTGTAGACCCCTAGAAACTTCATTATCCTTTACTGACAAGTGCTCTGGTAACTTTTAATCAGCCGCATACTACTGTGGTTGGTTGAAGATGCAGCAATTGCTGTAGATGTGGTAGTCGGGGAGCTGTGAACAAATATATCTTAAAGTTCTTCTGTAAAAGGGCACAAAGAGGAATTGTGCTGCCCTGTATGAGTAGAATTGATTGAAAAAGGTTGTTATACCTTTCATTTGACCAACATAACTTAATATACAAGTGTTTGAAGCCACATAGACACCTATGTCAGGCATTGTGACAGCACAGCTACAGGGACATTTATACAGAACGCTCATGTTAACTATTCTTGTATTGTGGAAGGAAAAAGAGGTGACTGTCCTGTTTAGCAAGTTTCTTCTCTGTGTTGCTGACTTTCTACATCAGGCTGCGAAATGCAGTGTCATCCATGCTAGGGTTACCAGATGTCCACTTTTAGAGGATGTGTCCTCTTCTCCAGCTGCCAAATATTCTTCATGTGACTTCATCATCCTGGTTTATTATTATTATTATTATGTTATTATTTTATTATATATTTTTTACACTCTCCTACCCAGGATCCCCTTCTAAATGATCTGTGAAGGAGGTGGAGACTTTAAACCCATTTGCTCGGGGTCTGGCAAAAGGGCTCATCAGGGGAGGTACTTAGTGGCCTCTTTTTGGCATCCCAAAATCTGGTACTCCTACATGGTACCAAAAGGGATTGTGCTGTGTCCGTCAGAGAGGAATTTATTTTTTGTACCCCCTTCAGTGCCGAAGGTGACTTGGAAAGATGCTTTCAGTCTATCAACATTAAAATGTGTAGCACTGTCCTTTAAAAGTCACAGCAAATGGCCAGCATGCATAGTAAGAATTATAAGAATAGTTTATTTATTTATTTATTTGCTTTTGTTAACCAGGTAAGCACACTAGACAGCATGTGCCTCTTTTCAGGTGCGACCTGGGAGGATTACAAGTGTACAAATCAGAGTAAACAGGTAGAACAGGGAGCATATTAAGCCATTAAATAATGGTTACAATGAGAGGTAAATAGTGAACATGTTCATACAGGAGCAATATACATAGTGAAATAGGGACGGGGGTAGAATAGCAATATGTACAAGCAAGGGGTTAAAAAACAAAACTACCTACAAAAAACATCACATAGTTGGTGTCATAGTGTTGTAAAAACTGTTTGAATAATGTTAGTTTACATTTTTAATGGTTTGCACGTGCAGCAAAAGAGCTAACATTATAACAAAATCATGAAATCTTTGTGGAACAATTTCTGTGAGAGTGTGTGTGTGTGTGTGTGTGTGTGTGTATGTGAGGCCAACATATTCAAATGATTAGCATGGCACTTACCAAGTTAGCACTACACTAATTGTGTATAGCACCAGCATTTGCCAGGTGCCATATTCGGAGGCATTAGGTGTGCTGCACTATCCTGGAAGCATGACTGTGCAGACAATACCATTGCACATATGCAAATGAGAAATGAGGACTCTTGCATGCATAAGGAGTGCAGTGATATATTAAACAGTTTTGGCGGTGTGCTTATAGTCTGCTCACTTTATTGAATGTAATCAAATTGTATATATTGTGTACCAAATCTTTGTATACTATCCCCTACCCCCCATCGCACCAGGAGATGAGCAACTTGTTGCTCAGCATCCCTTTCTGGTGAAATATTTCAGTTAATAAAGAAATAAAAAAAGTCTAATTTCAGCAAGATTTAATGCTGCGAAAACCCTGCCCTTAACAGTGCGCAGTGGCTGCATTCCCTCCAAGCCCATGCTGTAATTATTTTTAATATCCCTGGTGTCTACAGGTTCCCCCAGCAAGCCAGTCACCCCTGTTGTACAGTTTCTCCAGTCTCTTTAGCATCCAGTGGTCCCCCCCAAGCACCCATGCATGAAGATCTTTAATCACCCACACTGCGCATAACCTATATATACCCTGTTGACTAGTGGTCCCCCTCCCCACAAACAGTAACTAATCCCCCCGCCAACCTGCTCACTCCATACCAACCACCACCCCCACCACAGAAATCAGTCCACAGACACAGACCGTGGTGGCAACTTGCACAGCCCTTTGCTCACCTCCTCAGGTGGTCACTGTGTGACTGTCAGTGAGTGATCATGAATACAGTGTTAAAGCTAACTATCTGACTGTTGCTTAGGACCAGCTGTGGGCTGTTTACTGCACAGCAGTACTGACTGTGTTGTGGCCGACTCTGAATATTGTGGCTGTAGTGCTGTGCTTGAAATCTAAACTTCTGCTGTTTGCTTAACTGCCCCAAGTTCTCTGAATTACCTTTTAACAGTTTTTACGGACTTGTATGGAAACCAAATAATGTTCTGTATATCATCATAATCACCTACTGTCATCATCAGTGTGCAAGTTAGCACAGTGTTCTTAAAGCGTATAGCATTGCTTCTCTTTCAACAACAACAACAACAACAACAATTCAGAACCAGCCTTGGTCTTTTGAGAGAATTAGTTTTCAATTTACTAGTAACACTCAAGGGGTCTAATCCCCCCCCCCACTGCAAACACAGCAACATACAGGTACTGTAGGCTGTCAGTTCCACTATATGGACTTGAGTGTTACAGGCTCAAAACCTTGAGGGGTGTTCTTTGATTGACTGTTGTCACTTTGGGAATTCTTTTCCTCCCTAACTGTTAGAAGTCACTTTGGGAATTCTTTTCCCTCCTAACTGTCAGAAGTCAATCAGTAAAGGCCTAGTAGAAATGGTGAACCCAATGGTCTTGTGCGAAGGGTGAAACCAGTTGCCTCCCAGTAAATGAAGGGACCAGTTATATTCCATGGCTCTGTGTATGTGAGCAGGGCAGGAAGTGTTGTTACAACCAGCAAGAGCTCAGTCTGTGGTTATTTTGCAAATTGCAGGGTGTTGGTTCTATATTTGAAGTTTTTGTTCAATTATGTCTGTGGGTTTTGACCATAGACACTTTTTTAGAGAGTTCTTTGTGTGACATTTTTGCTCGTCTTCTCAGTCCGCTGCTGTTCCTGTCTTGCACACATGTATGGAAACTGCTTGCACCTTTTACAGACCTCTACCGTGGGATCCTTGCACCCAAGAATTTCAGAGGGTGAGAGTTTTTCCAATTGTGCAAATACATCAAAGACAAAAGGACACTGTATTCTGTTCTGGCTTACATCAAGTAGAATCTAGTCAGAATCTTTATATGGTGTCTTCCATGTACTCCATGTCTCAAAGTGTTTTGTAGGTCAGTGAGTTACACAGTGGTAAAGCATGGGACTATGCAGGCAGACATATGAGCCATTTAGCATTCAACAAATCGATGACCTAAACGCACACCCCAATTCTTGTCAATCTGTGCAGGGTGGGGGTGGAGTTAGTGTCACTTCAATACTTTACTGCCATCCCTATTATGCATCTCTCTAACTCCTGCACTATCAATGCCAATGCCAGCAAGCTAACATTCGGCATTGACAAATGCTTGTTAGATCTAAAACACTGTGGAAAATTCGCCTGCACACAAAGTTCATCAGCGAAGTGATTATCTAAAATAATATAGAAATGAATAGAGAGTAATGTGCTTTTTAATAGGATGTTATAATTGTTATGATGTATAGAGGTTGCAAAAATATGTCTTTTTATAATCACTGCACCTTATGTATGCATTTTCTGAGCATTTGCACGTTATGTACTTCTGCTTTTTTAATTGATTGTTATGCTGACATGTACTGATGACGTCACATTTATATGTATATAAAAGGGTACTGAAAGTTTTGTTACACATGCCTTTTGAAAAAGGGTCTTATATCCATAACGTATCAAGGCGTGATTTTGCGGTGGCACCTTATATCTGTGGTAAGCTGCATCTTTTATACTGGTGGAGAGTGCTAGATTTCTTTATTACATAAAACAGCCTAATCAACCCTTACTATACAGGAACTATCACATCTGTATAATATATGCAGGGCAGGTAATTGACTTATGGAATATATTTCGGCAAGTGTACAGTAAGACGATGAATCATAGGAAAAAATATAAACGAATGGCCATACATGCTGAAGGATTCCTATTAAGGGAACATAATCAGCAAAGGGACTTGAGAGCCATCACATAATCCTCCCTTGAGCTCTTGGAACAATGCACTGGGGTGGTTGGGAGGAAAAAGAGTGTTAGAATGTATGAAAAATTGCAATCAGTAACTAGGAAAAGATGGGGATAATGTCACTTTATAAGGCTCTGCTCAGACACACTGAAATAATGCGTGCAGTTTTAGGTATTACAAAAGGTTATAGAGCAGTTGCAAGGGTAAAACTTAAGGTATCAATGTTTATTAGATGACTGAATAATATAACTTATGAAGAGTGACTGAACCTGGGATGGTCTACAGGAGAAAAGGAGGTACTGTAGTGTTGATTAGTGTTTCAAGCACCAGTTTTAGAAACCAGGAACTCACATGTTCACACCCCACCAGAGTCAAATACTCACAGTGTGACCTTGGGTCCATTAACCTCCTAGTGCTCCCGCCCACCCAACTGTGGAAATGGGATCCAACTAGGATCCGACTGAAAATTAGATAATGGATATTATACAAAGGCAAGAAAATTTCCTGGTCTCTGATTAGTCAATCTTGGGCTGGACCCGTGATGTTATCCAAGCACAACATCACGGGTCTAGTCTCAACCTCACTGTGAACCTGTAGATGAGCTATATGATGAGTTAGATCACCTCTTTTTTTGCATCTCCTCTTAAGAAACAAAAATAATTTTTCTAACACTAAAACATTCTTTAAAATTATTTTTTTTATTTTATACATAACAGCGAGCCATTGTATAACAGCAATAATGCCCACCAGGGTGTGTGTCATTTGGGATAATGTCACGCCTCATTTGTTGGATGCACTCGGCCTGCGGCCTCTTTCCCAACCACCTGAGGCGTGACCTTATCCCAGCATGACACACACCCTGTTGGGCATTATTGCTTAATCAGCTGGGCTGTCCTGGGTAAATACATTATTGAAAGACAGAGAAAGAGACACATATTTTTTAGGGTAATTTAATTAAACTTTTCAAGGATGTGATTAAGTAAAATTACATACTGCATCATTATAATTATTGAGGATAATAATAAGAGACCTCTCACTAGGTCATGTATGGTGACAAGTAATTGTCTTACACTTCACATCCTTTGGTTTGATCCCCTCAGCATTCCTATGCTGCAGTGTAGATTTTCTAGTTAATTGTTATTACAGTACTATGTATACACATTAATTCCACCATGCAGTAACTAAAAGTAAGGCATGTAATTTTTCCTCCTTTGTCAGTAATTCTAATGTCTGCAAAATGTTCATATATTATCCTTCTGTGGCACATTTGTAATGACTTTTATTTCAAAAGCAATTAAAAAAAAAGCTAGCCTGTTTATTAGAGTTCTGGGTTCTAGAGAAAGGCATCACATTTTAAATATTGGTGGATACATGTGATTTTTTTAAAAACTTTTTTTCATTTAGAAGGCAGTAGGAGTTTGGAACAGCCTGAGTATTTCAAATGTGCGGAAAGCATGCATTACTGGAAGTCCAGACTGAAGTAAATTCTTTAGGGACAAGAGTGTATCAGGTGGCCACTATTCAGATATGGTACACAGAAAACATGTATTGTATAATACAAATGGGTCCCAATATTCAAGGCTCTTAACTGGGCAAAACAACCCATATCATACCACTATAAAATACGTGTGAAAGTTATTTCACAATAGAAAACTGTGCTCTGAATAAGCCAGTCTGGACAATTAGGCCAGTAATAAAATGTATTTATTGGATCTGGCATTCAGTACACTTGGAGGAAGCATGCCAGAGAGGCAGTATGGAGGAAGAGAATTATGTGAAAAGGATGCAAAGATAGAACTAACTGCCTTATTGTTTGGTTTCTGTATTTCTCTCTGGACCAGAAGAAGTGTCATCATAGCTTAGTTTGTAATACTTCTTCCTCTGACCCAGAAGGTCATGGGTTCTCATCCTTCTCTGGGAATGAGCTCATATCATAAATGCCACCACCCAAGTGCAGTACTAGGGGATGCTGTACTGTCACGTGTGCAGTCTTTCAGATGATATGTTAAATGGAGGTTCCATTTATCCATCTCTGGTGCTGTTCTACTGGGTGTCTAGGCAAAAGTAAAAGATCCCAAGGCACTTTTCACAAAAGTAAGAGGTTTCCCTGTTTCATGGCCAGTATTCACTTCCCATAGAAAAACAAAACAAAAAAACTCATGCAACTGTCCAAGGCTGTGTGTGGATGTTGATGTGTGAAATGGCTGCCACTAGACATTCAGTCACATCACTACCTGTCTTTCATTGTTTGTAAAGCACTTTGGGGTACAGTGTGTATGAAAAGCAATATATCAATGCTGATTCTTTTTCTGCTATATACCATAAAGTGTCAAACCCAGCATAAAGCATCATGATTAGGTAAATCCTTTTTAATTGCTTCTGCGACTGCCATCCTGGTGCTCGTGCTACCTGCACCAGGACCCTAAACCTGCTTGGAGCTCTTTGGCAGCTGAACTGCCCAGTCCAGCACTTCTCTGAGTTAGCTGCTCTACCAATCAGCTAATATGGACTACCCACCAATCAGGAGGATCCCTAAGGGCAGGAGCGGCACCAATCACGTGCATCCCAGGTTGAGCCTGAAACATACAAAAGAGCTGCCTCTCCCATGCAGGTCAGTGTGCATGGGTCCAGTATGAGTGGACCAGCAGGAGTGGGAGTCCTTTATGGGAATCGCCAGAGGGGAGATGCCAGGACACCAGAGGACTCTGCCCAACTTCTACCCTGAAAACTGTAAGTGTACATCGGTGTGTTATTGCCAGTTGCTTTATTATACTGCTGTTAGTTAAGTATCTGAATTGGGCTCCAGTTGTGGTTTCGCCGTCTGTTGTGTTCTAGTATCTGTTGCTTATACTGAACTGCTGATAGTTAGGTATCTGTATTGGACTCCAATTGTGCTCTTGCAATCAGCTGTGTTTGCTGTACTGCCATATGGGTTTAAACAAGAGTGCACTTTTCTAGAGGTTTATCTGCCTCCTGCCTGAGCTAGCCTCACAGAATAGCAGGGGCCTGCTGCATCATGTGCTGCCATCCTCCCAGCCTACTTAGTTACCAGGGTGCATCACGAATTGTATGATGTAGTCTTTCTCCCCACCTGGGTGTAGACCACAGCCCCTTGATTAGTTACTAGCTTTCCATCCTAACTGGGTGAAGCCTGCACTCCACGCAGTTGTTCAATTTAAGCTTCCTCCCTATTGGGGTAAAGCCAGTATGTTGCATCCCTCAACTGTTTTATTGAGCCCCCCCCCCATCTGGGGGAAGCCTCAGCTGTTACTGAATGTGTCAAGTGTATTCCTAACAACTGCTTCCCTATTGTATGTAAAGTAGGCCTGGTTCTAGCATAAGGGTACTAGAGAAGAAGGGGAGAACTGGTTAGTATCAGAAGTCTATGGGTTATCATGAGGATCATTGAAGGGATGATGTTCAGTGGGAAATAGTCAGTTGCAGGGAATGTGGGGTGATCTTCTTCAGAGTTATGCCTTAGAGGAGGGATTCTTGCTCCTTCTGCAAGAGTTTTGTAGAGCTCCATGCTCAGCTGGTAGCAGTGAGGGAAGAGATATCTCTTCTGTGGCACCGGCTCAGCTGGAATCAACACCCCACATGTCTCCTCACCCACAGGCCCACTGATCCAAGGGGGGAGTGTAGACAAGTGAGGAGGAGGTAGGGGGAAGGGTGGCAGGGGCAGCCACAAGGAGGTCAACTAGCCTCCCAGCATCCTAATGGCAAATCAGTTTGCTCCCTTGGAGGAGACTCAGGTACCTGACTCCACTGGGGTGTGGGTGAAACGAGTCAGTTGGGGAAAAGAGAATGATAACTTCTTGCACTCAGGAGAGACAGTAAGAAAAAGGTACCTATGAGAGTCTTAGTGATCAGGGTTTCTATTATCAGGGGAGTAGAGAGAGTTATAAGTGGGGAGGGGGATGGTCAGGTGCCTTCCTGGGACATCAGACATTCAGAACATAGGCAGAGTAAGGAGAATAATGGAGCGGGGGGGGAGCTGGGGTGCTGATACACTTGGCTATCAATGATCTGGCGAACCAGCCTGTGGGGTAAGTGAAGTGGAACTTTCATAGACTGGGGACAGAAGCACAATTGGTCTCCCTGGCTTTCTACCAAGGTCCTCCCAGTGTGGAGTAAGGGAAGGGAATGATATAGTAAAGAGGGAAGAGACAGAGGAGTTAATCGGGTGGTTAAAGGGATGGTGTCAGGAGAAAGGGTACCACTTTGTGAAAGACTGGGGGGACTTCTGCGTCTGGAAGCTCTTTAAGGGTGATAGCCATCATCTGACAAGAGAGAGGACCAGCATGCTGGGGCAGAAGTTTGACATCTACATTGGACGGTTAAACTGACTACATGGGGCAATGAGGCTAGGGGAATCACAGTAAAGGGAGTGAGGAAGGGAAACCTAGCCAAAGTCCCCTATATGGAGGACAGGTAGTAGTAAGGTAGGTAAAAAAAGGTTGAGTTTCAAACAGGCGTAGTGGAAGAGGCAAAGGGGGGAAGGCTCTCAAGGTCTATAAGCACTATGAAAAATAAGAAGGTACGAAGAATGGGAAGGAATGCAGGAGTAGGATTACAAAACAGGAAAATGGGATCTGGAGTTAGTTGGAAAGGGGTCTGCCTTAATGTCAGGAGTCTGAGTAATCAAATCTGTGAGCTAGAGGCATTTGTGGCAAATACTAAGGAGGACCTCACAGCCATCACAGAAACTTAGGCCACAGACAATAATGACTGGGACTTGTCAGTCCCAGATTACCTAGTGTTTAGTACAACAAACTGGTCACTCTACAGCGGGAATGTGCTATAGTAAAAGTCAGAATTACGAACAGGAAAACCAGCACCAGTCATGTATACATGCCGGATAATTTATTTGAGATTCTCTGCATAAATGTGCAAATACATGCAGTGTAAAACTCACATCATCAGTAATAGCATGAAAGGAGAGCCAACATGCACAAAACCCATGACCTTTTTCTCATAAGGCCTTGACAGAAAAGGACCCATATGTTGCAATAAAATACCCTTATGTAGTGGAAATTTAAAGTGATAGTAGTGCTAAAATGCAAATATCAATAGAACATACACAGAAAAAATTACAATTGCTTCAAAAATCCCAGATTCTATAATGCACAGTAAATTTTTAAACAATAAACATAAGCAAGCAATACTACCCAACAGGGTGGGCAATAACAGACCAATCAGAGGTGAAATAAGGCCCGAGGCCACAGGCATAGGGCCTTATAGCTCCTGGAAAGTCTGGTATTGCCCAATACCCCCACCCTGAATGGCATTATTGCTTTAAAAAATGAACTTTCATTAAATTTTTTTTATCCCCTCATGCCTCCTGACCCACCACTCCTTCAGGCTACCTAGGTTCCATCCACTTCGCCTGTCCCTTCCTGAGCCCTCCAGCCTCATATCGTAGCAACCCCTAGGGTAACCCGGAAGTAACCCTTTGCCGGGGTTCCCCCTCCTCTGAGGGGGGAAGGCACCAGGGGGACAACCAGCACATACTTGGCCCCAGGGTGCTGCTGAGGTGGAGGGTCTCCTTCAGGGCATCAGTGACAGCGGATGATTGGCAGCTGTCATCCAGTCAGTCTCAAAGTGGATTTCCACTTGTCTGTGTTGTTTTCCCCAAGTGTCATCTTCTGCAGTGCTCCTGATCTCCACCAGAGGCCGCTGCAGAGCGATGCCTACCCACAACCCACCCCAGGAGAGGAGAGTAGTCCCTACGCATGCTCAATCCTCTCCTTCCCCTGCCAGTCACTGGCATCCCGAGTCCATTCCCGAACCTGGGTCGCCGGCATGGGGTGAGGTGTGCTGTCCAGTGCCTCAACCCTCAACACCACCGAGCCAGCTAATTTTGTTTTTAATAATAATGATTTCACTAGTAAAAAAGGTAACATTTTAATAAAAATGAATAGAAACAGTGGGCCCAATTCACAAAGATAGTCACAAGGCTTGTGTCAAGTCTGTGTCCACCCCGGTGCTGCACCAACCACTTCAGTACACATGCATCCAATTCACAAAGGCCTTGTGCCTTTGTAATACTTCACCTCTCTTCACGTTGGCTTGTGGTGAAAGCCCCATATTAAGGGAGGCAGTGGTAGACCAGCGAAAACCTTATCTTACATTGGGCCGGGGGTGCACTGGCTGTGAATCCCGACTTTTGGTTGCGAACCGCAGCAAGCCCCACGTGCCCTGAGTTTGGCGTATCCGGGGCTTGTACCACTCCAAACCTTTTGTGAATTGAGCATCTTGTGTAAAATAGTCCTTTCACTTGGTGAACTGCTACTAGAATCTACCAGCACATGGTGCTATTGCTTATGAGACTGTTGTTTAAACTGCAGAGTCACTCTTTAATGACTCTTTGCTGTTATTACTTATCCGCCCCCCCAACCATGTCAGACCAGGAAGTAAAGGCTTTTATGGTGGCAAATGTTGAAATTAAAGCAAAAACAATAGTTTCTGTTGCTAGAGTGGGGAGGAAGTGTCTTAGTGGTGCAGCGAGAATTGCGCTACGTATTTTTGAAGCACCATCGGTCAGGGAACACTGAAGACTGAAGTCTGCAGATGAACTCTGAACTCTGGTAATAGGATCCAGACCAAAAGAGGTACTTTGATTTGTTAGAAAAAAAATATCAATGGCAATGAAGTTGTTGGTGGTTTGCATATGGCTGACTGGTTGGACTGAAGCGGTAGTGTGGAACTGAGGGTGTGGGGTGCCATTTAAGGGGAAATGTATGACGCACTGTTTGGAGCACATGGTTGTGAAAAAAAAGTATCTGACTTTGAAACATGTTTCAACAGATAGCGCAAAGTGTTTTGTTTATTTTTGGGCTCTGTGTACAGAGCAGGGGAAGTGATCTCTGTTCAGAGTGGGGTGGGAGGTGTGGTCATGTCCCTTGCTAAGTGAGTGGAAAAAAATGGTGGTTTCTGTGTTTGAAAATGTGCACTGGCATCAGGATACCAGAGATGGAGGCATGCCTAGCACTTGTTTTTTGTAGGGCTTTAACTGCAAGTCAGTGTACCCATCTGGCATGCCTGGCAGCCAATCAGACTCCTTACTTTTACTTACTTATTTTTTAATAGAGCATAATGTCATATGAGAAAATGGTTTTTCTATAGTGCTGCATGTGCACCGATGATGACATTCCTCACAGTGACAGACACAATGCTGAGTGTTGACATTGTTCTGTCAGGGATGTCGGCATGTGTTCATTGGGGGACTGCACCCCCCAACCCCTGGTCTCTATATATATACAACTCTAAGTCAGAGTTGTCTCGGGTTGGGAGCTCAACGCCACCAGATGTACCACCAGTGTCTGCAGGGACCAGCACAGCACTGTAGGCGAATGCAGGGCATGCATCAGTAGGTGCATCCCTCATTCCCCAATAAGCCAGCATGCAGGCACTGACACCAGGCATACGTAAAGTGGCCACCAGATCTAACAAAAATAACACTGCAATGAGAGGCAAGCTTATCATGCAGCAGCAAAATAACACACCTCCCAATGTGCTTTTACTGGAGAAGTTTTCCAGTAAACATGGCAGCAGTGAGTGCCGCCGCACACAATGCCAACTTCAGGAATGCCCAATCCTCCTGTCAGCATGCCCCGATCCACTTCATTTGCTGATGGGGGAGCCAACTTCCCGTCAGCATAATGTCCCCGTCCCATTCCAATTGTGTGCCGAGGAGGTGCCCAATCCCCCTCGGCATCATGCGCTCCCCCAACAGTCTTTCTTTGCTGACGGGGGACCCAATCCCCATTGGCTTCAGTCCCCCCTGCCCAGTTCAGTTTACCAATGGGAAAGCCCACTCCCTGTCGGCATAATTACCCACCCCCAATTTGTGCTGTGTGCTGAGGGATGCCCAATCCCCTAGGCATCATGCGGTCCCCCTTCTGTGCCGATGAGGGCCCAATCCCCATCAGCTACGGTCCCCCACCCAGTAATGCAGGTGGAACACTTGGAGCCCACCCCAGTGAACCAAGCAACACCTGCAAAAAAAGAAAACCGACCCTCATCTCTTTTTTTCTCCCCTGCAAAACAAGAAAACGGTCCCTCGCGGTCTCTCCTGCCCCTTCCCACCACCTGCAACTCTGCATGCCCTGCCTCTGAACCCCCCCCACCTCATACTTACCTCTGGAGCCTGGCGCGCTGATCTTCAGTGGACCAGGAACACGTTTGCACTCTTCAAAGCCGACCGCGAACTGAAGAAATGCCGGTAAGCTGTTTAATGGCATAACTAAAGTTTTTTCAACTTTGGTGCATATCTTGGGCATTTTTGGGAATTTTGGCACCAAATGTTCAACATGGGGTTATTGGGACCCCTCCTCATGAATTCAGTCATTGTCATGGCATTATTCAGTCCCGAAAGGTGATTTCGTGGTCACTGTGCAGATTCACTTTTCGGGACTGATTAATGAAACAACAGTGCCACTGTTCATGAGGTGGGCTCTCAAAAAGTGAATGTTGAAAATTTGGTGGAAAACATCCAAAAAATGACTGTTTTATGAGTGTGCATTGTGCAGTTTCCTCACACACTTGTAACTTCGTGAATCTGTAATATTTTCACTCCAGATTTTTAACATTGGCATTTTTCTATACCTCCTTATGAACAGTACTGCTGTCATTTTACATATCCTGGCCAAAATGTGTTTTTGCACTTCCGACGCAGAATAGCACAGTCGCTGTGGGAAATCAGCTCTAGGGACAGATTAAGAAAATGACAGCGACACTGTTTATGGGCAGAGGTCCTAAAATGCCTATGTTGAAAATTTAGTGATAATTTAATCCATAAAATGACAGTGTTACAAGCATGTATTGCGCAGTTTCCACGCGCCCTTGTAACTTCACAAATTTACAATATTTTCATGCCAGATTTTCAGCACTGGCATTTTTTCTCACCTCCTTATGAACAGTACAGCTGTAATTTTTCACATCCTGCCAGAAATGTGTTTTCACACCTGTGGGGCACAATGGCATGGTCACTGTGGGAAATCAGCTTTTGGGACAGATTAACAAAATCACTGCCACTGTTCATGAGGGGAGGTCTCAAAATGCCTATGTTGAAAATTTGGTTTAAAAAATCCCAAAAATAATTGGATTACAGACGTGTGTTGCCCAGTTTCTGTGCATGCTCATGACCAATTTTTCATATTTTCACTCCAGATTTTCAACGTTGCCATTTTTTTACACCTCCTCATGAACAATACAGTGGAGGCAATATAGTGCAGTGGTCTAAGGCTCTGAGCTGCAAATCTGGTGACATCCAGCAGACTAGACCTGGGTTTGAATCTCACAGCTTCCACTTGCATACTGTGTGATCCTGAGCAAATCAGTTGTGCTTCCAGGTCGCTCCTGTAAAAAAGCTTTCAGCTTAGTGTGCTATAGCTGGTTAATCAACTAAATAATAAAAAAAAATATACAGTTGTCATTTTTCACATCCTGCCCAAAATGTGTTGTCGTTCCTGTGGCACCAAATGGCACAGTCACTGTGCAAAACCACCTTTCGGCTAACAAACTGATAGTGCCATTCTTCATGAGGTGGGGTCACAAAAAGCCCATGTTGATAATTTGGAGTGAAAATACCAACAAACACCTATGGCGTTAGGGTTTCCAGCTGTAACACCCCATCCTGTAGGGACTGACAGGCATCAGGGGTGTGACTTAGGATCATCGACTGTAATGCTCACGCCATTCCACCCCCCACCCTGCAGCCAGTGACAGGCATCGAGGTGTGCCTTGGAGTGCTTGGCCCCAAAGTTCACCCCATTCTCCTATACTGCACCCATCTCAGCATATTCCCTTATAGAATGGGGTAAGTATAAGGCCCAAAAACACCAAAGCACACCATGACACTTGCCAGTGTCTACAGGGTAGGGTGAGGTGAAATGGCATGAGCGTTACAGCTCACGACCCAAAGTCACACCCCAATGCCTGTCAGTCTCTGCAGGGTGGGGGGGTGAGGTTGGCATCAGTTCAATACTTTTCTGCCATTCCTATTATGCATCTCTAACTCCTGCACTACCAATGCCAATGCCAGCGAGACAGCATTCATCATTTACAAATGCTTGTTTTATTTACTGATGTTCCGAACTGGTATACATTACATTTTGATTTTTTCATGTACATGTCCTTGCAAAAATGTGTATAAAAGGGTGTGCTTTGTCTTATCCACTAGAACTGCCCCCTGCTAAAGGGCCTGTGTGGGATAAAGTACTGGGGCACTGGGCTCTAGCCAGATGTCTTCTACTGGTGCCAGAATAAAAGTATTTACTTTACTTGTTTGACTGAGCCTACTTCTTGATAACTTCATGAGTGCAGAGCTTCTTTTCTACAGGGTCAGATGGGCCTTCTGGTGGATCATTTGGTACTCTGGTGGGTAGAGACTGCCCCATTCTGCTGGCTCAGGGGCCATTCTCTCTGGTCAGCATAGCATTGTGATGTGTCACGGGGACATTCTGGTGGGTCATGGGCATTTCAGTGGGTCAGGTCATTGCAGCTTGTTGGGGATTGTATCAAAAGGAAAACTGGAACTGTTCCAGTTCTGGATACCTTCTGATTCCAGATCAATTTTACTTTCATCCTGTTGCTCCCTTGGGCCCTAAATATTCCAGTACTGTATATGCATGAATATAACAGGCAAAGAAATGTAAAAGATTAACAAATTCTTAAAGATGTACCAGTTATTCATTTAGTTACCGTTGTTATTTAGTACTATAATTTATCAGAAAATATCCCTTGAGGTGTTCCACTTTATTGGAGAGACTTTGTGCTAGTTGATTGTACAATAAATGTTGTCAAAACAATTAGTTGCAGCATAACTAGTGAGAAATAAAATCTACTATTCATAGAAATGTAGACAGGCCAACAAAATAAATAAAACAGCCATAAAGCTTTTTCAAATGGAAATATATAAGGCATTTCTCATGCATAGAAACATACACAATGGTGGTAGAAAAAGACTGATGTTTCATCAAGTCTTCCCATGGTTCTAGCTCCAGGACCTATTGTCCATACATGGTTCTAGCTAGAGCTGTGCAGAATGGGAAAATTCCAAATTCATGGAATTTTGATGAAATTTCATGAAATTCATTGAATGTCGTCAGAATTTTGTGGAATTGTTTAAATTTAGTAATGTGGTCATACCTCAGCTGTTGTGTAAACTAGAGCTCTGAAATTTGGTATACCCACTCTTTGCATGGAGGGCCAATAACATTGCAACATGCATGACATTTTGGATGGATAGGTTCAAAATTATTGGTGTTCACAATCTGTCATTTTATTTTTTGTACGAAATCTCATGAACATTTTTGTCTGCATATACCTCAGCCATCTATTGGCTCAGAGGTCTTAAATTCTACATGATTCTTTGATGATAGGCATTCTAATAATGTACCAGGTTTCATGACAATGTGATTCATCGTCTCAAAATTATATGTGCTCAAAATCTGTCATTTTATTTTTTGTGGGACATTTCATGGAAAAATTTAATCTGCATATTACTCAGGCAACTTTGGAACTAGACATGTGTAAAGTAGCAAGGATAACCTTTTTGTAATGCTTATAGAATGATCTAAATACAGAGACAACTGGATTAGAGATGTTTAAGTTACAGGTGCTCAAATCTTTACTATGTAAATATTTGCAAAAGTTTTTGAAAACTCTCAGAAATGTGGATGTTTGTAACTTCTATGCTCTTGCAGGCACAGTCTTAACATTTGACATGCATATCCATAGTCCGTGTATCCTGGTGTCCATCACAAGTGGATAAATTGGTTTAGCAGTTTTAAATTTGCAGTAGAAAAAATATTGGTAAAATTTTCTCATATATTTATGGTAGCACATTGACAAACCATCCAGAATTTTTTTTTTTTTGTGGAATTTAACATTAACAATGCACATATCACTACTTCATTTAGTAAGCTGGGCTGAGCTTTTTGCAGTTCTGCGTTTCCGTTCCGGGCGACTATCCCCCCTCCCTTTTTTTTGTCATAGCCAGATTGACTTAATAGAACTACTGATCCCACTAATATCCTATTTTTTTTATGTTTGTTTGCACACATGTGCAAGAAACATAGTGCCATCATCTGAGTTTTTTGGAGGTGTGGCACCCGTATTCCAATTCAGTCAGTGTGTTTGCAGGCATGGCCACAGTTCTCCAATGAATGCCGCAGCTGTCTATGACAGCAGTTCAAAATGCACTGCTGTACATTTGAAAGGGAGAGCTCCACTTCAGTGAGCAACGCTCCCCTTCCACACGCGTGCACACATGCATGCATTGGGTTGTCTACAGGCCCCCAGACCAGAGGGAGGACATAGACACATTACTGTTAGAAGATATACAAAACATGACAGCTAAAGGGGAGGTTCTGATAATGGGAGACTTCAACATGCCAGATACAGATTGGTCAATACCAGCAGGAACATCTGCCAGAACTAGACTCATAGTGGATTCCCTGCAGGGGGAGGGCCTCAAACAACTGGTACAGCAACCCACAAGAGACAGGGCTATCCTAGATCTAGTACTGACTAACAAAGAAGGGATCACAGATCTCCAGGTAGAAGGTCACCTGGGGGCCAGTGACCATCACATGGTATGGTTCAATTTGGCTACTACATCTAAATCATCCCATTCCAAGGCAAAAATATGGGACTTCAGAGGAGCTGACTTTGATAAGATGGCCAACAGAGTTAAGCAGCCTTGGCAAAAGAAACACAGGAGGGGAGGTACATAAGGGCACATTAAGGATACAATACTTGCAGCAACATCCCATTGTGTTAGACAGAAAAGGAAGTGCAAAGAAGAAGAAACCACTTTGGTTCTCAAATACAGTAGCAGAAAAGGTCAGAGCCAAAAGGCTGGCCTTCCAGGAAATATAAGGAACACAAGCGGGATGAAGGTAGGGAGGCATACCAAACTGCCCTAAGGGAAGCAGGTAAGGCAGTAAGGCAGGCAAAGTCCCAAACTGAGGAAACACTAGCACGCAACAGTAAAAAGAAGGTGACAAGACTTTCTATAGATACATTAGTGAAAGGAGAAAGTCCAGAGGGGTATTGCTAAGCTTAATGGAGAAAAGGGAGCATGTGGAGGAGGAGGACCTGTAAAGGCATCTATCCTAAATAGATACTTTTGCTCAGTATTTACTGAAGAGAAGGTAGGGCAGGGCCCACAGCTCAGCATCATGGACACAGGGGAGGAGGTGAGCACTACTCCCTTCACAAAAGAAAGGGTCCTACAAGAGCTTGCTAAGCTCAGGTGGATAAGGCAATGGGACCTGATGGCATACATCCCAGGGTACTCAAGGAGCCAAAGGAGGAACTAGCAGAGCCATTAGCAGAATTGCTTAGTGAGTCTCTGAGCACAGGAGAGGTCCCAGAAGACAGGAGAAGGGCTCATGTGATCCCGCTCCACAAGAGTGTTAGCAGGAGGAGGTGGGGAACTACAGACCAGTCAGTCTTACCTCAGTAGTGGGCAAGATTATGGAGGCACTCCTTAAGGAAAGGATAGTGCAACACCTGAATCCATAGGGCACAGGATCCAAGACAGCATGGGTTTACAAAGGAAGGTCCTGTCAAACTAATCTCATAGATTTCTTTGACTGGGTAACCAGAGTGGTGGACCAAGGGGAGCAGTTGATGTCGCCTACCTTGACTTCAGCAAAGCTTTTGACACTGTTCCACATAGAAGATTGATAAATAAGCTAGGTAGGCTCGGGGTGGTCAGAAGTTGGTCAACTGGGTGGCAAACTGGTTGACTGCTAGAAAACAGAGAGTGGTGGTAAATGGTATACAGTCAGAAGAGATGCAAGTCACAAGTGGGTACCTCAGGGATCAGTCCTGGGGCCAGTCCTATTCAACATCTTCATTAGTGACCTCGCAGATGGACTAGAGGGTAAGGCTTGTCTGTTTGCAGATGAACCCAAGATCTGCAACAGAGTAGATGATCCAGATGGGTGGGCAGAATGAGAAGAGATCTGGATAAACTAGCAAAATGGTCAGAAGAGTGGCAACTGGGATTTAATGCAAAGAAGTGCAAAATCATGCACATAGGGAAGAAAACCTGAAGCCACTTATAGGCTGGGAGGGAGTTGCTAGCAGTCACAAAGGAAGAAAGAGACTTGGGCATCATCATCATCACTGATGACCTAAAATCATCCAAGCAGACCTCTAAAGCAGTAGATAAGGCTAGGGGGTGTTAGGGGTGTATTATTAGTAGGGGTATCACAAGTCGTAAGAGGAAGATAATAATCCCTCTTTACAAGACACTGGTTAGGCCCCATCTGGAGTACTGCATGCAGTACTGGAGGCCACACCTGCACAAGGACATTACCAAAATAGAGGCAGTCCAGAGAAGGGCAACCAAAATGGTGCAGGGACTGCATCAGAAGACATATGAGGACAGATTAGCAGAGCTCAATATATACCCTTGAGCAAAGGAGGAGAGAGGTGATATGATCGAGACATTTAAACACCTTAAGGGCATAAACAAGGTGAAAGAGTCTAACATGTTTAAATATAAGAAAATAGCAGGACAAGAGGACACAGCATGAGATTAGAGGCAGGCCAATTAGGGGGAATGTGAGGAAATTCTTTTTCACAGAAAGGGTGGTAGATGCATGGAATAGCTTACCACAAGAAATGGTGGCTATGAATACAGTGCAGGGCTTCAAACAGGCATGGGATAGGCATAAGGGAGCAATACAAATGACTATGAATAGATAGGTCACTGACAGAACAAAGGCCCGATGGCACATTTATAAGGTAGAAAAAGAAATTGGGCAGACTGGATGGGCCTTGGTCGCCCTCTGCCGTCAACTTCTATGTTTCTATGTTTCTATGTTCATACACTTCCCCCCATGCACACACTGTATAGCGACAGGGTGCCCAATCCCCGTTAACCATACCCACCCAAAAAGCTTTCCAGGTGCCACGCTGGGAGCCCACCCCAGTGTGACAAAAACTGTTATGGCTGACAGGGGTGCCCAATCCCCCTATCGGCTCCAGACCACCCCTAAACAGCCTTCCAGCTGCCACGCTGGAAGCCCACCCCAGCATTGCAAACATTCTGCGTCGTCTTCCTAAAAAAACAAAACCTGTAAACAAAAAAGCTCCCTCAGCAGTCTCCCTGCCCACCTGCTCCCACCCTCTGCACATCTTACCTCCCCACACCACCCGTCACCCCATACTTACCTCCAGAGGCCAGAAAGATGCTCTTCGGTGGACCAGGAACACGTCTGCACTCTTCAAAGCCGACCACGAACTGAGGAAATGCTGGTAAGCTGTATAATGCAATAAATAGTTTTTTTTCAACTTCAATGCATATCTCAGGCATTTTTTGGAATTTTGGCAGCAAATTTTCAACATGGAGTTTTTTGGGACCCCTCCTCATGAATTCTGGAACTGTCATGGCATCAATCGGACCCAAAGGGTGATTTTGCAGTCACTGTGCAAAATCACCTTTCTCAACTGAGTAATGAAATGACAGTGCAAGTGTTCAGAAGGTAGGCTCCCAAAAAGCCTATGTTGGAAATTTGGTAAAAAAATTCCTAAAAATTACTGTTTTACGAGCATGTGTTATGCAGTTCCTAAGCATGCTCGTAAGTTCGCAAATTTTTTATATTTTACTCCGGATTTTCAACATTGCCATTTTACCATACCCCTTATGAGCAGTACAGTTGTCATTTTTCACATCTCCCAAAATGTATTTCCCTGCATGTAGCACACAATGGCGCAGTCAGTGTGCGCAATCAATGTTTGGGACAGATTAAGAAAATCACAGTGACAATGTTCATGAGCAGAGGTCTTAAAATGGCTATGTTGAAAATTTTGTGAAAATATTCCCCCAAATGGCTGTTATAGGAGCGCACGTTGCACAATTCCTACCCATGCTCGCAAGTTTAGAAACATAGAAACGTAGAAGTTGACAGCAGATAAGGACTGCAAGGCCCATCCAGTCTGCCCATTTCTTTTTCTACCTTATAAATGTGCCATTGGCCTTTGATCTGTCAGTGGCCTATCTATTTATATTCATCTGTATTGCTCCCTTATGCCTATCCCATGCCTGTTTGAAGCCCTGCACTGTATTCATAGCCACCACTTCCTGAGGTAGGCCATTCCATGCATCCACCACCCTTTCTGTAAAAAATAATTTCCTCACATTCCCCCTTAATCAGCCTCCCTCTAATCTCATGCAGTGTCCTCTTGTTCTGCTATTTTTCTTATATTTATACATGTTAGTTTGCAAATTTTTAATAGTTGCACTCCAGATTTTCAACATTGCCATTTTATTACACTTCCTTATGAGCAATACAGCTGCCATTTTTCACATCTTGCCCAAAATGTGTTTCCGCACATGTAGCGCACAATGGTGCAGCCAATGTGCGAAAGCAATGTTTGGGACAGATTAAGAAAATCACAGTGACACTGTTCATGAGCAGAGGTCTTAAAATGGCTATGTTGAAAATTTGGTGACAAAAGTCCATAAAATTACTGTGTTACGAGTGAGCATTACGCAGTTTCCACACACCTTCGTAAGTTCATGAATTTGTAATATTTTCAGTCCAGATTTTTACCAGTGGCATTTTTCCACACTTCATTATGAGCAGTACAACAGTCATTTTTCACAACATGGCCAAAATGTGTTTTTACACTTTCAGCGTAGAAATGCATGGTCACTGTGGGAAATCATTGTTTGGGACAGATAAAGAAAATCACAGTGAAACTGTTCATGATTGGAGGTCCCAAAATGCCTGTGTTGACAATCTGCTGTAACGAAATCCCCAAACTAATTACATTATGGGTGTGAGTTGCACAGTTTCTATGCACACACGTGACTTCACCAGTTTTTTTAATATTTTCACTGCAGATTTTCAACATTGCCATTTTTTACACCTCCTCATGAATAGCACAGCTGTCATTTTTCACATCCTGTTCAGAATGTGTTTTTGCACCTGTGGTGCTATGTGCCGTAGGTGCTGTGCAAAAAGCAGCTTCGGCTAACAAACTGATATTGCCACTGTTCATGAGGTGGGGGTCACCAAAAACCCATGTTGAAAATTTGGAGTGAAAATACCAACGAATGCCTGAGGCATTAGGGTTTCCGACCATACGCCCCACCCTGTAGAGAATGACAGGCATCAGGGGTGTGACTTGGGATTCTTGCCTGTAATACTCATACCATTCCAAACGCAGCAGCCAGTGAGATGCATCAAGGTGTGCCTTGGACTCTTCTGCCCCAAAGTTCATCCCATTCTCCTATACCACACCCATATCACCATATTTCCTGGTGGAATGGGGTGCGCATAAGAGCCAAAGACCTCAAGGCACACTGTGACACTTGTCGGTGTCTGCAGGGTAGGGTGTGGTGAAATGGTGTGGCCGTTATGCCTGACGACCCAAAGGCACACCCCAATGCCTGTCAGTCTCTGCAGGATGGTGGTAGGGTTGGCTTCAGTTCAATACTTCACTGCCATTCCTATTATGCAGCTCTGTAACTGCTACACTACCAATGCCAATGCCAGCAAGCAAACATTCAGTATTGACAAATGCTTGTCTTTACAGTGAGAATCTCCCTTAAAACATAAGTCACCTGCTTCTTTTCCTATTGACCTATCCTTTTGAAATAGCCAGAATTCTTCCTTCCTGGTTCCTCAGACATTGTCTTCCCCTACTACATCTTTTTAAGAACCTCTAAGTCCCAGACTTGCATGTACATCAGGCTCCCTGGATCATAAATTTACTGGATGTGATCCTTAAATATCCTGAATTCAGATTGGGATTTTGACACTATGTGCTTCCTTGCTCCAACCTGGAGGTCTACCAGTGTTGTGCTAAGCAGCTCAGCTGTCCATTTCTTGGTGAAACTGTGCATCTAACTCCTGAACCTGGTGACCTCCTGAACTACCTGCCTCTCATATCGCTATCTTTTAATTAGAATCCTCTAGATAAGGCAGAGTGAAATTAACAAATTTCAGTTTCATGGACTTCTTCATGAAACTCTACAATTTTCACAAAGACTTGTGGGATTTGACTTAAAGTACAGGTGTTAGTTTGTAGAGCTGTGCGAATACCTTTTCCTGAATATTCAGTATTCTGGTCCCAGATATTCATTATTCAGTATTTGGTATTTTGCCAGGAAAGTTGCCTTATTAGAGAATTGCTACAGAAGTCCTTAAAATGGCTTCAGGAGGAGGAGGAGGAAGAGGAGGAGGAGGAGGAGGAGGAGAGGTCACGGCACTTCAGCTTGTACACTGGTGCCAGAGGCTGTCTTGTGCTGCTGGTGCTTCAGGAGGAGGATGGAGAGGTGATAACCTCTGTATGGTCATGATTCCCATATGATAACACTGGAACTTCAACAGGTCAAAACTCCATCAATATTTGGAGTTAAGTTACAATCTCTAAATGGTCAAAAAGGTCTTATGAGGTTCTATAAGAATAACATATGCTGCATCCTTAAATAATTTTGGCCATTAAAATATGCAAGAAATAAAATATAACAATTCCCAAAGGATAACACTGGAACTTCAACAGGCCATAACTCCATCCATATCTAGAGTTAAGTAACAGTCTCTTTATGGTCACAATGTACTCAAGGGGTACTACAAGAATAACATACTGTAGTCCAGAAAATATTAGCATCCTGAAATGTTAGTGAACTGTCCATTCCCAACTTATCCACGGTCTTTTAATTATGCATTTCTGCTAACCGCTACCGATTACATCATTGCCAGCTGTTAAAAACAGTGACTACAGTGATTACACACGGTAGTGATGTGCTGTATCAGTACATTGCCATCAGCTTCACAGCAGCTTACACAGCAATTAACAGTAACTGACAGTGTACTGTAATTGGTCAGAAATAGCAGATGGTTATTACAAAACCAGCTTAGCCTTAGCCTGCACTTATCTCCGTTGTTGTTTGTGCTCTGTTTCTTTGTTGCTCTGTTGCTCATTTCCTTCTGTAATTATGTCGAAAGGAACCAAGAGGGAATACCCTCTTGACATGGCTGATGTGTCATGCGAGCAGCTGCTTTGCAGAGGACTGGACTCTGATACTGCTTCTGCAGTAGCAATTGAACTTGCAGCCTGCAACCCACCACCCTGTAAGTGGAGCCACCCTTCCAGCTACACCTCATATGCTGGAGAAGTGTACAATGAAATCAGGCGGAATGCAGCAGAGAATGGTGTCATGGCTGTGTATGGCAGTAATATTAATGAGTCCAGTCTGGAATTTTAAAAAGGACTACTAGGGATGACTACAATGGCAGCTGATCCTTTGATCCTAAAGCCATTGTTGCCCACTAAGTCAAGAGGGATCCCACCTTGCTCCTTGAAGATGTCGAGGAAAAACTTTGGTTCATAATTCACAGCCTAAGGGCTGAAGGAGCAGTTGTAAATGCAAGGGTGGTGCAAGCAGTGACCCTGTAGATGGTTAAAACTAACAGCCCCCATATTCTGACAGAGAATGGTGGTACTGTCAGCATCACCACCAAATGGGCATGGGGATTTTTAAATTGCATGGGGTTTAGCTGTAGATAAGGCACTTAAACTGCTAGAAAGACACCTTTGGATTTCATGCAGCTAAAAGAGGGTTTTCTGCACCGTATTTTGAAAGCCTCAGAGCAAGAGCTTGTCCCACCAGATCTCATTGTCAACATAGACAAAACTATGTTAATCTCGTCTCTGTTTCTCAGTGGACAATGGCTGCCACTGGATCAAAACAAGTGGCATTAACAGGATTAGAGGAGAAATGGCAGGTGTCATTGGTGCTAGGGTACACACTTGCAGGAGCTCTTCTGCCAGTGAAAGTTATCTGTTGTGGCAAAACCCCTGCCTGCCATCCATCCCACAAATTTCCCCAAGATTGGTGCATAACGCACTCTGCCAATCACTGGGAAAATAAGGAAATAACCCTGAAATACAGAAACGAAATACTGGTGCTGCATCTTGAAAATGCAAAATTGATACTGGGTCTCCCACAACAACATAAGGCGATCCTAATCATGGATCTATTCTGAGCCCATACAACCCATTCTGTACTCCAAAATATAGAAAAGGCAGGTTACATACCTATTTTTGTTTATGCCTCTTGTACTGACCTCCTACAGCCATTGGACATATTGCTCAGCAAACCTTTCAAGGGCAATATGAAGCAATGCTTCACAGAGTGATACGCTGCTCTTATTTCAAGTCAGCTGGCTGATGGTGTACAGGTTAAGGTAGACTTGAAAATGACCACAATAAAGGGAAAGCATGCTTTGTGGCTCAGGGGAAGTGTGACAAAACTTAAGGACAAGAGGGAAGAGTGCATTCATGGATTCATGGAGTCAGGAATATATGGAGCACATGAGGGATGTCAGGACATCCCGATAGGTGAGTTTTATCACCGTTAGTAGCAATGTGTTGTAACATGCTATTAAGATCTTTTGCTGCTGCTACTACAGTAAATTTTATTTTAATGTTGTTGCAGAGCCATTCGGCACAGAGTAATGTTTTGGGGAAATGCCGAATGCCGAATGTAGAATATGAGGAGAAGCTCAGAGCAGCTCTTTGAGCATGAACATTTTTTTTTCATAGTACTGTTTTTTTTTGTTCATTGTTCGTTGTTTGTTTTTTTGTGATTTTGCTGTGATTTCTTGGGTATTTGTATGATGTATTCTGTTAATTAAACTTTGATTTTATTGGTAATTGATATTGCCCCCTTTTCTTAGTCATTCACCGAATTATTAGCAGGCACTAAATATTAACGGGTCAGTCAGCATTGCGAAGAGCACAAGACTTAAAAGGCAGCGAATATAACAGGAACTGCAGTATGCTGCACTCTCAAATAATTGTGACCATTAAAAAAGCAAGTAATAAAACATAACGATTCCCATAGGATAACACTGGAACTTCAACAGGCCATAACTCTGTAACTATCTGGAGTTGAGTGACAATCTCTGTATGGTCACACAGGTCTCAAGGGGTGCTACAAGAATAACATATGCCACACCCTTAAATAATTGTGGCCATTAAAAAAGCAAGTAATGAAACATAACAATTCCCATAGGATAACACTGGAACTTCAACAGGCTATAACTCCATCAATATCTAGAGTCAAGTGATAATATTTATATGGTCAAAAAGATCTCAAGGGGTATTACAAGAGTAACATAAGCTGCACCCTTAAATAATTGTGGCCATTAAAAAAACAAGAAATGAAACATAATGATTCCCATAGGAAAACACTGGAACTCAATAGGCCATAACTCTGTAAATATTTGGAGTTACAGTAAGTGACAATCTCTATATGACAAAGAACCTCTATGTGCAAGCACTGAGGCAAGGGTTACCCCAAAGGGCATTTGGCTGGAAAAATACAAAATCACACATGCCCCCACAATGCAAAGCATCATGGGCTGCATGTGCAAATCACCACAGAATATTATGCTGGTTCAACTTTAAGCAGAAATGCATGGTGCCGAAAGGTCACAAAGGTCTTGAACAGTACTACAAGAAATGATGGTGCTGTAAATGCAGTAGACAGATAGCAGCATCATCACACTGTTCTGACAGCAATCGAGTAACGGACTACAAGGACAAACAAGCATACCTTGTTTTTGTCACTATGATGTGCATCTGCTTCATTTCCTTGCTGTCAATGGTACTTCTTACACAACTGGATCAGCAGATTGCTGTCAGAACAGTGTGCTGGTGCCAGTTGCTAAGTTTCAAGAAGGATTCCTGCTATTCTGCTGACACCTCAGTCCTCCTGTAATACGGTGGAAGCGCGGCTTCAACTGACCCATTGGAGTCCACACTCTACTCTCTATATATTGAACTCTATGCTACACACTCAGAGTGAGGAGATCACATGGTGTTCCTGGCTGTGAGCTCCAAAAACAGCCTCCGATTGGCCAACAAAGCTCTTGAGATTTTGAAATCTAACCCACTGAATAATACATCCCAAATAGCAGCTGAATAGTGGACTATTCAGAATCCATCTGAATATTCGTCATTCCTTATTCCTTGTAAGGTCTAAGAACCTGTCAAGTTTTAAGGTATTGCATTCTCTAGTTTTAAAGTTTCAGGGGCTTAAATTTGCAGTTTACATTCTTGCAAAATTTAATTTTCAAATGTTATGAAAGTTTGGCTGCTTTAAATTCAATCCCATTTAAAGCAGGAAATATGAACTTTTTCAGAAATGACCATAGCAGTTTAAATGTTTCAACTCTGGTTAAATTTGAATATGTTGTTTTAAAATTAGAGGGAAATAACTGAAATTTAAATTTTGGCAACGTGTAGCAAGCTATAACTCAGTCCCATTTGAAGCTAGAGATTTGACACTATGTACATATACAAATGTAGTGATAACCTGTATACCTGTCACATTTTATAACATTTCAGTGAATACTGTCAAAATTAAACTACAATCTCAAAAATCTAAATTTTGTCAAAATGTTTGGCTACCTATAACTCAGCTCCCATTGAAGCTTGAGTCTTACAACATGGTGTATATACATGTTGGGCACTTGTCTAAATCCAGACACTGTGGAGAAATTTGGATAAGAAATTTTAAAATGATCTCCAAAAAACTGAACATTTTATTTTGATTAAATGTTTGGCCACACATACCTCAGCCCCCTTTGAACCTATGAATCTGAGATCTGGCACACTTTTTTATATCATTGAGTTATGTTTATGTTCCAAATTTAGTGTTAATTGGGCACTAACATTTTAAATTATAGTTTAATAACTGTAATTTAAAATTTGATGAAATTGCTCAGAATTGTCATGAACATTCCATAACATTCTGCAGAATCAGATTTGTCCTTCCATGGGCAGAATTATATATTCCACATTGCTCTAGTTCTAGCCCTCCCTATACAATCCCTTATTCCCCTACCTGTTGAAGTTGCCCTAAGAAACCATTATCTTCTTCACTCTGTTCCAACCATGCTTGAAACCATTATTTGTTTTGGTGCCAATCACCAGGGCTGGTAGACCGTTTCACAGTTCCACCACTCTTTCTGTAAAATAATACTTTCTCACATCCCTCCTGTCAGTTTCCACTGGTGAGCTTGTGACCTCAAACTGTTACTCATGCTAATTAATTCTATACAGTTCACCTTGCTTATTCCTTACAGGAATTTGAAGGTCTCCATCATGTGTCCCTTCTCCCATCTGGTCTCCAGCGAGTACGTGTTCAACGCCGTGAGACAATCCTCATAAGATCTGCCTGTTGGCCCTGAATCATCTTTGTCACAATTCACTGTGCTGTCTGCAGTCTGTCCTTATCTTTCCTGAGGTGAGGACTCCAGAACTAGTCACTGTACTTCAGATGTGGTCTCACCAAGGATCTATAAAGAGGTGGTATCACCTCTTTCTTTTTGTTATCAATACCCCTCCCAATACATCCCAGCATCCTATTGCCCTTATTATAGGCCTTGTTTCACTGGCTTGTATGTGTGAGGGAGTCACTAATGATAACTCCTAGATTCTGTTCCCCCAGCTGTAGTGCTAAGTTTTACTCCACCCATTTAGTACTCTGTTCTTGGGTTCTTGTTCTCTAGGTGCATCTCTTTGCAGTTTTTGGGATTGAATTTCAACTGCCAAACCTTAGACCACCTCTCTAGTCTTTGCAGGTCACTATGCATTCCCTGATTCCCTCATCACTATCCACCCTCCCACAGAGCTCAGTGTCATCTGTAAAGAAAGACAACTTGCCTTGAATTCCTTTTCCAGTGTTGCTGATGAACATATTGAAGAGGACCAGGCCTAGGATAGATCCCTGTGTTAACCCACCTGTGACCTCCATCTTTTCTGACTTGACCCCTGTTAACCACAACCCTCTTCTGCCTCCCATTTGGCCAGTTACCTACTCATCTTATTATGACCCTAGCCACACCCAGATCCTCCATCTTCTTCATCAATCCATGAGGCACTGAATTGAAAGCCTTGCTGAAGTCGAAGTAGAGTAAACCCACAGTGTGGCCCCTATCCAATGCCTTCATCACTCAGGCAAAGAAAGTCTGACAAGACCTCCATGCCAAAAACCCATGCTGTTTACCACCCTGAACACCACTGCTCTGCAGGTAGACCAACAGGTCCTCTTTAACCAGTGACTCCATCAGCTTCCCAACTGCAGCGGTAAGACTGACAGGTCTGTAGTTCCCTGCTTCTTCCTTGCCCCACTCCCATATGGAATGCAACTACCTCCACCACCTTCCAGTCCTTTAGAACTACCACTGTCTATAATAAGTTATTATATAGCCCTACCAGGGGTTCATCTAGTTCTGCTGCCAGTTCCCTAAGCACCCTTTGATGCATGCCATCTGGTTTCGGGGCCTTATTTTTATTTAGGGTAGATGGCCCTTTCTGGATCCTTTTGCATGTGAATACTGGCAGTGTCATCTCCTGGATCCCCTTTGTGGCCACTTTAATGCCACTCTTTGGCAATGGTCTGCTGTCTTCCCTTCTGAAGACAGAGTAAAAATAATCATTAAGAATGGCAGCCTTTTGCACATCCTCTTCTATCACTCTACCCTCCGTCAGATAGCCTAACAAGTTTTCCTCCTTTCTTCCTTTTTTCCCGAACATACCTGAAGAATCATTTTCCTCCATTTTTGACCCCCTCTACAGCATGCAATTCAGTGTTTGCGTTTGCCTCCCAAACTTCCCTCTTTGCCACCTTATTTCTCTGTATATATTCTCCCCATTCTTCCTCCCTCTGCTTTTCTTTGTACCTGGTAAAGGCCTTTTTTTTCCCCTCACTGCTTCCCTGACCCTGATTGAGAACAATAATGGTAACTTGTACTTGTTGTTTTGGGTTACCATTCTCATGTATAACAGAGATGCCTCAAGAATGGCCCCCTTTATTGCTTCCCATCACTTTTCCACAGCTCCTGTGTTGTCTACCCTGACTACCTTGCCCCTGATCAATTACCCCAACCTGCTGAAGTCTGCTTTTCTGAAATGAAGGACCTCAACTCTTGATTGGGGTTTTCAGGTCCCAAAGGCCAGTTCAAACCAAATGGAGTTGTGGTCACTATTCCCTAGTGGCTGTCCTACTCTCAACAACTGCTGCCACCTCTGAGTTGGTGAACACCACATCAAGAATGGCAGCCTGCCTGGGGGTTCCTTAATGAACTTCACCAGTAGACAGTCCTTGAATGTATCCAGCAAGGCTTGACTTCTGGTTCTCCTTGCTGCTGGAACATCCCAACTGATCTCCAGAAGGTTCAGATCACCCAATACCACTAGTTTCCCCTTTACCACTGCCCTTTCTAGTTCTTCCCTGAGCCCCCTGTGCCTCTCTTCCACTTGCTCTAGTGGTCTATAGATCAACCTCAACCATAGTTTCTTACCTGAAGCTACCATGAGCTGCATACCTATAGGGAGCAGTCAAAACTGAAGTAACTTCACTTGAAAAGCCAGAACTATCAATTCCTGTCCCAATTAAGAAACCTTGAAGTTTCTCCATCCCTTTGGCACTTTGGTAGAGTGACACAGCATTTTTACAGCTATCACATGGAACAGCCAAGTGAGCTCTGTGAAAGATCTTGATCTGCTTCCGCTGCACATGTCTCTGCTATTTCTAACTTAAACTTGGCATCAAAGGACCAGTGTGAGATCATTCTTAAAATTCATCAAATAAACTTTTTTTTTCAGTGACACTTAGAGAATCATTCATTATTTTCAGCAACTGCCGTTTGAAAGCATGAGGGGTAACATGCCATTTCTTTACTGTCCAGGCAATTTTTCAGTTTGTACCTGGCTAAATTGTTCCAAGTGGTAACATATTTCCACAACTGTGGGACTGCATCTGCTTTGACTAAAGTCTGCTGTGGAATAATGTTTTAAAATGTTTAAGTACATAACGTCTTTTTTATTGATATATTGTCAAGAAGCCAACCTGACCTAATAGCTTGGCATTTTCTTAAGATTATTTATATGGCTTTACATTAAACAATTATGTACAACTATGACAAAAAAAAGCGCTGGAACTTTGAGTCTTCTATTATACTTATTTACCTGATTTCTAGTGCTTGATACTGTATATCTCTTTGATTCTTCCTTACCCAACTTTTCTGTCACTTATTATGGAAAACAAATCAGAAAATACTATGCTTATAACAACAATAACATTATCAAGCCAAAACGACCCACTATAAAGTAAAAAAGTGCAGAGTTTGTTAGGCCAAAGATTTTGGCTCAAACTGAGGAGTGTGCTACTAAGACCACCTCATCTCCTAAAAGGGGTACTAGATGTGTTAAAAAGGATGAATAATTTAGTCATCTGATGGATTTAAACAAATGAAATCCCAAACCCTAATGGAAACTGATACATAGGAGACTCAGTTAAATAAATCAGCACCCCAACTTGGAGTGAGTAAAACAAAAAATAAACTGACTACTTATATTAGCTATAGAAAACCAAAGTGGTGATGGATAAGGGTGAGGGTTTAAAACAGGCTGATTCTGTGACAACACCAGAACCCATGGAAGCTCTGGAGGAAAAGATTATACTCACAGACCCTCCAGAGACCAATTACAGTAGATCTCTGATTATCTGAACCATTTGGGCGGGTCACAGGTAGTTCAGATAATTGGTCCAGAAACCTGCTACATAGAGAACCATGACTGGGATGTCAACATACCAGGGTACACAATCTACAGGAGGGACAGGGAGGGTAAAAGAGGAGGAGGAGGAGGAGGAGGAGTAGCTCTCTACATAAGAGAAGGGATAAAAGTAACAGAACTAAAAGGTAAACAGACAGGAGAGGAGAGGAGGCACTGTGGGTCATGTTGGAGACAGAACATGGCACCACAATCTGCACAGGGGTTGTATACTGACCCCCATCTCAGGGGGAGGAAATGGATAAGGAAATGATAGGCAGCATCCTTAGAATAGCAGATAAAGGGGTGATGTTGATGGGGGACCTGAATATGCCAGATGTTAACTGGAGCACATTTGCTGCAGCCACATACAAGAGCAGAGTTATTCTCGATGCCCTGCAGGGGGCATACCTCAGGCAGCTAGTGCTGGAACACACTCAGAAGGGAGCAGTCTTAGACCTGGTACTCTTAGATGGGGATGTGAGAGGATCTTGGATTTAGAAGTGGGTAGCCATCTGGGAACAAGCAACCACCAAACAGTGTGGTTCACGATAAACACAGCCATAGAGTCAAGCCATACAAAAGTGAGGGTACTGAACTTTCAGAGGGATGACTTTAGTAGAATGGGAGAGTGCCTAAGGAATGCACTAGCAAATGGTCAGGAAGGAGGGATGGAGGAACAATAGGGCAAAACCAAAACTGCCATCACAGAGGCAACAAGCCTTTGTGTGAACCAAATAAACAAAACAAAATGAAGGAACAAAACACTATGGTTCAGAAAGAGGTGGAGGGGAAGGTTAGGGAGAAAAAGATAGCATTCAGAAAGTATAAGGAATCACAGAAGGAGCAGGATAAAGAAGTCTATCAGTTAGAGCAAAAGGAAGCAGGGAAGGCAGTTAGAATAGCAAAGTCTCAAACCGAGGAAAAGATAGCCAACTCATTTAAGAAGAGGGATAAAACCTTTTTATAGGTACATTAGTGAGCGAAGAAAGACCAAGGGAGGGATAGTGAGGCTTAATATAGGGGAGGATGGGTGGGCAGAGGCTGAGAGTGAAAAGGCAGAGATACTGAACGAATACTTTTGTTCAGTATTTGCAGAAGAAGAAGATGGGGGGCATACCTAAATCAAACAATAGAAGAACTCTGGGTAGGGGTCTATACCAGTCCATTCACAGAAGAAAGAGTCCTGAAAGAACTCCTAAAACTCAAGGTGGACAAGGCAATGGGGCCTGACGGGATTCACCCCAGAATTCTGAAAGAACTAAGGGGAGAAATAGTGACACCACTGACTACCCTTTTTAACAAATCATGGGAGGATGGAGTGGTACCTGAGGACTGGAGGAATGCAGATGTGATTCCCCTTCACAAAATGGGAGCAAGGCAGAGGCAGGAAAATACAGACCTGTTAGTTTGACCTCAGTGGTAGGGAAAATGATGGAATCACTTCTGAAAGAAAGAAAGAAAGAATTGTTGAGTACCGAGAGGCCAGCAGGGCACAGGACTCAAGGCAGCAGGGATTCACAGTGGGAAGGTCATGTCAGATGAATCTAATAGATTTCTTTAACTTGGTGACCAAAGTAGTAGACCAAGGAGGGGCTGTGGACATGGCCTACCTAGACTTTAGCAAGGCATTTGACACAGTCCCACACAAAAGATTAATAAACAAGTTAGCCAGCCTGGGAGTGGGTCCCAGGATGATAGCCTGGGTAAAACACTGGCTGGATAACAGGACCCAGTGGGTAATAGTAAATGGAGTCCACAGTGAAGAAAGAGGGGTTACTAGTGGGGTACCCAGGGTTCAGAATTGGGGCCGGTCCACTTTAATGTCTTTACAAATGACATTGCAGAGGGACAGGAAGGAAAAGTATGCCTCTTTGCATATGACACAAAGATCTGAAACAGGGTTGATACACAAAGGGGGTGGAAAGGATGAGAAGGGACTGGTCATGGTTGTAGGAATGGTCAAAAGTATAGCATCTTGGATTCAATGCAAAGAAGTACAAAGTAATGCACCTGGGAAACAAAAACCCAGTGGAAGAGTACCCCCCCCCGTACTAACAACACCTTAAATGGAAAGGGGCCTGGGGGTAATCATATCAGATGGCCTAAAGGTAGGCAGACAATGTGAGATGGAAGTAAGGAGGGCTGGGGGATTCTGGGATACATAGGGAGAGGCATCACCAGTAGAAAACAGGATATCATCATCCCTCTTTACAGACAGTTGGTGAGACACCATCTGGAGTACAGAGTGCATTTCTGGAGACCCCATCTCCACAAGGACATAGACAGGATGGAGGCAGTCCAGAGGATGGCAACTAAAATAGTGCAGGGTCTGCACCAGAAACCATACTAACAGAGACTAAAGAAGCTTAATATGTATATCCTCGAGGAAAGGAGGGAGAGGGGAGACATGATAGAAACTTTCAAGTACCTTAAGGCAATCAACATAGTCCAAGAGGGTAGCATCTTTTAGAAAAGGAGATGTGCAAGAACAAGGGGGCATAGTTTGAAGATAGAGGGGGGATGGCTCAGGGGCAAAGTGAGGAAGTATTTTTTCACAGAGTGAGTGGTGGATACACGGAACAGCCTTCCTGAGGAGGTTGTGGGAACAAAAACAGTGGGGGAATTCAAGAATGTATGAGACAGACATAAGGCAATTATAATGGGAGGAAGTAGGCTGTTGGTTTACTAGGATCTGCAACTTATCCAATAGGTAGGAAAATGGGCAGACTAGGTGGGCCAAGCTGTCTTTATCTGCTTTCAAAGTCGATGTTTCTATGTTTCTATTAGATTGGGACTGCAATTCATTTACAGACATGCAATCATACAAATCTGCCAGTAAAGCAGGCCTTACCCACCACCCACGCCCCACCACCCTGCTCCCCCGGCAGCCAGCAGGTGGCAGCATCACCGCCTGCTGCCCCACCGCCTCGCCGACTGACTGCCCGTGAGCTGACAGCCCGTTGGTGCAGGCAAGAGCTAATGGGCTGAAGTTTATACGTCACGACAGTCGAATTTGGGAATGATTCATTCACAAATCCAGACTATCTTCTGTGAACTACATGCTGACTCTTGAAACCAATAGGCAACAACCATATCGATAAACAGGCGAAAGTGAGATACTGCCGCCTGCGGGCTGCAGAGGAAGGGTGATGAACTTAAGTAGGTGGGTGGGGGAACACTAACCACCATGGAGATGTTTTGGGGGTTTCAATTTACTTACTCCTGCGATCGGGCATTTCAGTCCACTGGACCACCAGGGAGATGTTTGGGGGTTCAATTTACTTTCTGCCCGATCGGGCACAAGGGAGAGGTTCGGGGACCATACTTTCGCCCGCGATCGGCACAAGGGAGATGTTCGGGGTTCTGCTTACTTTCTGCCCGCGATCGGGCATTTCAGTCCACTGGACCACCAGGATGTGAACGGGAGGGGGAGTTATTAAACATACCGCCCTGCGATCGGGCATTCCGGTCCACTGGACCACCAGGGATGTGAACGGGAGGAGGGGGGCCACATTGATGCCCGCGATCGAGCTGGTGGGGGGGCGTACACTATGCCTGTGATCGGGCTGCGAGGGAGGGCACAGGGACTGAGTTGGGGGCCAGCCACAGGTGGCAGCTGCTGTGTTGTGCCCTGCAATACAGCAGCTTACCTGTGGGTGGCCCTCGACTTAAGCCTTTTTGGCTCAAAGTCCTGCAGGCACAGGTTGGGGGTTGCGCCTGCACAACTCTGCACAGCCCGGCTGAATATTGGGCTGTGCAGTTTATGCATGGTTCCTCCTCCTCCAGTTGAGCATGCATTCATTTGCATTGCGCTGTTGCTCAGCCTGTTTTCAGTGGCGCAACTGCCTCCTGCTGAATATCGCAGAATGGCGCAATTTAGGACGTGAGCATGTGCAACCCTGTTGCACATGGCGCAACTCTTTTGAATATCTAGCCCAGGATATACAAAAAATCCTTAAGTTGTAAAAAATAGTAACTATGTATGAGTTTAAATGACTAATACAATATTGCATAAATATGTTTTATTAATTATTTTTTAATTAATGCAGTCAAAAACAAGATCTGTGTAGTTTTAAAAGTAAGGAGGATGAAGTCTCCAGCTTCAGTGTGCAATCACACCTAGAAGGAAACAATAAGACAAAATTAATATGTTATAGAGCAGCACAAAGTGCAAATCCCAGAGGAGCAAGAAAAGTAAAAAAAAAAAAAAAGAAAAGAATAAAAAATGGAAAAGGAAAGAAGGGGAAATAGTAAACGAAAGAGAAGATGAGAAAGGAAGGAATATGGAAGAATGGGGAGGGCGAGGGAGGGAAGGAAGGGAAGAAAAGGGAATGAGCCAGAAAATAAACAGATGTGAAAAGAAGGGGGTTAAAAAAGGGGAAAGCTAGTTAATAAGTGCAAGGCAAAGAATATTACAATAACACTGTCATGAAATCAAAATAAAGCAATAACAAAGATTGTCAAAAATATAGAAAAGGCTGCATATCCCAGCCATCACTGATTCCAACAGGGTGAGATGCATTCAAAAGAAAAATAAATGTGCTTTCTCTTTGTCTCAGTAGTTGATGTCTGTTTCCTCCCTTGGCTTGGACCTGAACATGGTCAATGCACATTAAGTGGAAACATTTCAAATCAAAGTTATGATAAAAGCCCCAATAGCTCCCTACTGGAGTGTCATAGCATCTGTTTGAAATGGAGCTTATGTGCTCTTGAATTCTTTCCTTGGAACTGCGTGTGGTCATACCTTCAGATAAAGATGGGCAATCACACCAAAGAGCATAAATAGCAAAAACTTTCAAAAACTGTTGATTTTGATGAGTATAACCATTGGTGGGACTCTGGAATACAGAACCTGTATTTATGAATTTACAGATATTACAGGCTTCACATCTGTTACATCCAGGTCTGATTCGGAGGCCTAGGGGGGTCAAGTCAATGGCAGTAAAATGTTTTTTGCCACTTTGTTTTTTATACTTATACCTTTTCTGTATACCACTCTTGGTTGTTCACCCATTTTGTT
This sequence comes from Neoceratodus forsteri, assembly GCA_016271365.2. NCBI lineage: Eukaryota > Metazoa > Chordata > Ceratodontiformes > Ceratodontidae > Neoceratodus > Neoceratodus forsteri. Next base: position 271,027,099 of record CM028130.1, on the reverse strand, counting down.
TTTAAGATCTGTATCTGCATCCAGAACATGCCAAAATCTCCTAAGTGCCCCCACTATTTTTGAAGAGATGTTATTATACTTAATAATAAAATTTATAGTTGTGCTGCTCTATAACTTGTATTAATTAATCTATACAGATCTAATTTTTGTCTGGGTTAATTAAAAAAAAAATTAAAATAATAGTTATGCAATATTGTATTAGTGATTTAAACTCATACATAGTTACTATTTTTGCAACTTAAGGATTTTTTGTATATGATGTGTTTAATACTCATGCATTTGCCATTACTAGTTAAAAACCTTTTGAACCGTTTTTAATTGTTAGCACGTTGCGCTGTAATTAGGGTATGTCTATTTAAGATGCGGCTTTAAATATGGTGGATATGCTTTTCCTGTTCACTCCCCTATTGAAGAACCCACAGGGGTTCAAGGTGCTAGAGGCTTTGCTGCACCTGTTTTGTGGAGTTTGGCACAATTATGACCACCTGAGCATTCATTTGGCTGTAAGTACTTGTCTTTTTGTGCACCTTTTTGCCCTGTTGCTTCTGAATTTTTTTTGGTGCAGTATTTTTACTTGAGCACTTGAACTTTTGAGTTTGCCTTCCTATTTAGCAGTTTGTAAGACTCTTCCTTAACAATATGCATATCAGTTTTCAGTTATCTAGCTACAAAATGGCTAAGCTGTAAGCACAGAGATATTTCCAGAAATGTTCACATAAATAATAACTTGCCAGACTTTGAGCCCCTGTGAAGTCCACACACCTCATCCAGCAGCTTCTCCTTCACCAGTTCTCTTGTTCTACCAAAATCTACCTTTCTAATAACTAAAACCTTAGATTGTAAATGCTTGCTTTCTTGTTGTAGTTTAATGTCAGACCACATACTGTAGTCATATGATTCCTGGTTCCCAGGTGTACCCTTACTTTGACCTCTCCAATGCTGTCCAAATTTGGGAGGACCACATCTAAAATGGCTTCTTCCCTTGTGGACTCCTCCACCTTCTGTCCCAGGAGTGCATCCTGAGGGTCTCTGCCAGCTTCTGATTTCTTGCATTTGCTGCTGGGACACTTCAGTTCACAGCTGGCATATTGAAGTCATCCATTAGCAGCACCTTACCTTGCTTTGCTGCCTTCATTACATCTCACAACTCTTTCCTTCCTCCTTTTGAGATGCCTATCTATATACCGCTCCTATCCTGATAAGCATCCCCCTATTTACTATTACCTGAACATACAGTGCTTCTGTATCAGCATCTCCCCTCCATATCTTTGTCCTCTATAGCCCTGATACACTGCTTCATGTACAAGGTCACGCCACCCTCTTTCCTCTTTCCTCTTCCTGCTGTCCCTCCTAAAAACTGTAGACCCAATTCTCAAAACATGGCACAAGCCGTGCCAAAGGTGGCTTGCATCATTCACTGGTGTGCCATGGACCCTGCACCTGATTCTCACAGGCAGGGTTCCACAGCTTGCTGTAGCGATGCACCAAAGGGCATTCCTAGGCAGGTTGCTGCAAGCCATGAGCAGCCATGCGGCAATGTCCCCAAGAAGTCTCTGATAGTCTATTCCTCCCCCCCAGCCCTCATCACCTGTTACATTATTAAAAAATCTCTGGTAATCCAGTGGTCCCCCCAAGCCCTCTAGTGTCTCCCCAAGCTCTGATCACGCATGATTATTATTAAAAAATCCTTAGTAGACTAGTGGCCCCCCAGGCCCTGATCTCCAGTTATAAAAATTAAAATATCCGTGATTGTCTAGTGTACTGCTCCAGCCCAGATCCTCCATTAAGTGAAATTCTGAAATAACTGTTGGTCTAGTGGGCCACCCACCCTGCAATACTCTACCATCTCTCTCCTCCCATCTGATAACCAAGCTGTCGACTGACACAGCCCACAGCTCACCACCACAGCCAGCTGCCGACTGACATCTGAATAAGTGTGTACTGTATTCAGTACACGCTCTGCGACTGACAGCTTTGAGAGTTGGGCCCATGTGCATACTGGCCTGGATGGTTCACAGTCATGGTGCTGTGCAGCCCATATCTCCATCACAGCCATCAAGAATCACAGGGCCTCTGCTGCCAGTGCCTCCCAGGTCAGAAATCCCATTCCCCAGGTTCCGAGCATTCATGCATACCACTCTCCAGAATTCCAGCCTCCCCCTTCTTAAGTTCATGTTAGTTTTCTTCTTCCACCCCTTTTTGATCTTCCTCTTTGCCTTTTCACAGTCTCTCCCCCCATGCTGCAATATCCTCCTCAAATTCTTGTCTTTTCTATGTATTGTTTCTATTGTTTTACCACTTCCTCTTTCTTACGCTCCATATAAACATCACCCACCCCCTTCTGTTTTTGTCTTATGCATTCTCTTCAACCCAAATAGTGTTCAAACAATGGGACAAAAATACTTTAATATCATTGTTGTGAGATCATCATAATAACATCCTTGTGGCATAACATCAGTGGTGTTACTGGTTGCAATATTCTTTAAATTCCTTGTGCTGAGAGTGTGCTAGTTTTTACTGTAACTTTCATTTACAGAACAAGCCAGCTTACTAGAAAGTATCTGAAAAAATAGCCCAGGCAAGCATTACAGAGGAATGCCTTTTTGTATTTTTTAAATATGATCTCACCATTAGGAGATTAATGAATGTGGTGCCCATTTTTCTCTGCCTTCTTGCCTGTATAACTATTGGTAGGATGGAGCAGAGAAATGAAGATTTTTTTAGGCTGTTCACCTTTACAGTGGCTGCTCCTTAGTTTGCCTGCCAGTATGTTCAGTCCCCTCCCAACCACCAATACAAGCAAACACATTGGGCAGCAGGGAAAGGAAGAGGAAAGTATTTTTTTTGCTTTTCAGGACTGCTTGCAGGCAAAGCACTGACCTACACAGATCTTCAACTCCAGAGATAGGGAGTTTTGTCCAAATCATGTCAGAACCATGTATTACAACAAGTAAATATGGGGAACCGTGTTTACTCAGCAATAATTCCATCTCAAGGTTCCAGTGACATGATTTAACCACTAAGGCTTTGCTGTCATGGTAATCATGTTCCCAGAACCTCTTGAAGCAATTATAGCCTCATAATATATGATTCCTCATATATTATTTTATTTATTCACCTTGGGTGTGTTACACGAGGTCCTTACACCCTAATTAATACCCTCAGAGGTACTCCGTAGACAGCTAATGCTTGTGCATAGGTCACACTAATACCTAGGGCTAAGGGCATCTACCATATAAGAGTAGATGTCAGGATATGAATGCATATTGTTGTAATCCACTTTGCTAGCTAATGCACACATATTATACTATGTATTTTCTGTCTATTTCTCACTTGTCAGATGCCAAGACACCTGTCCTTGAAGTAATTATAATATGTAAGGCAACATTGCCTTCCTTTGATGATGCACACCACTACACTTTGTTATGTAAGATTCTGTATAAGAACTTCTTTGTTCTAAGACTGATGACTTTACAGAATTGTATAATGTTATCTTGGACCGTGGAGCCACCTCTAATTTAGCCAATAGGGCTCATCTCTGTAACTAGAAATGTTTCTATCTTTTAGTAACTATAGTAATTATCATAGGTATATAATGTAATGCACAGGCTTTACACCTTGGAGACCTGAGAGATCCCAAGACACTACAGAGAAACCTCGAGGTGTAGGGAATGCTTAGCACTGGCTCCCGGTTCGTATGGTAAGAACTGCTTAGGGCAACTGTGATTTATCCCTTTTATAGTAATAAACTCATTTATTACTTAAATGCAACTTGTCTATGATTACTTGCATTTCCAATATCGTCAAGAATCTGAAGGAGAGGTTTAGATCCCTCAACAAATTGGCGACTGTGTGCAGGCGATATTTGGTATTTGTAAGTTTTCACTCGTTGCTTAAACTTTTCCCTTTCAACGGGGACTGTAGGTGTACATTCCCGTATCACCTCTCCCATTTTTACTAAACTAGTTTGTAGTCACTTGCAAAGTCTGGCTGACTTTTCGGGTGTGGTCGATGCCGTCTCAACCCACTCCATAGCAGCTTTGAAGTGCAAGCCTGCAACTTATACAGTAGTCTGGCTGTGTTTAAAGTATTCGTGTTGTGGATCGATATGCAACACGCTGTCTTTTTCACAGTTTGAATTTTCGTTCCTTCCCACACAATGGCCACAGTATCAGATATCTGCACAGAACTGAGACTCGATGTCTCTAACTTCCTTGCCTCCCATGGAGGATGGGCTGACTTCGCGTGGGACGCAAGTCAATCCGACAACCCTGTACTGGGAATTTCAACCCAGTACGCAGAGATGCAACAGTCAACCAATAAGCGTTGTGCTAAATGGTTGATGGTCGCCGCTCTCTACGCTGCTTTAGAAGCCTCTGAAGCGAGGTTTTGCACCCTTGATCTGCAGATCGTATCTCTTAAGCAAGAGATGGGTTTACAGGAAACAGAATGTATTAGACTGCAACAGAACTTGGTGTCTGAACTCCAAACTCTGCAAAATGAAAAGGATTCAGTATTGCATCATTCAGCGCTTGCTGGTGAACAAGAAATGTGTACTTTAATGCAAGAGTGTGAAAGTCTGAGACAGGATAAGAGTCAAGTTGCGCAAATGAATGATTTGTTGAGTGCTGCGAATGCACAGTTGAGTGACGATATGGGTGAGCTTCAGGATGAGATCAACCAGGTACGTAATGATTTAGAAGTAGCCTATAGGGACAATCGCGAATTGAGCACCGCATACCGAGTTTTACAAAAGCAGAAGCAGGATCAGATTGATATGGATGTTGCAAGTGTGAATCATGACGAATGTAGATTTAAGATGGAAAAACTGCGTCATCAGCGAGAGGTTTTGGCTGGCCATGTTAAGGCAATGGGAGGCGTAGCCCCTGCCTTTCACTCATCATCAGAAGGGGAGTTATCTGATGATGACATCTCACAGTACAATGCCCAGTCACGCCCCTACTATGGCCCAGAATCCCAACCCAGCCATCCACAGTATGGCGGGTCCCAACCCCCAACTCCCCAGGTCACACGTCGACGACGTTGTGACACTCATCATAGGAAATGCCAACATGGCGGCTCCCATGATGGGGGGGAGCAGGCCCAAGCCTGGTCCCGACAACGCCTTTGGTAGCCGTTATTAGTGTGGAAGACAGGCAAGAGATAGAAACTATGATTGATAGAACATTAGGTAATGTCCCTCTTCCTGAGAGGAGTAAGAAAGCTATTAAAAGTCAGATTCGACAAATTTTCCAAGAAGCTGGCACTCAGGAAGGTGTTGTTCACACTGCAGCAGAAGCTGCAGCTCGCAAGAAAGCTCTGGATGAGCGCTGAGACGACACCTATGCCTAATCTACCACCTACTAATCCCCTACAAATGGCCTACTCTGTCCAGCAAATTGCTGATAGTATCGGTCGGATGAGCCCATCCGACAATCTCAGCTGTCACTTGGAAAAGGTGCATTCTAAATGCGAGATGCTTAGCCTCGCTGCAGAATATCAGGTCCAAATACTACGCCAGACCATCGATCCTGGTTTATGGGCCAAACTATCCGAAGCAGTTCACCAGGATGGGAACGCTACCTTTGACGAGGTTGCAGCTGAGCTCATTTCCGCTTATAGCCCAGGTGTAGTAGGAGTGATGCTGGCATACCCCGTAAAGCAAAATGCAAAAGAAAGCCCAGTGACCTACCACCAGAGACTCTGGATGGCCTACCGAGCAGGAAAACACCTGGCACAAGAAGCTGCGGATGTAGATCTTATTGAATAAAAGACCTTGTTCCTTAGGAACATGATCCCAGTGGTAAGAGAAAAGGTAGAGCCAACCACTTACCCAAACACAGATAGGTTTGACGATATTCTTTGGAAAACCAAGAGGGTGTATCAACTGTACGTCCGCGATTTGGGTTCCAGTTCTTAAAAGGTAGCTGCCGTGGAACCTTCCTCCGGGGCCACGACACACTATACAGTGGAAGGGCAGGCCTAAGACCAGCAGACTAAGCATTCGTCGGCCCCTCCAGCTGGTAACCAACAAAACCCCAACAGGCCCAACAACAACAACAGCAGTGGGGTGGGAACCGGAATTGGCCTAAAAACAGGAGACACAAGGGCAGAGGGAAACCATCACAGAGAACGGGTCCTTCATATAGGGAGATAGCTGAAGAAATCCGAAAATTCCAAGATCTCCTGGGACAAGTATGCTCTGTAGTGGATGCTGTTCCCGCACAGACCCATGCGGCAGTACAACCGGCAGCCCAGGCCACAACCAGCCATGGAGACACCGGAAGTAGAAGCCCACAGGCCCATACAAGCCTGAACCCAGAAGCTCCTCCCTATATCGCATCAATACAGCACTGTGAAGTCATTCATGCAAGTCAGGCCTAACCTCTGCACGCCTCTGGCAATACGGATTGACAATTACAGGCCCCAGTCCGTATTGTAAACAATCTGGTCTTGGATACAAACAGAAGGCCCTGCACTGAGGCCGAGGTCATGGGCCACCAACTAGTAGTCCTATTGGATACAGCTGCAGCTGTATCTGTACTACATGACGAACACCCAGACATATCCCCTTGGTCTACCGGACGGAAGACCAATATGTCAGGAGTTGATGGTACTAGGCTGCCTGCATACTGTTCTCTACCCTTACCGGTAGAACTAGGCCACCTGAAGGCCTCACATACTTTCCAACTGATGGTACTGCATGATCATCCTAGTATCATAGGAATTGATTTCCTTGCACCACACAGCTTTGTGGTGGATCTAGCTAACATGCTACTGATACAGATTCAGGGTCAATACCATACCATCTTGATTCCCGATTCACATGCTGTGGCAACAATATCTATCAATAACAAAGAGTATGACGTCATGGATTTGTTCAAGAATCATGAATTTTTCCCAAAACTCTTACCTATTCTGTAACGACATTTGGAAGCATTTGCAGTCAACAAGCATGACTGTGGTAGAATGCACACCATCATTGAAGTGCCCGGTCCGGCACATGAAAGGCAAATGCAATACCCTTTTCCAACTGAGGCCTTGCCTTCCCTTAGAGAAACGATCAAGTCACTCCTTAAACAAGAAGTAATCAGGACTTGTGTTTCTTCTGCCAGTTCCCCAGTGTGGCCAGTGAAGAAACTCACAGGCGCCTGGAGACTTACTATTGACTACAGGAAACTGAATCAGGTCACTCCCAGTTGTTCCCCAACTGTTTCATCAGCACCAGATGTGCTTCGACTCCTAACATCTGACCAGAAATGGTTCAGTGTCCTGGACAATTCCAATGGCTTTGGGTCATTGCCATTGGCCCTCAAGAGTCAATATAAGTTTGCTTTCACCTTTGAAGGACGACAGTACATGTGGACTTGCTTGCCACAAGGATTCCATAACAGTCCATCCCTCTTCCATCTCCACATGATGGACACCCTACAGAGTTTCTCTACCCCCCAATGTCTCTTACAGTATGTGGATGACCTGTTGTTGGCCACGGCCACACAGGAACAACATCTGGATCTCTTGGACGAACTACTGACTTTCATCCAGAGAGCAGGCCTGAAATGTAACCCGGCAAAAGCACAATTGTGTCAGAAGGAAGTATTCTTTTTGGGTCGGAAAATAACTGACCACGGTCAAAGCCCTACCTGGAAAAAGGTACAGGGATTACAAGACTTGCCGTTACCTACTAGTGTGGTGACTCTTCAAAGGTTTCTAGGTATGGTAAATTATTCGAGAGATTTCATTTGTGATTTTGCTCAGAAAGCCACTCCTCTGTATGAACTACTCAAAAAGGATGTTCCATGGACTTGGGATCCTGTTCACACCCAGGCTGTGACATCACTGAAGCAGGCTCTGGCCTCCGTCCCAGCACTGGTTAACCTCAATCTGGCATTACCATTCCATCTTGAGTGTGTCACCTCTGACATTGCCATGTCAGCAGTGCTGGCCCAGAAGGTGTACGGCACCTTGAGACCCATTGCATATGCATCGCAGCTCTTGACCCCAGTGGAGCAGAAGTATGGCCTTTGTGAAATGAACCTTCTGGCCAACTACTGGGCTGTCAAGCACTTCTTGTATTTCATTGGGTACTCACCATTGATCCTTAATACTAACGACACGCCAACTACCTTTTTGCTCTCAGACAGAGTGAAGGATGGGTCAGTCTCTAACACTTGGCTGACACACTGGTCACTTCTCCTCCAGGATAGAGATATCCAGGTCCACCCGACCAAAGTTCCATCTCTACTAGCTCATGGTCTCCTTTTTCAGGGAGAACCCCATGACTGTACACTACAGTCACCTGATCTTCCAGATCCAGGTCCTTTTTTCCAGCCACGCCACAAGTACTTGAGAATACCTCTTTGTGCCGTATTTTTAATGATGGTTCAACATCTTACTATCAGGGAGAACAAATTTCAGGGATAGGTATTTTGGTAATATACCCTTATGGAAACACTGTCAAGATATCTAAACACTGTAGTGTAGCTTCATCACAGTATGCAGAGATGGCAGCGGTGGCCTGTGCTCTTGAGTTCATCCAACATGGAACTCAGGATACTATCATCTTTACAGACTCTAACTGGGTTTGTTGTTCCCTTACAGAATTTCTTCCTTTCTGGCAGAAGAACTCCTTCCTCTCTTCTGATGGCAGCCCTGTGAAATACAAAGAATTGGTAATATATATACATGCATTGGCAGAAAAGTTCGCACACAAACTTTATGTACACAAAGTCAAAATGCACTCTCTTCATGACCCCTATCATGCTTTCAATGACACCGCAGACACCCTTGTTAAGGAAGGGGCCCGAGGGGGGGACGTCTGGATGATGGACCATCCAGAAGCTAATGCAGCTGTACATGTTGCAGCCCTAAAGAAGAAATCTGAGTCTTTTTCTTCCCTGGACCTCTCAGCAGCCCAACATCTGGACACTGAACTTAGAGAGGTGTTCAGATTCCTTGACAAAGGTACTGAAGAAAGACTACCTACACATAACCCATACCGAAGGCATGAAGGTAAGTTGCACTTATCCCCTGACGACAAGCTCATTTGGTTTCAACCAGATGACACTACCACCAAGTTGTGGGTAGTCCCCAGACACCTGAGATCTGAATTTTTGCACCAAGTACATGATACTCCTACTGGTGGACACCAAAGAGCAGAAAACACCCTCCAATGACTCAAGACCACTGCCTGGTGGCCTGGTATTACCAAAGATGTTAAACAATACATAGACAATTGCCTTGTTTGTGCACAAAACAATCCCATACCTACAAAACGAAATGCCAAACATTTACCACAAAGACATTCTGGCCCTTGGCATGCCATCCAAATTGATTTTATTGGCCCTCTGACCAATACCAGTAGAAACAACAAGTATGCTCTTGTGGTAACCGACCTATTCTCTAAGTGGGTTGAGGCTTTCCCCACTAAGACATGCACCACAAAGACAACTGCCAAAATCCTGGTGGAACAGATTTTCTCCAGGTGGAGCCTGCCTCTTAAGGTAGACTCCGACAAAGGAACTAGTTTTACAGGTGAGTTGATGAAAGAGTCCCTTGAACTCCTTGGAGTTCAACAAAAGTTCCACATACCTTATCATCCCCAATCTTCAGGTCAAGTAGAAAGAGTCAACAGACGAAGTAAGCAAATGCTTTCCAAATTCATTGAGGACTATCCTAAAACCTGGGATCCCCTGTTGCCTTTACTCCTTATGGCAATCAGGGGCACACCCTCAGCCACTACCCAGCTGACACCCTTCGAGGTGATGACTGGTAGACAGATGAGATTACCTGAACACTTGCAGTTTGACCTGCACCCACCCACTGCATACCACGTGTCTGTGGACCAGTATGGGGAAAAAATCAGAAAAGACCTCATACACACACACTTGTATGCTGCAAACTGCATGGGCAAAGCCCAGCAACAATCCAAAATACAATTTGACAAACACGCACAAGAAGTGGATTGGCAGGTTGGAGATCAGATAATGGTACTTCGATTTGCCCACCCAACCCACTCCTTCTCCAACAAATGGGAAGGCCCATACCCCATTGTCAACAAGCTTAGTCCGGCAGTCTATCAAGTTAGGCTCCTGCACAACAACAAATTGACTGCCAAGTGGTTGCATGCAAACCAGTTGAAACTGTACAAAGGAACTTAACTTACTTTTCCTAACCCCATGGGGTGGAATTGTACTAATACACTAATCTTTGATCTTCCTTTTCAGATACACTGACAAGATGGCTATCTTGTTCCTATATTTCCTCCTTTCAGGAGTGATCCCCTGCATCCAAGGCACGGTACCAGACCTCCTCCGACAACTGGATCCTCCAGCACCTCCTACAGAGGGAGTTTCCATCAAAATACCAGATACTATGATCACTGTCCAGGAAGGTTCCGATGCTTACCTTACTGCCTCGGTCATTGCTCCTGACAAATCTACCCTTCAGATTGAGTGGCAAACCACATCACAAGGACAAATCCTCCCTGTGGTCAAAGTCTCCAAAGGAACTTTTCAGGGTTGGCCCAATGTTAAAATATCCCCAAATGGTTCACTGTCCTTGTTACAAACTGCATTAAGACATTCTGGTTTGTACAATATTACTGCCTTAATAGACCCTTGTTACTGTAATTCTCTATCCAAAGATTCCACTCGCAGATTTTGTGCTGTACACCACATGGCCTCTGCTGCCATGTATCTGTCTGTATTGCCGCCCACTGATAAACAGCTTTTGGAATGTGTAAAACATAACCCTGGTCCCCGTAGTGGTCTCACAGCCACTGCCCTCCCAGGTTCTTTGATTAATAATCTACAGTTTATGCATATACCTGTTTTGTTTAACCTTACTTACTGGAATATGAAAGAGTTTGGTATGTGTCATAATACTAATACATCTGCATTTTTATAGTACATTACTACTTGATAGTTTAGCTGCATTTCAGATTCGTACGAAGGATCCCTTCACTGGGGTCTATTCTACTGAACACAGAGGTAATTTTAGGAGGAAAACTCCTCCTGGTACTTTCAATCATAAACGTAACAAACGTGAAGTTGACAGTGCTCATGTTACAGGTGCTACAGGCACTGTCACAGGTCTTTTTGGTACTGCTATGTCTATCTGGAATAAAGCAGACATTGCTGCAATGAAAAGTCATTCCACAAAATTTTCCACTGGCTTGGTTAACAATGTTTTACCTCCATTATTGCATGGTGTGGATGGCCTTAGTCAGGAAGAAAGATACACGGTATACAACATGTACGACATCGCTAAGGCATTCACTGATTCAAAAGATAAGATTAAAGCACTTATACAACAAAATAATAGAGAAGCTGATAAACAATATATTGCTAGAGAAATACTCTGCTACGCTTATGGCTCATACATTCTCACTACCATCAACAACCTCTTCTGTGGTTTAGAATCTGGAAGAATCCCTGACATCATACATGATAGACGCATTTCCAAATGGTATTGTCCAAAATGTAAACTTTCTAGTTGTGTTTCCATGTGTATGCAACAGACTTTATCTATACCTCTCTCCACAGCGAGAAAATTTGGGGTTTGTGACCAGACACCCTAATACTGGTCCTTGTTTCTCTACTAAGAAATGTTCCATAACAGATACCATGTTTGTTTCTTTTACTGTCTCCTTACCGCGTTTTGATCCCACTACAGCTTTGTTCAACAAACTTGCACTGGCACATTCTATTGGGCATTTGGATGAAGATATCTACAGAGAACGCCTGGATCTACCACCTCTACTGGTTTACCATTCTTTTCTGGATGCCTGGGTGGCACCGCACACACACAGACTGCTGTGCGAAAAAGCAATACATCTATCTGTGCTGATGTGATGTGTTTGATGTTATATGCCCTGTTTGTGGCTACTCTCCAGACAGCATTGATTGGACTTTCACTATGGATGATGACATCACTGAAAATGGCACCAACTCTTTCGATTCAACCTTGTCTCCGGATCAGCTTTACCAATCCTATCGTGAGGAAGCTCATCGCCTGTCAATGCAGATTTCGAAGACGACCTACACATGCCCTGTCCAGTTGCAAAAAATGGAGACTGCCTACTGTACGCTCACAGTACAACTCTGATGGCGAATACTGCATTGTTTCAAATCACAAGACTTATACATATGCTTCTGTTACTTGTACAATTGATTACCCCAACTTCTGCTTTGTTCCCCACCAGAAAACTGTTATCGGACATACTGTTATAACCCCTGTTCCCCTCATGGATGCAGACATTATTGATGGTAACCCAGATTATCTACTCACACTGTCAGAATACTTGCCATACTTTAACGTACACATAGACCCACTTACTCTTACATTGAAATCACTTTTAGACAGGCAGGACACACACCTCATCCACATCAGCAATAATATTACCAAAGCCAATGAAGCTGTTCTTGACCTGATTAATGATGGAGATATGAATAATGCCTTGACTAACACCTGGTTAGAGATTACTTTTAAAGGTTTTGTTATTATACAAGCATTTTTGATTTTCACCTTGATTATTATGCTTTGCTGCCTATGACGTATACTACGCCAACACTGTGAGCAGCTCGAGTTCCTTTACAAGGCTTGCACATCGGGATTATAAACGACCACTGCTCCTGTCCTTTCCCTGGATTTGCCTGTGTTGCCCTTGGAGGCAACAAGGGGGGAATTGTTACATGAGGTCCTTGCACCCTAATTGATACCCTCAGAGGTACTCCATAGACAGCTAATGCTTGTGCATAGGTCACACTAATACCTAGGGCTAAGGGCATCTACCATATAAGAGTAGATGTCAGGATATGAATGCATATTGTTGTAATCCACTTTGCTTGCTAATGCACACATATTATACTATGTATTTTCTGTCTATTTCTCACTTGTCAGATGCCAAGACACCTGTCCTTGAAGTAATTATAATATGTAAGGCAGCATTGCCATCCTTTGGTGATGTACACCACTACACTTTGTTATGTAAGATTCTGTATAAGAACTTCTTTGTTCTAAGACTGATGACTTTACAGAGTTGTATAATGTTATCTTGGACCGTGGAGCCACCTCTAATTTAGCCAATAAGGCTCATCTCTGTAAATAGAAATGTTTCTTTTAGTAACCGTAGTAATTATCATAGGTATATAATGTAATGCACAGGCTTTACACCTTGAAGACCCGAGAGATCCCAAGAGACTACAGAGAAACCTCGAGGTGTAGGGAACGCTTAGCACTGACTCCCGGTTTGTATTGGTAAGAACTGCTTAGGATAACTGTGATTTATCCCTTTTATAGTAATAAACTCATTTATTACTTAAATGCGACTTGTCTGTGATTACTTGCATTTCCAATATCATCAAGAATTTGAAGGAGAGGTTTAGACCCCTCAACAGGTGGGAGGTATGATACTGGGTGATAAGGGACTGCAATGTATCATTCAAAGTTCCCCAGCCAAGTTACACTAGATCAGGGTTTTAAATAATTGATTAGCATTTTTTCCTTGGGATAATACTAACTGTACAGAAAGTATCTATATAGGTTTTCTACAAGTGTTATGTTTGTTAAACACAGTGAGGCAAGTGCTATGCATTTTCACAGTGTTTTAGCACTTTTATGAGCAAAACGCTAATCAATTTTCTGAGTTAAATAAAACCCTGTAGATACAGGGTCATCTGCTGAAGGTTTACTAGTGAAGCTTCACAGACCTGGAGAGATGTGTCAATATGCCTAGTGGGCATAGCCTAAGATTGGAAGGAGGAAGATATAGAGACAACGTGAGGGGGCAATTCTTCACAGAGAGTGTGGTGGAGGCCTGGAATAACCTACCAGAAGAGGTGGTGGGGTCTGAAATAGTGGAAGGATGCAAGAGGGCATGGGACAGACATATGGAATTGAGCTGTGGGGTAAAGGGGTAGGCCAGCAAAAGTGGAGATGTGTGTGTGGGAGAGGAAAGAGGGCAGACAAGATGGGCTGGTGAGGTCCTGTTCTGCTGTCAGATTTCTGTGATTCCTTGATTCTGTGGGTGGGAGTTATATATAATAGGCTTCTGCAAATCGTGAAATGCAGTACCTATAGATTGGATAATCCAGATAGTAGTGTATTATTTTACTATGCAAAGTGGGATCCACCTGATTATCTCTTTGCGTAACAGATTATCTGCCTAGTATCTGCATATATTGTATTTGGCACTACCCACCCACACTTTCTGAAAGTGTGTGGGTATAAATGCCAAGATCTTCCATGGTATCTCCCCCACATTAGGAGTAAGAAGGGGAGGGGTGGCAGGCCTTTACTTATATTAGGCTGCAGGTCTGGAACAAAATCTCACTGAATTCAGACTTCATGACCTGTACTGGAAATGGAAATAATTCACTGGGTGAACCTGTCACTTTGATGTAGGATCAAACATACCGTACAGGGATCTGAGTGCACGTTTTCTCATTATATGTTGCATTTTTACACTGTATTTAGTCAGCTTTATGCCTTTTGGGGGATAAGTTTAATGTAGGAGCAGTCTTTTCTTATTTACTCCTGGAACTGAGTCAGACTTTTAATATCATTCCTTGAACTGAGCCCCCCCTCCACCACTGCTCATGACAATCAGGTAATTACATTAAAACATGTAGCCAGTTAGTTTTTATTTATTTAGATTTTGTTTACCGGGTAGGTGCGCTAGCCAAACAGGTGACTATTTTCAGGCATGACCCGGGAGGTACAGTAACAATACAGAGTTCATTTACATAATACAGGGAAGCAGTAACAATACAGAGAACAGTTTTCAGTAAAAGGCAATAAAGGAGTACAGCTTCAGAGACAATCAACAGGTCAAGAGAAAAACAGCAGATTTACAGTGTACAGGTAGCATTTTAGTGAGCGGGTAAAGGTATACAGGGCAGATCCAAAGGACAGGTGGGTCAAGGGAGGAGAGAATGGGGAGGGAACTGGGTGAGCAGGTAAAGGGGGATGCGGGAAGGCAACCGTCTTGGCTAAGTGGTTAGGTGGCAGCAGGGATGAAGGAGGCAGGACGGGGTGGGGTCTGGGTGTGGGGCGGTGAATGGATGTTGGCGGTACATGGTCGAGGTGGGGGAGAGAGTAGGTCAGGCAGAGCTGGAGGCAGGAGACACCACCTGCAGTGGGGCTATAGAGGGTAAAAGGCGAAAACAGGGCAGGAAAGGACGATAGGCATCGGCGGCCAGAGGAGGAGTGAAGCAGGGGAACATTTGGATGGGGCAGAGGGCTTACGGTATATGTCTGGATGAGGGGGATATGGTGGCATAAGCAGTAGAAGGCTATAGGAAGAGACCGAGTCCATGGAACCATGCGACGGCTAGAGAGAGCTGAAGGGGCGGGGATCGGAGGTGAAGACGGCCATGGGGCGGCTTTAGCGGCAGAACCACTCAAGAGGAGCCCGGGTTCATGGAACCAAAGTCGGCAGGGGAGAGTTAGGATGGTGGGGTTCGGGGTGAGGTATGGCAGGGAAGCGGCATCAGCGGCTGGAAGGTGCGGCAAGTACCTGGGGTTGTGGTACTGTTCCCAGGCAGGGGAGTCGGTGCTCAGTCAGGGTAGTTGGGGGGCTGCGGAGGTTAAGAGCAAATGGGTTTAACTGGGGGGTGTAGAAGTGAAAAGTCAGTGTTAGGGGATATGGCGGGAATGGCGGCAGGGGCTGAGGATGAGACGTGTCCATGGAAACCGTCTGAAGGCTGGACAGATCAATGAGTGTGAGAATACAGGGGTGAAAGTGGCGGCGGCGGTTTTAGTGGCAGGAGCCTACTAGGAGCCCAGGATCATGGAACCGTGAGCGGTGAGGAGGCTAAAGATAGCGGGGTTCAGGGTAAGTCTGAGGCGGGTGGCCGGTTTCAGCGGTGATGGTGTGGCTAATGTCCGGGGTTGTGGAACTGTATCCGGGCAGGGGAACGGTGTTCAGGCGGGGGGGGCTGTGGAGGTCCATGGGCAATAGGAGTAGAGGAATGGGTCCATTGGGGCCGCTTAGGCATTGGCTGCGCCAGTACCTGGTACCCCTAGATCATCAGTACAAACATTCCAGTAAGCAGCAGTAACACGTAGAGTAGTGCAGACAGCAATAACAGGTTAACAATGCAATAGTCAAGGCGCAGTAACTTACAACAAAATTACACACTCTAGACAAGTGCAAGTAGAGAGAAGTACCCTGAAATGGGTCCATTGGGGGGTGCTTAGGCATTGGCTATGCCAGTACCTGGTACCCATAGATCGTCAGTACAAACATTTCAGTAAGCAGCAGTAACAGGTACAATAGTGCAAACAGCAATAACAGGTAAACAATGCAGTAGTCAAGGTGCAGTAACTTACAACAAAATTACATACTTTAGACAAGTGCAAGAAGGCTTCAAGGTCGGAGTTTTGAACTCGAAATGAAGTGCATATGGGCAGAGACGTATATCACAGTGGTAATGTTGTAAGTAAAATAGGGTAAGGAGTAGGAAGGAGGGAGTGGTGGGGCAAGAGAGAGAGGGGTTGGTAGGACAAGCTCAGGTAGGGTCATAACAGGCACGCTGGTCCGTGGAAAGCAGGTGTTCACGTAGCTTGCGCTTAAAGAGATCGTGGGAAGATGTCAGTCTAAGGTCGAGTGGCAGGAGGTTCCACACTTGAGGTGCTGTGTACCCGAACGCTCCAGACCCTTTGGAGGTGCAGCAGCGGGGTTTTTTTAGTAGGGATTTGTCCAAGGATCTCAGCTCACATGGAGGGAGGGCTGGCTGAAGCAGTTCAGTTAGGGATGCTGGTCTGTTGAGTCTAATGATGGAGTCGCAAAGGCAGCCCAGGTAGTATAGTCTGGTGGCAGAGGGGAGAGCCAGCTGAGGTCTTTATACAGTTGGCAGTGATGTTTAAGTCTGGGGGCTTTTGAGGCATACCTGCATATTTGTTGAAAGTGACATCCCATTTTGTAGTGTGGTTGTCGCCATGGGTGGGATGGAGCACAGTGGGTCAGAGGCGGGTAGGAGGAGACCCCTGGCGATGGCTGGTTTGGCTGCAGGTGTGAGCACGTAGCTGGATCTGTAGGCAGCACCAGTTTGCAGTTCACAGATTTACATTTTCTTGGATGTGCAGGTTTAGGTCCAGAGATTGGTCTAGCAGGATGCCCAGATAACGGAAGGAGGTAACCACCACAAGGGGGGTCCCATCCAGGTCAAGGACTTTTAAAGGAGAGTGGTAGGACCTTATCTTGTGGGCAGTGCCCAGAAGCATCAGTTTGGTTTTGCTGGAGTTCAGTATAATGCAGTGGGTGTTTAGCCAGGGTTGGACAGCGTGGAAAGCAGATGTCAGTGCCATGTTAAGTTGGTCTACATTATTAGAGCTAGCATAGATAACCAGGTCATCTGCATAGAGTAGAGAGTCACAGGACGCAATGCTGTATGGCAGGTTATTTATGAATAATGAAAATAGGAGGGGACCCAGTATTGATCCTTGTGGCACTCCAATGTTGAGGGTAGTACAGTTGGAGATTGATGAGTTAAGTTTAACTGCTTGGGTCCTGTTGGTTAAGTAACTCCTGAACCAGCTTATGACAGGGGGTGGAAAGCCAAATTTATGAAGGGTGGATAGGAGTAGGGGGTGGTCCACGAGGTCGAAAACTTTGGTGAGGTCGATAAAGATAGCACCAGTAAGCTGACTTTTGTCCATGCTTGTGAGAGTATCAGTGGTGAATTTGGCTAGCGCCGTTGTGGTGCTGTGGTTTTCGAAACCATGTTGTGCTGCACATAGCAGATTTGATGTTTCAAGAAATCAATGGTCTGAGTGGCTACTAGTTTTCAAGTATTTTGCTGAAGGACTGACAGAATAGCTATGGGTCTGTAGTTTGAGATCTCACTTTTGTTGCCCTTTTTGAAGATGGGGGTGATTCTTGTGGATTTCCAGATGTCAGGAAGGTACTGTTGGAGAGGGAGGGTGAATACCTTGGCTAGAGGATAGGAGATGAGATGGGTGGCTGCCTCTATTAGGCAAGGTTCCAGTGAGTCGGACCCAGGCTGGTGGTGTCCGATATTGAGTTTAACAGTTTGAAGACTCACGATGCAGACACAGCTTTGAAATAGAAGGGCTTGTAAATATCCAGCACATGTTTCTTGAGAGAGGTATCTGCTGGTGCACGGTTGATGAGGGCTGGGAAACCACAGTTGGAGGTTGAAGTGTGGAAGTATACTGGGACAGATCAGAGAACATCTTATTAAAAGCATTTGCAATGGTAAGGGAGTCATTACAGTGGACACCATCTAGAATAATTTCCGAGGGGGTTATGGATTGAGGTGTACCCAGAAAGGTTTTTATGTGGCCCCAGAACTTGCGTGGATCTCTGGCTGAGCTGGCAAGTAGGTTCTGGCAGTATTTGCTTTTTGCTAACCTTATTTGCTTTTTGCAAGAGTTTCTATGCTGCTTATAGATGGTGTAATCCCTGGGTTGGCCAGTGCTTTTATACTTCCTCCACAGTTTGTCCCTGTTTCTGAGTTGGCTGAGTAGGTCTTTGTGGAGCCACCTCGTCTGTTGTCCTCTGACCCTTCTTTGTACTTTTGGGACATGTTTGGTCTGTGCTTCTGTGAACTTGGTGAGGAACACGTTAAGGGCATCCTCAGCTTTTGTAGATTGGTAGATATCTGTCCAGTCAATGCAGGATATGTCCAGGAGAAAGGCACTTAGATCCAGGTGTGCGAAGTTGGTGAAAGTGACCAGGCGGGACTGGGGGGATGGAGAGGGACTCGCGTGCCAGTGACAGATAGTGGGTGAGTGGTCAGTTATTAGCATCAGCCAGGGTGCATGCCTTAGTTTAAGACACAAAACCTGCAAAACCCATCTTGGCTACATTGGTTATGATTGTTACCTGTAACCCTGGGATGTTGACTTCTGGTCCCTAGCCTGTATTCTATGGTGTATGAATATAGTTATTATCTAGGTATACATAATACTCTGTAGCACAAATGACTGACTGTTTTTTTTTTAACTCATAATGTGTTTTCCTGGCCTTCCTCACAGAGATATCTGCCCTCTCTGGCTGTTCCTGCCCCTACTGTGTCTGCTCATCACTGTGCTGCCTGACCGCTACCAGACCAGATCCATGCTCAGTGATGAAAACTCCAACAGCTTATCCTCTTGTGGGGTGTAAGTGGGGGGGGGAGCATGGGGCACCAGCCCAGGACCTCTGTAAAGTGCAAAATGCAGAAAAATAAGGAAACATCAGCCAAATGCCCAGATCTTCAGTCTTCACTAGACCTTCATTAGGAGGTAATGTTTGTTGCAGGGTCCTATACGTTTATATAGTGCCATTTTTATGAGGGCAGCATTACTTTAATAAGACCTTACAGCGTGATTTACTGAAACAGTTATATAGTGTAAATATATAAATATGTAAGCATCAGGTTTTTAGAAAATCCTGTTTTAGTAAAAAAAATTATAATTAGGATAACACAATCATGGCAATTTTAAACCTGAGTTTTTGTCTGGTGTGGATAGTGTAGTATTGTCATAACAAATGTTCTAGCTTACCCGGACTAACCAGGCAAATTCGCCACTATTTGGATCCATCTGCCTGGATAAGAGAGTTATCTGCAGATAGCGATCAGGAGTGATTAATGCAGTATTTGAGCATATCTAATTGGTTCTCTAGCTGCTCGGTTCTAGTGAAACAGCACTGTGGTCTTGTGGTAGGAGACTCAACTCTAAAACAGAGAATCACCAATTCAAGACACACCACAGTCGATGGCTCATACAATATACTACCTAAAGCAAGCCATGTGCCCTCACTAAAATTCAATTCTCTCATAACAAAACAGAGCAGAAGCAGGAACCCACTGAAAATAAATAGGGCGACTGAAGATAAATACATTGAATAAAGAATAAATGTACAGCTGTATCTGCCATGATCAAGCAGCGTGTGAAATTTCACAGTTTACTGCAAGATAAATAAGGAATAATTGACAGGGACTTGTGGAATACATTATTTATTTTTGCTAGAGCTGTTTGACCTTGGGTAACCTTGTGAGTGGCATAAGCCACAAGTGATTTGCCCAAGGTCAAACAGTTCCAGTAAAAATAAATCATGTATTCTACAAGGTCCCTGTCACATATTCCATTAATGCAATAGGTATACAAATTTGATGCACAATTATTTTGTTTTTGGTTTTTTTTTTGGGGGGGGGGAATTTGTTTGTCAAAAAAGTGAAACAAATGGAATTTTCTGCCATTTTTTGCTATTATAAAAATCTAAAAAGTAAATAAATGAAACACCTCTCATTTTGTAGATATTTATGTGCTCAAAGTACCATGCTATCATTTTTCATTTTAAAGTTATTTGCATTTGTTTATCGAAAAAGTGCAAAAAAATTGAATTTTCTGCAGTTCATTTTGTAATTATAAAAAAGAAATAGGTATCTGTAAATTAAACACTACTCATGTTGTAGATATTTTTGTGCTGAACAACGTTTGTGCTCACAGTACCATGATATCATTTTTCGTTTTAAAGTTATTCGCATTTGAATTTGGTTAGTACTGCTACTGAGGCTGAACATTCTAAATGAGTTCTGAGTGTTTGTGGTGGACCTACTGACATAACAGCTGGGTATATAAATTGCAGACAACATCACAACTGTCTGTATAACAGAACTGTATACATATATTTGCTCAGATAGCAAGATTTATCACAGTGAATTTATCACCACACCTATAGCATAAATATGAATAATTACTGTTTGATAATATTGAGTTCTGCAGTGTGCAGTTCAAAATGAGTGCATAAGAAAGGCAAGGTAGGCACTACAAATTAAATCCAACAAGTATTTTAAACACGTGGCACAAAGGTGAGAAGGATGAACTGACAACACCAGCACTTTGAATCCTTACTGGATTACACCAACTATCTAGTGAGGTTCAAAGTGCTGGGGTTGTCAGTTTGCCCTTCATGCCTGTGTGCCACCTAAATAAACTACTTCTTTGACTTAATTATTAGTGCTTTGATTGCCTTTCTTGCCCATACGTTTTGGACTGCATGGTTCCTCTGGGTTGGGATTTTTGGTAGCACAGCAGGCCTGACTCTTGCGCACTCAGCCTTTGATGCTCCAGTTGCTTGGGTTCTACAGTATCTTGCAAGATATCCCACCAAAACAGTGACATGTGACAAGAGTGTTTGATCCTGGTGGGTGGCACTGTATACACATGTACTTTAAAGGTAATGATTCAATTTATTTGTAGACCTCCATTGTGTGTGTAACATTATATTGTGGTTGCAGAAAGGACTTAGGGTCCAGCATGTCCACTCTTCAGCCATATGGCACAGACTATATCCCAATTTAAGTGCAGAAACACATGTAAACTTGACTGCTGGAATGTTAGCCTTCTCATGCTGTGTAGTCCTCGATGCTTTCGTCTTCAGGAGTCCGTCTGTTCCTGCTTTGAAAACTTGAACTATGCTAGCTTTCACTTCCTGACTCAGGGGGGCTATTCTTCTTGCTGATTGCAATCTGTGTGAAGTAATGCTTTATTATGTTCCCCTTAACCTAACATCACCCCTTCAGTTTCAGTGCTTATTCTCACCAGTTAAAACAAATGTGTGCAATCCACCCTGTATATCCCTTTTAGTATTTAGAACACCATGATTATTTCCTCCTCAACTGATATTTTTGCACTTAAACATATTTTTAGAAAATTCTAGTTAACCAAACAGCATAATCCTGGAACTGGTAAGTGTTTTAAAAGTTAAAAGAATTAACTTTATTAGCTTTTATTTCCTGAGTCCTTTACTATTTTAGACCTCAACCTGCTCTTAACAAGATAAGTCAATTAATTCAGTGAAAGTGAAAATGTTCAGCATTTATTACCTGTGGTGGCACAGACTAGTAATTATATATATATATATATATATATATATATATGAGAAATACAAAATCACTCATGCCCCCATAAAGCAAAGCATCATGAGCTGCATATGCAAATCACCACAGAATATTATGCTGGTTCAACTTTAAGCAGAAATGCATGGTACCTCCTTTGCAAACTGTGTGAGAGGTCTTTCGGCACCATGCATTTCTGCTTAAGAGTTGAACAAGCATAAAAATTCTGTGGTGATTTGTATATGCAGCCCATGATGCGAAAAAAGCAGTTTTTAGTGTCGTGAGTCAGCCATTTTTTTTTCAGTTAGTGGTTACAGGAATGCTTGGCATTTACATTTGGGACCCTCTAGGGACACAATTTTTTTGTGTTCACCTCGCCGGACCCTGAGGATGCTAACCATGTCTTTTTTTGTGGGTTAAACACTCCAGAAATATGTTTTTGAAATTTTTGTAAACTGCAGTGTCGCAAAGTAGTGTTGCACCTGTGACACTTTCGTGATTTTTTTTGTGAAAGTGTAGTGATTTTCTAAACTACTTTGTGACACCATGGCCAAAATAACAGGAATTCTTTGTCATGCTGCTGCAAAAGAACGGTTTGGTCTTTTGGGCTGAAATTTGGAGGGATGAAAACCAACATCCCACATATGTGCCTTTTGGTGGTTTGGTGACAAAATACTACAGGGATGCAAAGTTACAGTACTCCAAAGTTGACGCTTTTTCCCATAGACTAACATTACGGCGTCCGTCGCGCCTTTCGGGGCCCGTATCTCGGAATGCTTCGAGATATGGACTTTTCATCAGAAAAATGCTTAGCCCCCCCACCAGGGTACAAAATGCAAAACTAGCCAGGAAAGTCATAATTTATATCAAATTTTAATTTTTTTTCTACGTCATACGGTTCCTGAGATATAAGCAATTTAGTATTCCAAGTGCTCAGTTTCTGCTCCGAGGCCATTATTATGCATACATTCTTTGTATTCACTGTGTTTCTCTATGCAGCTGCTGGTGAAAAAAAGGGTGTGTGCTTTTGTTACTGTCACAGTTAGAGTTCCCATGTGTGTTTCCGTTACCATTTGAGTTACCGTTCCCATCTACGCCAGCGTGTGCAGTACCCTTTGCATTTTTGTTTGTGCTTGTGTTTGCATTACTGTTATCATTTGCATTTCCATTACTGTTTCTGTTTGCATTTCATTTTGCATCACCGTGTGCATTACCAGTTGTATTTTCATACATGCTTCCATTTGCATTACCTTTGGTGTCATCGTTGCTGTTACTGTTAGGATTTGCATTTCCTATTGTGGTACCATGACCATGTGAGTTACCAGTTGTGTTTCTGTACGTGCTTACATTTGCATTTCCATTTGCATTACTGTTTCCGTCTACGCCACTCTGTGCATTACCCTTTGCGTTTTTGTTTGCACTTGCATTTGCGTTACTGTTAACATTTGCATTTCCATTACTGTTTTTGTTTGCGTTTCCTTTTGTGTCACTGTGTGCATTTGCATTTGCATTTGTATATGTGCTTCCATTTGCATTTCTGTTTGTGTTTCCTTTGGTGTCATCGTTACTGTTACCGTAAGTGTCTGCGTTTCCAATTACGTTACCATGACTGTGTGCATTACAGTTTGTGTTTCCATATGCACTTGTGTTTCTGTTTTCATTAATGTTTACGCTTGTGTTTCTATTACCATTTGCATTATCATTTACGTTTGCATCACCATGTGCATTTGCGCTTGTGTTTCCGTTGCCATTACTTCACTATTTATAGTGCACATTCTCAAAAAGAAGGGAAATTCATGGCAAAAAACTCCATTTAATGCATCAGTTAGAGCTGTTCCACAGTGACAATAGTGAGGAAATTCGATGGTAGGGTTCCCACCCCCCCTTGCACCCCACCCCCACCAACAGGCATCAGGGTGTGCGTTGGGGTCATCAGCATTAACTCACCCCATTCTCCTACTGCACCACCTCAGCTTTTTACACATGGGATGGGGTAAGATGGACGACAGCCAGCACACCCGATGCCTGTTGGTGGGGCGCGGTGGGGGGTGGGGTGCAAGGGGGATGGGAACCCTAACATCGAATTTCCTTGCTATTGTCACTGTGAAACAGCCCTAACTGATGCATTAAACAGAGTTTTTTTTGCCATGAATTAATATTCTCAAGCTTTGCACTTGGGGTTTGTGGATCTCACACACCTCAGCTGTGTAAAAAGACCTCATTGCACACCTCTTCTCGTACATAATTTTCCATATTATACTTTCTAATTAAAGTAATGCAAACAAAAAAAATTCCTTCATTCCTGACTGGAACATTCAGAGTTTGCAACAGCAAAACACTTGTGCAGCCACTGAACAAGACACATAGTAAATCTTATTATATATAAAAAATTGCTGTAAGACTCCTACATTCTGACAACAGTATTGAACAATGGAAATGTCAGAAATGTTAATAAATATGTACAGACCTGGCTTCATGACCACTTTCATTACCAGGTCACCCCTGAAAACAGGCAGTTATGCCTAGTG
Organism: Neoceratodus forsteri; assembly: GCA_016271365.2. NCBI lineage: Eukaryota > Metazoa > Chordata > Ceratodontiformes > Ceratodontidae > Neoceratodus > Neoceratodus forsteri. The sequence continues at coordinate 271,002,717 of CM028130.1, read as the reverse complement.
GGCCTTACCTGGTTACCAAAGACTAAAATGAAAAAAAATAAAAATAAAAAACAATGCACTTGACATTTCATTGCTAAGCAGTGTGCAAATGGGTGACCAAGTGCATGCTAATATTCCTGTTCTACATCTTCAATTATAGTTGTTAGGCAAATTATGCATTGATTACGCTGATCTATTATGAGTAGGCCACTATCAGAAACAGAGGCTGTAGGACAATGTAACATGAGATTTATTCAGCTGGTTTCCTACAGCCAAATAAATCTGTTGAAACTTAATTGTTGCTGTCCTTCACTGTCATTATGCCCTAATGACTGTGCCTGATTAAAGTACAAATAAATCCAGCAGCTGCACACATGGCATATAAATTAAGGGATTAGCAGATTAGATGCACAAATTAATAGTATACACATTCACACAAAAAAACGTATAGGCATGATCAGGGTTTTTTGAGGCAGGGGATGCTGGGACTTTTAATAAAGGCTTAGACAGATTCATGAGTTCTGGGGAATTGAACAGTCATGATATACCTAGAAGCTGCCTTCTAACATAATGCCATTGTACAGTATGCATCCATTGTATAGTATCAGAATCTGGAAATGATTTTAATTTTTCAGCAGCCCAAAATATGAATGTATGAATATGTAAGCTGCATTTTTGCACTGAACATATCTGTAAATTATTTTTTAATGTGATATGGCATAACCTTACTTACTCTGGGTCCAATTTTCTAACAAGACTTCTAGGGTGTACTCCCATCTCAAACCTAACCCCCAATCAGTATGTATGCACATGGAATATTTAGGTGTATTGCTGCTGACCAGCTCTAAACTTGTTGTTGTGTAATCTGATTTGAGGAACATATCCCATCAGGCTGTGTTTCTACACGTAACGAAGCTCCCACTTCAGGCCTTCCCTACCAAACTGTGCCTTGGTGAGGAGGGGGTGGGTAATAACCTTAGAGATGATTCCGTTGTCTAGGGATAATAGGATGGAACATCTTGCTGGGAGCTACCCCCTGTTTGTTGTACAGTTCGCACCTCAGGACTTGACCCACACCTCTGGAAGTGTGACCCACCAAGGAGCTGTCTATAAAGCCCCTGTGTACCTCAGTGTGAACCACTCTGCCTCATGCTGCCTGCGCCCTTCAGGGGAGACATGCTTACCGCATTCTTCTGCATGGCCTTATCCAGCAGCTGCACCCCTAGTATCCTCTTGGGTCCACAATGGCTGACTAAGGATGTTCCTTACGTGCATGCAACTGGTATGCTCAATGTAGCATTGGTGTTATCCAGTAATTTTCTTTGTCATGCTCTCTTTTTTTCACCATTTATTTTACCAGGTCAGACACACTAAGCTGAAAGCTTGTTTGTAGGTGCAACCTGGGAGCATGAGGAAGTTAAGTGACTTGCTTAGGGTCACACAGTATGCAAGTGGGGGCTGTGGGATTCAAACCCAGGTCTCCAGATTTGCAGCTCAGAGCCTTAAACCACTGCGCCATACTGCTCTTCACTTTCTTTATCATCCCCTTGGCTCTGGGGACAAACAGAGCCACCTTTCATAGTCCAAAAATACATTTTGCTTGCATTTTGCACCATACACTTTGCTGTCCCCTCATGGTGTCTTGGGGGTAGGTCTTAACTTATTTAAACTATAAATCCACTAAGTTGATTCCCATTGCATTAACTGTTGCAGTTGTATTTCCCAAAACACAGTACCCACTTAGGATTCACTCAGACACAGGGTGCTATAGTTTAGGTAGGAACTTGCTTGCAGAACTTCAGACATTTGTTTACAGAAGCCAGTGCACTCAGCTTAAAGGGGTGCCTACAATAATGGTGACCTACTCCCCAGCTCATTTCAGGGACAACAAAGGGAGGATAGGGTGGCCGGATGGGGGGGTGGGTGACTATAGCAACAGAATGTCACTATACGTACGTGTGCAGGTGATGGGGAAGGGCACGCACAGTGAGGGATGTGAGGGGTGGTGCCGCAGTGGGTTGCCAAGCCGACCCCATGGCTTGGTGGGTGGGTTGCCAGCATTGGTAGGCAGGGTACTGGGTTTGGGTCCAGGTGATGCTACATTTTTGTTGTGCCCAGCCCAAACCTTTTTTTTTATGTTTTCACACCCCCTCCCGACATGCATCCCCCTGGAGTTGATAATCCTTTAGTGGGGAGGTATGGGGGGGCATGGCCCCCCTCAGAAAACATTAAAAAACTAAATTCCCAGCACCCTTTTGCTGTATGCTGGGGTGTCAAAGTGGTAAAATACATTTTTGGCACTCTTGACTTCTGCATAACAGCGATTGCCTTTAGGCTTTCACCCTTATGACATAGAACCACTTGAAGTAGTGACAGGAAGCAAGCAGTCAGCACCATGACCACAGCTCCTATTTTGGGCCAAGTTTCATTTAAGCTTTCCAAATCAGTTGTTACAAGTCAGCATAATGCAGCAGCAATCATGCTTGGCATAATCACTGTTACTACTGTAGTCAGGTCACTCGACCAGCTGGCCACAGATTTGATTCTTATTAGCAGCATCCTTTTACTTCGCAACATATTTACAGTTCATATCACAGTTCCCATCTGCACATAACTTTTTAGTTACATGTTGGTGACACATTTCCTAGTTATTTAAATGGTGACACCTAGTGATATCTGCAGTTACATTTCAGCACCCCTTGCAGCAATGAGCAGAACAGGGGAACATTGGTGTGTACCCAGCCCTGTGTGGTGCAGAAAGAGTGACATGGTGCTTGTGTTGGAGGACAAATAAAGGCAAGTAGGCTAACACATTCAGAATAGTGAGGTACAACCTACCTTGGTTGGCCCGCCCTAAGCCCCATGCCTCTTGCACTTAAAGTGGTTACAGCAACAGAGGCTTATCAACTGATGGCTCTGTCCCTTGTCCCTGGGGGTTCAGATTCATGGTGCCAACTAATCTGGCCTTTCATTAGACACACAGGCCATTTGATCTTGGCCACAGTTCCCCTACCTGCACAGAAATGCATCTGCTACTTCTTCGCCATTTATAGGAACACAGGAGAGTTGGTGCAGAAGCTATCAAGAGATCCTTCTTGAGGGCACGTTCTCAACAGGTCTCCACTGTCCTCTCTCTTGGACACCAGCCAGGGCCTGAGCATCCACAGACACACACTGGAGACAGCCAGTGTCACCCAGACCCAGGAACCCTGCCACCCTTCCTGGGCCTGCAGGCCTTCTCTAGCAGGTTGTAGCAGGAAAAGTGTACCTGGAAGTGCTAAAGCTGGGTATCATACGCACAGGCCCTACAGAAGAGAATTCAGACTCATATGCTCAGAATGAGCTGTTCAAAAGATTAGTATCAATATTCTTTATTAATATTTAAAAGCACACCACACCGTTTGGGTTCACCATCTTGCTGCATAGTATCACACACAGGTATATTGCTCAGCGGTTCAACATTGATAGCAGTCACAACATCACAAGGGAGGTGTCTTCACTTTTCACAATAATCCAAACAATGGTTAAGCAGCTGAACTGCAAAGTAACTTTTTAGCTAACCAAACCATCTTTCTTCCTTCTGCATGCAGTTACGCCCACGTCCTCCTGATGTTTCCATGTTACAACAAGCATTTGTCAATGTCAAATGTTGTTTGCTGGCATCAGCAGTGGAAGTGCAGGAGTTAGACAGATGCTGTATGGGAATGGCAGTGAAGTACTGAACTGATGCCAGCTCCACCCCCACCTTGCAGAGATGGACAGGCATTGGGGTGTGCCTTCGGGTCATCGCCCATAACGATCAATGACATTTCACCTCACCCTACCCTGCAGACACTTACAAGTGTTGAGGTGTGCTTTGGGGTGTTCAGGCTTTACACTCACCTCATTCCATAGGGAAATACACTTAAATGGATGCAGTATAGGAGAATGGGGGTGAACTCTGGGGCCAAAGGGTCCAAGGTGCACCTCGATGCCTGTCACTGGCTGCAGGGGGGAGGCTAGAATGGCATGAGCATTACTGTCGACAATCCCAAGTCACACCCCTGACGCCTGTCAGTCCCTACAGGGTAGGGCGTCATGGTCAAAAACCCTAACGCCCTGGGCATTTCTTGGTATTTTTACTCCATGTTTTCAACATGGGCTTTTTGTGACCCCACCGCGTGAACAGTAACACTATCAATTCATTAGCCGAAAAGTGATTTTGCCAGCGACTGCACCATTTGGCGCCACAGGTGCGAAAACACATTTCGAACAGAATGTGGAAAATGACAGCTGTACTGTTCATGAGGAGGTGTAAAAAATGGCAATGTTGAAAATCTGGAATGAAAATATAAAAAAACTGGTGAAGTCATGAGCATGCATAGAAACAGCGCACCGCACACCCATATTGTAATTAGTTTGGGAATTTTTTACTGCAGATTTTCAACATAGGCATTTTGGGACCTCCGCTCATGAGCAGTGTCACTGTGATTTTCTTAATCTGTCCTGAACACTGATTTCCCACAGCGACCACGCTATTCTGCAATGGAAGTGTGAAAACACATTTCGACCAGGACACAAAAAATGACAGCTGTACTGTTCATATGGAAGTGTGGGAAAATGCCATTGTTGAAAATCTTGAGTGAAAATATCACAAATTCGCAAAGTTATGAGAGTGCGTGGAAATTGCACAATGCACATTCATATAAAACAGTCATTTTTTTTATTTTTTTCACCAATTTTGCAGCATAGGCTTTTTGAGAGCCCTCCCCATGTACAGTGGCACTGTCGTCTTGTTAATCGGGCCCAAAAAGTGATTCCACGCAGTGACCGCGAAATCACCTTTTGGGATCAAATAATGCCATGACAGTGGCTGAATTCATGAGGAGGGGTCCCAATAATCCCATGTTGAAAATTTGGTGCAAAATTCCAAAAATGCCTGAGATATGCACCAAAGTGCAAGGACATCCACCTGTTCTCCTGCGGGTTTGGGAGGGTGGGGTGATTGGAAACCCTAATGCCTCATTTCTCAACTTTTGTTGCTTTGACCCTAACTGGAGCATTAATGAATTTTTTTCAACTTATTTCCTTACTTCTTGAAATAATATAATAGTATCCTTATTTTACTGTAGGAGCACAGGGACCTTTGGACCCTGTGCTCCCATCCCTCTGTATATGCGTATATATAATTGTAGCTGGAGAAGGCCCTGTGCTTCCATTTAAAGGACAACCATGACCAAATTGTCAGCATTGCCATCTTATTACTCCACCTCATGTACCTGGTATAGAAAATTTTCGAATCCCCACCAAAATGTAATTCTACACAGCTGCAACTCCATTCTGCACCACAGGTGCGACCAGCATTGGAAAAATAACAGCTGTGACATTCACGAGGTGGGGTAATAAGAAGGCTATGTTGAAAATCTGTGGTACAAATATTTAAAGAGGGACTGAGGCCAACATTTTGGGCACCAATAAATTCAAAATTTGGATCAGCATATCCTCAATTGGCCTCATGCCAAAAATCAGATCTGTAAGTCACTTCATTTAAAAGTTACAAGTCATTTTCCCTGAATTCACTGCCTGTTCAAAAAGGCAACTTTCAGAGCAGAGCAGAGCTACTGATGATGTAATCTCCTGAACTCACAATCTAGTCCTCCCTGCAAGCTACCATACATGCCTTATTTGTCCTATGTTAAATAAAACTGCAGTTATAGTAAACATCTGAAAAAGGAAAACTGACACTGGGTGGGTCAACACATACACTTCCATAATGTGTAGATGCAAGGTACAGTACTTCAGAATGTGATGGGGGGTTGGAATACAGTGGCAAACATGGCTTTAGAATGACAAGTTGTGTGCAATTTTTATAATACTGCATGTCTGGGATTTCAAAATGTCACCAGGTTGCGTCTGTGGAATGTAGCAATGACACAATCTCAGAAAGTAGCTGGAACAGATAATTTCAGAATGCAGTGGTGACGTACAATCTCAGGATGTGGTGATGATGCACAATTTTGGAATGTGGCAGTGATGCACAATTTTGCAATGCGGTGGCGATGCACAAGTTTGGAATGTGGCAGTGACACTCAGGTTCGGAATGAGGCAGTGACACACAATTTCAGAATGCAGCAGTGATGCAGAGTTTCAGAATGCTGTGGTGACACGCAATTTCAGAATGTGGTGATGACACACAATTTCAGAATGTGGCAGTGATGCACAGGTTTGGAATGTGGTGGTAATGCCCAATTTTGGAATGAGGTGGTGATGCACAGGTTCAGAGTGTGGTGGTGATGCACAGGTTCACCGCACAGGTTCAGCATGTGGCAGTGATGCACAGGTTCAGAATGTGGCAGTGACGAAGAGGTTTGAAATGTGATGCACAATTTTGGAATGTGGCGGTGACACAATTTTGGAATGTGGCAGTAACAAACAGGTTCAGAATACAGTGGTGATGCACAATTTTAGAATGCGGTGGGGATACATAGGTTCGAAATGTGATGGTGATGCATAATTTTGGAATGCAGTGGTGACGTGCAATTTCAGAATGCAGTGGTGATACACAATTTTGAAATGTGGCAGTCATGCACAGGTTCAGAATGTAGTGGTGATGCGCAATTTCAAAATGCTGTGTTGACGCACAGTTTCTGAATGTGGTGGTGATGCACAGGTTTGAAATGTGGTGGTGATACATAGGTTCAGAATGGATCAGTGATGCACACTTTCAGAATGCAGTGGTGACGCAAAGGTTCAGAATGTGGCAGTGATGCATAGGTTTGGAATGCAGTGGTGATACACAATATTGGAATGCAGTGGTGATGCACAGTTTCAGAATGTGGTGGTGATGCACAGGTTCAGAATGTGGTGGTGATGCACAGGTTTGGAATGCAGCAGTGATGCACAATTTCAGAATCGGCAGTGACACACAGGTATGGAACGTGGCATTGATGCACAGATCTAGATTGCAGTGGTGATGCACAATTTTGGAATGTGGTGGTGACATACAGTTTTGGAGTGTGGCGGTGATGCACAGTTTCAGAATGTGGTGGTGATGCTCAATTTCAGAATGTGGCGATGATGCATAATTTCAGAATGTAGCAGTGAGGCACAATTTGGGAACATGGCGGTGACAATTTTGGAATGTGGCATTGAAACACAAATTGGCAGGGGTGTGCAATTTTGGAATTTGGCGGGGTTGCACTATTTCAGAATGTGGCAGGGATGCAATTTGGGAATGGGGAGGGATGTGCAATTTCAGAATGTGGCAGCGATGCATAATTTTATAATGTGGCTGAGGCGCATAATATTGGATTGTGGTGGGGATGTGATGCACAATTTTGAAATAAGGTGGGTGAGTACAATTCTGGAATGTGGCAGGAACATGCAATTTCAGAATAATATGGTACGGTATGTCCTGTCACATTCTGGCAGCATGAATCCCCACTGTATTCTGAAATTGCCAGTCTCCACCAAATTCCTCGATGTGTGTCCCTGTCACATTCTGAGACTGATTGTCCCACCACATTTTGAGATGGCACATCCCTGCCACATTCCAAGATTGCATGTCCCCTCAACATTAAAATTGTGAACCACCTTGACATTCTATGTCTTGGTTCAGTGCTGCATTCCAAAACCACCTCCTGACATGTTCTAAAGTTCAGTGCCATGCATCTGAACATTCTGGAAATGCAAGCACTGTAGCCAACCCTATGTCCATTTTATTTTAAAGGATTACTATAGCTACAGTTTCTTAAACTTTGGAGAAACAGTTCCTACAAGGTTGCTGACAGCAAGCATTGGATTGTGAGTTCAGGAGATTACATCATCAGTGCCTCTTCACTGAAACTGACTTTTTTGAATAGGCAGTGAAATCAGGGTTACAAAACATCTCATAACTTTAAAACAAAGTAATGCAGAAACCTAATTTTTGATATGAGATTTATTGGGGGTATGCTTATTCTAATTCTGCAATATAGCACTTTTGGCAGGAGCCCCTCTTTAACATTTCCAAAGTGATGAGTGGGTGTAGCAAAATTGCAAAGAATTGTCGTAACTTTGGCATTTGTTCATATATCAGTTAAAGCAGAAAGAGGCTGGGAAGGCAGTCAGAATAGCAAAGGCCCAAACCAAGGAAAGGATAGCCAGTTCTGTTAAGAAGGGGGATAAGACCTTTTATAGGTACATTAGGGAGCGAAGAAAGACCAAAGGAGGGATACTGAAGCTTAATAAAGGGAAGGGAATGTGGGTATTTGGTGACAGTGAAAAAGCAGGGATACTGAACGAATATTTCTGCTCAGTATTCACAAAGGAAGAGGAGGGGGAGTTACCTAACCCAAACAAGAGAAACAATCTGAAGATGGGGGTCGATACCAGTCCATTTACAAAAGAAAGGGTTCTGAAAGAACTAATAAAATTGAAGGTGGACAAAGCAATGGGGCCTGATGGGATTCACCCAAGAATTCTAAAAGAACTAAGGGTAGAACTAGTGACACCGCTGACTACTCTCTTTAACAAATCATGGGAGGATGGGGTGGTACCCGAGGACTGGAGGAGGGCAGATGTGATTCCTCTTCACAAAAGTGGGAGCAGGACAGAGGCAGGAAACTACAGGCCAGTTAGTTTGACCTCAGTGGTAGGGAAAATGATGGAATCACTTCTGAAGGAAAGAATTGTTGAGTACCCAGAGGCCAGTGGGGCAGAGGACCCAAGGCAGCATGGATTTACAATGGGAAGGTTGTGTCAGATGAATCTAATAGATTTCTTTGACTGGGTGACCAAAGTAATGGACCAGGGAGGGGCTGTGGACATGGCCTACCTGGATTTTAGCAAGGAATTTAATACAGTCCCACACAAAAGATTAATACACAAGATAGCCAGCCTTGTAGTGGGTCCCAAGGTGGTAGTCTGGATAAAAAATTGGCTAGACAACAGGACACAAAGGGTAGTAGTAAATGGAGTACACACTGAAGAAAGGAGGGTTACTAGCAGGGTACCGCAGGGTTCAGTACTGGGACTGGTCATTTTTAATGTCTTTAAAAGTGTCATTGCAGAGGAACTGGAAGGAAAAGTATGTCTCTTTGCAGATGACACAAAGATCTGCAACAGGGTTGATACACAAGATGGAGTGGAAAGGATGAGAAGGGACTTGGCAAGGTTGGAGGAATGGTCAAATGTATGGCAGCTCAGATTCAGTGCAAAGAAGTGCAAGGTAATGCACATGGAAACAAAACCCAGGGAAGCGTACAAAATGGGGGTGAGATACTGACAACAGTAAAAATAGAAAGGGACCTGGGGGTAATATATCAGATGACCTAAAGGTGGGCAAGCAATGTGAGAAGGCAGTAAGGAAGGCTGGGGGGATACTGGGATGCATAGGGAGAGGCATCAACAGTAGAAAACAAAGTTGTTATCCCTCTGTACAGACAGTTGGTGAGACCCCATCTGGAGTACTGTGTGCAGTTCTGGAGACCCCATCTCCGCAAAGACATAGACAGAGTGGAGGCTGTCCAGAGGAGGGCAACCAAAATGGTGCAGGGTCTGCACCAGAAGACATACGAAGAAAGACTAAAGGACCTTAATATGTATACCCTTGAGGAAAGAAGGGAGAGAGGGGACATGATAGAAACTTTCAAGTACCTCAAGGGAATTAACAAAGTCCAAGAGGGTAGCATCTTCCAGAAAAAGAGATGTGCAAGAACAAGGGGGCACAATTTGAAGATAGAGGGGGGACGGCTCAGAGGTAATGTGAGAAAGTATTTTTTCACTGAGAGGGTTGTGGATGCATGGAACAGCCTCCCTGAGGAGGTCATGGAGTCAAGAACAGTGGAGGACTTCAAGAATGCATGGGACAGGCATAAGGCGATCCTAGTGGGGGGTAGGAGGAAGTAAGCTGTTGGTTAACTAGGATCTGCAGCTTATCTGTTAGGTAGAAAAATGGGCAGACTAGGTGGACCAAGTGGTCCTTATCTGCCGTAAAATTCTATGTTTCTATGTTTTTATGTTTCTATGTTTTAACCCCAATTTTCCAAAAAAGTCTTCTTATGACTCCTCCTCATAAACCCCATAGGTGAAAATTTTCAAATCCGTGTCAAAACATCATTCCATGCCACAGGTGCGAAAACATGTTTTGGACAGAATGTGAAAAATAACAACTGTACTGTTCATGAGGTGGTGTGAAAAAATGGCTATGTTGAAAATTTGGAGTAAAAACATTCAAAATTACCAAAGTTATACGTATGCGTAGGAAAAATGTCAACAAATGCACATAACTCTGGCATTTTTAGGAATTTCTTCTCCAAATTTTCAACATGGCCTTTTTGGGACCCCACCTCATGAACACTAGTTTTAAAATGTTGTTATTTGGGCCCAAAAGGTGATTTTTGCACAGTGACCACAAAATCACCTTCCAAGCCCGATTAATGAAATGACAGTTGCAGTGTTTATGAGGTGGGGTCCCAAAAAGGCAATGTTGAAAACTGGGTGCAAAAAATCCCAGAAAATGGCAACGATATGAACATAAGTTCAAAAGGGAAAGGGGAAATTGTTTAACCAGGAAAGGCACACTAAGCCGAAGCTTGTTTCCAGGTGCGACCTGGGAGCACAAGGAAGTTAAGTGACTTGCTCAGGGTCACACAGTATGCAAGTGGGGGCTGTGGGATTCAAACCCAGATCTCCAGGTTTGCAGCTCAGAGCCTTAAACCACTACGCTATACTGTTATAATCAAGTTATAATCAAGTGTTCTCAAATAATATCAGGGAAAGTCAGTGAAAACACCACTGAAATACATTATAGGGCACTTACCTTTATTCCTCAGTTCACAGTTCGGCTTTGAAGAGTGCAAAGCAATTTTATTTCTATGGTACCCAATTCCTGGGGCTCTGGGCGCCTTACATAAGAACAGGTAGGGAAAACAGATAAACACATATATTATACAAACAGTACATAAATATATGCATATTAATAAATATGACAAAGTAAAACAAATAAAACTCAGGTTATAATCAAGTGTTCTCAAATAATATCAGGGAAAGCCAGTGAAAACAAATGAGCCTTCAAACCATTTTTTAAATATCTCGACCGTTGGGGCCTCCCTCATGTCAGCTGGAAAAGAGTTCCACTGGGCCAAACCAGTAGCTTCAAATGCCCAGCCACATGATGACTTTAATCTAGCCCTGGGAACCTTGAGGAGGCCCCTGGTCGAGGACTGGAGGGGTGAGCAGATGTGGCTGGTGTCAAGAGATCAGCCAGATAGCCCTGTTTCAGTCCATATAGGGCCTTATCGGTGAGCAAGCCCACCTAGAAGACAATCTTCCACCTGACAGGCAGCCAATGTAGAGCTCACAGGACTGGGGTCACATGACTGGACCTATACAGACCAGTCAGCAACCTAGTTGCTGTGTTCTGCACTAGCTGCAGCTGGCAGAGGGTCCCTCCAGAGATTCCGAAATACAGAGCATTACAGTAGTCAAGTCTGGAAGTGACAAAGGCATGTACTAGTGATGGCAGGTCTTCGAGAGGAACTCGGGGCTTTATCCTGGTGTTAATACTTGAGTGGTAAAAACCAGTTTGGACCACAGATGACACCTGAGTTTCAAGCGTCAAACTGCTATCTAGGGTAACACCAAGATCCCACGCCCTAGGAGAGGCCTTCAATGGAGTGGATCCCAGAAACAATCCTGTGACTGCTCCATCTTATCGGGGTTCAGTTGCAACCAATTGGAGGACATCCAGTTATTGATCTCAACCAGGCAGTTATTTAGCACTTCCACAGCGTTCTGTGTTCCCAGGGCAAAGGTCATATACAGTTGGGTATCATCTGCATAGCAGTGAAAATCTACACTGTAATGCCTAATAAGCTCTCCCAGGCAGCATGCACACCGCGAATAACATTGGTGGCAAGATCGAGCCCTGAGGCACTCCACATGGCAGAAGCTTTGGGGAGGAGGAGACATTCCCCATCACCACCCATTGCTTCCTGTCTGCGAGATAGGACTCAAACCAGTTGATGACGGTACTGGTGAGTCCACAGTATTCTTGAAGGTGATCAAGCAATACAATGCGATCCACAGAATCAAATGCTGATGCGAGATCAAGGAGTACAAGAACTGAAGTGTCTCTTCTATCTCTAGTTCTGAGGAAGTCATTTTGCACCCTGACTAATTCTGTTTCAGTGCTATGCCTGGCCCTGAAACCAGACTGGAATGGCTCATAGATGTCACAGGACATGAGGTGCTCCTCGAGCTACTGCGCCACTATTTTCTCAACAACCTTACCTAAGAATGGTAGGCTGGAGATTGGATGGTAATTCACCAGGACATCGGGGTCAAGAGATGGTTCTTCAAAAGGTGCCTCACCAGAGCCTCCTTCAAGGTATCTTGAAAAACTCTTTCTGACAATGAGCACCCAGCAATCCTAGCAAACACCGGGCCAACAGTCCCAACACATCTCATCAAGAAATGGATCTGGGCCAGATCCAGTTCACAATATGTGTGCCTTAGCTTTGAGATCACCTTAATGACCTCAGCCACCTTCAAAGGTCTAAACTCACCCCAAACAGTCGGAGTACCTCTGTCATCCCCAGGCTGATCACCACAAGGCAAAACATGCCTGATTGACAGGCTCCCCGACCAGATAGAGGATGCCCTGTCAGAGAAGAACTGAGCAAACTTATCGCATAATGTGACTGAAAAAGCTTTTTTCAGCTGCAGACAGACAGGATGTAAAAGTCTGTCCACAGTCCAAAAAAAGCCGAGATGGTCTGTTGTTCCCTGCAGCAATCTCCCTGGGCAGGAACTCTGCTTTCTTTTTTTTTTTTGTATATATTTTATCTCCTCTGCAGCTGGGGGATGTTACCTATGGTTCCCCCTAATCTGGCTTAACCTCACAGCCCCCGATCTACCCCAAGCCCCAAGCTCTACTCCTTCCTCGAGTCCTGCACAGCGGTCCTCTCGTGGCTGGTACACAACCACTACTGCAGAAGCTGGGGGCGGGATCCAGATCAAGGGGAGCTTCCAGAGTTGGAGCTGGGTAGCGCCACCAGGCTGGCCATCAAGAATCATGCTGAGGTGTTTTTTCCCTGTAGTACCCCCTCCAGGCATGGGCATGCAATGGCGTCAATTGACGCTGTAGTGCATGCTCCCACACACCACATGTCAGACACCACCCATGCCATCCCCATTTTGAGCAGCCCCATTGCAACAACCCCCAGCCACAGCTAGGAGCCGGCAGAGCTGCGGATCCCCTGTCCCACCCTCCTTGGAGAAGGAGAGCAGTCACTGGGATGCTCAATCCTTCTCCCTCCCAGCCGACCCCAGCGACTCAGGCTCATTCCTGAACCCGCGTCGCTGGTGTGGCACAAGGTGTGGCGTCCAGCACCTCAACCCTCAGCACCACCGGGCCGGCTGACCTCTACCTTCTTATGGATGATTGCCCCTTGGTACTCATGATACTGAGCACACAAAGCCAGTTTATCCTCCTTCCATTGTGTCTTCCATCAGCAACTCTCCAACTTCTGACCCCTGATCTGCGTCACCTTGAGATCCCCATCAAACCCCGGGGATCTCAAGTAAGAAGATCTGGGTCATATACGGACTGGTGTAATGGCATTGAGTGCCTCGGCAACCACCCTATTATAGGTGGCCACTGCTTTGCCTGTACCTACCACACATGCAGCATCAACACCAGAATCAGCTACTGCCAGCAGTCCCTCTGGAAACACTTCCCTTAAAGGGCGATAGCTGACCATCTCAACAGGGGAGGGACTTTCAGGGGGGCTCCAAACAAGAACTTCACCATACAATGATCAGACCACATGACCTGATCTGTCTTGAGATTCATCACCTCAAGCCGCAGTGAGAAAACCAGGTCCAGTATGTGGCCGTGGCAGTGGGTTGCAGAAGTAACCACTTGTAATGACAACTACTGGAGGAGGTCAGAACCAAATTGTGAGGATTCGTCATCAATCCAGGCATTAAAGTCCACCATTCAACCATCTGGGGGACTCCAAAACCTTGTCAATGATGAAGTCCCTGACCTCCTGCAGGAACTCTCCTCCTGACCCCGGAGGGCGATAAATCAGGAGGATCCTGCAACCTTCACCTGGACCCCCATGCAGTGCCACACACTCAAAAGACCTGGCTGTCCCCAGTAGGTGCACAGGAAGCCTAAGCTGGAACTAAAACAGATGGCCACACCCCCACCTCTGCATTCCCTCCTTGAGCAGTGCACCACAGAGCACCCAGAGGGGACAGCTGCCTCCAGTACTGACCAGCATCATCACCCAGCCAGATCTCCATAATGCATGCCAGATCGACTGAGGAAATCAAGCTTGGCATAATTGCAGTCTTGTTCCTTATTGATCTGGCTTTGCACAGCATGGCCTGAAGGGGACTAGTGGATGCTGCAGACCCGCAGACTACCTGCCCACTCAGTCCGGTGGGAACCTTGGGGATGGAGACCAAGCACGTCGGGCCTCTCTTTAGGCTCTGTCTAACCTCAGGGCATTTCCTTCACCTAACTACCTCAATGTCCCTCACCCCTGTCCTGCCGCTGCACCCCACCATCACCAGCCTACATGCCCCTTAGTGATGCTGAGCTGCCTGCAGCACCTAACTGCAGTAGCCAAAATAGGGAGGTCAGCAAAGGGGTGGAGGTTATGCAACTGGGATGCAGCCTAGGCAATATGAGCAGGACCAAGGCTCCAGCGGTTCTCACTGCTAAATGGAGTGCCTCAGCAATCCCTGAACTAAAAGATAGCTACACACCCGCTAATGCTTTTTAGTCTATAACATTTAAGGCTTACAGCTACCTTAAAACAAAAAGCAACTTAAACTCATTCACACTCACATGTACACACATCCACCCCTTAACTTAAAACTAGGTAATACCCCCCCCAAACCACCCACCCTTACTCCAATAAAACAATCAGTAATAAAACAGAAAACCCAGACTTTCAGTTCTCAGGAGAGATCACAGAACAATGCTATGGAGGTAGGGTTCAATATGACGACAGCTCTTTACTAGGAGCAATGTCCAGAGTTCACTATGAATTTGAAAATAATGTGATCAGCAAAGCTTTTAATCCAGTTGCAGTCACTGCTAAGATAGTAACAACTGAAGTGAGCCCTCACCAAACTGGAGAACGTTACCGTAACCAGACGTGTCTCGATCCACAGAAGATGACAGCATATGACCTCCGGAGGTAAGTATAGGGTAAGGGGGGGGGGTTGCTCAGTGGGAAGGTCAGGATGTGGGTAAGGGGAACAGTGGCAACGAAGAGGTACCATTTCCTTTATTTCAGGTTAAAAAAAAAACATTTTAATAATAATCACATAGTACAATATGTAGGAAATAATACCTGACAGGGTGAGCAGTACTGGGCTATACTGGACCACCCAGGAGCATAATGAGGACCAACGCCGCAGGCAGAGGGCCTTATAGCTCCTGGATGGTCCGGTATATACCATACCGCCCACCCTAGAGGGTATTAATGTGCTCAGAAAATGGGTTATAGGTAACACTTTTATCAAACATTTAAAAAAATTGAAAAAATAAAAAAAATAAAACCACAATTAAAAAACAATGAGAAGTCTGTTTTGTTGTAAAGTAGTTCCTCCTCTTCTATACTTGGCATACTTGCCAGTAGAGGACGTTGTTGCAGTTGCATGACCCCAGTAAACAGGAAATACTTAGAGCTGTCACTTTTACTGTTGTGATTCCAGGTGTGATTCTCTTTGTACCATACAGTATTGTAGGTAAGACAGGAACTTACAAAAGCATATAAGGAAACTTTGAAAACAAACTGCTGCACGTTTTCAAGTAAGCCCAGTCGCCTATTGTAAAACCCGGAAGAAGAGGTAACAGACTGTCCCTTACCCCACCCCCCACCCCGCCATGAGCAGCATTGTTCTGCATTGGTTTTCTGTTCTTTCTCAATTTTCACCAAGAGAATGGGGAGATGCTGCGGTGTTACCGGAAGCAAATCTGTTCACCCCCCCCATACACACATATATGTTGAGGATTGGGAATGGCATAACTTCTGCCAGCAAGACAATAGAATGAGGAATAGAGGAACATATTTTTTTCATGGTTGGCAGTAAATTTTTTTTTTGCCTGTAGTAACGTTGTTCCAAAGGTTGGAAAACAGGAAGGGCACATGCGTGTGTGGTGGGGTGAGTGAGAAAAAGATTTGCGGCTGGCGAGTTTAAAAATTCACGGTCATTGAGAAGTGTGGATGTCTTGTCCATTGGCAAGCAAGGGGCCATGGTGGATCGGGCAGTACAGGTAGATTCCTGTTTTTGCTTTTTCACTTGAATGTCAGGGGGGATGGGGATTTGACCTACTGCGTGTTGGTAGTTGCAGTTTGCAGAGGCAGTTAGGAGCAACGGATTCTGTGACCTGAAATGGGTTACCACGAAGTGCGATGGTAGTGAGATATTTGTGTACCACAGATGGAGATGTGCTGCAGCTGCTGGGTTGCCGCTGTAAAGGAGGCCAGTGGCGGCGGGGTAGGGGGATGTGCGTTTTTGTGTACTGCAAAGTGTGCCCATTTTGAGTCTGAATAAAAAAAGAAAAAACTTATAGTTTATGGTTAAATGGGATTTGTGTTTAGTTTACTACTGCACTTCAGCTTCAGTTGGGTGGAGCGACTCGCTCCCTTCTGTCGGTTAGCAAGTGGGAAAAAAATGGCGGCAGATTAACTTTGGAAATTCGGGGTGCCAATGATACCCTAAGTAATTGGGCTCCTTGAACTGGCTCTTGTTTTTTTGTGGGCTCTATTGAAAAATAAATGCATGCTGAGGATGGTTTTCAGCCAGTCAGCATGCTTTATTTTTCAAGCCCATTTTCTAAACAAAAATATTTCTAATTATGCATCTCCGAAAGTACTATAAAATGTTCAGGTGGAAGGCAGGGATATAGGGGCCTATTCATACGAACATATGAAATTTACCAGCAGATAAAGGCCTAGAGGTCAATCAAGTCTGCTCGAATGTGCAGCTAGCACCCCTTATTCCACAGCTGCCCCTCCCTTCCACCCTTCCCCTTCATTGACCCTCTCCCTTGTCCTGTCCCATCCCCTTTTGAAGCAGTCCACTGTTCGACTGGATACCACTTCAGCAGGTAACGTCTTCCACCCAGCCACCACCCTCTCTGTAAAAAAGTGTCTCCTCATCTCCCTCCTGAACCTTTCTCCCTCCAGTCTCATATCATGGCCCCTGGTGACCCTCCTCTTCCTTACTTTGAACAGTCTCTCTGTACCCGTCTTGTTTATTCCTTTCATGTATTTAAAGGTTTCAATCATGTCACCCCTGTCCCTCCTCTCCTCCAGTGAGTACATTTTCAAATCCCTCAGCCTCCTCTCGTATGATAAGTCCCCCAGCCCCTTGATCATCTTTGTCACCCTGCACTACACCCCCTCCAATAATTTAATGTCCCTCTTCAGATACAGGTGCCAGTACTGCACGCAGTACTCCAGGTGTGGTCTAACTAATGACCTATACAGTGGCAGAATCGCCTCCTCCCTCCTCAAGGATATATCCCTTGCAATACAACCCAGCATTTTGTTGGCCTTTGCAGCTGCCTTTCTACATTGTACCGAATTGTTCATTGACCATGTAATGAGCACCCCCAGATCCTTCTCCTCCTTTGTCTGGGCTAGCTGCACTCCCCCTAGCTGGTAACTCCTCCTTGGGTTCTCCATCCCAAAATGCAGCACCTTGCACTTTTTGGTATTAAACCCCAGTTGCCAGGTGCCTGACCAGGTTTCAAGCTTTGCCAGGTCATCCTGCAACCCCTACTATCCCCCTAGGTTATCCATCACCACTCCTACCTTGGTATCATCAGCAAACAGACTGATCTTGCTCTTGATGTCCAATGATATGTCTGCAATGAATATCCCAAACAACACTGGTCCCAACACCGAGCCATGTGGAACACCGCTCATCACTACCCTAGGGTGTGAGAGCTCCCCACCCACCACCACCCTCTGTTGCCTTCCCTGAAGCCAGTTCCCCACCCATCTCACCAGCTTTACACCCACCCCTGTGCCTTCTAACTTACTTCCCAGCCTTCCATGCGGCACCGAGTCGAATGCCTTACTGAAGTCCAGATACAGGACATCCACTGCATGGCCCCTGTCCAGTTGCCTAGTTACCCAGTCATAGAACTACACCAGGTTGGTTTGGCAGGATCTGCCACGTATGAAGCCATGCTGTCTGCTGTTCTGTAGTCCTTTGGCCTCTAGGAGGGCCACCAGCATCTCCTTCAGGATGGTCTCCGTTGGCTTACCCACGATGGATGTGAGGCTCACTGGTCTGTAGTTTCCAGGTTCATCCTTGGGGCCACTCTTGTGGAGGGGCACCACATGAGCCATCCTCCAGTCCTGAGGTACACACCCTGAACGTAGTGAGGCATTAAATAGGTCTGCCAAAGGTCCTGCAAGGACCTCTTCCAGCTCCTTCAGTACCCTGGGGTGGATGCCATCTGGGCCTGGTGCCTAGTCCACTCTCAGTGCCTTCAAACTCTCCCGAACTCTGCCCTCCATGATTTCCCCATCTGTCACCCCCTCCCCCCGTTTCTGCCATTCCTCCCCCCCTTGGGTGTCACCCCCCTCTTCTCCTTAGTAAACACCAAGCAGAAGTAATCATTTAGTGCTTCTGCCTTATTGCACCCTGCTTCCACCCAACCCCCCTCCTTCCTTATCCTTACTATGTGGTCCTTACAGCTCCTTTTCTCCCTGATGTACCTAAAGAAGTCCTTCTCCCCCTTCATAATGCCTTTGCCAGCCTGAGTTCTGTAGATGCCTTGGCTCCCCTTACTGCCCTTGTCACCTCCTTCGATTCCATCAAGTATTCCTCCTGTCCTCCCCCTCACTGTTTTCTTGTACCTCCTAAAGGCAGCTCTTTTCCTCCTTACCTTTTCCATGACCTCCTTGCTCAACCGGCTCAGTTTCCGAGCCCTAACCTTCTTGCTCTGGGCCTTGCAGCAGGTTTTGGTTGCCTCCACTATCCCCAGCTTTATGAGCTCCCATCTCTGGTAAGTGTCCATACTAGATTGAATTCTGGCCAGGTACCCTTATACCACTTCCCCCATCCTCCCAAAGTCGGTCCTCCTGAAGTCCAGCACTCTTGTGCTAGATTCCACTCCTTCCTTGCCCATATCCAATGTGAGCCATACTGAGTGGTGGTCACTCCCTGACAGTGGTTCCTCCACTGTAAGTTCTCTCACAAAGTCCCAATTTGCCAGCACAAGGTCAACGGTATTCCCTAACCTGGTTGGCTCACTGACCATTTGCAGCAGGAAGCTGTCCTGGAAGGCATCCAGCAGTACCTGCTCCCTTCTGTTCCTAGTTGTTGGGGTACTCCAGCCCACTCCTGGCAGGTTGAAGTCCCCCACAATCACCACACTACCCTTCTCGCAGGTTCTCCTGATCTGTCCCGCTAATTCCCTGTCTAACTCCTCCGTCTGAGATGGGGGCCTGTACACCACTCCCATTCTGAGAATCCTATTCTTGGAATCCTGGATTTGCATCCAAAGTGACTACGTATTACCCTCCTCCCCTTCCTCCCCTACACACTTCAGTACTTCCTTCACATATAGTGCCACACCCCCTCCTTTCCCAATCACCCTGTCCCTATGAAATAACCTGTACCCTGGTACAGACAGGTCCCATTCATTGTATTGGGTGGCCCATGTTTCTGTGATGGCTACAATGTCCACCTCTCCCTCTGCCATGAGCACCTGTAACTCTGAGGTTTTCCTCCCAAGGCTTTTAGTATTGAGGTTAACCACCTTCCACCCTTCCCTCCCATCCTGCCCTCCTTTACTAGCATCACCAATAGTACTTGCCATTTGTCCTTTGTCACTGTTATGGGGGGTAAGCTCATATGGTTTCCCAACCTGTGGTCTCTGCATGTCTCTTGCCCAATTGCCACCCCCACTCCTAGTTTAAATTCCCAACTTCCTCTATGTACTCCTCCATCCTCTGTTTCAACACTTTCTTTCCCTCCTCAGTCAAGTGTAGTCTGTCCTTGGCAAAGAGACTACTGTCCTCCCAGGTCCCTCCCCACCCCCCAACAGCCCATACCCTTTAGCACAACACCAGGTTCTTAGCCATCCATTAAATTCTTCTCTTCTCAACTTTATTGTTGTGCTTGCCTTGGGCACTGAAAGTATCTCTGAAAAAGTTACTGATCTTCCTGCCCCCTCACATAATTGTCCTAGTTCCTCAAACCTCCTCTGGACTATATCTACTGTCTTGTCAGCCAAGGCGTTCGTCCCAAGATGTATAATTAAATGAGGCTTGTCCCTACCCCTTCTAGCATGTTTCAGAACAGATTGTCCCACCCTTTCTGCTGTCATTCCTGTCATGGCCTCCACCCAAATGTGACTATGCCTCTCCCTCTTGCTTCCCCACCTGACTCCTCTTAGTATTGAGTCACCTAGCACTAAAATTCCACCCCTCATACCCCCTGCTTGCTTCCATTCATCTCCCTCTCTCATTTCCGGCTCCTCTTCTTCCTCCTCCATATTATTTCCCCCTTTTACCCCTATTGCAATTCTCCCAGCAGAACTTCCCCCCGCTCTGGTTTGGTCCAGGTATTTATCAATTACTCCTCTAATTTCATCATTTCCCTCCTCCTCCTCCTTCTCCCTCTCTAGCAGTGCAAAACTATTTTCTGAAGGCCCTTCACAAATGCCCATGACCCCTCTCTTCATAGTAACCTGTTCTCTCCTTTCCACTTCATGACTTTTGCCACTTCTTTGCCTCCCCTCACGAGTCCCTATCTCCTCCTTCCATTTGTCTTTTGTCTCCTGACCTGGTTTCCCAGGCAATCGTTCTTCCTGGCCTGGGCCCCTTTGTCTCTGCTTTCCTTCTTCTGACCCTCTCCTCACCACTGTTGGCTCAAATTGCCCTCCCTCGTCTCCTCTCCTTTCTCCCTCCAGTGTTGGGCTAAACCCACTCCCAGTCTGCCTTGCCTGTCTTAGTTCCTCCTGCAGACCCTCAATCTCCTTTCTAAGTTTCTCTATGTGGTTGCACACTAAACATCCCCCCACACTCCAGGCAATTTTTAGAAAGATTGGTGCACCGCAGTTGTTGCAGCCTACTACCCTACCCATGGCTGTTGTTGCCCACCAGCAACCCCCCCACCCTTCCAGATGAAGGATACCAAACACTCCCCCAAGTCTCGCCTCTTCCCCTTCTATCAGTGCAAAACATTATTTTCTTAATGTCCCTTACTCCCTTTGTTTTACACGTTTAGATAGATTGAGCAACTGCTTTCCTATCCTTCCTATCCACACCCAAAAACGGACTTTAAGTAGCTATTGCACAACCTTCTTCAAACTCCTACTCCTCCTTTCCACAATGCAATAGAAATGCAAGGAAGTAACAATGAAAGCTCCTTGATTTGCAGTTACTTCCCTTCACTGAGATAGCAGTCACCTCTTCACTCGCTGCTGTTCCTTTCCTGGATGTCTGCTTCTGCTATGACAGGTGCATATCCTTTGCCCATTTGAGGAAGTGATGTCCAAACCCCTGGTATAAAGGAAATCATGGACCAGGGTGGGGTGAGGGGTTGGGACCAGCCCAAGTCCTCCAGAAACAATCAGGTAGCTGAGGACCCTGGTCAGACCATTAGCACCCTTCCCCCATTATGCACTAACCTTTGCAGATAGGGAAGCCAGCAAAAATGAATCACAATTCTACTCAAAGCCCCCAAAATAGGTTTGCTACCAAAAGAAACAGGTCTCCAATTCAAACAGCTTCACCAACAACACATCAAAATAGGCATGAACTTAGAAGATACAGGTCTCCAATTCAAAGAAACAGCCCCAATTACATCAAACCATATAGGTTTTGAATCAGAAGAAACAGGCCTCCACAATGCAGCCTGCTACACAGTGAAACATCAAACAAATGAGCCCACTTATAGCCACCAAAACAGGTTTCAAAATTCCAACAGACCCAAAACAATACCCTGCTAGCCTCTTAGAAGTAGTAAGAAAGAAAATAAATAACCTTCTACCAAGTAAAATCCACAAGAAACAATGTAAAAACAACAAGAAAAAGCTACTGTACTGGAACAGATCAGATACCTTTCCCCTTCTAGTTCCTTCACAAAGGTATTCACAAAGGTGCAGGCATTACGCAGGAAGGCAATGAAAGTAGAGGCACACAGCGACGTGCAGAACACACCCTGGAGAATACATGACATTCACAAACAGGTGCATGAAGTGCCAGGAGGGCAGGGGTGGTGACAAGAGAAGCATGCAAGTTCACACAGGGAAGGGCCGCAGAATGTGTGGGAAAAGTTCCCTGTCTCTTGACCCCACCACATATGGAGGTGTGGATCAGCTACATGGGCATTGGAACATGAGGTGCAAAAGAAACATGGAGGTGAAGCCAGCATGCTCAAACATGGGCAATGATAAGTGGACAGATGCAGTGCCCCTGCAGCCCTCAGTGGCTGCCACAGGAGATGGCCCACCCTGAAGGGGAAGGGTAGGTGGCCCTTCTCTGCCAATTTCAGTGGTGCCCATGTGGCCATGTTGGTGATGGACATCCAGCACCATTATGATGTCCTGTACAGGACAAAATCCCTGACCAGCCCGGCAGAGACCAAGGTGAGAATCTGGCTGGATATACAGGTGGCATTCAACAGCACAGGACCAGAGGCCCGCATGCTCTCCACCATCAAGCACAAGTTGCAGGACCTCTGTTCCCAGGTAAAAGGAAGCTAAGCTGTGCATGGCAGTCCCAGGGTGCCACAGGTGGAGGCCCCCCATGGACCAACCGCTGACACCTATTGAGAAGCTGATGGGTGACACCATCAGAGATGTCATGAGGGATGGGGAGCCCGATGGGATAGACAGCATGTGAGGTAAGGAGCATGGATACTGCCCACCAGAAGTACACACACATGGTCTCAATGGGGCATGCTGACAATCTCCATTCTGCCCCACAGTGCACAATGATGACATTCCAGGAGAGGGGCCATCGTGCCAGATCACTGGACCCACGCAGGTGGGCATCATGGATGGTAGGCGACGGGACAGCAGCAATGCACATGGCACTACCTACAAATCCACTGCAGCAACTAATGGCAGCTCTTCCTCCTCAACAGGTGACACGCAGCCAGACTCACAGCCAGCAGCACTGGTGGAGACCCCACCAGCACCTCCCAGGGACCCCAAACAGAGCAAAATCATACCACCGAACCACAGCACTGGGACACAGGCAAACATCCCTGAGGGTATGAAGCCATTACCAATGTCTGCTCTGAACAACCAGGCGTCAGAAGACACAACAGTGGAGGAGGAGCAGTGCACTTCAGCATTGCCTGGTGGTGGCAGCACCAGCGTGGGCCAGCATGGCACAGAATCAACACCCTGAGAGGCCCCAGACACACAGGGTACCCCAGACATGCCCCAGGATGAAGAACCGGGGACATCCTCTGGACCACCACCCTCAAGACGTGCCAGACGGACACCAGCCAGCAGCCTCCTAATCACATATTACCCTTACCTATGGAGGCTGGAGCAGAAGAGACTATAGGCAACCAGAGAGCAGACACAGGCCCTGGAGTGGCTCACAGAGGTCCTGTCTGGAGCCACAAAGGCACAGGCGTGCATGTCAGAGGAGCTCTCCATTGGTGTCTGGGTGCAGGAGTGCATAGCAGAGGTGCTCACTGCTGGAGTATGGGCACAGAAGTATCTTGCTGCTGAGCTAGCATCCGGTGTCTGTGCCCAGGAGAGGGTGGATGATTGCCTCAAACATGGGTGACACACACCCCCAGATGCAATCTGCAGTGTCCGTTGTGGCAGGTGGGCATCATCACTAACCCACTGTGCCCAAAACACCCAGGCCCACAAGGCCATGCCAGTCCACCAGCGACCCAGGGCACCCCAGCAGTACACTGGACAAGCCCCCAGGGGCCATGGCCCTTGGGGTACTGCTGTGCTCACAGCACACCATACAGCCATAGGCAAGTGCCCCGGCACAGGGCTGGGCATGGAACACCGGCACAGGTCCCACCGGATGTGCTGGGGGAGGATGCAGGGCATGAATATCTTGGCCTGTGCCCAACCCTGATGCAACACACACCAGGCACACACACAGCATACAGCATGCACCACGGCACTCACACCACACACCTCTGCACACGTGACACATTGTGGTGGACACACTGGTGGAGGACATCACACAGAACACACATGCTGCATGACATATACACACACAGAAGGCCGCCTGCGGTACTGGCACTGCAGCCCCATATGAGCACAGTGGCCACCCTTTTGGAATTGGTGGCACAAAGGCTGTGCCATGGTTGCATAGGGGGCCCAATAGGGCCTATACATCCACTGAGCCACCCATCCCATGATGGCGCAATGGCAATGATGAGTGGGCAACAGAACCACATGGACGGGCCACCTGGGCTGGACCATGTCATTCCCCCCTATACAACCATCGCAGCACATGGTGCCAGCCACAGCACACAATGAGGGGACATGTTTGGGTCTGGGCACA
This sequence comes from Neoceratodus forsteri, assembly GCA_016271365.2. Classification (NCBI taxonomy): domain Eukaryota; kingdom Metazoa; phylum Chordata; order Ceratodontiformes; family Ceratodontidae; genus Neoceratodus; species Neoceratodus forsteri. Next base: position 270,978,232 of record CM028130.1, on the reverse strand, counting down.
TGGGTGCCCAGCAGTGTGGTGTCATCATTTCACCCATGACACAACACCCTATTATCCAAAAGTACCATGGCCAATGTGGTGACAGACAGCATGTGCTGCCACACATTTGGGCAGTGGCACAACACATTGCTATCAGGGCCTGTTGGCATTCCCATGGTGGAACTTGGGCTATGGGGCATGTGGGGCTGCAGAGGGCATGGCAGGGGGCATGGGTGGATGGACATCCGGGGAAAGGGCAGTCTCCAGTGCACACAAATGTTGTGCAGCATGGCACAGGCAGTGAAGACTCTGCACACCTTTCCAGGTGGCAGCATCATCATCCCACCACTGTGGTCCAGGCATCAGAAGCCTATCTTCAAGAGCACAAAGGTGCATTACACTGTTTCTCGCCCTTGTATGTGTCTGATTGTAGTCTTCCTCTGCTGGGTGCTATGGTACCAGGTAGGGCACCAGGAGGTATGCCCGCAGTAGATATCCACTGTCCCCTGTGGAGGTGAAGGAACACAACATTAGTACAGGACACGCAACACACCATGGAACATTTGGCCATAGCAACCCTCGATAATGCTCACCTAGGAGCCACCCAGATCCCTCGGCACGCATGGATAGGTGTTGCCTGAGAGCGCTGTTGTCAAATATTTGTGCATCATTGCATGACCCTGGATACTTGGCATACATGTTGGTCAAGATGTCTGAGGTGTCACACACAACCTGGCAGTTGATACTTTAGAACTCTTTCCAGTTCCTGTAGGCCTCCTCATCCACTGGTGGAGTGAGTATCACCACATGGGTGCAGTCTATCACACCCAGTGTGTTGGGCATGCCATACATCTCATGGAACTCCTCAGTCACAGCCCTGATGTCCCTCAGTGTCGTGGGGAACCTGATGTGGTCAGTCATATGCCACAGCATAGCATCTGTCACCTGGTGCAGTGCTCTGGAGATGGATGCCTGACTCACGCCTGTGACATTGTCCATCACCCTCTGGAAGGTCTACATGGCATAATACCGCATGGCACACATCACCTTCGTCTACACAGATATTTATATATTTATTTATTTATTTTATTTTGTTCACCAGGTAGGCCCACTGGGCCCAAGAGGTGCCATTTTCAGGGGCGATCTGGAATGAGTTACAGAGAAATTTTTGGGTACAGGACATTTCAAATACATGACAGTTTTAGGTACAATCACAATACTTAGCAGACAAAAATACAGCAATACAATGCAGATTCTTGACAGCATTGAGGTACAATCACAGTACATTGCAGACAAAAAGCAGCAATACAATGAGTAGACTCAAATCAGGGGGAAGACCTAGACTTTTTATAAGACAAAAATATCTTTTATTGTAGCACATTTGTATAGTATGTACGTGGTCACCTTCCCATGTAGAGTGTAGGCACCTGTAGCCAAGGGTATAGAACACAGGGGGCAACTTATCCAGATTAGGATAGTCTACTAGGGGTCAGGGATCGCAGATTGTCCTTGACATCTGCATTGCCTGTGTTCCCTATGCAGCTCTCAGAGTCCTTTTTTAAAGGAGGTTAGAGAGCCTGCATTTTGCAGCTGGTCTGGGAGATTGTTCTAGTGGGTAGAAGCAGCATGGGAGAAGGACATACTCCCTGCTGCCATTTGTATCCTATGGACCTCCAGTAGTTTCCGAGATGAGGTGCAGGGCAGCCTGCCTGGGCGTTTAGAGACCAGTATCCCATTTAGGCCAGTTAGGTGTGGGTCATTTATTATTTTGTAGGTGATGCACAACAGTAGGAACTGGAGCCTTTGGGTAAGGAACAGCCAGTTTAAGGAGTTAAGCACCTCACAGTGGTGTTGCCTCGGGGGGTGATTTGGTAACAAATCTCGCAATTTTGTTATAAAGAACTTGCATCCTGCCCAGCTCCTTACCAGATGGGCCTGGATGACAGGAGCTTCATTGGTTAGATTGGGCAGGAGGATACTGTTTGTGACTGCAACCCTAGTCTCAGGGATATGTTGCAAATTCAGTCTGTATAGCAGCCCAAGCTTCTGGTGTATAGTTTTGATAGCCTGGCCCACCTGGTATGTAAATGTCAGGCCTTGGTTAAGGACAAAGCCCAGGTATCTAAAAGAGCTCACCACTTCCAAGGGCATCCCTGAGGACGAGACAAGGAGGAGGAGTAGAAGGGATCTGTCTGAGCCTGGTGTCCTAGGTCCATAGACCATGATTTTTGTTTTTTGTCATTCAGCAGCAGCCTGTTCTTCAGCAGCTACTTTTCCAATGTACTGAAGTTCACCTGAAGTAGGGACTTCAATTCTGATATGCTGGCAGCAGTTCTGTATAGTTCAGCGTCATCCGCATACTGTATTACAGAGCTACCACCACAGTTGTTGCCGAGATCATTGACAAACAATGAAAACAGGAGGGGCTCCAGGATAGAGCCTTGTGGTACCCCCTCCTTGATAGGTAGACTACCTGATAGCGATCCATTCCACTTAACCTGCTGGGTTCGATGGGAGAGGTAACTCTCCAACCATACCAGGGAGTGGGGATCTAGGTCTATGTTCTTTAGCTTGTCTGCCAGCAGGCCATGGTTGACTAAGTCAAAGGCCTTTGTGAGGTCAATGAAAATGGCTCCAGTGGTTTAGCCATTGTAAAGGGCCCTGAGGGTGTCGGTTGTAAATTTGATAAGTGCAGTGTCAATACCATGATTTGGTCTGAAACCATATTGCTTGGTACTAGTAGCTGGTGTGTATCCAGATGGTCCTGGAACTGGTTATAGACAAGTAGTTCCTGTATCTTAGCCAAGATACAGAGGAGCGAAATAGGCCTATAATTGCCAATTTGGTCCTTCTGACCACTCTTATGTACAGGGACAACATGGGCCTCTTTCCATCTGTCTGGGACAGCTCTTCATAGGGACCTGTTCATTAGCCAGGTAACAGGAGAGGCAATAGCGGGTGCAGCCTCTTTCACACATAGCCCTGGACTGCTCTGAGTGAGGCTTGACCTGGTCCTGGACTAGCCCACATAAATACCGCAGTGTGGCATGGTCCACACAGAACTGTTGGAGGCATTCTGTGTCCCACAGCGTGTGTGCCAGCAGGCTGTTCTGGAACATGCGTGGGCATTTCTGTTGTCTCCATTGCTGCAGCTGCTCAATGGCATCCTCAATGAGGATGACATGCATCAGTGTACCTGGGCACATCTTAGACCTGTAGTCACCCCGCTGCATGTGAGTTGTATCACCAGCGGCAGTGTAGGTTTCCTGCGAAGTGCATTGCATGGCTGCCCATTGCAGCCGCACACCGTTTAAGGGGTAGGGATGGGCGCATGGGCTGGGTGTGTCATGTACTCTTTCATGCTGCTTGGTGCACATGTCAAGGTGTCACCTTCATGTGGACAATGATGGTACGTGCATCTTGTAGTGGGAATGGCGGTGATTTTGAGAGTGGTTTACCACGTCGACTTATTTGAGTGTTGCTGAACTGCTACCAGGACACCCTCCCAGTGGGGAATGTTTGGGAGGCTCAGGAGAAGCCAAAAGTAAGTACTGTACCACTTGTGTGTGTTGGTGAGTGGCTTGGTCACTGGTTTCCTGGCTCTGAGTACCATTCTGCTGTATTTTGCTGGCCTCACCGAGATGGCCAGTGACAATGGTCCTGAGTGGGAGGACTTTGGGGAGTGGACCACACGCCAGCTTGTGGCTCACTGGCTCAGATGGAGGAGACCTGGACATGGCCAGGTACCTGTCCCAGTGGAGAATGCCCTATGAGATTGTGTATCAGGATGAAACTAAGGACCTGTGGTCTATCCAGGTGCCATTGGAGGTGGGTGGTGTGCATGGTCATTATGTTTGTGTTGGGGAGTGTGTGATATGCACATGTGTGTTCCTCTGTGACTGATGGTCAGCCTCCTGTATGTTCTTGTTGTTTCAGGGGTACAGAGGTCCAGTACGGAGGTTGGTCATCGTAGAACATGCCCTTCACCAGAACCTCCTCCAACCAGCTACAGCACCTCAGAGTCCTCTGATTCTGCCTAAAATCATCCTGTTTCATGCATTGTGAAGAGCTGTCCCATTCCCATGTCCCTTCCCATTCCCCTTCCTGTTAGTTTGCAATAAAGGGCTTGCATCATACATTTGTTTGGTCCTTGTCTCTTTGTCGCCCTGCCACTGTGCAGTCAGGTTGTGCATAGTATGCAAGGTGTGTGTATGGGCTGTGTGCTGCTGTCCATGTGTGCATGCCGTGTCTGCACTAAGTGGCATGCGGGCTGCTGTACTGTTTGTGCTGGCCCTGGTGACTGTCGAAGGTGTGGGGCGCTTGTGCTGGTTTTGGGACTGGGGTTCCTCCGGGATGGGCCATGACATGCTGTGCAATGTTTGTGTCAGTGTTGTGCTTGCTGGGGGCAGCTGGGATGTGCTATGGGTGGGTTGTGGCATGACAATCCACTGTGTGCAGGCGGGCATGCTCACAGGTTGCATGTGTATGCTGTGCATGTGTTTGCGGTTACTGTTGCACTATCCTGTGCCATTCATATTCACCTGTGGCTTCCTGCGTTTGGGATAGGGTGTTGTTTTTATTGTGTTTGGTGCCTTGCCGTGCTGCCAGGCATTCTGGGGTGTGGGCTTTCTGTGTGGTTTTGTACCTTGCTGTGAGGGGGGGCTGTGGTGCATGGCAGTGTGTTCATGTTGGTTATGGCGGACTGCACCTCTGGGTGATCCCTATGCCACCCTGCACATCTGCTGCACATGACGTGAGGCCTGTGGATGGCAATCATGTTGTCTTGTGGTTTTGGCTTCCCATAGCACCACGGCCATTCTCATCATCATCATCATCATCATCAAATCTTTATTTATTCAGGCGAACATCATTGAGCAAGGCTCATTTACAAGATGGACCTGATAAGGTCAAGGTTCAATAGTTGATACACAACAGATACATCATACACTTATATAAGACAGTTATACATACAGGGGAAAATAACGTTTATAAACACAGTGATCTACAGTAAATTCACATGATAAAAGACGGTTACAGGAAAGTTAAGCTAATATTTACAGTATATACATATCCCAGTGGGGGGGGCATGGCAGACACTCAATATAATGTAATACTAGGATGGTGAAGGTATTACTGGGTGCCATAAGATGGGGTGTCTGTCTGGAAGGAATATGCCATATATGGTTTGGAAGGGAGATTTGTGAGATGACAATGCTAGCTCTAGTGGTAGCAATTGCATTTCTCTTTGAAGAAGACTGTACAGTGCTGTTTAAATGATGCAAATGGAATGATATTGGACAGTTTTAGGGATTTTTGTAGGGTGTTCCATGCTATAGCTAGAGAATAGCTGATTGCTGTCCTCTCTAGCCTGGTGTTGAATTTGGGCAATTTGAGCAGGATGATGTTGTTGCTTCTTAGGGCATAGGAGCTAGGAGAGGTCTGGGTGAAGCAGTCCAGGATATAGTTTGGAAGTTTTTTTGACAACGCTCTGTAAATCCATAGTGCTGCATTTCTGTTCCTTCTGAGGTGAAGGGAAACCCACCCAACTGCAGCATAAAGACAGCAATGATGAGTATTAGATGGCAGATCTGTAATGAACCTTATTGCTCTATGATATAAGGTATCCAACTTGTGATGGTAGGAGATGGGGCAGTGACTATAAAGGAAGTCTGCATAGTCATCAACTGATAGAAAAATGGCCTGGACTAACCTTATCTTTGAGTCTTTGTTTAGGAAGGGTTTTAATCTATAGAGAAGGCCAAGCCTTTGGCGAAGCTTTTTTAACAGTTCTTCTAAATGATGAGTGAAGTCAAGTCTGTTGTCAATCCACACACCTAGGTATTTGAAGTTTTCTACATACTCCAGATTTTCTCCAAGTATAGTGCATAGCTGGGGGAGAATGATTGGAGAGGATGTGCTGGTGGAGCTTTGATTTGTGAACATCATTGCTTTAGCTTTCTTTGCATTTAACAGAAGCTTTTTCTCTAGTAACTGATATTGTAGCAAGGAGAATTCTGCTGGGGCTGTCGCCTGTGCAGGCCATTGGTGCCCATCAGCTCTTGTCTTATGCGCCTGCTGTTTATGTCTGCCTCAATGCCGCATAGGCCGAGGCTTGCCGCTATGCACTGCTTTCAGACATACTTAGTTTCATACATGCACGTATGGCGTGCCGCACTGGTGGACTACGCGGCCATGACCCTCACATCCCTGGAGACCTGTCCATGCGCATGTTCATGGAGCAGGCCTGTGCATGCTATTATGCATGTTTTGTGCATACTGCATGCATGTGTCCTCTATGCCTGGTGCACGTATCCCACTTACGCACGTTGTGTATGCGCCCTGCATATCCATTATGCACCTTTGTGAACAGGCCCCATAGTGAGAATGCAGGAAGGAGGGACTGAGTAGAACCAAAATGGGGAAGGCTGAATCAGCCAAATGCTATTTTCCTGTTCCTGACCACACTCTTATCATTTTAATATTGAGGAGGCAGAGTGATACAGTGATTAGAGCACTAGGTTGGTAACTTGGAGATCATGGCTTCAAACCTCAGCAAAGCCAAATATGCCCTATGCAACTTTGGGAAACTGACAATCTTCCAGAGCTCCAGTCAACCCAGCTGTGAAAATGAATAACAGCAAGGCCCCACTGGAAATGAGAAGTTGCAGCTCAGCTGGGCTATTCAAGACAAAAACAAAATTAAAATAAAATATGCCTGCTCTGGGAAACACATCTTGGCTAAATCCCAGGTGCAGTAATTCATTAGCAGCTTCAGGAGTAGTTATAGAGTAAAACTGACTTACAAGCCTGTCACATTGAATTTATGGGGCTCTTCACAAAAACCCATCCAGTAAGGAGCAACCTCCATATACCAGCTGTATACAGAGAACTATGGATGCAAACCTACACTGATCTGGATGAAGCGACAGCAAACAAACTCATTGAAAACATTTAAAATCATCTCAAACTTGGAGAGCCGGCCTGGCGGCATTGAGGGTTGAGGTGCTGGATGCCACACATTGCGCCACCCCGGCGACCCACGTTCGGGAACAGACTTGGGCCACCGAGGGTCAGAGGGGGAGGGGAGGGACTGAGCATCCAGATGACTGCTCTCTCTTCCTGGGGAGGGATCCGGGGCCTAGCAACACTCCTTGGTGGCCCCTGGTGGAAATCAGGGGCGGTGCCAGGAACATGTGGTACAGAGACGAGGGGGTGGAGCAGCAGCAGACGTCAGCATGTTAGTGCCCGAATGTCATTGCACGTCCATGCTCCAGGGGGCAACCATTATGCAAAAATCCTCTGTGGACCAGGGAGGTGACGAGGGCTCCAGGGACCTAGCCCATATCCTCAGCGCTGGACCATGTCTCCTCCGGTCCACCCAGGCTCTCAACCAGCACTGACCCTCTAATCATAGAAAGGCTGCCAGGTAGGTGGGAGTGATCCGGGGGGCTAGAAGGTCCTGGGAGAGGGTCCCGGGGAGGTCTCTGGTGGGGGTAGGGGCAATGGTCAAGTGGGCATCTCCAAGAGATACTTTGGCCAACCGAGTGAATAAATAGAGTTAAAAAAAAAACTCAAGCTTGGGACAAAGTTTGCCTGGGATCTATTTGCAGATCAGAGTGAAGTTTTCGTGGGGCAGCACAAATGAACAGCACATCGATGGTGAGGAGCTCACCATTCAAATCTCGTATTACCCAAAAGTAAGAGACTTCTATAAATCAGTTTTATGACCACATTTTGGTAAAATGCTAAGCAGAACAGGTGTTTTGTGGCAGCATGGCCAAACCTTTTGCCCAAGCCATTAGTTCCAGAAATAGTGTTGAAGGAATTCGATGGTGGAGTTGGAGAAAATGGCCTGCATTTGGTTAGAACTGGCGTACAACACACACTGCCCTTGTACCACACATTTTCCACTCACAACACATCTACTGCCCCGACCCCCACCCCCAATAATCTCAGATCCCATTTTGAGCCCATCAGTCAGGCAGCACATCTGAAACGCAGTCACACAGGTTACTACCACGTACCGTTCTCCAGGAGAGAGGGGGGGTTCGCTACCCACTCCATCCAACCCTCCTCACCCCATGGTCTCATCATCCCCTTCCGCTCCACTCCACTCAACTCACCCTCTAGGCAGTGCTCCATGCTGCTAGCTTCTTGCCCAAGCCTGTGTGGCACTGCTTCCATCCTCTACATACCTCAGTAGGCTGCCTCTTGGTGACCTTCCTCAGGGCCGGGTCCATGGTACACCACAGGGCCTCGATCAGAGCATTCGGGTCCATGGCTCGATTCTGGATCTGCTGCAGCTGCTTGCCTTTTTCTAAACTAGGTGTCCCAAAGAATAACAAAAAAGGCAGAGGATAAAAAGCCCCAGCTATGGGGGTTAAAATGGATGGAAAAAGTCCCCCACTAAACCTCTAGCTAAAGGCCAGATTGCACCTAAGAGGGTCCCGATCAGCCAGCTAAGAGTGGTGCTTTGTCTCCAGAATGTCATTTTTGTGGTTTTTGAATTAAAAACAAACAAACAATAAAAGATGGTGGCTTGCGAAAAGGATTTTTCACTCACGAGAAAAGGATTGATCTGGTGAGAACGATTACTTTTTCATGAGGTCAACCCGTGGTTGAACTTTATCCCTATAATAGCGACAGATTTCCCACTGAAAACAATGTGAAACTTACAAATATAATAACTTTGCAACAGATTAGTATTTTTTCACCAAACTAAGCATGGCAGTTCTGTTATCCAAGCTGGTTGTACCATAAAGAAATCACATCAAAATTCCACACCATGTGGATGCAAGGCGATGAGGCAATAAGGAAAAAACTGCAAAAAAAAAGATGACTTTTAAGATTTTAGCACTATCCGGATCTCAGAATCCATACAGCTGACTGGAAAGAAACTTGTCACATCAAGAGATCTACCCCACGGGATAGGGCATACCAAATTCTGTGCAAATCTGTTGAATGGTTGCAAAGTTATTAGAGTGCAAAATCTGAGGCTTAACATTAAACAGGCTACTCAGTCCTTACTATGGGGGCATAACCGTGCCCCTATAATATAGTTTTTATTTTCATAAAGCAGAAAATAACTGGTGTATAGGTCAGCTTGTGTCCTGACCTAATACTAACATTTTGGATTTCTCCTTCATCAGGGATACACTGGCAATTATTCTAAAATAAATGCAAAATAAAATATGGTTTGGCAGTTGAAATTCAATGCAAAGAAGTGCAAGATAATGCATATGGGGCACAAAAACCCTGGCATAATATATCAGTTGGGGGGTGAGGATATAGCATGCACCAAGCAGGAAAGGGACCTTGGGGTTCTCATCTCTGGTGACATCAAGGTAGGGAAACAGTGTGACAAGGCAGCAGGTAAAGCAAATAGGATGCTGAGATGCATAGGCAGGGGCATCACCAGCAGGAAAAGGAAGGTCATAATTCCACTATACAAGACACTAGTGAGGCCCCACCTGGAATACAGCGTACAGTTCTGGAGACCTTACCTACGTAAGGACATAGACAGGATAGAGAAGGTTCAGAGGAGGGCAACAAAGATGGTATAGGGATAGCATCACAAGTCCGATGAGTACCGGCTGAAAGACTTGAATATGTACTCCCTGGAGGAGAGGAGGGAAGAGAGGGGATATGATAGAGACATACAAGTACCTTACAGGGAGGAACAGGGTGCAGGAATACATTTTCCAGCGATAAAAGATTTTCTAGGACTAGAGGGCATGGGATGAAGTTGAAGGGAGGGCAATTCAGAGGAAATGTGAGGAAGAATTTCTTCACAGAAAGGGTGATGGACAAGTGAAACACCCTGCCAGAGGAAGTGGTGGGGGCTAAAACAATCATGGTATTTAAGAATACATGAGATAGACATAAGGGAATTCTGGAGGTCAGGGGTAAGGGGCAACAGACTTCTAGAAAAACGTAAAGGAAACTTACAAGCTCAAATGGGCAGACAGGGTGGGCCATAGGCCCTTATCTGCCAACACTGTTTACGTATATATGTATCCAGTTTTTAAAACTCATAATTCGTGACTTGGATACATGACAGTTATTATATCTCATAACTATACTCATATTTCCTGTTAAATCAATGCCCCTTTTCTGCTCCTTTTCCAGGTGACACCTATTAATTGATTAACTCAGTTTATATTTAGTACATAATAATATAGTTTTTATAATATAAAAACAACATAATTGATTTATGATATAAACTCAACTCACTTGTACTTGCTAATTTTTTCCAGTGCTCATTCCATAAACTATTCATACTGGATTTGTTCTGAAATTGTCCAATGAAACATACCGTTTTAATTTTATATTCTTTTATAGACAGCGTTAAACACAAACATTCCATTTTTGTGTTGAGTTGCACCTGCACAAGAAACATGTTGCTGTAACTTTGTACTAGCAGGTTGTGGAGGTGTGGTCCTGTTGTGGCATGTGGCGCCACTGCTTTTTGGGGCTGGGCTCTATGGAACGAATTAGATTGCACGCTGTCCTTGACAGCAGTGCAAAAGCATGCCACCACCTTGAAAGGTTTTAGCCACTGCAATGAGGGAGTGCCACCTCATTGCAAGGCGTGCCTTTCCTGGTGTAACATTACAGTGTGACATAGTGGCGGCTGAGCCGTTCACCTCGCACAGTCCCCAGAAAAGCTGACGTAGGGGCTTCCCAATCCCCCTGTTGACATCATCATGCCCCTTCCCCAGTTCATTTGCCAGTGGGGGAGCCCAAGCCCCATCAGCAACATCCCTCCTAAAACACTCTTTTATTAGTCAATAGGGTGCCCAATCCCCGTTGGCTCCAGTCCCTTCCCAAAAAAAAACACACAGGTGACATCCCCCCAGTTCATTTGCTGGCGGCGAAGCCCAATCCCTTCTGCATCATCCCCCAACACTCTTTTTGTTGCTGACAGGGATGCCTAATCCCCATCGGCTCCAGTCCCCCCCCAAACAAAAACACACAGGTGACACACTGGGAGCCCACCCCAGTATGTCAAATGTACCTGTGAAAAAAAACAAACCTTCCCACGATGTTTTTCTTCCCCGTATAGTAGAAAACATTCCCTTGCAGTCTGCGGCCCCCTCCCTCAACCCGCACCCACCCACTGCGTGCCCCACTTCCCCACATCACCCTCACCCCATGCTTACCTCTGGAGCCCAGCGGGATGATCTTCTGTGGACCTTGAACACGTCTGCACTCTTCAAAGCCGACTGCCAACTGAAGAAATGCCAGTAAGCTGTGTAATGGCATAAATAGGTGTTTTTCAACTTTGATGCACATCTTGGGCATTTTTGGGAATTTTGCCACCACATTTTCAACATGGGGTTATTGGAACCCATCCTCATGAATTCAGTTGCTGTCATGGCGTTATTCGGTCCCGAAAGGTGATTTTGTGGTCACTGCGTGGAATCACCCCTCGGGACCAATTAACGAAACGACAGTGCCAATGTTCATGAGGTGGCCTCTTAAAAAGCCTATGTTGCAAATTTGGTGAAAAAAAATCACAAAAATGACTGTTTTTCGAGCGCACGTTCCATAGTTTTCACGCATGCTCATAATTTCATGAATCTGTAATATTTTCACTCCAGATTTTCAACACTGGCATTTCTCCACACCTCCTTATGAACAGTATAGCTGTCATTTTTTACATCCTGGCTGAAATGTGTTTTCACACTTCTGGCGCCGAATAGCATGGCCACTGTGGGAAATCAGTGTTCAGGACAGAGTAAGAAAATCACAGTGACACTGTTCATGAGCAGAGGTCCTAAAATGTCTATGTTGAAAATTTGGTGCCGAAAGTCCATTAAATGACTGTTTTACGAGCGTGTGTTGCGCAGTTTCCACGCATGCTCGTAACTTCACATTCTGTAATATTTTCACTCCAGATTTTCAGCATTGCCCTTTTTCCACACCTCCATATGAACAGTACAGCTATAATTTTTTACATCCTGGCCGAAATGTGTTTTCGCACTTCTGGCACAGAATAGCGTGGTCGCTGTGGGAAATCAGTGTTCAGGACAGAGTAAGAAAATCACAGTGATACTGTTTATGAGCAGAGGTCCTAAATTGCCTATATTGAAAATCTGGTGATGAAAGTCCATTAAATGACTGTGCTATGAGCATTCGTTGCGCAGTGTTCATGCGCCCTCATCATTTTTCACATCCTGGCTGAAATGTGTTTTCACACTTCTGGTGCAGAATAGCATGATCGCTGTGGGAAATCAGTGTTTGGGACAGATTAAGAAAATCACAGTGACTTTGTTCATGAGCAGAGGTCCTAAAATGCCTATGTTGAAAATTAGGTGACAAACATACATAAAATGACTGTTTTACAAGCGTGCATTGTGCAGTTTCTATGCTCGTTCATAACTACGATAATTTTTAATATTTTTACTCCAGATTTTCACCACTGCTATTTTTTCACACCTCCTTATGAACAGTACAGCTTTCATTTTCCACATCCTACCTAAACTGTGTTTTCGCACATCCGGCACGCAGTGGCGCAGTCACTGTAGGAAAACAATGTTCAGAACTGAGTAAGAAAATCACAGTAACACTGTTCATTAGCAGAGGTCCAAAAATGCCTATGTTGAAAATTTGGTGACAAAATCACGTAAAATAACTATGTTACAAGCATGCGTTGCGCAGTGTCCATGCACAGTCATAAGTTCGAGAATTTGTAATATTTTCACTCCAGATTTTCAACATTGTCAGTTTTGCACACTTTGTTATGAACAATTCAGCTGTCATTTGTCACATACTGCCCAAAATGTAGTTTTGCACATCTGGTACACAATCACGTAGTCACTGTGGGAAATCAACGTTCGGGCACATTAAGATAATCATAGTGCCACCGTTCATGAGCAGAGATCCCAAAATGGCTGTTAAAAATTTGGTGAAGTCATTCCACTAAATGACTGTGTTACAAGCATGCGATGTACAGTTTTCACATATGCTCATAACTTCGAGAATGTTTAATATTTTCACTCTAGATTTCCCACATTGCCATCTCTTCACACCTCCTTATCAATGGTGCCGCTGACATTTTCATGTGGTATGGCGCGGTCACTGTGGGAAATCAACACTCGAGATAGGTTAACAAAATCACAGGAGCACTGTTCATGAACAGAGGTCCCAAATGCTTTCATGAGGTGGGGTCACAAAAAGGCCATGTTTTAAAATTTGGAGTGCAAATACCAACACACGCCCAGGGCATTAGGGTTTCTAACCATTACATCTCACCCTGTACAGAATAACAGGCATCAGGGGTGTGTCTTTGTATTGTCTGCTGTACTGCTCATACCACTGGTCCTCCACCTCCACCCTGCAGCCACTGACAGGCATCAAGGTGTGCCTTGGACTCTTCAGCCCCAAAGTTCAACCCATTCTCCTATGCTGCACCCATCTCAATGTACTTCCTTATGAAATGGGGTGAGCATAAGGCCAGATGACTCTGCAGGGTAGGGTGAGGTGAAATAGCATGAGCGTTATGGCCAGTGACCCAAACGCACACCCCGATGCCTGTCCCTCTCTGCAGGGCAGGGTGGGATTGATGTCGGTTCTATACTTCACTGCTACTTCTATTATGCATCTCTCTAACTCCTGCACTACCAATGCCAAAACCAGCAAGGCAACATTCGGCATTGACAAATGCTAGTTTACTTTGTTGCATAGCTATGCAGAGGAAATGAGGTGATGTTACCATTGTATCAATTGCTGGTGAGACCCCACCTGGAGTACCTTGTCTAACTCTGAAGACCACATCTCAGGAATGACATAGACAGGTAGATGCTGTCCAAAGGAAGGTAACTAAAATGGAGCAGGGGCTGAATCTTAAGCCTTAGGAGAAGAGACTGAGGGAGTCAATATGCACACACTGGAAGAGAGGAGGGAGAGAGAAGACATGATAGAGATCTATAAGTATCTCGTGAGGATGACTTAGGTATAGGAGGGGAGTATTTTTCGGAAGAGAAGGTGCACAAGAACAAGGGGCCAAAAAATGAATCTGGAAGGGGCGACATTTAGGAGGGATGATATGAGGAAGTACTTCTTCACTGAAAGAATGGTGAATGCCTGGAACAGTGTTCCAGTGGAGATGGTGGGGGTGTAAACAGTGGTGGATGTCAAGCATGCATGGGATAGACAGGAATTTTGATAGGAAAGCGGGGGGGGGACAGAAATCAAGCAGAGTCTACAGTAACAGTATAGGGAAGGACAAAATGGGCAGATTGGGTGGGCCAAGCTGTCCTTATCTGATAACAAATTCAGTTTCTATGGACACAGTCGCAAAATAGGAACTCTTCCGAAGGGACAAGTTTCCCTCCAGAAGGAAACGGGGCATCCTGGACATTTTCTGTTAGGAATGGCTTTCCCCTAATGGCCTTTCAAACTGCTTTGGGGCTTCTGACAGTGGTAGAAATTTTAAAGGCAGTGCAACTGGATGCATTTACATGTGTCCCATGTTTGCCGATATCCTAAAGTGGGTAGTGAATAATTTTCTTAAGAAAGACCAAAGTATGCAGAATATACATACTGTTGCCTGCAAACTCTGTGGCAGTTTTAGCCACTCTGCAAAGGTTTGCAAGCTCTTGCGAGCTCTACAAAAAACAAGAAAAAAAACCTCCCCCACCATCACCTAATACAAGAAGTCATTACTCAGGGCAACTCAACTGTCTCATATTACTGGGAGTTTTTGAACAGTGTAAAGCAGCACGTCCATATACAATGGAGCACCAGAAATGGAAGGGGGATGTGGCACTAAATTCTACACTGCGGTCTGTCATGACAATCATCTGCCATATATGACAGCCATTTAAGGAAGCCACATGAGAAGTCAGCTCAGACAGTGTCACTCTGAATCAAATTCTCCCTATTATGTGTGCTGACTCAGAGGAAGAAATTAGAAATAGAGAAACTGAGTTTTCAACCGGAACTTGAAGGGAAGGGGGGTCATCTTCTGTTGCAGCATCAGTTAATGACCTTGTAGACCATTTATCTCCAACAGCGGAAATGGATCCTAGAACTGAGAAGATACAAAAGTCAGAACATTATATCCTAGACACAACATTGGACCCTCTATTTAAATACAACCTAGCATCCTTCCTTTCACATGGTACTGACCTTAATATATACTGAGACATTATAATTTTGAAAGTTGCAGCTGAAATGGAAAATTGGACTGATGAGGATGAGGGACTTTCTATTTCTCCTCAGCAAAACAGAGCAGAAAGCATGCTGTCCCCTAGCACCACAGCAGGAAAATCAAGGCATGCAGCTCAAACCAGAACTCTGCTATCTAAATCAGCCACAACTTTGGTGGACTACTACTCAAGAGATCCTAAACAGGCTGGCCCAGTGGCATGGTGAGCAAGGCATTGGTTGCCACAGCAGCTGCCATGCTAGTGATCCAGGTTTGGGAATGGACAAGTGTCACTTGTGAGCCAGGAGGGGGAAGAAGGACTGAGTGTCCACACATAGCATTCCTCTTTCAGAGTGGGAGATAGTGCATGCTGCTGCTTGGCTGCCACCTAATAGAGACAGGAGACATCTCTCAGAGGGCTGGGTGCAGGTGCAGAGTGCATGCGACTTCTTCATGCTGCATGGTTGCACCATTGCCCACGTGTGAAACTCGGAGAATGAAAACGAAGGAAGAAAAACACACTGGTCAGGATGACACCTGACAACCCACCACAGGCTCAACACCACCTACCAGGTATTGGTTTAAACTAGGTATGTCTTGAAGATGATGGGTGACAGAGCTGGGCAAGCTGGATGCCAAAGTGGAGCCAGTGGTGACAAAGGGACACACATAAAGGATGAAAAGCATATTTTAAACAGCTGCATATCTGAGATAATCCTTTCAGCTCCTGACATGGAAAAAGAAACTCTGTCCAGCACTAACTAAAGTTGCCAGTCTGTACCTAAGCTGTCCAGCAACTGGCGTGTATTCTTAGAGGAGGTTTAGTGCTGCTGGCATTATTTTTTGTAACAGAAGAACTAGTCTGTCATGAGACAATGTTGAGAAACTGACATTTATTAAAGTCCATGTGGGGTTGTTCGCTGGATACTCAGACTCATTACCTACACATGGTTCCCATTGGGTCTTATTCTCAAAAGTGCAGGTTATGCGTGTGAAATGCATATATAATGCCCGCATAGCTATGTGGCCCTGGACATGTGCAGGGTGCATGGTATTCACAACCGTGAGCACCTACAAGACACCTATCCACAGCCCCTCCCCCCGGCACACAGATGTACTGGGGAGTGGATCAAAGGGTGCAGGCAGATGCAGGACCTGGGTCCTGTAGTGGATCCTCTACTGCATGTGTGCATAGCAACCTGGGAAGGCGCAGACCCAGGAATCGGAGTCCGACAGGTGACTGCCCGAATGGCTGCCCCAAGCCCTCCTCAGCAGCCTGGTGGGCTGCGGCACCAGCGTGGTGTGGGTCCCTGTGCCAGTGCTGCTGGCAGGTGTCTGTTGGAGGGGTGCATAGCAGTTATGGCCAGTCCACTGTCACGTAACATGCACCCTTTAGCTCAACACTCTGCACCATCTCCTTGCCTTAATGAGTAGTGTGGAGTGTGGGCACACCGCCTGACTGCTGGTGGCGCATAGCTGCATGGGTGACCATGGGAATCTGATGTGCAAGGCACTAGCATGTCAGTCGTGAATTCCACAGAGGGTCCACCAGACCCCACTGTGTGGCATTCAGTTGTGGGCACGCCTATGTGCCGCACATGTGCGGCATGCAGTCATTCGTCAATGAGGACTAATGTGATAATGACACTAACTAAATCTAACATGAAAGAATTCCAGGTGCCTGACATGACAAATGATAGAACATAGAATGTTCTTTTTGATTTAGTAAATAAAATGTTTGTCATGTGTTGCACTGCTCTACACTTTCGCTGTTTTTTTTTCGGCTCTTTTCTTATGCCGAAAAAATACAAGAAAAATGTAACCCTCCTACCAGTTTGGGGTTTACCTTAATGTCTTCCTGGGCTCTCTCCATGCCCATTGCCAAGAGGTGTCCCTCTGAGATAGTCAATCCAAGGGTATTTGTTTAATTCTGTTGATTTGCATGAGAGTGCCTTGTTGTGCCTCTGCGATAGTCCCTTTAAGACTGTAGCTCTTATGCATATGGTAAATGGCCTGGGCTGGGTCCGAGTGCTTCAAAGCTCATGATCAGATAGACACTGCTTTAATTTGCTCCACTCTGCTGTTGATAATAGAGGAGAGGGAACTTGTGTTAATACTGTAGCTATTTACTGCTAACCTGTTATATTTGAATAAGAGAGTTTGTTTTAACCTGCCTCCTTGCAGCTTTGTTTATCTGAATGGAAGCCACAGGGGGAAGGCAGATGTGCACTAGCCCCTTCAAAAAAGAAATGGTCCTACAAGAGCTCGATAAGCTCAGGGTTGACAAGTCAATGGGACCTGATGGCATACATCCCATGGTACTAAAGGAGCTAAGGGTGGAACTAGCAGAACCATTATCAGAACTGTTTAGTGAGTCTCTGAGCACAGGAGAGGTCCCAGAAGACTGAAGAAGGGCTTATGTGATCCCGCTCCACAAGAGAGGTAGAAGGGAGGAGGTAGGGAACTACAGACCAGTCAGTCTTACCTCAGTAGTGGGCAAGATTATGGAGGCACTCCTTAAGGAAAGGATAGTGCAAAACCTGGAATCCATAGGAGCACAGGATCCAAGACAGCATGGGTTTACAAAAGGAAGGTCCTGTCAAACTAATCTCATAGGTTTCTTTGACTGGGTAACCAGAGTGGTGGACCAAGGGGGAGCAGTTGATGTCGCCTACCTTGACTTCAGCAAAGCTTTCGATACTGTTCCACATAAAAGATAGATTAATAAGCTGGGTAGGCTCGGGGTGGGTCAGAAGTTGGTCAACTGGATGGCAAACTGGTTGTCGGGCAGAAAACAGAGAGTAGTGGCAAATGGTATACAGTCAGAAGAGATACAAGTCACAAGTGCAGTACCTCAGGGATCGGGGGTAAGGTTTGTCTGTTTGCAGATGACACCATGATCCCGATGGGGTTGGCAGAATGAGAAGAGATCTGGATAAACTAGAAAAATGGTTGGAAGAGTGGCAACTGGAGTTTAACGCAAAGAAGTGAAGATCATGCACATAGGGAAGAGAAACCCTGAAGCCACCTATAGGCTGAGAGGGGAGTTGCTGGCAGTCACAAGGGACGAAAGAGACTTGGGTGTCATCATCACCGATTACCTGAAACCATCCAAGCAGACCACTAAAGCAGTAGGTAAGGCTATAGGGATGTTGGGGTGTATTAGTAGGGGCATCACAAGTCAGAAGAGGGAGGTAATAATCCCTCTTTACAAGACACTGGTTAGGCCCCATCTGGAGTACTGTGTGCAGTACTGGAGGCCACACCTTCACAAGGACATTAACTAAATTGAGTCAGTCCAAAGAAGGGCAACCAAAATGGTGCAGGGACTGCATCAGAAAACATATGAGGACAGATTAACGGAGCTCAATATGTATACCCTAGAGCAAAGGAGGGAGAGAGGTGATATGATTGAAACATTCAAACACCTTAAGGGCATTAACAAGGTGAAAGAGTCTAACATTTTTCAATATAAGAAAAATAGCAGGACAAGAGGACACAGCATGCGATTAGAGGGAGGCCAATTAAGGGGTAATGTGAGGAAGTTCTTTTTCACAGAAAGGGCGGTGGATGCATGGAATGGCCTACCTCAGAAAGTGGTAGATATGGATACAGTGCAGGGCTTCAAACAGGCATGGGATAGGCATAAGGGAGCAATACAGATGAGTATGAATAGATAGGCCATTTACAGAGCAAAAGCCGATGGCACATTCATAAGGCAGAAAAAGAAATGGGCAAACTGGATGGGCCTTGCGGTCCTTATCTGCCGTCAACTTCTATGTTTCTATGTTTGGTCCGGGACTTCCAGCATTTGGACCAATGGGACACAGGGGGCCTTTAAGGATCCTTAGCTCAAGTGCCTCATGGGAAGGAAAACTGTAGTTTTCGTAGTTTTTAGGTTGGTGCCAACACTGAACTGATGGGAACAACTAAACTGTGACTGACAGCTCCCCCAGCCAACCAGAACTCTGGAAACTAAGAAAAAGCCCAGAACTGTTAAGAGACAGGGGACAGTTAGACATACAGAAAAAAATTAGTTGCCGTATTGGTCCTTGTAAGAACAGATCCAGAAGCAAATGGTTTGATACCTTTTGCTGGACCAACATAGATGTTATAAAAAGAAAACACTGTCTAAGCTTTCAGACCAACCAAGTCCTTCCTCAGAGACTTATGACCATATTATGGTCATAAGTCTCTAAGGAACGACTTAGTTGGTCCGAAAGCTTACACATTGTTTTCTTTTTGGGGACATAGGAGTTAAAGTTTGGAGAGTGAACGGCTCGAGTGATCGAGCAGCTGCTCTGGGAAGAAGCCTAGGGGAATCGGCTGGGAGATGCCTGACTTGCCTCCCTGCTGTGGTTCTCTTACTTGGGACTGCCTATAGCAGTCACTGAAATAATCTGAATTGTGACTTTGGACTGCAGCAGATAGATCTAATATATTTCAAGGTGCAGCCTGAGATTTGGACTGAGAGGAAGCTCCTGTGAAGCGTTTGGTCCAGAGGTTGTGTGGGATTGAATTCAGAATCAAGAGGTTTACTCAGTGAATGAACTAGAATAGCAGCCAGCATTATAACCAAACTGTGTGAAGAAAAGTTAGTGCTGTTCTTGTTAAACGTGCAGAATGGTATTCGTGGGTTCGAGGCCTGTTTTGCCCATGACCAGATTGTCATGCCAGCTGGTGGCTTCACCAGCAAAACAAACTGAACTTTGCCAAAGTGTTCGTCAAACCTGGGCCTCTGCCATCCCAGTCCAGGCCAACTGTGTTGCACCAGAGACTGTTCTTCGGCAAGAGACCAGCTTCAGGGATCCAGTCCCTGTGCAGAGACAACTTGCAGGTTGCGACAACCTGGAGGGAAAGGCCGTGAAAAGGAGGTGTGTTGTGACAGCCCTGGTTCCCCATGCTCTTCGGTGATCTACATGAGGTCTCCATATCACCAGACCCATCACCGCCAACAGGTAGCATGAGTAAATCCAGGGTAGCTCCCATCAATAAGGCATTTAATTATCTGTGGTACCATCTACAATAATTGCTTCAGTGATTTTCTGAGTTACAAGAGACTGGGCCAACCAGCCAGGATTACAAATAATCCAAAACTCTGTATGTGCATCTTAACTGCCTTTTCTTTCCATCAAGGGCCCAACAACAACTACAATGCCGGACAGTCCCGGGCAATGGCTCTGGCTAGGCAGTATAACGTTCTGGGTGCCCAGTGTTGTAAGACTAATCATTTGGGACTAAAAGTGCATGCCAAGTAACTGAAATCTAATCAGTATAGTAATCATTCATCTAAATTCACACCCCTTCCTTGTTCACAACCTCCTTTAATAAATCTGATTGTTGTTTCACGTTTAACCTGACTAATGAGCATATTATTAGCTGGGTTACTATATTAAACGTGTATACCTGCTTTGCTGACCTTGCCTTTACAGGGGGTTGCAGGGAGTTTGCTGAAGGCCAGACCCAGGTGGTAGGTGTAAAGGGCGTGTGTATATTATTAATGTTAATTGCTGACTGTGTGTTAACTGCTGCCAGAAGTACAAGGTCATTAGGTGGATTTGTGGGCGGTTATAGCTTCCGAGAGGCAAGGCAAGACAAATTTTATTTTTCAGGCGCCTAGTCCCAGAGGCTGTGGCCGCCGTACAATCAAATACATTAGGAACAATTAAAACACTATAAATAAAATATAAACATTCCAGTTAAATACTTAAAATCAACACTATAATGAGGGTCTAAATTACCAGTAGAATTCTAAGGTACCATTATGAAAAGTATCTCAGAGACATTATCTACAGGACGGTGTCTGGGAATGCCTGGCTGAATAAAATGTCTTGAGGCAGGCTTTGAATGCCTCAACTGAAGGGGCCTCCCTTACTGATGGAGGAAGCAAATTCCACAGGATGGGGGTGGCGACACTAAAAGCTCTGTCACTGGCAGTTTTTAACCTCATCCTTGGAATTGCAAGGAAGCCCCTAGAGGAGGAGCGGAGGAAGCAGACCATGGCAGCAGGTGTTAGAAGGTCTGACAGGGCCCAGTCCATGTATGGCCTTAAAGATGAGCAAGCCCACTTTAAAGAGAACTCTCCATCGAACAGGCAGCCAGTGCAATTCACGCAGCACTGGGGTGACATGACAGTATTTAAGCTGTCCCATCAACAGCCTGGCAGCTGTGTTCTGCACTAGCTGCAATCGATGGAGCGTACCTCCAGGGACTCTGAGGTAGAACGCATTACAGTAGTCGAGCCTGGATGTCACAAATGCATGTACCAAGGCAGGGAGGTCCAAAGGTGGAACCAGGTGTTTGATCCTAGTGATATTCCTCTGGTAGAAAAAGCTGGACTGGACAACGGACAACACCTGAAATTCAAATATCAATCTACTGTCGAGGATAACACCAGGATCTTGCACCCTAGAGGAGGCATTCAATGGCATAGATCCCAGAAACAATCCAGTCTGTGCACCAGAGGCCATCCTATCATGCCTCCTGTTCGACTCCACCACCAGTACCTCCATCTTATTGGGGTTCAGTCGCAACCAGCTAGAGGCCATCCAGTCATCAATCTCAGCCAGGCAGTTGTTCAGCATGTCCACTGCATTGGATGTCCCAGGAGCGAAGGATAGATACAACTGGGTATCATCAGCATAGCAATGAAAATCCAGACTATGTTTCCTAATGATCCCACCCAGGGGCAGCATATACACGGCAAACAACATTGGTGACAAGACCAAACCCTGAGGTACTCCATAAGACAGAAGGCTAGGGGAGGAGGAGAAATTCTCCATCACAACCTTTTGCCTCCTGTTTGTGAGATAGGACTCAAAGCAGCAGATAACAGTGCCGGTGAGTCCACAAAATTCCCTCAGGCGGTCGAGTAACACATGATGGTCCACTGTGTCGAAAGCTGAGGACAGATCAAGGAGAAATAGAATTGTCCCCTCTCCTTGATCTCTCGCCCTGAGGAGATCATTATGCACCAGAACTAATGTGGTTCCATACAGTGCCTGGCATGAAACCCAGACTAGAGCGGCTTGTAAATATCGAAGGACACGAGGTGTTCTCCGAGTTGCTGTGCCACAATCTTCTCTACAACCTTTCCCAAAAATAGAAGGTTGGAGACAGGATAGTAATTCACCTTGACATCAGGGTCTAAAGATGGTTTCTTCAGAAGGGATCTCACCAGTGCCTCCTTCAAGGCATCTGGAAAGACCACCTCCAACAAAGAACGTTGGACAATCAAGGCGAACACCGGGCCTACAGCATCAACACATCCCATTAAGAAATGAGTTGGTACTGGATCCAGTTTGCAATATGTGTGCTTCAGCCTCGAGACAACCTCAATGACCTCAGCCACCTCCACTGGTTTAAACTCCCCCCAAACAGGCTGAGTGCACCTCGGACAATTCAGGTGGCCACTGTCGGCCACACTGTGCCTCACTGGCAGAATTCCTTGCCTGATGTTAGACACTCTGTCCGAGAAGAACCAAGCAAACTCATTGCATAAAGCATCAGAAAACACTTTTTTCAGCTGTAGACAAGTTGGATGTAATAGCCTGTCCACAGTCTGAAAAAGCATAGCTGGTCAGTTCTTCCCAGTGGCAATCTCTCTAGACAGGAACACTGCCTTCTTATGTTTGATTGCCCCATGGTACACGACATTGTGTGCACCCAGGGCCAGTCTGTCCATCTCCAGTCTGGTCCTCCGCCAGCAGTGCTCTAACTTCCGACCCTTGATCTTCATTACCTTAAGCTCCCCATCAAACAAAGGGGACCTCAAGTGAGAGGATCTTGGTTCATACACAGACCAGTGCAAGGGAGTTGAGTGCCCCAGACACCGCCTCATTATAGGTGGCGGCTGCTTCAACCACACCCTCTGGTTATGCACTGCCCACACTAGATAGGTCAACTACCACCAGAAAACCCTCCAGAGGGCTATACCAGGTAAGGCAGATACCCCCACAATTGTTACTCTGGGTTGAGGCCCCAAAATATCAAATCCAGGCCCTCAACCTGTGGTCAGAAATACAGGCAGGGGTAGTAACTCTAAGGATAGTGCCGCCTAGTGGTTACATCTTGGAGGCAGTGCTGGGATTAATGCCCCCTAGTGGTCAAAATAGAAGCTGCAGTCAACTGTAAATTTGTTGGCAAAACAAGAAACAAATTTGCCAATAAGACTGTTAGGGGGTGTACCAAGATATGGATAGAGTGTTCTGTGGAATTACCCCCACCCCTAGTGGGGAGGATGACTGGGAAACCTGGAAAGAAAATGCAACTATTTTGGTGGAAAATTGGCCAGGTACCAATGCTCAAAAATGACAAGAAATTATAGCGAGCCTCAGGGGTCCCGCCATGGACATAATTCATGCTTTCCGATGTACTGAAACAAATGCATCCCCAAAGCAGTATTTGGATGCCTTGGCCTCAGTTTTTGACCCCCATGAAGAGTTAACCAATTAATGTGGGAGTTCAAGTCCACTCGCCAGCAGAGAGAATTATTATCTGCTTACTTAATGAAATTAGAAAAGGCCTTGTTAAGGGTATTCAAGAAAGGTGGTGTGGCAGCTCATGACATTAACTGGGTTAGCATGGATCAGATCTTAACCTCTGTTGAAGATTCTTGTTCATTATTACTTGAATTGCGAGTGCAAAGTTGTAAAGATGATCCCCCCTACTAAATTTCTCTAATGCAGATGGCACAAAGTGCCGAACAGAGACAGGAGTGGGTTAACCATTAGGCTGGGGTGACTCCTGCTTCCTCCATCTCCAGTCAGTATGCTGTTCCTAAAAAGGACTCCCTGCCCCAGTGTCCAGGAGAAAATGCGAAGATGACAGAGCCTGCGGAGGTCAGTGGTTCCCCACCCATAAGCAATCTACTGAGCAGGGTGGAGGCTCAGTTAGTTAAGTTGTGTGATGTGCTACAAAAGCTGCTGAAGTGCCCATTGTCACTCCACGGCTGGCAGAATCAAGAAGAATTCCAGAATGGGGCCTCTGCCCTCATTCCGATGCTATTTTCCACTTCCCACCACAGTACGTCTAAGATGGCCCGTGGCGCCGCCTTTCAAGGTAACCCTTTCCAAATTGGCATGTACTGATACCATTGTGGAAAAGATGGGCATGTAAGAAGAGAGTGCCAATCTGAGGAAGATATAGAGACAGTGATCAGCCAATTAATTGTGGAGAAACATTCACGTTTACGTTCTGCTCAAAAAAATGCAAAAAAGTATGTTAAGTCACATACTTTTCATAGCAGCTATTGTTAAATAATGATATTTGTTTTAGTTAAGAGAGCAAGAATGGTGACTTGCCAGATAAAGCTGAAATGGGTGAATCTGATCTCAGGCTGGACAATAATGCTAATTCCAGTACTAATTCTGAAAGTATCAGCAATGTGCTACACGATTTAAATTCTTTTGAGATTCCTATCAATGATGAACCAGAGGCTACAGAGCAAGAAAATGCAAGTACCACTGTAGAAGGAAGTATTCCTTCAAATTCTGAACAGACAGTAAGTGCAGAGGCACCCCTTCCTGCAGAAGCTGCTGTGTTGCTGAACAAAAAGCTGGGAGTTGCAAACCAGAATGCCAATGTTGAAAGGACTGAGCCTGTGCCTGCTCCTCCCAGAAAAACTGGAAGAGCTGTTAAGCCTGTAGTACGCCTTAGTTATGATTCCCCAGGGAAGTCTATAGACCTCCCTATGAATGTAGTCCATAAAGGGGTTTACATTACAACCAATAGCCCTTCCTAAAATAAGTTATTGTGTTATGCTGTATCCATGACACTCCAGACATTACCTCTTGGGTTCCCAACCCGCCTGATAGGCTAGTGATGCACATGTGACCCAGATCAATTTTCGTAGCATACCTTGGTCCCAAGAATCCCCTTTCTCCAGTTCAACCTTTGCATCTGATGAGGCTACAGCACTACAGGAGACCCTTGTGCAGCTAATTAGGATAAGGTAGGCCAAAAACATTCAGAAATTGGCAAAATAATTTATGGACTAATTGGTCATGGTGATAGTTTCTGTACTTGAGAAATTAAGAGAGAGAGAGAGTTAATTAATTCTGTTCTGAAGCAAATTATCTGGTTGATCTGAAGTTAATTATCTGGGTGTGTTTGCTGCATTAGAAATAGACCTTTTTTATTTCAAAATTGCTTCTCTCTCTCCCAGGTTCTTTATTCAATTTTAATCACAGTTTTAATCACCTGCATGGTTTCTGCATAACTGAATCAGTAGCAAGATATAATCTGTAAATTGTGTTTTTGGTTTTTTACTTGCTTACAAGGCTTTAATTGGAGCTGGGAACTCTCCATTATTTAGTGCAGAGCATGTATTGCTATCAGTTTGTGTTTTACACACCCTTATCATCCAGGATTACTGTTTTAAGTACTGGCTAGTGCTATGGTGCATCTGAGAGCTGCAGCGAATATGCGCTGCCTCTGTTTGAACATTCACGCGCATCTGAGAGCCGCAGTGAATATGCTCTGCTTCTGCTCAATTCTTCGTGTGCCCAGTGCATCCTATTGCTGACAGTGCTACCCCCTCCCAAGCAGGGTCCACGGGCGAAGAGAGAGAACGAATTTGGCAGAGGGCTTGGAGCTGCTTCCAGTGGTGGCTTGCTGCTACGTTGCCTTGCTCAGTCCTGGTGCCTGGCAGTGTGGTTCCCCCTCACAAGCGGGGCCACACAGCACAGGACCGAACCTCTCCTCTCCATCACCTGCTAGTAAAGTACAACAGCTCAGTTGCGGTCCCGATCTAGCGACCACTCCTCGGGGCTGCAGGCGGTCCCAAAATGTCTATCTTTTTGGCCAAGAGCACCAGATAATGCCCGACCTGACTCCATTTTGCCCTCTCCCATGTGGCAGTGGCCTGTGGGGGGAGGGGCACTTGTCCCTGTATATGGGTACTATTCAGGCGGCCACTATTGAGTGGCCAACGACAGCATCACGTTTCTTTTACAAGGCTAAGATGCGAGGGACTTTAAAGGGGCTAAATAAAGATATTAAAGAGGATTTTTCAGGGGACTGGCTACAATCTCACAGTGTCATTCAGTCTCACTGCTGGGATCAATGGGGACTCGGTCACCATTTCGTATGACTGTTCCCTATGCAGGCAGATCCGCCATTTTGTACAGGGGTGCACATCACGATTCGTGCAGCTACAACTACTGCTTCTATCTTTTCATTGCTTTCCAGTCTTCAGCCTGTTTCAATGTTGGGAACAGATTCGAGGTGATTTAGAACGTTTTTTTTTTTTCTTATCAACCTCCAACAGATCTCTGGGTTGCGGAGTGTGCCCCCCCCCAGTCTTACTGACTGCCTCAGGGGATCTAAACCTCCACTCGAGGCACTTGCCACTGGTGTATCATGGGGAAGCAGCCTGCTTCTTACAAATTCCTATTTTTTTTACAGGTAATCATACCCCACCGGGTACAAGGCTAATACTGTCCTCCTTTTTTCTTCTACTAGATGGTAAAGACAAAGAAGTGCATATCCTGCAGCACAGCCTTGATGCCCCACAACCCAGGCCCTCAATGCCCAATGTACCTCTGTGAGGATGAACAAGCAAGGGGGAATCAGCCCCCTCTCACAGATCTGGACAGCCAAGGGCCGGGTCCCTCTGGATGGATGAACTCTGGGGCTCTTCTCATCCAGACACAGCAAGCAATGGTGGTCATGATGGAGAGCCAGCAGAATTTCATACAGAAGGCGATGGAGAAACTGGAGTCACTGACAAAATCAAGGTTGCCTGTGTCGTCACCCCCAACACTGACTCCAGGGCCAAACCCCCCACAACCAGAAACCCAGGAGGACCCATCACCTCCCATTCCAGGGAACGAGGATACAGGGGTAGCTCCAGATGATGCAAAGGCTGAAGATTTGGAGGACGAGGACATGGACACCATCCCCCCCCCGAGTGCCCATCTCTAACCTCAAAACTTTGCTCATTCTATCTCATTCCAGGCCTAATAAGGACCATAGAGACCACAATGGGGTTTGATGTCGAAATCCTCAAGCCAGAATCCAAGCTGGATCCCATGATTCAGCAAAGTCACAAGGTTAAGGGCACCTTTCCTAGCTGTCCTGCCATCAATGACATTTTTTCAAAAGAGTGGGAAGCGACCGAGCCAGGCCGGTTGTCAGAGAAAAGAAATCTGGATAGGATGTATCCAATACAAGAAGACAAGGCCAAATTGTGGTGTACTGCACCAAGCATAGATACTCAAATTGCAGCACTGAGTAAGAAGACAGTGCGGCCATGTGGCACCATTTTCCTCAAGGACCCCACTGACAAAAAAGTAGAGAAAATGCTCAAGAAACTTTTCAAACTCTCTGGCATGACAACTAAAGTCACAGTAACGGTGGTCTATGCCTCCAGGGTGCAGATCCACTGGTTGGAGGAGCTCATGGAAAAGTTCGACCCCATGTCCAGGGAAGCTGAGCTCCTGGAATATAGTCTGGACACAGCAAAGTATTTAGGTGACATGGCCATGGATTCTCTAAACTAGAAGCTAGGGCCTCTGCCCTGACAAACAGAGCTAGACACGCCTTATGGCTAAAACTCTGGGAAGCGGATAACGAGTCAAAGGCATTTCTACAGAGCCTACCCCTGAAAGGGGACAATGTCTTGGGGAAGGGCTCAAGGAATTCCTTAAGCAAAAAGAGGAAGACAAAGACCTAACCAAGGACAAACAAAGAACCACCTACCTGCCATCCACTCACCGTAGATTTGGGGGGAATCGCAGATTCCAACAGACCAGAAAACAGAGTTACTCAAATACTGTAACTCCTTTCATGGGAGAAGTCAGAACAACAACTCCCAGGGCCCATCACAGGGTGGCTACTCCACCTTCAGAGGGAGGAGTTCAAGCTTCATTGACAGAGGAAGGGGGGAAGACAGAAACAGTTCTGACTACCCTGACCAGACTGCCCCACTGCCACATCCTCTATTGCCCTACCCCCTGTGGGACACCGGGTAATGCTTTTCCATCAACGTTGACAACAAACAACCTCCGACAAGTGGGTTCTGGAGATTGTGTTTTGGGGTTATACTATCGAGTTTTCAAAGAAACCTTGCAGAGACAGGTTGATTCTGTCCCTCATCTCAAACAAAAGGGCAACGGCTCACCAGGTACAGGAGATTCTCCGGGACCTGCTACACCTCAATGTAATACAGCCAGTGCCGGTCCCCGAGCACGGCATGGGGATATACTCCGTCTTCTTCCTGGTTCTGAAGAAAAATGGAGACCTCCGGCCTGTACCTGACCTCAAATTCTTAAACAGGTTTGTCTCCACCCCTCGGTTCAAGATGGAGACCCTCAGGTCAACACTGAGGAGCATATGGGTAGGAGATTACCTCACCTCAGCAGATCTGAAGGATGCCTACACTCACATCCCAATAAGGCCAAGCCACTAGCGTTTCCTCCAGTTTCACATACTGGGGCATCATTTCCAGTCTCAAACACTGCCCTTCGGCCTCACGTTGGCACTAAGGGTGTTCACCAAGGTATCCGTCGTCCTAGCAGTCTGGTTAAGGGAGCAGGGAGTGGACATTATCCCATATCTGGATGACTGGTTGATACCATCTTGCAACAACATCCAGCCACAGAGAGACACAGAACTGGTTCTGTCTACACTCACGCAGCATGGCTGGGTGGTCAATCTGGACAAGAGTTCCCTGTGTCCATCCCAGCACATAGAGCATCTTGGGACAGAAATTGACACAGCCAAAGGAACGGCAAGACCATCAAACAAACAATTAGACTCAGTGATAATGATGATTCGGTCACTGCAGTCCTCGCCCAAACCAACAATGGGCCTAGCAGCTCAAGCCCTCGGCTGCATGGCATCCTGCCTTGACTTGGTACCATGGGCAAGATGGAACATACGCCCCTTGCAAATTTGCATGCTACAAGAGGCCTCCCCCATCGGAGGATGACCTCAACAAGGTTCTTTTTCTGCCTGATACTGTCAGGAGGTCCTTGAATTGATGGACGCACTGCCCACACCTATCAAGGGGCTGCCCTCTGGAACTATCCTATGAGGTGACAGTGGAGACCGACGCCAGCCTCACAGGATGGGGAGCATGCATGGACAACTCCATTGCCCAGGGCCGGAGGACACTGTCAGAGGCATGATTGTCCATCAACATCCTGGAGATGAGGGCAGTCTTCCATGCCATGAGGGCATTCAGGAAAGACATCACCGGTCAGACAGTACTGGTGAAGTCAACAACAGAGTTACGGTGGCGTACATAGCCAAACAAGGCAGAACACACAGCCAAGCCATGCTCAGGGAAGCAGCCAAGGTGCTGAACTGGGCCAGTCCCACCTCACTCACATTCACATCATCCACCTGGCCAGCAAGCTCAACATCAGCGCGGACTGGCTCAGCAGACAACAGGTGCACCCAGGAGATTGGCAACTGCACCTGGACCAATTCACCTTGATACAGCAGAGGTGGGGCTGGATTCCAATAGATCTGATGGCCTCCAGGTCGAATACACAGGTCAGGGCATATTTCTCCAGGTACAGGGAGAAACAGGCCATGGAAGTAGATGCTCTGTCCCAAGCGTGGGATAAGGACCGCTCTTAAGTATTCCTCCGATACCCCTAATCCCCAGGTGCTGGTGAAGATCAGGCTATCCCAGATACAGATCATACTTTAGCACCATACTGGCCATGGAGGGTCTGGTTTACCTCAGCCGTAGCCATGTCATTAGACAGATGGACCATTCTGTTCAGGAGGAACATGCTGTTCCAGGGACCAATGATCCACCTGGCCCCTCACACCCTAAAGCTATTGGCCTGGCTCCTGAAAGGCAGAGACTGCTGACCACCGGTTACTATGATTCAGTCATAACAAGCATTCTGCAATCCGGGAAGTCATCTACTACTACTACTTATGGTACACACTGGAACATCTTCACAAAGTGGTGTGACTCGGACGAGCTCAACCCCATGCAGATAGACATGCCTGTCATTCTGTTGTACCTACAACAAGACCTAGATAAGGGACTGTTCACTTCTTCCCTCAGAGTGAAGTTGGCGGCAATAGGAGCAGCCAGGGGAAAAGTCAGGCACTCACAGCCTGGAGCCCATCTGGATGCCATCAGATTCCTTAGGGCTGTGGAGAACATTCGTCCTCAGGTCTGCACGCCGGTAGCCCCCTGGGATCTAACTATGGTTCTAGACTCCCTAGGGGAGAGCCCATTTGAACCTATGCATCAAGTGCCAATTTATTGGTTAGGCCTTAAGACATGCTTTCTTGTGGCCGTCTGCTCGGCCTGCAGAATTTGTGAATTGGCGGCCCTGTTCTGTAAAGAACCTTACACCATTTTCACTGCCCAAGGGGTGTTCATGAGAATGGTGCTGGCATTTCACCACAAGGTCAGGTCTGCATTCCACAGGGACCAGCCGGTGGAACTACCCACATTTTTTGCACAAGCACAACAGGGGAAGCTGAAATTCCATCACCCCTAGACGTGGGCAGTATGGTATTAAAATACATCACACGAACACAGCCAATCCATAGATCAGAAAGACTATTTGTCATAACCCACGGCCACAAACAAGGACTTCCAGCTTCCAAGACCACCCTCACTTCTTGGCTAAAAAGGACAATACAGGTGGTGTACAAAGAAGAAGGACTTACACCCCCAGGAGGGATAAAGGCCCACTCTACAAGGGCAGTGGCTACTTCTTGGGCAGAAACAGCTAACGTATCCATGGAGGATATCTGCAGCGTGGCAACCTGGTCCACTGTCCACACGTTTGCGAGACATTACAGACTGGACACATTGTATAAACTAAGAATGGACTTTGCCAGAAAAGTTTTGTCCACAGTGGGCCAAAAACAGCTGCCCCCCGATCGTCCTGTCCTGCCCTGAAAGGATGGTGTAACTGCTTATTATAGTAATCAAAGAGGTAATGTTTGGAGTGTCATGGATGCAACATAACACAATGGGTGTTTATTCACCTGGTAAAGGTGATTGCGTTAGTTGTATCCATGACACTCCACAACCCTCTCTTCAGGGCGATCACGGCAGGTATACTTCACACTGGATAGTCACAGTGTGGTTAAGGACTCAAAAAAAGACAAGAAATGTTGAAGTAGTAAGGACTCTGAACAAATTAGTTTTGATGTAGCCGGTTCAAAGACAAGAAATGTTGAAGTATTAAGGACTCTGAACAAATGGGTTTTGACATAGCCGGTTCATATGTCGGTAACACGAGGTGACTGAAGCTAGAATTGTATCAATAGGAAATAAACAGAGAATATAGTGACATCCCTAGCCAGGTTTCATATCATTCTGTATGGTTAACAGTGGGGATTACAGAGAAAGGGTTCTTTTTTGGCCAGAAACATTGTTTCCTTTCAGCTATGGAAGAATCGGACTGGAGAATGGGGATTCCTGGGACCAAGGTATGCTGCGAAATTTGATCTGGGTCACATGTACATCACTAGCCTATCAGGAGGGTTGGGAACCCAAGAGGTAATGTCTGGAGTGTCATGAATACAACTAACACAATTACCTTTACCAGGTAAGTAAATACCCATTCAGCAACCTCTAAGCCGATAATAAAGCCCTCCAGTCAGTACTCTAGGGATCATGCTACAGAAAGCCCAAAGTTAGCTGACCAGGTCAGACCCTCATCCCTGTGGGTTAGTGTGCAGAGAGTGATACAGACAAGGGTAATGTGTATAGCTACTTAAATTAGTACACAATTAAGAAGACAGAATGTTTGAAATGAAAATGTGAAATGTTTAATCAATATTATTGCATATGAACAAAGTATGCTTATTATGTTGATGTATCAAATATGAAACTATGTAGTATTTGTATAATGGCCTATGGTTACAACCTATATATAGTCACATATAGTATTTTGAATATAAAAATGTTTATAAAGTATAGACTTGATGAGGACGTCAAGTTTTCCCGGGCAGGGAAGAATGTAACCGCCCTACCAATTTGGGGTTTACCTTAATGTCTTCCTGGGCTCTCTTTATGCCCACTGCCAGGCAGATGTCCCTCTTAGATAGTGAATCCAAGGATATTTGTTTAATTCTGTTGATTTAGGTGAGATTGCCATGCTGTGCCTCTGCGATGATCACTTTAAAACTGTCGCTCTTATGTGCAAGGTAAATGGTCTGGGCTGGGTCCGAATGCTACAAAGCTCGCGAATGGTCAGACACTGCTTTAATTTGCTCCACTCTGCTATCAATAAGAGAGCAGAGGGAGCTTGTGTTAATACTGTGGTTATTTACTGGTAACTTCTACTTATATTTGAATTGGAGAGTGTGTTTTAACCTCCCTTCTTGCAGCTTTGTTCATCTGAATGGAAGCCACCATATTTGGTCTGGAACTTCCAGCATTTGGACCAATGGGACACAGGGGGCCTTTAAGAGTCCTTGGCTCAAGTGCCTCATGGGAAGGAAAACTAGTTTTTGTAGTTTTCAGGTTAGCGCCTAAACTGAACTGATGGGAGCAACCAAACTGTGACTGACAGCTACCCCAGCCAACCAGAACTCTGGAAACCAAGGAAAAGCCCAGAACTGTTAAGAGACAGGGGGACAGACAGAGTTGGAGTTAGAGTTTGGAGAGTGCACAGCTCGAGTGATCGAGCAGCTGCTCTGGGAAGGACCCTAGGGGAATCGACAGGGAGAGGCCTGACTTGCCTCCCTGCTGTGGTTCTCCTGCTTGGGACTGCCTATAGCAGTGATCGGAATAATCCAAATTGCGACTTTAGTCTGCGGCAAATAGATCTAATATATTTGAAATAACAACCTGAGATTTGGACTGAGAGGAAGCTCCTATGAAGTGTTCAGCCCCGAGGTTGCGCTGGACTGAATTGAGAATCAAGAGGTTTGCTCAGTGAATCAACTGCAATAGCAACCAGCATTAGAACCGAATTGTGTGAAGAAAAGTTAGTGCTGTTCTTGTTAAATGTGCTGAAAGGTATTCGTGGGTTCGAGGCCTGTTTTGCCCATGACAGGATTGTCATGCCAGCTGGAGGCTTCACCAGCAAAACAAACTGAACTTTACCAAAGTGTTCATCAAACCTGGGCATCTATCATCCTGGCCCAAGCCGACTTCGTTGCACCAGATACTGTTCTTCAGCAAGAGGCTGGCTTCAGGGTTGCAGCCCCTGTGCAGAGACAACTTGCAGGTTGCAACCACCTGGAGGGACAGGACATGAAGAGGAAGTGCATTGTGATGGCCTTGCTTCCCCATGCTCTTTGGTGATCCACATGAGGTCTCCATATTGCCAGACTCATCACTGCCAACTGGTAGCAGGAGTAAATCCAGAGTAGCTTCCTGCAATAAAGCATTTAATTATCTATGGTACATCTAACTGCTTCAGTGATTTTCTAGGTTACAAGAGACTGGGCCAACTGGCCAGGATTACAAATAATCCAAAACTCTGCATGTGCATGTTAACTGCCTTTTCTTTCCATCAAGGGCCCCAATAACAGCTGCAACACTGGCCACCCCCATGTAATGGCTCTGGCTAGGCAGTATAACATTCTGGGTGCCCAGTGTTGTAAGACTAATCATTTGGGACTAAAGTGCATGCCAAGTAACTGAAATCTAATCAGTATAGTAATCATTCATTTAAATTCACACCCCTTCCTTGTTCACGACTTCCTTTAATAAATCGGATTGTTGTCTCACGTTTAACCTGACTAATGAGCATATTATTAGCTGGGTTACTGTATTAAAAGTGTATACCTGCTTTGCTGACCTTGCCTTTACAGGGGGTTCCAGGGAATTTGCTGAAGGCCAGACCCGGTGGTAGGTGTAAAGGGTGTGCATATTCTTGTTAATTGCTGACTGTGTGTTAACTGTTGACAGAAGTAAAAGGTCACTAGGTGAGTTTGTGGGTGGTTATAGCTTCCTAGAGGGCTATTCCTCCAACTTGTGTCCAATGGTGAAGTTCTAAAGTTGCTTAGGCGAATAAAGGCAGAATGATCAGTGGGTAATGATAATTTGGAGCCTAAGCTGTTTAAGATTGCTGCCCTGATCATTTCAGCACCAGTAGCATGCTTATTTAATAGATCCTTACTCGAAGGGAAAGCACCCTTGAAATGAAAGGTTGTCCTAGTAACCCCTATTCCTAAAGGTGGGTTACTCAAACAGGTGGAAAACTACATGCCTATCTCCATACTCTGCCCCCTTAGCAAACTGCTCGAAAAGGTGATCTACCATCAGGTTCTAGCATACCTGGAGGGGAACAGCTTGTTAACAAAGCAACAGCATGGCTTCAGGGGGCTGGTCTGGTGGTGCTGAGGGTTGAGGCACTGGACACCACACTTCGTGCCACACCGGTGACCTGGGTTCAGCAACAGACTTGGGTAGCCGGGGGTCGGAAGGGGTGGGAGAGGATGGAATGTCCAAAGGACAGCTCTCCTCTCCCTGGGGTGAGATCCAGGGATGCCCGGTGTCCTTGCAGTCCCTGGCGGAGATCAGGGGTACTACAGATACACCAGCCAACGTAAGGGGCAGAGTGTGGCAGATACCAGCAGGGCAGCTGTGTGCAGGTGTCATTGCATGCCGCACTTCTAGGGAAACACGCACAGCAAAAACCCCGGTCTTGGGGATAGGCAAAGGCACCTCTGGTGCCACGGCCACACTCCCACAGTCTGGCTCTCTTCACCAAAGGTCCACCTCTGACTCTGACCCAGCACTTCAGATTATAGATAGAGTGCCAGGATAATGGTGGCCCCACCTCGGGGGGTTCAGAGCTGGGAGATCCACCGGGCTGGAGTAGACCTGGCAGGAAGAGAGCTTCAGATGGGAGGTAGAGCCATTTGGTGAATGGGGTTGCTGGGGAGAGTTCCCTGAGTTAGAGCAGAAAAAAGAATGCACAAAAAAACCCCCCAAAAAAACATGGCTTCTGAAGGAATCATAGCACAGACACAGCTCTGGTAAGCTTCACCTACGATATCTATAGAGCCCTAGAACAAGGTCAGCTACTTGATGTGGTCTTCATTGACATCACCAAGGCATTTGACCTGGTAGACCACCAGTTGCTTGCAGGGCACCTGAAATCCCTGGGACTAGATGAACTAGCTTTATGGTGGTTTACTGACTACCTTCATGGTAGGGCACAAGTTGTCTGTTTGGCAAAGTGCTAGATCTGATGAGTATCAGGTAACTGATGGGGTTCCACAGTTCTCCATTTTGGGCCCTTTACTATTTTCAATATTTGTGAACAGCTTACCACATAACTGTGGTGGGGCCAAGGTCAACCTGTACGCAGACGTTGCCATGCTGTATAGAACCTCTAGTGACTAGGCATCCCTGAACCTTTCACTAAGTCAGGATCTGTTAATCCTTGAGCAGTGGTTCCATGATAACAAACGAGTATTAAATAGCAAAAAAGCCACAGCCATGCTTTTCGGTCCTAAGAACCTGGGGGCTAGTAGGTCTAATTTGCTATCTCTCTCACTCTCAAACAGGCAAAACATTGATGTGGTTGACTACATAAGATATCTGGGAATGTTTATAGACCAAGAAATTACTTTTAGTTGCCACATTGATCACATGACCAAAGTGGTCAATCAAAAACTTGACCTCCTGTCACAGGCTTATTCCTTTCCTAACCAAGGAATCAAAGCTTATTGTCAGTAATGGAACTATCCTTCCCACTTTATGGAGCCACGCTGCTGCAATCACTGAAGGCCACAGAAATGCGGCATCTGCGAACAGTATGCCACTGAGTCAGTCATTTTGCCACTGGAGCACATCATATGGAGCATTACTGCAAAGTGCTGAGTACCATTAACTGGCAACCCCTAGAAAACAAGCTAGCATACCCAGCGCTCTGTTTGGCATACAAGCTACAGCAGCCAGATGCTCCCCCAAGTCTGGTGAATCTACGGAACCTCAAACTGGGTAGCAGAGATCTCAGGTCTTCTGATCACAAACTGCTTCAGATTCCCAGGGCTAGGACTTCCCATGGACAGAGATCTGCCAGAACTGTTCTCCCCAGACTCTAGAATAATCTCCCTAAAGAACTGCAGGACTGCAGATCCCAGGGTCGGACTGGGGTACAGAGGGCCCACCTGGAAAGAAGATACAAGGGCCCACCTGGAACATCAATAGAGGAGGGCCCAGGTTGACACACTCATATCAATATTCCACTTCAATCTGATACACTAGCTCTGTGTTTGCATTTTACATTTATCAACAGTGTCCCAGATACCCCATTTAATTAGAAAAAAGAAGATAAATGCAAAAGTTTTCAGAGTTCAGAAGGTAACCACTTACTCAACTGAGGGGGGCCCACCTGGAAATTTCCAGGTATCCAGGTGGGCCAGTCTGACCCTGGCAGATCCCTCGCTGGTTTCAAGTCAGGACTGAAGTCATACCTGATTAAACTGACAACCTGTTCTTGCCACCAGTGACCCAGTTCTCAGAATCTATGGAGTGTTGTCTGCACAACTTCATGCTTGGCATAGTTCCCCCATGTTTGAACGCAGTTCAGGTACCTAAATTACTGACACATGAATTCGAACCTAGTACTTGTGGCTATATTTTGTATCTGCTAACACACATTGTTATGTACTTGCCAACTTGGTATAATTCTTAATCATATGTGTTGAATTCTTATATTTCCCTCTAGGTACATGTAACTAATTTCGAGTCATTCCTGAAAAAGGGACTGTCATGGTCTCAGTTTACCAAAATTTAAATAGCTAAATAAATAAACAAACAGGTAGATACCCCCACTATTGTTACTCTGGGTGGAGGCACCAAAATATTGAATCTAGGCCTCTCAACCTGTGGTCAGAAATACAGGCAGGGGTAGTAACTAGGGATAGCGCCGCCTAGGGGTTACACAAAAAAAAGAATAAAAAGTTAAAAAAAAAAAACTTTAGGGAGAATATGATTTTTGAATGTAGGAACAGAAGCTGGCTAATGTAAGTGAATGACAACTAGCCACACTGAGCTGCAAACTTTCTTTGCTAAGGGTGGGTGGGTTATTACAGAGTTGCTGATGCCTCCAAGAAAACTTTGAAAAAACATAATATTTAGGTACA
This sequence comes from Neoceratodus forsteri, assembly GCA_016271365.2. Taxonomy (NCBI): domain Eukaryota; kingdom Metazoa; phylum Chordata; order Ceratodontiformes; family Ceratodontidae; genus Neoceratodus; species Neoceratodus forsteri. The sequence goes on along the minus strand of CM028130.1, from coordinate 270,941,055 downwards.
ATTCAGCCTGCATTCCATATAAATTCTGTAGATTTCTCCTCCATATTATTTATTACTGAGGCAATTTGCATGAATACATGGTCTTTATACTTCAGAGTTCATCTGCCTCTATAGCTTACTGCCTACTTCAGCCATAATCCTCTGTTGTGACATCGCAATCTGTTGCCATGGGAGTAACTGTGATGTCGCAAGCAGTGCATTATGACTGCAGATAGGGAGAAAGCAACAGGAATAGATAAACTCTTCAGGAGCAAAGATCCTGTTTTCATGCAAATGACCTCAGGGACAAGCAATGGGGAGGAGGAACACAAAACTAATGTGAAATACAAGCCGAACTGTGTTTGACTATTATGTTTTATTAAAGTTCTCCTGAAGGCGTCAGTTGCTCTTTAATATTTGTATTTTTCTTACAAAGTATTGTCCATCACTGTAAGAATGAACTAGGCTCATTTTCAATTTAAGTTACAATTACACTAGGAAGAGTACTGTAGCCACAATATCAACAAAATGTAAGAAACTGATTTGTTGCTGTGGTGCCAGAGGATAGAAGTCCAACTCCAAATTGTTACTGCTCAGATCTGGATACTGTCCCTTGTGTTTTTAACGTGACCTGGGCACTCTGACTTGTGTTTCTTAAGTCGGCTTTGTTAATATTAGCTTAAATCCAAACAGGTGGAGAATGCAATTATCAGAGTTGACATTGTAATTCTGCATTTGTTTTTGTTACATAGGCCTAAACCAATATTGCACTGGTGGTAACCCAAATCCTTATCCAGATCCAAATAAAACATACATTGGTCAATCCTTTAGAGATTGTTTGCATGTGTCAGAATGCATGGCACAGGCATAAGGGAATCTTAGGGAAGTAGAAGGGGGGGTGAATAGGCTGGAGATCAAGTAGGATGTGCAGTGATGCTGTAAGCAGTGAGGCAGTATAGCGCAGTGGTTTAAGACTCCAAGCTGCAAATCTGGAGACCTGGGTTTGAATCCCACAGCCCCCACTTACATACTGTGTGACTCTAAGCAAGTCACTTAACTTTCTTGTGCTCCCAGATTGCACCTGTAAACAAGTTTTCAGCTTAGTGTGTCTCACCTGGTTAAACAATTGCAAAAAAAAAAAGGTGGGCCAAGTGGTCCTTATCTGCTGACAAATTCTATGTTTCTATGTCGTGCAATAGGAAGGATTAATGGGGTAAAGGCATAAATGTTAACAAGTGATATTGCAATGTGTGGAGGGAGAAATTGGTTTAAATGCTTCATTGGCAAGTTTTTAAACTAGTCAAGGCAGGAGGCACTGATAAGCAGCAGGAAAATCCCAGCCTCTCCCTACAAAACAGGGTACTAAATGCGAAAAAGACCGAGGTAGAAAGGTCAGTGGGGGATGCTGCAACAGAAGGTAAAGCCATCAAAAAATGGAAAGCAACGAGTACCAATGCCCGTAGTCTGAGTAACAAGCTTCCTGAATTAGTGGCCTTGATGGAGGAGAAACATCTGGATATCGTGGCAGTCATAGAAACATGGTTCACACAAAACCATGACTGGGACGAAACATACCAGGATACACTATCTACAGGAGGGACAGAGAGGGTAAAGAGGAGGAGGAGTAGCTTTACATAAGGGAAGGAATCAAAGCAACAGAACAAAAGGGAAAACAGGGAGGAGAAGAAGCACTGTGGGTAAATTTGAGACCGCAATAGCACAACAATCCGCACAGGGTTGTATACAGACCCCTTCTTAGGGGAGGAAATGGACAAGGAAATGATAGAAAGTATACTTAGTATGGCAGAAAAAGGGAGATATTGCTGATGGGCAATCTGAATATGCCAGATGTTAACTGGAGTGCAGTTGGCAGCCACTTGAAGAGGGGTTATTCTAGATGCCCTACAGGGGCATGCCTTAGACAACTAGTATTGGAGCCCACCTGAGAGGGAGTAATCTTAGACCTGGTTCTCTCAAATGGAGATGAAGAGAGGATCACAGATGTAGAAGTGGGTAGTCATCTGGGAACTAGCTACCATCGAACAGTATGGTTCACAATAAACACAGCAATAGAGTCAAGCACAAAGGCAAAGGTACTGGACTTTAGGAGGGCTGACTTTGTAAAATGGGTGAGTGCCTAAGGAATGCACTAGCAAATGGGCAGGAAGGAGGGGGAAGAACAATGGGGATAATAAAACTGCCATCACAGAGGCAACAAGCCTTTTGTGAAGCAAATAAACAAAACTAAACGATGTAAGAAACCACTATGGTTCTCAAAGGAAGTGGCAGTGAAGGTTCAAGAGAAAAAGAAAGCTTCAGGGAAGTACAAGGAATCACAGAAGGAACAGGACAGATAACTGTATCAGTTAAAACAAAAGGAAGCTGGGAAGGCAGTCAGAACAGCAAAGGCCCAAACCGAGGAAAAGATAGCCAACTCAGTTAAGAAGGGGGATAAAACCTTTTATAGGTACATCAGGGAGCGAAGGAAGACCAAGGGAGGGATAGTGACGTTTAATAAAGGGGAGGGGCAGAGGTAACTGTGAAAAGGCAGAGATACTAAACAAATATTTTTGCTCAGTATTTACAAAGGAAAAGGGGAAGGTACCTAAAACAAACAGTAGAAACACTCTGGATACAGAAGTTGATACCAGCCCATTTACAGAAGAAAGAGTTCTGAAAGAACTCTTAAAACTGAAGGTGGACAAAGCAATGGGGCCTGATGGGATTCATCCCAGAATTCTAAAAGAACTAAGGGTAGAATTAGTGACACCACTGACTACTCTGATTAACAAATCATGGGAGGATGGGGTGGTACCCAAGGACTGGGGGAGGGCAGATGTGATTCCCCTTCACAAAAGTGGGAGCAAGGCAGAAGCAGCAAACTACAGACCTGTTAGTTTAACCTCAGTGGTAGGGAAAATGATGGAATCACTTCTGAAGGAAAGAATTGTCGAGTATCTAGAGGCCAGAGGGTCACAGGACCCAAGGCAGCATGGATTCACAGCAGGAAGGTCATGCCAGACAAATCTGATAGATTTCTTTGACTGGGTGACCAAATTAGTAGATATGGGAGGGGCTGTGGACATGGCCTACCTAGACTTTAGCAAGGCATTTGACACAGTCCCACACAAAAGGTTAATATACAAGTTAGCTAGCCTGGGAGTGGGTCCCAAGATGACAGCCTGGGTAAAAAATTGGCTGGAGAATAGGACACAGAGAGTAATAGTAAATGGAGTCCACTCTGAAGAAAGGGGGGTTACTAGTGGGGTACCGCAGGGTTCAGTATTAGGACCGGTCCTCTTCAAAGTCTTTATAAGCGACATTGCAGAGGGACTGGAAGGAAAAGTATGTCTCTTTGCAGATGACACAAAGATCTGCAACAGAGTTAATGCACAAGGTGGGGTGGAAAGGATGAAAAGGACTTGCAAGGTTAGAGGAATGGTCAAATGTATGGCAGCTTAGATTCAATGCTAAGAAGTGCAAGGTAATGCACCTGGGAAACAAAAACCCAGGGGAAGAGTACACAATGGGGGGTGAGATACTAACAACAACAAAAATGGAAAGGGACCTGGGGGTAGTCATATCAGATGACCTAAAGGTGAGCAAGCAATGTGAGAGGGCAGCAAGGAGGGATGCACAGGAAGAGGCATCACCAGTAGAAAACAGGAAGTTATTATCCCTCTGTACAGACAGCTGGTCAGACCCCATCTGGAGTACTGCGTGCAGTTCTGGAGACCCAGTCTTCGCAAAGACATAGACAGGATGGAAGCTGTCCAGAGGAGGGCAACTAAAATGATGCAGGGTCTGCACTGGAAGACATATGAAGAGAGACTTAAGGAGCTTAATATGTATAGCCTCGAGGAAAGGAGGAGAGGGGACATGATAGAAACTTTCAAGTACCTCAAGGGAATCAACAAAGTCCAAGAGGGTAGCATCTTTCAAAAAAAGTGTGCAAGAACAAGGGCACAATTTGAAGATGGGGGGCTCAGAGGTAATTTAAGAAGTATTTTTCACAGAGAGGGTTGTGGATGCATGGAGCGGCCTTCCAGGGAGGTACGTGGCATCAAAAACAGTGGTGGAATTCAAGCATGCATGGGACAGTCATAAGGCAATTCTAGGGGGTGGGGGTAGGAAGAAGTAGGCTGCTGGTTAACTAGGATCTGCAGCTTATCCATTAGGCAGGGAAATGGGCAGACTGGGTGGGCCAAGCGGTCCTTATCTGCTGTCAAATTCTATGTTTCTATGAGAAGGGAGTGCTGTGGTGGGCAGGTGAATGGACCCTGTGGAGGGCCATGAGCATAGTAGGCAGGGTGAGACATGAGACTTACTCCAGGACAGGCAGTGTAGACAGATGGGCAGATAAGCAACTCGATGTAAACAACAAACTATGTGCTTTTGAGATTTTATGCTGCAGCAATAGGCACTTGAACAAAATAAATTACAAAAGCAGTGCATTCAGCTACATTATATAAATATTGTTATTAACTTTGGACCACAGACCAATATTAATCCTCGGCACTTCAATGCATGCTGGCTCTTCATCAGGCTGCAACTTGTCAGGATAGAAGGAGCTAGCAGGATACAGCAACGCTTCAGCGGAGGGGTTGTGTCTTCCTGTAAATGGAATGTTTAGACCTTGGCAAGTGCTAATGTAAACCACACTGCTTCTGGGGGCGGGGGCAGAAAAAGAGCCAGTGCATGCAGGAAATATTTTGTTTGTAGTTTTTTTTTCCATTAAGGTTTTATGCCTCAAGGCATAAGGAGGTAGGCTATCAGCTTAGTCCCTGCTTCCCCCAACCAGTGACCTACCCTCACCAAGGACTTACCAGACCACTGCAGTCCCCCAGAGATTGCCCCGATGATGGGGCCAGGAAGGGGAAGGGCCATTCTTCCCCTCTCAGAGACACATATCCAGACATCAGGGCTGGTGCCCTTGGCTGGCAGTGCGGGTTGGGTTGGCAGGCAGTAGGGGTATGCAAGTAATGAACAGTATTGCTTGAACACCATGAATAATCCACTATTAGTTTTACAGATCAGAATAGTGAACAGTAGCATAATTCATCACCTACCTATTCAGGAAATGCTATTAAAAAAGAAAAGAAAAAGAAACAGACCCCCACCCTTCTCCCCAGCCCAAATCTTTAAATGCAAGCCATCATCCCCCCATTCTCTATTAGTAACTGTATAATGCCCTTGCCTCCTGCACCCACAATTTGATATTTTAATGAGGAAAAACTCCCATGCCAGGTGACTGGCACAACTGCCTGCATTCATGTCCAGCAGCTATCTAAGCATTTGTTTGAGTTTAAAGAAAACTAATCCCCCCGGCAGCACCCTCAATCCCCGCCCCTCCCCACACCCAATTCTTTCCATGCATCTTACTTTATATCAAGAAGGTGACCGGTACAAACCCCCTCCACCTTCATGGCCAGCCACCTGCTACTGAATGAACGCACTCCCATGCTTGCTCACTCTGAGTCTGTATAGTGAAATAATCAGCTGATCATTTCACTATCCAGAGCAAGGTAAGTGCAGGAGTGCTTTTATTCTGTAGCAGGCAGTCAGTCGTGGAGGAGGGCAAGTTTGTGTCGGTTGGCTTCTTGACATAAAGTAAGATGTAGTAAAGGATAGGATCTCAAATGGGAGCAATTGTTTATCCCATTGCTCACTTGCTCAAAAGACTGTCACACCTACAGACTCCAGTATGATACCAGTGTGTTTGCTTGAATTGCTATGAAAGCAAACACAAGAAATGGGGAACTGGTGAATCCAAAACTAAATGTAAATGCACCCCAAGATTTGTTCACCCCTAGTACAAAATTTACAATTCAGAATGTTTTGCCATCACATCTGAATTACATACATGCTGCAGTGCTTTTCAAATCATTTTCTAGTTCATGCCTGCCCATTTTAGAATATTTCTAAATTTTAAATTAAATCCAAAGAAAGGAAGACATTTTACTCCCTGTTTCACTTCAGTATCTCTGTAATGCTGCCCTCCCAGGTAACCAGCTTAGTTTTATTTATTTATGTGAAAACTGGTGACCGGGAAAGGGTCGCTGAGCCAAGGCTTGTTTTCAGCCATGACCCGGAAGGGAACAAGGGAGAACAGTAATACTGTTATAGACATGGAAGCAACATGGGACTTCCAGTTTGGCCATTTTCCAAGACGGTCACTTGAAGCTCTAGCTCTCCACCTCAGGCACTTCAATTTAAAAACCTAAATCTTCAGAAGTGCCCTTCCGACAGTAATTGTGCTACAATTCATTAGAGTTCATCGCTGAGATGAAAAATGTATAATTTGTCGGTTTTTGAAATTTTTCCTCTCAAAATCATTTTTTGAAAATTAGTCGAGTTGCGGCTGCAGTAGTGACAGTTAAAGTGTCAGTGCTGGCAGTGATTGTGGTTGACTCTGCAGTTCGTGGCATGTTTGAAATAATACTACAGGAGGTATCAGGAGCTAAAACTGCCATTACAACTTTAGAAAACACAATGGAAAATCTAACAGTAAGAGTATTTGATGCAGAGGGCACTCTCTGTCACCTGGACATCCAGAAGACAAGAAGAATACAGAAATTCACATACTAAAATCAGAAGTCTCCCTGCTGTGGGACAAGCTAGATGATCTGAAATGCAGGGGATGACAAAATAACCTGAGAATTATGGGTGTCCCAGAGGGAGTGAAGGGAAAAAATGTTGAGGACTTCATACAACTCCTAGTGTCAGAGCTTTTTCATCTTACAAACTGTCCTCTCAAAATTCAAAGAGTTCACCGCTCACTGGCACCTCGCCAAAAAATGGGGAAAAACCCAGACTGATTCTTGCCCTAGTTCTCAGATATGCCACTAAAGAAAAACTGCTTCAACTTGCCAGAGAAAAGGGACCTTTAATATGGCATGGACACCATATCTCCTTATGTCAAGATTATTCAGCAAAGCTAAATATAAAAAAGGCAGCTTTACAGATGTCTGGCACTCCCTCCAACAGCTCATAGTAAGATATCAAATGAATTAATGTATTTATTTATTTATTTGAAATTTGATGACCGGTAGGTCAACTGAGACAAAGTCCCTTTTTCAGTGATGACCCAAGGAATAAAGCATTCCAAGAACAAAACATAATACAATAATGCACATAGAATAGTACCGTGAGTCACAATATACAGTTAAGCCATAGGTAAATAACAACAGTACCCTAGTAGGCAATAACCAAAGGATTCAGGATTACAGGCAGTTTGCAGGTAGCCAGGGGGTAGGAGGCAGATTAACATTTTATACCATGTGCAGGGACATTTATGCCATTCACATCCCCGATGTCAACAATTTAAACAGCAAGATAACTAAGAATAGCCAGTTTCAACTGCATTTGGTTAGAGACATGGGATTCAGGTTACAGTCAGATGTTATTCTAGGTAGAGGAGGAGTGAGGAGAAGTGGGGAGAGCAGCTTGTCTTTGAGATAGGAGAGAAGGGAGGCTGTTTGTGACCATTGCAGAAATTAAGAGATACTCGTAACGTTAGTCACATATGGCCTTACTGGTTAAGAACAGTTAACTCTGCATTGGGGGGCGGGGGTGAAGAACTCAGCCTTGTAGAGTTTTTTGAATTGGTTAATGGTTTTGCAGGAAAGTAGAGGGTGGGACAAATTGTTCCAAATTCTGGGGGCAGTGACCACATAGAATCTTTGGCCTATCTTTAGCCTGGCCTTCGGGAGCTCCAGTAATGGTAGGCTAGAAGACCTTAGTACATGATACCGTCGACCATTGTCTACTTCTTTCAGCGCTAAACAACTTAGGAATGGACTCAATAGCACAGGCCTGGTTCCAGAACTACCTCACAGACAGACAGCAACAAATAAAGGCAGAAGGTGAGCTTTCACCACTTAAATCAATCAAGAGAGGAGTCCCACAGGGTTCTATTCTGGGTCCACTACTGTTCAACGTCTATATTAACAATCTGAACTTAGGAATCAAGGAAGCCAAACTCCATTTATTTGCCGATGACACAGTGCTATACCTAAGCCGAGACTCCCCCTGGAGCCGCATGCGCTGCAATACAAGATGAATTCAATAAACTGCAAAACCAGCTCATAGACAAAAAGCTTTTGCTAAATGCAAAAAAAACCAAGGCAATGCTGTTTGCCCCATCTAACACCGGGGCCATCTCTACAGCCTATAACAATGTTCCTCCTGTATCCACTCTACTTGGTGAAAATCTTGAGTTCGTACCACACTTCAAATACCTGGGTATTTGGCTGAATAACAATCTCTCTTTTAAAGTGCATATTGAAGAATTACTGAAAAAACTTAGGCAAAGGCTTGTCCTTTTCTTCAGAATTAAACATCTTCTTACTGAGACGGCAAAAAAGACAGCTTGTTAATTCAACATTCCTATCATTAATTGATTATGCTGACATTATATATGGCCAATGTCCTGCCTCTCACCTTGCTAAATTGGACGTATTGTACCACAGAGCCCTAAGATTTATAACTGGCCTTCCATCCTCCACGCACCACTGCGAGCTATATACTGCAGTAGGGTGGTCATCGCTTCAATTCAGAAGGCATAGAAATGCAGCCATATGGACTTTTCAAGCTCCCTCCAACAAACTTCCGGACTATATTGCTGCCTGCCTTCCCTTACGTCCACCTTGTAGCTACGGCACAAGAAGTCACTCTCTAATTTCCCTAAAAATTCCCAGGATTAACAACCACTTTGGTAGGGCTGCCATAAGTCATGCTTTGCCCACACTATGGAGAAGGATCCAAAGCTCTTTGAAACTCAGCACTCCTGTCAGTATTGCTATGTTTAGGCATCTTTACGACAAAACTTTTACTGAACTTTGTAAATGTTACCATAGCTTCTAGTGGTTCTATTAGTGGTCTCATCTCTAAATCTGCCTCTCTCATTTATATACCCTACCCTGTAAATCCCTCCCTACCATGTTAAGTAGCCAACAGTCTTGCTTGGCATTGGAGCCTTTGCACCTCCTACCTAATCCTACATGACACTTATTTAGCTGTTCTGTTGGTTTTGGATCTTTAGGCCATCCCTAAGCCATGGCTAATCTACCAGCCAGAGACCCCTATAAACAAGTTTTAGTTCTGGGGATGTAATGGTTGTGATCTGCCTTCCTTAGCAAATACTAGTGTTCATTAACACCCTCAAACATGTATAAGAAAAATGTACTTTGTACAATTAACGTATGTGATGATACTTACCTGTTCCCCACTAGTGTAATGGAATGTTTTTTCTGTACCTTTCACATGTAAATCTGTATTCCCAAATCCTACTTTTTATGTAATATATGTATGTGTATCCATCTCTGTCTAACTGCAGGTTCACCTAGTAAATGAGCTTGCTCAACAGTGATCACCTGGATAAATAAAGATTTTATTTGATTTGATTTGACATGAGGGGTAGATTTTAGGGATAGCAGGCCCATCAGACTGGGAGGGGGGCTGATGAAGCAACTTAAAGGTGGTACAGTGCATGGGGAAATCAAATTTGTTGTCAAAGGTTGGCCAACTTAGTTTGTTGAGTACAAGGCAGTAGTTAGTATGGGCGGGGGCCGAGGTGACAAAGATAGCTATCCTATGGTATGTCTTTTTTAGATTGTTCTGTAATGGAGTCTTAACCAAGTGGATGACAGATGCCGCATAGAATAGACCAGGGAGCAGGGTAACAGAGGCAGTGGTCATTCTGGCATGTTTTGAGAGTTAGAGTGCTGAGCAGTAGAGTAGCCCAAGTTTTTGATTAGTGGTTTTGATGATATTGTTTATGTGTGCTTCAAGCACTAGGTTCTCATCAAGCATGAGTCCCAGGTATTTGAATGATGAGACATTTTCCAGTAGAGTACCTGAGGAGATTTTTAAGAGTAAGGGTGTGTCATATGGGGTTTTGAAGGAGGTGTGACGAAAGAGCATAGTTTTTTTTTTCCTTATTGAGAACCAGTTGGTTATTTAAGAACCAAGATTGTAGGGTGTGGAAGTCTACCTCAAGATTCACGGTCAGGGTGCGGATATCCTTGGAAGATCTGTAGAGTATTGCATCATCCACATGGAATTATACTGAAGCACCACCACAGTTAAGAGGCAGGTCATTTACTGTATGAATATGGGAAATAGTAGGGGACCAAGTATAGACCCTTGTGGTATCCCGTCAGTGACTGGTGCTAGAGGGGATAGTGTGTTTGCCATTTGACACATTGCGAATGATTTGCTAGGTAATTTGAAAACTACATGAGGGAGTTATTATCCAATCTGATGTGGTGAAGTTTAGTTATGAGCAGAGGGTGATTAACAAGGTCAAAGGCCTTAGTTAGGTCTACAAAGACTGCGCTGGTGGCTTGGCCAAGATCCATTAGTTCAGGTCATTAGTTAGTAAAGACGAAGGGAAGCCTTTGGATCTTCTGGTTTTATATGGGGCAAGAGATTCAAGGGCAGCTGTGAACTTTGAAATAAGATTGTCAAGGGCCTGATTTATATCATGGAGGGTGTTAATTGGTGACCAGTCAATGGAGGCTAGGCAGCTGTTGAATTCTTCCTCGATGAACTTGGTCAGATCCCTGGTTTTGATTATTTTCGGGGGTGTATGGGGTGCAGAGCTGTTGCAGACACAATAGGTGGGTGAGTGAGTGATCACTCAAGGAGTCTGGGAAAATACCAGCAGCTTTGATGTTAGCTGGTGTGCTGGTTATGATCCAGTCAAGGAGCTTGTGTCTCTAAGACTTCATTTTCAGTCTAGTTGGTTGCTGTATGATTTGCACAAAATGTATGTCAGCCAGAGCAGAGTGGTACTGCACATTTTATGAGCCAAGCCAGTAAAGGTTAAAGTCACCACATACCACTGTATCATGTCTGGGGATGTCGTCCAGGCTGGTGATAACCTCCTCATAAGAGGACTAGTGTCTGGGAGGCAGATAAATGCAACCTAACACCAGATTCTTGGACCCACCAAGAGTGATGGTGATAAAGATATGTTTAGCCAGAGGGTTGATATCCAAGTCATCCATTTTATCAGCAGTCAGTTCAGTCCTGGCAATGAGCACAACACCCCCACATTTTCCACGAGATCGGTCCTTTCTAAAGACAGAGAATCTAGGAAGGATGCCCTCATGAGATTTGATTTCAGGTTTTAGCCAGGTTTTAGATATGCATAGGATGTTAGGTTTATGAAGCTGGATCCATGCTTCAAGCTTGGGCATCTTACCTCTGATGCTTTGTATATTCATGTGAGCTATTTTGAGGCCTGGGGTGTTGGTCCGAGTGGACAGCTGTCTCAGGGAGTTTGGTACACTTCCACAGGGGTGTTAGTGGTGCGGGTCGAATTCTGCTTAGGGTTTAGTTCAATGTCCCCGGATAGCAGCATAGTGCAGATGTGGCACGGCATCAGGGGGGTACACAAGAAAGGTAATTTTTGCCACCGTCTGATTCGAGTTGGAGTTAGGACTCTTACATTGCAGGGCTAGTAATTGGAGACACGGATGCTGTGAAAACTCCAGACAGGAAGAGGTATGATGTTGGTTGAGGATAGGGCATTGCCTGGAGGTCATTAGAGACCTTGAAGTAGTGAGAGCTGGTGATGGCCCATAATGCAGCAAAAGTGCCAAGCAAATTAGTACCAGTCCTGTACGTTTTAAGTGTACCATGGTTTTGTTAAGTAGTGGGACTTCCTTAGTCTGACCAGAGAGGGGACAAAGACTGCAGAACTAAGGATTAGTTTGAAGTGTCCAGCCAACCACAACGTAGCTGGGAGTGGCTTATGAGCATTTAATGGAGGTCTGGGCTGCGTGTGGCGGGGTGGGCCGAAAAATTGAGTGCATGGCATTGCAAGGACAGAGTGCTACCTACCAGGAACCAGGGCTTTCATTTACCCAGTAGGGAGATCCACAGAGCCAGCTCAGCCGTTGCATACAAGTCTGATGAAGCCTCTGTCCAATACGGAAGAGGCAGTAGCACTTCTGGCCAATCCTGTTAGGGTAGCACAGGGCTGTGGGCCAATGAGTGCAAAAGCTGTAGAACCAGAGATAGTGGGGTGGGTCTCAGCCTTCAGCCGGGCACAGAGCTTCAGTAATGGGGACTGTCTCCAGCGCTGCTCGGTCGGCGCTTCAAAGAGGTGTAGAGCTGCCTAGGAGAAAGAGAGTGGAGAAGAAGAGGTTAGGTAGGGGTTTATATTAAGGGGAAACAATGGAGAATACAAGGGCTGGGTAATTTGTGGGTGAAGATGAGAAGCTCTGAGGTGAAAATTTAATAGGAGCTAAGGTGAGGAGAGGAGTAAGGGCAGCCAGAGAGGCACCAATTCTAGATAAATAGAAGAGTAGAACTGTAGGCAGGAAAAACTAATTCAAAAATAAATCAAGAATGGACTGTGCTTTCATTTACAGAAGTGATTCAAGAATTTCAGAATAAAACAAGAGGTAGCTGTACAGTATGTGGGAAAAGTACACCACAAAAAAAAAAGCTACAGTAAATTTAGAGGGATCTGCTAATACACTTACTGGGAGAATCAAGTGAATCAAGTGAATCAATTAAATCAGGACTAAATTGGGACTACATCAAGAAAACTATGCATTCACTTGTTAATAAAAATTCAGTCCTAGCACAGGTTAGCAGTACAAGTAAGGCTTGCAGACAGCCCCACCTTGGGGTAGGCAGATAATAAGTCCAATACAAAGCCCCACTTTCAAAATTAATTAATTCCACAGCAGCATTAAGGTTTGAAAAATCGAGTGAGCGGCATTGCAAGGACTGGGCGTTACCTACCGGGAGCCAGGGCTGCTTTTACCCAGTAGGAAGATCCACAGAGCCAGCTCAGCTGCGGCGTACAAGTACGATGAAGCCTCTGTCCAATAGGGAAGAGGCAGCAGCTCTTCTGGCCAATTCTGTTGGGGTAGCACAGGGCCGTGGGCTAATGAGCACAAAAGCTGTAGAACTAGGCAGCAAGCCATACCTTAGTGCCAGAGAGTGCGGAGTGGTGCTCAGCTTTCAGCCAGATGCAGAGCTTCTGTTTAGGTGACGGTCTGCGGCACCGTTCAGTTGGCACTTCAAGGAGGCATGGAGCTGCCTAGGAGAAAGAGAGTGGAGAACAAGAGGTTAGGTAGGGGTTTATATTAGGAGGAAATAATTGGAAGGCTCTGCCTTTGGTTCGATGGACAAGCAGCCAGCCACTCCCACTTCCTGAGCTATATAAGCAGTTCCCCTCAGCCTTCTTCTGAAACACTTTTTCTTTGCCTGCCAGAGACTCTGTCCATTTGATCTCTGCAACTGGCTGGGGCCTGCCTCACCCCCCACCTTGCTGCTTCTTTCTGCTGGACTCTGCGTTTTGTTCTTCTTCTCTGGTTTGAATTTTGACTCCGGCGGTGTGCTTTCTTTTTTTCCTTCCCTATTTCTTCTGTTTTTGTCTTAGATTTGTTTTATTTTTGTTTTTTTTTTTGGGGGGATTTGTTTTCTCATCTTGCTCCTACCATTTGGCTCTTGCAGCTCCAGTTACTATTGTTTTAGTTACTCCCATTGCTATTGTAACCAGTACCTGTGTTTTTATACAAACCAGAGCTCCTTCCCATGCTACAGGCCTAAATGCTCCCCATGCTGTCAAGCCTAATTATTTTCACCTGAGTCAAGCTCCCTCTGAACCCTTGCAATGCAGTTTAATCACGTTTTCCCTGCTTAATCTATTTCCCCTGTGGTCATAGCTGTTTTCACAGCATTGTGTTTCTCTCCTTCCATGCTTATAGACTACTACCACTCATAGCTCATGTTATTCCTTGTTTTGTACACTGCTGTTCTACTCAGAGGTCAGCTAATCTACTGCTAATGCATAGAAACATAGACTTTGACGGCAGATAAGGACCACTTGGCCCACCCAGTCTGCCCATTTCCCTACCTACTGGATAAGCTGCAGATTTTAGTTAACCAACAGCCTACTTCCTGCCACCCCCGACTATAATTGCCTTATATCTGTCCCATGCATGTTTGAATTCCTCCACTGTTTTAGACCCCCATTGCCTCTCCATGAAGGTGGTTCCATGCGTCCACCACTCTCTCCGTGAAAAAAGATTTCCTCACATTACCCCTGAACCGCCCCCCCTCTATCTTTAAATTGTGCCCCTTGTTCTTACACATCTCTTTTTCTGAAAGATGCTACCCTCCTGGACTTTGTTGATTCCCTTGAGGTACTTGAACATTTCTATCATGTCCCCCGCCCTCCTTTCATCAAGGGTATACATATTAAGCTCTCTCAGTCTCTCTTCATATGGTTTCTGATGCAGACTCTGCACCATTTTAGTTGCCTCCTCTGGACTGCTTCTATCCTGTCTATGTCCTTGTGTAGATGAGGTTCCAAACTGCACACAGTACTCAGATGGGGTCTCACCAACTGTTCTACAGAGGATAACCACTTCCTTTTTCTACTTGTGATGCCCATTCCTATGCATCCCAGTATCCCCTGGCTCTCTTACTGACTTCTCATTGCTTACCCACCTTGGATCATCTGATATGACTACCCCAGGTCCCTTTCCATTTTTGTTGTTGTTAGTACCTCCCGCTATTGTGTACTCTTCTCCTGGGTTTTTGTTTCCCAGGTGCATTACTTGCACTTCTTCGTTGAATCTAAGTTGCCATATGTCTGACCATTCCTCCAACCTTGTCAAGTCTCTTCTCATCCTTTCTACCCTCCTTGTGTATCAACTCTTGTTACAGATCTTTGTGTCATCTGCAAAGAGGCATACCTTTCCTCCAGACCCTCTGCAATGTCACCTATAAAGATGTTAAAGAGGACTGACCTAGTACTGAGCCCTGAGGTACTCCACTTAGTGACCCCCTTCTTCGGAATGTTTCCATTCACTATTACCTTCTGTGTCCTGTTGTAGCTAGTTTGCTACTCCAGGCTACCACCCTGGGATCCACTCCAGGCTGGCTAACTTGATTATCAATCTTTTGTGCGGACTGTGTCAAATGCCTTGCTAAAGTCTAGGTAGGATGCTGTAAACTAGTTTTAATATCTGCATGTGGTTCTTGACACTATCATCACTTTCTTGTTTTTCCTACGCCGGGGACTGGGAAGTGTTAGAGGAGTCATGGCCCCATGTGGCTAATTATGTCTGTTCTAAATCCTGCCTCCGCCACTGAAAATCCTCAGAGTATTTGTCACCTTAATTTGGCTTTTTGAATGCCTGGCTGGCTTGCCCCACTATCAAACTGCTGCCCCCACTTACACTCATATCCCATCATTGCTGCTATGTTTTATAGACCTATGTGCCGGTATGACTATTTCTAATGCTTACTGACCTATGTGTTGGTCCAACTATTTTTACCCTGCCGCACTGCATTACCCTGCCTTACTGAACTACGTCCAGATCCACTATTGCTCATGCCACCTTTGTTCAATGCTCCCTGCCATTTGCCTTGCAGGTTTTCAGTGCTCACACCCATTCAGCCCCTCATCAGTCCCTGGGGCATGCCAGCCATTCCATTGTGATGCAGGTTGTCCCCTGCAGCCGGCTGTCTCACTCTGCACCTGAGTCCGCAACTTGAGCATGTGAAGTTTGGGGTGGGGTCCTTTTCACTTGGCCCATAGCTGGGAATGTCCTTGCTCTGGGTGGACCTTCAGTTATCAACCATACTGATGTCACCTTAAGTTGTAGAAGTTAAGATTCAGCTCTGAAGGGCTGGAGTTGCTTACGGGGGCCCCTTTAGCACCCAAGCGAGGAGGCACCCTTCAAGCTATTCTCCCCATGACTGCCTCTGGTTCACCTGGTTTGAGGGTAGATTGGTAGGCCAGGTGAGTGCCTCAGTGGTTATTACTCTCCTCCTCCCGCCTTGGTGGTGGTTGGTTGCAGAGCGCAGCGACTCCCAACCCTCCACAGCATACCTGTTAGAAGGATTGAGCGAAAGCTTTCCTCCAAATTGGAATATTTCCACTTCCCTTTAATTGGGTTTCTAAATTGCAGCAGCAGAGCCATCACTAAATAAAATATCCCAAGCCTGGAGGGAAGGTGACCTAGGCCTTGGATCCCCAGAGATTTCCTCTTCAAAGGTTTTTTTTTTCCTCTCCTCCATGTCTCAGATCATAACTGTTAGTGTAGTGTTCCCTAGTTCCATAGGCAGGATCCACCATTGGATGGAGGTGGTGTCCCTATTGCCTTTCCCTCTCTCCTTAGGCAGTCCCCTCATTCCCTTTTGCAACCCATCAAACTCATGCCATTGCTACCCTGCACATCCCATTACGTTATCAGCTGCCTCATGCTTATCTATTACCATGTCTCACAAATTCTGGTTGCTTATAAACTTCATACTACTACTTCTTTTTGGGGATCCTTCCTAAGTTACTTTTAGCAAGGGAATCATCCCGTGGCACCTCTAGGATGGAACCCTCTAGAGGATTCCTTGCCTTTGGTACCCCTACAGGGTGGTAATTCCTCTGGAATAGAGAGTGTGAACAGCCAAAACCTAAGTAACACAGTTGCACAAGCATAACAAATTACTGGCTGCATAGGCCATTGAATTGGAAGGTTCCGCCTTTGGTTTGATGGACAAACAGCCAGCCACTCCCACTTCCTGAGCTATATAAGCAGTTCCCCTCAGCCTCCTTCTGAAGCACTTTTTCTTTGCCCCGCCATCCTCCCCTCCTCCTCCAGTGGCAGCGCCTCTCTCCTGGGGATCCTTCTTAAGGTACCTTTAGCCAAGGGAATGTTCCCATGGCACCTCTAGGGGTAGAACCCTCTAGCGGGTTCCCTGCCTTTGGTACTCCTACAGGGTGGTAATTCCTCTGGAACAGAGAGTGCGAATGGCCACAACCTAAGTAACACAGTTGTACAAGCATAACACATTACTGGCTGCGTAGGCCATTGAATGGAGAATACAAGGGCTGGGTAATTTGTGGGTGGAGGTGAGAAGCTGTGAAGTGAAAATTTAAATAGGAGCTAAGTTGAGGAGGGGGTTGGAGGTAGCCAGAGAGGCACCAATGCTAGACAAAGAGCAGGATAGAGCTGTAGGCTGGAAAAACTAATTCAAAAATAAATCAGGAAGGGACTGTACTTTCATTTACAGAAGTGACTCAAGAATTTCAGTATAAAAGAAAAGGGAGCTGTATTCGGGAAAAGTACACCAAAAAAAAAATATAGTAAGCTACAGTTAATTTAGAGGGATCTGTTCACACACTAACTGGGAGAACCAAATAAATCAATTCAATCAGGACTAAATCAGGACTACATCAAGAAAACTCTGCATTCACTTGTTAATAAAAATTCAGTCATAGCACATGTTAGCAGTACAAGTAAGGCTTGCAAACAGCTCAGCCATGAAGTAGGCAGATATTAAGTCCAGTACAAAACCCCACTTTCAAAATTAATTTCACAAAAGCATTAAGGTTTGAAAAATTAAGTGCGTGGTGTTGCAAGGACTGGGCGCTACCTACTGGGAACCAGGGCCACTTTTACCCGGTAGGGAGATCCATGGAGCTGGCTCAGCAATGGCATGCAAGTCCGATGAAGCCTCTGTCCATTAGGGAAGAGGCAGCAGCGCTTCTGGCCAATCCTGTTAGGGTAGCGCAGGGCCGTGGGCCAACGAGGGCAAAAGTCGTAGAACTAGAAATGGCATACCCAGTGGTTTTCAAGATTGAATGATATGGGGTCTATCACAACTTCACGCACCCCTAGGATGCCGCTGCCTCTCTGCAAAAGACATCGGGAGCTAGAGGACCCCTAACAGCACCCAGACAACCCCCTGCCATGCCCCACCTGCAGAACAACCTGAGGGACTGTACCAGATGTATACTACCCTATACTCTCTAGCACCATCTACCAACAAAGTACCCCCGACCACTGGCAATGAAAATGAGGGAGATGAAAGAAAGCAGCAGCCATGCAACCTGGACTATTAGACTGCTAGCCACACAATGGAAAACATCACGATTTGGCTGCAACTCCTCAGAAACCTGAACCTCACCCACATTCTGATGTTGGGATCTGGCAATTTTATGCATCGCTTTGTGTACACCAATTATCCTTGAGACCACCAACTGCAATGGTGGTACAAATCAACTGTTGTGGAACCATACCTCCTTTGACTCCTCAATGCTCTAAGCGCTGATCCCAGCAGAATCCTCTTTGAAGATCACTGCCAACCAATAGCTTTAACAGTAGATGGGGCAGCTCTCTTTCCGAAATCCAAGGGCCCTAACCCCCCCCATACCTGGTATATTGTATTTATAATATAGTGGACACCACTGCATAGTGGGGAGTAAGGAAATAAGGGTTATGATAGAAATCAATATTTACACCTACTGTGGACCAAATCCTCCAAGTAATACCATTCCTATGTGCAGGGTTCCCTGACCATGGTCTAAATTTCCATCCTCATAGATACTCAGTTTTGCTGCCAAACCACCTTGTAAACAAAAAGCCCTACTCATCACTAACTGTGTGCAATATAGGTAACACCCAACTATCTACCACTGATGCATTAACAGATCCAAGGCATGGTAGCTCAGATGATCTATGCCTGGGTAATCTCCTTTCTCTCCTTTTGCTCGCTAGAGTATCATGCTGAAACCACATTATATAACTTATGGGAAAAGGAGCTCTTTATCTCTCCCTCATCTCCCTGGGAAACCTAATATAACCCCCCAAAAACTTGAAGTGCATGACTTATTACAGTCTTGGCAGTAGGGAAGCATGAAGCACAAAACCCTGGCATGAGCACCCCTCTTCTCTTCCCCCTCCTTGAAGACATACCTGGTTGTGTCAACTGACCACCTCTGAAGTTTCTTGGCTTCAGGCCACTGACAAGGGTACAGTGGGCTGATGTTTGGGAGGTAGTCCAGGCTAAGTATATAATTTTGTTTGGGTTCCATACTTGTACACACTGCACCTTTGTGATTGAAAATGGTAATTATCTGTGCAGCACCAGGCTGTGCATTAGAGAAAGATTAAGGTGCCTCAGGACATCCCAGTTTCCAGTTGCCTTGGTGGTGCAACTGGTAGGGCAATCGGAATGGTATTACGGGCAGTCTGGATTCAAATTCCAGCTAGGGCACATATTTCTTTCCCTCTTTTTTTTTTATTTGGGTTCCATAAATGTCCACACACTGCACCCTTGTGATTTAAAATGTGATTATCTGTGCAGCACCAGGTTGTACATTAGAGAAAGAGTAAGGTGCCTCAGGACATCTCAGTTTCTAGCTGCCTTAGTGGTACAGTTGGTAGTGCAACCGGAACTGTATTCCAGGTGGCCTGGGTTCAAGTTCCACTAGGGTACTTATTTCTTTCTCTCTTCTGTTTGTCTGGGTTCCATAAATGTGCACCCTTGTGATTGAATACGTATTTAATTTGGCTTACTCTCTGTATCAACCTGTGTCAACTACACACAGCCAGATGTGTATCATGAGGAGGCAGTTACTTGGATGTTACGGGGGGACTGCTCATAGATCCCTGATGAATGGGAGGCTGCCACAGATGTGGGCACTTAACACAATGAGCTTATGGAGTCAGAGACTAAATAGCAGCCTTCAAAGAGACAAGAAGCAGTGGGGACCACTAAGTTTACTAACTGCAGTATGGGCTGACAGTAATCCACTTGCTACACACAGAACATTCCTGGCCTAGCCTGGGAGGGAGGGTACAAGCCCAGACCAGGCAGTGCAAATATGTACTCTTGAAGTACCTCCCACCTCACTTCTCTCCTCATCCTGATCAACTCGACAGCACTTAAGTGGGATGGTAACCAACCAACATCTACACATAGGCAGCATTATACTAGTTAGCACACAATGGGCACATGGTACCCCTCCACTGTAGCCTCTATGGACAGACGCAGACCCCTGAATAAGTTTCCCTCAGTTCACAGAAGACAGAATACTAGTGACAATGACTGATAATGGCCTTTGTGCCATGAGTGCCATGGTGACATCATTGAAACTGATTGTTTGGGGCATGGGGGCATGATCTCCAACCATAGCAGTGGGTGCAGACCATCCCAAAACCTTATGAAAACTTTTAAACAACATGCAAGCACTCCACATAGCCAATCGCACAGGTCCATGACCTAGGACCCCCACTCACCCCTCTACTGCACTGACCACTGCCAAACCAAGAATGGAATCTACAGGGACCAGTGATTCCTACAGGACATCATGCACATCCCAGTTGCTGTTGGCACTTATTTGTATAACTGTTGGCGCTTGTTATTAATTATGTAACATGTATGCACTATACATAAGCTTTCCATCTTCCTTTCATAGCCCAGGGGAGATTTGACAGCTTAGCTACGAGGCTTAGTACTTGCCTAATGCTAGTGGATGATAACTGCCATTTGGGTGTTCCTTTTCTCCCTCTGGCTGTGCTGTTAGTCTTTCCCTGGTTTAGTTGTGTAACCCTACTTTTTATCTCATTTGCTCATAGTTGTGATACCCTTATTTTTGTGTTTACTATGTTCTACTACTATGTGTACTAAACTGAATGTTCTTACCTATTATCATGTATCTGTTTACATTGCAGTTTAAAATTCTGTCACTGATCTGTGTTATGATTCTGTGTCAGACTCGATGCCACCAAAAGAAAACAATTAGTTACTGATCACTCCGTTGCTCCTCAAAGAGGTCCTATCAAGCCACCACTCACACTGATCACACTTCTCAATATCTGCAAGTCTGCCTATCCTGGCCATGCACACTGCAACCACAGCCTCCCATATTAGGACCAATTAAAGAACTAGTGGAGCCAAAACAGGCATGAAAATAATACACATTTTTAGAAGTAGTCAGTTGTAACTTTTTATTTCTGCAGTATTTTCCTTTTTCCTCTTGCTCATTAGAAAGTCTTCTGTGTGATAACATTGTGCTGGACGTGTGGAACAGCTTGTAGCCTGGCAGCTGATGTATCTATCTCTCTTCCCCCAATACATCATCTACATTATGATCTCACTGAGAGTGACCTTACAGGTGACTGACCTGGCAGCTACAGAGTGGCTGTTCCTAAGCAGCAGTATGTCACTGTCAGTGAGATTACAATGCTGATGGTGTGGTGGGGAGAAATAGAGATATATATGTCAGTTTCCAGGCAGAGTGTCTAATTAACCAGATGGAAAAGAAAAAATACCTCAGATATAATGGTTGACTGCTTTTAGTTTTAGGCAGTACACTAGCTCTTTAAGGGCACTCCTACATACCCCTCCAAATGCAACTCCATACTTGGAATAACAAATGGCAACTAATCTATATAAATTCACCTCTTTGAATGTCCAAGGGCTAAACTCACCCATTAAATGACAGTAGGTGCTCTTACACCTAAAGAAGCAATGCTGTGATGTAGCGTTTCTATAGGAAATACACCTGCTAGCTGCAGGGACCCAAAACCTAGGGATAGAGTGGCTGGGACTAATAGAAGGCAGCTCATACACCACAAAAGCTAGAGGAGTAGGCATTCTTTTCCACAAAAACATAAAAGCACAGGTCCTAAAGACATTCTACACTCAAGAAGGTTGGTGGGTGCTAGCTAGGATTCGCAAAAATGACACTCCTGCTGGGTAATATCTATGGTCCTAACATAGATTCTTACTTATTCTACCCTAAAATAACACAGGTGCTAGTGGATGTATTTGTACAAGGGGAAAAGCTTATAATGGTGGAGTGGACTTCAATGAAGTTTGGGACCCTATTACGGACAGGCATAGAGGCCAAACCTGTACTCTTACCAAGGCTAGAAAGGCACTACATGACTTGACCACTAAGTATCACCTAAAGGACCCCTGGAGAGAGACTTTACCTTACACTCAAATCCCTGTAATATGAGCAGCCAGATAGACTTTTTCCTGCTACTCATGCAAATCATGCATGAGATTGAGCACTCTTCCAATGGACACATCATGATCTCTGATCAAGCCTGTGTACATCTCGCAGTAGTGGTTGAAACTGAGCAAACAACATCCCTACGCTGGAGACTTGACACCCAAAAGGACTTTCAGCAGTGGATCACAGGTGAAACTGAATTATTCTTTTCCACCAACGACTTCCCAGAAATTGCTGAGCTACTCTGTGGGATACCCTTAAAGGATACCTGAGAGGGAGTTAGCTATGCTGCTCATCAAAATAAACAAAGAACAAGCCAGCTGAAGGAGCTAGAAGAAGCTCTTAAGAAAAAGGAACAGAAGTATAATGCTCTTATATCCTACTCTCCCTAATGCCACTGGGATATGATGCAACTCAGATCCAAGATCAACTTGCTAACCTCCACCACTGCACAGAAAGCAGTTTTGTGAACAGCCAATAATTACTGGGAGTCACATGAGAAGGCAGAAGACTTGTAGCCTACCCCATCAAGACTCAACAAGAAGCTAAGAATGTGGGATCCCTGCCACTATCAACTGAAGAGATGATCACCAAGCCTAAGGATATGTCCGAGATCATCTTCAAGTTTTATAGAGAGTTATACTCCTCCGAGCGGGGCTCACAACCACCTAACCTTAACAAATTCCTAGAAAGACTGGTCCTGCCCAAGCTTACCACCCTTCAAGCAGATAAGCTATCATAATACAGGAGCTCAGAATGGCTATCAAAGCCCTTCCACAATGGAAATAACCAGGATTAGATGGCTTACCAGCTGAATAGCTGGATTCTACCAAACCCTGATGCCAGTTGTAGATCAATGGCTTTTATTCCAGCCTCTCAGAAGCCCTGACCTCCAGAAATCTTCCCCACACCATGACTGAGGACCTTATAACTTTAATTTCAAAACCAGACAGTCACAATCAGTGTCAAATTATCGGTCCATTTCCCTACTGAAAGTGAATGTAAAAATTCTAGCCAAGGTCATGGCAAACAGGTTGAAAGGACTCATACTTCTACTTGTAGACTACCACCAAGTGAGTTTTGTTAGAGGGCAAATGTCTATGGACAACATCAGAGTGGATATAAATGTTGTCCGGGCATCATCCCACTGTAAAACCCCTTTCCTGTTGGCCAGTAAAGATACGGAAAAAACATTTGAGTCCATAGAGTCGACTGCCTATACCTCACTATGCAGAAGATAGGCACAGGACCTGCCTTTACAACCTAGGTAAAAAACTTTATTTTCTAATCCTTCCACTATCTTGTTAACTAATGGCATTATATCCCCACCCTCCAGCTTAAAAGAGGAACATGACAGTTGCCCCCTGTCCCCATTACTTTTCTTCATTGCAATGGAACCACTACTGTGCAAACTTCGAAATTGCCCAGAAATGGAATGTATCCCATGCGGCACAACCTAAGTGAAAACCTTAGCCTTTGTGGATGACCCCCAACGCGTTATAGCGAATCCTGCCTCCTCCCTCACAGCTGTGATTCAGATCCTTAATGACTCAGACAGCTGTTGGGATTAAAACTGCATTGGTCAACAACCGAGGCCCTCCCTTTGAACTTCCACACACATGAAGCCCAGGTTAAAGGTTTGGCCTCAGATGAGCACCTCAGCATATAAAAAACCTGGAGGTTATCCTACTGTACCTGCCAAACTCGTCTCCTTACTGGACCTGAACCTAAAGCCCCTTTTACCTTCACTAGAAACAGAATTCTGCAAGTGGAGAAAACGTAAGTTCACATTTGGGGGCAAAATTGCAGCTTACAAGATGCTGGCCTTCCCCAGAGTATTATTTTACCTAAATAACCTCCCCATCCCTATTCCACAAAAAATTTTTATAAGGTTTGAAACACTCTGCCTCATTTCTGTGGAAGGGAAAAAAACTGTTAGCCAGCTGAAACTGAGGGTGCCAGGTAAGCAAGGAGGCTGGGCCCTACCATGGTTATAACATATGGGCCTATCATCAGGTGGTAGGGATCTGGCATAACTTATTCTGGCTATTTGCCAATACACAGCAAAGTCCACTCTGGCTGCAGCTAGAAATAGGCCTCATGTCAAGCCTCCTGGGCAGGCAAGACTATAGGAAGATACAGTGTATGCCAACCCAACCCTTCTCTGTCCGAGTATACTTGGTCTTACTTGGTCCACCCTCACTAAACACCATAACTGGAAATCAACACACCTGGATGGTGAGAATGCTATGGCACAATCCCTATCTAAAGACAGAGGATAAGTCAATGTACTGGGCCTCCTGGGAAGCCAAAGGAATACATAAAGTTGGGCCCATATCTGACCCACAGAATGAAACACTGGAACCCTATGCAAACATAGCCACAAAATTCAAGTTACCAAAGTCAGCTTTCTGGTGATCTCGCCAGATTAGAGCAATGATTCTGACCAGAACACAAGGCAGTATAACAACACCTGTGAAGCCCCTCTCGGATATGATTTCAAAATGGGTGGGCTGCCTGAAGAGACTAAAAGGTAGGATCTATAACTTTCTGCTTTCCACCTACATTCCTGATCTGTAGCAATGCAGAGATGCATGGGAAACACAGTTAAACACCTCTATGCCTACGACACAGTGGGTGGCCATACTCCGTAATGCCCACACCAACATGAAATGCCAACTGATACAACAAAAAATACTTCATAGGTGGTATTGCACCCCAAAGGTCCTTAAACAAATGGGTATTATGCCCAATGATCAATGCTGGAGTTGCCAACAGCATGTGGGAACCATAACCCACATTCTGTGGTTATGTCCCGTACTATAATTCTGGACCCAAGTGAGGAAATTCAGAAATTCATTGCTTTGAATCACCCTGTGACCAGATCTGATGTTGTGGCTCCTAGGTAGATCAGCTGCAGACCAACACATATAGCATCATCAAAGACATTGTCTATTGCCAGCTGCCCTGGAGGCAAAGAGGCATATATTGCTTAGGTAGAAAACCAGATCCCCCTCCCCCCATTCTTTCAAGAATGGCTCACTGCATTAAATAAGTTAGCTGAGTAAGAATGACTAACCCATTTGGCAAACCATAATCTGCACAGGTTTTATGCAATTTGGGACCCTTTTATTAAACACCAAATTAAATGACACTGGAGGCTGACAGATAATCCTTTACTTTTTGCTTACCATTTGGAGCATAACTCTGAAGTTATTGAAATGTAGTTAGAAACCTCATTGTGTTAGACATAGATACATAGATACATAGACAGTGTCGGCAGATAAGGGCCTATGGCCCACCCAGTCTGCCCATTTGAGCTTGTAAGTTCAGTTTGTTTTCCTAGAAGTCTGTTGCCCCTTACCCCTGACCTCCAGAATTCCTTTATGTCTATCCCATGCATTCTTAAATCCTGTGATTGTTTCAGCCCCCACCACTTCCTCTGGTAGGGTGTTCCACTTGTCCACCACCCGTTCTGTGAAGAAATTCTTTCTCATGTTTCCTCTGAATCGCCCTCCTCCAACTTCATCCCATGCCCTCTAGTCCTGAAACATCTTTTCGCTTAAAAATAGTGTTTTCCTGCACCCTGTTCCTCCCTGTAAGATACTTGTATGTCTCTATCATATCCTCTCTCCTCCTCTCCTCCAGGGAGTACATGTTCAGTTCCTTCAACCTGTCTTCATAGGACTTGTGATGCAATCCATGCACCATCTTTGTTGCCCTCCTCTGAACCTTCTGTACCCTGTCTATGTCCTTACGTAGGTATGGTCTCCAGAACTGTACACTGTACCCAGGTGGGGCCTCACTAGTGTCTTGTATAGCAGAATTATGACCTCCCTTTTCCTGCTGGTGATGCCCTGCCTATACATCCCAGCATCCTATTTGCTTTACCTGCTGCCTTGTCACACTGTTTCCCTACCTTGAGGTCATCGAGATGACAACCCCAAGATCCCTTTCCTGCTTGGTGCATGCTATATCCTCACCCCAACTGATATATTGTGCCAGGGTTTTTGTGCCTCATATGCATTATCTTGCACTCTTTGCATTGAATTTCAGCTGCCAAACCCTGACCATTCTTCAAGTTTCTGCAGGTAGCTTCTCATTCTGTCTACACCCTCTGGTGTGTCTACTCTGTTACAGAGCTTTGTGTCATCAGCGAACAGTGAAATTCTGCCTTCTAGGTCCTGCGTCAATGTCACTGATGAAGATGTTGAATAGGACCGGTCCCAGCACTGATCCCTGTGGTACCCACTGGTCACTCTTCCCTCTGTGGAGTGACAGCCATTTACCACCACCTCTGTGTCCTGCCACCCAGCCAGTTACCTACCCACCACACTACTGTCCTGCCCACACCCATATTCCCCAGTTTGTGTAATAGTCTCTATGTGGCACAGTGTCAAAGGCCTTGCTGAAGTCCAGATAGGCCATGTCCACTACCCTCCCCTGATCCACCTCCCTAGTCACCCAGTCAAAAAATTCAATGAGGTTGGTCTGACATGACCTTCCCCTGGTGAAACCATGCTGCCTTGGGTCCTGTAGTCCATTGACAGCTAGATGTTCCACCAATCTCTCCTTCAGTAGTGCTTCCATGATCTTCCCCACTACCGAGGTGAGGCTGACTGGTCTGTAGTTCCCTGCTTCCTCTTTGTTCCCGCTTTTGTATAAGGGACTACATCTGCTGTCTCCAGTCTTGGTACCTCCCTGTTTCAGTGATCGGCTAAACAGGATAGCCAGAGGTTCAGCCACCACCTCTCTTAGTTCTTTAAGGACCTGGGGTGCACCCCATCTGGCCCCATTGCTTTATCAACTCTATTACTTCCAGTTCCTTCAGGACCCTATCTCGTGTAAAGGGACTTGTGTCCATTTCTGCCATTCTCACCTTATGTACTCCTTCAGACCCATTACCCTCCTCTTCCTCAGTAAAGACTGAACAGAAATACCTGTTCAATATGTCAGCTTTACTGTTGTCATCCTCCACGGCCCCATCCCCCTTCAGTCTCACTATCCCTCCTTTGTCTTTCTTTTTTCACTTATGTACCTGTAAAGGTTTTGTCCCTCTACCCACTGATTTTGCAATGTGTTCTTCTGTCTGAGCTTTGGCTTCCCTTACTGACCTCCCTGCCTCCCTTTGCTTCTCCTGGTACTTCTCCCTGTCCCCTTCTGCCTGTGTCTTTTTGTATTGCCTGAATGCAATCTTTTTGGCGTTCACTTTCTTTGCTACCTCTTTGGAAAACCATAATGGTCTCCTCTTCCTTTTCCTCTTGCTAACCTGCTTAATGCATAATTCTGTTGCTCTTGTAATCCCCATTTTAAATACTGCCCACTGTTCCTCAACCCCTGATTCATGTCCCATTCCCCTTAATGCCTCTTTCAAGTATCTCCCCATTTTCCCAAAGTCTGCCCCCCTAAAATCCAGGATACGTGTTTTTGTGTGGTTTGGTTCTGCTCTTTCTGTGATTTCAAACCACAATGACTGGTGGTCACTGTTTCCCAGGTGCTCCCCCACTGTTACCCCCATCACACTATCCCTGTTTGTGAGCACAAGGTCCAGTATTGCCTTCTGCCGAGTTGGTTCCATGACCAGTTGCTTGAGGAAGGCACCCTGAAGGGAGTCCAGGATAAATCTGCTCCTAGTTGATGCTGCTGCTGGGATGCTCCAGTCCACGTCTGGAATATTGAAGCCTCCAACCAGTACTACCTCACCCTTGTCTGCCATCCTTTGGATGGCTAGCATCAACTCCTATCTGTTTCTTCATCCTGGGCTGGTGGTCTAGAGACCACACCTGTGCGGATGGCTGTCCCATTTTCCTTTCAGCTTAACCCACAGTATCTCTCCCCATTTTGTTCCTCCTGGATCTCTGTGGCCCTTATGTCATTTTCACATACAGTGCCACTCCTCCTCCCTTCCTGCCTGCTCTGTCTCTTCTGAATATGTTGTAGCCAGGTATGGCCATCTCCCAGTCGTGGTTGTCATTACACCAGGTTTCAGTGATGGCCACAATGTCCAGGTCTGACTGTACCGTGACAGCCTCCAGATCTTCCATCTTGTTGCTAAGGCTCCTGGCATTTGCACAAATGGCTTTCCATGATTTGACCTCCCCAGACTGTTTCACTGTTCTACTCCAGCCCCTTCCTTGGTTGTCATTTATCCCTGGTTCTCCTTGCTGTCTGCCCTTCTGCTGAATTTTGCCCTTTTCTGCTTATCCACCTCTTGGGCACTAATCTCCATCTTTTGCACACTGCTTTGCAGAGATAGCCACTCCTCTGGTTCACTGGTTCCACTGCTAGCTGTGGGGGTGAGCAATCAGGTACCCTCCTTGCTGGCCTGCCCCCCCCCTTTGCTAGTTTAAATGCTTGTCAATGTAGCATTTAAACTTATCATTGAGCGCTTGGATTCACCTCCAGGATGGATGCAGGCCGTCAGGCTTGAACAAACCTCCATCCCTCCAGGTGGGTCCCCAGTCACCAATGAATCCAAACCCTTCCTCACAGCACCAGTTCTTCAACCATGAGTTAAAGTTCCTGGTGCATGCACTCCTATGCTCTCCCTTGCCTCTCACAGGTAGTACTTCTGAGAAAGTGACAGAAGTAGCTACTTGCTTGAGACCCTTCCCCAGTTTCCTAAACTCTTCCTGAACTTCCTTGGCTCCCCATTTGCCAGGTCATTAGTACCTGGGTGGATAATGACATCCAGCTCACCCTCCTGCTTGCCTTCCCAGTGATCCCAGGATCTTCTTTCCATCCCTCCATGCTGTGGCACCTGGTAGGCACCTCACCTCCCTGTCCTCCCTCCTGTGTTCCTAGCTGGATCCCTTTATGATGGAGTCCCCACCAGGATTCGCTTCTTCCTCCTCTGGGGTCCACTGCTTTCCCCGCTGAGGTCACCTCCTTGGCTAACCTCCACATCCTTTCCTTCCACTTCTCTGGGTACCTCTATTTGGTTGTCCTCATTTGCCAGTGTGGCATATGAGTTCTTGAGTGGAATAGGATCTGGGATGTGCCTCTGCCTGACTGCTCTAACCCTCCTGAGCCACTGTCATCCAAGTGCTCCTCATTCTCGGCATCCTTTGAGGCAGTTGCATTGGACTGGGTGGTCCCTGGATAGGGGTGATGGTACTCCTGACCCAGTTTACTTCCGCTCTGAGTCTGGCTACCTCATCCCGCAGTCCAGAGAGATGCATGCAGATAGGGCAGCACCTCAGTGTCCAGAAGGTCTGCCTGAATATGGCTGCCCCACAGCCACTGCATTGCACCACTCCCATTCCACTACTTGTCTGCTACTGAAGCTCTCCTAGTTCCCTTTTTATTAATTTACTGTACTAAAAATCCTGCCACTGATCCTCAGATAATTTTTTTTTTTTAAAGAAAAAGAAACCAATAAATAAATAAATGAGTCAAAACACTTGTCGTGCTGAGGGTGGGCTTCTTCCCCTTATGCCCTCCTACTTCCACACCCCTTACTATACCCTGTGTTTAGCTCCCTAACAATCAGATTTAACAGGGCATATAATTAAGAGTTGGGGGGAAGGGGCGAAAATTTGCAGCAATTAAAGACAGCACAGAATTACACCACCACTATGTTTTAAATTTTCAACAGCCCAAAAACAATTATAAGTAAAGACAACAAAGAAAGTATAGTGTCACTAAAAGCCCACAATCTAAGTTTAAAAGAAAAATAGCAATTACCAGTTACTCTAAAGCACTGAATTGAATATGTTTCCTTCCTTCCCCTTCTGGCTTCTTCTAGACAGTTGTTATTATTTACTAAACTATTTGCTTAAAAAAAAACACAAAAAAACAAAGAGGAATTTTACATTTGATTTCCTTATTGTTTCTAACCTGCTATGTGATGTTCCATTAGTCTAATGTTGGAACTGTTTGTTAAATGTTTTGCATTCATTTCCTCAATAAAATTATTTAAAAAAAGAGACATGGAAACAATGTGATACGACAGTCAGTCAAAAGTAATAACTGAAGTCTACTAATATTAGTAATAGGGTAACAATCCAAACAGCATAATAAGTTACAACAAAACATAACCCTCAAAAAGCGAAGGCAGATAAAAAATTTTAAATAAAGCAAAATCTAAAACAGGTGAGTGCAATAAATATAAAACTTACAAAGTGCACCAAACAATCTTGGAGAAGTACTGGGGTGATGAAAGCAGAGGACAGAATGAATCAAGTGCCCAAGGGGGCAAGCACAGAAGCATGCAAAACAGAAATGGGACCTCAGCGGGGACTTAAGGGCAAGGTAAGCATGAGAAAGTCTAAGGGAGGTGAGTGAGTTCCAGAGAGATGGCAGCTGTACCGAGAAAGCAGACTGATCAGCTGAGATACAGCAGTGAGGGTATTAAATGAACAAGTGTTAGAAGAGTGGAGGTGGTAACAGGGAGGAGCAGATGAGAAAGGTCTGAGAAATAGGATGGAAGGATGCAAATCTGCCACACGTCCCAGCCCATTTCTTTTCAACCCATCGCTCCCCTGGGTCATTTTTCAAACTATTCCCTTATGCCCAGCTCATTCACACTGTCAATCTAAGAGACGACCGCTCGCAGTCAATCATATACAGCTATTCGCTGACTACCTAACTCTCACACTCCTGCTCCTTGCAGCAGGTGACATCCACCCTAACCCCAGCCCCAATACTAACCCCCCCATGCCCCTCTCCGACATCTGCTTCTTCTTCACCTCACTCTGGGGACCTTCTCCCATGTGGCCTGTGCCTCCTGCACCTAAATATAAGAAGCCTTGTCCACAAGCTTGACTCCCTTCAGGTTCTTGCTGTCCACTACACTCCAGATATCCTCACCCTGTCCGAAACCTGGCTCAACAAAAACATCAACGACTCCTCTGTCACTATCCTAGGCTACACTATGGTCCACCAGGATAGAGCCTCTAAAGGCGGTGGAATAGCCATCTACGTAAACTCGGACTTGCACCATTCAGTGGTCCTGACCAAGTCCGAACCAAAAGTCCTTGAAGTAATACTAATTCAGCTCATCCTTACCTTCTCGCTACCAGTCTACATTGCTGGGATATACTGCCGACCTGGTACACCAGCTTCTGCTGTCACTGACCTACTCAAGCAAATCTCCTGCCTAACCATGACAGGGGAACTCTACATTATGGGCGATCTTAACCACAATTGGCTAGCTCCTGCCCTCAACAAAACCAGGACTGAAATTTCCACCCTAAACCTCTCATAGATCATTACTGAGCCCACCCGGCTTAACCTAAAATCTGGTAACCACTCGCTCATCGACTGGGTCCTTACCACACCCCCCCACTGGGTCAAACAAGCCGGTATTCTTCCTGACTCCCTCAGCGACCACCACGTAACCTTCTTAGTGCATAAAATCTACTGCCCAAAATCTCCCATTAAATTTGTAGTCCAATAGAAACATAGAATCTGACGGCAGATAAGGACCGCTTGGCCCACCCAGTCTGCCCATTTCCCTGCCTACTGGATAAGCTGCAGATCCTAGTTAACCAGCAGCCTACTTTTTCTACCCCCATCCCCTAGAATTGCCTTATGACTGTCCCATGCATGCTTGAATTCCACCACTGTTTTGACTCCACGACCTCCTCCGGAAGGCCGTTCCATGCATCCACAACCCTCTCTGTGAAAAAATACTTCCTTAAATTACCTCTGAGCTGCTCCCCCCACTCTATCTTCAAATTGTGCCCCCAATGCTCCTGTGAATCCCTCAATCTAGTCCCTGTATTAGATGACCTTGCGCTAGCAAACTGGGCCCCTGCCCCTCCTACGATCTCCACTGATGATGCCTTCCTGCACTTTAAAAACACATTCCTCAGTGTCTGGAACACACATGCCCCACTGCGTCGTACAAGAGTATGAGGAAAACACCTACCTTGGATCACCCAAGAACTGACTGTATGTCAAATCACTCAGGACAAAGCCTGGAAAATGCATATTTATTTTATTTATTTTATTTATTAAGCATCAGTTTACAACCTTTGAGCCAGAGGCTCATTTACAAAGGTACCTCATCACAGAGAGGATAATACAGTGATAACAACTTGGTACAGAGAAACAGTGTACAGTTTTTTTGAGGATACAGGCGGACAAATGAGATCAACAATTTACCACATACAGGATTGGTGAAGTTAACATTGTTCAGGGAAATAACTAGAACATCAGAAAAAAAACATAGGATATCAATACAGTGTGTTTTAGCGGAGTCAACAGGGAGGTAACAGGAACCAAGGGCAGAGAAGGTAGAGGATTTGAGCAGCCAACAGGGCTTTGTCGAGAGTGAGCAAGATAGCTTAGAAACAGCAACAGCTGCGAGTAGTGAAAAGGTGGTTCTGGAGGGTAGTTTTAAAGCAAGAGATTGTGGGGTGTCTGAGATACTGGCAGGAGGAATTGTACCAAGAAGGGCACGGTAGAGGAAAGCCGATTGTCCATGAGAGGTCCTTGCCCTAGGTACCTTCAACTTGGTTTTACAGGAGGACCGTGTTGAAGCTAGTGAGTTTACTTGGTGGATAACGGCAGTCAAACCAGGAGGACAGAGCCCAAGGAGAGTTTTTTTTTTGTAAGGATGCAGGTTTGATTCCTAAGACGTTTGTCAAGATTGAGCAGATTTGGCTGGGAATAAAGATGGCAGGTATGTGTAAGTCTGGGAGCACCTAAGATTAGTCGACAGGCCTTATTTAAGGTGAGGCGGATTTTGTTTAGCAAGGTCTGGTCAGCAGCCCCGTAGACTGGCAAGCCATAGTCAACAAGTGACAGAATGGAGGACATAACTGCGAGTCGGAGGGCATCGGGGGGGAGACAGTGT
Source organism: Neoceratodus forsteri (assembly GCA_016271365.2). NCBI lineage: Eukaryota > Metazoa > Chordata > Ceratodontiformes > Ceratodontidae > Neoceratodus > Neoceratodus forsteri. The sequence continues at coordinate 270,908,491 of CM028130.1, read as the reverse complement.
TTGTGGCGGAAAAGGATTCCCAACCTAATATTGGTGGTGGAGGCTAAGGCGGAGATATGGGAATGGACGTGAGGGCAGGGTCAAAGGTTATCCCAAGGTATTTGTATGTGTAAACTTGTTCGAGTGGGAACATAGAGCTGGCGAAGACTTGAAGTTGGAAATTACTAGCTTTGTTTTGGGGGTGGGAGAAGATCATAGATTTGGTCTTTTTAAGATTGATAACCAGTCTATGTTCTTTAAACCAGGCTTCCACGTCTTTATAGGATAATTGCAGGGAATCTTGGTGGGTGGTGAGGTTACGGTCAGAAGCGAAGATAACAGCATCATCTGCATAAAGGAGGAGTTTACCAGTACAGGCACCTGGCAGGTGTTGAGATAAAGGGAAAAGAGCAGGGGCCCAAGAATAGAGCCCTGGGGAACCCCAGATCGGATAGGGCAGAGGTCAGAGAGGGTGCCATTGATTTTTACATGCTGGGACCGGGCAGACAGATAGCTGGAGCACCATGAGACAGGTCCTGCAGCAAAGCCAGCATGGCTGAGTGCATCCAGCAGGAGAGGATGGGATACGGTGTCAAAGGCTTTTGACAGATCGATGAACACTGCACCAGCAAGAAAGCCCGAGTCCAGGGAGGACTGGAGGAAGCTAGAAAACTCGATGAGGGCGGTATTGGTGCTGTGCCCAGCACAGAAGCCATGTTGTTCAGGGCAGAGGATACTGTATTTGGTAAGAAACTCAGATATTTGGGAGGATACTACTTTCTCTAAGGCTTTTGAGAGTGGTGAGAGGATTGAGATGGGACGATAATTACCCGGAAAGGGCCCTATCTCCACCCTTATGTATGGGAGTGACAGTGGCAATTTTCCAGGCTGATGGAAATTGTCCTAGACAGAGTGATTTGTTGAAGAGGCTAGTGATTGGGGCGATGACCTGGTCCAATGCCAGGCTGAGGAGTCTGGGGTCCAAGGAGTCACTGCCAGTGGTGTTGCTTCTTAGAGCCTTGGTCAGATACAGTCTAACTTCATTGACAGTAACCCGGTGGAAGTGGAAAGATGCGTGTGAGGGAGCAGGGTCAAGAGAGTGGGGGGGGTCAAAAAAGTTGCTAGGGAGTACAGAGCTAAGGTCAGTAAAGGATTTATTGAGATGGTTAGCAATGAGGGTAGGATCAGTAGAGACAATACCCTCAATATTGATTTGGGAAGGCAGAGGAGAGCGTGTACCACCATTTAGTTGTTTGATGTTATCCCAGAAGGTTCTAGCATTCCCCCCAGGACGAGATGAGTGAGGCCCGATAATGTTCGGCCTTTGCTTTGCATATGGCCCAGGTACATTTATTTCAGGCAGCAGCATATGCCTGTCTGTCAGCAGGGCAGCCAGTTTCCATGGCTAGGTGCCACAGGTTATCCCTGTGCCTAAGGAGTTGGAGTAGGGAAGGAGTGACCCAGGGAGTATGCCGTACCTTGGACCGAAGTTTGGTTAGGGGTTCGAAGATATCACAAGCTTTGTTAAACATTAAGGTGAAGAAGGCCAGGGCCAAATCAAGGTTGGGGGGCGGTCTCAATGGGAGACCAGTCAACTTGGGCTAGAAGTTGCTTCAGGCCTCTCAGGCCACCTGGTCACAACCACCGCCGTAGGGTGGCCTGTGCAGTGGGTTTGGTTAGGGACGTAATCCAATGGAAAAGAATAGGGGAGTGGTCACTGATTCTATCCGGAAGGACTTGTAGATTGCAAACTTGGTTAGGTCGGTTGGTGAGGACTACATCCAGAAGAGTGTTCAACCCCTTTGTGTGGTTCACTCTTGTTGGTTGGATAACAAGTTGCGTTAGGTCAATAGCAGTAAAGGAGTCGCAGGTGGAGGAGGATCCGGGGCTAAGCCAGTTGATGTTTAGATCACCCATGAGAATATGCTCAGGGGAATGTGGTAGAGAGGTGAGATACTCTATTAGAGGGACCAGGGCCTGAGTTTGATTTCTTGGGGGAATATAAGCAGAGGTTAGAAAGAGGGGTCGGGGGTAAGTTTTAGGGTAAGGGCCTGGGCCCCGAGGTTAAAGGACAGGGGCTTGGAGGGTTACTCCAGGAATGGAGTCTTTGACATAAATACCACAGCCTCCACCTCGTCTCCCTACCCGGTCTTCTCGAAAGAGGGAGTAGCCAGGGAGTGAGACAAGGGAGTCAGGGGTAGAGTCAGATAGCCAGGTTTCGACTAGGGAGATGAAGTCAGGTTTGTGGACAGTGACCCAACATTGGAGCGAGTCAAATTTCTTCAGGAGACTACAGATATTCATAGAAGCAATAAGAAGCCCAGGGGATCTAGTCAAGGAGTTATTGTGGGTTGGGCCAGGGTTGGGATGAATGTTCCCTGACAAGAGTAGGAGGAGAAGTACAGCCCTGGTCAGGGGGTGTGTGGAAGGCATTTTTGCATCGAGCGAGATAGTAGGAGTGGGACAGCTTAGAGACACAAGGGGTGGGCAAAGAGGTACAGGATGGGCAGGCTAGTACAATAAGTTGCCCGTAGGCGCAAAGTGGGGAAGCTTGGTGGGGACTGGGGGGAGTGTATGATAGGTTGGGGGTGCAAGGAGATAGTAGAGAAGGAGGGAGGCGACTGTGGGACCCCAGAGTAGGGGACTTGTGGAGCCATGGGGACACCTGGGTTAGATGGAGGCCATGTGAGAAGAAGGAGGGAGAGGCATGACAAGAGAAGGTGGGCAGTCATCTTAGGATGGGTCTGCAGATAGCAGTAATGAGATGGGTAGAAGAGGGTGAAAGGTCTACCCATAAGTGTAGTCGCCACTTTGGTACAGTGGTAGAGCCCCTGCCTCAAGTGCACAGGGTACCAGATTCAATGTTTGCCTAGGGTGATAGAAAAGGTCCCCGGACGGTGGCTGCAGTAGCAGGGTGCAGGGTTCAATGCCTGCAGTGGCACTAAGAAAGAAATGGTGAAATATTTTGGCAGACTAGGGGGGTCAGAGACTATGAAAGTCTTAGAAAGTAAGGATAAGATAGCCAGATACAATGGTTAAGTGGTAGAGCTGCCAACTCTGATAGCAAGGGTACTGGGTTTGAGAACAACAGCAGGACAGAGGATAGGTATTTTGTTTCGAAGAAGGAAGGGTTAAAACCTTGAAATTAGAGGTAGATATTGGCTTGGCGGTTGGGCTGCAGACTTTGGAGTAAGGGGTACAAGGTTTGAGGCTTGCAAGAGGCGTAGTGGTGGGCTGAAGGGAAGGAGTGAGGAAAGAAGACAGCAGAAAGGATTAGGAGGGAACTGCAGAGACCTCTAGTGGACAGGGATTGCAACAGTTGCTAGGAAGGAGTGGAGAGTAGTTAGTGGTGCCAGAGTGGAAAGTGCAGCAACCCCTAGTAGTCGGAGTGTATAAGCTGCAAATGACAAAGTGGACACTTTAGTAAAATGATGGGTAGGTCATGTGATGTGACATGTGACCTGCCAGCAGCAATAAATGAAGCGCCACCCCTGGGTGGGTGGTGCAGGTGTGAAGAGCCACACCACAGGCAGGCTGTAGTGTAGGAGGCTTTACCTCTTAAAGGCTCTCAGCAATTCCCCCAAGTTCAAGCTCCGCTGCTGGGCAGTGTGGGCATATATCCTCATGTCTCCCACAACACCTCTCCACATACCGCATGCTCCATAACAAGCGCACCAGAACCACTCGTCTTGCAAAAGCAGAGTTCTTCAGCAGCTCCCTCCTGTCAAACCTAAATAAACCCTCAAAATTCTGGAAAGTCATTCACTCCCTTTTCACCCAACTGGCTGCCAATCTCACTCCAATGTTAAATGTTAATAACTCTCTCCTATCAGAGCCCACAGCAGTCACCACTGAGTTCAATGTGTACTTCTTCACTTGTGCTGCTACCTTCCTCTTTTCCCTGCCCAATACTACACCTCTCGCACCGCCTACAGACATAAAGCCCCAGATTAGGCCTTGCTCCTTTTCCTTCAAAGACATCTCTGCAACTGAGGCCCTAAATGCATTACTTTCTCTTAACCCTTCAACAGGCAAATCCCCAGATGGATTAGACCCAAAACTTCTATACCTCTCCATCCTCGCTATAGCAACTCCGCATGCCAAACTCCTAAACCAATCCTTTGCTGCCACTGCCATCCCCATGCATGGAAGCATGCCATTGTCATCCCTCTGCCAAAAGGAGGTGCCCCTACCTCCCCCTCTAACTACCACCCTATCTCCCTCCTCCCAGCCCTAGCAAAACTACAAGAGCACCTTGTGCTCGCCCAACTTACCTCCTTCCTCACTGACTCCAAATTCTTCACGCCATTCCAGTCTGGCTTCAGGAGGGGACACTCCACCACCTCCTCCCTGATAAGGCTTACAGACACTATCCTGGCAGGCATGGATAGTGGACTGTTTACCTCAGCCGTTTTTGTCGACCTTGCAAAAGCCTTTGACACCGTCTCCCACCCTATATTGCTCTTGAGTCTTGCTGAATCAGGCCTCTCTGTCGCAGCCACAAACAGGTTCAGATCATACCTCTCTGATAGAACTCAGTCCGTTAGAGTCTCAAATGCGATCTCCACCACCCCCCTTCCCTTAACTACCGGTGTCCCACAGAGGTCGGTTCTTGGTCCCATTCTGTTCTCTATATTCCTAAATGACCTGCCACTGATCTGCTCTACTTCCTCAATCCACATGTATGTAGATGATACTGTACTCTACTACTTGGGCTCTGCCCCTGATGTGGTACAATCAAACCTCCAAGCTGACTTCAACAAGGTACAGCAATGGTTTAGCTCGTACCAGCTCTCCCTAAATGCAAAAAAAACTGTCACTATGACCTTCGGCACACGACAACGCCTGGCCAGACTCCCCTCCCTTCCCTACTTCACCACCCTGGATGGCCAAAAACTTGAAGATGTCTCCTCGTTCCGTTACTTGGGGGTCTGGCTCGACAGCCATCTCTTCTTCTCTGACCACATTGATGCTATCTCAAAAAAACTACGCCCCATGCTCAGTGCACTATAGAGGAACCACAGCAGCCTCCCTTCCCAAGTCTGACGTTAACTGGTCCTGAAGATGATACTGCCCTCCATTGACTACTGCAACATTGTATACAGTGTAGCCCCTAAGCACACCCTATCTAAACTGGACACACTTTACAATGCCCTCTACCGCTTTGCTATTGATGCCTTTCCCCTCACCCACCACTGCGACCTCTACCGAGCCTTGGCACTACGTCTCTTGAAAACCGCCGCATCTCTCACTGTCCTAAATTTGTCTCCAACGTATGGCTCGGGTCCATCCCCTCCTACCTTGTCACCGTGCTCACAGATGCCCCATCCCCCTCCCATCATCTTAGATCCAGTGACTCCCACCAACTTTCAGTCCCAAACGGAAGACCTCTGCCAGTCAAGCTGCCTTCTCACACCGGCTGCCCAAGCTCTGGAATGCCCTCCCACCGCAAATTCGGCACTCCTCCTCTTCCTACTCTCTGTCTACTGCCCTAGCAAACTTTCTTATTACAAATTGCTCCTGTCCCTGAACCTGCCATGCCCCACTATCCCCTCCCCAATGCCTGACCAGCAGCCTTAGCCTTGCTACAGAAGCTGGCATATAATCCCAACCTTGCACTTATGTCCTGGGCCTATTTTGCCCTATGTACTGTGTATAACTGTGATATACATCTTCTGTTGTTACAGCTGTTACTACTGTGCTAATTTACCTTGTCTGCTGCTTCTTGTCACAAAAATTGTTATTTGATACTATAATATCCTAAGCATTCAATGTGCGCTGCTTGTATATTCATGCAATCATGTATCCTTATGCTGCTTTTTGTTTGCTTCTGTTAACTGTTCACTTGATAACCTATGTGTTATCATATCCATGTGTATCCCCCCCCCCCCAGGTCGCACCGGGAGATGAGCATCTTGTTGCTCAGTGTGCCTTTCCTGGTGAAACAACTGCAATAAATGACAAATAAATAAATAAATCAGTACTTACAGAGAAGAGCAGAACAGTGGAATAGGCACCAGAAAGCAAGGGAGGGAAAGGCAAGGAGCTGATACAGGAACAGCGGTGAGTAAGAGGGGGTGAGTCAAAAGCAAACTGACAGAAGGAATGAAAGATAAGATCCAGACTGGCTAGGATAGATTTTGAGGTGCCACCATATACCATATCTGCATAGTCAAACAGTGGCAAAGTCATTTTAGAACACTTACACCAAACTGGGAGTGGAAGGCAGGATTTATTATTATAAAGGGCACCTAGTTTGGGGCATAATTTCTGGAGGATGGCATCAATGTGGACTGAAAAGTTGAGATGGCTATCAAGTCACACCCCAAGGTACTTTGAAGAGGGATTTGCATTTGGATCTGGAAGAAGCAATAGCTACAGTATGTGTTCCTGGGTTCCGATCAAAATTGAGACAAGCTCATTTACAAGATGGAGCTGGGGCAAAACACTTGCCAACAGGGTTAAGACATAACAAGTTGAGTGAACGTACATAACAATTACTTAGTAATAATAACAACATAATAACATATAACTATCACATGTGACAAGATACTTGCACCAGAACAAAGCAATAGGTTTAACAGGAGGTAGTGCCATTTAAATACAATTGCATGGATACAGATATAGGGATGTAAGGTAATGAGCTAAAGTTTATACAGAAAACCTAGGGCAAGGACGGTGAGGAAGCTAAGAATACAGGAGTTTAATGGGTGGTTGAACGGGTGGTGTGCAGAAATGGGGTATGGGGTAGTAGGGAAGTGGGGTGAGACATGGAACAATAAGGGGCTTTATGCCAAGGATAGGCTGCATCTTGGCATCAAGGGTACAAGGGCTTTGGGACAGCTACTGGAGAAGTACATTAAAAACAACATAGATTTAAATGGAGGAGGGAGGAGGGCTAAGTTGGATAGCAGGGAGGAGGCACCTTCCAGGGGAGACCGGAAGGCCTCTCCCCCCAGAGAGGGAGGAGGAGAATGAGGGGAAGTTATCAAGACAAAAGTGGAAGGGGAAGAGACGGGAAGAGGAGGGGTGGGGCACAAGGTGGACTGTAGTATCCTCGAATGCAAGGAGCTTAGCAAACATGGTGGAAGAGTTTCAGGCAATGATGGTAGATGGAGAGGTAGACATTGCTGCCATCTCAGAGACCTGGACCACCCAATACCATAACTGGGATCTTACAATCCCGGGTTACAAGGTGTTCCACAGGGACAGGGAAGGGGGAAGGGCTGGAGGGTGGCTTTTATGTCAGGAAGGGGATTCTGTGTACCAGTGAGGAGGGGAATGAGGGGAGGCCAGAAGCCATATGGGTATTGCTCCAAAGCTCTAAAGGTAAGAAGTTCAGGATGGGGGTGGTGTACAGGCCACCCTCACGGAGCGAGAAGGTGGATAGGGAGCTGGGGAAGCATATCAGGAAGGTCAGTGGCAAGGGAAATACAGTTATAGTGGGAGACTTCAACCTACCTGGGGTTGACTAGAAGACAGTAACTACCGCACACACCAGGGAACATGTGCTGCTGGAGATTATCCAAGACAGCTACCTAGTGCAAAGGGTGATGGAACCTACTAAAAAGGGGAACATACTGGATTTGGTGATAACAAATGGTGATCAAGTCCAGAATGTGGAAGTACAGGAACCTCCAAAAGGAAGTGATCACTGCTCAGTGTGGTTCCTCCTCAACACAGGAAGAGAGTCGGCTTAGACCAGGAAAAAAGTGTTGGACTTCAGGAAGGCAGATTTTGCCAGAATGGGCAGTATCCTAGAGGGGTATTTAGCTAAAATTAACCCAGTGATGAATGCTGAACAGAAGTGAGCAATCATTAGGAAGGGGCTGTATGAGGCCACGGACATGTGGGCCAAATCTCAGAGTAAGCAGTCCAGGTCCAAAAAACCTAGCTGGTTCAGCAAGGAAGTGGAGTGGAAGGTGAGGGAAAAAAGATTGGCCTTCATTAAGTTAAAAAAATCGGGGCATGAGGAGGAGAGAGAGGTGTTCACAAAGGCATCTAGGGAGGTGACCAGGTCAGTCAGGGCAGCCAAGGCAGCAAAGGAGCTGAAGTTGGCTCAGGGGATTGGGGGAAGGGGTTCGTTAAATACATAAGGGAGAAGAGTTGTAGAGATGACATTGTTAGAATCAAGAGGAATGGGAGATGGACAGAACAAGGGGAAGAACAGGCTGAGGCACTCGATGAGTACTTCTGCTCACTGTTCACAAAAGAAAGGGACGGCCCAATACCACAGGGGAAAGGGGGCAAGGGTGAAGGGGCAGAGGATAGAGTTCTGAAGGGCCTTAAAGCCTTGCAGGTGGACAAGGCACCAGGACCAGATAGTGTACACCCAAGGGTCCTGAAGGAACTGGTGGAGGTGTTGGCAGGCCCTCTGACTGACCTCTTCAACTTCTCCTTGGAGATGGGGAAGGTGCCCAGGGACTGGAGGATAGCTCACATGGTGTCCCTTCACAAGAGTGGACCCAAGGACCTACCGGGCAACTACAGACTGGTAAGCTTGACTTCCATCGTGGGGAAGTTGATGGAGACCATTGTAAAGGAGAGGTTAATAACCTTTCTTGATAGTAATGGTCTGCAGGATGAGAGACAGCATGGGTTTGTCTCGGGAAGATGGTGCCAAACTAACCTGATTGACTTCTTCGACTGGGCCCTAGGATGGTTGGCGAAGGCCACCACGTGGATGTCCTGTACCTGGACTTCAGCAAGGCTTTCGACTTGGTGCCCCACAAGAGGTTAATGAGCAAGCTGAGGGACAAGGGGGTGGAGGAGAAACTGGTGGGATGGGTTGAGAGCTGGTTGCAGGGCAGACAACAGAGGGTAGTTGTAAGGGAGGAGACATCCAAGTTAAGGCCAGTAACAAGTGAGGTACTGCAGTGTTCTGTGCTGGGCCCTGTTTTGTTCAATGTCTTCACTGGAGACATTACAGAGGGGGTTAGGGCTAAGATCTGCCTGTTTGCAGTTGACACCAAGATTTGTACAGAAGTAGACAATGAGGAAGGGAGGCAGGCACTCAGGGAGGATCTAGCTGAATTGGAACACTGATGAAGGGAGTGGCAGTTGGGGTTTAACGCTAAGAAGTGCAAGGTCGTGCACCTTGGAGCAAGAAATCTCAGGACCAGCTACTGGCTGGGGGGAATGCAGGTAACAGCTTCAGAGGAAGAAAGGGACCTCAGGGTAATAGTCACAGGGGATATGAAGGTCTCAGCACAGTGTAGGAGGGCAGCAGCAAGGGCAAATATGATGCTGGCATGCATTGCCAGAGGGATCACCTCTAGAAGGGAGGAGGTCATCCTGCCCTTGTATAGATCACTGGTGAGGCTACACTTGGAGTACTGTGTGCAGTGCTGGTGTCCATACCTCAAAAAGGATGTGAGATTACTGGAGGGGGTGCAGCACAGGCCTACAAGAATGACCATGGGACTGGAGGAGTTGCCGTATGAGAAAAAATTGAGGGAGCGCAACATGTATTCGTTGGAAGAGTGAAGGGAAAGAGGGGACACAATAGAGACCTTTAAGTACTTGAAAGACATAAACAAAGTGAGAGAGGGAGGATTGTCCCTCTTAAAGGGAGTAAGGACCACTAGGATGCACAGTCTGAAGTTGGAAGGGGGAAGGTTCAGGAGGGAGATGAGGAGGCACTACTTTATAGAGAGAGTGGTGGTGAGATGGAATGCACTGCTGGAGGAGTTAATTGAACTGAGAACAGTGGATAGCTTTAAGCGGGGTTGGGATAGGGTCAAGGGCAGGATTAGTACAAATCTAAACCTAAGGAGTACGAAATTGTATCACTCAAATTACATCTTCCATCCACTGAATGTCTCACTATTATTGGTAGTTATCGCCCCCATCTGGTGGCACTGACATCCTCACCATACTTAAATCCTTAATCGCCTCACCAACTCTGAAACTTTAATACTTGGGGATTTTAATATGAACTGGCTTACCCCCAAGTCGCACAGCCGGAAATCCTTCTGTGATGAAGTCGGCTTAGCCCAGTTAGTTGGTAAACCCACTAGAACCAATACATCCAATCCCGACAGCAGTTCTCACCTTGATGTCATACTTTCTATGCATCCCCACAAAATTCTTCACTCTGCAGTCTTCCACAATGACATGAGTGATCATGACGTGGTTGTTTGTACAAGATCAAATATTATAGCCCGACAGCAACCAACGCTCATAACTAAGCGGTCCTTTCGCAAGTTTAATGCATCGGATTACTTATCCAACTTGAGCAAAATTAGATAGCACGACCTCTGCCTTGCCAAAATGATCGATGAGGCATTCACTGTCCTTAACAACAACCTCACCGCGCTGACCAACAAGCATGCCCCTTTGATCAAAGTCAGGGTGCGTAAAACATCCAACCCATGGTTTACATCAGATCTCAAGGCTACACTCCTACGCCGTGACAAACTCTGAGCTAAGGCTAGAAAATCCAAAAGCCCAGCTGACTGGAAAGCATTCAGAGCAGCTAGAAATGCCTGCGTTAAACAAATTCTTGCAAGCAAAGACAACTATTATGTCTCCACCCTTGAACACGCAAAAGGGAATTCCCCAAAAATCTGGAAGATACTCAAGTCCATCGAAAGTCAGCATGTAGCCCCCTCCATCCCTCTAAAGACCCTCAGCAATGGTAGAGCTGTGGAAAACAGCTGCCTAATCCTCGAGGAAATCAACAATCACTTTGTAACTGCTCGCCTAGCTTTTGACTCTTTGCCTTATGCAGCCTGTGGTAGCAACCAAGACTGTAATAACATTGAATCGCAAACTTCGACTCGCCCGCTCCAGTTGTGCCCGCTTACCTATAAAGAAGCTGAAGATTCACTTCTTCACTTAGACATTCAAAAAAGTGCAGGGGACGATGGTCTAGGACCTTTTTTTCTTAAACTAGGCTATCTCGACCTCATCGCCCCTATTCTCCACATATTCAGTCTTTTCATTTCCACTGCCGCTGTTCCCTCCTGATGGAAATCTGCCCACGTCCTCCAATTATTCAAGTCAGGGGACCAATGTGACCTAAACAACTATAGGCCCATCTCAATCTTACCTGTCATCTCCAAGGTCCTTGAAAAGCTAGTTTACTCCCAAATGAAACTCCATATCGAATCATCTTCAATCCTTAACCCTGTGCAATCTGGCTTCCAGCCCAACCATAGTACAGTCACTGCTCTAGCCAAAGTTACCAATGAATGGATCACAGCCATGGACTCCAAGAAAGTTACTGGTACAGTATTTTTAGATCTCAGTGTAACTTCCCTCCACTGGCCCTCTTTGTTCAACTAGCAGGGCTGCTTCTCTCACACATGGCGCCAACCAGAGGGATGGGGGTTGTCATTACGAACAGTTCTGTTTCCCAATACTTCTACATCATAGCCTGCCATCCTCAGACAGGCAAACCAAGTGTGGCAACTACCTGGCTCACACCTGGGGGGACCATTAACTATGGCCATCAACCTGGGTCCCTGGGACAAAACGTTTGCTCAGTATTATGCTAGGGTTGCACTTCTGGTCAGGGGCACCCAAGTAAATCCAGACACAGTGGAAGCAATGACAGTACTTGGAATTCTATAGTGTGGCTTTTATTCACATACACAAAGCATAATACCAAGCAAAGATGGACCTCCACAGGACTACTCTCACTGGTAATGCAGATTACTGAGGTACAGAGCACACACACAGTGAACCCTCAGGTTCTGAATGAAACTTGGCACACACAGCCCAAGCTGATACACTTCCCATGACTTGGCATCCTCGGCCAGTACTAGAAGACTTTCCCATATTTCATGAGGAATTCTTGGTGGCTCCCTTGACCACCTCTGAGCACACTCAGGCTCACAGAAAATCCCAAATCCCACATCTGGGTATTTTCTTCAGGCACTAGCCAAGTGCACTGAGAGAAAATAAAGGTGCCCAAACTGAACCCGGAGAGGTAAACATGGTTATTCCAGATGGGGGGGGGGTCTCCCACCTTTTGCTCCCAAATTTATACTCATCCATTCATCTTGTTAATAACACCTTTCTCAGAAAACTCATGTAGATGCTATCTTGAAACGTCTTTCACATTTAACATTCTACTTCTCACACCTCTGAGGTGTCATGAAATTAAAAGTTCTGTAATTGGCAATGTCTTTACACTAGACCCCCACTTTAGCAGGTGCTTTTAAATCAGACACGAACTAAAAGTTCTGTACTTGACAAATCTCTCTCCAGACCCCATAGTAGGAAGACTCTTTTAACAGAAACAGTCTTGGTGACAGAGTCCCTTTGTCAGAGAAAAAAACACCACAGGAATACAGGTGCCCCAGGGCTTTTTCCACACAAAAGTCTCGGGTACTCACAGTACAAATAAATCTCAGGCAGTTTCAACACAATTCAGGCTGGACCAGGGGATTGCCCCTAAATCCTGGAACTCCCCACCCTATCCCTCCGGGATGGGGCACTGGAAAACCCCCTAGGAATGGTCTCTACCACTTCACTCACTGGTCTTCTGTGTTCTACTTCTAGGGTGAGAACGCACTACCCAATCTCCAGAGGTAGCTCTCTGACAGAGCTAAAACAGAGGAGCTGCCTTCTGCAGCACTCCCCATTCTACAGACTCTCTCAAACTACTCACTCTAACCCAGCATTCTACTGCTAACCCTTGCAGCTAGCATTCCATTGTGGCGTATGCTGCCTCGAAAATTCTACAGTGACATCATCACTCCAGCTCAGCTGAAACTGAAAACAGAGTGTGATAGTGTGTGAAATCCATTTAACTGGCATCTCACAAGCTGCGTCTCCCTGCCTGCCACCGATTCTAAGTGCGATTGTAGTAACCCCTGGGAACAAGGGGGTTACACCCACCCTCGGCCAGGAAAATGACTGTCCCCAGCCATTATCTACCCGGCACCAAGCCATCCTACCCTATGTGTTGACTACGGGGAGATAGTGCTACCTTATCCACTACCACGTGCCAGGAACAGGCAGACAACACTAAGGGCCCAGAGGACATTGGCTGATGCATCAGCCCCTACACTACGATCTTACTATGGTAACCAGTGACCCTGGAAGATCTGTCCAGAGCATAGCCCTAATAGACCAGCACTCCGGCCCCTACTGCAGGTCAGGACCACAGTCTGTCTATCCCCCTAGCCCTCTAGGGAAAACTTATCTAACCGAAACCAAACCTACCCAAAACTGGGGAACCTCCTCCCATCCCTGGACACCTGCAAACCAAACCAAAGAGCTAACACTATACCCAAGCATTACACTCCCACACTCCCCCACAACTACAACTGTGGAAAGAAAAGAGGTTAACACATGTTAACAACTACAAAGTACTTTAAAAACAACACTTTAAAGCACACGAGGAACTCCGATGAATTCCTTCCAATCCTTTTCTTGTCTTTTCTTCTGTCTTCATCAGGATCCACCTGAAAGAGAAAAGACAAAAACACCCCCCAAATCTGAAAACACAGTACACGACCATAACCCTTACCATCAAAACATTGGAGAATACCAAAAATATTTTTTAGAAAAAATAGAAAAGTAGAAAACAGTAGAAAATATCAATATTATGTACAATACACCTTTTGGGGATGGAATGCCCTAAATGTCCCAACTAGTGACAAACAGTGCCCAAAGGCATGGTCCATGAAAGAGTCTGTCCTGGGCCTGAGTCCGGTCAAACACAGTTTTTGATGTATTGTAGTCCCAAAGGGGGAGAGTCTTTGTGGACAGTTCAACAGTCTATAGTGTGCCAGGTGTACTGTAGGATGTATATGGCAATGTCTATAAAGTAAGAAAAGTCTGGACTTACCAGTACCTTGAAGAACGAAAAAATGGAACAACACCTGGATCTCCAGCCGAAGACTCTCCCTGGCAGCATTTTTTGGATACAGCTGGGAGGAAATCATCTGGAAATGACAGGATGGATGTATGGAAACTGCTGGGGTGATGTCATCTCTGGCTGAAGTCATCTAGGAGATGGAACCTTGGAACAGGAAAGGAACAGCTGGACTGAAGTCATCCGAAATCCCAGGCGATGAATCAGGAAACAGCTGGGATGAGGTCTTCTCTGGCTGATGTCATCTGGAAGGCCAGGTGATGGAATTGGAAGGCACACTGCAAGGCTGATGAATCTGGACGCACCTTTGGATCCTGGAATACCAGACTGGCGGAACAACATGGTTACGGCAATGGCTGGATGGCAGCACTGGCTACCATTGCTCTGCTCTCCACTTGGTAGGCATGGGCACATTCACAGGAAGCTGGTTACATTGAGGGTAGTACCACAATGGGTCAGGTGCAAGAATTATTACCCATCTGGGTGCGCATAATTAACATTATAGAAAGTCTCATTGCAATTTCTGTCCACAATACATACAGTGTCTATGAACAATGTCCTGTCCACTTTCCAAAACTGCAATTTGTCTCTTATCATTTTGCTTCTGACAAAATGATTTGCACCTGGATGCAGGTCTTTAGTTGCCCCTTCCACTAGCCAGGCTCTTCTGTTTTTCTCAATCTCCTCCCAGTCTGTCTGAGGAAAGTTTGGAAAGGACATTCTATAGATCTCATCTGCCTTCCTATGAACCAGTCTTTCCTCCTTACTACTCTTGGTCAGTTCATGACCACTGGCCTGGCATGGGGGTGGCCAGTTCTGGTTCTGCCAGTGTCACATACTCAAAGCTGCATAGAATGGGTCCCTGACCCTCCTTCTGGGGGCAGGGCTGTGGAGTCACCAACTTCTTCCTCTGATTCCTCTGAGGCAAGAGCCTGAGGCTGTGGACTAGCACCTTCATCGTAAGGATACATAGCTCCCTTCTCCTCCTTTTCCTCACTTAGGACCTGGGCCCAGGAGTGAGCAGTCGTCCTCACTCCCGAGACTGTCCACTCTTCATTAGGCACGGAGGTAGACACCTCCCAATCTAGGGTCTCTCAAACCTCATCCTCTCCAATGAGGCTAGGACTTGGACCCTCTCTCCATGGATCCACAGATTCTCCCTCCACACTGTCCATCTGCAACACAGGCATGGAGACATCACGAGGACTCTGCTCTGCCAATACATCCACACCCTCTTCCTTTGTGCCACACTCTGCTGGGGCCCTCCCAACAGGTTCCATCTGGTGCTGTGTGCTGCTACTTGCAGGATATTGAAGCTTTGTCCACGTGGGAGCCAAATGAATCTTAGGTGCACTAGTTAGATCTTGCTTCTCTAAGCACCCTGAACATTGAGGAATCATGAAAACGTCCCTTCCAGCCTTGTGGCACATTATGCATACTCTCACAGGGTATCCGGGAATCGCAACATGAGAAGGCAAACTTCCACCATAGAAACATTTCTCTATTTCTTTCAGCTTGATAACCTCTTCCACTATCATAGCCCAGGCATGATCCAGGTAGCAGGATGATCCCAAAGCTATGACTGTAGAAAAACACACAAATGTTCACTGTTATCACTGAGTTCACTTTACTTTGAGCAGTCTCACAAAATGGTTCCCTGCTGCTGTGTTTACATTACTACCCCACCCTGTAATGGCAGCAGCAGCACTCCTGGAGCATCAACATTCTGCATCTGACTCAAGCCACTGCGCATCCGATTTACTGCATACTAATAATTTTATTCAAACTGCACAGACTGCACTGTTTTGCTTCCTCAGCACATCTATATGATTTTCTAGGACTTTACATTAGCTTTCAATCACTTTTACTTGCTTAAAGTCACTAAAGCCACAGCATTTCTTGAACAGGATTGCCTGTTTGTTGCAGCCTCTCATACAACTCAGTCTCTTTTTTTTTTTGTTCAGAAAATTACACTGTTGCTGAATCCATAATACATGCTCACAGTCTAATGCTCAGAATTCCTGCTTGGGTATGATTACTTTACATGGTCCTTCTTTACAAAAACAATCATACTGTTTACACACAGCTCCAGCTGACTTTAGAAAAATCATACAGTTTGACATCAGTTTTGCTGAATGGTACTCACTGAATCAGTAGCTGGCTTTTCGATGGAAATTCTTGGCCTACAGCCGATCCTGGAGGCCTCTGGGTTGAAATGGGCTGGCAGTCTTGCCAACTGTCCCTATGAACACCACACTTTCTCCCCAGTCAATCAGAATATGGGTTTGAGCCTGATTTAGTACAGAAAAGTCTGATGTTTTAACTTTTAGAACGTTTGCAGTCAGAGCGACGCTCCTCTTGGATAGCCAGCTCGCACAACACTCGCTCTCTCCCTCTTGAGCACTGGGCAGCATTCTGAAGCTGGCTTGCGGGCAGGACTGATTGCAGTCTCACCAATCACTCGACGCCATGCAAATGAGCCTCTCTCTCTCTCTTCTCGTGCTCTTTTCCTCCACGGCGATCTTTGAATAGGCAAAATTTAAAATGTAAAACAACTTTTTTCTTTTCAACTGTAACTCCACGGCAGGAGCACCATTTTTAACCATTTTTTATAGCAATTTCTCTCTAGTGACTCCCCCAGTCCACACAGCAAGCATTTTAAATTTTCAAGGCACAAATGTCTCTTTGTTTCCCACAGTTCTCAATATGTTTTCTTGTTACAACTTGAAAATTAAAACTGGCAAAATGTTCTTTTTGATGCAGGACAAGGGGCACACACAATCTAGCTTTACAGTTCCTTGGTAAACATTGGCACAATCACAACAGCACATGAACAGCAGGCACACGGCGGCACATACGGATGGTAATTCTCTCGCAAATCCCTTATGCTCAAAGCTTCCAATTTTTTGGGCTATCAACTGCCAGACAGACAAAACGCCAGCCACAACCTGAGCAAACATCTCTTGTTCTCTCCCAAATCCAAACAAATCTTCAGCAGCTGACCCGTCGGTGCAGCAGCTGGATTTCTGCTTTCGACACCAGTGACCTGGGTTTGGGAATGGACCTGAGTCGTCGGAGGACCGGCTGGGGGAGATGGATCGAGCATCCTAGAAACGGCTCTACTTCTCCAGGGGGAGGGCAGGATGTATGTCTGGTGCTTGACGGACCCATAGCGGAGGCCGGTGGTACCGCAGCAACTGACATCTGAATGCAGTCAGAGGGGCGGGACGGACGCTGGACGACATTGCATGTTCCTGCCCCCTATGTACAGCACCAAAAAAACACTTCCTGCCTGCAACCCTAGAAGAAGCCTGCCATGGCGTTCATCAGCCTCCAGGACCAACCCTCAGAACTAGTCCCATTGTGCAGCACCATTAAGGGGGGTGGTGCCGCACCCCACCCTGGGGAGCAAGCCAGGGGGTATCCGAAGGGTAGGGTCTAATGTGGAGGTGGAGGTTAGGGTCCATTACCAGTCCGAGGTGCCGGATCGCAGGTAGTGGGGGCAAAAAGCATAATAAATAAATTAAAAAATCTTCAGCGGTGCCTCCATTTTGTAACCTCCCCCCACCCCACCCCCCTTGTACAACTAGCAGGGCTGCTCCTCTCACACATAGCACCAATGAGAGGGATCAGGGTTGTCACTATGAGCAGTTCTGTTTACCAATACTTCTACTTTGTAGTCTGCCATCCTCAGACAGGCAAACCAAGTGTGGCAACTATCTGTCTCACACCTGGGGGGACCATTTACCATGGACATCAACCTGGGTCCCTGGGAGAAAATGTTTGCTCAGTATTATGCTAGGTTTGCACTTCTGGTCAGGGGCACCCAAGTAAATCCAGACACAGTGGAAGCAATAACAATACTGTCCAATCCAGGTTGGGATTCTAGAGCGTGGCTTTTATTCACATACACAGAGAATAATACAAAGCGAAGATGGACCCCCACAGGGCTACTCCCACTGGCAATGCAGATTACTGAGGTACAGAGCACACACACACAGCGAACCCTCAGGTTCTGAATGGAACTTGGCACACACGGCCTGAACTGGTACACTTCCCTTGACTTGGCACCCTCGGCCAGTACTAGGAGACTTTCCCATATTTCATGAGGAATTCTTGATGGCTCCCTTGACCACCTCTGAGCACAGGCTGACAGAAAATCCAAAATCCCATGTCTGGGTATTTTCTTCAGGCACTGGCCAAGTGCACTGAGAGAAAATAAAGGTGTCCAAACTGATCCCGGTGAGGTAAACATGGTTACTCCAGATGGGGGTTGTTGCCCACCTTTTGCTTCCTAATTTATACTCTGCCATTCATCTGGTTAATAACACCTTTCTCAGAAAACTCTTGTGGATGCTATCTTGAAATGTCTTTCACATTTAACATTCTACTTTTCACACCTCTGAGGTGTCATGAAATTAAAAGTTCTGTAACTGGCAATGTCTTTACACTAGACCCCCACTTTAGCAGATGCTTTTAAATCAGACACAAACTAAAAGTTCTGTACATGGCAAATCTCTCTCCGGACCACATAGTAGGCAGACAGTTTTACAGAAACAGTCTTGGTGACAGAGTCCCTTTGTCAGAGAAAAACTCGCCACAGGAATGCAGGTGCCTCAGGGCTTTTTCCACACAAATGTCTTGGGTACTCATAGTGCAAACGAATCTAAGGCAGCTTCAACACACTTCAGGCTGGACCAGGGGATTGCACCTGAATCCTGGAATTCCCCCATCCCTCCGGGGATGGGGCACTGGAAAACCCTCTAGGAATGGTCTCTACCACTTCACTCACTGGTCTTCTGTGTTCTACTTCTAGGATGAGAACACACTACCCAATCTCCAGAGATAACTCTCTGACAGAGCTAAAACAGAGGAGCTGCCTTCTGCAGCACTCCCCACTCTACAGACTATCTCTCGAACTACTCACATTAACCCAACATTCTACTGCTAACCCCTGCAGCTAGCATTCCATTGTGGCGTATGCTGCTGCGAAAATTTTAAGGTGACTTCATCACTCCAGCTCAGCTGAGACTGAAAACAGAGTGTAACAGTATGAAATCCATTTAACTGGCATCTCACAAGCTGCCTCTCCCTGCCTGCCACTGATTCTAAGTGAGATTCTAGTAACCCCTGGGAACAAGGGGGTTACATCAGCAAAGCGTTTGACACTGTCCACCACAATCTATTAGTCTCAAGCCTACTAAAAGTAGGCACCACCCCCCTTACTGCCCAGTGTTTTACCAGCTATCTATCTGGAAGGACCCAGAAAGTAAAAGCTGGTGGCCTCTTTTCTGCATATCTCCCAGTTGTCAGGGAAGTCTTGCAAGGCTCCATATTAGGTCCCATCCTCTTCTCCCTGTACATCAATAACCTTGATGCATATATATCCCTGTCCCATCTGCATTTCTTTGCTGATGATACCGTACTGTATACATCAGGTCCTGCACTGGCTGAAGTGAGGGATGAACTCCAAGTCGACTTTGTACAACTAGAAATCAACTTAATCGATGCCAAACTACTCCTCAATGCCAAGAAAACTGAGGCCATGATCTCTGCCCCAAACATCACCTCCACTTCCCTTGCAAACACGCACAAAGAATTCATCACTACCTCCCTAGGTGAACCCCTTGAAATCACCTCCAAATTTAAATATCTTGGTATGTGACTTGACAACAAGCTTTCCTTTCATGACCACCTCGATGATCTGGCAAAGAGGCAAAAAATTAGGCTAGGTTTCTTCTTCCGTATTGAGTCCCTCTTTCCATTGGATACCAGAACTAGACTGGTCCAGGCCACTTTCTTGCCACAACTCGACTATGGAGATCTAATCTATTCCTCTGCAGCGGCCTCAGGACTCAACAAACTAGACATCCTCTACCACCAACGCCATACGGTTTTTGACAAATCTACCCTACTGAACCCACCATTGTGATTTGTACCTAGCCGCTGGCCGGACATCACTCTCAACTAGACGCATGCTTCATGCTGGTATCTGGACTCTTAAGCCACTGCTGAACAAGCACCCGAACTATCTCGCAACCCTTTTCCGTATTTCCCATAACGCCCACTCTCTTAGGAAAAATTACCTCCTCCGTCTCCTTGATGTACTGAGAACTCGCACCTCACTTGGCAAGTGGGCCATATTGAGTGTACACCCAACTATCTGGAACCAGCTGCAAGGCGTACTGAAGCTTCTCGGTACTGTCCCTGTCAGCTTATATAAAAGGTTGGCTGCAGCAAAAATAAAAGATACGTGCAGCTGCTTCTAAATCTAGCTCACTGCTCTAACCCTAGCCCACTGCTTCCTCTTACTTATCTAGAAATTAGCTGCCTTGATACTCTGAAACAAGCACTTTGTACCTTTTTTATGTGCTTGTAATTTTCTATGTCATTGTCATTTTTATGCAACGTGTTAATGCTTGCCCATAATTCTGTACTTGAATTTATTCTGGTTTTTTTCGATTATGCGATCTGTAACTACCTGTCTATGTCAAAGGACCTCCTTGTGAATGAGCTTGCTCAACTGAGTTTTCCTACAATAAACTTTAACTTTAACAAAGGGGGGGGGAGTCCAGGAAAGAGGAGGAAGGGAGGGGTTTGGGTGGGGCTGGGGCAGCTGTGGTAATATGAAACTAAGAGCTGCACAATCAGGTGAACTTGCTAGACCTGTGGGCCTTTTTCTGCCGGCAATTTCATATGTTCATATATTCATATGGATATAAGTCCAAGGTACCACACTCAATGATAACAAAGCACAGACAGCTTGTCAATCCAAAACCCATGCTTTATTGCAAATCAAATACAAGCTGGTGTGAGACGTACCCTCTGGCCACTGCTAGCTCCAGCGCTTTTGTCAGAGGGCATCACACCCAAAGCAGCAGAGCTAGCAGTGGCCAGAGGGCACGTCTCACACCAGCTTATATTTGATTTGCAATAAAGCATGGATTTGGGATTCACAAGCTGTCTGTGGTTTGTCATCACTGAGTGCATTACCTTGGATTTGTATTGCTACTTTCGGCTAGCTGCTCTTTACCTGCACCACCCAGTTTTCCCATGATTCGCAGTTCACCTTTCACTATTGTCTTTTGATTACTTTGAAGAGGGAGCTGATGCAACGGAAGTGCCATCAAGGGTAGAAAATGCATGGGGTCTGGCCAAGTCTACTAAGTTGATGGTGTGAACCAAATAGCACAGACAGTTGTTTATTTTGGCATTCAATGAAAGCTGGTTTGTGCACAATCAGCACTGGGCATTATCAAAGTCATGCTGTAGTGGCTGTTCCATCTGTGAGAGGGAGGTTCCAGAAGCATAAAGGACTCTGTCTTCAGTGTACATACTGCATGTATACTAGCTGAGACACATTCTAAGGGAAGGTCATTCAGAAAAACAGAAAAGAGGATAGGTTCCAGAATTGAGCCTTGGGCACTCCAGAGGTTATGAAGAGGGGAACTGACACTGATTCCCTGACCCAGACAGGCTGGCTATGACCAGAGAGGTAGCAATGGAATCAGCCCATTGCTAATGCTGAGAGCCCTGCACACCTCAGTTTTTTAAGGAAGAGAGGATGGGCAACAGAATCAAATGCCTTAGCCAGGTCAAGAAAGATGGTAGTTGATACATGACCATTATTTGTTTCCTTCAGGATAAAGTCAGTGACACACAGAAGGAAGAAACTGTAGACTGGGCTTTCTAAAAGTCAGATTGGAAGAGAGGAGGAAGGAGGAGGAGTCATGAAAGTTCAGGGACATGCTGAGAACTGTGAAAAAACATATTTTCCTGGAGGTTAGCCACTGAGGGGAGGAAAGAATTTGGGGGATAGTTCCCAGGGGTAAAGGTGTCACCCCCATTGTGAAGGGGGAAAACTCTAACCTGTTTCCAGCAAGTATGAACAGAGCACTGCTGAAAGCATAGATTTACATAGAAACATAGAAACATAGACTTTGACGGCAGATAAGGACCGCTAGGCCCATCTAGTCTGCCCATTTCCCTACCTACAGGATAGGCCGCAGATCCTAGTTAACCAACAGCCTATTTCTTCCTACCCCCCACAAGAATTGCCTTATGTCTGTCCCATGCATTCTTGAATTCTCCCACAGTTTTAGACCCCACAACCTCCTCAGGAAGGCTGTTCCATGCATCCACTACCCTCTCTGTGAAATAATACTTCCTCACATTGCCCCTGAACCACCCTCCTTCTAGATTTAGATGCACAGAAGGGGTCAGTGATGGTATAGAGGTAAACTATAGGATCCAGACTATCAGAACTGAGGCCTTGGGAAGAATAAAGAGCAAGAAAAGCAGACAAGACATCAGAAGCTGAAACTGGAGACAAAGTAAACAAAGAAGGGTAGATGGAGGGAATAGCAGTAGATAAGCAAGTAAGACAGAGAATAGCAGGTAGGGTACAGGAGATGAAATGAGTGTTGAAAGTGGCAGCAATGACTGAGGGCTCAGAGATGGCTATGGGAGGGTTGCTGAGCTTGAGTGTAGGTGTGGATATATGGGGAGAGGGGGCCAAAAAAGGAGAAGATAACCCTCCTGAACTTACTTGGGGAATTAATATTGTTCTGAAGATTTGAGGCAAAATAGTTGTTTTTTTTTTCTCTGAGAGATTTTGAGCAGGCATTACACAAATGGCAGTACCTCAACCAGTCCTCATAGGGACCACAGCTCTAATGGAGGGACCGAGTTGAGTCACGGGCCATAAGGAGAGAGGTGATTTCGGAGCTGACCCAAGGCAGATGTAACCCACTTACTTGAGATCTTCTCAGTTGGGCAAGCGTGTCTCTGGCAGACGTGAAATTTGAGGAAAAGAGGGAGAGGGCAACATCTATTTTGGTGCAGTGGATAAAAGGAGCCCAGTTGGAGGACTGCAGATCATCTATGAGGCTGTCTAGATTTAGAGACCTGAAAGATTGGGCCCATCTGTACCTTTGGGGGTTTAGGGTGATACATGTTCTGGATACAGTAGACCATGCAATGGTCACTGATGGAGTCCGGAAGGGTACGTGTAGCACAAATTCTGGGCGGATGGAAGGAAAGAATCCAGTCAGGCAGCGAGTGATTAGAGGAGTGAGAGTTGTAATGGGTAGGTCAGAGATGAGTTAAGAAAGGTCAAGTGAACCTATCTTTTGAGAGAGGGATTTGAGAGAAAGAGAGGACCAGATTAAATTAATGGCCTCATGGATAATAAGTTCACCAGAAGAGGAGCATGTGAGTACAGAAGAGAGAAATGGAATGACAGAATCTGATTTGGCCTTGGGGACCAGTAAACACCACCAAGAAAAATGGGGAAAAAAGTGAGGGAAAGAGATTGTACATATTAACGATTTCATGGGGGGAGGGGACAGCAGCATGAAGGACAATGCTACAGGAGAGGATACAAAGAACCTAAATAAGTACATAACCACTGCTCTTTCCCCAATCCTGCTAAAAGAGTGTACAGCCAGGAACTGAGATGTCACTATCACAGATCCTACCAAAGAGCCAGGATTCAGTGAAGACCTGGACATCAGGGTTGGTTAGTAGAACCCAGAGCCTAATTTGGTCAAGCATTTGTAAAAGGCTCTTCATATTAAGATGGATACTACTAAGACCCTTTGGCAGAGAGGAGGAGAGTGGTACAGAGGCAGGGCCAAGATTTCGCTCAACATTTCCTGACAGAGGAAGTAAAAGGGCAATGATTACCTTATGTGAAAAACCAGAGTGGTGAATGCAGAAAAGGGAAGCATATATATTTTTTTTTTGTCAGCTATTTTTATCCTCCTGTGGTGGGTTGACTTCTGCGTCCACCGAGCCTACTGAACTCGGGGTCCTTCGGGGGCTTCCAGCACCATGCACGCCCTGGCAGATCCCCAGAGTCAGTCCAGGGGCATCATCCACATCGGCCCCCATGAATTCCTCAGTTTTCTCCCTGTGCTACCCGGGACCCCCAGAAGCGGTGGAGCATGTGTGTGAAGGTGCACATGCACACTGCAGCTCCAGACCGGATCCTTTTCACCCTCCCCATCGACCTATGTCAGAGGTCTGTGTGAGTGGCATCATCCCTCCGGCCTCCACCAGGAGGCGGCCAAGCTCCGAGAGAGCTGGGTTTCTCCTCCTGAGGTGGAGTGCTGCCAGCCAGCAGCATCTCACATCCTCTCCCTCCCCCCCACCGGCCTCCAATGACCCAGGCTCATTCCCAAATCTAGGTCACCGGCATGGCACGGGGTGTGGTATCCAGAGCCTCAACCCTCAGCACCACTGAACTAGCAGAGGGAAGCATATTGACACCGAACAGGCAGAGAGGGTGAAAGACAGTGCTAAAGAGATTTAAAGTTTAGATAAGGAGAAGGGATATGGAAAAGAGATATAGAGATCATGGGGGCATTGGGGAGAAGGCGTTAGCTAGGGTTGAGTTAAAGGTGAGGAAGGGAAGGAACTGGAACACCCAGCACTGAATGAAAAGGGAGAGGAGACAAGGAAAAGAGAAAGAGGAGGGGGAACAATAGAAGGTGAAGAGCAGGAGTGGGAAAATGACCTATAGGGGATACCACAGAGAGGAAGGAAGCAAGCAAGATGACAGTAGTGGAGAAGGACACAATGGAACAAGACAAATGAGCACTCTCACACTTGCAGCTTGTTGTACAAGCATATTTTAATTCACATTTTCTTTTTGTTGCACTAATTAGTTATACATACACCAAGAACACAGACTAAGTTACGCCAGTGTTTTGAGGCTTCAATGCCTCTTCATCAGGGGCCAGGGCTACACATTGATACGTGCTTAAATAGTCTATTCACTAATAGAATGACAGGTAGTAGCCAGTTTGACAACTGAACAATCATTTCAAGGTAATGAAAATTCAGTTGTCTATGACTCTTAATTGGACAAAACCCATACTGCAACTGTTGTCCAAACGAAATATGGAGTGCCTGACTGCACTTCACAATCAGCACCAACTGTAGCACTGGAAGCCCCTGTTCAAATTGTTTACTTTCTGCTGTTTAATTTTTTTAGGACAGGGTAATCATTGTTTCTAATACATTCCAAACCACATGGTGAGTTACAACAAACAAGCAAGCAGTAATGATTGAAGAGAGAAAAAAAGACATACTCTTTGACAAAACAAAAAATATTGAAGAAATGCAGAATTAAATGTACTGAGGTTAATTAAAACAAAAACCTGAATAAAGACAATGGCAAGAGGGCAAAAGTGAATCAGATGTCAATGAACTATAAATGAGAATAGGACAAATAAACACACACATACATTTTGCTACTGTGGCACCTCTATTCACAGTGCCAGACAACAGTCAGTATGGGTGCATCAACTTGTACAACCATTTTAGTATCCTTGAAATAAATTCCAATTTTGTGACCTCATGTGAGGATCACTGACTTGCTAGCATCACACATGAAAAGGGGTACCAAGCTATAACAGTATTCACACCCACAAGGAGTACAGAATACATTTAACGAAAAAAAAAAAAATGGGCGGGGGGATGGGTAAAATACAAAAGGAAACAAAAGCATAATTAGAGAAAAATGAATCATGAAGGATATTTAAATTTTAAAACATAACTTGTATTCTGAAGGGAAAACTGAATTTTACCTTAGAACAATGACTATTTTTTGTATTGAAAAGTAAGGAGGGAGCAGGGGTTTGGGCCAGAGGGTAAAAAATAATAATAAAAAAAACAAAAGAACTGCTGTAACAAATGCAATAACAAGTCTATGTTTGCTTACAGTCATGCTATGTAATGACTGAAGGGAAAACAGCCAGCCAAAAAAAGGAAAAATAGCTAAACAAATACTCTGAGACAGCAATGACAAAATGACTATTTTTCCTGTGAATATAACATAGGGACACCCCTTGAAGATATCACTGGCAGGAACAGACTTACATGTTATAATGGTATCAGTCACTATTAAAGGCGATACCACAGTGAAAAGCAGCAACAGGGATTATTGCCTACTTTGTTTGTTCTTGCCTTATGGTGGCACTGTGCTGTTTTACCCCTGCTTCCCCAGGTCACACCTGGAAATGAGCTCCAGCCCAGTGTGCCTTTCCTGTTTACCAACATTTAAATAAAATAAAATGAACAAATAAAATAATATTCACATGCTAGCTAATAAACAATACATCATTCAAAAGAGCAGATTTCTCAAAAATATAGTCTGGGTCTATCACAAAATGATCTGGGGTGCCAACGATTATAAAAGTAAGGATGTTTTTCATTAAAGAGATTGCAAGTGGATCTGGACTTGAGGAGGGGGGTGAGGGTGCTTTGGGCATGTCCCTGGGGCGATCGCAGCATGGGCAATCTAGTCACTGTTTGAGAATTCTATTTTTTAGCTCCCCATTCATGATCTAGTACCCTTGCCCACATAACTCCCCCCCACCTCCACAGCCATACCCCCCCCCCAAAATCCCACCTCCTGGGGTACTTAGCCAGACAGTATCCCATTTTCACACAATGGTGTGTTTGTATTTGGCAACTAGCACAATAAATTCGCAAATCATTTCACACTAGTGGCTGTAGTTCCTTTTAGCGTGTGTTGCTGCTAGAAGTACCTTAGAGAACAAGCACAAAGAGTAGAAACCAAAAGGATATTTGGTACGAGAGAGAGAGAGAGAGAGAGAGAGACCCTAAAGGAGCAGTGTAGCACAGTGGTTTAAGGCTCCAAGCTGCAAACCTGGATAACTGTGTTTGAATCCCACAGTCCCCACTTGCATACTGTGTGACCCTGAGCAAGTCACTTAACTTCCTTGTGCTCCCAGGTCGCACCTGTAAACAAGCTTTCAGCTTAGTGTGTCTCTCCTGTTTTAGAAAAAAGGGCATGACACTAAATGATGAGTGACAGGATTAGGAACCACAATCTGAATCTAACTGGTGGAATTAAGACTAACACTAACTAATCTACCTAATTTTATGACCTTCAGTATGGAGAAGAAGAAGAAAAAACCCTATGATTGAAATCTCTGGGGATCCAAGGCTTCAGGTCACTATTGCTCCAGGCAAATAAAATATTATTGACTTGAATTTTAGGGAGACCTGCAACACACTGCTGGAGATTAAGGCTCATTTGAGCTTCTCCTTCTGACTTGAAGAACTTCCAACCTGCAGCATAGCCAAATGCTGTCTTCTGGCAGCATAACAGATGACATGAGAAGGAATGTTGTGGTTGGCAACACCCAAGGAAACGAAAAAGACTGAAGACAGTTGCTTCAGCTGTGACAGCCCAAAACTCTCCTGAGAAGCTCAGACAGATGAGCACATTGCAAAATCAGTGGGTAGAGTGGACAAAACCTTTTACAGATACATAAGTGAAACAAGCATTTGTCAATGCCAAATGTTGTCTCGCTTTCATTGGCATTGGTAGTGCCGGAGTTGGAGACACATAATAGGAATGGCAGTGAAGTATTGAAGTGATGCCAACCCCACCCCCACCCTGTAGAGACCGACAGGCATTGGGGTGTGCCTTTGGGTCGTCAGCTAAAACGCTCATGCCATTGTACCTTACCCTACCCTATAGACACTGACAAGTGTTGTGGTGTGCTTTGGGATCTTTGGGTGTTATACTTACCCCATTCCATAGTGAAAAATGCTGAGGTGGGTGCAGTACAGGAGAATGGGGTGAACTTTGTAGCCGAACACTGCAAGGCACACCACAATGCCTGTCACTGGCTGCAGGGTGGAGGTGGTGGTGGAATGGCGTGAGCATTACAGCCAATGATCCCAAGTCACACCCCTGATGCCTGTCAGTCTCTACAGGGTGGGGTGCTACAGTTGGAAACCCTAACACCTTAGGCGTGTGTTGGTATTTTCACTCCAAATTTTGAACATGGGCTTTTTGTGAGCCCACCTCATGATAAGCGGCATAATCAGTTTGTTAGTTGAAAGGTGGTTTTGCACAGTGGCTATGCCATTTGTTGACACAGGGACAAAAACACATTTTGGGAAGGATGTGGAAAATGACAACTGTATTGTTCATGAGGAGGTGTAAACAAATGGCAACTTTGAAAACCTGGAGTGAAAATATGAAAAATTGGTGGTCATGAGCATGCATAGAAACTGCAGAACTCACGTCTGCAACCCAATTATTTTTTGGAGTTTGTTAGCCACATTTTTAACATAGGCATTTTGGGACCTCCCCTCATGAAGAATGGTGCTGTGATTTTGTTAATCTGTCCCAAAAGTTGATTTCCCACAGCGACCATGCCATTGTGCGCCACAGGTGCAGAAACACATTTGGGCAGGATGTGAAAAATGACAGCTGTACTGTTCATAAGGAGGTATGAAAAAATTCCAGTGTTGAAAATCTGGCATGGAAATATTGCAAATTTGTGAAGTTACAAGGGTGCATGGAAACTGCGCAACGCACGCTTGTAACACAGTCATTTTATGGACTTTCAGCACCAAATTTTCAACAAGCATTTTAGGACCTCTGCTCATGAACAGTGTCACCATCATTTTCTCAAACTGTTCCGAAAACTGATTTCACACAGCGACCGCGCTATTCTGCGCCGGACGAGCGAAAACATATTTCGGCCAGGATATGTAAAATGACAGCTGTACTGTTCATCAGGAATCATGGAAAATGCCAATTTTGAAAATCTGGAGTGAAAATATTACACATTCACGAAATTATGAGCGTGTGTGGAAACAGCGCAACTCACGCTTGTAAAACAGCCATTTTTGGAATTTTTTTCACCAAATTTGCAACATAGGCTTTTTGAGAGCCCCCCTCATGAACAGTGGCACTGTCATTTTGTTACTCGGTCCTGAAAGGTGATTCCACGCAGTGACCAAGAAATCACCTTTCGGGAACAAATTATGCCATGACAGTGACTGAATTCATGAGGAGTGAAATGCCTGAGATATGTACCAGAGTTGAAAAAACCTTATTTATGCCATTATACAGCTTACCGGCATTTCTTCAGTTTGTGGTTGGCTTTGAAGAGTGCAGATGTGTTCCCGGCCCACCGAAGATCGTCGCGCCAGACTCCGGAGGTAAGTATGGGGTGAGTGGGTGTGTGGAGTGGCAGGATGCGCAGAGGGTGGGCGCAGGTTGTGGGAGGGGGTAGGGAGACCACAAGGGACTGTTTTCTTCTTTCACAGGGTTAAAAGAAAAGAAAAAAAAAACATTGTAGGATGGTTTTTATTTTTCTGGAGATTTGGCACACTGGGGTGGGCTCCCAGCATGCCACCTAAGTGTTTTTTGGGGGGATGATGTAGCTGACAGGGGATTGGGTACCCCCATTGGCACACAATGAAAGTGGGGGGGCAAGAGCCAAGGGGGATTGGGCACCCCCTCAGCACATAACAAATGGGGGGGTGCATTATGCCGATGGGGAGTGAGCTGCCCCATCGGCACATACATAGGGTCACGGCATGCTGACAGGGAGATTGGGCACCCCCGAAGTCAGCATTGTGCTGCCATTTTTTATCTATTTTTCACCAGGGAAAACACATTGAGAGGTCCACTGCGTATGATGAGCTTTGCTTGCATTGCAGCGGATCTTTCGTTAGATATGCTTGCCACATTATGTATGCATGGTGTGGCACCAGCATGCAGGCTTATTGGGGAATGAGGGACGCACCTACTGATGCATGCTCTGCATTCACCCAACATTGGCTGCGCCTTCAAATCTGCTACTAATGCAATATGTTGGCTGTGCATGCACATGCCAACATAAAAAGAAAGGCAAAGGAAGGGATAGTGCGACTGAAGGGGGAGGATGGGGGCCGCATGGAGGATCACAACAGTAAAGCTGACATATTGAACAGGTATTTCTGCTCGGTCTTTACTGAGGAACAGGAGGGTAATGGGTCCAAAGGGAGTACAAGGGGTGGGAATGATGCAGAAATGGACACAAGTCCCTTTACATGAGAAAGGGTCCTGAAGGAACTGGAAGTAATAAGAGTTGATTAAGCAATGGGGCCAGATGGGGTGCACCCCAGGGTCCTTAAAGAACTAAGAGAGGTAGTGGCTGAACCTCTGGCAATCCTGTTTAGCCAATCGCTGAAAACAGGGGAGGTACCCAAAGACTGGAGGACAGCAGATGTAGTCCCATTACACAAAAGTGGGAACAACAAGGAAGCGGGGAACTACAGACCAGTCAGCCTCACCTCGGTAGTGGGGAAGATCATGGAAGCACTACTGAAGGAGAGATTGATGAAACATCTAGTTGTCAGTGGACTACAGGACCCAAGGTAGCATGGTTTCACCAGGGGGAGGTCATGTCAGACCAACCTCATTGAATTTTTCCACTGGGTGACTAGGGAGGTGGATCAGGGGAGGGCAGTGGACATGGCCTATCTGGACTTCAGCAAGGCCTTTGGCACTGTGCAACATAGAAGATTATTACACAAACTGGGGAATATGAGTGTGGGTAGGACAGTAGTGTGGTGGGCAGGTAACTGGCTGGGCAGCAGGACACAGAGGGTAGTGGTAAATGGTTGTAACTCCACAGAGGGAAGAGTGACCAGTGAGGTACCACAGGGATCAGTGCTGAGACCGGTCCTATTCAACATCTTCATCAGTGACATTGCTCAGGACCTAGAAGGCAGACTTCCCCTGTTCGCTGATGACACAAAGCTCTGTAACAAAGTAGACACACCAGAAGGTGTAAACAGAATGAGAAGGGACCTGCAAAAACTTAAACAATGGTCAGGGGGTTGGTAGCTGAAATTCAATGCAAAGTAGTGCAAGATAATACATATGGGGCACAAAAACCCTGGCACAATATATCAGTTGGGGGGTGAGGATATAGCATGCACCAAGCAGGAAAGGGATCTTGGGGTTATCATCTCTGATGACCTCAAGGTAGGGAAACAGTGCAACAAGGCAGCAAGTAAAGCAAATAGGATGCTGGGATGCATAGGCAGGGGCATCACCAACAGGAAAAGGGAGGTCATAATTCCACTATACAAGACACTAGTGAGGGACCACCTGGAGTACAGTGTACAGTTCTGGAGACCTTACCTATGTAAGGACATAGATAGGGTAGAGAAGGTTCAGAGGAGGGCAACAAAGATGGCACATGAATTGCATCACAAGTCCTATGAGGACAGGTTGAAGAACTTGAATATGTACTCCCTGGAGGAGAGGAGGGAGAGAGGGGATATGATAGAGACATACAAGTATCTTACAGGGAGGAATAGGGTGCAGGAATACACTATTTTTAAGTGAAAAAGATGTTCCAGGACATGGGATGAAGTTGGAGGGAGGATGATTAAGAGGAAACGTGAGGAAGAGTTTCTTCACAGAACGGGTGGTGGACAAGTGGAACACCCTGCCAGAGGAAGTGGTGGCGTCTGAAACAATCACAGGATTTAAGAATGCATGGGATAGACATAAAGGAATTCTGGAGGTCAGGGGTAAGGGGCAACAGACTTCTAGGAAAACATAAAGTGAACGTACAAGCTCAAATGGGCAGACTGGTTGGGCTATAGGCCCTTATCTACCAACATTGTCTATGTATCTATGTATCTGTCTAAGTCTCTTGGATATAAGAAAGCAATCCCTTGAGAGAATTGGGTAGGTGAATAATGAAGCCATAGAGCGCAAAAGTATACTGTTCATTGCAGGATGAAGCCATAGAGGGAGAAAGCATGCTGGACCCTTAATGGGCTAAGTGTGGGCATATGCTCATTTGTGGGAGGTGTGTGTAACTGTGTGCCCAAATGACATGTGACATCAGCAAATTGATGGTTGTTGAGGCTTTTTACTGAAAGTAGTAGGTATAGTAGGAACGGTAGGTGGTAACGGTCAAAGCGATCCCTGAGGAAAGGAAAAGACAGACACCTAGGCAGACTGGTGGGAGTTAGGGAGCAGGGGAGCCCAGACCTATGGAATTCCTGGAGTAAAGGTCTTGCAAGCCAGTATCTTGGCCAGGGTGTCATGGTGGTAGAGAAGAGCAGTATGAAGGTGAAGGGTGCTGAACCCTTGGAGGACAGAGACTGGGTGTATGCTTGAACTGAAGGTGCAGCTGAGCTGATGGGACAGCATGAAGACCCAAAAGTGCAAGAGGCAGAACACAACCAGAGCCACAGCCAGGAGCAGGAGCATGGAGTAGGAGAGAGAGCCAGCCCCAGCATGCACCCCCACAAATAAAGCAGGAGTTGGGATAACAGCTGACAGAAGACAGAAGCAAGAACAATGTAAAGAACATTTTCTCCCCCCCCCGCACAGCCAGAGGCAAGAGCAGTACGGGGGGGGGGGGCAGAAGGATGACAGAAGACAGGCTGACAGAAACAAGGCAGCAGGGCCCAAACAGAAGATGGCAGAGGAAGAGCAGTCTTAAGGTGCAGAGTGTATGGGAACAGCCAAAGGCCTGCCACAGCCCCGAAGGAGGCAGAGCAGAAAGCAACAGCTGCCCAAGGGAAGAGAGCAAGGCCACAGCAATGGAAAGCGAGAGTGCACAACACCGGCTAAGCCAGGGTCAAGAAAAGCGCTGTAGGGATGATATAGTGGGGGGAGGGACTAGAGCAGTTGGCAACTGATAGAATAACCAGAAGCAGGGCACACACCAAGTATGGGCCCACAAAAACCCACTGAAGGAAATGGATGAAAAAGCAGATCAGGACACCCAGTGCCGCTGCCTCATAGTAGAAGGTAAAAGAGGAGGAGAGTGTGGCCAGGAGAAGCAGGCAGCCATGCAGCTGGAAACCAATGAAACAAGTGTCTGGAGGATGCTTGGTGCATTGTGCTTAAGAAGCGGTTGTGGGGGACATAGTGAGTGTCATCCGCTGCCTACCGAAGTGAATGAACCCCAGGTTTTGCCTTGCGATTCTCTGCAGTCAAAATACTTCTAAAGTATCTGTCTGATTCTGAAAAGTTAGAATCTCATTCCTTGCATCCCATCAAGTTTAGACAGGCTCCCTTTTGGCATCACATCATTTTTACATTGCTTGCGCAAGAAACGTTTTACTACAGAGAACTGCATTTTAGAGGTGTCTCACGGACTAGCCCAATGCAGGTCAAGCTGCATTGGGCTCGTCCTTGACAGACCATTGATCATGCATGCTAAATATGACAGTGGTTCACAGTTTATGAGCGGAAACTTTGTGTAGCTGAAATGAATGAAGCGCTCCATTGAGAGAGCACTTCATCCATTTCATTTGCATAATGCCGTCCCCCCTCCCCTCCATCACTCCATTTTTGTTGCTGCCTACCTAACAAAACAATAAATAAAATAAAGTCAGAAGTCACTCCATATCAGCCCTGCTCTGACTCCTATAAATGCAGCTAAGTATGCTACTCCACCGATTCACCAGAGAGACTGGCATGTCACATTCACAATTTGCAGAGACTGTACATGCCCGATCAGAAGTTGAGGCTTACAGTCAGCCTTAGTATCTAGATTTGGCCCAAGTCCAGCTCTCTTCACCATGCCCAACCCAGCTTCATCCATGCAGAGCCTCTTTAGCCATTTTGTCAGGCCTAGGTCCTGACACGAACCCTGCCACCTGACATCGGGATCCTATCAGGTAGATATTAATGTGCAGTGCCCCTCCGCTACTAACAAGACCTGGGCCATACATGCTGTGGTTTGAGGGGTGACTGTTGCTACCACTCCTGGAAGGCCTACTACTTCCAGCCCACTGCTGCCATATCAGTTCCGCATGAATGAAGCACTGCGTTTGGCATGGTGAAGGGAGCTGAACTCAGACCAAATCTGGATACCAAGACTGACTGTAAGCCTCAACTTCTGATCAGGCAAGTACAGTCTCTGTGCAAATTATAAGCATGATATGCCAATCTCTCTGGTGAATCAGAGAAGCAGAAGGCTTAGCCGCACTTGTAGAAGTCAGAGCAGGGCTGACACAGGGTGTTTGCTGACTTTATTTTATTTATTGTTTTGCTGAGAGGAGCTGTGCAGAGCTGTGAACAGAGCTCTCCTTTTTTTTTTTTTGCTCCATGCTAGTCCGGCATGTCCCCAGTTGTGGGAGAAAGGAGAGGAATAGGCTGTATCCATGGCAGACACATTTAGAAGGGAGCTGAGAGGGGGGCTAATATCTGTCCATGCAGTAGAGAGGGGATGTTAGAACAGGCAGGGAGTCTGTGGTAACAGCAGTTACTCCTAGGGCAGCGAAGTGATCGGCTGGGGGAAGCTCCAGACATGGACTGAAGGGAACCAAATACAGCATGGTAATGTTTTGAGTCTGCAGCTCTCGAGTGTACAGCATGTACATTTCCCAATATGTCCGTGAGATGGCAGCTATCACAGCACTTTCACCTCAATTACTAGGGAGTCCCTGTTCATGATTTCCTTAAGTTTCAATCTGGACTTAGCATCTGCACCACTCTTTTCCCTACTTAGTCTACAATATATGTGTCTCTAGTCTTCATGCACTGGTATGTTTAGACACCCCTGAACTTAAATGTCAATTTACTTTGACAATCATTATGTTTTGTAATGATTCACTATGAAGTTAATACTGAGTGTATGATATATCAGTGAAAATGCATTTATGATTTTATTATCAGTGGAGTCTGTCTTCTATCCAGTTTTACCGTTGGTAAGGAATGAAGAACTAGGAGATCATGTGACTTGCTCTGGTCACACAGAGTGGCTGGTCTGGAAATCTAAACCGGTATTTCCTTGTTCTCTGTACTAACTGCTGTACTGCACTGTCTGTCTTCCCATGCTTAGCCCTGATAGTACATCCTTTAACTCTCATCCTTTTGTACAGTTTGCTGATTGTCCTTTGCAAATGACTTGCAGTTGTTTCAGACGTACTGTACTTCTTCAGTGAAATCTGACACTAGCTCCCAGTAGTGAAAAGGCAATAAATTTTAAACCCACATGTCAAAAACTCGTTTTTCCTGCTGCCCTTCCAGAAATCCATTCCAACTGGCAAAAAGTTGGGTCCTGATTCTCTGTTGCTGATGAGAGACAATACAGCTGTTGACTGATTTGTGGAGCAGGTCCTGTGTTTGTTAAGCAAAGGACTTCTTGTTGCTTGGATATTCTCTACATATTGAGTACAAAAGGTTAAAAGGCAGCACGCCAGATATCCTCAGAAGTTCAGCCCCATTTCATTAAAAGCAGGGCTGCTGTACCACTGACTGAAATGTAGGAGGTCAAAATGCATTTGATGACCCTTCAGCTAAGAATGCAAGGGGTTAGCTAACCCTCCTGACCCACTGGCTCTTGTGCCTTGGGGTAAGGCAGAGCTCCCTACTAGTCCCTACTGTTTTGAAACCAGTGACACAAAACTGGAGAAATACTTTTGAGAGCAGGGCCCATAGGGATCATATCTGATCAGAATCAATCTGTAACATTCTCCCTTCTGCACTCCGACTCTCCTTCTCATTTCTCCCTTAAATGTCAACTCAAACCTCTTGCTGCACCTTCATGCACCTGCCCTGGCCATAGCTGAGTTGGCCATGATAGTCCACAGTATCTAGCCTTAGTGTTCCTGTACCATTTGCCTTAGTCATATTAAATAGCCTATTAGCTTGTTAACTAGCCTGCTGGCTGACTTACAGCATATATTTATTTTATGATTTCTGCTGCACCTTTGCCACATGGCGTATTTTTCATATTGCACTTTAGGTATAGTGTATACTTTGTACTTTGTATCCATGCACCCTTCCCCTGGTTCGCACTTGGAAATGTTTCCTGTTTCCAAACCATGTTTGCAATATTTTGGCATTACTGTCTGTACTGCACTCAAACTATTCACTTTATGACATTCTTTTTGTAATTTCATTATCTGACTGATTTTTATTTCTTTGTAACTGTTTATCCACCTTCCCTCTTCCTTTCCTGGGTCGCACCTGGAACTGAGCCTTGACTCAGTGTGCCTCTCCCTGTCACCAATTTTCAAATAAATAACTAAATAAATAAATAACATACTAATGACCTGAAATGTATTTGGCTAAGGTGTCAAAGCTGAACCAAAGATAGAGGGTCTGTATTAAAGCCAAACCAAAATTGCCAATTTCCACATTTGGGCACCCACAGGACTTGGGAAGTGTTTACAATAGGGCTGTGTAGAATTTTCGAATTCCGACTGAACAAAATTCCATGTAATTTTTGAACATTTCCAGAATTCCAAATTCAGAAAGTGGAATTTTTTCTGCAGATTTATTTATTTATTTATGTAAGGTCGAGGAATTACAACCCTTTGAGTCAGAGACTCATTTGCAAAGGCTCCACGTCTTACATAAATGGATTAGAACACAGTGTTACATAGAATATACAATATAGACAACAGCACTAGTACAGAAAAAATGACAGTAAAAAATTATAATGAACACAAACAATGGAATGACAGCAATTTTGAAATAATGGTGCATTCAACATTTTCAAAGTTTCATCTGCAGTCACAGTGGGAGTTTGACATAATGTGATTAAGTAACTCCTGTTTGAAAGGCCCAAGCCTGGGGATTGATAAGACAGGGTCAGGGATTGCGTTCATCCAGAGTGGTGCTCTGTAGCAAAAGGATCTTTGGCCAGCAGTGGTCTTTACAAAGGGGACATGGAAAGTGGCGGTTTCCGAGTGTCTGGTGGGGCGGGCCGGTAGGTTTTTTTGGAGGAGCTTAAGACAGCCTGGGGGGGCTAGGCCCAACTGAATTTTTTTGGCCAGTATGCAGGCCTGATAAACTAGTCGACCCTGGAAGTTTAGCCATGATGAGCGTAGATAGAGGTCATGGGTGTGCGTAAGACGATCACATCCTGTGGCCAATCTGCAGGCCTTGTTTAGGGCACGTTTAATGCTGGACAGAGCTGTGTCAGAAGAGGCCCCATAGGTGATTAT
Organism: Neoceratodus forsteri; assembly: GCA_016271365.2. NCBI lineage: Eukaryota > Metazoa > Chordata > Ceratodontiformes > Ceratodontidae > Neoceratodus > Neoceratodus forsteri. The sequence continues at coordinate 270,871,923 of CM028130.1, read as the reverse complement.
GCTGTAGTCTACCAGTGAGAGGATGGAGCTGGAGATAGCTAAGCGTAGCACCTCCGTAGGTAGATAGAACCTAAGCCTGTAGAGGAGACCGATTCTTTTGTTTGTTTCAGTACAAGTTGACGCAATATGTTCATGATAGGTGAGGGCAGAGTCTAGAATAACCCCGAGATATTTAAAATTGGAAACAGGTTCCAGCGTGGTGCCCATCACATTGTGTATGGCTAATTTTGTAGTGCTGTGCTTATGTTGTGGGTGGGCAAATAGCATGACTTTTGTCTTTTTTGTATTGAGTACGAGCTTGTGTGAGGAAAACCAGGCTTCAATTAGAGTGAAAGAGCCCTGCAAGGATTCTTGGAGCTGCGTGGGGTCAGTGTGCCGACTGAAAATCACCGCATCATCAGCATAGAGGAGAAGATGCCCAGAGGTGGCCAGAGGTAGTGAGTTCAGGTAAAGTGAGAAAAGGAGCGGACCAAGGATAGAACCTTGAGGGACACCTGATCGGACGGGAAGGTTTGCAGAGAGGGTGTTTCTTATCATCACCTGTTGAGTGTGACCAGAGAGATAACTGGAGAACCAGCCTGTGGTTTCTTTGGAGACGCCGACAGAGAGGAGGGAGTTTATGAGCATGGTGTGATTGATGGTGTCAAATGCCTTGGAGAGATCTATAAAGACTGAACCAGCCAGATCTCCTTGGTCAAGAGCGTCATGAACAAAGGAGGTGAGTTCTAGTAGAGCAGTGGTGGTACTGTGACCTTTTCTGAAACCGTGTTATTGTTTGCAGATCAGGTGTTGTGAGTCCAGGTAGTTAGTAAGTTGATCAGCCACAATTTTTTCCAGTGCTTTTGAGAGTGGAGGGAGTATAGAGATGGGCCTGTAGTTACTAGTTGCAGTACGCGCACCATTTTTATGTTGCTTGCACACATGTGCAAGAAACATAGTGCCATCATCGGAGATTTCGGAGGTGTGTCACCTCCTCCTCCAATTCAGTCAGTGAGTTGACAGGCGCGGCCCCTGTAAGCCAATGCATTTTGGAGCTGTCTATGACACGCTCCAAAATGCAGTAACCTCCAGTTGAAAGGGAGCCTGCGCTTCAGTGAGCAGCGATAAGGCGTAGCTCCCCCCATGCAGGCGTCGTGCCCCCGCACGTACTGTAGCCGACGGGTGCCCAATCCGCCGGGCTGAGCGCTGCCTCTCCCAGTAGTTGGTGCCACACTGGGAGCCCACCCCAGCGTGGCAATCAGTCCTTGGTCGACGGAGTGCCCAATCCCCGCTCGGCTGAACAGCCCCTATCCTTGTGCCATGTTGGGAGCCCACCCCAGCATGGCAAACGTCCCACAACGCTTTTTTTTTTTAAAACCTATAAAACAAAACGGTCCCGCGGCGTCTCCCGACTCCCCTCCCACAACCTGCACCCACCTACTGCGCACCCAGCCTCCCCACACCCCCACCCCATACATACCTCGGACTCTGCCGACGATCTTCGGTGGACCAGGGAACACGTCTGCACTCTTCAAAGCCGACCGCGAACTGAGGAAATGCGGTAAGCTGTATAATGGGCAGATAGGGGGTTCAACTTATTGCATCTCAGGCATTCTTGGATTTTGGACCACTTTAAATGTGGTTTGGGACCCTTTCTCATGAATGATATCACTGTCATGGCGTTATTCGACTCAAGGTGATTTCGCGCAGTGACTGTGCAGTGACTGCGAAATCACCCTTTGGGCCTGAATACCACCATGACAGTGACATCATTCATAAGAAGGGTCCCAAAACTCATGTTGAAAATTTGTCCAAACACTCCAAAAATGACTGTTTATTAGCGCATAGCGCGCAGTTCCTACGCAGGCCTCGGAAGTCATGAAATTTCAATATTTTCCTCCAGATTTTCAACATTGCCATTTTACCACACCTTCTTATGAGTAGTATAGCTGTCATTTTTCACATCTCACCCAAAATGTGTTTCCACCCTTGTAGCGCAGAATGGCGCAGACGGTGTGCAAAATCAATGTACGGGACAAATTAAGAAAATCACAGTGACACTGTTCATGAGCAGAGGTCTTAAAATGGCTATGTTGAAAATTTGGTGAAAAAATTCCTAAAAATGACTGTTTTACGAGCGTGCGTTGCGCAGTTCCTACGCAGGCTCGTAAGTTCACAAATTTTCAATATTTTCACTCCAGATTTTCAACATTGCCATTTTACCACACCTCCTCATGAGCAGTACAGCTGTCATTTTTCACATCCTGCCCAAAACATGTTTCCACCCATGTAGCGCACAATGGCTAGTCGGTGTCCTGAACTCAGTGTATGGGACACATTAAGAAAATCACAGTGTCACTGTTCATGAGCAGAGATCTTAAAATGGCAATGTTGAAAATTTGGTGAAAGAATTCCTAAAATGACTGTTTTCGTGTCGTTGCACAGTTCCACACTGCTTCATTAGGTTTCGCAATTTCAATATTTCCACTCCAGAATTTTCAACATTGCCATTTTACCACACCTCCTTATGAGCAGTACAGCTGTCATTTTCACATCCTGCCCAAAACGTGTTTCTGCCCATATGCGCACAATGGGCAGTCGGTGTGCAAACTCAATGTATGGGACACATTAACAAAATCACAGTGACACTTTTCATGAGCAGAGGTCTTAAAATGGCTATGTTGAAAATTTCATGAAACATTTCCTAACAATGACTGTTTTTCGAGCGTGCGTTGCACAGTTCCTACGCACGCTTGTAAGTTCGCAAATTTTCAATATTTGCACTCCAATGACTTCCAAATACCTAAACAGCACATAGAAGCAAGCAACATTCGGCATTGACAAATGCTTGTTATGTATTGGCGTAATCCTTGCCTTTTTCCATAGAGACGGGAATTGTCCTAGGCACAGGGACATGTTGAAAATTTTGTAAGAGGTACTAGAACAGTATCAAGGGTTAAAGATAGCAATTTAGTATCTAGTGAGTCACCACTATGTCTAGTCTTTCCTAGGAATCTGGAAATATATGAGCAGGCAACACTAGTGGAGACAGTTTTGAAGACAAGGTGGCGCACTGGGGGGTGGCGGGAAATATCCCGCTTCAGTGCTGAAAAAGTCGGGGGGGGGGAATAGAGCTTAGGTCTGAGAATGCTTTATTGAAAGCATCTGCTATTTTGCTGGGTTCTTGGGTAGGGATAGAATCTAGGATAAGCATGGCAGGGGAAGGGGAGGGAGACTTTCCACTAAGTTCCTTAATATTATCCCAGAACCTCTTACCATCACCCCAAGTAATCAGCAGTTAACATATGCAATGGATTCCTTTCCTGTGATCCACAGAATATTATTCCACCATTTGGGTAATCTGCAGTAAGTTATGCCTTGGAATTCAAAAAGAAATTCTGAAAAGCATTTTGGAAGCGGAATTTCAATTCTGCATGAATTTTGTTGACAGAATTCTATATTGTGCACAGCTGTAGTCTGCAACTCTGTTGCGAAAGAGCCATCAAATTTTGTGAGAGTATGAAGTGGCCTTTTGGGACAACATTCTGCACTGTGGCTCAGAACCAGACCCTGTTTATGTTTCCTTGTTAATACTCTTCATCAGGGTGAAATAGACCATTACAGAACACCAGCACTTTGTTCCTGGAACTGCATGTTATGTAAGCAATAATACCAAACAGGGTGGGTGGTATTGGGCAATGCAGGACCACCTAGGGGCGTAATGAGGCCCGACACCACCTTATAGTCCCTGGAAGGTCCAGTATTGCCCATACCGCCCACCCTGGAGGGTATTATTGTGTTTAGAAAATGGGTACTGTAGAATAAAATTAGTTTAGCAAAAATATGATTGTAGAATATTAGTTTAAGATATATTTTTTAATAAAATAGTTCCTCCACTAACACTAGCCTTGTCCTGGCTATCATGGTTACTCCTGTGTGTGTGTGTCCCCACAACAGAGCACAGTATCATTAGAACAGCTGGTAAGTGATGAAGTGTATACGACATTAGCTGTAAAGGAAAGTGTGTTCTGTTGCTTGTGGTTTCTTTTTTTTTGCCTGCCGTGCTAGGGTTGTGGTAGCGGGAAGAGAGCGAGTGTCCAGAGAACAACGAGGACGCTGAACTCGGGAGCTCTCCCATCACCATGTAATCAGGTGCGAGTTTCTGTTTTAAAATAGAAAGACTGATAGGGATTTTCTCGAGTCTCGCTGTAGCGGGAAGATGATGAGTTCACGGAATACCGCAGCTCGTGGGGTATCACGTACTGAGGTGCAATTTTCTATCTAAATCGACTGACGGTTGAATACTGTGGAAGAAAGCTGAGAGGCGGATGGCTGTAGGATTTTTTAGTTTAGTTAACTTAATTACTTTTATGGGAGGAACCTGACAGCTGTTAGCTGTTGCCAGGTAACTCTTTGAGGGCGGGTGGGGGGTGTGGATCATGGAGATTGTGCCCGTTGCTCCTTAAATGAGCAGTAAACAGTTAATTAAATAAATTTAAGATATGTGCCTAATGTTGTGGGGGTAAACAAAAACAGAAAATGGCAAATTTCTTGGGATATGAGTGTGGCTGACATGATGGGTCTCTCAAGCGGTGAGAAAAAACATGGCGGCAGTTTGAATTTGTGTGCTCAGTGCTTCAGCCAATGGAGAAGCAGGCTGGGCACTCGGATACTTGCCTGGGTATGAGGCAGGTATGTGCTGGGGCTTTTTATCTGGTGGGCGTCTATTGAAAGTTAATGTACCCCTGTGGAGTAGGTACCAGCCAATCAGATGCCTCCAAATAAAAAGCCCATTTTCTAGATAAACTATAACATAGCTATTTTTCTTATTTTATCTGAGAAATGACTTGCTAGTGGAAGGACAATATAAACATTGGTTACCAAAAAGAACAATAGCAGAAAGGAAACCAGGATTTATAGCAAGAAATAAAATCACAGGGGTGGAGGAGGCTCCAAGAGTATGGTATCCTCTGCTGTTTGCAATTGCAGAAGGCAAATTTTATAGCTGGAAATGATTGCAAAAGTGAATGCTAGTGCACAGAATTATGCAGATTTGCCCTTTCTGCAATGTTAATATTTCACAGAAAATTCCCAGACTCTGCAGATTACACTACTGCATCTCGACAGGCACTTGCCCAACATCCAACATCTCAAAGCCAAATTCCCGACCTGCGTTTGCCCGATAGTTCAATTTTGCCCACGCCAGAGTTTCTTTTCATGTTTCAGGGGGGCTTTGCCCCCTGTGCCCCCCATATTTAAGATTACAAACTCCACCATGGGCTAAATCAAACTGTTGGGCAAACGAGTGTAAGGATTTTGGCATCGGGATGTTGGGTGTTGGTAAGTGCACTGCGAAAAATGCATGGATACCGATTCTGCAAGTTGGTGGGAATGCAGAAATGTGTGGCTTTTCAGTAATATGTTTATCTTGCTGGTTCTGCTGTTTGCAACTTTTGGTGGAATACTGATTTCCATGGAAGCACCAAGTGTGCACAGCAGAAAGAATCCTGATGTCCTGCACAGCTATGGCACAATACCGACACCAGTATTGTACCCTCGCAAAAGACTGTTTTTTGCAGGAATCTACCCCACATTCTAATATAATCAACTCAGATGGGAGTTGTTCCGGGGAGGGGTCAGGACACAAGGAAACAAGCATCACCGAAAACAGACCATTACAGCGACTGTTGCTGTAAAGGTCTGTTTTTGCGTTTCTTTGTCGGGGTGTCGCGCTCGAGGGGGCCACCCGATTTCCACAATATCCTTAAAATTATTTGGATTTGGTAGAAAAACTATTTTCTGTGGTAACATCCAGAGGACACAGAATATTACAGTTTTACTTGATAAAATGACTGCAGTTCACATGATGCTAATGGGTTCTGGAAACTGCTGAACACCACAGACAGTATTGCATGGCAGATAGCTCAATGGGCCCTTCACCATCAAATGTGGCTCAGCTTCAATAAGAAAATGTTAATAATTTAATTTTGACACCAGCTGAACATCACAGCATCACTTTTGCCTTTGTTTTCATATGTCTGGAATGGAGTCAGACTTCAATACCAAAGCTCTGTTCCAGTGGGTTGCCATCCATTTCCACCGTTGATTGCTATGGGTTTTACAGAATAAGTACATCAACACATATGCTTTTTAAATTGGAATTAATGGGGATAAAGACAAGATATCCTCTAAGTGGATGACACCTAGAGATGAAGAATCAACACGAAAATTTCACAAAGCCATGCAAATGTTTTAATTGCTGTAAAGGAACTCAACGATCGCATTTACACTAATAGAGGATTGGCATTGCCTATGCAAAGCAGTGACTATAGCCTTGGGCAAGGATTTGTTTGGAAAAATACAGTTACATTATTACTTACTGCTGACATGTCAGATTTCAAAAAGTTGTAGCTGCCCACTGACACACCCATATCTTCAGTGTTAGCAAGAACTTCAACACCATTTTGTGTTTTATTGATTTATGTAACCTTTCACTCACCTGGCTAACAAGCCTTGAGATGAAGCATCTCATTTGCAAGCAAGTCCCAGGGACACCAGAGAAAATAAGAAAAAAGCATTGCAAAACCAACATCACATCACTAAGGTATACATAAGGCCAACTGCAAACTTGCAAAGTATGTGCAATTAGATATACAGTAGAATTCCCATTAAACTGCCACGCCAAAGAGTTGGTTATGTGCTGTTTTTAAACACTGACAATGCATTGGAAACTCACATTGTGCTGTTTTTCAACACTGAGCCAGCCCAAGAGCAACATTTATCAAATGCTTTTGTATCTCAGCTGGAATGAAACATACAAAACATAGACTCTGACGGCAGATAAGGACCGCTTGGCCCACCTAGAATGCATCTGTAGTTCTGTCACCATGCAATGCAAAACTGAGTTGCAATTTTTTGGCAACAGTTTTTGCAAGGCTTCATGTTGTCTCCCTCATCACTAGTGCAGCACAATGTGGAGTGCTAAAGCAGCTAGTTGTAAGGCAGTTTCATGCTAAATGTACTGTAAATTAAACGTCACCAAAGGAGACGGTATTGTGTCTCTTGAATAAGATGTAGTTGCCCCTGGATTTCCTATTGACACTCCAGTGCAAGATGTTGATCCTAAGGACTGTGACCTAGAAACTTAGATAGATTGATAGATAGATAGATAGAATAGATAGACAGACAGACAGGCAGACAGACAAATATGTACGGTAGGTAGGTAGACAAACAGAAATAGATATGTGTAGTAGGTAGGCAGACATACAGACAGACAGAAAGATAGAGAGATAGAGCAATTAAGAGAAATAGTTTCATCGTATTTGTCAGCAGATAAAGACCCTCGGGTCCATCTAGTCTGCCCTATAGAAACAACATTTTTCAGTCTCTAGTCTTTCACAGCAGATCTTGCTTAATCCACTTCTTTTCTTACCTCTCTTTCTATTTCTAAGCCCCACCATGACTATCCCATGCATGTTTGAATCCATCCCCCCACCAGTGCTTGAACCCACCACCTTACTGGTAGTCTGTTCCAGCCATCCACCAGCCTTTCTGTGAAGAAGTACTTCCTGACATTTGCTCTCCCCACCACCAACCTCATGTCATGTTCTCTTGTCTAAGGGCATGTCCTTCTCCGAAAAATGCTTCCTTCCTGTACCTTATTGGTACTATTGCTTTAGAGCTCCTTAAAGCATTTGATGCTTCCTTCAGCTTCTCCTGATAGGTTTCCCTGTCCTCTGCCATATGTGTTGCCTTGTATCTCACAAAGGATAACCTCTTTGCCTTAACCTTTGCTGCAACTTCATTGGAGAACCATAGTGGCTTTCTATTTCTCCTTTTCTTTGACACCTGCTTAATGCAAAGGTTTGTTGTTCCCTCAGTGGCCTTCTTTATTGCTGCCCACCTTTCCTCTACCACCCTCCTAGTTCCCTGTCTGTGTGAGTGTTTCCATGATGCACTCCCCCGTCTTCCCGAAATCAGCCCTGCTGAAGTCCAGGACCCTTGTCTTACTGTGGCATTTTTATTTTCCCGGTTCTAACCCCGAACTACACCATGTGGTGATCACTTGACCCTAGGTGACATCCCACTGTAATGTTAGTGATACTGTCTCCATTTGACAGCACCGGGTCCAGTATGGCTTTCTCTCTTGTGGATTCTATGACAAGCTGCCTAAGGAAAGTTACCTGTAGTGCGTTCAGCAGTTCCTTGCTTTTACTTGTTGCTGCAGCTGGGATGCTCCAGTCTACATCTGGCATGTTGAAATCTCCCAGCAGTAATATTTCCCCTTTGTTGGCCATTCCCTTAATATCCTCAAGCATTTCCTGGTCAACTTCCTCTTTCTGTGCAAGCAGTCTGTATATTTCCTCAGTTCGAATTGCAGCCCCCTTACTTGTCTCTAGTGTCATCCAAAGTATTTCAGCTTCATCCTTCTCCCTATGTATCTGTGTGGCTTTTATACTGTCCTTCACATACACAGCCACCCCGACTCCTTTTTTACCTTCTCTGTCCCTCCTGAAGAGTGTATACCCTGGTATGGCTGCTTCCCAGTCTTGATTCTCACTAAACCAGATCTCTGTGATTGCCACTATGTCTAGGTCTTCCTCTGTAATGGTGGCCTCCAGATCTGCAAGCTTGTTGACCAGATTCTGTGTATTGCAGACATGTCTTTTCAGATTTCACTGGCCCTTCCCCTGTTTCTGAACAACTTACTATTTGTAGCCCTTCCCTTGCATCCCTTGGGCTCTTCACTTTCCACTTCCTCATACTGTAGTCCTTGACTTGGGATTCCCTGAGTTTTCTCCCTCCCGAGTCTTTTACTGTTTCTCCTGTTGTGATGTGGGAGTGGACAGATAGACAGACAGGCAGACAGACTGATAGATAGAATCATAGAATCTTGTCAGCAGAAAAAACCCTCAGGCCCATCTAGTCTGCCTTTTCCACCCTTTTATTTATTCCACCTCCTTTCCTGCTGCCCCCCTTCCCGTTTCCACACAGCCCCTTATGTCTGCCCCATGCAATCTTGAACTCCGACACTGTTCTGGTCACCACCACAGCCTCCAGAAGCCTGTTCCATGCCTCCATCACCTTCTCCATGAAGAACTGTCTCCTCACATTGCCTCTGAATCCCCCCACAGTCTCAACTTATACCCCCTTGTTACTGCACTGTCCTTCCTATGGAATAGACTTCCTGCCTTTACCTTGTTGATCCCCTCCACCATGAAAACTGAGCAACAGTACTTGTTCAGCTCTTCTGCTTTTTCACTGTCCTCTTCAATATGTGTCCCACCCACTCCGCTCAGCCTTGCAATCCCCTGCTTAGCCTTCCTCCTGTCCCCCACATATCTAACAAAAGTTTTGTCTCCTCTTTTGGTGTGTTTTGCTATTCTCTCCTCTGCCTCCACCTTGGCCCTCCTTATTTCCCACCCCACAAGCATTCCTCCTTTCTGCTTCAGGATTGTCTCTCCATGTGATGCAAAAAAGTATCTAACATGGGTCCTGGGTAAATCCAGATTCAGAGGAGACTACCTTGACCTAAAACTGCTGCCTCTAGCCCTTGATGTAGTCCTCGACCCTCTCACCAAACTCATTAACCTCTCCCTTTGTCTAGGTCAATTCCTCTCATGTTAGAAGATGGCTGTAGTTACCCCATTCTCAAGGGTGGAGACAGAACCTTAACTAGTAACTACCACCCCACCTCTATCCCCCCCCCATTTCTAAAGCTCTTGAGAGGATAGTCTCTGACCAACTCTCCTACTAGCTTTCAAAACACAACATACAGTGTCAACAGCAGCACAGATTCTGGAAGGGTCACAGCATTACCACAGCTCTTCTGGAATATACTGATTACATACATAAAGCCCTCGACCATGGCCATCTTGATGGGTCTGTGTACGTAGACCTAACAAAAGCATTTAACACTGTAAACCACGCTATCCTCATAGACTCCCTTCCATCTTTAGGTCTGTCCCATGAAGCCACCTCCTGGTTCTCTAACTACCTTTGTGATAGATCCCAGCGGGTTAAGATTCAAGACACCTTCTTCTCCACCCTACCGGTTTATTCTGGAGTATGCCAAGGCTCAATCCTGGGCCCCCTCATTTTCAGTCTCTTCCTTAACACCCTCTCCCTTGCCTACTCTGGTCAGTTGTTACTCTACACGGAGGATGCAGTTATCTTTTCCAGCCACCCTGACTACTCCCCCCTTGAATGCAATCTCCAACAGTTCTTTTCCGAGACCGAATTGCACTCGACACAACTCATACTAAATTATAAAAAAACTTAAGTCATGCTGTTTGCCAATACACACAACAAACATAAAGGCCAGCCCCTACATATTCTGAATAATCAGCAACTTCCTCTAGAGCAAGTACACAGCTTCAAATATCTTGGCATCACCCACAACTCCACCCTCTCTTTTCATGAACATACCAATCTGGTCTGCAAGGTGGTAAATACCAGGATTGGCCTTCTCTACCACCACCGGAATTGCCAAACTCCCAATGCTTTCCACCTTGCCATTACCAGCTCTGTCCTGTCCATAGTTCACTATGGCATAGTAATCTATGGCTCTGCAGTTAATACCGCATTAACTCGCATTAAGGCTGCCCTGAACAAAGCCTGTCACCTTGTGGTTGGTGACGATATATTCACTCACACATGAGATTTTTATCAACAAGCAAACTGGTTAAATTTTGCGGGTAGGCTCACTTACCAGATCTGCCTCCCAGCCAAAAAGATAGCCTCTGATCTCTCCCCTCCCACTACCATCCATCTACTAAAGTCTTCTTCCACCCCTTGGGCTATAAGAAGCTCCTCTAAAGTCACTTTCCAGGTCCCTTTCTGTAGGACTTCCATGGGGCAGAGGGCCTTCATGTACAGGGCTCGTTACTGGCTAGATAGCCTGCCCTTTGAAGTTTCCTCTATACAAAACCTTGGCCCATTCAAACTTTCACTTCAGCAACATCTCCTGGCTAGTGGCCGCTGTGACTGTACCTAGCTTCTTCCATCCTCATGCACTTCTGTTTGCTCATTCATCCCACCAGTGTTCAACCTAGCTAAGACAAGGTTGCTACTGACTGCTTATCATTTGTCCCCTCCATCTCCTATGTTCTTAACCCCCCCTCCTTAATTATAACAAGGTCTTCTGGACTGCGCCTGCGCTAACCCCCTCCCACTATATTTACTACCTCCCCACCTCCTGCTACCACTTCCTTTGGACTCTGGTCTTTCTATCAGTGACCCTTCCTCCCTCACTCCTTCCACCACCACTCCTCTATTTTGCCTCAGTTAATCATACTATAATGTTTTGCCCAGGTATGCTCGTCCTCATATTCCTTGGTGACCTCTCCCTGCATTGTAGGGCCCTCCTTGACATCAATGTTATTGTATGTTTCTACTGTCTGCTATTGCACCTTGTATTTTGCATTACTGTAGTTTGTACTCCTATGTATCTGGTATCTTTGTATTTTTAAACCTTTTCTTTTTATCGTGCAATCCCTTGTATTCTATTTCATGTATACTTTGCATATTTGCATCTCTGTGTTTTACTATGCCTCTGACGTGGAGCCTTTATAGTCGCTGACTCAAAGGTTTGTAATTCCGAAATAAGTTTCCTTCCCTACTAGCCTTCTCTTCTCCCTATAGGCTTACCCATCCTCTTCTTTCTGCATTCGCTTATATTTCCTGAAGGCCCTCATCCTGTCCCCTACTACCCTTGCTACCTACCTTGGGAACCAGAGTGGTCTCCTCCTTCTTGCGCCCTTCTTTACTCACCTTATACACATCTCCATCACTTTCTGCACCCAGTTCTTTATAAAGCCCCATAGTTTCTCCACATTGTCTATACCCTCCATACCTACCATTTCCTCCCTCACTAGCCATCTCATCTTGTCAAAGTCCACCCTCTTGAAGTCCAAAACTGTTGTCATTGTGCATCTTACCTCCCTCCCTGCTGTAACCCTGAATCTAACCATATTGTGGTCGCTGTTGCCCAGTGCCTCTCCCACCTCCACACTCCCCATTTGTTTAGACCACATCCAGCAAGTTGTTGCCCTTATTGGATCCTTGACCAATTGCTGCAGGAATGCTCCTTGTAACATCTCCAGAAATCCCCTGTCCCTTGCCGAGGTGGTCTCTGGGATGAAACAATCCATGTCTGGGAGGTTTAGATCCCACACCAGAAGTGATTCTCCTTTGAGAGCCATCCTTTCGACTGCTGACGCCATTTGCCTGCCCTCAACTTCCCCCTGTGAAGGCGGTCTGTATACCATCCTTAGCATTAGGGATTCCCCTGTGCCTTTGCTCAGTGTGACCCATAGGAGTTCAGTCACCCCTACCCCCTCATCCCTCCATAGCCCTGATATTGACTCTGATGTATAGAGCCACCCCCTTCCTGTCTCCCCTGTCCTTTCTAAACAGTCTGTACCCAGGGATTGTCATCTCCCATGTGTGATATTCTCTCCAGCACGTCTCAGTGATTGCAACTAAGTCCAGTACCTCTTCCTGTATGATGGCTTCAAAGTCCACCATCTTGTTCGCTAGGCTCCTAGCATTCACTACCAGACCTCTCCACCAAAGTTCCCCCCATCCCCCTGCCCAGAGGTGTGTCAGAACCCAAAATGTTACCCTTGTCCCGGGAGGAGGCTTAAAGCCTCCCGTTTCTTCTGCTGTCTGGAGTGGCTTCAATCCTACCCCCCCCCCATTTAGTTCAAATGATATGTTTTTTTTATGTACTCCCCAAGCTACACTTCAGTACAGCTGCACCTTCCCTGTTTAGGTGCAGTCTGTCTTGGGCAAAGAGGCTCTCGTCCTCCCATGTGCCCCCCCCCAGCCTCTACTAGCCCATACCCCATCTGTCCACACCATCTGGCTAACCATTCATTAAACTCTTTGATCCTTAGCTTCCTTTCTGTGCTAGCTCTTAACACTGGTAACACCCCCAAAAAGGCTATAGATCAGAAGCACAGGTTGCCACAAAACCTTGCAAGTGCCTTATATCTTGCCTGTACTTCCATCAGACTGTTCCCTGACAAGTCATTTGTCCCCAGATGAAAAAGCAAGTGTGATTTTCGGTCCTGTTGCTGACCCCATGAGGGAATATGTGGTATCACCTCTAATGCTGTCATACCCAGCAAGCATTCCACCCAGACTGCACTATTCCCACCCCACTTCATACCTTTAATGATAGAGTCCACTATAATCAGGACTCTACCTCCCCTTATCTGCCCCCTGATTGGTCTTCAGTACAGACCCTCTTCTCTGAGTTACTGGTCTCATTTTTACTTCACGACCCCCCCATCCACCTTTTCTGACTCCTCTCCATGTCCCCTGACCCTGTTTTCCTTAGCTGCTCCTCCCCCTCTCATTCTATTGGATAGTGTTTCCCCACCTTTCATGCCTGCCTCCTCATATATCGTTTTCTCCCCTTTATTTCCTTTTTCAATCACCTCCCTGTCTTCAGATACCCTCAATAAACATGTAGTCTCATTTGTCTCTGTCATGGTATGTTTCCCAAGGCCAGTGCTACCTTGAGTCTCCTGCATTCCTCTGAGCCCCCTTTCTCTTCCCTCTTCTCCACCCTTCCTTCTCAACTCCCCTTCCCTACCCCTCAGCTCTTCCTGAGTCACCTGATCTTTCGTCTCACATCCCCCCCCCCGTCTTCCTGGCTGGGTTAACATCCTTGTCTACCACTCTTCCTCTGTTCTCCCCTTTGCCTATGCCAGTCTTGGTACTCTTACAGCTTTCCCGTTACTTGCTGCCATCCAAGGCCTCCTTCAAGCAGCTACCTCCTGTGCCCCTTACTTCCTCCAGGACCCTTTCCTCCGTGATGTCTACTATTGGTGAGTATCTATTGGAAATCATAAGGCCCCACAATATGCACTCCACTTCCCTTAGCTGACGAGACACCCTTCCATTCTCTGGTCTGTGGAGTCCCCTTATCAATAACTCCCAGTGTCTGCCAGCCAGTTTTCTCCTCCCCTTCCTGACAAGGACCTTTAGCCCTTTGACCCACCATGTCCTGGTTATCCCTCTCACAGCTCTGACAGATTCCCCTCTCTTCCTGCCACCATTGTAGGTGTGTCTCCCCTCCCTTGAACCCATGTCCTTTCGCCACCATGCCACTTCATTCCTTAAAATACTCACCTCAACTTCAAATTTCTGTAGTCTGCACATATCAGACAACATCCCAACCTCCACAGTGAGCTCATGAACACAGCAGCCCCACATCCATTGCATCCCACTATTCTGTCCCCCCACCTATGTGCCACGGTCCCTCTTCTCATCCAGAAATAGTTATACCCCATTATTCTGCCCACATCTGGGTCTTTTCTTGGCAGTCTTCTCCCATTCCACACAGACACATGCCCTCCCACCACCACATCTTAATGCATTCATGCATACCCTTGTAATTACACTATACTGCTCTAGTAGAGTTGCCACTTAACACCAACAATTTCCAGTAACAAAGAGGAAGCCTGAAGATGGATCAGTGGCACCCTTGTCAGCTCTGCCTCTACCCAACAGAAATTTCTCTAACAATGTAGATACAGTTGTATACTCAAGGCACCCCAAATGCAAACAGCAACTAGAACTGGTTGCCCAACCCCAAACAACACTTTTAAAATTAAAGTCTCATGTGCACAAGTCAGTGAGCACCTTCTGTATGTTGAACTCCAAGCTGTATTCAACATATTGTAACCCCCATCCCTTACCAGCACTTAATCAGCACAGTACCAACTCTTAACATTCACATTCAATTTCCAAACCCTCAAACAAGCTACCAGCTTGAACTTTTATATAAGTAAAGTTTCCTGAGGAAATTTCAGTTACTCTTTCAATCTTGACAGATTAGCATTCCTAAACTTCAGATTATGATTGCAGTGATCAAAATGCCACAGCTCCTTCATATTTTTGGTAGCCTTCCCAGTTTCTCTGGTTCCAGCTACCTAGCCCCTTCAGCTGACTTCCTCAGCTGAGAAGTCTCTTCTCCACCGTTCCTTCTGTCGCCTGCTCTTGATGCTTCCTTCTGGTACTCTTACTCCTCCTGCATAGATAGATAGGTAGGTAGATAGATGGATAGATAGGTAAAGTAGGTACATAGATAGAGAGAGAACATTCAGTTATTAACAATGTATAAAAATACATAAATTCATCACACAAATAAAGGAACAGATTGTAGACCCCAAAGAGTCTGAAAGAGAAGTCAAGCCCATCATAAACCTGACTTTTGGTGCCCCATAGATACATACTGTAGATACACAGAAATTATCATCAGATAAGGACTGCTAGGCCCATCTAGTCTGCCCATATGCCCTATACTTGTATGCAGTCACTGACCCTAAGTGATCACTTGACCTGCCCTTGAATGTGGTGCATAAGAGTTCAATGTCACTGAGCCAGTATGACGCAGTGGTTTAAGGCTCTGAGCTGCAAATCTGGAGACCTTGCATACTGTGTGACCCTGAGCAAGTCACTTAACTTCCTCGTGCTTCCAGGTTGCATCTGTAAACAAGCTTTCAGCTTAATGTGTCTCACCTGGTTAAATAATTGGAAAAAAAAAAGAGTAGCCCTACCACCATCAATGCCAGTGGTGACCAGGGTTCAGATGTGGAATCTGGTCTTCAATCAATGGCTAGGGGAGAGAGAGGATCAAATATACAAGGGACTACTCTCCTCCCTTGGAGAAAGGGGTTAGGACATCCCACTCGGTGGCTGCCACCTGATGGTGACCAAGTGATAGCATAGTAGGGACTGCCAGCAGCATGGGCACTTGAGACAGTTGGGCACATGTGCACATGGAGGCATGCATAGCATTTCCATCCTTGCACTGGGTGGTCCAGGGTAATGTAATACTGAAGGGGAAAAAACTCCAGTCAGTAGGATGATCCTCCGACACTCTGCAGGCCCAACACCACTGAGTGGCTCCAGCTCCATATAGAAACATAGAAAAATAATGTGCCAATGGATAAGGACCACTTGGCCTACCTAGTCTTTCAATTTTTCCCTGCCTATACTATCATCACGTATGCTACTTGATCTCCAACCCATTCACCTACCCACCCTTCTCTCTACCCCTAAGATTTCCTTATGCCTATTCCTTGCATTTTTGAACCCCACTACTGCCCCCCCACACACACCATATTCTTTATGTGGACACCAGGCAAGATGGCCTTCCCCTCTCTGGTCTTGCCACTGGGGGCAATCTGTTGGGGATGTATCAGAACTAGATAAACCCTAAGGAAGGTGGGTGATAGGGCTGGAGAGGCTGGAAAGAAGATGCTCCACCTCGACAGGAGGATAAACTCCATGCAGTCAAAAAGAGATTAATGCTGTTGCTACCATTCCCATATTGTACACCCCTTTATGCTACATCATGGTTATATGTAAAGACTGCCACTGTGCTGCTTAGAGGCAAAATGGGAAATGTGCATAAAATTGTTTCAGTGCCTGTCTTGCTATACCTACAATGCATACTGCTGTCTAGATAAGAATGATTTGTCATTAATCAGCCAGCTGTGTTTATTTTTTGCTGTCTGTTCTCTTGTATTTCCTTGCTGAGGATTTATTGAGGGTAGAGTGTAATCCCCCTCCCAAATGGGAACTTACCATTGACCTCTTTCCTGGGAGTCAATCTCCTTCCCAGCCATATTCCCAGATGCACAAGGAAACTTTTGTGGCTGCCAGTTACACACACCCTTTTCTCTTGGCCCTATGGGACTGCCATGGGGGCTGAGAACTGAGCAGTTACTGCTGCGCTTACATCACAAACTGTGGTCGCTACTCACTATGCACCAAGGGACCAATGGTGGGCCTCTCGCTCATGACATGGGACCGATTTTAAATTTTTGGCTCCCTGCTAGAAGGTGTGATTCATGGAGATGTTGGTAGCCATGATGGGATTAGAGCACTCAGCGTGCTCACAGATGTTCTTCCCTATTCACCCATCCCCATTTATGGACAAAGATGGCTGGGCATTAATACTTTGTCACATAACTTTAGGGACCACTTGGAAGCCAGGAAGAGGGACAGATAATTTTGAATAAATAAACATGCCTAAAAAGGCATAGGCTCCACCATTATGTTGCTCTCTGACCCTGCAGATCACCAGCATGCCTAAGAACTTGCTGACCAACCAAAGGTCAGAAATTTATACAGTCAATCAGGGACAATTGTGGACAAAGGAAGTCCAGGGGGGTTCTAAAGTGTAGACTTGACTGAAAAAAAGGTCAATGAAGGCAAAGAATTTGAAATCTTCTTTGCCAAATACCTCCCCTTTGAAGAGATTCAGTCAATAGACACTGGAACTTGTGAGTGGATACTGCTGCAGAGTCTAGCACCAGTTCAGATCAGTCAGACTGACTGAAAGAGACAGATGTGCTTTCTTCAGTTCAAAGCACACCATAAAGAGTTCTCTGCCTGAGATACTGCAGCCAGTTTCAGAGCCTAAAGACTAGAGTGTCCACCTGGGACTCCAGCCTCAGAGCAGATGTTGCCTCGTAAAAGCTCTAATCTGTGAGAAGTGTGAGAGGTTCACTGCACCTGTAACCAAGCCTGCCTACAGATTCAGTGTAGTGGTTGTCTCCAATGGATTGCTGTTCAGCTGCATCCTTGGAATGTGTGAGTACTGACCAGGACCAAGCCCTATAACCTCATTATTTACTGTAGCTAGGTATTAGTTAGATAGTATCAGGCAAGGACGATGTAATCATGGAGTGTATTAGTTATATAGTATTGGGCAAGGACTGTATGGTCACAGAGTATATTAGTTAGATAGTATTGGGCAAGGACTGTGTGGTCATGGAGTGTATTAGTTAGATAGTATTTGGCAAGGACTGTGCGGTCATACAGTATATTATTAGTTCAATGTGCCAGTGCAACTGGTTTTGTGCTTGTGTAACGTAGATAATCTTTGTCTCTTAGCCTCTTTATCTATGGGATATACCTCTCTATAGGGGTACGAAGGCAAGGAACCCTAGAAGAGGTTTCCACCCCTTGAGGTGCCATGGGAGTGATTCCCTTGGCTAAAGGTACCTTAGGAAGAAGCCCATGGGAGAGAGACATGCCGCTGGAGGAGGAGTGGTGGATGAAGGGGCAAGGAAAAATGCTTACATGTGGAGTGAAGAGAGCAGCTCTTAAATAGGCTGAATGGAGGTGTGGCCAGTTGCACTGCCCTCTTGAACTACAGGCTGTAGCCTTCCAATTCAATGTGCCTGTGCAACTGGTTTTGTGCATGTGTAACATAGATAATCGTTGACTGTTCACCTCTCTATCTGTGGGATATACCACCCTGTAGGTGTACGAAGTCAAGGAACCCTAGAGGAGGGTTCCACCCCTTGAGGTGCCATGGGAGTGATTCCCTTGGCTAACGGTACCTTAGGAAGAAGCACAAAAAGAGTTCTGAACAAAGCATACAAGGTGGTGAACACTTATCGGGGTTGAAGACCTGTATGCAGGACATTTGGTAGTATTGGTTCAGTTGGTAGCATGGGTCAGTTAGTCATATTGTTTTGAGTAGAGTAGGCAGAAAACAACAGGTGAATAGTGACCTGCTTGGATTTCTGACTGTAAGGCATGGAGGCCTGTCTTCCAAAGGGGAGAGAGAGAGAGAGAGAACAGCCAAAGGGGAAGAATGGACAAATACAGGGCAGCCACCTAACTTCATCCAACAGCGGAAACCTAACTAAGTCACATAGGGACTACAACTATGCCTAATTGGTATTATGACCATTGGCATGGAGGAGAGTAAAAAAACCCTTTGAGAAGGAACCCTCTGGAGATTGAAGGCCTAGGTCACCTTCCCTCCAGGCTTTGGGACAGCTTTGTTTAGTGACGGCTCTGCTATTGCAATTTAGTAGACCAATTCAGGGGAATTATAATTTTGGAGAACACTCTCTCTCTCTATCCTCTAATGGGAACACCATGGAAGGTTGCAAGTGCAGTCTACAACAATGGGTAACGAAGGTAGGAAGAGAAGAGTGACGACCACCAAGACACTCAGCCAGCCTACCGATTTAAGAACAAACCAGGTGAACCAGAAGTGGTTGTAGATAGAATAGCTTGAAAGGGTGCCTCCAAACCTGCTCAGGCAGCTAAAGGGGCCCTTCCTGTGAGAGCCCACCCTTTGCCACTCAAATCTTAAATACTACATTGAGAGGTGCCATCAGTATGGTTGATGACTGAAGGTCCCCAACTATGGGCCAGGTGAGAAGGTCCTCACCCCAAGCTTCACATGCTCAAGATGCGGACTTTGGGGTGCAGAGAGAGAGAGAGAGAGAGAGAGAGAGACCGTCAGCCACAGCCCTAACCCTGAGTCCTGGAAGTAATGGATATGGTTGGCATGTCTTCAAAATGTGGAAGAGTGAGTTGTAATGAGCATGGGACCCACCTGTGGGTCATGATTGAGGGTAGCAAACATGGGGAGACCTGTACGTAGGTCAGACTGAGCATTGTGGGCCCTCTCATGGAGCTTGAAGGAAGAGACCTGTATGTAGGTCAGGCTGAGCAATATGGACCTTCTCGTGGGTCTAGGTAAGGCAAAATAGCATTTATCAACCACAGGAATGTGTGCCAACCAAGTCCATTAGGAAGCCAAATTGTGAGTGAATATAACTATATGTTATGAGTAAGAGAACAACAAGGCTGGGTGAAGCCCGAGGCCAACGGAGAGGAGGTGGCTGTGAAGCCAGTTAGGTAGGTGGAGATTGCAAAGTCAGAATGGTAGGAGGTGCAGTTTGAAGCAAGTGAACATGATATGCTGCCAGACTTGGAAGGGGATGAGTGTTGCTGGTAGTGCAAGGGACAGAAATGCTGGGAGAACTGTGTAAACCAGGTGTGTAATATTAGGGAAGGGATGGTAGAAGGCTGGGTAGAGCCAGAAGCCCTTAGGAAGAGAGTTTCCCAGAACCGCTGGTTGCGTATTGCCATAAAGGCTATGCAGAGCAGCAGGAGGAGGCTGGGCGAGCCAGGGGCTTATACAATACATGACAAATAGGAAGCTGCTCCCGCTGTCTGGGGCCATGAGGCCTGCTGTGACTCCTCGGTCCCCTGCCACAGGAAAAACAAAGCAGCCATGAACATGAATCCATGACACCAAGCAGCTAATGAAATAAGTTAAATATGTGCCAGCCATGAAAGAAGGATGCGGTTATCATCAGAAACAGACTGCTGTGGGTTTGGTAGAAGTGGGAGCATAATGAGACCAGCAGCAAGTGTAATACTAGTAGGGTAGGGATCTCCAAAAGAGGCACCTTTACAGGCAAGGTCCTAATGAAGGAAAGGCCGTAGGAAAGCAAGCTGCTAGAGCAATAGGAACAGGGGAAGCAAATTAATGACTGAGAGGTTCAAAATAGTTAACCCTTTGGAGCCTAATAATGGATAAATACGTTGTTTCTCCTGTTACAAAGATACCTGTCTAGGTTCCAATTCAAAAACAAATTGCTAAAAGGCCTGCAGCTGGAGCTGAGATCAAGCAGCCAGTGTAATGAATGTATCAGTAGAGCAATGCAGCAGTTGGGCCAGGCAGAGCAAGCACAGAAAAAAGTGAGCAGAGCACACTGAACTCCAATACTGCATGAAGTGAGCTAGCATGGAGTGGAGCAAGAACAGAGCTGGGAGAACACAGAGCAACAAGGAGGGGCAGGGTGAAGCCTGGCCCAGGTGCAAAGGATTAGGCTGGAAAGCACTGGAGATAGCAGGTAAAAAAACAGCAGTGGAAGCCGAAACACACAACAAAAACCAAGTGACTGAGGGCTGGGAAAATCTGGTGAGGAAATATAGCCTGAGAGCACAGGCACAGGGCAGCTGAAGGTAAGGAAACAACCTAAAGCACAAGTAAACAATGTAAACACAGGTGGTAGAAACTAGAAAGCCCAAAAGAAACAAAGAAAAACACAAGTATAGGAGCAGGTAGGAAGCACACAGTAGCCAGAAGCAGGTAATATGAACCCAAAGCAGGAGAACACAAAACCAGAAGTCTAGCACAAACCAGCAGAGCTCTAAGCACAGCAACACAGGGGAGAGGGGGGGCGGCAAGCTCTGGTGAGCTGCAAGGGGGAGCCCTGGTGAGCTGCAAGGGGGAGCCTGGTGAGCTGCAAGGGAGAAGACAGATTGACAGAGCTCCCAGCCAGCAAGGAAAAATGCTTGCATGTGGAGTGAAGAGAGCAGCCCTTAAATAGGCTGAATGGGGGTGTGGCCAGTTGTACCACCCCCCGAACTACAGGTTGTAGCCTTTCGATTAATATTTGGCATGGACTGTGTGGTCATATAGTGTTTTAGATAGTACTGGGCAACTGTGTGGTCATAGAGTTTAACAGTTAGATAGTACTTGGCAAGAACTGTGTGATCATAGAGTGTACCAGTTAAGTAACAGTGGGCAAGGACTGCATGGTCATAGAGTACTCAGATGTTGACTGCTGCTCTCATTAATATACTTTTGCTTTACCTGCTGACTGTTTGGAAGTATTGTTTGGATATGCACCAACTAATAATTCCAGCAATTGCTTCTGTGCCATTTTTATGTTGCTTGCACGCATGTGCAAGAAACATAGTGCCATCATCGGAGATTTCGGAGGTGTGTCACCTCCTCCTCCAATTCAGGCAGTGTCCTGGCAGGCGCGACCACTGTAAGCCAATTCATTTTGGAGCTGTCTATGACCGCTCCAAAATGCAGTAACCTCACAGTTGAAAGAAGTGCGGCTTGGTGAGCAGCGATAGGCTGCTCACGGCAGCTCCCCCACCCGCCGGCGTGCATGCCCCCGCACTCACTGTATAGCCGATGGGGTGCCCAATCCCTGTCGGCTGAGCTGCGTGGTCTCCTCCCCCCCCCAGTCGTTGGTGCCACGCTGGGAGCCCACCCAGCGTGGCAATCAGTCCTTTTGCTGATGGGGGTGCCCAATCCCCCGTCTGCTGAACACCCCCCCCAAAGTCCTTGTGCCACGCTGGGAGCCCACCCCAGCATGGCAAACGGTCCCACGCCATCTTTTTTTTTTTTGTGTACCTGTAAGACAAAAACGGTCCCGCGATGCGTCTCGACCCTCCCACAACCCGCACCCACCCACTCGCACCCAGCCTCCACCACCCCTCACCCCATACATACCTCGGACTCTGGCGTGACAATCATCGTGGACCGGGAACACGTCTGCACTCTTCAAAGCCGACCGCGAACTGAGGAAATGCCGGTAAGCTGTATAAATGGCTGGATAGGGGGGTTTCAACTTTATTGCATATCTCAGCCATTTTGGGAATTTTTGCACCAAATTTTCAACATGGGGTTTTTGGGACCCCTTCTCATGAATGATGTCACTGTCATGGCGTTATTCGGGCCCGAAGGGTGATTTCGCACAGTGACTGCGCAGTGACTGCGAACTCACCCTTCAGGCCCAAATACCACCATGACAGTGACATCATTCATGAGAAGGGGGCCCAAAACCCCATGTTGAAAATTTGGTGCCAAAATTCCAAAAAATGACTGTTTTATGAGCGTGCATTGCACAGTTCCTACGCAGGCTCGTAAGTTCGCGAAATTTCAATATTTTCACTCCAGATTTTCAACATTGCCATTTTACCAGACCTTCTTATGAGTAGTACAGCTGTCATTTTTCACATCTCACCAAAAATGTGTTTCCGCCCATGTAGCGCTGAATGGCGCAGTCGGTGTGCAAAATCAGTGTACGGGACAAATTAAGAAAATCACAGTGACACTGTTCATGAGCAGAGGTCTTAAAATGGCTATGTTGAAAATTTGGTGAAAAAATTCCTAAAAATGACTGTTTTACAAGCGTCATGCGCAGTTCCTACGCACGCTTGTAGGTTTGCGAATTTTCAATATTTCCACTCCAGATTTTCAACACTGCCATTTTTCCACACCTTCTTATGAGTAGTACAGCTGTCATTTTTCACATCCTGCTCAAAATGTGTTTCCGCCCATGTAGCGCACAATGGCGCAGTCGTTGTTCAGAACTCAGTGTATGGGACACATTAAGAAAATCACAGTGTCACTGTTCATGAGCAGAGATCTTAAAATGGCAATGTTGAAAATTTGGTGAAAGAATTCCTAAAAATGACTGTTTTACGAGTGTGCGTTGCACAGTTCCCACGCACGCTCGTAGGTTTGCGAATTTTCAATATTTCCACTCCAGATTTTCAACATTGCTATTTTACCACACCTCCTTAAGAGCAGTACAGCTGTCATTTTTCACATCCTGCCCAAAATGTGTTTCCGCCCATGTAGCGCACAATGGCGCAGTCGGTGTGCAAACTCAATGTATGGGACACATTAACAAAATCACAGTGAAACTGTTCATGACCAGAGGTCTTAAAATGGCTATATTGAAAATTTGATGAAAAAATCCTAAAAATGACTGTTTTACGAGCGTGCATTACGCAGTTCCTACGCACGCTCGTAAGTTCGCAAATTTTCAATATTTACACTCCAATGACTTCCAAATACCTAAACAGCATATAGAAGCAAGCAACATGCGGCATTGACAAATGCTTGTTACTACAGGCCTGCAAAGTAAAGTGTGGCCTTAAAGCAGCAGTATTTGTTAATTGGCAAAAAAAAATGTAATCATATAGTCTGTTAGCAATAATGTGTTTCTGACATAATTAGGCCCATAATCAGTGTATTTTTATTTCTCTCTGCAGCACGTAAAAGAGCTTTTATTATTACTTTTGTAATTAATGACTTAGGTAATTAAATGCTTCTACCACTGGCAATTTTTAAAAATCCCTTCCCTTAAGGTTTCTTTTTGATGTTGCATGCTTGATTTATAACGTGGCTATATCAGAAGAGTGCCAGCTCACATTTTAGATGAAAAATAGCACAACACCACATCAACACATTTAGTTTATTCATAGTGGGTGGGGCCAGAGAGCAAGTATGTTTGAAAACTTCAAAACCCTGTATCTCATATCAGGAATGAAATACATAAACAGATGTGGGTACATAGATGGTTTTGCCAAAAATGCAGTCTTTCTAAAAAAAAAAAAAAAGCTCTATTATGAATTTTTTTCCACTAACAGATATTGCCGTTTTAAGAATGCCCACATACAATATTGACCATGGAAGCTTCTACAGGGACTTCTGGGAATTCTGTTGTTCTAGTAGGAGCAGGTGGTTTTGAACTGTGGGGATTCTTCAGTCACCGTGTGATGGGATTCAAACGTGTTCAGTTGCTTATTGTCTTTTGCAGCTTTTTGCAGGCAAAACCCAGAAAAACTGTAGAATATACTGGACCCACCAAACATGAAGCTTTAGGGGATTTATTATTTGTTAACCATTTATTATTATTTATTATACAATGGCAAGAAAATTTCCTGGACTCTGATTGGTCAATGTGTGCCTGAGACAGTGATATTATTACATAATAAAATCACTGTATTGATTTTTTGGATGATTGTTAGGAGCCACTTTATTTTTTTATTTCAGAAACAAAGATACACTGCCTCACTAAAAATCTATTAAAAACATTTTTATTTTTATTTTTTGTTTTCTATAACATCGAGCCATTGTATAATTGCAATAAGGCACTCCAAGGTGTGTGTCATCATGTAATAACGTCACTCCTGGGTGGTGGAAGCACTCGGCTTCACCCTGTGCTTCAACCCACCCCAAGAGTGACATTATTACACGATAACGCACACCTTGTCATGCCTTATTGCTTAATTATTTATTAACATGCTTTCACTGCAGCTGCTGCTCGATTCTGTAATAGTTTACCTGATTTTTTGCGCATAAACTGTTCTCGTGAAGCTTTTAAGAAGTGACTAAATTGTACTTGCTTGACTTCTGGACATGTAACTGTAAATGAATGTTTTGCTGAATGTTGTATATTTTTCAATTGCATAAATTGCCTGGGTCATGCTGAAAAATGACCCTTGGTCCACTGCTCCCACCCCACTAACAAATTAAAATAAAATAAAAAAAAAAAAACAGGTAGGTACTCTAGATCAAATGGTTCCAAAGTCAGCCCTTTCAAAAAAAATATTTCATGGAAAATTCTAACTTTGGAAATGTTAGAGCTAAAAATATTGATACATTTTTTTGTTAATTATTGATAATATTTTAACAACTGATAAATATTAGGTTAGTATGTGCCCAGAAGAAATTACAGCCAATGGAGGACAGACTTGCTCTGAGAACTCATTATGTTGAGCACCAGAAGGTAATCACTTTAAAAATGGCAGAGTTCCTGCCACAAGGGAGTGTGATGAGAAAAAGTTGGCCAGCTCATCTCTTCCACACCATGGACAGGCGACTGAACCTAGTCTGTCTATGATCTGGCAGAGCTTATTCTGCTGAAAGGTCAGAGGAGTCTAGCAGTATTTTCCTCAAGAGTGTGTCTTCCATTAGGTCAGGGCTCTCCCAAGGCAGTCTGCATATGATTGACAGTGTCCATGCTGGTCTGTCTGAAGGCACAGTGAGACATTCCTGTCACATTTCAGTGAATGACGCAGCATGGTGACTGCCTTGTGATGGTGCTGCGCAATCTCCTCATGGTGAAGAACAGTATGGCACACTCTGTAGCTGTTCTCCTGAGTCTTTTCTGTGTTTCACAATATCAACCATCCTGTTTTGACAGATTGCTTAAGGTACATTGGAGGGCTCTCCCTACAGTCTTACCTAGGTTTGAATTGTTCCTGTCTGTCAAAGAGCAGAACTGGTTAATGTTGGGAAATTTATCATCACATTAAGTCATGCAGCACTCAGCCGTTGAGAGCCTCAGGGTTTAATACTGTCCCCGATGTTGTTTGTGGTGTACATGCTAACATGGGTGAGACAGTTAGATTGTACTGCTCAGAGTTTCACCTCCCTGCAGATGATGCGTAGAAGGCAATGTGCTCCAGTTGTTAGAGCACTGGCTTGAGAATGAAACGTTCACAGGTTTATACCAGACCAGAGCCAAATGGTAACTGAATGATCTTGGGAAAGCTACCTAACCCCCTAGTGCTCCAGCCCTCAGAACTGTGGAAATAGGTACAAGTACTGAAAATGAGGTGTGACACTTTTGTTGCATTATCCTAAGTGAGTGTACCTTTTGTTTGCACCAGATGTGCGGCTCCGGTGCTGCATTAGAGCAGGGGGTTGTCTGAGATCAGTGACTGGCTGGCCATCAGCTATCTGAGGACCAGATCCATAAAAGCTCCAGGTGGCTCACATAGACAAAGTCACAGATGTTAGAAGTTTATCCTCAGAACATCGTACCTGCTGTGAAGATGAAAATACTGATGGGCGAGGGCCCTATACTTTCTGCCTGTGCACCAGCAGGCAGGGGCTTTCTTGGACATATGCATGTTTTACTCATGCCGACACATATCCACAATGTAGGATAAGTGTTTTCATATGCAGAAAACAGGGTCCACCACTATGCAAGCTGAGGGGCAGCAGTACCATTCCTTAAGGATCAAAAACAACTTTGCACAGCAGTAAAACAGCCATATACTTAGGCCCTGCACAAGTAAAATGTACTGTATTTGTAGGCCAACAATAGTCTACCAGGAACCCAGGGCCTTCAGGTTGAAGGCACAAAGGTATTATCCATTCACTTAAATCTACCAGGTTGTGCCAGCCCTCAGGGACATGTAATTCACCAAATAATATTATGTTTAATAATATGGGTATATAATTAAATGTAGTACTTAAACTGAACTCATTGAGCTACAAAATGAGATGAATATTCTGTAAAATGTATTTCTTTTTGTGGTTCATGATCTAACAGAGTCAAGGAGGCATCCACAAAAGTCATCATACAGTAGGTGATTTAAAAAGAGACACTAAATTGAGATGATAAAAAATTATATTTTTAGCTGCAATATACCATCCTCATTGCAGTCACCATGGTTGTGGACAGTAGTTTTACATATTTTCCATTATGTTCTGTTAGTAACCTTTTGGTTCTTCATTACAGATGACTTTCCCTATATATTACATTATATAAATTAAGGATGGCATTTATTCCATATTTTCTGTTTAACATTTATACAGACATTATATCTGTAACTACCCCCATCCGAAAGGTGTATGATGCAGTCAGGTATATTAAAGCAAGGGGCTGAGTCTTTAGGCCTTCAGATGGATGGTGCATGGGTTCAAGACGCTATAAGGATTTGGTGTGATGTGCTTCCTCCACCTGTGGGAATCCTTTTGACACCTAAGCTGCCAGGGTGCAGTCCTGCAGGAAAATATAGATATAGCTATCCTACCACGATAACAGGGAACAAGAAACCATAACGCAATACCTCACAAACCAAATGCATTAATACTGCACAGTAAAAAACCTAGCAATTATAACAATGGCGACAGTAAATGTAATGAAAACAAGGAAGGGTTTTGCTTTAAAGGGAAAACAGGAACACAGAAGCAGGAGTTTGGATAAGGAAATGTGTAAGGCAGGTGGTCAGCATCGCACCAACATCACTGCCCCCTCCACATTGCGATATAAATACTGGGCATATCAGCAGCCCCAGCTGCTCTCTCAAAACTTCTGAAGCCAGGACTGCGTGAGCTCCTCCCTATGCAGGGTTAAGTTTATCAAGTGTGGAAACTCTTAAAATACAAAGTTGAATTGTAAAACCCCGTATAAAAAAGCAATCAAGACTTACAAGTCTTTTACCATGCCCCCCTCTTAGATGACCTTTCCTGAAGCCAGATTAGAGGGATGATGTCCATAGCCGCTCTTCAAAAAGGTCATATAAGGTATGCTGGAGGGTCTATAGTGGAAATGTCCATATATGGATTTTTAATAATACTATTGTGTATCAGTTGATGTACTGCAATATACGAGATGCGTGTTGTGTTCCATGGGCATAACATGTTGCAGCAGCTGGACCTAAATAACATGAAATAAGAGATATACTGAGACATGTACAGACTCTTAGTATTTTCTGCATTTGCATTACTACACAAGATCTGCTTTACAGTTTTTAATGTAAAAGAAGGAATGGTGTGCAGTCAAGTAATACTCTGAATAAAAAGGCAAAAAGGAACAGATCGGCATAGTGGTCATCACTTTGTTTTGTGCGTATGATTAACTTAGCAGCAAATATAATGCCTTGTGTATTAGTTTCTGCTGGTAGCACAGTGTATGGGATATGGGTGACACAGAGGTCTTTATTTAACTACACAAGAAAGATAATGATTTTGTGTTTTATGGATTTATAGTGTAACACAGTGACAGGTGGCCTGGGATGAAGTGGCGAGTGGCCACAATAAGTCACCCTGTACCTTACTGTGTTTTGGAATATAATAAAACTCAAAGATTTACTGGAATGATATCACAGTTGCACTCATTTTTTCATCTGTGGTTAGGATAAAGTTGTTAGATGAAATGCACTTTTGTAATTCATTGGAAGATAATTGAGGGCAACCTGTACAACATTTCTTGCAAGTCCAAATGCTGGGTATGCAATAGGAAGCCCAGGAAGGCTACTAGGCAGATCCTCTGCTCTGTGAAAGCAGGGCATTGTGGGATATGGAATCCCACTTCAGATTGCTATATCCCCTTTATACATCCAATTAGATAGTTTTAACAAATGAAAATCACTTGTGCTGTGTCCTCTAGCCCTCCATGCCATTTCTGAGGGCTGGGGCAACTGCAAGGGGAATCATTTAGGGCCACAAAACTCTGGAGCTGGCTTGGAAGGGAATGTAATGAGTTTACAGGAGAGATTCCCCCAGGCATTGCATCAGTACCTTCCCAGAAGCCTATGGAGTGCATACCTTGCACTGTGGATTACCACGGAGGGCAGTCATGCCACCTGGCAACCTCCTACCATCTACATACATCCATGGATATGATTGAAACTACCATCCAAAGGAGTGGGGGATTGCTGATGAGAATTTGTGGAAGACTCTGTATCTATGCAGAATGGCCTTGGTGCATCCAGTGACACCTTTCACACTCATGTAGGGGTGCATAGTGCTCTGTGGATCTTGCCTTTCTCATGTACTTAAACAGTTAATTCCTTGTAGAAATTACTGTATATTTAATTCCTACATTTTAAGTTCTCATTCTGTGATTAGGCATATCCTTTAACATCCTGCTATGCAAATTAAGTATGCAAATAGGTGTGTGTCTTGTATTATCATGGTTAGTTACCAATTCATGAACGTGTGTTAATAAACAATTCATGCAATCTCTACTGTTTCTAGTTATGTGGTGATGTAGCACCCATTACCCCTCTTTGGCCAGCAAGAAATATTTTCTTTGGACAATTTTGAGTGTTAAAAGGCATATTTTTAAATTTTTATGGAGAAAGTGCTGCCCCCTTGACAAGAATTGCTACTTCCTTATAAAAGGCCTGGATTCGCCCCTGCATGAGCATGAACATAGTAAATGATTGACTTGAATAACATATGATAATCCCTACTGGATGTTAATAAACCATTCATGTATGTTCTTCCTATGGACAATCCTCCTCTTCAAGGGTGGGAGGGCATGTTGGCAATGCTGCAAGATGGCTATCAGGTGGGGGCCTGGTAGTAGTGAGACACAGGACCAGCAAGTTAAGGACGGGAGCTGCAGAACCCTGCAATGCCTACTTGCCTCCACACCCATGCACAATGTGCATACCCCAGCTATGGGGAATAGAGGAGAAAACTGGAGGAAAATGGATGGTGGGGAAGATGTTTATGGCACTCTGCATGCTGACCCCCACCCCACCATGTCACTGCCAGGATCCCTGTCAACTGATCCAGATATCTGTCTCTTGGGGGGTGGCCCTCCTCTCCTTCCCCTCCTTGCCCTGCCGTGGGAGGGCAATCCATGGGGGAATGTAGTTGATGGGTAAGTACTGGGGAGGTGGTCACCGGTGGGGGGTGGAGACAGAGCCAAGTGGAATTAGTCTGTCCCAGCCAAGGAGGATAAAATAAAAAATAGGAAAAATAAATGCTCTCCTCTTCTGAGGAGGGATGGTAGGCAGCTCCTGTGCTCTACTGCCACCTGGGTGATCACAAGAGGCAGTGCGCCTGGAGCAGCTCATGTGAGGGAAGACACCAATGGTGATGTGCTCAACATGCTTGATGTGTCTAAGCTTGCATGTGTCCTCACATCGGCATCTGCAGGTAGCAAATGAGAAAAGGTTGAGAGGCTGAATGATTGTCCAACCCTCACAGGCCCTGCACCAGTGATGTGGCCGGCCCCGAGAACCAGATCCAGTGCAGAACTAGGATGATGGTAAGCCTATGAGAAACTGAGTGACAGGGCTATGGGAGGGTCACACCAAAGGAAGAGTCTCATCATAGGGAAGAGATAGAAATATATTTTTTTTTACTGAAAGCTTGGAGTTCAATCAACATGACTACATCCTAACAGCACAGTTCTCAGGTGTACCTACATTTATTTATTTATTGAATTTTGGTAACCAGGTCAGCCCACTGGAGCTAGAGGTCCCTTTTTCAGGTGTGACGCGGAGTTAATTACAGGCATGAAATCATACGATGAGCAGGAACATAGAATACAATACTCCATACAACATGGATTTAAAATACAATTTACAAACAGCAGATAAAATACATACAGTTTACAAACAGAGGATGGAGATAATGTGAACATGTTACACTTAAAAAATTAGTTAACCAACTAGTACCGTACATGACAACAAGTAACTGGAGGGGCAATAAACACAATTCTTAGTGCACAGGGCGGCGTAGAACAATTATGGGGTTCGGTGCAAAAAGGAAAAAAAAGGGCAACATGTTAATATAATATGTTGTTAAAAATAGTTTAAAAACATAGGGAAACATTTTATATTTTTATATATATTGTTATATGGTATCTGAAGCAATATCTTATATTGATATCAACTCAAGCTTTCATTTTAAAAATATTAAGTTTCTAGCCATAATGGTTCCAAAGTTATCCGGTTTTAAAGAAATAATCTTTTGAAAGATCTACTGTTAGGGCTAGAAGCTTAATTTTTTTTCAATTGAAAGCTTGGTGTCCAGTCATTAACAAATAGTTATGTTGCAACTGTTTATATGTGTTGATACTATAAATTATATGAGGGTTTAAACACATTTTTTTTAATAAAAAGTGTTTTTTACTTTTTCTGAATTTTGGTAATATGACACATTATTTAATTAGAAAATGTGTAGTTTACAATTTCATTTTCATTCATCTTTTGCCTTACTCGCATTGTGAACATTTCCATCTCTGCTCTAACAGTACCTATTGTTCCTTGCTTTTGCAGGCTTTGTCTACAAAGACTTCGGAAGATAATAAATATGTGATTGTTTAAAATGCTCTTTATTAGAGATAGGATTCTGTAGATCAT
This sequence comes from Neoceratodus forsteri, assembly GCA_016271365.2. Taxonomy (NCBI): domain Eukaryota; kingdom Metazoa; phylum Chordata; order Ceratodontiformes; family Ceratodontidae; genus Neoceratodus; species Neoceratodus forsteri. Next base: position 270,840,672 of record CM028130.1, on the reverse strand, counting down.
TTTTCCTCTTGCATAATTAATTTTTTAATTTACTATGCTTTGTTAAATTTTCAAAGACAAAACATACACATAACAGACCAAACAATAACCTCTTGTGTAATTCTGCAAATTTGGGGTTTCTTATCCACTATGGGTAGGATTCACAAAGGACTTACGCTCAGTGCATCCTGGATGCCCTGGCACAAATGAGATGCACTGAGCGCCAACTGTGGTATTCACTGACGATGCACCAGGGAATGCCCCTGGTGCATCCCCACTGTGAATACCACAGTTGCACCCAGCCCTGGATGTGCCAGCGCAACCCCCTGGTTGGACTGGGAATACAATATGGCAGTGCATCGCAAGACGTGCTGTGCCCAAAGTTGCTATTCAGTGCCAGCAACATGCAAATGGGGCCATTAGACATGCATGGTGCAATGGGGCCATTTGCATGTCATTATGGCCCCATTTGCATGCACCATGCAGGGATGCACCCAACTGAATGTGTTGGGCACCCTGCTAGGGCTGAGGTCCACATTGAGAGACCCAGCCAGTACAGAAATACCCCTGCCCTCCCTAGGCAACCACATCCCGTGCACACCTGGATGAATCCCTGGCAGTCCAGTGTGCCCCTTGCAACCCGCAGCTCCGTAATAAAGCTGCTCCCTGTGGCGAAAAGTGATAAAGTTAGATCCCCCCACCTGCACCTCCATTATGATGCCACTCCCTGCGGCGATAAAGTGATAAAGTTAGACCCCCTGCCCGAGCCTCCATTACGATGTCGCACCCTCCAGCGATAAAGTGAAATGTACAGAACCCCCTTCCCACCCCAAGCCGAACGCACTGGTGCCAGCAGTCCAAAGGATCCTCCTATAGCTCAGCAAACCACCCACCTCCCGCACCCACTCAGACACCCCCTAACCCACCCCACTCCCTATGCCACAGCATATTTCCAACATCGGCGGGTAGCTCAACCCACCCTCATACCATCATGGCTGCCCACAACAGAGCTGGCTGTGAATTACAGTTACTGTACATCCTATAGCCTATTGGTGGACCCTGTTGACCAGTGGGCTTGCAGTGTGTACTGTACACTATCATTCACAAGGGGGGTTCTGTACATTTCACTTTATCACGGAGGGAGCGGCATCATAACAGAGGTGGGGGGGTGGGGTTCTGTCTTTATATCTTTTTAGCCATAGGGAGCGGCATTATTCCAGAGATGCAGGTGGGGTGGGCAGGCACACTCAACTGCCAGGGTGGGCAGGCTGCCATGCTGCTGTTTGCAGTATGGCAGCCTGCCTGTGGGAGGCAGGCAACATAAGTCTACTTGTTTTAGACTTATGTCTGGGAGGCGCAGCTCCAGACTTACCCCAGGGTTGTGCCTCCTGGTCAGGCTGTGAATGGGGCTGCACACCATATGCATGGGCACGTCCCCTTCACAGCCCTTCCAGATGCACCACATATCATTACGTGCATTATGCGGCATTGCGTTGGCACATCGGGGATGCACCAGCGCATTGGCTCCCTGCCAGAATCATGCCAGTGTGCAATTTGTGGATGTACCAGCGCATCCCCTTTGTGAATCCTGCCCATGAGTTTTGCTATCATTGTTTCCTGGGTTAAAATCGCACTGTATCTTTTCTGATATGCAGCTGACTCATTTCTCGTAATTCAAATGAGATCTCATTAAATGTACTGAATTGTTTTTCTCACACTTCTAATAAGTCATCACAGTACAATACATTTTTGCCCTGTTCCTCACAATTTATGTTTATGTAATATTTTTAAGATGTTATTAATTAATAAATGTGGGAAAGGGGCATGTTCAGCATATTTTGCTAGGTTGAGTTGTCAGAAGGGAAATCTACATACTATATGCATCTATCACTAAGTTATGCCATTTAAAGAACAGGAGCATCATTATTTATTTATTTATTTACCCTGGACAGTCCAGCTGAGATGCAACATCTCATTTCCAGGGGGATCCTGCTTCTGCTCATTTCTGCAGCTAGGTGAACTGGAGTGTTGAGAAGACAATCAATCAATCAAGTCAATCACTTTATTTAACAGGCATAAACACCATTGAGCAAGTTCATTTTCAGGGTGGTCCTGGACATTAATACAATACAGTACACTTCATAAGATTACAATTACGGTGAACAAGTGCAATGTCAAGTTCACACAGTGAGTATTTGGCTCTGCTGTGGTTTGAACCTATGATTTCACTGTTCCCAAGACAGTGCTCTAACCACTAGACCACATTGCCTCTCAGTGGGATTTTACTCCACAGCATATAAATCCAGCATAGATCACAACAGGGATGAACACTGTGCAGCAGACAACGATAACCACAGTACATGTCCAAATATATTAAACACTGCAGTTTGCAGATATATATCATGCCAGTACCCCACCATGTCACAAAAAGTAAATACAAGTATTGGCTGCTGCCAATAGCTAATCCTGTCGGGTGACTGCCCATATGTGCATCTCATGCCATAGCATTACCTAGTGTCCACTGGGCCACCTCCCACTTACCCCATCCAATGCCAAGTGTACAATGGTAACCTACTCCCTCTCCTTGTACCATGCCAAGTATTCCCTGGTTGAGACCCCCCTCCCACCATCCCATTCAATGCCAAGCACTCCCTGTGTCCAGTGGAACTACTAACCTTTCCTTATCCTATGCCAAGCACTCCCTTAGTGTCCAGTGACTCACAATTTATCTCTCTCTGTCCATGCCAAGCACTCCCTGGTACCCAGATGTACATCCCTCTTTCACCCCCTCTGATGCCAAGCACCACCGGTGCCTAGGGCCATCCCTTTATTCTCCCCATCTTGTTCTATGCCAAGCACTTCTTGGTGTCCAATGACACCACCAACCTCTTCCTGTCCTATGCCAGGTACTCCATGATCTCTAGATGCACCCATAACCTATGCCAAGCCAAGAAGCCCCTGGAATCCAGTAGTACCCCTCCTCTTTTCACACCTGCTAAGCACTCTCTGGTGTCCATGGGCATTCCTTTCTCAGTCCCATGCCAAGGTATCTAGTGGCACTGTTCTGCCTCATCCCATCCCAGGTCATATACTGCCTGGTGTCCAGCAGTACTGTGACCCTCTCCTCATCCCAAACCAGGAAAACCTTGATGTCTAGTGGCACCAATCTCCCTCTTCTCAAGCAGTTTCTGTTGTCCAGTGACCCTCTGGGCACTCACCTCCAAAACCCACACCCTATCCATGACAGTGACAGCACAGTACCATTTATCTACTTAGCTAGCTGTTTACTTCTTGTCATTAACTGTCCTTTCCTCACACTAAATCACCTGCATGTCAAGATGTAGTTGGCTTCAGATTATCCAGGCTCCAGTTTAACCTCCCCATTATGATCCATTCTGCCTCCACTCCTTCAGCTCTAAAATGTCTCCTACATGATCTCACAACACACTGCTGCAATTGCAACTGATGCTACCTAGCCCCCCCCCACCACCACCACCATGCTCCCTAGGTGCATCACATCCTTTTAAGCCCTAGTCTCACAAGGATTGCCCAGTATGCTCAGTTACCAATTTGATCTGCTCACACTGTACTGTCCATGCAACCTATAATTCACCAACTCTGCTTATTACTATTCACTATACACCTTACTGTACTGTTACTTTCATTGTACAGCATTGCGATAATTATGCACCTCATGTATTGATCTTTTTTTTGTATTGTTATTCCCTACTTCCCCTCTCCCCAGGAATCTTGTAGAAATAAGCTGCAACCAGCTCAATATACATTTGCTTGTAAAACATTTAAAAATAAATGAAAAAATAAGTTAATTCAAACCACATTTACAAGTGTTTTGTGTTAATGGAAATCAGATGCTGGTACAGTTGGCTGGCCCAGTGGTGTCGAGGGCTAAGGTGCTGAACACCTTACCTTCTGCCATGCTGGTGACCTGTATTTGGGAACTAATGCGGGTTGCCAGGGATCAGCAGGGTGGAAGAGGATTGAGTGTCCGAAGGACCGCTCTCCTCTCCTGGGGAGCAGTGGATGGTCTACTCTGCCTTTGACTGCCACTGGCTGGAGGTCTGGTAGCAGTGCAGGTAAATCAGCAACTTGAAGGGAGGGGCTGTGGTTCTACAGGTTGAGCGCACCTCCATGTGCACGTCCTGGTGTGCTGCCATGGCAGGGGCCCATGGAAGAAAATGGAAAAACCGGATCTGAAGGTGGGCCGCTGCCCTGCACAACTCCCCAGACCCAAGTCACCACCTGGTTTCCTGGAGCCACTCTGGATTATGACACTGGGGGGAGGATGGCCCTCCCCATTTAGCCCCACCACAGAGAGAAATCAATGGTGGACTCACTCCAGGTAGGTCCTAGGGAGGTGGGTGATGGCTGGGGGGAGGTGAGGACAGGTGCAGGGCACACCAAAGGGCCAAAAAGCTGTATAGAAAAATACTGGTACAGCTGATGAGGCACAGCAAGTGGTGGTGGAATTGTGGCAGTTATTACTGGTGGGGGACTGCGAGGGTTCAGCAACACTGAGGAGGGGCTCTGAGTGCTGCACTGAAAGTTGTGTAGGGAGGGTAAGTGTCTCTTGCAGCACCAGGGATGAGCTCAAATTGCTGCATTCAGTGTTCAAGTGTTCTAGGCTCTTCAGCATCACCAGGGATGGGCTCCAGGTGCAACATTCAGTGTTCAGGGAGGTGGCCATGTTTGGAGGAAACAGGGACAGGCTCTCACCGCCACATAAACTTGTGGGTGTGGGGTATCTGTTTAGTGTCATTAGGGATGGGCTCACAATGCTACCGAATCTTGTGGTGGTGGGGTGTCTCTTCAGTGGCACTGAGGAATGGCTCCCGATGCCACAAAAACTTATGGGGGGGTGGGGAGTCTGCCAATGGCATCAGAGATGGGCTCAGGTCACAGAATCTAGTGGAGCTGGCATGTCTGTTCAGTGGCACCAAGGATGGGCCCCTAATACCATAACATCTAATTGGCTGACATGTCTGTTTATTGGCATCAGGGATGGGTTCTTTATTCCATAGAAACTTGTAGAGCTGGTGTGTCTTTTCAGTGGCGGAGGGGTTGGACTCCTGATGCTACTGAAACTTGTGGGTCTGGTATGTCTGTTCAGTGGCAGTGGGAATGGACTCCTGATGCCACCAAATCAAGTGAGGCTAGCATGTCTGTTCAGTGTTATAGTGATGGGCTTCTGATGCCACAGAAACTTGTGGGGATGTGGTTGCTGTTCAGTGGCATTAAGGATGGGCTTCCAGTGCCACATATACTTAGTGAAGTGGTCAAGAATGTTTAATTCAGGTTATTTGAGAGTCTTGGGACAGGCTTCAAATGTTGCACTTAGAGTTTTGGAGGAATCTTTGGCAGCATCAGGGACATGTTCCAAGTGTCTTGCACAAATGTGGGTGTGGTAAAGGTGTTTGTTCAGCAGCACCAGGAATAGGCTTCTGCTGCCACATACTTTAACTTGATGGGGGTTGTCTTTGGAGTACATCAGGATGGCTTCTTGTGCTGCATTCAGTGTTTGGAGGGGTGGGAGCAGGTTTGATGGCACTAGTGATAGACTCCCAGTGCTGCTCTTAAACATGTTGGGGGGGGGCGCAGATTTTAAAAGGGTCAGAAACAGCCCTGGGATGAAGTCCCTTGTTGCAGTTCACCAGTGCAGAAAAAAATCTCTGCACCAGTGCTTATTTCAAGTTTCAGCCCATGCACCACACAGGCAGCCAGCACACCTGTGGAGGATGCTGCCCCTGGTCCAACCAGGCATAACATTCTGGTGCAGCTACACCAAGAAAACAGCCACAAGTTGCAGTAAATCACAGAGATGATTGCAAACAGCTCCACAATTGGAAGTACAGTGCATGCAGAAAAACCTTGTGGACCCATAAGGTTTTTCCATATGAAAAGAGTCAGTTATTAAGATCCAGCAGGGGGAAGGGGGTCTTCAGCAGCACTGAGTTGGGCTCCTGATGCTGCCCCAAAAGACAGTGGATGTTTTTTGGCTCCTGGTACTACTCTTAAAGTTTTGGCACATGGATAGAGAAGAAGATTTATTTGCGCCCCCCCCCAGCAAGAGCATGTAGTAGAAGAACTATCATTGGAAATGTGTGATGAGGCATAAGGAATGGGAATCTAAGAGCATCCAGATCGCTGTCATTTACAACTAGCTTCACTATCCATCTCTCTCATTGCTTGTAACGCATTTTGGAATACAATGTGTATGAAATGCACCATGAATGTACATTCTTCATTTTCTTTTTCTTTTGTGACGCATGTTGCATTCAGAACAGTATTTCCAACATTGTATTTGAGCCTCCACAGGCTTCTTTTTGTATGTGCACAGAGTGCTTTTCTTGCACCTGCAACTGTGGCTGTGTACAGTAAAATGCACTAATAATTTCATGAAAATACTTCAATTCAATTCAATTTTATTGTTATACTGGAAAGCATGTGAGCAAAAATGCCTGTTTTCACAATCGTCCAGTGGTACAGAAATTTGATGACACAGACAAAAAGGTAAAAACAATATTTGCAAGATTTTACAGTATTTACAATAGGAACAGTGCATATGACAAGAGCATCTAGATTAGAAAAAAAAGACAGAGCACACAGCAACAGAGTCAATATACAGATACATATAAAATCTAAGGTAACTCAAGGTTGGTGGACATTCAGGAGGTTAGCTACTGGTGCAGGCACAGGTGGTGAATTGGAGGAGGTGGTCCTTGAGGGAGGAGGTGAGTGAATCAGTTGAACTACAGGCCTGAAGTTCAGGGGGCAGTTTATTTTAAAACTTAGGGCCCTTGTATGTGATGGAGTTCTGTGCATGCTTGGTGCTGTAAAAAAGGGTGTCGAAGATATGACAGGCGGCCCTTCTTGCACTGCACTTTGGAACTGATAAGGGGAAAAGGGAGTTAACACTGATCAGCAGCAGGTAATGGTGAACTTTGTGTAGGAAAGAGAGCATTTTATGTTGGAACCTGCCTTTAAGGGTGAGCCAGTTGAGAGAGGTGTAGAAGGTACAGTGATGGGCCTTCAGGGACTTCAGTCTACACAAGTCAGTTTCCTTCATGTACAAGGCATATTTAACTGCATCTGAGACTGTGCACACTGATTAAGTACATTACAAAATGTTTGAATGACAGAAATATATTCTGCTGGTTTTTAAAATACTTGTCCAATCAATGGCAGAAAAGCCTGCGGAACATAATGTAATACAGATATTAACATATCTGGTTTCCTGATCTGTGGGGTTTTTTCCCACCAAAGTGATCCATACAAAATGTCTTACAACATATTACCTGTGCATACAATAAGTTCTCAGATCACATAAGCAATAGTATCTAATGCAGGAATTAACACTACCAAAAGGACATAATCTGAACTGTGCAAATTCTGCATGTAGAAAAGATATGCTGAAGAAAGACTGCAGGAGTAATCTACAGAAGCAGAAATCTGCAGTTTTAACCAGTCTGAATGAGTGATTCTTCCCTGTTAAGCTTCCATTTTAGGGATGAGCAAGGAAGTCTTGACCCAGGTTGGAATCAAGCCTGAACATCCAGGAAATTTACTCGGATGAACTGGGCCAATCTGAGGTAATGCACCTGAGTGTATCTGGATCTGAATCACAGCAGGGACAAATGTAAAGGTAGAGTCAGTCCTTTGGTGACCCCAGATTTAATTCATTTCATTTTTTCCATGTTATTGTTATTTTCCCAGATAAATTTACTAAGCACAAACTGCCCTTTTTCAAAAGTGACCTGCGAAAGAAAAAGAAAGGCACAATATATAAAAATAAAGATAAAAGTTATATACAGTATGTACATAATCAACAGCGAACATAATCCTGAGTGAAGATTCAGGTCTGGAACTCCAAGAATTTAACTCGGGTAATCCAATATGAGTGAGGTAGCCACCCCTTGGTTGTGGTGGGAGGGGGTGTCTGGATCTGAACTGTCTCACTCACCCCCTGTTTCACTATCAAGGATATATCTTTCTTGACTGACTCCTTGTTTGCTATATTTAAACAACAACAACAACAAAAAAACCTGCAATAGTGACTATACAGTCAATTCCCTACATAATAGCCATGCTGTTTGAACTAAGTTTGGACCAAATTCTGTAGCAAATATCCTGCTCAGGCAGAGAGTATAAGACATTTGCTACAATGGACAAATAGTTTACTTAGTGACAGATAGAATCCCCTAGGAAGTTGATTACAAACCCAACTTATTCTAGTAAAAGAGTGGCATGCAGTAGTCCCTGAGCTGACTCAATTGCAGTATTGTATGGTTCTGACTTCTTCACACTGTCACTTAAGCTGTGTACATTTCAGTTTAGACAGACACATGTCTATCAAATAATCTTGCGGTTTCAGACTTACCCTGAGGGCTGGTAACTGCCTGCCTTCATTATTAGCAGAAGTCCTCTTTCTTGCTGTGTTGCCATTCTACCGCCTCAAGGTGGAATTGACAGCGTATTTACTCCAAAATACAAGGCACACTCCTACCAAACAAATGGTAACTTAAACACACTGAAACAAAGGCAAGCCTTTATTCACGTTTAATAGTGGGCAGAGCAGACGTCTTTATTCATTGTCTCCTTATGTATGTTTTTAGAACATGCCCATTTTGATTACCAAATCACCTGCAATCAGACAAAGAAACAAATGAAATGAGGATTTAAAACAAAAACATTTTTGCTGAAAGAACTAGAAAGAAAGCAATGAACTGAACCCCCTCCCAAAAGGTTGACTTAAAAATACTCCCATTTGTTTTTAGCAGACATGCCAGCTTATGTGACCTCTGGAAAAGGTCAACACTACTAGCTGCTCAGTTAAAAGCTATGCAAACAAGGAGTGTTTCATGCATTAAAAAAACAAAGTGTCTCTACTGTGTACACCTGGCACAGGTAGCATGCTTGGCTTTACCAGAGAATTTTGGGAACACCTGATAAAGAGAATGGCAAAACCTCAACAGAGGGTAGAACTCACTCTGTCATTCCATTGTTACAACCTATTAACCTATTGTGATTAGTGTATGTATGAGTTCATGCTTAAAAGAAAGTGCCCTGCTATTTTATTTTTCAAATACAATGATTAGTAGGCAAATTTTCCAAATATTTTAAGGGACTTGTTGCCAACAGTCAGCTGTGGTTTACAATGATGCTCCTTAGAAAGCGGCTTTTGTTAGAACATTAGCAGCAAAGCACAAATGCTAATCAGATGTCTGACATGGACAGCACAGCAGGTTTTGCCATAAACTCTTACTTGTCTTGTGACATGTAAATAGTTTGAAAACTTGTGTTAGAGACCCTTATCCACAGCTCTTGACCTCTCTGCATTAAAATGCGTAGCACTGGCTTGCAAAATGCAAAGCAAATGGCCAACATGTGCAGCACATTCTTACTATAAAGAATAAGACATTTAAGAATAGTGTACGTCATTTATTGATTGATTGATTGATGGAGTGATTGATTGATGTATTTATTTATTTAGCTTTTGATAACCAAGTAACTACACTAGAAAAAAAGATGCCTATTTTCAGGCATGACCTGTATACTTAGTGTTAAGGAATGTTTATACCAGGTTAGTTTAATATTTCAATAGTTTGTCCAGAAATAGCTTCAACATTATTTGAAACAGCAATATCATTTGATCAAGCCTGAAGGATAACTGTGAGTATTAAATTAGTAGCATTTAACAAAATGCATAGCAATTGAGTGGTATGCCCTCGTTTTGTAGGGTGCTATATGAATGATGTTGACACAGTACACAGTACACACCGCACCACACCTATGCAGTACATTGGCAATTACACAACAGTTTGCTGCTCAACAGAGACCAGGGACAGTCCCTGGGTTGGACACATAGGTGCTGGAATGGGGAAGGGGAATTATGACCACAGCCCTACTAGTTTCTGCAGTCATGTTAATTTATTACTGGGAAGAACTGTGCCTTTAAACTGCAGCATGTGCAGTAAACAGTGATACATGTACTTATGAATCTCTCCCTTTGTGACCCAAAGGGTGTCAGCAGGATTTTAGAAAGTAAAGGCCCGAACAATATTGATGGAGGTGTGCTGGGCTCATGGCCTGCTGATTTAAGGCATAGTGGTCAAACTTTAAAAATGCAAAGTAAGGATGTGGCTTTCTGGGTGGCATCAACTAACTGGGCCCAAGAAGCTGTCAGTTGCTGAGATGAGTGGGATTTGCTCCACTAAAATATGAGACTGGGGTTGAACCCACTCAACTTGGGAGGGGTTACCCTTTGCATCCTTGTTCCCACCACTTTTCAGATAATTTCTCCATCTGTGGTTGGACATTTTTTGTGTTCAGGCATCCACCACATTCCAGATATGATCCCACACCTTCTGCAGAGCTTTATAGGAGGCCAGGTAAGGTCTTTCTTGGTGATAGGGCTACGATCCATGGCATTTGTGAAGTGACTTATGTATGGCTGCTGGAGAGGTTCATACACTATGCCTATTAAACCCTGTTGTAACAGTAATGACCCCACTGGTGCGATATTTTCTGGGGCTGGGAGTGCTCCCAAAAGCTGAGGCTGACCCTCCTTCTCATCATGGTTGGCTGTGGGTGACAAATGCCAACTCCCTTTTTTAATGCTCTTCTCCACCATGCTAAGGAGATACAGCAGTCCTGGCCCTGGACTCTGTACATTATGAAGAGCCCCTCCTGCCACACAGTGGGGGATCCCAGTCCTGGCCAGACAGGGCTTTAGATTGGATGCCCAGTGACCAGCAAAGATCAGCTTCCCCATGCTACCCATGCTCTCTTCACAAAGTTCTCTGCATGTGCATACAGGGTGACAGGTGACGGTGCAAAACACCAGTGCACTACTTGCAGAGACCAGCTTAACTGTGTGCAGCTCTGTGGACCAGCAATACACAAATCACAAGTGTTTTGAACCCCAGTATTTCACAGGGCCATTAATGTTCTTCAAACAGCAGCAACCAAATGATTAATAAAACTGGTTTAGTAATAGTTCATATTTATTTTCAATTTATTGTCTGGTGATAGTTAACATGATTAGTTCATTTCTAGCATGTAGAAATCCTTGTCATGTTGTGGGTGCATATGCATTGAAAATGAGTGTACTCCATTTGTTCAAGTAAGTCATCAGGGCCTGATATTCAGCAGGTAACCCCAAGGCTAGAATGATATCATTGCATTGCAGACTACCCATGCCATACCTAACCCAACATGTACTGGGGATGGGAAACGCATCCTCTGTTATCAACATGAGCAGACAAATAAGCCACTGAGCTGTGATCCCCAAACTATCTAGGCAGTGTGGTCTAGTGGTTAGAACACCAGCCTGGGGACCAGGGGATCACAAGTTCTAACCCTGCTGGAGCTGAATACTCACTGTGTGGCTTGGGTATGTCACTTAACCTCTCAGTGCTGCAGTCCATCCAGCTGCTGAAATGGGTAAGAGCAGGACCCCACTAGAAATGAGATACTGCACCTGTGCTGGGTTAGCCTAGGTATAAAACTTATTTAAAAGAAAACCTTGATTTTGTGGGAGTACAGCAGGATATATGTAAACGCCTCCTGTTTTGACCCTCACTTATTAACTAAGCAGAGGTTCCTAAGTACATTGGGGGAGTGGGGAGCTTTTAGGCCTGTACAGGACTTACTGTACACTGCACAAGCTCCTATCCATGTAATAGTATAAACTCGAGCTACTGTCATATAACTTTATTTTATTTGGGTTGATACAGCCAGACCCAGATGCTCCCCAATAACCTTCCCCCACCCTCCCCTTCTTTGTGTCCCTCACAGACCTCTTTTCTGGTCCACAGAGGTTTTTGTTTATTTATATATTTTTTTATTTTCTAATGGTTGAAGTGGACGAATATAAAAGTTCTCTGTGCATGTGGACTCCCCTCTCCCTGCCACATCTGACTTGTATCCACATTGCTGCAATACACATTGCCTGGTTGCTAAGTAAATGTACAAAAAACAGAGCTCAAAGTGGTCTGGGCCGGGCAGGTTTCAGACACAGCAAAAAAAATAAATAAAAAGGAGGGATTTGAGGTGAGTCTTACAGCAAGTCTCAAAGCAGGTCCCTTACTCTGTGTTTGTTTCCCCTTTCCATGACTTCAAGAATGCAGTATGACCCTTGGTTCTTTTGCCCCACAACTTCCTACAGTTTCTTCATGTTTTGTTCCTGCATTTTGACTTGTTATTGAAAAACTGGATAATAATGAAAAGGCAAATTCCACACTATGAAGGAAAACAAGGATTCCACAGTAATAGTCATTGCATTTTTTTATAAGTATGACCCTTACAGACCCAGTAGTTTCTTCTGCACACTTTACACACTGCAAATAAAGACTTTAATCTCTCCTTGCCCCCCTCACACCCTACTTCTTGAGTAACTCATGTTTTTGGTACCAGAGGAGCTGGAACATCTCATTCTGAATATTGGTTGCTTACACAAGGCCATCTTGTGTGATGAAAGAAAACACCATTTTAACACAAAATGACAGTATACCCAGTGCATAATTTGTGCCAGGGCTTGCCAGGGCAGTGGCCTGGCACCTCTTTTTATGCCAGGGCCCAGCCTGTTCCATACTGTAATGTTCCAACAGTACCTCTTCAATACTGCAATGTTCTGACAGCACAAATTATAGCAGCTGGAAGTGATCACACCTGCACGTGGCTCTCTCTGAGCTGTTGAGTTCCATGAGCCAATATGATTCTCGCATTGGGCCTATGCACACACATTAGCCTACAAGTGGCTCATGTAGGAGATGGCAAAAGATGCCATATATCCATATGGCAAGTGATAGAGTATTGCGGTGCCTTATACAGGGAGAGAGATCTTGAACATCATGCCAAGGCTGACTATGGTGGGTGGGTGTTTTAAATTTTAGAGCTATATATACACATACTTAACTTCTGTAAACAAGGGCATGAAATTATTTAGTTCACCTTAATCTTTGATGAGGTTGTGAGAGGCATAAAAGTATTTCTGCTTTTGGGCTTATGCATGTGACATGGTATTGACGAATGATTTTAGTTTCTTGAGATTGCAGTACTGTTAAGTATGATGTTTTCAGAGTCAGACTCCCTCTTTGAGAACCAAGTCTCACTCCTAAATGTAAAGAATTAATTAGCTGTGATAGACAAGTATTTACTTACAATACAGTCAAAGATACATGGTATGATCAATATACACAAGCAGGTGAAATAGGTGTATAGTAACAAGCTAGGAGGCACTCTGTGCACTGCCGTTGTCTTGCACACATTATTCTGTAATAAGCCCATGGGGTATCAATGACTTTGGCATGGTACAGTATTTGGTCTGTCTTTACTTATTACAGAAGTATAGATATATTTTTTTGTTTTGTATATCCTGTCTCAAAATGCTGCCCCTCCTAGTTTTGTGTATGGCTATGGCTCATGTACTTTTTACGTTTGCTTGTATGCATGTTCGAGAAACATTATGTGGCAGCTTAGGAGAGAAGTGGGTTTTGGAGGTGCAGCACTGTGTCGGCCAATCCCACCACTGTATTCTTGGGCTTGGCCCTCGTTACCCAATGTGGTGGCATGCTGCTGCTGACACTAGTTCAGCAAGTGTGCCACCAACTTGAAATGAATTAGCTGCTGCAATGAGGAAATGACCCATTATTGCAGGGTGGTACTTTGCCTGGTGTAACATTTCAATAAATATGGCGGTGGCTGTCACTGTCCGCAGCTCACAGTCCCCATGAAAGCTGATGGAGATGCCCAATCCCCCTGTCGGCATGCCCCTTCCCCAGTTCATTTGCTGACAGGGGAGCCCAATCCCAGTTGACATAATGTCCCCCATATAATATTTCTGTATGCCAAGGGGGTGCCCATTCCCCCTTGACATCATGTGCCCCCCCAAACACTGACCCATTTTCTGTGCTGACAGGGGGTCCAATCCATTGGCTTCAGACGCCCAATCTCCAAATTATACAGGTGGCACACTGGGAGCCCACCCCAGTGTGCCAAAAACAAACCTGTACAGGTAAAACCTTCCCACAATGTTTTTAATTTTTGTTTTTTTACCTGTGAAAGTAAAAAATGGTCCCTTGTTTTCTCCAGTGCCCCATCCCCCAACCCACACCCACGCTTTGTGCACCTGATCTCCCCACACCCCCCTCACCCCATACTTACCTCCGGAGCCCGGCGCGATGATCTTCAGTGGAGCGGGAACACATCTGCACACTTCAAAGCCGACCGCGAACTGAAGAAATGCCGGTAAGCTGTAGAATGGCATAAATGGGGAGGGTTCAACTTAGGTGGATATCTTGGCCATTTTTGTGAATTTTGGCTCCAAATTTTCAACATGGGGTTCTTGGGACCCCTCCCTATTGAACTCAGTCACTGTCATTTTGTTTTTCAGTCCCAAAAGGTGATTTTGCGGTCATTGCGTGGAATCACCTTTCAGGACTGATTAACAAAACAAAAGTGTCACTGTTCATGAGGTGGGGTCCCAAAAAGCTTATGCTGCAAATTTGGTGAAAAAATTCAAAAATGATCAGGTAATATGCGCATATCAGCTAATTCCCATGCACGCTCATAACTTAGAGAATTCTTAATATTTTCACTCCAGATTTTCAGCATTGCCATTTTTTCACACCTCCTTATGAACAGTACAACTGTCATTTTTCACATCCTGCACAAAATGTGTTTTCGCACATGTGGCACACAATGGCGTGGTCGCTGTGGGAAATCAATGTTCTTCACAAATTAAGAAAATCACAGTGACACTGTTCATGAGTGGAGGTCCCAAAATGCCTATGTTCAAAATTTGGTAAGAAAATTTCAAAAAATGACTGGGTTACGAGTGTGCATTGCTCAGTTTCCACGCACGCTCGTAACTTACAGAATTTTTAATATTTAATTCCAGATTTTCAAAACTGGAATTCTTTCACACCTTCTTATGAACAGTACAGCTATCATTTGTCACATCCTGGCTAAAATGCGTTTTCACACATCCAGCGCACAGTGGCGCAGTTGCTGTGGGAAATCAATGTTCAGGACAAATTAACAGAATCACAGTGACATTGCTCATGAGCAGAGGTCCCAAAATGCCTATGTTGAAAATTTGGTGATAAAAGTCCACAAAATGACTATGTTATGAGCGTGCATTGCGCAGTTTCCAAGCATACTCGTAACTTCGAGAATTTGTAATATTTTCACTCCAGATCTGCAACATTGCCATTTTTGCACATCTTCTTATGAACAGTACAACAGTCATTTTTCACATCCTGCCCGAACTGTGTTTTCACACATCTGGCACAGAATGGCGTGGTCGCTGTGGGAAATCAACGTTCAGGACAGATTAACAAAATCACAGTGCCACTGTTCATGAGCAGAGGTCCCAAATGCTTTCATGAGGTGAGGTCACAAAAGGCCATGCTGAAAATTTGTAGTGCAAATGCCAACAAGCGCCGGGCGTTAGGGTTTCTAACCATAACATCCTACCCTGTACAGACTGACAGGCGTCCAGGATGTGCCTTTGGATTACCGGCTGTAATGCTCATGCCATTCCACTCCTACCCTGTAGCCAGTGACAGGCATTGAGGTGTGCCTTGGACTCTTTGGCCCCAGAGTTCACCTCATTCTCCTATACTGCACCTATTTCAGCGTATGTCCTTATGGAATGGGGTGACTGTAAAGCCAAACACCTCAAGGCACACCTCAACACTTATTGGTGTCTGCAGGATAGGGTAAGGTGAAATGGCGTGAGCGTTCTGGTCAATGACCCAAAGGCATACCCCAATGCCTGTCCATCTCTGCAGGGTGGAAGTGGGGTTGGCATGAAGTTCAATACTTCACTGCCATTCCTATTCTGCATCTGTCTAACTTCTGCACTTCCAATGCTAATACCAGCAAGCAAACTTTCGGCATTGACAAATGCTTGTTTAATAATACTATAGAAGACTTGGTTTGCTGGCCAAGGCACCTAGCTTCACCTGAGCTCTTTTCTTCTAAGACTGCTTGAAAGGCAGAGTAGAGAAACTTACCAGAGCAAGGGAAAAGGATTAAGACTTAGTTTGGCTAAGCAGATTTACTGTGTGGTGGTGTTTTTATTTTTTACTCACAGGGATTGCTACTGTTTGTTGTTAACATTTCATTGCTTAATTTTTCTCTGATTCAAATTGTTGTTGCTGGTATACCTTCTTCTGCATTATTACAAGGTGTGCCTACAGGTGTGTGCTAACAGATTACTCCTGTAATCTTCTGATTCAAATTGTCTTTGCAAGGTATATCTTCTGTTACTGCTTTATTTTCTCTGGAGCAAAGTGTTTCTTACAGGGTATATCTTCTCTGAAATTACTGTATTACAGGTGGAGCTTACATTTTGTGACTTTTATCATTGGGCTAAGCAAAATTACTGTTTGACACTGTGTTTTATTTTATTCTTGTTTGTTGAAAAGGTTTGTTGTCTCAGAGGTGTTTCAGTCTCCTTCTCACATTGAAGGAGCTAATTGCTTTTCCTCCACAGCTCTTCCAAAGGATTAGGTGTGTATGTGGGGGTGGAGATGGCAAACTGTCAGTAATTTCCAACAGAAAGAAGGGTTAAAAAGTCAGGTTAGTTGATATCTTGGAGGTAGAAGACTTGGTTTGCTGGCCAAGGCACCTAGCTTCACCTGAGCTCTTTTCTTCTAAGACTGCTTGAAAGGCAGAGTAGAAAAACTTACCAGAGCAAGGGAAAAGGATTAAGACTTAGTTTGGCTAAGCAGATTTACTGTGTGGTGGTGTTTTATTTTGTACTCACAGGGATTGCTACTGTTTGTTGCTAACATTTCATTGCTTTATTTTTCTCTGATTCAAATTGTTGTTGCTGGTATACCTTCTTCTGCATTATTACAAGGTGTGCCTACAGGTGTGTGCTAACAGATTACTCCTGTAATCTTCTGATTCAAATTGTCTTTTGCAAGGTATATCTTCTGTTACTGCTTTATTTTCTCTGGAGCAAAGTGTTTCTTACAGCGTATATCTTCTCTGAAATTATTACAGGTGGTGCTTTACAGGTTTTACAGTTTTATCTAACATTAGGATAAGCTTTCAGGGTTACTGCATTTGTTGTTGACTGATTGTTTCTGCTCTTACCTCCTTGTTCTTTCATCCGTGGTTCTTCTTTTAGGCAGAGGAGGGCTCAGCCACCACCCATCCCAACCACCCCACGCTACACTCCTTTATTAGGGTACCACAGTTGTGACATTTCCTGTGGCAGAGCAGAAGGGGTGTATCAGTAGAACCCCCAAAGGTGATCTCATTTACAGGGCACTAGTAATTTAACTTGTTATAACAAGTTAAACAAAGCACAATTAAACCATTACTTGCATTTTTTTTCCTTTTTTTCCTTCTAATTACTCTGACTAGGTTACAAACCCAGCAACTTATTTGGAATGGATTTCATTAACTGCAGGTACTGTGGAACAATTTTCAGAAGGACAGTCTTACAGGATTTAGGACACTGTCCTACATGCTGGGCCTTTGGAGATCTTAGGGCTCAGCTCCGGGCAGCATGGGCAGAGATTGCCGCCTCAAATTTCATATTGAAGAGGAAATACATTATAAGAACCACCGCCATTTCCCCAGCATCCAACAGAAAAACCTCGACCGCGGGGGTAGTTGGTCAGGAGGTTGGCAGGTGGTTGGGAGAACAAATCAGGTGCCCCATCACTCTCTGCTCTCCAACACATTACCTCCAAAACCATATAAACACTACAAACAGGTATCTGCCTCTATCTCTGAAATCAAATAAAGAGGCAGAAGACACTGCAGAGCAAGGACACTATGCACAGGAGCTAACACAACAAAACTCACCCAAATCAGGAACCAAAACAAATCAAGCACAAAGGAAATCCAAAAAACTTCTGATCATAGGAGACTCCATGATTCGGGGAGTTGATACCCATCTCCAGCCAGGGGTGATGGTCAGATGTCTCCCAGGTACATCAGCATGGAGAGACACTGACCGCATTGCTAAAATTGTTCACAAAGCAGGAGAAAACATTGATGTTCTAGTACACATAGGGACTAATGATCTCGCCAGCTGGTCAGTTGTGGAGACCAAGGAACACCTGACTAGGCTGGGTGACAAACTATCTTCTATTTCATCCGGCATCTCCTTCTCTGAGATCCTGCCAGTCTGGGAGAGGGGAGCAGATGGACGGAAGGTCAGAGAGGGGAGATAGGGGAGCTAAACACGTGGCTCAAGGGCTGGTGCCAGAAAAGGACACAGATTTGTGAGAACTGGCAACAGTTCTGGGAGCAAAGTTCTTTAAATTTGATGGACTGCATCTGACTAAAGAGGAGTCAGTGCATTGGGGCAGAAGTTTGGCGTCTTTGCAGAATATTTAAACTAGCAAATGGGAGAGGGTGCAGCACCCCATCGTCGAATGGGAAGAACACCCTCCCCTCAGCTAGTGGTCAAACAGGAATTCAGCATGTTTGCCGTTCATTTGCATCACCAGGTAAGAAAAAGGTTTGTCTCCCCATACGACGACAGGGTAATGCCAAACTTCACCCAACAACTAACACACCAAAATCTGGCCAATGGAAAATCATGTACACAAATGCTCACAGCCTGGAAATAAGATCCCAGACCTGCAGGCAATAATGTCAGAGGCTAAACTGGACATAGTAGCAATTAGTGAGACGTGGTTTACCAGTAACCACACTTGGGAGACTTCAGTACCTGGCTATGTATTGTTCAGAAGAGACCGAGGTGCAAAAAGGGGGGGCAGGAGTGGCCCTGTATGTTAATGAAAATATCAAAGCTACAGAAATTCAGAATACACATAAGGAGCCAGAAGAACTGTGGGTCACCCTGGAAACAGGAAATGGGACAGCCATAAGAACTGGGGTTGTCTACAGGCCCCCAGACCAGAGGAAGGAAATAGACACATTACTGTTAGAAGATATACAAAACATGACAGCTAAAGGGAAGGTTCTGATAATGGGAGACTTCAACATGCCGGATACAGATTGGTCAATACCAGCAGGAACATCTGCCAGAACTAGACTCGTAGTGGATTCCCTGCAGGGGGAGGGCCTCAAACAACTGGTACAGCAACCCACAAGAGACAGGGCTATCCTAGATCTAGTACTGACTAACAAAGAAGGGATCACAGATCTCCAGGTAGAAGGTCACCTGGGGGCCAGTGACCATCACATGGTATGGTTCAATTTGGCTACTACATCTAAATCATCCCATTCCAAGGCAAAATATGGGACTTCAGAGGAGCTGACTTTGATAAGATGGCCAACAGAGTTAAGCTAGCCCTGGCAAAAGAAACACAGGTGAGGGGTACAGGCAAAGTGGGCAAGCATTAAGGATGCAATACTTGAAGCAACATCCCATTGTGTTAGACAGAAAAGGAAGTGCAAAGAAGAGGAAACCACTTTGGTTCTCAAATACAGTAGCAGAAAAGGTCAGAGCCAAAAGGCTGGCCTTCAGGAAATATAAGGAACACAGCGGGATGAAGATAGGAGGCATACCAAACTGCCTAAGGGAAGCAGGTAAGGCAGTAAGGCAGGCAAAGTCCCAAACTGAGGAAACACTAGCACGAACAGTAAAGAAGGTGACAAGACTTTCTATAGATACATTAGTGAAAGAAGAAAGTCCAGAGGGGTATTGCTAAGCTTAATGGAGAAAGGGAGCATGTGAGGAGGAGGAGGACCCTGTAAAGGCATCTATCCTAAATAGATACTTTTGCTCAGTATTTACTGAAGAGAAGGTAGGGCAGGGCCCACAGCTCAGCATCATGGACACAGGGGGGAGGGAGGTGAGCACTACTCCCTTCACAAAAGAAAGGGTCCTACAAGAGCTTGCTAAGCTCAAGGTGGATAAGGCAATGGGACCTGATGGCATACATCCCAGGGTACTTAAGGAGCTAAAGGAGGAACTAGCAGAGCCATTAGCAGAATTGTTTAGTGAGTCTCTGAGCACAGGAGAGGTCCCAGAAGACTGGAGAAGGGCTCATGTGATCCCGCTCCACAAGAGTGGTAGCAGGGAGGAGGCGGGGAACTACAGACCGGTCAGTCTTACCTCAGTAGTGGGCAAGATTATGGAGGCACTCCTTAAGGAAAGGATAGTGCAACACCTGGAATCCATAGGGGCACAGGATCCAAGACAGCATGGGTTTACAAAAGGAAGGTCCTGTCAAACTAATCTCATAGATTTCTTTGACTGGGTAACCAGAGTGGTGGACCAAGGGGGAGCAGTTGATGTCGCCTACCTTGACTTCAGCAAAGCTTTTGACACTGTTCCACATAGAAGATTGATAAATAAGCTGGGTAGGCTCGGGTGGGTCAGACGTTGGTCAACTGGGTGGCAAACTGGTTGACGGGCAGAAAACAGAGAGTGGTGGTAAATGGTATACAGTCAGAAGAGATGTAAGTCACAAGTGGGGTACCTCAGGGATCAGTCCTGGGGCCAGTCCTCTTCAATATCTTCATTAGTGACCTTGCAGATGGACTAGAGGGTAAGGCTTGTCTGTTTGCAGATGGCACCAAGATCTGCAACAGAGTAGATGATCCAGATGGGGTGGGCAGAATGAGAAGAGATCTGGATAAACTAACAGAATGGTCAGAAGAGTGGCAACTGGGATTTAATGCAAAAGTGCAAAATCATGCACATAGGAAGAGAAACCCTGAAGCCACGTATA